>CM051236.1:364036113-365421113 GCA_027917425.1 Gastrophryne carolinensis
ATGTGCCTAGAGAATAAGTTAATCTGACTACATGAATAAACTGAACGGCCAGGTTATTTTATCAATGGATTTTTTCTTCCCTGATGCCAGGGGCATATTCCACAATGACAGGATTCATCAGGCTCAAATTTTGAGAGTGATTCAGAGAACATGAGCCATAGATAGGCCACCACAGAGGCTAGACCTTGAACCCCATTGCGTATCTTTGGCTTATGATGGAGAAGTGGTCCAAATTTCTCATAATTAATTCAAGATCTCCTCCAGCTCATTCAAGTTAGATGGTTTCTGGCGAACAGCAATCTTCAAGTCTGAACAGATTCTCAATTGTATTAAGGTCTGGGCTTTGACTAGGCCATTCCAATACATTTACACTTTTCCTCTCAAAGCACTTTAGTGTTGCCTTAGCAGTATGCTTTGGGTCATGCCCGTTTGAAAGTGAACCTCCATCCCAGTCTCAAATCACGAATGGATAGCTGACAGCCCGAAACAGGTTTTGTTCAAGAATATCCCTAAACACCATCCATCTACACCTCGGCTCAGACCAGTTTCCCAGTCCCTGCTGCTGAAAAACATCCCCATGGTGTTCCTAGGTTGATGAAATGTGTTTTTGCGCCAGACATAGCATTTTCCTTGGTGGTCAAAAAGTTCTATTTTGATCTAACCTGACCAGAGCACCTCCCTCCATTTGGGGAGTCTCCCACATACCTATATAATATAAATATAATATATATATTATATATATAATATAATATATAATATAAACATAATAATACCTTTTGGTAAACTCAAAATGAGCCTTCCTAATTTTGCCTGTAAGTAAAGGCTTTAAGTAAAGCGCTTCAAAAAGATAGCTGCCGGCAACCATCTTTTTGAAGCCCTGTTTGGGGCCAGTTTGGGACACCACCGCTGACAGAGAATCGGGACTCTTCTGCTACTGCAACCTTAGGTGAAGCTGGTTGATGTTCAGCTTTTCTGTATTCGGGTTGGACACCAAATTCTAACGCAGACTTATGGCTGGCTGGTTTGGGAACCCGAACTTTGTGATTCAGGTTTACCCATCTCCATGTTTCTAGTGTTTCATCCCTGGAGCCTTTCAGAAAATGTGTTTATACTGATCGACTACGTGAGAGTTTGCACACAGGTGGACTTAATTTCACCAAGCATGAGACTTCTGAAGGTAGTTGGTGGCACTTTTTAGGGGCTTCATAGCAAAGGGAATGAATACATTTCACTTCGACTATTTTGCGCAGATGCATCAAACAAAATCATTTAAATACAGGTTGTAATATAACAAAATAGGTAAAAAGGCAATATATTAGCAAGGTTTTTAAGAGGACATTTTGGAGAATATAAAGGACAGTACTTTAATTTGGCACGTGTAAGGTTCGCAGTGAGGGAGTACAGGTGGGATCTTGCTGAGTAAAATTAGGCAAGCTTTAAATTAAAACATTTAAAGGAACAACATGTAATCTTTGATTAGAGCAACATGCAGACTCATCTGTGAAGCTTGCAGGTAAAGCATCTGGGTCTATTTGGGGTTGCAGTCGCAGGCAAAACAACATCTGGTTGTAGAGCATCATTTGTGAACAAATTAAGCTTCCAGACACGAGTACTGTTTCATACCTAATGACTCAGAGTTGGCTTTTCGCTGGTTAAGGAGATGTATAATATAGAGCATATGTAAATTATGCTGACAGTGCCCATTCCAGCAAAACTTCAGGCAGCTGACAGCCTCTAAAACAAATAAAACATTGAATTTCCTTTGTTACTATGTATAGGTGATGACATGCTGAGTGGGGTTATATATGACATGTTATTTACTTGCCAATTTCAACTAAAATTATATATATTTTTTTTCTCCATTGTATGCTTATGCACACCATCAGACAAACACAAGCAGTGAGTGCACACATGCATGTAGCAGTGGGCTGTCCTAGCAATGGTGCCCAGGGAGCAGTTAGGTGCTTTGCTCAAGAACACTTCAGTCACGTCCTGGCCAGGAATAAAACCTGCATCACAAGGCTGCTTCCTTTACCTCTAAGCTAGG
Source organism: Gastrophryne carolinensis (assembly GCA_027917425.1). Taxonomy (NCBI): domain Eukaryota; kingdom Metazoa; phylum Chordata; class Amphibia; order Anura; family Microhylidae; genus Gastrophryne; species Gastrophryne carolinensis. Next base: position 364,038,161 of record CM051236.1, read on the forward strand.
ACTGCCCTCCTAATTTGGTTCATCCAGTTTTTCCACTGAATTATACAGAATGTCCCAAATCTAAGTACATTTTTAAAACACAGTATTTATATAACCTCTGAAGTGGGGGAGGCGAGAGGGAAGTGCTAGTGTGATAAAGGCCGGCCAGCTCTGCCAGTAACTAGAAGATCTGCTTATATTACCACTGATCCATCTTTGCCAATAGTCCTCTCACAGCCCTGGTTTGTGAAGCCAGGATCTGTGCTTCCAGGTTCTGACGGGCGGGCGTGGCCTGTTTTTAGCCAGAACCTGTTAAAAACAACTGGAGCCTCTGTACACTGAAGTTACTGGCCATTGTTTTCAGTGGTAGCCGGCCATACCTGGGCCACGCCAACCCACTCACAATTGGACTTTTGCGTTGAAGGCTTTTCTCCTGAACTAGACATCCAGAGTTGCATGTGCCCATTGTGCTTTAAAACTACAGATTCAATTTGGATTTGGGGGGTACAAGTTAAAGTGGACCTCAAATGAAAATTAAATCTTATTTTCTACTGTGCAGTAGTAACTGCTCATCTCTATCATTTTAGGACCTTTCTTAAGGTTCTAACTTATACCATTGGCTGGAAAATGCTGTTTGTAGTGTTCCCATTGTGGGTGCTGCCATGATGGTAAACCCAGTGATCTGCTTTCAGGTGCACAGAGATAGAGAGGCTTTGTAAAGACGCAAACAGCAGTAGGGCCTGACTCAATGAATGACATTGAATGCAGTCTCACCAGCTATACCGCAATATAAACACTGTGGTGGAAGGGGGAGGGGGTAAATACATTTCCATGCTAAAGTTGCAATAGCCTCATTGAGGCAATTTCTTTAATAATTTTCCAAGACATAATTTTAAAGACCAAGGGATTCCCAACCAGTGGTACAAGTACGACTGGTGGTATGCCAGCTCTTTTAATGGTAGGCTAAAGCTTTCAGACTGACCTATAAACCAAACTTATCTGCTGCCATCTATACTTTACCCAAACCTGGTCTGCTACAAAATGACAACAAAAGGGGATGATAACTATTTACAGTATGTGCAATTTTTAAAATAATAGTGTGTTTTTTGCATAGTTAAATGTGGCTGCCAAGTCTGTACATATCACCCGGTCCTCAAAATAATTAGAAAGCATGGTACTGGATGAAAGAAGGGTGGGAACCCAGGCTGACCATCTGAGGTGGGAATGAACAGCAGAACAATTTGGAGCTCCAGGTAGGATTACGTCTAACCCAAACAGCCCACAGGGAATCTCCTGGCAGCCCCCCCCCCCCCCCCAAACAGGAAGAGACAGACCAGGGTTGGTCATGCAGAAAGCTGCAAGAAACCTAGGATGGAGAGGTGAGATACCAGTGGGATTCAGAACAGGAGTAGTGAGACAGGCAAGGGTTTGTGGACAGGAGGTCAAAAGGTGGGCAGAGTCGGAGGGCAATCCAAAAGTCAGTCCAAGGGATAATACAAAGCTGTAGTCGAGGAGAAGAAGCCAAACACTGAAGAACAACCACGAGTAGCGCAAGTGGTCAACTGATCAGACAGCATTGTGCTACTTCCAGGAAATCGGTTACATGATCTTGGAAAAGCGAGATAGATAATTGCAAATTTAGCAGTTTCCAAAGCTTGTTGGTGGATAGAGGAACTAGGATCAGGGCTTACTTTTGTCAAAACCTGTGGCATTTGTGGCAGTGTCAAACATATCGGATGACTGCAAACATTTTGGAAATCAAACTGTTCCCAATTCTATTTCAATTCTATTCAAAGCGAAAATACACCACGAGGTACAGCCATTTTCTAAAGGTTTGGTTAGCTTAATATTTTTTTAGAACACTGCAATGTTCTTTTTTTCTGCCCTCTGGCCTTATTATATAGATTTTGTTTTGTTTCTGGTCTGCAGTGAACAAATGGAAAGCTTGAACACATGGATGTCACAGTAACCCAAAAGCTCAGAAATTCTATACTCTTATACAGCACGTCCTGTTCCAGAAGATATTCCTTACACTTGGGTTATACATCCAGTAGATGGAGCTGGACTGCAGAGATAGAAAAGTGGCTCCTCCCGGCCCCATATATACCAGGGACCTCCCACAAATTCCCCAGTTCTTCTCTGCAGTCTGGGCTGCGATGACTAGAAGATGGCTCTCTCTACTCGCAGGTGAGCGGGGCTATTAGCATGCGGCCCTGTAGGACTATTCTCACCCGTTTCCTTTTACTGTCTCCCAGCTTAGGCTGCACTGGTTCGGGTGAAGGTAGGCTCCAGTCGCAGTCCCCCACCAAAGGGTAGGCGGTACAGGCACTATGGGATGCCCCTCCCCGTCTTATGCCCCTCGCCCCCTGTCCCTGCAGTTGGCTCCCTTAGGCTGGCCTTCGCTTCCCCTTTGCCCTCCCTGGTAGATCTCGGGGGGGGGGGGGGGTCCATGTCTTAAAATCTATATATATATATATATATATATATATATATATATAATTTTATGTGATGATCCCTTTTTGAATTGGTTGCACTGGTTTCTTTTGCCGCCGCTGTGCGCTTGTGCTCCGCGGACGCGTTCTGCATCACTGTCTACGCGGCCTGCCCCTCGAGGTATATGCGGGTGCCATTTTAGTTTTCTGCTGCGTGTCTCTGGCGTCTCCCTATCGCGGTCCATAACTGCCCCTGCGGGCTGATTTATTTTATATTTCTCTGTATTGCATATTGCTTATGGGATCTTTTTGCTTATGTCTTGCAGGCGAGTCAAACTTTTGTGGTTTCTACCGGTCCTATCCCCTATATTTAGTGTTAACTCCCTATTGGAGGGCTATTGTATTGTATATCTCCCACTTCCCTAGCGGGCTATTGGGGCATCCCGGGTAGCCTTATTGGCATCAATCCCAACTGGCCTATTGTGCCACAATAATCACCATATGGAGGCTTCTTAGGATAATGTGCTTGGGGTTCCCTCGGGACAAGCCCGGCTGTGTGTGGCGTGTGGGGTATCCCCTATAAGTGATGATGTCAGGGTGTGTGTACCCTGCGCCCAGCAGACGCTTGCGCTGCAGTCTGGGTTACCGGTGGCTGGGCCTTGCCCCCCTCGGGCTTCGCCTACCCTCCCACGCTTACATCTGACTCCCAGTGAGGTGCATACCAGTGGGGAGTCTCAACCTGATTTGGCTACTCGGGTGGCATTAAGAGACATATTGCTGGATCTGGCCCGCATAAGGCTTCTGCTAAGAAGCAGCATTTATCACCTGGTGTTTCCCTCTTTCCTATGGAGGCAGAGGAATTTTTTGATGTTACCGGTTATACCCCCCTAGAAGAGGGGAAATTGTTTTCTGATTCAGAGTCATCTGAGGAACATTCTAGATCGTATGGTGCCGATTCTGGGCATGACCCATGGGCTTCAGATGATACTGACAGGCTTTTCGCTCACATTTTTGATGTACTCGGTATCTCTCCTCCTGCCGTGGCTCCGGTTTCATACTGTTAAACCACGCTTGGAGTTTCCTGAGAAGCTCATTCTAATAATCTGGTGCTCATGAATGGGAACGGCCTAGCCGGCTCCCCGGGGTGCCAAAGAGTTGGGATAAGCGGTATCCCTTTCCTGCTGAAATGGTTAAACGGTGGTCATGTCCCCCCCCCCCCCCCCCCAAGGTGGATGCTCCAGTTCTGGGGTTGTCTAACACATCCGTCATTCATTCCCCTGACTCTACTACACTGAGGGGATGGGGAGAACAGGCGCATAGATCAGCTGGCTTGCCATGACTTTGCCTATGTGGGGACCGCGCTACGTCCGGTCTGTGCCTCTGCCATTACGGCTGTTGCTATTAAAAGCCTGCTCAGGGGTCTCTTAGATGGGGCCCCTGATGATGCAGGTAGTGAAGAGTATAGAGCTCTTCTGCGCTGTGAGGAATTCGTTGCATATGTTCTCTCTGCCTTGGATGATACCATAAGAATGTGTGGCAGGGCTTCTGCCTTGTTGGTGGCGATACGCCGCTCGGTCTGGCTGCGCCAGTGGGCAGCTGACAACGTTCCTAAAAAGGCTCTCACTCAGTTTCCCTTCAAGGGGCTGCGCCTCTTTGGTGAACGTCTGGACTTGTTTGCTAAGGGAGGCAAGTTACCTCAGCATAGAAAGCAGCCCCGATCCTTTCAGGGTTCAGGTACCTTTTCTCCTTCCTTCACGGGCTCCAGAATTGGACGGGGAGCTTCCTTTGCTGGAGCCCGCAGAGATTTTTGTGGCAGGGGACGTGGCCGCCCTGGCCCAAGATTAAGTCCTCCCCCAAGCCCCCTCAGGCATGAAGGGGCGCCCTCACCCATCCGGGTGGGTGAACGGCTTCGGCTCTTGGCTCATGTCTGGAGGCTTCACGTCTCAGACCGGTGGATTCAGGAGGTAGTGTCCTCCGGTTACAAGATAGAGTTTGCAGCCTGGCCGCCCCCAAGATTCATCAAATCTCTGTTAGCTCGAACCCCCCTGTCAGCTCAGAGTCTGTCCCTGGCTGTACAAGGCCTTCTGGAACTGGGTGTCATCTGTTCCCTAAAAAGATGGGTCCATCAGACCCATCCTGGTTTTGAAGCACCTCAACAGATTTGTCAGATTCAGACACTTTCGCATGGAGACCCTGTGCTCAGCTGTGACTTTCCTACGCCCAGGGGACTTCATGACCTCTGTAGACATCAAGGATGCTTACCTTCATGTTCCTATCTTTCCAGGTCATCAGAGATTCCTCAGGTTTGCTCTGGAGGATCAGCACTACCAATTTGTGGCCTTGCCACAGGGTATTCACCAAGGTGCTGGCAGGAGTGATGGCTCTGCTGAGATCTCAGGGCATTCGCATTCTCCCCTATCTGGACGACATGCTTATCGCTTCTCATCCCTTCCATCAGGCAGAGCTGGACACTCAATCTTCCCTGTCTCCTTCCATGGTGAAGTCTTTTCTGGGCATGATTCTGGATTCAGCTCAGGTCAAGATCTTTCTTCCTCAGCAGAAGGTGGAGATCCTTCAAGAGAAAGCTCAGCTCCTGCTGTCTTGTCCTCATCCATCCATCATGCAGGGAATGCAGCTGGTGGATCTGATGATGTCCTGCTTCGAGGCGGTTCCATATGCTCAGTTTCACATGATGCCTCTTCAGCTTCACCTCTTGTCAGTATCGGATCGGGACCCTGTGTCCTTGGATCAGGTGTTTGTCCTGTCCCCTCTGGTCAGGCGGTCTCTGTCGTGGTGGCTGGACTCAAGGAACCTGCTGGGGGGCAGATCCTTTCTGGCCCCCTGCTGGGAGACGGTCACCACGGATGCCAGTCTGACAGGTTGGGGGGGCTTTTGGAAATCCCTGAAATTCCAGGGTCAGTGGGGCCCTCAGGAAGCCCATGCCCCCATCAATATTCTGGAATTGAGGGTGATCAGGTTGGTTCTCGCCCACTTAACCCCACACCTTCGGGGTCGGCTGTTCAGGTCCGCTCGGACAACCAGATGGCGGTTGCCTACATCAATCATCAGGGAGGGACCCGGAGCAAGAGGGCCCTCAAGGAAGTGTCCCTGATTCCGTCCTGGGCGGAGGAGAATGTTCCCTGCATCTCAGCTGTGTACATCCCGGGGGTGGAGAATCTGGAGGCAGACTCTCTGAGCAGGGGGACCTCTCATCTGGGAGAATGGTCCCTCAGCAGCAGGGTGTTTCGCTCCCTGTGCCACCGCTGGGGTCAGCCGGATGTGGATCTGTTTGCATCCAGTCACAATCACAAGCTTCCAGTCTTTGTCTCTCTGTCCCAGGATCCTCTGGCCTTGGCCATGGATGCCCTGGCAATGTCTTGGACGAGGTTCCAGCTCCTGTATGTGTTTCCCCCGTTTCCCCTGCTGGACAGGGTACTGCGCAAGATAGCTCAGGAAGGGGTGCCAGCCATCCTGGTGGCCCCCTGTTGGCCAAGAAGAGTGTGGTTCGCAGACATCGTACAGTTGGCAGTAGATCAGTACGCCCTGCCCCGGGTTCCAGATCTGCCCACTCAGGGGCAACTACGCCACCCCAATTTACAAACGCTGGCTTTGACGGCCTGGCTGTTGAAACCTCCATCTTGATGGAAAAAGGGCTGCCTGCCTCGGTTGTAAATACCATGATCAGGGCTAGGAAGAGGTCCTCTTCTTCCATCTACTACAGGGTTTGGCGTACTTACATTGACTGGTGCGAGTCCTGCTTCCCTGTTGTGTGTTTTCTATTCCTAGAATTCTGGAGTTTCTCCAACATGGTTTAGATCTGGTTCTTCATCTCAGTACTCTGAAAGGTCATGTTTCTGCCTTGGCTATTTTTTTCCAAAGGTCCTTTGCTCAGCATCCCATGGTCAAGACCTTTTTCCAGGGGGTTACTCACGTGCGTCCCCCACGTAAGCCTATGTTACCAGTCTGGGACTTGAACTTGGTCTTATCTGCCCTGCAGGGGTCTCCCTTTGAGCCCTTGCAAGGGGTCCCTTTGTCCATTCTTACGCTTAAGGTGGTCTTTTTGGTGGCTATCACTTCTGTCAGGCGTGTTTCTGAATTGGCGGCGCTTTCCATCAAGCCTCCTTATTTTGAGAGACACCAGGACAAGGTGGTGATTTGTTTTAAGCCAGATTTTCTGCCTAAGGTTGTTTCTGCCTTTCATCTCAATCAGGACATTGTTTTGCCTTCTCTGTGTCCTAATCCTAGTAACCCTAAGGAAAGGGTTTTGCATTCTTTGGATGTAGTCAGAACTCTGAAGTTCTATTTGGTGGCTACTGAATCCTTCAGGAAGACTGATGCTCTTTTTGTGCTTCCGTCTGGACCTAAGAAAGGTCTGGCTCCGGCTAAGTCCACTAACAGCAAGTGGATACGTCAGGCTGTGATACAGGCCTACTCTGCTAAGGGGAAGGAGCCTCCCTTCCGCCTTACTGCTCATTCTACTCGTGCTATTGGTGCCTCTTGGGCTTTTCAGCACCAGGCTTCTGTTGGAACAAGTTTGCAAGGCCGCTACTTGGTCTTCTGTTCATACTTTTTCAAAGTTTTACAAGGTTGATGTTAGGGCCTCAGCTGATGCTGCTTTTGGCCGCAAGGTTCTGCAGGCTGCAGTGGTTTACCGTATATACTCGAGTATAGGCCGACCCGAATATAAGCCGAGGCACCTAATTTTACCCCAAAAACCTGGAAAAAGTTATTGACCCGAGTATAAGCCGAGGCGGCTTTTTTCAATTGGAATTGGAGTTGATTTGAGGAATCACCCCTGACCACGCCCCCAGCCATCACCTAAGAATTAAATAAAAATAAATAATAATAATACAGTGAGGGGCATCCCTTGTTACAGCCAGTTAGGGGCATCCCTCATTACAGCCATTCAGGTGTAACACAGCACACACACAACATACACACAGCACACACAACACACACACAAACACAACACAGCACACAATACAGCACACATACACACACAAGGCACACACAGCACACAACACAGCACACATACAATGCACACAACACACACACTCACCAGTTCAGCTCCTGCAGAATCTTCAGCGAGGCTCCTTCCAGCGACGGTGCGGGAGAGAGTGAGGACGGCGCGGGACGACGGCATGGGTCCATCTAGTCGCAATGCCCCTGGACGCAGGGCAGAAGAGCCGCCTCAGAGGCTTCAGAACTCGGCGGGGAGATCAGTACACCCAGCGCGAGGTGGGTGTACCAAGATGGCGGCCGGCGCGCTCCGCGCCGCCACGTCACGTCACTGAGGCCCGGGCCGCCATCTTGGTACACCCACCTCGCGCTGGGTGTACTGATCTCCCCGCCGAGTTCTGAAGCCTCGGCGGCTCGTCTGCCGCCTCGGAGGCTCTTCTGCCCTCGCTCAGGTAAGTCACTGACTCGAGTATAAGCCGAGGCTGCTTTTTTCAGCCCAAAAAGTGGGCTGAAAAACTCGGCTTATACTCGAGTATATACGGTAAATTGTCTGCTGCTACTTTTGGGGATCCCACCCTACCTTACGGACACTGCTATTGGATGTCCCAAGTGTAAGGAATATCTTCTGGAACAGGACGTGCTGTATACTTAGAATAATACGATTCTGTGATTACTCACCTGTAGAATTAGTATTATATGTATACAGCACGTCTTGTTCCACCCCACCCTTGTTATCATTTTTCTTAGTTACCTCTGTTTGGTGATTGTTCAGTTTTTGTAGTGGTTATAGTTCTCCCGGTTCCATTTTAACTGCATTTCAATACTGGGAAATTTGTGGGAGGTCCCTGGTATATATGGGGCCAGGAGGAGCCACTTTTCTGTCTCTGCAGTCCAGCGCCATCTACTGGATGTATAACCCAAGTGTAAGGAATATCTTCTGGAACAGGACGTGTTGTATACATATAATACCAATTCTACAGGTGAGTAATCACAGAATTGTATTGTTCCAGTCACTGCTCTTTGGTTCTGAAAAATCTATAGACTTGATTTTACCTGAAATCTCTGGGTACAGTGACCAAACGACTCTTAACAATAGCTAAATAAATAGCTAAAGATACCCAGCCTTTGCATTTGGTTTGTGCACCACATTCGTTACTGGATGCAGTAATCTGTATATAGGACACATGGGGGGGAGGGTTGATCAGTCCCAAATTGCTTCCAAATTACATATACAAGCTACCTCCACTGTACAGGTAATTCTACTTCGAGACATTAAAGAAAATCTCTAGGTCAATGCATAGGTACTGCTGATAATTTGAATCATTTTAACTACAAATTATGATACTGCCTGTTCACTTTAAGAAACTAATAGAAATCGAGTGATTGGGTTATGAAGACAAGACTATATTATGTAGTTGTGCAAATGAAGCAGTGAAAGCTTAGTTATAGCAAGGAAATAGTGGCCATTAAACATCTACATGACTTGGTTTAAGAAACAAGTAAAAGCCTGTTTTCTGTAATGGAAACTGGCACAAAATATGTAAATGTAACCCTCGTTTTTTGCAACCCTGATTTTATTTGTTTTCCTACTTTTTGAATTAAACATTTGGGTGACACCTTGGGTACTTGAGCATTTATTAATGTTTAATTTATACTTTTTACTAATTTATTTACACTTTATACTAAACTGTACACACTAAGTGTATAAGCCCTCAAAACTATCACCTTAGTTTAATTATGACTGTCTAGACAAGGGAGGCTTATTTATTAGTTTGTCATTGCTAAGAAACCCCATCACGAGGTTGTCACAGTATTTGAGTCCTTGCCAGGACATGATCTGGTTTTGGAGATTCCAGTTTTTTTCTGATTTTGTACACAACATTTTACTAGAGCTTTTATCGTGTTGGATGGTTTGCGAAATCACCCTGAATTTGAAATGCTTCTTGTGTTGTCATATAAGCCAGCTATAGAACAAGGCTTTGCTATTTATGGACATGTAAGCACAAAGCCCTTTTCCACCCCCTGGTCCATAAAAGAAAGTTATGACGCCCTCCTTTTCCACTGCTTAGCTTTGGCCATGCATTATCTTTATATGGCCTGTTTAGGGGAGCTAAGTTAATACTTTGTGGCAAAAGATACAGTCCAGTAACTATTTTCACTCCTGATCTTAATGTCCTTGAGGTAATATAACTGTTAACAAAGGAAACCATTATAGCGAGGCAACTATGTATTATGTTTGCATCATGTCATCATTTTTAAGTGTAAATATGCTGTAGAATGGAAATTAAATCTGCTTCTGTGGCTGTGCGCCACTTCCAATATGTCAGCAATCTGGGTCTCTGTTGGGAAACATTTGTGATATCACTAAAGCATGCTTAAAGGTATAGTTTTTCTCATTTGATCTTCTTGTCCACTAAGCATTGCTGTAACATTATGATTTGACTCTAGAAATGACAGTTCGGGTTTATTAGATACATTGTGAGCTTGGTTGTGGTACTAAGCTGGCAAATAATTTAGGGCATACTTATTTTTTATCTGCCAATCTCAATTCTCTACATGTGTGATCTAAAATACCTATCTTGTTTCTGTTTCCAAATTTTACATTTTCAATACTTCTCGGACAATATGCGAGACAAAACTTATAACAAATACATTGCATAATGGTACATATACAAGGGCTAAGCTTATAACAATTGCAATATCATAAACCATGTGTATGGCAGTATGATCTTTAAAGAGGAACAACACACTGGATTTTCACTTTCCCGTGTGTTGTGCCTCTGTGCGGCAGCATCCCGTATTGGCATGCCCCGCTGTGTGTATCCCCCCCCCCCCCCCAGGTAGTACCATACACTTGACTCCTTTCGCTCTTACAGCACAGACTTGGATAAGAGTGAGTGCACTGATTGGCTGAGCGGCGTGTTCAGCCAATCGGCGTGCTTGCTTTCACTTTTAGACGCCAGAGCCTCTAATGTTCGTCTTTAACAACACCAAAGATCCAAACTACTTAGGAGAATCATCGGATCACCAGAACCAACAGACCCCCCCATCCTGGTTTCCAAAAAGGTATGGTACTAACACAAAAAAAGGAGACCAACTTGAGAAAGAAGATAGCAGAGGAGAAAAGAAAGAGAAGAATCTGCCAATGGGGATTGTTGGGCCCAAAAGGCACCAGGTCTGCGGACATACCTGGATGGGGCATGTTCCACCTAGGGGGACCAGATCTTTAGGAACCTGGAATGCTTGTCTTGCAGAATTGCAGTTAGTTTTTCGTGAAACCATATATTCTTGCTTTAAATTCATAGAAATATACTGAAAATCTCTTCCACAACCCTGCAGTAGATTATTATGCTGCTAGAAATATGAAAGTAGCCAACTTCTCTTGGGTCTGAGTTTGGGTGGGAATTTGTAGAAAGAGGGAAATGAGACCAGATTCGGACCACCCTAAGGCATGACCAAAAATTTGGTGCATAGCTCCCTAAGCCTTCAAGGTAATTTGAAAATGCATGTGTAGCTTGGGAAGGATTGCCGATCCCTGCAGTTCTCCAGGTTGCAGCATTTGTGCAGCTATTTATAGTATTGGAACTGTTAGTAGGGTATCCTGTGTAGATCCAGGGGTTGAGGGGTTCTCCTGTTTGGGTTCTGGGGTTTCCAGTAGTGCAGTTGAAGTAGCAGCAGGGTCTGGAGTGGTGTCCTGCATGCAAGCAGGTTTGGAGCGGCCACCACCTGGAGAACTGCAGGGACCGGCAATCCTTCCCAAGCTACCCAGTTACTGTGGCAACCTGCTCGATAGTACACATACAGTACAAAGGGATGCCCTACTTTAGCCTCTGGTCCAAAGACAAAAATGTTTTATATTTCTCTGAACATACTGTTCGTGTTTTTATGTTGTTATCTTTGCTTTGAGTTAGACTTGGATTTAATGGATAGCACAATGATATTCCCTAAGGCCTAATATTAGTGGGTGCTGGCTTGTTGTGCTTCAGACTTTTACTTGACAACGGGACTGCTCCTGCTTACTTCACCTATAAAACAACAACATGGGGGTGCCCACAGCAGCACAAAGCTAGTTTTTAAAACATACGTGTACATAAAGATCTTGTTGCATCAGGCAGCTTACATTTGATGTATGCTGGTTGTTTTGGTACTTGCAAATGAAGAAGCGTCACTGTCTTCCATATAAACCACTTTGAAACTGGTTGCTGCAGGGCAGTGTTTCATGCCTAAGGTAAAAAAAAAATATTTAGGTCACTATTAAGGATCAACCTTTGACTATCCTGATTTGGGATACCCCTTCAGTTAAAGATCTTTAGAAAGCCCCCAATCAGGTATTATGTTCTGTATGAAAGAAAATGCTGTAGTGCTGCATTCCTCCCAATGAAGTTTCCTGCCCCCCATTGGGTTGATGTTTGCTAGGAAAAGGTAGGTATCTTATGTCTGCAATGCAGTCAACATTGATGTTGTGTTGGATGAGTAAAGAGAATGTAGTGCCTTGGTGAACCGGCACAGAGCTAGTACGGAGGGTTTAGGTTTGCTTTAAAGCTTTGATCACTTTTGAGAAAAATTACACAACTATATTGTTGCAAATAGATTGTGTGTTTCACCCTTTGGCAAATTTTCCACATACTTATCCGACTACTGCATTACCCTACACCATTAACTAAGGCACAGCATAGATGCAAGGGCTTGCAATCAATAAAACTAATACTAGAACTAATCTACGCTTTACCTTTAGAAAGGTCCAAAGCCCACTATTCAGTGTTTCAATGGCGTGCGCCAAATCGAAATGACCCTAGGGACGGAGTTCACCCGGCCATAGAGATTATTTAGACCATACGTGTCACACAAAGGAGTGCCCCCCTAACCCACCCAGCTAACTGCAGCAGCAGAGGATAATACATCTGCTGCAGGGGTTCTTGCTAGCAATACTTAGGTGGGATGGGAAAACATATCATATTTTTAGCCCTATAACACGACACATATTTGTGCATCTTATGCATGTGTATCTTATATTGTGAATGTGGCAGATCCCATTCCCCCTCCCCTATTCCCAGCCACTGCTGAGGAAGTTAGATAAAACCTTTATACCTGAGCCACGATCTGGTAGAAGCCGCTCAACAGCCAGCACTTGGCAATGCATAAATGACCTTGGCGCACTGTTCTGTGCTCTGTCCTTGATGAATTGGCGCGTGCCAGTCTGCACTGACAATTCACAGAGTGCTGCACCATTGTCATCGATGAATTGTGCATGCTGGCTGCAGAGAGTAAGGCGACTTCTGGATCGCAGCACAGGTAATACATTTATTTAATCTAACTTCCTCAGTGGCAATTGTGTGGGAATCTGCCAAACTGCCTGTTACGGTATATAGGGGAGGGGGATTATACACACTGCTTGTTTGTTGGTGAGTTTCTACACTACCTGTGTAGAAACAGGTAGGGGGTGGGGGTATTCTGCAAGCTATGTGTTATATTTGGGGGGGCATTCATGCTGCTTGTTTTTGGGGGGATCTGCCACACTGCTAATTAAAGGGGGCTGGGGAGATTCTTGCACAAATGTCATGGGTTGATTGTGGAGATTCTACCATGTTCTGTTGGTGCATCTTATAGGGCGGAAAATATGATAATTATGGGGTTGTCCTGGACAAAATTATTCTACATCTGCATCTCTCCTAGGTAAAATAATTCAGCACTTGCGTCTGTCCTGGGCAAAATAATTCAGCACTTGCGCCTGTCCTGGGCAAAATAATTCAGCACTTGCGTCTGTCCTGGATAAAATAATTTAGCAACTGCGTCTGTCCTGGGCAAAAATATATGCCTATCCTGGGTGAGCTGTTAGCACTGGAGCTGAAGTGAAGAATCAGGACCGGCTCATCCTGTGAGACTTAGAGACTTATTGGGATCCCGGGAAGAGGCTTTAGGAAGATGTTGGCGAAGGAGAACACCTGAACCTAGAGGAATTCTGAGCTGTTAGCTGGTATGTATTTTATTTTTATATAATATTGGGTGTCTTTTTTTTTTTTCTTTTTGAGCCAATATAAAGCGGACCTACAATAAAGTTCAGATCTTAAAATGGCTTTTAAATGTTATAACATGAAAAGTCTCCCGCCACAGTTTAGGATTTTTGCTTTTACTCATTTTTTTTTTTCACCAGACTTTTACAGCTTGCACTAGGGACTAGGGGTTCCGTCTTGCTGATGATGTGACAGGGAAAAACCTCCTGCCAGCAAGGTTATAGGCTGACAGCATATGCACAGACTGCCAGCAAGGTTATAGGCTGACAGCATATGCACAGATTGCCAGTCAGAATGCAGCTGTTCTAAAAGACACGTGTCTACTATCCCCATAGGTATCGAAATACAAAGAGGCTGCTCTGATCTCTCGCCTCTCTATGCCCTGCTATGAATTAACAGGACAATCCTGATTTTCGGGCCAGTGTACTAACTAGCTGGCAGCATACAGGTAAGGTGTGTATGTGTCAGTGGCTTACGTAGTGTGTCTAACCCTCATAGGTTACTCCGTACCAAGGGCTTGCCTTGAGGTTCTTTAGTTGTGCCAAGGAGGTGGATGTTGTAATCCGTTCAGGGTCTTTTGTTGCAGCAAATCTTGTTTAAACACAAACCCAACTCGCCCAGCCCAGTCCGGCAGGCAACTGTAGCAGCTCTCAAATAACACGACGTGGAGGGATTTCTGAGTATCTTAAAGAATTACTGGATTCTCTTTTCCAAGACTGTGGCAGAAGGTAGGAATGAACGCTTCAGTTCAATGCTTTCTTTTTCTACGTTGTCTCCCGATATATCAGCAGGGACATCTGACAGCCTAGACGTCATGTTTGTTTTCTGGGAAGTTTTCTGATGTTAGGTGGACTAATGCCTTCTGCATGATCTAGAAAGAGAAGGAGCTCACCATTTTATTGATGTTTTATAGCGTGTTTTGTTGCCTGAATATTCTGTTCAGCTTGCCTTTTGTTCTCATTCTTGTTTAAATCAGGACGAGGTAGTCAGTGGCTGATGCATGTTCTTTTCAACCTCCTAACCTCCTTAAAATGTCTAAATCCAGCAAGTCTTTCCCTGTGCCAGGTACCAGAAATGTTTAGCGTTTGTAATGTGCTAGCAGTTATGTTCTTTATCAAGATTCATTTTCTATGCAACTTTTTTTTTCCCCTAAAAATACAGCAGACTATATTGCTACAAGGGGCATCCTTAAGTATATATAATATTATATATTTACATATGTCTTTGTCCAGATGCTTCAGCATTATTTGTCTGGGACAGAGTTTCAAACTAATGTAATGCTTTCTTTGACCCAACTGAGAAAATCAAGTCTTATTTCTAAATTAGTAAAGTGTGCCAGAATGTTCATTTAACAAAACATATTGCACCATTTTTGAGGTCCCTGGTCCAAATGGCACCCATCGTTGTCCTAATAGGTTGTCATCACAGACAGGAAGTAAGATTGTAAACCACAAAAAAAATACGCTTTAGGGGAAACTTGTAACTAGTGTGTGCGCAGAGTTTGGCAGCCATTCTCACTTAAAGCGGAAGTTTAGTCAAAAGGTGACCCCTAGAAAACAAAAAGAACCCTTACCTTATCCAGGGGCCCGCAATGCTCTCCCCGTCGCTCCAGATCCTGGACACTGCCATCTTGCTTGAAAGCACAGAACCACAACCCCCGGCTCTGTGCGTGCTCCCATTCAAGTGAATGGCCGGCAGGAGCGAGCACGGACCTGAGAGATACAGCTTTATGCTTTCTCTGCAGCAGCCACACAGACTAGGGGAGCACCGCTGGCCTGCTTCAAGAAGTCCTTACGTATGGGATATTCTGCCACAAGGTGGCGCAGTGCACTGCAGAAGAGTTGTGGCTCCTCCCGGCCCCATATAAAAACAGGAATCACCATAGACTTCTCCAGTTTTTCCTCTGCAATGACACTGCGAAGATAGAAGATGGCTCTTATATTGCACAGGTGAGCGGGGCAAACAAGCCTGCGGCCCTGCATTTCTGTTTCCACCCGTTTCCGGACCCTCTGTGCCTCCCAGCCTCGGCTGTCGGATCGGGTGAGGGTAGAGGAGCACTAGGGTCAGGTGCTCGAGGTGCGCTGCTCCAAGCCGCTGACCCTGTACCACAAAGGGTAGCCGACCATAGGCTTTATGGTGAGCCTACTAGGGATGCGGAGTTCCTGCCCTGGCTTCTGAGGGGGTGAGTGTTTTGGGGGCTATGTGCCTTGTTTCTGGTGTTTGCCCCCCCTCCCCCTCTGCTGCCTGCTCACTCTCCTCCCCGGCGTGTTTTGGGGGGGGTAGCAGTGAGTGTTTTTAGCTGTTTTAAACTGTTTTTAAAACTTTTTTCGCGGCCATCGCCGCTTTGTACTACGCTCTGCGGCGGGCGGCGCTATATCTGTGATGTGTTTTTGCTGTGTGGTGATGACGCCGGCGCAGTCACGTGAGTGCCGTTTTCGCGCTCTTTGGGGGGGGCGGGGCTGGAGGAAGACGCGTATCGCATCGTCCTCCCGCGGCCCACCCCTCAAGGTTCCTCTGCCGGCGCCATTTTGATTCTGCTGCGCGTCTGGGGCTCTCTTCCTCCCTTAGCTGTGGCGGTGATCTCTGCCTGTGGCGCTTCCTCCTGTGGTCTGGCGGCTTGGTGACTGCTTGGTCCGTGAGTCCCCTTTGGGGGTTTTTGTTTCCTTGGAGCATGGGCTGCGGGATGCTTATGTGTTTTGCTTATGTCTTTCAGGCGGGACACCTGTGGTTGTGGTTTCTCCTGGTCCTGCTCCTTACCCTCCCTCATCTCCCCTTTTCTAAATTCTGGGGGCATCCCTTGGGGGGGCATCCCGGGTGGCTTTTTATTAGCCCTTACCCTGTGCTGGCCTATTGCGCCTGTGTTAATCACCATAAGGAGGCTTCTGGGGATAGGGTGCTTGGGGGTCCTTTGGAGCAATCCCGGCTGTGTTCCATGTGCGGGGTATCCCCTGTGAGTAACAGTGTCACGGTGTGCGTGCCGTGCGCCCAGGGTATCATTGCGGCCCAGGCTGGGCTGCCCGCTTCTCTTCCCAGTTCTGCGCCCCCTTTGGCATCGCCTACCCCTCTGCGCCTGCATTTAACCCCCAGTGAGCGGGATACTAGCAGGGGGGCACTTTGGGTGGCCAGGATTGGAATACAGCTTCCCAGGCCTGTTCCACGCAAGGCCTCTAGCAAGAAGCGGTACCTGGCTCCCACGCTCTCCCTCTTTACTGAGGAGTATGAGGAAATTGATGCTTCTGGTGACCGTTACTCCCTAGAGGAGGGGGAGCTTTTCCCGGGCTCTGACTCCTCTGGGGACCAGCAGTTGGGCTGCGACAGTGACCCTGGGTCTGAGTCTGGGGAGGATTCTGGCTGGACTCAAGGAACCTTCTAGTGGGCAGGACCTTTCTGCCTCCGTGCTGGGATACTGTCACCACAGATGCCAGTCTGACCGGTTGGGGGGGCTTTTGGAAGTCTCTGAAGTTCCAGGGTCGGTGGGGCCCCCAGGAGGCCCATGCTCCCATCAATGTCCTGGAACTGAGGATGATCAGGTTGGTTCTGTCTCAGCTGACCACACACCTTCGGGGTCGGGCTGTTCAGACCCGCTCGGACAACCAGACGGCGGTTGCCTACATCAATCATCAGGGAGGGACTCAGGGCAAGCGAGCCCTCAAGGAAGTGTCCCTGATACTGTCTTGGGCGGAAGAGAATGTCCCTTGCATCTCGGCGGTCTACATGCCGGGGGTCTCGGCTGAGGGAATGGTCCCTCAGCAACAAGGTATTTCACTACCTGTGTCACCGCTGGGGTCATCCGGATATGGACCTGTTTGCGTCCCGCCACAATCACAAGCTTCCCAGATTTGTTTCCCTGTCACAGGATCCTCTGGCCTTAGCCACGGATGCGCTAGCAATGCCTTAGACGGAGTTTCGGCTCCTCTATGTGTTCCCTCCTTTTCCTCTGCTGGGCAGGGTGCTGCACAGGATAGCCCAGGAGGGGGTACCAGCCATCCTGGTGGCCCCCTGTTGGCCAAGGAGGGTGTGGTTCGCAGATGTCGCGCAGTTGGCAGTAGATCGGTACGTTTTGCCCAAGGATGCAGATCTTCTCACTCATGGACAGCTGTGCCATCCCAATTTACAAACATTGGCTTTAACGGCTTGGCTGCTGAAACCTCCATCTTGATGGACAAGGGGGTCACGGCCTCTGTTGTTGATACTATAATTCGGGCTAGGAAGAAGTCCTCGTCCTTTATCTACTACAGGTTCTGGCATGCTTATATTGACTGGTGTGAGTCCAAGTCTCTTCCTTGTTGGGTGTTTTCCATCCCCAGGATTCTGGAATTTTTGCAACATGGTTTGGATTCGGGCCTTCAACTTAGTACTCTTAAGGGACAGGTGTCAGCTCTGGCAATTTTTTTCCAAAGATCCTTTGCCAATCACCGGTTGGTTAAGACTTTCTTCCAGGGAGTTTCTCATGTGGGTCCGCCACTTAAGCCTATGCTACCGGTGTGGGACTTGA
The DNA here is from genome assembly GCA_027917425.1 of Gastrophryne carolinensis. Taxonomy (NCBI): domain Eukaryota; kingdom Metazoa; phylum Chordata; class Amphibia; order Anura; family Microhylidae; genus Gastrophryne; species Gastrophryne carolinensis. The sequence continues at coordinate 364,056,037 of CM051236.1, forward strand.
ATCTGGTGTTGTCTGCTCTGCAGGGTCCTCCCTTTGAGCCTATCTGTGGGGCTGCCTTGCCCATTCTGACTCTTAAAGTGGCCTTTTTGGTGGCCATTACTTCGGTCAGGCGAGTTTCTGAGCTGGCGGCGCTTTCCATCAAACCTCCTTATTTTGAGCGGCATCAGGTAAGGTGGTGTTTAGGCTTAAGCCAGATTTTTTACCTAAGGTTGTGTCTGCTTTTCATCTCGATCAGGACATTGTTTTACCTTCTTTGTGTCCTAACCCTGCTAATTATAAGGAACGGACTCTTCATTCACTGGATGTTGTCAGGGCTCTGAAGTTTTATTTGTTTGCTACTGGGTCTTTCAGGAAATCTGATGCTCTTTTTGTTCTTCCTGCTGGACCTAGGAAGGGTTTGCCTCTGGCTAAATCCACTATCAGCAAGTGGATCCATCAGGCAGTGTAGCAGGCCTGATCTGCTAAAGGGAAGGTTCCTCCTTTCCGGGTTACTGCTCATTCCACTCGTGCTATTGGTGCATCTTGGGCTTTTCAGCACCAAGCTTCTGTTGAACAAGTTTGTAAGGCCGCGACTTGGTCTTCTGTTCATACCTTTTCCAAGTTTTACAAGGTTGATGTTAAGGCCTCGGCTGATGCTGCCTTTGGTCGCAAAGTACTTCAGGCGGTGGTGGTTTGAACTGCCTGGCACTACTTTTTGAGGATCCCACCCTACCTTACGGACACTGCTGTTGGACGTCCCATACGTAAGGACTTCTTGAAGCAGGCCACGCCATGCAGTAGGAAAAAGACAATTCTGTGAGTACTCACCTGTAGAATTGCTTTTACTTTGCATGGCACGGCCTGCTTCACCCCACCCTTGTTATCATTATTCTTGGTTGCCTCTTTATGGTGATTGTTCCAATTTAGATGGGGTTTGTTATCTTTTTTACATTTATTACCTCCCGGCTTGTATAACTGCTTGTCAACACTGGAGAAGTCTATGGTGATTCCTGTTTTTATATGGGGCCGGGAGGAGCCACAACTCTTCTGCAGTGCACTGTGCCACCTTGTGGCGGAATATCCCATACGTAAGGACTTCTTGAAGCAGGCCGTGCCATGCAAAGTAAAAGCAATTCTACAGGTGAGTTCTACAATTCTACAGGTGAGAATTGTCTTTTTTCTTTCTAACCACCCCATCCTGCCTCAGTGCCAGGGTAGGGTGGGGGAGTCACTTTTGACTAAACTTCCACTTCCAATCTTATTTTTGAAGGTTTATTTTTCTTGTTTACCAAAATAATGTCCGCAAGGTGCACAGGTTATATATTTTTTTTTTATCTTATGTTAGTAATTGCGCATTTAATGTGCATTTAACAGTTTTCACTATCTGCATTTTGTTGCTATTGGTAACTATACACCAGGTCTGTGCACCAAGATCTACAGTACAAGTAGAGAGACCTGTACACACAGAACACTGCTTCTGGGCATGTGTAATGTTAAGTGAGCTCCCTCACCTCTGCAGCAGTCATAACAGCAGGTCTGAGGCTGAATTTTGTGTTATTGACACAAGAGAGGTTTTCTTCTGATGACTCGGAGCCCTTATTAGTGTATGTGTCACTGAACTGTAGAACAATGTACCACAACTCCAGAGTTTGCTAAATATGCCTAAAGGTCTTGTGCAGTCAAGCAGAAGTTCTGATTGGCCTTTCTAACAATTCAACAAGCAACTGTCTTTGATATTGTTCTGGGTTCTTCTGGATTCTTCTCCTGCTTCGTGGGCCATAGACTGGTGTGTTTTGAGATAAGATTAGAGAAGAGCAGATTATTGTGAACAAGCCTGCACTGGAACAGGCAAGACCTCAATTATTTAAGTCCACAAACCTCCTTGGGTTCCCATACTTTCGCAAGGTCCTCTTTTTCCCCAAGGTTACTTGATCCTGCCGGCCCTGGAGTCTTATGCTCGCCCGGTCGTCTCGGGCTGGACCTTTCCTTTCCTCAAAAAAGCCCACCCCCACAAACTCCAATTTGGAACATAATACTGTGCAAAAATAATTACAATATATTATCGCCTTTTAAAATTCCTAATTTATTTTGCCCACTGATATCCACCAATTCCTTAGTTCACCTGCAAATATTTAACAATGGAATGGGAAATAAACTCCAAACTACAGTTTGAATTCTTTTACATTTTTGTATAACTGCTCCAATAACAGAGGAAAAATGTAAATTAGAAGACCGGAACCCACAGCATTCCCCAGTGATCACTTTATGGATAGTGTGAGTTGGCGAAACAACTCACATTAATAGCAATGTTGAATGAAAATACCAGCTACTTCTCAGAAAAGTCATAATTAAAAGCAGGCTCATAAAATACTGTGCTACAAATCTTAATTCCTCCAAGCAAAAATATATTTAAGGAGTTGATTTATATTTTAAAGAAAGAAGTATCTTTGCTGCATGGCCTGTGTGGTCTGCAACAAGAGGTATTGTTTTGTACCAGCAGAAAACATTGCGGCGGCAATGTTTTTAAAGTGGAACAGAACCCAATGTGTTTTTTCCTCACCGAATCTACAACCTCCAGCAGTTTTGAGATCCCTGATTGGCTGATCTCAAGGCTGCCGGATGATGTGCGCCAGCCGGCTAGCCGCATTCCCAGGCTCCCTGTGGAATGTGTGCTTCTAAGCGCCTGGCCTAGGCGCAGGAGCATGCACAGCTGCAGTTGTGGCCCTTCCACTGCGGTGCTGCGACGCGGTTGGTGATCGGCTTATCTGTGCGCTTGCCGGCTTGGTCCATGAGTCCCTTACGGGGTTTTTTATCCTTGGTTTATTATTGTATGGCTAGGGATGCTTATGGTGTACATTATTGTGTCTTGCAGGCGGGTCCCTTGACTGTGGTTCTCTCGGCCCTGTCTATTGCCAATCTCCCACTTCCCCTAGCGGGTTTCGGTGGGCATCCCAAATAGGGTGGCTGTTTAGCTGTGTCCCTGTTCTGACTATTGTGCATACTTTTTGTAAAAATCACCATATGGAGGCTTCTGGGGATAATGTGCTTGGGGTTCCTTCGGGACAAGCTCGGCTGTGTGTTGCGTGTGGGGTTTCCCCTATAAGTGAAGATGTCAGGGTATGTGTAACCTGCACCCAGCAGGTACTTGCGCTGCAGTCTGGGTCGCCTGCTACGGGCCCTGGTGCGGCGCCCCCTCTGGCTTCACCTACCCCCCCCCCACGCTTGCATTTCACCCCCAGCGAGGGGCATACTAGCGGTGAGTCTCAATCGGATTTGGCTGCACAGATGGCCAGCATTGAAAATCATATTGCTGGGTCTGGCCTGCGTAAGGCTTCTGCCAAGAAGCGGCGTCTATCCCCCGCTGTTTCCCTCTTCTCTGTTGAGGCTGAGGAATTTTTTGACATCTCGGGTTATGGTCCCCTTGGGGAGGGGGAACTATTCTCTGATTCAGAATCATCTGAGGAACAACCTAGGGTTTATGGTGATACCGGGTCTCCTTTTGGACCAATGGTCCTCAGATGACACTGATAGGTTGTTGTCTCACATTTTTGAAGTGCTTTGTATTTCCCCTCCTGCAGTGGCTCCGCTGCAGCAGGTTGAGCTTTTTCATACAGTGAAGCCACGCTTGGAGTTCCCTGAGCAGACTCACTTTAATAATCTGGTGCTCAAAGAATGGGAACGGCCTAGCAAGCTACCTGGGGTGCCCAAGAGTTGGGACAAGAGGTATCCCTTTCCTGCTGATGTGATTAAGCGTTGGTCATGTCCTCCCGAGGTGGACACGCCCATTCTGGGGTTGTCAAATACATCTGTCATGCATTCTCCTGACACTACTACCCTGCGGGATGGTGAGGACCGGCGCATGGACCAGCTGGCTTGTTATGCCTTTGCCTGTGTGGGGACCGCGCTGCGCCCGGTTTGTGCCTCTGCCATTACAGCTATTGCTATTAAAGGGCTGCTTAAGAATCTCGTAGACGGGGGCCTCTGATGTTGCGGGAGGAGAGGAGGAGAGGAGTATAGATCTCTCCAGCATTGCTATGAATTTGTTGCATATGTTCTATCTGCTATGGATGATGCCATTAGAATGTGTGGGAGGAATTCTGCTCTGTTGGTGGCTATACGTCACTCTGTCTGTCTGCTCAGTGGGTAGCTGATAACGCTGCTAAGAAGGCTCTCACTGGTTTCCCCTTTAAGGGGCTGCGCCTCATTGGTGAACGCTTGGACTTGTTTGCCATTGGTGGTAGGTTACCTCAATGTAGGAGGCCGTCTCGGCCCTTTCGGGGGACTGGTGCCTCTCTCCCCTCCTTCCGCGCTTCCAGGGCTGGTCAAGGAGCTTCCTTTGCTGGAGCACGTGGAGACTATTGTGGCAGGGACAGAGGACGTGGCCGCCCCGGCCTCTCCTGGGGTCCCAAGCCCAAATCCTCCCCTAAGCCCCCTCAGGCATGAGGGGGCGCCCTCACCCATCCGGGTGGGGGGGCGGCTTCGGCTCTTTGCTCACGTCTGGAGGCGACGTGTAGCAGATTTCCTCCGGTTACAAGATAGAGCTTGCAGCCTGGCCTCCCCCAAGATTCCTCAGATCCCAGATGGCTCAAAACCCCTGGTCAGCTCAGGGCCTGCGCCTTGCGGTCCAAGACCTTCTGGAGTTGGGGGTCATCTGCCTTGTACCTTTCAGGGAAAGGGGCAGAGGCTTCTATTCCAATCTCTTCACGGTCCCCAAAAAGGATGGGTCCCTCAGGCCCATCTTGTATTTAAAGTGTCTCAACAAGTTTGTCAGATTCAAGCATTTTCGCATGGAGACGCTGCGCTCAGCAGTCAATTCACTGCGCCCAGGCGACTTCATGACCTCCGTAGACATCAAGGACGCTTACCTTCATGTACCAATCTTTCCAGGTCATCAGAAATTCCTCAGGTTTGCTCTGGGAGATCAGCATTATCAATTTGTGGCGCTGCCTTTCGGTATCACCTCGGCTCCCAGGGTATTCACCAAGGAGCTGGCGAGCGTGATGGCTCTGCTGAGAGCTCAGGGCATTCGCATTCTCCCTTATTTGGACGACATTCTGATCTCGTCCCAGTCCTTCCATCAGGCCGGGCTGAACACCCAGGTGGTGGTGACCACACTAGAGTCATTCGGCTGGGTGATCAACCATCCCCAGTCTTCTCTGTTCCCGTCTCTGGTGAGGTCCTTTCTGGGAATGACTCTGGATACATCTCAGGTCAAAGTGTTTCTCCCTCAGCAGAAGGTGGAGAATCTTCAAGCTCAGGCCCAATTACTACTGTCTTGTCCGCATCCCTCCATTCGGCAAGGGATGCATCTGGTGGGCCTGATGGTGTCAACTTCATCTACTGTCGGTATGGGATCGGGACCCTGTGTCCCTGGATCAGGAGTTTGTTCTGTCCCCCCTGACCAGGTGGTCCCTCTTGTGGTGGCTGGACTCAAGGAATCTCTTGGTGGGCAGGACCTTTCTGTCACCTTGCTGGAAGACTGTCACTACAGATGCCAGTCTGCCAGGTTGGGGGGAGGCTTCTGGAAGTCCTTGAAATTCCAGGGCCAGTGGGGCCCTCAGGAGGCCCATACCCCTATCAACATTCTGGAACTGAGGGCGGTGAGGTTGGTTCTCACACAATTGACCCCACACCTTCGGGGTCGGGCTGTTCAGATCCGCTCGGACAACCAGACGGCGGTTGCCTACATCAATCATCAGGGAGGGACCCGGAGCAAGAGGGCCCTCTAGGAAGTGTCTCTGATTCTGTCCTGGGCGGAGGAGAATGTTCCCTGCATCTCGGCAGTGTACATCCCGGGGGTGGAAAATCTGGAGGCGGACTCCCTGAGCAGGTGGACTTCTCATCTGGGAGAATGGTCCCTCAGCAGCAGGGTGTTTCTCTCTCTGTATCACCGCTGGGGTCAGCCGGATGTGGATCTGTTTGCGTCCCGTCACAATCACAAGCTTCCAGTCTTTGTCTCTCTGTCCCAGGATCCTCTGGCCTTGGCCATGGATGCACTAGCATTGTCTTGGAAGAGCTTTCAGCTCCTCTATGTGTTCCCCCCGTTTCCTCTGCTGGGCAGGGTGCTGTGAGCAAGATAGCCCAGGAGGGGGTGCCTGCCATCCTGGTGGCCCCCTGTTGGCCAAGAAGAGTGTGGTTCGCAGACCTCGTGCAGTTGGCAGTAGATCAGTACGTCCTTCCCAAGGACCCAGATCTGCTCACTCAGGGGCAGCTGTGCCATCCCAATTTACAAACGCTGGCTTTGATGGCCTTGCTGCTGAAACCTCCATCTTGATGGAAAAGGGGTTGCCTGCCTCTGTTGTTGATACCATGATTAGGGCTAGGAAGAAGTCCTCGTCCTTTATCTATTACAGGGTCTGGCATGCTTACATTGCCGGGTGTGAGTCTAAGTCTTTTCCCTGTAGGGTGTTTTCTATTCCCAGGATTCTGGAATTCTTGCAGCATGGTTTGGATTTGGGCCTTCAACTTAGTACCCTCAAGGGCCATGTTTCAGCCTTGGCTATTTTCTTCCAAAGGTCTTTTGCCAACCACCGTTTGGTTAAGACTTTTTCCAGGGGGTTACTCACGTGAGCCCACCACGTAAGCCTTTGTTACCAGTTTGGGATTTGAATTTGGTTTTATCTGCCATGCAGGGTTCTCCTTTTGAGCCTATTCGTGAGGCTGCCTTGCCTATTTTGACTCTTAAGGTAGCCTTTTTGGTGGCTATCACTTCTGTTAGGCGTGTTTCTGAGTTGGCGGCGCTTTCCGTTAAACCTCCTTACTTTGAGAGACACCAGGACTAGGTGGTGTTTCGGTTCAAGACAGATTTCTTGCCTAAGGTTGTGTCTGCTTTTCATCTCAATCAAGACATTGTTTTGCCTTCTCTGTGTCCTAATCCTAGTAACTCTAAGGAGCGGGTCTTACACTCTTTGGATGTTATCAGGACATTGAAGTTCTATTTGGTGGCTACTGAGTCTTTTAGGAAGACTGATGCTCTTTTTGTTATCCCTTCTGGACCTAGGAAGGGTCTGCCTCCGGCTAAGTCCACTTTCAGTAAGTGGATCCGTCAGGCTGTGGTACGAGCCTATTCTGCAAAGGGGAAGGAGCCTCCCTTCCGCCTTACTGCTCATTCCACTCGTGCTATTGGTGCCTCTTGGGCTTTTCAGCACAAAGCTTCTGTTAAACAAGTTTGCAAGGCCGCTACTTGGTCTTCTGTTCATACTTTTTCCAAGTTTTACAAAGTTGATGTTAGGGCCTCGGCTGATGCTGCTTTTGGCCGCAAAGTTCTACAAGCGGCAGTGGCTTCAACTGCTCGCTGTTGCTCTTTGGGGATCCCACCCTACCTTACGGACACTGCTATTGGATGTCCCATGTGTAAGGAATATTCTGGAACAGGACGTGCTGTATACTTGGAATAATACAATTCTGTGAGTACCCACCTGTAGAATTGGTATTATAAGTATACAGCACGCCCTGTTCCATTCCACCCTTATCATTATTCTTGGTTACCTCTGTATGGTGATTGTTCAGTTTATGTTTATTGATTCTCCCGGCTTCTTGTATAACTGCTTGTCAACACTGGGAATTAGTGGGAGGTTCCTGGCTATTTAAGGGGCCGGTAGTGGCCACAAGTCTTTTTCTGCAGTCCAGCGCCATCTTGTGGATGTATTACCCATGTGTAAGGAATATTCTGGAACAGGACGTGCTGTATACTTATAATACCAATTCTACAGGTGAGTACTCACAGAATTGTATTTTTAGCCATCAATAAAGCATCAGATTCAGCCAGAAAATTTTGGGAATTTGGACTGTTTAAATTAAATTTTTGCAAATCTATTTGATCCACTTTAATGATAGGGGGTTGTGTTTTGTTTTTTATAGTGTTGTGGCTATGCAGTAGTTATGTTCCTTTTCATTTTGCATGAAAACCTATTCTTATGTGTGTGGATATAGTCAGGCATATTAGATTAGAAGTTACCTTCTGTTGCCAGGCTCTGTTCTATTTGCTTTTGACTTGTATGGGCATATGCTCACCTTAATTTCTTATGTTCTTTTCTAGTTCATAGTTTTATTCTCTTTTTAAATACACAGTATAAGCTGTCAGGAAATTCTTAGACAATGTAATGCTAGCCTTGAGAATTATGTTCCAGTTGGCAAGATTTCTTCTTGGCTCCAGACATGCCACCTGGTACATGTACATTTTCTTCACACTTTACACAGAAGCTGCATGATTGTGTCCATATCAGAGCACTTATATATTTTGAGTGCCTTCTCTTTGTACTGTTTGTTCACAGCTTTCTTGACAATATATGCTATCTTTAGGCCGTAGCAGACACTGTTAACCTTCTGCATGAGCCTGCTATCATGCTAAAGTTGTTTTTTTCATCTCTGCGCTGGGTTGCATTGGAAAATTCTGTATGTAGCCTTTTGCCTGCGGTACGAGTGCATCATAGCTCACAAATGGCTATGGGTAGCACAGCTAAAGCAATATGTATTGCTCTTTACCTGTGTAGCTTTACAATGTATTTTTGTACTTCTAGCATCCTCTATTAAAGTTTAATTTAAGAGTGCTGCTCAGACTTGAGCAACACAACAGCAGAGCTTGGTCTTGTCCTTGACAGCCATCATGGTTAAATCATGTACTTCAAATATCATGGCTCTTCGAACACTAGGACTATGCTCTGTCAGGTGGACTGGGTTTATTGGGAGGCAGACCCTGGTGGTGTAAAAGGCAGCTGGAAGAGCATCTTTAAAGCAGACCTGGTTTCTGCATCCTCCAGCCACTGGGAGATTCCATTGGGCTAGGGGCATTTTTTTTTTACTTGGAACCCAAAGTGTACCCCTAGTGTTCAAAGAGCCATGAAATTCGAAGCTTGGAGTACATGATCTAACCATGATGGCTGTATAGAATGTCTAGACAGAACAAGCTCAGCTGTTGAGTTGCTCTGATCAGAGTGCTCTTACACTGACTTTTAATTTTGGGTATTTATGTATTTACATCTTTATAAGAGTGTAGCTGTCCAAGGTTCTCTGTGCGCAATCCCAATTATCTCTACCATACCACCTTCCAGTCTGTTGCCGATCCCTGCCTGGTCCTCTGTCCTCACTAGTGCCTCCAAGTCTGTATTCCAGCATGCTCTGCCGCTGCTTTCTTCCACCATTGTGTTTTGCTGTACCCTCCATCTGATTCCATGTCCTCATTGTCCATTTCACCAGCTCTGCTGACCTCCTACACTCACCATAGATATGGCTGCTGATGCTAAGGCGTAGCTTGTTGGGGCATCTGTAACGATTTTTTGTCACCCCACTCCCTTTCTGTTTTTGTTTTAAATTTCCAGGACTTCAGCTGGATTGCTTTGGACTATTGATTGTTGCAACTGAAATATGCTAAATAAGCTTTGTTTAGCTATTTGCACACTGAAGTTCAGAGAAAGAAAGCTTTAGACTAAGCGGGCAGCAGTATCAACCAAAAAGCCTCCCTGATGTCCTATTGAGCTCTGTCTTGAAAAGACACCACACTTGCATAGAAGTGGAAGTGGAAGGTGACTCAATCCATTTCGTCATGTGATTTAGTGGGAATTGATCAGACAGTAAAAACTGAAGCTTCATTCAAAAGACAAGAAACAGTACCGTGCTTCTCTAAATGATTTCATCAGGTCACCACACTGTACACATGGAAATTGCTGTTTATACCCATAACATTTATGCACATTTTTTTAATTTAAAAAAATACTGATCTATGTTTGGCAATGTGGTTTGTGTATATATGAGAGGAAGGCTGTAATGTTTGAGAAACATGGTTTGGTAGGCGAGCCTGTGAACTCACTATTTAACCCTTCTAGTGCCAGCTACGTGACTCACGTAGCTGCCTCTCCAACCGTTAAGTGCCAGCTACGTGAGAGTCACGTAGCTGACTTTAGAGCCCCATAAACAAAGACGTAAATACAGACTTACCTGACCCCTCATTTGAAAGTGCTAGCGATTCTGTACAAGAATCAAGTATTAGATTTTCGCCACCGGGCCTCTGATCTTCAGGAGGGGGCCCGTAATAGCCCCCCCAACCCCCTCCCCCGCCGACGCCAACATCTGAAAAAAAAAAGTAAATGTCATTTACTCACCTTGCAGCGCGATGGCTCTCCCCGGGTCTTCTCTTCACCAGGGGGGGCTCCGATCCCCCCCCCTGGGCTTTCCACACTTCGAGTGAGGGCCCAGAAACAGGCCCTCACCATCCTCTTCGGCCGACACTGGCCCCGCCCCTAGCCCCGCCTACTTGATGACGTCATCCCGCTCCTCGGGTTACCGGCACCCGGGCTCCATTCTGTCAGTTGTCGGTAGCGATCGGTGCAGGGAGGGTGGCAGGCAGGGAGGCTCTGATCTCCCTGCCTGCCACCCTCCCTGCTCCGATCACTACCGACAGCTGTCATCTGCAGCGGCGTGGGACACTGGATCAGAGGTAAGTATAAGTGAAAGAAGAATAATAAAGAATTTTGTGTCTGTGTCTTTTTTTTTACTTAACCCTTTGTGAACTGTTAAGGGGTCCATGAGACCCCTTATACCAGTTCACAAGGCTCTGGGTATGGCAAGTCACCTGCGGCAAGCGGGTGACTTGCCAAAACCCCCAGCCCCCCATTACCTGCCTCCCCAACGGCCGGGGGGGGGCAGAAGGGCCCGGGCCACGTGGCTATGTGGGCTAGTAGCCTGCAGGGCCAGGGGCCACCAACGCTGGCCCCTGCGCCCTGTTCTACAAGCCCCCATAGCTGGTCCGGGTCGGTAATGCTGGGTAAGAGGGACCCTATGTCATTTTTGGGGGGGGGGGATTTTAAGGGTTTTTAACCCTTAAAATTCCCCCCAAAAAATGAGGTCCCCCTCCCCGGGAAGGGGGACCCTATGTCATTTTTATTTTAAATTAACCCCTTACAACTATGCAATCATATTGCATAGTTGTATCCTATCTGAAATCTCCTAAACTGCTGTTTCAGTTTAGGGGAGTCTCCTGGGCAGGAAAGGGTGTCTACCAATACATATGTGGTACCGTTGTAACCGGGAGAAATAGGGCTTTCACAATAATATTTTATTATTATTAACAAACTTACAATTTTTAATAAAAAAAAACACTACAAATTGTAAAAAATAGATTTTTAACATTTTTTTGCACATATTTCACCCAAAAGTATTGAGAATACACTAAAAAAAAGGCCAAACAAGACATTTCATGTTGAAGCCCAGACTCTGCTGAAAAAAACAGTAAATAATATTTTACTGGAAAATCCCTGGAAATCCCTTCAAAAATCCAGGTTAAACACGTGTAGCGCAAAAACTTGAAAAGTAGTCTGGCAACAGAGTGTGACAAAAAATCTAGGTAGGCTGGCACTCAAAGGGTTAATCGTATTTGACAAAAATCTTTTAGAACCTCAGAATAACAATACCCTGTATAGTGCTCTGCATACCAATGTAACCTATTCATCAGTTCCATCACCGTTCATCAAATGATTGTGTTACACAGGAAATGAATATTTTACTTCGGCTTATATATCTTGTATAAAATAAATATGCAGGGAGTGTAAAGGGGCACTTTTTAACTTGTATATGATTGTTTCAGGAATGTGAGCATAGACACGATGAATCAAGATTTCACATGTCAAAAATTTTTACAGAGCATCCTTTTACGTACACCGATGATCTGAGCCAAAAGTGACACATTTGTTATGAATATACTCTTATAGCCAAGTCTTTAAAGTTTTTTGTCTTTTGCCCAGGGTTTGATCTGTCCCCCTGAGGCACCCTGGTCGCGCATATTAATAATGTGCAGACAGGGAAGCAGAATAGAATCCCATCCGCATGCACTGGCGGTGGGCAGCATTATTTGTATTCTACAGCTGTGCGCAACCATGCACAGCCATTCATTTGTGGTGGGCATGGCCACGCACAGCTGTAAGAGGATGCGAGTGATGCAGCCGCTAGCTGCACATGTACCATGGGCTCGTCGGTCAGGTAAGAATTCCAAGCAAATGGTAGAGTTTCACACAGCAGGGCCATAGACTTCAGGGACAGTTTTTGTCTTTGGCCTTTAATGGGTCATGTATTGTTGAAGTAGGGGCTCTGCTTGCTAAGTTTGAAATGACAGTCCAAGTCGGATGCTATTCCGTGTTACTGATTTTTTTTCTTTTTTCATTTTTTGTTGCTAAAGCCAGCTGTCACTTGATCGTGCTTCTTGCCAGTGCCTGTTGATGAGTGGTCCCAGCCATTCTGTCTCAGTATTGGTTTCCTTGCTGTGGTGCCTGCAGTCCTGCTCCAGCACTACTATATGATTGTCTTGGCCTTGGATCTCTTTGCATTGTCTTGTCTGTTCTCTCTATCTAGTGGTAGATTCCTGACATCTGCAGTCCAGTAGGACTGAAGCATCCACATCAGATGTCTGCTGAGGGAGGCTAGTTACTACAAAACGTACAAATTTGTTCTAAAACGTTATCTTCAATTTTTCAATAAATGGGTGTTGGTCGCCAGTGTACTAAGCGTTATACTCTTCTCCCCCCCCCCACACCTGCTTTCACTTACCTGCCCGCAAACCAGGCTTCGCAATTGGCCACCGACTGTCACTGTTGAACAGAGGGGGGACTCTAGACCACGTGACTTCTAGAGACCAAACAAAGTGCCTGGTGTTGCCGCAGTAATATGGTGCAGGTAAGCAAAAAAGGACTTTGCGTATTTTGGGCAATCTGAATGCAAACCACTGCCCCCCAGCCCTTTGCACACCATCTTTAAGAGCAACCTACCTTAATCTATTATAACATTTTTCTATGGTTTTATGTTGTGTTTCACTAGATTCATATGTACTTTTAATATTATCCAAAGGCAGAGCAAAAAAACGCCAACTAATGATATAGATTTTTACTGTGTATACTATCTAATTTACAGGTATGACTTCCTGTCCTTTGTGTAAGATAGCATTTTTTAGTGTTGACATCCACAGAAATGTTTCATGAATCCATTTATTATTATGGTTTCTTCTTACTGTATTTGATTTCTGACTAGACTCCTCTCCTCTACTATCTCTTTCATAATTCTCCCCTTATGCCATGTCTTAAAAATGCTGGTTTCCATTGCATAGGGGTACATATACAAACGCTAGAACAGCAGGTCACCTGTGTGTCACTTCTTGGCATTTTGTTTTTCATAAAACACCAGCATATGATTTCAAATCATATGCATGTTATACTGCTAGTATATAGGTAAAAACGTTTAAAGAAAATGACAAGCCGACACAAAAAAACCTAACTCCTAACTACACTGTTGTATGATAAAAAAAATAATTCTGAATGCTTGGATACTGAAGTCTTCATTAAGTAGTAGTAGCACATCTTCTAATGTCTCACTGCAAATGTTAAAGTAATTTTCTGCTTAGAAGGTTTAGGACAACCATTACAGGCTTTTGTGTTTGTGACATCAGAGATTTGGAGGTTTAGAGGGCCAGGCACCCAAATATGACTCAGATCTATTTATATATTATAAGATGATACGGACATTGCCAAAGTTTCTTGCAGGTGACCCATCGTGTGTATGTATGGAACCACTGAGGTTTGATTGTGACTAAAGAATGTGATAATATTTGTGCAATATACTCTGATCATCATTAAGGCAGCGTTGCAAGCCACCATGTTTAGAGACCCATGTTAGGCTTAATATAGGGGGGCTAATGAGACCAACAGACCCTTTACTCAAAAGTAAAGGAAAAGAGGTGCTTTCCTGGAATGTAAAGTATTTGCCCAGCGCCTAACACAAGGAATAGTAGAATTACCCAGCTCTCCTTGCAGTGGACAGGGATATGAAAATCCTCTCTTTATGTCTCAGAGCCATCCAAGGCACTCAGAAGCTATAGTATATAGAATAAGAGACGCGTGATTCATCGCTCCACATTTCAACTTAAAGTGGACCAAAACACAAGATTTTGAATATCCTGGCTTTTGGTCCTTGCGAATATCCTATATGAAACCCCCAGGTCGACCATAAATCACCTTTACTTGGTCCTACAGCATATGCGCATCCAAGAATCGCTGAGGGCCCGGATTGAGCTAAGCCCGCCAGTGGCCACATCCCTGCTAGCCTCTACGTCGGCCATTTACAGATGCCTTACTAAAGGTAAAGTATAGTGTGGTCGGGATTAGGGGGGTTTCACTCAAGGGAGAAGGTATCTGCCCAAGATGGGTTTTGTACACTTTAAAATGGCCTTTTCACACAGTGAAAGTGGTTCAACACAGTTGCAGTAGTTCCTAAACACTTTTTAATGATACTATGCCACTCATGAAATATTGAGGAATGAGAGAATGTCACTGTTACAATGGTGGTATCCTATAACAATACTGTGCTTCAGCTCCTTATAATTTTTGTTTCACAAATGTTTGTAAAGTATGACTTCATTGCTTGCTGCTTCATTACAACTATGACATACACCTTGTTTATATCTAGGATCTTGGGTTTAAAGCTGAAAAAAGAGATAGCTGCTGCTTTAGGCTCATCTAAGCTGATGAATGGTAGCACTTTAAGCAGTTGTCATAGAAATGTCTCAAGAGATTCTTTCAGGATTCAGCCATGGTGTCTCTGGAATCATAATCAAAGCACATAGTTCAAAAGCAGAGCTGGCAGCTGTACACTTTCTCAGAACTTGCATCTAGTATAAATGTACAATCAAAATTTCTGCTTAATACATAACTTAGAGGACTTGTTTTATTTAACCGAAAATTGGGAAGGCAATATTTCCCTTCGCATACATACTGTATCAATAGATTAATTTATGCAATAGTTATTCTTAGTATACAGTACGTCCTGCTCCAAATCTAATACAGTTGGGATATACTCCGCCAGATGGCGCTGGACTGCAGAGACATCGAAAATAGGCTCCTCCCGGCCCCTCAAATACCCAGGGACCTCCCACAAATCCCCAGAATTTCTTTGCAGTCTGGCTGCGAAGGACGAGAAATTGGCTCTCTACTCGCAGGTGAGCGGGTTATTAACCTGCGGCCCTGTAGGACTATTCCCACCCGTTCCACTAGTAATATGCCTCCCAGCCTTGGCTGCGCTGATCGGGTGAAGGTAGGCAGCACCGCCGTTGGTGCTTAGGAGCGATGCTCCACCGCAATCCCTCACCAAAGGGTAGGCGGTTCAGGCTTATGGTGAGCCTCTATGGGATGCCCCTCCTGCACTATTGCCCCTGCCTATCAGTGGGCCCTATTTAAGTGGCCACCGTCCTCCCTCATCCTCCTTGTAGTCTTCGGGGGAAAAGAGGGGGGGGGTGTATGTGTATAGATATGTATGTTATGCAGTCTGTGCTTTCACTTTTCACATGTCTTTATTCTTGTGTCAGCCGCCGCGCTGACTTGTCTTTATTGCTTTTAAATTCACCGCCGACGCGCGCTGACTTGGTTCCGCGCTTGGCGGCGGCATTGCCTCAGGCGCTGGTGCGCCATCATTGGCTGTTGGCCTTTCTGGCTTCGCGCTCTTCGGGGGGGGGGCGGGGCCCGTCTTTGGCGCGTTCTGCGTCATCGCTGTTACTGGCCCGCCCCTCGAGGTATACCGACGCCATCTTTTCTGACTTGGTTGGCCTATGCGCGACGGACTCCTACCTACCGCGTTCCGTAAGTGCCCTCGCGGGCAGCTTTATCTGCTTCACTTTTGTTACGTATGTACTTAAGGTCTTGTCTGCTTATGTCTTTCAGGTGGGACGAACCCTTCTTGGCTTCTCCCGGCCCTGTTTTTAGTATATTACTTGTAGGCCTTGTAAAAATTATACTACCACGTACCTAGCGGGTTATTGGGGCATCCAGGGTTGCTATATAGCGTTATTCCCTATCGGCGTTTAGTGCCACTATAATCACCATATGGAGGCATCCCAGGATAATGTTACCGGGGTCCCTTTGGGACAAGACCGGCTGTGTGTAGTGTGTGGGCACCCTCATGCTGACGCTGACAAGGCGCGGGTCTGTGTACCCTGTGCTGAGCAGGTGCTTGCATTGCAATCTGGCCTGCCAGTGGCTGCACCTCGTTTCACTTCACCTACTCCCCCAAGCTTAAATCTCACTCATGCTGAGTTGCATACTAGTGGGGATTCTCAACCTGATGTGTCTTCTAGACTGGCTACTGTTGAACAGATTATTGCGAAGTCTTTAGCGCGTAAGGCCCCTGCTTAGAAGCGGCACTTGACGGCTAATGTTACTGTTTTCCCTATGGGAACTGAGGAATTTTGGAATCTGTGTGGCTATACTCCGTCTGATGAAGGGGAGCTCTTTTCTGATTCAGGCATCTGATGAGAGACCAAGGGGTCATGACGATTCTGGCTCTGACCCCTGGGTACCGGGTGACACTGACAGATTATTGACCCAGATTTTTGAGGTTCTGTCTATCTCTCTCGCTGTTGAGGCTGCCAGGCAAAGAGGGGAGCTTTTCCATACAGCAAGATCACGTTTGGAATTTCCAGAGCAGGCACATTTCCATAACCTTGTGCTCAAGGAATGGGAGCGCCCCAGTTAACTTTGCGGGGTTCCAAATAGTTCGGATAGGTATAAGTATCCCTTTCCTGCTGAGGTGGTTAAATGTTGGTCATCCCCCCCCCCCCAAGGTGGATGCCCCGATCCTAGGGCTATCTAACACCTCTGTCATGCATTCCCTTGATTCTACTACCCTGCGGGATGACGAAGACTGGCGTATTGATCAGCTGGCATCCCATGACTTTGCATGTGCGGGGACGGCGCTGCGCCCGGTCTGTGCCTCTGCCATTACTGCTGTGGCCACTAGAACCCTTATCAGAAATATGCTCGATGGTGCCCCTGATGATTTGCCTTGTGAGGTGTTTAATGCACTCTCCAGTTGTGATGTTTTTGTAAATTTTGTCCTTGGAGCATTGGATGACACCATCAGAATGTGTGCCAGAACTTCTGCCCTCGTGGTGGCTATACGCCGCTCGGTTTGGCTGTGCCAGTGGGCTGCTGACAACGCTGCCAGGAAGGCCCTCACTGGTTTTCCCTTTAAAGGACTGCGTCTGTTTGTAGACCGCCTGGACCTTTTTGCTAAGGGAGGCAGGTTACCCCAGCGCAGGCGGCAACCTCGGCCCTTTTGGGGTCAGGGTTCCTTCTCCTCCCCTTACCGCGGTGCAAGACAGGGAAGGGGGGTGTCTTTCCCTGGGGCCCGGGGAGATTTCTGGGGTAGAGGCAGAGGACGTGGACTCTCCCAAGCCCCCTCAGGCATGATGGGGCGCCCTCACCCATCCAGGTGGGGGACGGCTGCAGCACTTCGCTCACGTCTGGAGGCTTCATGTCTCAGACCGGTGGATTCAGGAGGTAGTGTCCTCCGGTTACAAGTTGGAATTTGCTGCCGATCCACCTCCAAGATTCATCAGATCTCGGATTCCTCAGGACCTTGTGTCAGCTCAGGAGCTAGTGCAAGCAGTGCAAGGCCTCCTGGAGCTGGGGGTCATCTGCCAGGTCCCTTTAAGAGAAAAAGACAAGGGCTTTTATTCCAACCTATTCACAGTACCCAAAAAGGATGGTTCTGTCAGGCCCATCCTGGACTTAAAGATTCTCAACAAGTTTGTCAGGGGCAGGCGCTTTTGCATGGAGACTCTGTGCTCTGTCAGTTCCCTGCGCCAAGGCGATTTCATGACTTCTGTGGACATCAAAGATGCTTACCTTCATATTCCTGTGTTCCCAGGTCATCAAAGGTTCCTCAGGTTCGCTCTGATGGATCAACATTACCAATTTGTGGCCTTGCCCTTCGGCCTCACTTCAGATCCCAGGGTGTTCACCAAGGGGCTGGCTGGCGTGATGTCTCTGCTCAGATGTCAGGGCATCCACGTGCTTCCCTATCTGGATGACATCCTCATCACTTCCCAGTCTCTACATCTGGCAGAGTTGGATACTCAGCTGGTGGTGTCCACTCTGGAGTCATTTGGATGGGTGATCAACCACCCCAAGTCCTCACTGTCCCCTTCCTTGGTAACTCCATTCCTAGGAATGAATCTGGATACAGTTCAGGCGAGGATCTTCCTTCCTCAGCAGAAGGTGGACAGTCTGATTGCACAGGCCCAGTCCCTCCTAGCTTGTCCCCATCCCTCCATCAGGCAGGGGATGCAGCTGGTGGGCCTGATGGTGGCGTGCTTCGAAGCGGTCCCTTATGCTCAGTTCCACTTGAGGCCTCTGCAACTTTACCTATTGTCTTTATGGGACAAGGACCCTGGACAGGGTCTGTGTGCTCTCCCCCCGGGTCAGGAGGTCCCTCTTGTGGTGGATGGACTCAAGGAACCTGTTGGGGGTCAGATCCTTTCTTGCCCCTTCCTGGGAGACGGTCACCACGGATGCCAGTCTGTCAGGTTGGAGGGGTTTCTGGAAGTTCCTGCGGTTCCAGGGGAGGTGGGGCCCTCAAGAGGCCCACACACCTATCAATGTCTTGGAGCTGCGAGCGATCAGGTTAGTTCTGGCTCGCTTGACTACTCATCTTCAGGGCCTGCCTGTTCATGTGTGCTCGGACAACCAGATGGCAGTTGCCTACATCAATCATCAGGGAGGGACCCGGAGCAAGGGGCCCTCCAGGAAGCGTCTCTGATCCTGACTTGGGCGGAGGCCAATGTCCCCTGCATTTCAGCTGTGTACATCCCGGGGGTGGAAAATCACCTGGCGGACTCTCTGAGCAGGGACCTCTCGCCAGGGAGAATGGTCCCTATGCAGCAGGGTGTTTCAATCTCTGTGTCACCGTTGGGGCCAACCAGATGTGGATCTGTTTGCGTCCCGCCACAATCACAAGCTTCCAGCTTTTGTCTCTCTGTCCAGGGATCCTCTGGCCCTGACCTCGGATGCGCTAGCAATGTCATGGAAGGACTTTCAGTTCCTGTATGTCTTCCCCCCAATACCCCTGCTGGACAGGGTTCTGCGCAAGATTGCTCTGGAAGGGGTGCCAGCAATTCTGGTGGCCCCCAGGTGGCCAAGAAGAGCGTGGTTCGCAGACGTGGTACAGCTAGCAGTAGATCAATACGCTCTGCCCTTGGTGCCAGATATGATCACTCAGGGCTCACTACACCATCCCAATTTACAAACTCTGGCTTTGATGGCTTGGCTGCTGAAACCTCCATCTTGATGGAGAAGGGGATGTCTTCCTCAGTTGTGGATACTTTGCTTAAAGCTAGGAAGAAGTCTTCCTCTTCCATTTATTACAGGGTTTGGCATGCCTACATTGACTGGTGTGAGTCTAGGTCTCTTCCCTGTCGTGTGTTCTCTATTCCCAGGATTCTGGAGTTCCTGCAGCATGGGTTGGAGATGGGGCTCCAACTCAGTACTCTGAAGGGTCAGGTTTCTGCCCTGGCTATTTTTTTCCAGAAGTCCTTTGCTCAGCACCCTCTGATCAGGACTTTTTTTTCTAGGGGGTCACTCATGTGCGTCCCCCACGTAAACCTATGGTGCCTGTTTGGGATTTGAACTTGGTTCTGTCAGCCTTGCAGGGTGCTCCCTTTGAACCTGTGCAGGATGCTGCCTTGGCCATTCTTACGCTCAAGGTTGTGTTTCTGGTGGCTATCACTTCTGTCAGGCGTGTGTCTGACTTGGTGGCGCTGTCCATTCAGCCCCCCCTACTATGAGAGGCACCAGGACAAGGTGGTGTTTCGTTTCAAACCTGATTTTCTGCCTAAGGTAGTGTCTGCCATTCATTTGAATCAGGATATTGTTATTCCTTCTTTGTGCCCTAATCCTAGCAATGCTAAGGAGAGAGTTTTGCACTCATTGGATGTGGTTAGGTGTCTGAAGTACTATCTGGTGGTTACTGCACCTTTCAGGAAAACTGATGCTCTTTTTGTGGTCCCTTCTGGTCCTAGGAAGGGTTTGGCTCCTGCCAAGTCTACTATCAGCAAGTGGATTCGTCAGGCTGTGATTCAGCCTACTCTGCTAAGGGGAAGAATCCTCCCTTCCGCCTTACTGCTCATTCCACTCGTGCTATCGGTGCCTCTTGGGCTGTTCAGCACCAGGCTTCTGTTGAACAAGTTTGCAAGGCCGCTACTTGGTCTTCTGTTCATACCTTTTCAAAGTTTTACAAGGTAGATGTTAGGGCCTCAGCTGATGCTGCTTTTGGCTGCAAGGTTCTGCAGGCGGCAGTGGTTTAAACTGCCTGCTGCTGATTTTTCTTGGGGATCCCACCCTACTTTATGGACACTGCTATTGGATGTCCCAACTGTAAGTATTAGATTTGGAGCAGGACGTACTGTATACTAAGAATAATAAAATTCTGTGTTCACTCACCTGTAGAATTGGTATTATGAGTATACAGTACGTCCTGCTCCAACCCACCCTTGGTTTGCATTTTCTTGGATCCCCTATATGGTGATTGTTATCATTGTTATAGTTGATAGTTTGGGTTGTTTAATTCTCCCGGCTTCTCCTTAACTGATTTTCAATGCTGGGAATTTGTGGGAGGTCCCTGGGTATTTGAGGGGCCGGGAGGCACCTATTTTCGATGTCTCTGCAGTCCAGCGCCATCTGGCGGAGTATATCCCAACTGTAAGTATTAGATTTGGAGCAGGACGTACTGTATACTCATAATACCAATTCTACAGGTGAGTAATCACAGATTTGTATTATATAATTGTTAGCTAACCATTTGCAACCATATTTAAAGATGCTTTTGGGAATAAATATTTCAAACATTTTCGCTCCAAATATGCTTTTCTTCCTTTTCCACTCTAGAAAGTCAGAAAAGAATGGGTTAACTCTTGTCCGAAGGTCAGGGACTTCAGGATAAAAGGGTGTGGTTCCCCCCCAGCCTATATATACTTCTGCCTCTCCTCCGCAATCCAGGATGTGTCTAGATTTATTTTCCTCTCCTTCACTTGTTTTTTTCCTATATAGGTTTTTATTCAGGAAGCAGGGGATATAATCCTGTCGGTCTTCCAAGCCCTTACAGTCTCGCTGATCTGGTGGACCCAAATATGCCTCTCGGAGTCGGTTAAACTGTGCAGATCAGGGTGATTTAAGGGTAGGTGCCAGGGTCCTTTGGGTGCTACAGGGTGTCACCTTATTTTTGAAGCTGACCCTCAAGGGCTTGGAGTTTCCTGTCTGAAGGGCCAACCAGCCACAGGTGTTTGTCTGATGAGCCATTGGGGTAATATTCCCCTTTGCCTTTTTCCCACATTTTGCATATGTTAGTGTTTGCACGTGTGTTAAGGGAACACGCTGGTGATGGGCGGGGAAGGGCGTGTCAGGAAGGAGGAAGGTTGCAGCTTCCGGTATTCATGGTGCAGCAGTTAGGAGTCTGGCTTGTGCTCCTTCATAGGGCCACTGTGGATCCACCTGAAGCTGCGCCTCTACTCCTCCTCCTAGTAGGATCGCTTCTCTCGGCCCACTGGCGACCACCAGCTCCTCCGTCTAGCTTTTATTGCCTCTGGTCCATAGGATGTCTTCACTGGAAGTTGCTGGATTGGGGTTCCAAATGCTGGCAGCATACCTCCCTTGATCCTTGAGGCAGGTAAGGCTTTTTTTCTATCATGTTTATGCTTTTCCTTGGTGCATATACTATTCTAGATATGTTATTTTTTTCGGTCTTTTAGATATTGTTGGTAAAGATATCAGCTTGTGGTCCATCCCTAGGGTCTCTGAGCAATCACTTGTGACTATCGAGATTCCTTATATACTTCAGTCTTAGGCCCTCAGGGATATTAGACTACTCCACCATGACTGAGGCATCTGGGGCAGCCGGGTCTGATGTTTT
This sequence comes from Gastrophryne carolinensis, assembly GCA_027917425.1. Taxonomy (NCBI): domain Eukaryota; kingdom Metazoa; phylum Chordata; class Amphibia; order Anura; family Microhylidae; genus Gastrophryne; species Gastrophryne carolinensis. The sequence continues at coordinate 364,077,727 of CM051236.1, forward strand.
AGCAGAAAGGGTTGCCCCTTGTCCTGTGTGCCTACAAAGGCAACTCGGCCTCGCTTTGATAGCCCTGGATTGTTTATCCAGAAAGCCACTATCTACATGCTAAGGGTCCCTTAGAGATTCCGGTTTCAAGGTCTTTGAAGGCATCAGAGAAACGAAATAGTTTAGTTTCTAGGGACTCTTCTGATTCAGAGTAGGATATTTATGCTGTCATAAAATCTCAGGAAGATTTTTCAGGAGAACTTTCATCCAGTAGGAAAGAGCGTAACTTGAATTCAGGGTTCCAAGGACTATATGCTTATTTAGAAGAAAATAACATTATTAGCTGTTATTAAAAAAATTTAAATAAAAAATAAGTCCCCTACCCCAACACCCTTGGTTGAATTCGATGGACATATTAACTATGTAACACCTACTTATAAAAATGTAATTATTCATAATTTTTGAGTCATGAGGAAAAATGCTTTCTCCCAGGAAAGATAATTACTCATCTTTCAGCACTTCCAATAAAAGCCTTGCCTAGGCTATTTAGCAGTTGCTCTTTAGAATTATCATGTATATAAAAAACATTTATCAGGCTTTGCTCTTATGATGGGAGGCAAGTATAATTACAAATTTAAAAGTAAGCAAGGTATGGAAAATTAATTTGTAATAAATGAAAAAAAACACATTAATAACATGTAGCATGGTATGAAAGTGATCAAGATCCCACTTTAAAATGTGCTTCTGAAAAAAAGAAATGAATGTTAAGTTTTCATTTGTGGGAACCATGCATTTTTTGGGGGTCTTAGACAGTATTCTGGTGGCTGGTTTCAAATTGCTTATTAATGAACTAGGAAAACTATGTGACATACAAATCAGAGCTTAACCAGAACAAGCAGGACATTTTTTTTAGTTAAAGTGGACCAACACCCAGGCGGATCTGCCAGGGAAGATTCTCGGGCCGATCCGATCCCTCCCCGCGGGGCATCCAAAATCGGGATGCCCCGCTGTGTGAAACCCCCCAGGACGCCCAGAAACTTTACCTGGATCCTGATCCAACGCCACATGCGCGGGCCGCGGCCGCATCTCGCGCTTCTCTCTAGCAGGACGCGTGCCCGCGCCGGCCATTTGTGAATGGCCGGTGCGGATGCGCTCCCTGTTAGAGGGAAGCGCGAGATGCGGCCACCAGCGTGCTTGGAGCCGCTGTGGTAAGACACGCATACCACAGCGTCTCAAAGCGCGCTGATTGGACGAGCAGCCGCGCATGCGCCGTAGGAGCGGGGTGAGGTGAGTTTCTACTCGCGATCTGGGGGGTTTCACATAGCGGGGCAGGAAGTGGACCAAGACCCAGGATAGTCAAAATCCTGGGTGTTGGTTCACTTTAAGAAAGGTTAGGCCATGTTTACTGATGTAGCCTCTTCTAGAAGATGTGGTTGAGTTTTGAGTACCAGTTTTCAAACAGGACACCCTGGTTTTGACAAGGGTGCAGAGAAGAGCCACAAAACTGAAAAGCAGTATGGGGGTTCTTATTTATGCAGAGGTATTAAAGGATTTCAATTAATCTATTGTGATATAATACATCTTGGGGGGGGGGGCATGAATGCTTTAAATTAAATAAATACATGTTAAAAACATGGAGAAAAGCTATTCCATGTAATGTCCCTCAGAAGACAAGGAGGGCACGTCCTGCTTGATAAAAAAAAATAGGCCTTGGAGGCCTGTCTCTACTATAGGAAATGTCAATCTTTGAAATATCTTAGTTGGTTATAGCAGTAATAATGGACAGCTTCAAAAAAGCTTTTGAAGATTTCTTAGAGAATAACATTACCTGGTCTCTACTTTTTCTCCACCATTTCTCTTGGTTGAACTGAACCACGTTTTTTTTTTTTCAACCATTCTAATAACGTAACTATGTCCATAAGGAAATGCAGGAAAAGACAGGGCAAACTAATGTTTGTTAAAGGGGACCAAAACCCCAGATTTTACCTATCCCAGGTTTTGTCATTCCCCCTGGGGCATAACTAGTGAAGCTGAATCGATTCCCTAGCTACACTTTTGAGCGGCACCCAACATCACTTCGGCTTTGCACGGCCATGCACAGTCATAAAGTTGCGTCGGACAGGGCCACTCGCAGCGTAGAAGATAGTCGAGTGATGCCGGCGCTGGCTGCGCACGCGCTCTGGGGGAAAGGTGAGATTACTAGGGGTCCTGGGTGGCACCTAGACTTTAGGGTGGGTTTTGATCCACTTTTATGTTTAATCAAATTGAGTTGATTATTCAGAAGTTGCCATTTGCTATTAGATCAACTACACATGCAGGGGTCATGCTAAAGATCTGGTGAAGCAAGTTTACACTTCAGTGTGCTTTCGGGTATTGATTTGCACAAGCCTATGTTCTCTGGGTCACCAAAGAATGGTCACCGGCAGTTAGACAAGAAATACAGTGGTTCAGAGACTGAGGGGTCTTCAAAGCCTTGTTACCTGCAGAAACATGGCACGGAAGATGCAGAAACATGGCATGGAGGATCACCTTCACCTCAGTTTGCTCCCCAAAAGCTGACCAATAATCCCCCAATTCTGGTTCAGGATGGAAACTTGACCAGGTAGCAATATTTGTATATTAAACCAGGTTTTATGTGCGAGGTCTTAACTTAAATTACTGGTGTAATATGTCTTTTCATAATTTCAATTATCCCTTATTTATGGAAAACATGTTAGTCTATTGCTTCCAATAGGAGCATATCTGTTGCATGCACAAAAACTCTAGCTACCATCCTATTGACATTTGTTTGCGATCTTACTGGGAAATTCCACAAAAGTAGATTTTAGAATAGATGTGCCAACCCACACATCTGATGCCACACAATTTCACTCTCACCCTCAGCGCTGGTATGAGAAGTGGGTGTGGCCTCAGTCCAGACCGCTCCCATTGACTTCCAACAGGCACCCCCATAAACGGAAGCTCCTGGTGTACACTGAAGTCAATGGGAGCATTCCAGACTGAGTTTGGCTACTGATACCAGAGCCGCAGTTTGCAGGTAAGCTGGTTGCTTTGGCCTATTGGTAAATCTTGTCTGAGGTCTGTGGACTTGTCCTTTAGAGTTAAAGAAAAAAAAACTAGACAGCCTATTCCAGCTTTTGATGAGCATTCTGTTTTGAATGTGTGTGACCTATATTGGATTTCCCTAATGTCAACAGAAGGTGTTAGTAGGTGTCAGTTGCTGCCTGGAATAAGCTGTCCAGTATAAACACGAGTACACATTATCCTCTGTCCTACTGTAGTTCAATAAGAATGTCCCAACATTTCTGTTCAAATTTTTGAATCATGTGAGAATAATTTTGTGAGAGTCTGGGAACAAAAGCATCCTATAGGGTATGCAGAAATTTTTTTAGCATACCCCAAAGGCTGCTCTTCATTCCAAACTCTCAATAAATAAAGTATCCTTAATCCATTGGAAAAATGATGGACTTCATCTGTAAAAGTGTTTTTTTTTTTTTTTTTTAGTAGAATAAATATTTGTATAGAATGTTTGGTGTTTTAAAGTTTAAAACCTCACCAGGATGTAGGTTGCAGTGAACAATGCATTTTCTGGTGCACTTTCTTTAGCATGACCCCAAATATATGGGCAAGGAGACAAACTAAAGGTTACCCTTCTCACTGAACAGACCCGAAAAACAAAGAAAAACAGAAGTGGTCTAACTGTTGCCTACTGTATCTATGACTAAAAAGACTAATAGGCATATGATTTAGGTACATGTTTCTTCTTGTGTCTTCTTCAGAGTTTAATTACAAGCTTTCCAATGCTTGTGTACTGATTAACATTACTTTTAGTTTTTTTTTTTTTTGCTCTTTTTTTTCTTTTTCCGTTCCTTTATTGTAGTTATAGACTGTATATTAGTCCAAGACCACAACATAAGAGAAAGAACTAGGCATTTTTCCCAAGGATTACATTTCTTAAGGTCCATAAATTACAGTCTTTGAACTTCCTAAAATGACCTGTTTACAAGGTTCATCTGTTAAACGCTTAGAAATTATCATATTTCACAGTTTTCATCATTTCCTTGACTGCAGAAAATGTGATCTGATACATCTGTGACATTGTTGTACAAGATTTCAACTATGGAATCTGATTAAAATCACATCAATTTCTTTTACATATCTTTCTGTGTGTGGTAAACTTTTATTCTTAGTATACAGTATGTCCTGCTCCAGATAAGATTCTTTACTCTTGGGTATTACTCCGCCAGATGGCGCTGGACTGCAGGGACCGCAAAATTGGCTCCTCCTGGCCCCTCAAATACCCGGGACCTCCCACAAATCCCCAGATTTTCTCTGCAGTCTGGACTGCGAAGGACAAGAAGAAGGCTCTCTCTTCTCGAAGGTGAGGGTGGGGCTATTAGCCTGCGGCCCTGCAGGACTATTCCCACCCGTTCCATTGTTAATTTGCCTCCCAGCTTTGGCTGCGCTGGTGTGGGTGATGGTAGGCAGCACCGCTGTCAGGTGCTTAGGAGCGCTGCTCCACCGCAATCCCCCACCAAAGGGTAGGCGGTATAGGCATATGGTGAGCCTTATAGGATGCCCCTTGCCCCTGTCTATCGGTGGGCCCTACATTAGGTGGCCGCTGCCCTCCCTCGCTCTCCCTTGTAGTTCTCGGGGGGGGGGGGGTGAGTGTGTGCTTCTGTACTTTCACTTTCACTTGTATTTGTGCTCGGTTTGCCTTTAGTTGCACTGGTTTCTTGTTTGAATATGCCGCCGCGCGCGCTTCTACGGCGTTCCGCGGTTGGCGACGACATTACCTCAGGCGCTGCTGCGTCGTCATTGGTTGCTTGTCAGTGTGTGCGGGGCTGGCGGAATGGGCGTTCTGCATCACTGTCTCCGCAGCCCCTCCTTCGAGATATACTCAGCGCCATTTTTTCTTGCTCTTCCTGCTGCGTGGCTGGCGCCTACCTGTTGTTGCTGTTTATTTTACTTTAAATGTCATGTATGCATGCCGCTTACGGGGTCTTTTCGTTTGTCTTACAGGCGGGTCGAACTCAATTGGTTTCTCCCGGCCCTACCCCCTCTATTTAGTTAATTAATCTTTTAGAGGCCTAGTGTGCTAATTCCTCCCACTTCCCTAGTGGGCCATTGGGGCATCCCGGCTTGCTTTTATAGCGTGAATCCCTGTCGGCTTATTGTGCCGCTATAATCACCATATGGAGGCGTCTCAGGATAATGTGCTCGGGGTTCCTTCGGGACAAGCCCGGCTGTGTGTAGCGTGTGGGGTGTCCCCTATTAGCGTTGACAACGTGCGGGTTTGTGTACCTTGTGCCCAGCAGGTGCTTGCACTGCAGCCTGGTTTACCAGCGGCTGGGCCTGCGCCACGTATGGCTTCGCCTACTCCCCCAAGCTTAAATGTGACTCCCCGTGAGCTGCATACCAGTGGGGATTCTCAGCCTGATGTGTCCACTAGACTGGCTAGTGTTGAAAAGTTGCTTGCTAATACCATGGCACGTAAGGCCTCTGCTAAGAGGCGGCACTTGACGCCTGATGTCACTCTTTTCCCTATGGAGGCTGAAGAGTTCTTTGATCTGTCCGGTTATACTCCCCTGGAAGAAGGGGAATTGTTCTCTGACTCTGAGTCATCTGATGAGCGGCCCAAGGGTTATGATGATTCTGGCTCTGATCCCTGAGCCCCAGATTATACTGATAGGCTTTTGGCTCAGATCTTTGAAGTGCTTTCTGTCTCTCCCCCAGCCGCGGCTCCTAAGCAGCGGGGGGAATTGTTTCATTGTGCTAAGCCACGTTTAGAGTTCCCTGAACAATCTCATTTCAATAATCTCGTGCTCAAGGAATGGGAGCATCCTAGCAGGCTCCCCGGAGTCCCTAAGAGTTGGGATAAGAGAGATCCCTTTCCTGCTGATGTGGTTAAGCGTTGGTCATCCCCTCCAGAAGTGGGTGTCCATACCTCTCCCAAGTGACTGATTGTGCAAGACCCAAAAGCTTTTAGTTTCTAACATATTCTGAAGATGTATGGAAGAGCAAGATGAGGTAATCAGTTTGCCAAACTAGAACATACACAAATAGGTCAAATTACACATACCCGCCACCCCTGTTGGCGGGCAGATCCTTTCTAGCCCCCTTCTGGGAGACGGTCACCATGGATGCCAGCCTGACCGGTTGGGGGGGGGGGGTTTCTGGCAGTCCCCACAGTTCCAAGGGCAGTGGGGCCCTCAGGAGGCGCACACACCCATCAATGTTCTGGAATTGAGGGCGATCAGGTTGGTTCTGGCTTGCTTGACCCAACACCTTCGGGGCCGGCCTGTTCAGGTACGCTCGGACAACCAGACGGCGGTTGCCTACATCAGTCATAAGGGAGGGACCCGGAGCAAGGGGGCCCTCAAGGAAGTGTCTCTGATCCTGTCCTGGGCAGAGGACATAGTTCCCTGCATCTCAGCTGTGTACATTCTGGGGGTAGAGAATCTACAGGCAGACTCTCTGAGGAGGGGGACCTATCGCCTGGGAGAATGGTCCCTCTGCAACAGGGTTTTCACTCTCTGTGTCACCGTTGGGGTCAGCCAGATGTGGATCTGTTTGCGTCCCGTCACAATCACAAGCTCCCAGCCTTTGTCTCCCTGTCCCAGGATCCTCTGGCCTTGGCCACAGATGCTCTGACAATGTCATGGCAGGATTTTCAGCTTCTGTATGTCTTTCCTCCATTCCCCCTGTTGGGCAGGGTCCTGCGCAAGATAGCCAGCAATCTTGGTGGCTCCCAGGTGGTCAAGAAGAGTAGAAGTAGAAGAGGAGAAGGGGCTGTCTGCCTCTGTTGTTAACACTATGATTAGGGCTAGGAAGAAGTCTTCCTCTTCCATTTACTATAGGGTTTGGCGTGCCTACATTGACTGGTGTGAGTCTAGGTTCTCTATTCCCAGGATCCTGGAGTTCCTCCAACATGGTTTGGATCTGGGGCTTCAACTCAGTACTCTGAAGGGTCATGTCTCTGCCCTGGCTGTTTTCTTCCAGAGATATTTTGCTCAGCATTCTCTGATCAGGACTTTTTTCCAGGGGGTTACTCATGTGCGCCCTCCTCGTAAGCCTATGTTGCCTGTCTGGGATTTGAACTTGGTCCTGTCTGACCTGCAGGGTGCTCCTTTTGAACCTGTGCAGGAGGCTGCTTTGGCCATTCTTACTCTCAAGGTTGTCTTTTTGGTGGCCATCACTTCTGTTAGGCGTGTTCCTGAGTTGGCGGCACTTTCCATCCAGCCCCCCTACTTTGAGAGACACCAGGACAAGGTGGTGTTTCGCTTCAAGCCAGATTTTCTGCCTAAGGTTGTATCTGCCTTTCATCTAAATCAGGACATTGTTCTACCTTCCTTGTGCCCTAATCCTAGTAACGCTAAGGAGAGGGTTTTGCATTCCTTGGATGTGGTTAGGAATCTGAAGTACTATCTGGTGGCTACTGCACCTTTCAGGAAAACTGATGCTCTTTTTGTGGTCCCTTCTGGTCCTAGGAAGGGTTTGGCTCCTGCTAAATCTACTATCAGCAAATGGATCCTTCAGGCTGTGATTCAGGTCTACACTGCTAAGGCGAAGAATCCTCCTTTCCACTTTACTACTCGTGCTATTGGGGCCTCTTGGGCTTTTCAGCACCAGGCTTCTGTTGAACAAGTTTGCAAGGCCGCTACTTGGTCTTCTGTTCATACTTTTTCCAAGTTTTACAAGGTTGATGTTAGGGCCTCAGCTGATGCTGCTTTTGGCCGCAAGGTTCTGCAGGCGGCAGTGGTCTGGTCTGTCTGCTGTTGGGGATCCCCCCTACTTTACGGACACTGCTATTGGATGTCCCATGAATAAAGAATCTTATCTGGAGCAGGACGTACTGTATACTAAGAATAATACAATTCTGTGATTACTCACCTGTAGAATTGTTATTATGAGTATACAGTATGTCCTGCTCTACCCCACCCTTGGTTTCATTATCCTTGGTTCCCCTGTATGGTGATTGTTATCATTGTTATAGTTACTGGTTGGTTATGTTATCATTCTCCCGGCGTCTTGTTAACTGCTTTTCAATGCTGGGGATTTGTGGGAGGTCCCGGGTATTTGAGGGGCCGGGAGGAGCCAATTTCGCGTTCTCTGCAGTCCAGCGCCATCTGGCAGGTTAATACCGTAGAGTAAAGAATCTTATCTGGAGCAGGACGTACTGTATACTCATAATAACAATTCTACAGGTGAGTATTTCACAGAATTGTATTTTTTTGTTTTATACAAAATCTGATTAGTAATTGCTTTAGTGGCTCTTGGCTCAGTTATGTTTGCTTTTTGTTGTATTATAATGAATCTGAATAAAAGTTTGTGTACCCTTCAGAATGTTCTAAATGTCTGCATAAATTTAACCTTAAATTTAACCTTAAATTGCATCATATTTTCATGCAAGTTCTACCAATAGGTAAAATTGTCAAATCAAACAAAGATATTAGACCTGATCCTTTATGTATTGGGGAAACTTGTCCAGTATCACATATATGTGAAAAAAATAAATTAGCATTATGGTATGCAGCAATAACTTAATCTAAGGGTTTCCGTTATTGTTGTCCAACATATTGCTAATGGCTTAGAGAAATTTTGGTTCACCCTTCCACCCAGTACTGCTTCAACTCTGCTTGCCTCAGGTCCATCTGCAACATCTCTTTTAAGGTCAGGACTTGGCCATTCTCAAACTTAGAAATTAGTAACTATATCGTTCTTTACCCATAGCTTTAAAGTGGACTAAAACCCAGCTCGATTGACCCACGAATCTAAGATTCCTGGGCCGATCGGTTCCCTCACCCTGGGGGCATCCACAATCAGGATGCCCCGCTGTGTGAAACCCCCCAGGTCACCCCGTTCACTTATCTTGCTTCCCGGTCCAACGGTGCTGGTCGCAGCAGCCCCACTATACCTCTAGCAGGGCGCATCCCTGCGCCAGCCAGCCAGAAGCGGGAGATGCGCCAGCCAGCGCGCTCAGAGCCGCTGGCCTTAGACACCGCCTTAGATGGCGTGATGCCAGCAGCTCTGAGCGTGCTGGTTGGCTGAGCCTCTGAGCATGCGCCGTAGGACCGGGAAGAGGTGAGTTTCTTCGGGGGAGTTTCACACAGCAGGGCACCCCCGATCCACTTTAACCTCTGTGTATTACTTTGTGATTTATTTTTTAATACCAAATCTGATGGACACATAATAACTGCAGTAAAATGGTAATATGCTAATGTTGATTACAGTGGTTAGGTTAGCCTTAAAATCCAGACTTCTAAGTCTACAGTGTTTGCTGTCTCTGAAATCAAAACATTAGCACACTATCATCCACATCGTGCAGACCTTTATATCAATAGCTCAGATACCTGACTTTTGTAGCTGGACAGTGGGTGTTTAAAAATGGTTTCAATAACTTGGTATGTAGTTGAGCCCACTGGTTTGGCAGCTTTTAGCTGAAATCATGTTACCCGGAAAGAACTACCTCCCAGCAGCCTAGTTTAGGTAGGGCTATGGTTATGTAAAGGTCACCAACTCAACTGTAGCTCTTATTTCTGTCAAGTGTGTTGAAAAAAGATTATTATTCAGAAACTGTTATTTTTGTTTAATTGCAGAATTGCTGAACCTGGGTACACAGAAAATCCACCAGAGGACATTTTAAATGACAACCAAAGTAAATCATTTGAAATTTCTGACACTGGGAATGTGCCCCAGCAAAACAGGACAAGATCTGGGACTCTGCCTAGTGACTACAGATTTTTAAATGAAAAGCATGTAAGATACAGAAGTGGTGATACTGGCTTTTCAGCTGCAATTCCCATTTCAGAAAGTCCGTCAGACACCAGGAATTTGTCAGAGTCTTCGGAAGAGATTCAGCATCAAGATCCTGTGCCTGTGCAAAGAAAGAGAGGACCAGCACCTCAAAGACCACCTCCACCGAAGCTTGATAAGTACTGGAAGCAGAACGGCTCAACTTCATCTCTTTCCATCTCTTCTGAATCCTTACTGACACCAGCACAAGGGAAAACTGTTTCTCCTCATTCTTCCACCAGCTTAGATGCCATCAAGCTTGAGACAACACCTGATCTCAGTCTAGGAGTGCCTTCCGATAAGCACTTAAGTATTCATTTGCACAAGCCTACATTCTCTGGGTCACCGGAGAATGGTCACCAGCAGTTAGAAAAGAAATACAGTGGTTCAGAGACTGAGGGGTCTTCAAAGCCTTGTTACCTGCAGAAACCCGGCATGGAACCTTCAAGATCACCTTCACCTCAGTTTGCTCCCCAAAAGCTGACCGATAAACCCCCACTTCTGGTTCAGGATGAAAACTTGACCAGGTAGCAATATTTGTATATTAAACCATGTTTTATGTGCAACATCTTAACTTAAATTACTGGTGTAATATGTCTTTTCATCATCCCTTTACATTATCCTTTTTTATGGATAACATGTTAGTCTTTTGCTTCCAATAGGAGCATATCTGTTGCATGCACAAACGCTCTAGCTGCCATCCTACTGACATTTGTTTGAAATCTTACTGGGAAATTCCACAAAAGTAGATTTTACAATAGATGTGCCAACTCACAAATCTGATGCCACACTACTTTGCTCTCACAACGCTGGTATGAGAAGTCAGTGTGGCCTCAGTGTACAGCACTTGCATTGACCTTGAATGGGCACCCCCATAAATGGAAGCTTCTGGTGTACAATGGCACCCATTGAAGTCAATGGGAGCATTCCAGACTGAGTTTGGCTTCTGGTACCAGGGCTGCAGTTTGCAGGTAAGCAGGTTGCTTTGGCCTGTTGGCAAATCTGGTCTGAGGTCTGTGGACTTGCCCTTTAGTGTTAAAAAAAAAAAAATAGAACAAGTGTGGCTAGTCACTCTGACACCAGAATTGTAGGCCTGCTCATCAGGGGGCTCGATCTTGAGATCCAGTTGAGATCAATTGGACATCTGAGGTTTCTGTTCATGTTTGACTTTTCCATCTGTCCCTTTAAGGTGACCAAACCTTTATTAATCTTTTCCAGCACCACCAAGTAGTGCCCCTCAGATCATGAGAAATACATGGACTGACCGCTGTATATTTGTCTACTGGTTAGAGTGACGACCACCTTTGACCTCGAAAAGTAGCTTCAGGCTACCACAAAAAGTGTTATTGGCATTTAGTTGAATACTGTAGACAAATGTACTTGATGCAGTTACAGGTTTGTGTATAATCAATACATTCAGTAAAGGGATTGATTACAAATGGGACTATAGGAAATGTCAGTTTGATGTTTATTCACAGTACTTGTAAGCAGGTACTGGTTTATATTATAAAGAATGTTTATATAATTTTACAGGGTCAGATATATTTTATGGAAAGGCAGCAGTGACATGTGATACTTCATGTTGCAAACTACAAAAAATGACTCCAGAAAATAATTATTTTTCCATGAAGGCATACACTTTATGAATTGCTGTGTAATTCCTTACTGGCAGCTGTTCATTGTTCTCATCAGCATCTGCGTGGTTTAAAAATGTTAATTAAAAAAAAGATATGGCTGCCCCCTACACTCTTTTAATAAATGAAAGGCATTGACTAAAGTAGGGTAAATATTTCCAATATAATAATAGTACTACTACACAAAACCTTTGAGACAGCTGATGATCTGTGGCAGAGCAAAGAAATAAAACTACATTTTCAAAAGCTGACTGTTGGTCACTGCTGTGCTGTGAAAGCCCAATACTCGCCTTCCTCTTCATACCCACAAATGCCTGGCGGGGGCACGCGTCCTGCTAAAGGGATAGCAGGTTGTGGCCGCTACTCGCACATGCACCGTTGGACCAGAAAAGTAGGCTAGTTTTCGGGTGACCTGGGGGATCCCGAATCTGGATGCCCAGGGATGATCGAGTATGCCTGCCCTGGAGTCTCTGTTTTTTATGTAACCTGCCACTCTCATGTATCTTTTGCTTGGGAATACACCAAAAGGTTCTCAATGGGGTTGAGGGCAGTGGGGGATGGTGGCAACACCATGAGTTTCTCTCCTTGTTTGCCCATAGCAGCACAGTTCTTGTTTTTGTTCCATGAAAGAAAGTGGTCTGTCAGAAACTGTATAATTTGCCAAGGTCATTTTCACATTCAGAGACCTTAAAGGGGCCTACCAGCTCTCTCTGCATGATTTTGGCACAAAGCATGACTCTACCACTCTAGAGAATGCTACACTTCGAAGTTCGAATGACTCCAGTGGCACCAGCAGCTTTAAATATCGGTTTGCTGCTTTGTGATGGCAACTGTTCCACCACCAGGTGGTATCAATGTTCATAAAAGTCACCTGGTGCATTCAATGAAGCCACACAGCTAATATATTTCACAAAACTTGACCTCCCCCGAACTTCGATCCCATCAATTACACTCAAGGAATTGTGTAGCTCTGAGTCGCTACCCCCGGTCTGATCTAATAGACAGACTTCCATATTTTGTGGGTTTCATAGGCTTTTCTCACGGTTATCAAAAAAGCTCGACTTGAGGAGTCTGGTAGCACTGATCTTCCACCCTCTGTCCAATCTACTGGCAGATAGGCTTCCACAGGTGATGAATGCCGAAATCAGATCACCTTGACCCCCCTGCCCTGATCTATCATTTTGCATATGTTTCCAGATGTGGCCCTAAGGCATATACTTACTTCATAGGCTTCTTCCAGTGTCATCTTGAAGAAATCCTGTCTCCATTCCCCCCCCCAAATTTTTATTTAGCAAAAATGTTTTAGATGCAGCCATAGGACTCCTAGAGTCTACTTAAAGTGGACCAACACCCATGGCTGATCGGCCCGGGAATCTATAAGATTTCCGGGCCGATCAGCTCCCTCCCCGCGGGGCATCCAAAATCGGGATGCCCCTCTGTGTGAAACCCCCCCCGGACGCCCACAAATCTTACCTTCTCCCGTTCCAACGGCGCATGCGCGGGCCGCCGCCTCCGTGCGTCCCTCTAGCAGGGCGTGCACCCACGCCGGCCGCTTGTGAATGGCCGGCGCGGGCGCGCTCCCTGTAAGAGGGACGCACGCGAGGTGGTGGCGGCAGCTTCAGCTTGTCCGTCGCTTGTCCGTCGACGGTGAGGTAAGTTTTTTGGGGCTTTCTGGGGGGGTTTCACACAGCGGGGTGCCCCGCAGAAGTGGACCAACACCCAGGATAGTGAAAATCCTGGGTGTTGGTCCACTTTATGGAATCTGGGAAGCCTTGTTTCTTGGTAAGATGAGACATCCTCTGACTTTGGCTACATTGCAGCCATTTGGTCTAGTGGCAGAAATAAAAATGTTAGCAACTGTAGTATCATCTGAACAGTAAGGCTAGGAAAATCACAATATTCTTGTTCTTCATATACTATGCCGAATTTATCCCGTTACAAAGCTAACTACATTCTGCATTCAGTTTTTTTCTTTTTTTGTATAGCTTTACAAGTTTGCTATGTTATATAAGTGCTGTCCTTTGCTTCACCTATAGTATTTTTCCAACCTAGTGGTTTTTGAATTTGCATGTTAAGAAGGAAAAGCCTAGTTCGAAACATGGTATTTAGCTGACCTATAATTTGAAAAAAATGTTTTTTTTGTATATACACACACAGTCAATCATTTACCAAAATATTTTATTTTTTAGGATTGAGCGCGTGATAGAAAACACTAAAGTGAAGATGGTGCCTATCAAGATTGTTCATTCTGAAAGTGATGCAGAAAAGGAAAGCAGGAATAACTTGCTTAGTGCCATTGAGCCCCCTATGCCGCACACACACAGTGGAATCAGTAAAGATCAGCTCAAAACTCTCAGCACATCTGAACAATCCTATTCTCTTTTCTGTGCTTATACAAGGCATGGGCCAGACGATGATGAGCAGTCTAAAGAATCGGAGCAAGAAACACCCGCAAACATACAAGAGACTGCAGTCTCTTCTCTCTCAACTAATAACTCCAAAAGCAAAGAACTGATTTATGCAGACTTAAAGTCAGAAGAGCTTGTCAGAGAGATAGTAGGTAAAGACAGATCTCTGGCAGATATTTTAGATCCTGATGCTAGAATGATGACTACAATGGACCTTATGGAAGGAATATTTCGAAAGGATGAGCATCTTCTAGAGGAAGCCCAGCAACGAAGAAAGGTGCATCCAAAAGTGCCATCTCCAAAGCCTCCAGAAGAAAAGTAGGTTTTAAAGTATAAAGAAAAGTTCAATTTGTAGCTTTGCCATATTGAACACACAAAAAGGAACAGTCCAGGCAGAAAAAAACAAACATAAATACCTCACCCATTTCTCCCGCAGCTGATCTGTCCTAGTCCAGTTGATAACACTTAATGGATCCCATGTTTGATCCCCTGCCATGCAGGCTTGCAGTTCTGCTAAGAGACCATGGTGTCACAATGCCACTGTCACAGTGACTGTCCACGACCATTCCATTCAATGTAATAGTGGGGTTGTCTCAGCCAGTGGTATGTCCCCTCCATTGCAGTTATGGAGTGGGTGTTGCCAGTCACTGTGGGATGCGGGGGGCGGGTGTACGGCATGGAGGCTGCCCGTGAGCAGAGAGGCCTTGATTCAATTTCTGGAACCAATTTTATTGAACCTAAGTAGGACGGAAGTGCTACAGGTTACAAATGATGAACATGTGTGTGTGTTTCTGCCTGGGCAGGGGCCTAAAATGATCATTTTTTTTTTAGTATAGGCATGCCTTTATGACATCAAAAACATGATGCCATGTAAAACAAAGAACAGGAATAGCAAACAGAAGATTGCCGACACTTCCAATAAAATCCATGTTTATTTAAAGCCAACGTTAAAAGGATGTACAACACGTTATGCGTGGCTGTGTGGCCTGGATTTATCTGCTTGCTGAAACTTGGATACAGACTTTTCCTGGCCAGGCATGGTTTTTATAGGGGTTGAGCTGGCTCAAGTCAACTTGTTAACTTAAGCACAGGGATAGATTGTAAATGATGGTAATCAAGATAGTATCTGAGATTAATCTTAGAATCTATACTCACCGCTGCTAGGTTTATTGCTGACCCTCTTTAATCATGTAAAGTGAGTGTGTCTTTTACTTGATTGATATAATTGAATTTTGACTTCTGTTACCAAGTCCACTTCACCCCCCAGCATCCCCACAGGGATTTGTAATTGTAGGTACATACATCCTTCTACAAGAGAAGTCCACTGTGATAGGTGATGCTATGCTAGAAGATGACCGAGTACTGCAGGATAGGTGTCCAAGCAGAAGAGGAACATTGCTCTACCTGTTTTCAGGATCCTCTTCTGCTTTTTGTCTAGCAAAACATCACAGAATAGTGGCTGTGCTCCAAACCAGCCCCCCCCCCCCCCCCGCCTTCTAGGTGACTATCAATTAGCAACCCTATTCTCATTTAAATTAACCCTTCTAGTGCCAGCTACGTGAGACTCACGTAGCTGACTTTAGAGCCCCATAAAAAAAAGTAAAAAACAGACTTACCTGACTCCTCGTGTGAAAGTGCCAGCGATTCTCTACAAGCATCATCATTTCGATTTCCACCCCCGGGCCTCTGATCTTCAGGAGGGGGCCCAGAATAGCCCCCCCCCCCCCCCCCGCGCTTCCGCCGCCGACATCTGCAAGAAAAAAACAAAAGTAAATGTCAGTACTCACCTCGCTGCGCGATCGCTCTCCCCGGGTCTTCTCTTCACCAGGGGGAGCTCCGATCCCCCCCTGGGCTTTCCACGCTGCTTGTGAGGATCCTGCCTCCCACCCTCCCTGCTCCGATCACTACCGACAACTGTCATCTGCAGCGGCGCGGGACACTGGATGGGAGGTAAGTATAAGTGAAAAAAGAATAAATGAAGAATTTTGTGTCTGTGTCTTTTTTTTTTTTTACTTAACCCTTTGTGAACTGGTAAGGGGTCCATGAGACCTCCCTGGGAGGGGGGACCCTATGTCATTTTTTTTTTTTTAATTATCCTCTTACAACTATGCAATCATATTGCATAGTTGTATCCTATCTGAAATCTCCTAAACGGCTGTTTCAGTTTGGGGGAGTTTCCTGGGAAGGAAAGGGTGTATACCAATACATATGTGGTACCGTTGTAACCGTGAGAAATAGGGCTTTCACACGCAATAATATATTATTAACAAACTTACATTTTTTATTACAAAAAAACACTACAAATTGTAAAAAAAATAGATTTTATTTTTTTGCGCATATTTCACCCAAACGTATTGAGAATACATTAAAAAAAAAGGCCAAACAAGACATTTCATGTTGAAGCCCAGACTCTGCTGAAAAAAACAATATATAATTTTCCTGGAAAATCCCTGGAAATCCCTTCAAAAATCAAGGTTGAACATGTGTAGCGCAAAAACGTGAAACAGAGTGTGACAAAAAAATCTAGGTAGGCTGGCACTTAAAGGGTTAAAGGCTTAGTATGGAACAGCAAAGAAATAGCTGCCAAAAAGAGACAGAGAGAGATTATAAATGACCAGTCTGGCATTTTGTTTGATAATTGACCTGCGATGCTGTCATAAAATTGTGCACATTTTTTTTTTACTTTGATTAAACTGTTTCCTGTTAAATAGGTAAGCTAAAATCAACTACTATCTACTGAGAAGTAGCCTGGCTTTCTGACACCCGGGGCAAAGATTTGAAATGGCACCCCCTACCTGTTCTCAGGTCCCCCTTTGGTGTCCCCCTGACCTGGTGCACCTGCTGCACCCCTGCTCCCCACTAGCTACACCCCTGCTATCTATGTTTATGTTCTCTACAATAGCTTCTCCAACTTGACAAATTTAAAAGCAACACAGAAAGAAAATGATCACATATGTAGCAGACACTGCTAAATACTTACTACCTACTTTAAGTGTAATTGTTTGAGGAAAGGGGGCCCCACCCCTCCTAAATGTTAAAGGCATTGTCCAGGCATAGCTGTGTTAGCCAATTGTGTAGGGCTACAATTGGCAGTGGGGAGCTACTTGCTGCCTTATTATTGCCATTGGTTTACAGTTCCTTTAAATAAAAAAGACTCATGTCAAGTCTGTTTTTAGGTAGACAGACATTTAAAGTAAATAAAATGATGCCGAAGTTTATGTAAGACTTGTCCAGCAGGTATCGCGGCTCTAATAAACCACGCTGTGGTATTTATATTTCTATGTACACTGCATTTGCAATCATTTTAAGTTGAACATCAGGTTCAGCCTGTTACGCTTCCACATGAGAAAGCAGCTGAATTAGTAGCCTTGCACAACTACCATAAATATTTCTGTATAGCTGTGGTAAGCCATTACAGGAATGTATTGTCCCCTTAGCTATGTGCCTACAGGTGGCTATACCAGAAGGTTCCCTCTAGGGCAGTTTCCCTTTAGAAATCCTAAAGTGGACCAAAACCCTCAGAATTTAAAAAAGATTTACAGATTTTAGGAATTGGCAGTCATCTCAACATGATCGCGAGGGTAAGCTCCGGTTATTCATAACAGTTGGGTTACTCCGCCACGAGGTGGCGCAGTGGTACTGCAGAAAAGCTGTGGCTTGTCCCGGCTCCCTATAAAAACTTAACCATAGAGTTCCCAGTGTTCTCTCTGCAGTGGACTGCGAAGTTAGCAGATGGCACCCTCTCTTGCGCAGGTGTGCGGGGCAACCAAGCCTGCGGCCCTGCAAGTCGATTTCCATCCGTTTCTGGACCCTCACTGCCTCCCAGCCTTGGCTGACAGATCGGGTGAAGGTAGAAGAGCACTAGGGTCAAGTGCTCCTGGAGCGCAGCTCTAAGCCGCAGACCCTGTAACACGAGGTGGCAGCGAGTAGTCATATCTGTGGTGTTTTTATGTTTTTTGGTGTGTTTACTGGTGTTTTTAGCTGCCGCGCGGCTTTGTACTGCCGGCCGTGTCACGCGAGCACAGTTTTTCGCACTCTTCGGAGGGGGCGGGGCCGGGTGATGACGCGTATCGTGTCCTTCACCTCGCGGCCCGCCCCTCGAGGTACCTCTGCCAACGCCATTTTGGACGAGCTGCGCGTCTGGATTTCTCCCTTCCTGGCTGCAGCGCTGCCTTATTCAGTGGCCTGTGCCTGCGTGACCCTGCGGTGTCTTGGTCCGTGAGTCCCCCTTGGGGGGTTTTTAATTGACTTGGGGTATTTTGCTGCGGGATGCTTATGTGTGATTTTACTTATGTCGTTCAGGCGGGATACCATTGGGTTGTGGTTTCTCCCGGCTCCACTCCTTCCTCCCCCTCATTCCCCTTTTATTCATTTCTGGGGGCATCCCGTGGGAGGGCATCCCGGGTGGCTTCTGTATTAAGCCTTGACCCACTGCTGGCCTATTGTGCCTGTGCTAATCACCATATGGAGGCTTCTGGGGATAGCGCGCTTGGGGGCCCTTCGGTGCAAGCACGGCTGTGTTCCATGTGTGGGGTAACCCCTGTGAGTAACAGTGTCACGGTGTGCGTGGCGTGCGCTGAAAGCATCCTTGCGCTTCAAGCTGGTTTGCCTGCTTCGCTTCCCAGCTCTGCGCCTCACTCGGCTTCACCTACTCCCCCGCTCCTGCAATTGGGCCCCAGTGAGGGGAATGTTGGCAGGGAGTCACATTTTGATTTGGCTTGGCGGGTAGCTAACATTGAAAAGCAGCTTGCCAGGAATGCGCCTAGGAAGGCCTCTGGCAAGAAGAGACACCTGGACCCCAGGCCTGCTCCCCTTACTGAGATGTATGTGGGGATTGATGAGCTTGGTGACTGTCACCTCCTTGAGATGGGGGAGCTCTCCCAGGACTCTGGCTCCTCCGGGAACCAGCAGGAGGGTTGCAATAGGGACCCTGGGTCTGCGTCCAGAGAGGAATCATGGTACCCTGAGGACACTGATAATCTGCTGTCACATATTTTTGAAATTTTGCACATTGCTCCCCCTGAGGTAGCTAAATGAAAGCAGGGGGAACTTTTTCACCCTGGAAAACAGCGTCTAGAGTTCCCTGAGCAGGAACATTTTACCACCTTGGTGCTTAAAGAATGGGAACGTCCTAACAAGTTGCCTGTGGTGCCCAAGGGTTTGGATAAAAGGTATCCCTTTCCCGTTGACCTTGTTAAGAGGTGGTCATTTCCCCCTGAAGTGGACGCTCCCGTGCTAGGCTTGTCCAATACTTCGGTCATGCCTTCCCCTGACACTACCACTCTGAGGGACGGAGAGGACCGGCGCATGGATCAAGTGGCCTGCCATGCTTTTACCTGTGTGGGGGCTGGCTTGCGCCCTGTATGTGCTGCCGCCATTACTGCTATTGCCCTTAAGAAACTGCTTAAGCGTCTCATTGATGACACAACAGCTGGTAGTGTGGGGGAGGAATATATGACTCTTACTTTGCACTGATTT
The DNA here is from genome assembly GCA_027917425.1 of Gastrophryne carolinensis. Classification (NCBI taxonomy): domain Eukaryota; kingdom Metazoa; phylum Chordata; class Amphibia; order Anura; family Microhylidae; genus Gastrophryne; species Gastrophryne carolinensis. The sequence continues at coordinate 364,097,021 of CM051236.1, forward strand.
TGTGGCCTTTATCCTTACTGCTATGGATGATGCTGTGCGGCTGTGTGGAAGGACCTCTGCGCTCTTGGTGGCTATGCGCCGCTCTGTCTGGTTGCGCCAGTGGGCAGCTGACGCTGCGGCTAAGAAAGCTCTCACTGGCCTCCCCTTCGTGGGGCTGCGGCTGTTTGGGGACCGTCTTGATGTTCTAGCCAAGGATGGAAGGCTGCCTCAGCGTAGGAGGCAGTCTCGGCCCTTTCGGGGGTCCTCTGCCCCCTCCCTTCCTTTCGCATTCCCAGAGGGGGCCGTGGCTCCCTCCTCTCCAGTGGTCGCAGAGATTCTTGGGGCCATGGCAGAACCCGTGGTCGTCCCAGTCTCTCCTGGAATCCTAAGCCCAAACCCTCTCCCAGGCCCCCTCCGGCATGAAGGGGCGCCCTCACCCATCCGGGTGGGGGGACGGCTTCGGCTCTTTGCTCACATCTGGAGGCTTCACGTCTCAGAACGCTGGATTCAGGAGGTAGTGTCCTCCGGTTACAAGATAGAGTTTGCAGCCTTTCCCCCCCTCCCAAGATTCATCAGATCCCGGATGTCTTTAAACCCCCTGTCCGCTCAGGGATTGCTTCTGGCTGTTCATTGCCTGTTAGAGTCCGGAGTCATTTGTTTGGTGCCTCATCAAGAAAGAGGTCAGGCGTACTATTCCAATCTTTCACGGTCCCCAAAAAGGACGGCTCTCTGAGGCCCATTCTGGATCTGAAGGGCCTCAACAAATTTGTCAGATTCAAGCATTTTCGCATGGAGACGCTGCGCTCTGCTGTCATTACCCTACGCCAGACTTTATGTCCACTGTAGACATCAAGGATGCTTATCTTCATGTGCCTATCTTCCCAGGTCATCAGAGATTTCTAAGGTTCGAGCTGCAGGGTCAGCATTACCAGTTTGTGGCGCTACCCTTCGGTATCACCTCGGCACCTCGGGTGTTCACCAAGGTGCTGGCGGGAGTGACGGCTCTGCTAAGGAACCATGGCATCCGCATCATTCCTTACCTGGACAACATTCTGATTGTGGCCGAGTTTTTTCCTCAGGCCGAGCGGGACACTCAAATGGTGACATCCACTCTGGAGTCTTTCGGCTGGGTGATCAACTATCCCAAGTCTTCTCTGTCCCCGTCATTGGTGAGGACCTTTCTGAGCATGACGCTGGATACCTCTCAGGTCAAGGTGTTCCTTCCTTAGCAGAAGGTGGAAGGTCTTCAGCTGCAGGCTCGGGCTCTGCTGTCGTGTCCTCATCCCTCTATCCGTCAGGGGATGCAGTTAGTGGGCCTGATGGTGTCCTGCTTCGAGGCAGTCTCCTTTGCTCAGTTTCACATGAGACCTCTTCAGTTGCACCTCTTGTCAGTTTGGGATCGGGACCCTGTGTCCCTGGATCAGGAATTTGTTCTGTCTCCCCTGGCCAGACAGTCTCTCTTGTGGTGGCTGGACTCAAGGAACCTTCTGGGGGGCAGGTCCTTCCTGCCCCCGTGCTGGGAAACGGTCACCGTGGATGCCAGTCTGACCGGCTGGGGAGGCTTCTGGAAGTCCCTGAGATTCCAGGGTCGGTGGGGCCCACAAGAGGCCCATGCTTTCATCAACGTCCTGGAACTGAGGGCGATCAGGTTGGTTCTTTCTCGCCTATCCACTCACCTCTGGGGTCGGGCTGTTCAGATTTGCTCAGACAACCAGACGGCGGTTGCCTACATCAACCAGCCTTCAAGGAAGTGTCCCTGTTTCTGTCTTGGGCGGAACAGCATGTTCCCTGCATCTCAGCGGCCTACATCCCAGGGGTGGAGAACCAGGTGGCGGACTCCCTGAGCAGGGGGACGTCTCGTCTGGGAGAGTGGTCTCTCAACAACCAGGTGTTTCTCTCCCTCTGTCACCGCTGGGGTCAGCCGGAGGTGGTGTTTGCGTCCCGTCACAATCACAAACTTACCAGATTTGTCTCTCTGTCTCAGGATCCTCTGGCCTTCGCCACGAATGCCTTGGCAATACCTTGGACGGAGTTTCAGCTTCTCTATGTGTTCCCTCCGTTTCCTCTCCTGGGCAGGGTCATGCTCAAGATAGCCCAGGAGCCGGTACCAGCCATACTAGTAGCCCCTTGTTGGCCAAGAAGAGTTTGGTTCGCAGATGTTGTGCGGTTGGCAGTAGACCAGCACGTCTTGCCCAAGGATCCAGATCTTCTCACCCAGGGGCAGCTACGCCATCCCAATTTACAAACTCTGGCTTTAACGGCTTGGCTGCTGAAACCTCCATATTGATGGAAAAGGGGTTGCCTGCTTCTGTTGTTGATACCGTGATTCAGGCTAGGAAGAAGTCCTCGTCCTTTATTTATTACAGGGTCTGGCATGCTTACATTGCCTGGTGTGAGTCCAAGTCTCTTCCCTGTCGGGTGTTTTCTATTCCCAGGATTCTGGAATTCTTGCAACATGGTTTGGATCAGGGCCTTCAACTTAGTACCCAAAAAGGCCTTGTTTCAGCTCTGGTAATTTTTTTCCAAAGATCTTTTGCCACTGTTGGTTAAAACCTTTTTTCAGGGTGTTTCTCATGTGCGTCCACCCCGTAAGCCTTTGCTACCAGTCTGGAACTTGAACCTGGTGTTGTCTGCCCTGCAAGGGCCTCCCTTTGAGCCAGTGATGCTACCTTGTCTATTCTGACCCTTAAAGTGGACCAACACCCACCGGTGATCGGCCCGGGAATCTATAAGATTCCCGGGCCGATCACCTCCCTCCCCGCGGGACATCCGAGATCGGGATGTCCCGCGGGGTGAAACCCCCCAAACTCCTTACCTTAGTTTCGTCGGCGGCCGGCCGCCGCCGCCTCCCTCGCGCCCCTCTAGACGTGCGCGCGCCCGCGCCGGCCGTCTGTGAATGGCCGGCGCGGGCACGCGCGTCAACAGGGACGCGCGGGAGGCGGCGGCGGAGGAGCCGCTTATCCGCGGCTTGTCCGTCGCCGCTGACAGAGGTGAGTTCGGGGGGGTTTCACACAGCGGGGCACCCCGATCGGGGTGCCCCACCGAAGTGGACCAAGACCCAGGATAGTCAAAATCCTGGGTGTTGGTCCACTTTAAGGTAGCCTTTCTGGTGGCTATCACTTCTGTAAGGCGAGTTTCTGAACTAGCGACACTTTCCATCAAACCTCCTTATTTTGAGAGACATCAGGATAAGGTGGTCTTCTGGCTCAAGCCGGACTTTCTGCCAAAGGTTGTGTCTGCCTTTCATCCTAATCAGGACATTGTCTTGCCTTCATTGTGTCCTAATCCTGCTAATTACAAGGAGCGGACTCTGCATTCCCTAGATGTGGTCAGGGCTCTGAAGTTTTATTTGGTCGCCACTGAGCCTTTCAGGAAGTCTGATGCTCTTTTTGTTCTCACTTCTGGATCTAGAAAGGGTTTGCCTCCGGCTAAATCAACTATCAGCAATTGGATCCGTCAGGCGGTGGTTCAAGCTTATTCTGCTAAGGGAAAGGAACCTCCCTTTAGGATTACTGCTTATTCCACTCGTGCTATTGATGCCTCTTGGGCCTTTCAGCACCAAGCTTCTGTTGAACAAGTTTGCAAGGCCGCTACTTGGTCTTCTGTTCATACTTTTTTACAAGGTTGATGTTAAGGCCTCAGCGGATGCTGCTTTTGGCCACAAGGTGCTTCAGGCGGTAGTGACTTGAACTACTGGCCGTTACTCTTTGGGGATCCCACCCTACTCTGGACACTGCTTTTGGATGTCCCAACTGTTATGAATACCGAAGCGGGCCATGCCATGCAATAAAGAAAAAAGCAATTCTGTGAGTACTCGGTAGAATTGTTTTTGTTCTTGCATGGCACAGCCCGCTTCGCCCCACTCTTGTTATCGTTGTTCTTGGTTGCCTCTTTATGGTGATTGTTCCAAGTCAGTTGGGGTCTTTTACCTTTTTCACATTTTTTACTTATTCTCTCCCGGCTTCTTGTCTCACTGCTTGTGTACTCTGGGGAACTCTATGGTTAAGCCATGCAAGAACAAAAACAATTCTACAGGTGAGTACTCACAGAATTGCTTTTTTGTCTCTGTACTATACCAAGCGCTCAAAAAGCAGTTCAGGATAGCTTTTAGTTCTGTCTTGTGGACACATACTTCAGGCTCTTGCACATGGCTGTATGGGGTGGGGGTGAGATAAGATCATTAGCATGGTTCTGCCCACTCACTAAGAATAATAGGTATAGCCTGTTGTTCTTGGTCTGTATGTGCTATGTAATTACTTTCTGTTTTAGGAAGCGCCCTTTACTTTGGAAGCCTAACCTAGGTCTCTCCCTGCTGCACTAATTCAAGCATAAATAATAGTTGTTTACCATTATAACTTAATATCAGTAGTGCCTTATCACAGTTTTACCACAAAGCGCAGCATGCCTGTTGTGGATCACATGGATTTAATGCGGAACAACACACAGAAAATTTACTTTCCAGTGTGTTGTTCCTCTGTATGGCGGCATCACGCATCTGTGCATGCGGCTGTGTGTACCCCCCAGGTTCGCTCACCTTCCATCTGTTCCCACAGCATAGTCTTGGGCTCAACCAATCAGCCTGCTTGCTGTCACTCGGTGCTGCTAAGCAACTGAGCGACATCACCAGCTGCATCCCCCGCCCACCTTGCAGCCTTAGGGGTGGGGGTTAACACAGCGGGGCATCCCAATTCGAGATGCCCCAAGGAGTGGAACTCAGATGGCCCTTGAATCTTTTAGACTTCAGGGCCTCTGATGTTCCTCCTTAACCCTTCCATTGGCAGCCACGTAAATTTTACGTGGCTGCCTCTCCAACCGTTAAACTGCAAAAGTAAAAACAAACACTTACCTGACCCCTCATTCGAACCGGCCGGGTTTCCTCTTCACCCTGGGGGGCTCAGATCCCCCATCGGGGCTCCTCCGGAGGAAGGGGAGAGCCCGGAGTAGCATCCCCCCCCCCTTTTTTGCGGCCACTGGCTTTTCCTGTAAAAAAAATAAATAAAATGACATTTACTCACCTCCATGTGTGCTCGATCTCGCCGGCCCTCCTCTTCACCCGGGGGGCCTCCGATTCCCCCCCCCCCCAGGGCTCTCTATCTTCAGGAGAGAGCCTGTCAGGCTCTCTCCCCTCTTCCTCCGACGTGCGCCGCCATCTTGCCCCCTTTTGGGGGCGGGGCTTATGACATCACTCGGCCGGCATCATGACAGCTCCAGGCCTCTCAGCTGTCAGATGCCGGTGATCGGTGGTGAGAGAAGGAGGGGACAGGAGATCCTCTGATCTCCTGCCTCCCCTCCTCTGGCTGCCGATCACCGGCATCTGTCATCAGACAGAGGGACAGCGAGGGACAGAGGAGCTGACGATCGGAGGTGAGTAAAGAAAAAAAAATTTATTTTTTTTTTAAATAAAATAATTTTACTCTGTGTGTGTGTTTATTTTACTGTTGACCCTTTGTGAACTGGTAAGGGGTCCATGAGACCCCTGTACCAATTCACAAGGCTGGGGTCTGGCAAGTCACCTGCAACTAGCGGGTGACTTGCCATTAACCCCCGCACCCCCAATTACCTGCCTCCCCAAAGCCCGGGGGGGGGGGGGGCAGAAGAGCCCAGGCCCACATAGGCTATGTGGGCTTGTAGGCTGCTGGGTGGGGGGGCCACCAGAGCTGGCCCCTCCACTCTGTTCCTACAAGCCCCCATAGCTGGTCCCGGGCTGGTTATGACGGGTAGGGGGGACCCTACGTCATTTTTTTTTTTTTAATTTTAAGGGTTAGGGTTAGCCTAACCCTAACCCTTAGAATAAAAAAAAAACGGGAGGGGGGACCCTACGTCATTTTTGTTTTAAATTTTAAAGTGGACCAACACCCAGGATTTTCATTATCCTTAGTGTTGGTCCACTTCCGCGGGGCACCCCGATCGGGGATGCCCCGCTGTGTGAAACCCCCCAGAAAGCCCCTAAAATCTTACCTTAACGGCGACGGACAAGCGCCGGATAAGCCGCCGGTGCCTCTCGCGCGTCCCTCTTACAGGGCACGGGTGCGAATTTACTCTGTCCCCCCTGGCCAGACAGTCCCTCTCATGGTGGCTGGACTCGGGAATCTTCTAGTGGGCAAGACTTTTCTGCCTCCGTGCTTGGAGACTGTCACCACAGATGCCAGTCTGACCGGTTGGGGGGGCAGAAGTCTCTGCAGTTCCAGGGTCGGTGGGGCCCCCAGGAGGCCCATGCTCCCATCAGTGTCCTGGAATTGAGGGCGATCAGGTTGGTTCTTTCTCAGCTGACCACGCACCTTCGGGGTCGGGCTGTGCAGATCCGCTCGGACAACCAGACGGTGGTTGCCTACATCAATCATCAGGGAGGGACTCGGAGCAAGCGAGCCCTCAAGGAAGTGTTCCTGATACTGTCTTGGGCGGAAGAGAATGTCCCTTGCATCTCAGCGGTTTACATTCTGGGGGTGGAGAACCAGGAGGCAGACTCCCTGAGTAGGGGGACCTCTCGGCTGGGGGAATGGTCCCTCAGCAACAAGATTTTTCTCTCCCTGTGTCACCGCTGGGGTCAGCCGGATGTGGACCTGTTTGCGTCCCGCCACAATCACAAGCTTCCCAGGTTTGTCTCCCTGTCACAGGACCCTCGGTCCTTCACCACGGATGCGCTAGCAATGCCTTGGACGGAATTTCGGCTCCTCTATGTGTTCCCTCCCTTCCCTCTGCTGGGCAGGGTGCTGCACAAGATAGCCCAGGAAGGGGTACCAGCCATTCTGGTGGCCCCCTTTTGGCCAAGGAGGGTGTGGTTCGCAGACGTCATGCAGTTGGCAGTAGATCAGTATGCCCTGCCCAAGGATCCAGATCTGCTCACTCAGGGACAACTGTGCCATCCCAATTTACAAATGCTTGCTTTAACGGCTTGGCTGCTGAAACCTCCATCTTGATGGGTAAGGGCTTGCCGGCTTCTGTTGTTTGGGGATCCCACCCTACCTTACCCTACCTTACGGACACTGCTGTTGGACGTCCCATACATAAGGACTTCTGGAAGCAGGCCGTGCCATGCAATAGGAAAAAGACAGTTCTGTGAGTACTCACCTGTAGAATTGCATACGTTTTTTACCTTTATTAGCTCCCGGTTTCTTGAATAACTGCTTGTCAACACTGGATAAGTCTATAGTGATTCCGTTTTTATATGGTACCGGGAGGAGCCACAACTCTTCTGCAGTACACTGCGCCACCTTGTGGCGGGATTACCCATACGTAAGAACTTCTGGAAGCAAGCCGTGCCATGCATAGTAAAAGCAATTCTACAGGTGAGTACTCACAGAATTGTCTTTTTTTCCACTGGAGGTGGCTTTAAATGGCTGCATGCGCACATAACGTGGGATGCCACTCTGCCCATCCTCTGTACTTCTGCCGTCTGTAGTGCCAGTGACAGCGCTCGGTTCCCGCGACAGGTAAGGCATTTTATTTTTTTCCAGCCTTGTGCATGTGCCTGCATACCCAGAGAAAGAGAAGAAGACGTGGAAAGGGGAACAGGCTAGACTTACCCCTTTAACTTTGCCACAGGTTTGCCTCCAGGTTTCATAAATCAGTGGTGAAGAAATGGATTGTTTTACATAGTCAATGTGTGTACTGAATGGTGTGTCTTATTTGTAACACAGGAAAGAGGAGCAGAATATGGCAGCAGCAATTTCGTTAACAACTAGTTCCACTTATTATAGCACTTCTGCACCCAAAGCCGAACTTCTCATTAAAATGAAAGACATGAAAGAGCAGCAGCCTGTTGAGGAGAGTTCGGAGGATGAGCTGGATCACAAGTTGTGTGAAAAAAAGGTAACACATTAAATTAAAATATCTTCTAATAAATTGATTATAAGGTTAATTTTATTGCATTGTAACTGTATGTGCATGTAGAGTATGATGTCAAATTAATAACCCCAATGACGGCTCAAATCAAAATAAATAAAAACAATACCTTAGTTAAATGTATTTCACATCCCTACATGAATCAACCAGGGAGCAGCACCGTGTATTTAGCCGCTACATTTTCTGGACTGGAATTATGCAATATGTGTATTTTCAGGATTTTTAAGAACATGTATATTAATTTTCCCACACACATTGAGAATCTGTAATTTTTTAATGAATAATGTTCCTTTAAGCTTCCACACAACAGCTTCGAAAATGTTTTCAAGTGGTTTTACATTCGTTTTATAAAAGTATTTTTTTATTTATTTAATTTTAAAGTGGACTTATTACAGCTGACCCTGGACCCTAAAAGACTAGGTGCCCCTTGGACTTTGGAAAGCCCCACTGTGTGAACCCCCCCCCAACCAGATCACCCGCAAACCCCTTACCTTTCCGCTGGCCTGTCGCCACAATCACGGTTCACATCCCTGCAGCTATGCGCCCTTCTGCACCCAGCCAGATGCGTCGGGTGCGCGCACTCCACAGGTAATCCAAGGATGTGGCTCCCTATGCTGTTGTTCAGTCTGAAACAACAGCTTTATGCCTTGCATTAGTATGCACAGCTTAAAGCACTGATAGAGCAACACATGCACCATGGGTACAGCAGAAAAGGTGAGTGGTGTGGGCAATATGGGGGGTTTCAGACAATAGGGCACCCCAAAAGGATAGTGACAAATCAGGATGCCTCCTGGGGCAAGGACCTATCACCAGGTTAGTGAAAATCCTGGTGATAGGTCCACTTTAAGTCCTCATTGGGGTTTGGAGGGAGGGGTTACTTTGATGACCTTTCCTATAACAAAGAACACAACCCTATATTGTGTGTGGTCTAGGCTGGTCATGTCTAAGGACATGAGGGTGGTTATTTTGAAGATCAACTAAAAAAAAGATACCCTACCGCAGTGCTATTTATACCAAAAATTGTATTCTATAACACAAAACTCACCATAAAAACAAACATAAGAATGTGGAGGAATTGTCACACACCCTGTGTCCATATAAACATTATCTTTTATATATAAAAATGTATAATACATACAGTAATATTATATTGTTAAATTATAGCAATGGTCATAGGTATAAATCAATAAATAATCTATTAATTCTAATCTATTAATCTAATCTAAATAATTTAGTCAAAGTATAAGTGCTTAGCAAATATACAGACAATGGTTGTCCTGCAAGGCTGGCACATAACAAATACCATTAGGCCGAGATTTTAGCCAAAAATTACAAAAAGTTAAATTTTTACTTAGATTCTGGCACATGACATATGCTCTACAAGAGAAACACATATAAAACTGTAAACATGTGTAAAATAGCAATTGCTTTTTAAAAACAGGGGCCCCCACCAGGACAAACCTGGATTCCACACCTCGTCCACTCACACTACACTCATACATGCCGGCTGGCATATATTACAGGGACTAAGTCCACCAAAACTTGACAGCAGCGTATGGACCAAGTAGTTAATATGGGAGAGAAAGAGACAACCACACATAACTCTACATAGATGAAAAATGGAAGGATCTTTGAGTCCCCTGTGTGAGATTCCATATGAAGGCTGGTGTCTTTCGAAGTGAGAATAATCTACCTTGAATTATTTTTTTCCGAGTTCCCCTTTAACAGCAAGTCGATACCCGGATGGACGTTGTTTCTAAAGCTGAGAGACGAGGTCACGCGAGGGTTAATATGCCTGGTGCATCATAGCGCTATTGAAATTGGCAAGCCCGGGCTCGCTTTATATGTGGAGGACGCGGTTGCGGTTTCCATGAAGATAGTTTATGCTGAGCATGAGACTGTGGCTAAATAAGGAGGCGTGGCATAATAGTTAAAAGCTGGGCAGTATCCGGTCAATCCCTCACCCTGATGAAACTCCCATGGGGGAGTGAAACGTACGTCGGTGACGGCCCCTAGCCACGCCCTCCTCTCTGACGCAATCAAGTTGCGGCCGCATGTGACGGGCGGCTGTATGTAGTACAGGAGGCTGCGTTCTTTGTTTACCTCTGGAGATCCACGTGGGGCCTGTGAATATGAAAGTGGAGTTGGTGGCGGTGATACTGGGATAAAGACACGGCACGGTGTGAAGGGTGAAGGTGGTATTTACATCTCTGTACATGCCGGTCCCAGCAGCCTTATCACCACCCCCCGTTTTGTTTCTGATTGCGGCTTACTTCATCTCTATACACCCGGACACGTGAGATATCGGCTTTGTAACTGATTCAGTCTCTATAAGTCCCACTAGCAGTGGATGTAGGAAGGGCTAGTAATTCAAGATTCAGCCGGCTATCTTGAGGAATTATATTGACGCACTCTTATAACTACTTGGTCCATACGCCGCTGTCAAGTTTTGGTGGACTTAGTCCCTGTAATTGCTATTTTACACGTGTACAGTTTTATATGTGTTTCTCTTGTAAAGTATATGTCATGTGCCAGAATCTAAGTAAAAATTAAACTTTTTGTCATTTTTGGCTAAAATTCCAGCCTAATGGTGTTTATGTGCCAGCCTTGCAGGACAACCATTGTCTGTATATGTGTGTATATTTGCTAAGTTCCTTAGGTTGAGCAGGGCTTTTTTTGGGCAGTGTACCACTTATACATTATATAATGGTTACTCCCTGGTTTTTAGGGATGTTTTGGTAAAGTATAAGTGCTTTCTAACATAGTGTCATTTCATATTAAAGTAATATCACTATATACAAATATATTATAAATATAATTTTAAAATGTTTTCCACTTTCCTTGGAGCAAGCTGAAACAGTCAGCTCTAGTCTGCATTTATCACTTGAGTGCATATTTTTTTGTGTGCTTGTATCTTTCCCAGAACCAGTCCCATAAAGAAAAACACTGAGCAGCCCAGTCTGAGCAATGCTGGCAACCTTGCTCTACTGCAATATGGGAAAGAGAGAGAGACCCACTGGGGACGACTTCTGGACAAAAACACACATTTCTAAAGCTCCAAAACTCTATCAAGCTACAGCTATAAAATAGATGTGGCTGCTATATTGACAACTAATCACAAAGAATCCCTCTAAGGGGCCTTTATAGAGCTATCAGTTTTTTTTTGCATCTGTTAATTTCAGTGATGAGGACTCAATTCTAAAATGGTCTAGGCAAAAAATATAGTTTGTGGGAGAGGAGCAAACCAAAAACCACTGTCCCCTGAAAGTAACACAAATGGTCAACTTTTAAAAGGGGAGTTCTAACTCTGGCTTCTAATATGATGGTCTTGCTGCATGGTGTTTGCTTTGCACTAGGTGTAATTGAACCTTTGTTGTCTGGACATGTTGGTTGTAGTGTGATAGTTTGGCTTTTGGGGTCTTGCTTTTAATTGAACTTGCAAACAAATTCTATAAAACATTTCTGTGATAATATTTCCCAAAAAAGCACCTACCCCTGTGATGGGACATTTTTTACAGGTGGGAGCAATAATTTTTCCATTTTTTTCAAAGTGTGGAAACAACAGAAACCTACAGGCAGCAATTTGGTAAATTCTTTAGCATAGTCCATAGGGTGCTGTTATTTCCAAACTAAAAAATAATATCCCTGCACCATTGAAATGATGCCCAAAAATGCCCAATCACAAGGTTATGTGATTTGTTGGGAAGAATTTGAACAAACATTTTGTACATATTTTTTAGTGTATTCAGATTAAAAAGCTCACTTAGATGTAATATTCATTTTCCACCCAAAGGTAAACCTGATTAAGCAGATCTTTACCATGACCCGGAAGATTTTGTTAGATAAATATATCCTGGCAAGATAGCAACCTGGTTTTCGACTCATACTTTTACAACTTTTTTTTTACAAGTGTGTAACAGAAAAAAAGGTGCTTTCCTAGAACAGAAAGTATTTACACAGCACTCAACACAAGGAATAATAGAATTACCCATCACTCCTAGCTTTTGGCTCTCATCAGCACGTTAGGCCAGTAGTATTTGGCTGTATGGAGAGGGGGGTGAGAGTTGGTAAGTACCAAAACAGTTGCAAGCCACCATGTGGCGAGACCCATGTTAGAATTAATAAAGGGGGTTAAAGAGACCAAAAGACCCTCTACTCAAAGTTGTGTACACAGTAGGAGGAGGTCAGGAATAAAAAAATAATGCAGCACCAAAAAAAGCTAAGGCCATGCAGATCCACAAGTCACAAAGACTTTTCTTGGAGGACTGAAGAAACTAGGCAAGAATCAGAAAAGTATGAAATCTTGGTGGTTCTATAACATGGAGACATTTGAACCAGGATCTATTTGAGTGGTCCAGCTGAAACTCCAGTACAGCTGTCCTCAATAAAATAGATATTCTCCTGCTCCTTTTTAGTATACTAATCTGTATTTTATTCATGGAAAAGAGATCAGGTATTCCTGTATATAGATTCATACAATGTTCTCTCCTGAATTCTTGTCCTTGGTTTAGTCCTTAGGAGATTTATTATTCCTAACCTAGTTGCGAGCTGAGGATACTGTAAGTGTCCAGAAAGCTGGCTGATATGTTACCTATTGAAATTTATTTAACCTAATTTGTCACATAGAGAAAAGTGTACATTTCAGTATATTTTAAGTTTTCTTTAAATTCCTTTCCAAACTTTTTCAGATGTCATATTAAATATAGTACATTCTGCACCCTTGTTTGAATTCTGACATTTAGCAGCTATAAATTCTATTAAATTATGGGATCACATTTGTTGTATTATGCCAGAAATATACTGAGCTAAATACAAGCTGAAGTTTTAGCCTTAATAGTAACCTTGGGATTGTGAAGCAGACTTTCCACTTTTTTTCCACTCGTTTTTTAACTCGTGTGTCTTCTCTGTTTCCAGTCTATGGCTATTTAGTTTTAATTAATGGCAAATTGCTGGTTCAGGTTTCTGTTATAAAAGCTACAAAAAGTCGATCTATAATAAAAAAAAAAACTCAAAGTTACTGTCCAGGCAAAAATAAAAAACAGATACTAACCAATAGTTGCTGATCGGCCCTATAGCAGGCATTTAAAAACTTACCTCCACCAGAGACCATGCCATCCCTGCTCACAACCATGGCCTCTGGTCACCTGGCTGCCTCCTCACATTACTCATGTCGACTGGAAACAGCCGCTCAGTTCTTTTCAGTTGAGAGGGTGCTGAGGGTTGACACGCCCGTCTGTTGTAGGGATTAGAGCAATCACTGACACAAGGAGATGGTCGCTTGGCTCTGCAGCGCTGGGATGTGGGGACGAGATTGTTGACATAGGGAAGTATTTTAAACTACCGCTATAGGGAAAAACAGCTGCACTGGGACTACTGGTGAGTATCTGTTAAACGTCATCCTCAATGGAACTAGGCATCCAAAATGCACAGGCATAATTTTTATATTGACCTAAACGTAAAAGTTAATGTAAGTACACCACCAATACATCCTAGCAGAGGCTACCAATATACCCCTGTGTTTGCTGTCTAGTGCTCTGTTTCTCAACTTGCTGTACACATACCCCAGGGGTTACACAGTGGGGTTCAGGGACACACCAACAAAGGGTGTTTGACTGCTCGGGTATATTATTTTAACAGTTAAACAATATCCCTAGTCCCTAGTGGGTTAAAGCTCATGTTCTATAGCATCACTTGTCTACAACCACATCACTGATGGCATTACACTGGATACAAGGACAGTTCTTCACCTTCCACTGTAATTACAAACAAGACTAACATAGGCAACACAATTAATAAAAGAAAATCCAGACAATGTAGCTGCAATATTCTGATGCATCAGGGAGTCTCGCATTAGCCTTTATTTAATCCCAATAATAGTTTTTTGTTTAGTCCTTTAATCACGTTTATTTCTGGGGAGGGGTTGGAAGTTTCAAGTGGCCAGACTGCCACTTTAAATATAGGGGTTAGTACGTATTCTCTTTTATTCTTTTGGTTAAACATATAGCAACAAAATCATTACGCACACATACATCATGCTTACTACTAGCCTGCAGATGGCGTACATGTTGATTTCGTTGTTTTTTTTTTCACACTGTGTTTGAAAGACCCATTTCAGTCCAATCAGCTTTTATACCACATGTGCTCAACCTGTAAGCAATTGGATGTGGGCCTTGACCTGTGGAGAAAGTGGGAGGGGCAAATAGAAGTATCGTTTTAAGGATGGGTGATTGCACCGAGAGTGATGTGCATTGGTAAATGGAGGAGCCAGCGGTGCCTTGGAGGAACACGGTGCGTTGTTTGTACGACACCACTCCTGGGTCAAATCTTTGGCAGAATAATTTGTTAAAATAGTTTTTTCTATAATAATTGTATGCTCAGCATTGGTGGGAGCTTAGATTGGTTAAGTATTGGGAACATTGTTAAGATATGGGACTGATGGGGGGGATTGGGCTATAAATAAATGTGGTGATTGTTACATATGAATGTAGGGATGTTCTAAATCATTTAAGTGGCCTGCACTTGTCAAAAGGTTGAGCACCCGTTTTATACCCCCCCCCCCCCCCAACTCACACTCCCCCCAGCATGCTTGTAAATTTCATTTACAGTGGGTGGAATAAGTATTGCACACGTCACCGATTTTCTAAGTTAATATATTTGTAAAGGTGCTTTTGACATGAAACGCACGCTTTTTTATAGGCTATCAGTTGAATCAGCTTATGTGTATTCCCAATTTTGGATAACCCAGGGGAGACCATTAAAATGAAATTAAACTGAGCCAAAACCCGGAATTTTGACTGTCCCGGGTTTTGGTCCTTCCCCCTGGGACCCCCCGGGTTTTGGGTGCCCTGCTGTGTGAAACCCCCCAGAACGCCGGTCTAACTCACCCCTGGCAAATTTGTTACTGGTAAGGTTCAGCTCTGCAAGAACCGTAACCCACCTACTTCGCTGCCTGGGAGAGTTACTCACCTGTTACCTCGAGTATATGATGGGAAGCAGCCCAGCTTCTATTAGAGGGGTGCAGGTTCACTGTCAGGTAGAGCCCCACCAGGAAAAGGTATCTCCATAATGCAGGGCCCAGTGAGGCTAGGTAGTTTAGTGGTGTTCTGAACCAGGACTGTTCCTGGCAAATAGTTCCAAAGAGGGTTTAGCCCCCTTTAAATAAACAAGCCCTAAAAGTTGAGTGACATGATCACATGAAGTAAAAGAGCCATCTCCTTCACTCACTTCCACTGCAATCCCCCAGCGAAATGTTTCTAAAGTGAAAAAGCAGAGATGTGTCTGTTCTGTTGATGCTTTTATAATGTAATAGCTCAATAGGAGGAAGTGCATCTTTGTAACAGGCTGCCCATAAAGCCTTAAGATAAATAATGCCCGAGTACTTTATTTGGCATTTTAATTATGACAGCATGTTCGCTTGTTCTTTTGTGGTTAGTAATTATTCTTTAACAAAATGCAGGAAACCTGGGAAAGCCATCCAGGGGGAGAGATTCATGACAGATTGTAGCGAGTGGGATAATTCAAGCTGTAGTTGGGTTATCGTGCCTGTAACGATAAATGCGCCAGACCGGCTCATGTAGTATCAGTCCCACAATCCTATTAAACCATGTTCCCACTCTGATGAGCTGCCTGAAATTGCTTAAATGGAAAGCAGCTCACTAAATGAATTTCCATTTAATCTTCGCTTTAACCATTTTCCATATCTGTGCAGCGGGGTACAGGACACGGCTTCAAGATGACTCACAGATCTGAAAATAGCAGTCCAAATATTTGCTAACCACAGCAATATTACATTTTCATTTATAGACAACCTACTGCTTATATCTGCCTTGTTTCTTATGGCATGCTGCTAGTCTTTAATATTTGCCTTGGCCCTGACGTGTTGGCATCTTGTTAACACTTAATCATGGCAGTTCCCCGCAGTAAACCTGTGCTGTGAAAATGTCATACTAAGCAGTTATAAAAAGCGGTGTGCACAAGGTCCTACAACTCCCAAGCCACCAAAGTCAGGACATACTCTATCACCAATCCACACCCAATGGCTGCTGATCACATCGCTTTGAACGTTCCAAATGCTGATGCTCCCCTGCAAGCCTTCTCCTCGGTCACCTTGACGAAACAGGGGCCCACAATTGTTCTTTAGAACCTACAAAGATAATTCTAGACCATGTGACCAATGGCAGCAGCCAGTTTTGTCAAGGGTGCAAGGAAAAGGCAAGAACACAGCATTTAGGGGGCATCCGCAAACATGATGCCTCCCTGTGCTTAGTACAGGTTTAAAAAATTAGTCCACTTTCAGTTTAGCTATAGAGTCTGTAGAATTGCAGAACTGAGCCTCAGTCTTAAATTTGCCTTCCAGTGGTTTTATTTCAACTTGATAATTGATGAAGCTCATCACTTCAAGAGAAAATAAAGTCACAAAAGACTTTACTTCCTCTACCCCCACTGAATGGGGGAACCCCGATTTGGAATGTCCTGCTGAGTCTCCCCTAGCCACAAGCCCAGGACCAGGCAGCTCTGCACTTCAGTACATTCAGTCACTGCTGGTGACTAATCAGATTTGCCACCAGGAGGGATGCACTACGGCTGCACAGTGAACCCGATTGGTCGTTCAAACAGTAGTAACAGAAACACGGGTGCAATGGCTAGTGGTAGCGCTGCAAACCCAGTAAAGCCAGCATGCAAATTTCTATTCAAAGTGATATATTAATTCATACAGGAATCCATGATAGAGTCCACTAATGTGGTTGTTGATTCATAATTCCATTGTCCATATCGTAATTCAACGTTTCGGGACACGTGGCCTTTCTTCTTGTCCTACATGCTTTCCTTTAAGTCTCCTTTCTTTTTATTCTCTTCCCTTTCTTTCACTGGGTTTCCTTGTCTTCTGTTTCATTCTCCCCTCTTTCCTTTTTCCCCTCTTTGTTGTTTTTCTGTACTTTCTACTTTGTCTTTCTTTGGTTTGACCCACTGACGTCATTGATGACATCAGGAGGGATTTTTTAGGTATATTATGGATTCCTGATTGGTTCTTCGACACAACAGAATGACAGCCTGTCCAAAGGAAACACATGAGGATGTAAGCCAGCTTTAAAGAAACAGTCCAGCCTATGACCCCCCCCCCCCCAGCTCCTTGGTCCCACACTTTCCTGATCTTGAAATCACAAAGAGCTGCATTGCTGTAAATTATGGCAGTTGCTGACAATTGTTCCTGGGGGACATGGAGACTCAATCTCATGACCTGGTAAATGGGGAAATGCCAATGTACAGAGCTCAGGTTGATAAACTTTTTGTTTTGGACATGAGGCCATAGACACCTTGATCTCATAACCCCATTGGTTTTGAAAATCTTAGTATCTGTAGACCAGCCAGACCATGCTGTGTAGAAATTGCTTGCACTGGCCTATATTGTAATGGTTTAGCCTTACTTTTGCATCTGCAGATCAGCTAATAAAAAAAAGTCTGAAGTGTCTAGATGAGCAATGGCACAGTAAACGCCCAATGAAATAACAGCAAGGGACTTGCTTTTAAGCTTTCACCACACCAACCGTTCCTCAAATAAAATACACATGCTACCCTTCATAATTAACCAAATATCAATGGTGACAATGCGTCTCTCTGTATTCTTCTTGGGAAGATCCAGCCTCACCTTCTATTTACTCAAGTCAGGAGGTTTTTTGTAATTAAAAATACATAGACTATACAGAGTTCCATGCCCAATTGTGACTTCCTATTGATTTTTAAGGGAATTGGGGTACCCTCCTAGACGGAGGGGGGCTATTAAAAAGGTCAACTTAAGCACTAACCACACCATCTACAATTGTCTGGAGCTGATCTTGAAATTCTAGATTGTGAATTCACTACCGCAGACAGGTCACATGTAGGGTGTATAATAGTTAAGCCTACAGTAGTTGTGTAGTTGTTGCTGTTAGACTGTGTGACCTGTATATATTCTGTGTATAAACATATTCATATCAGAACAGCAATGTTTAACCAGTGCTGCTTTTCTATCTTTTTCACAGCAAGAACTTATAGACAGTATCAGTAGGAAGCTGCAGGTCCTGCGCGATGCACGGGAGACGCTTATGGAGGACATCCAGTGTAACAATGCATTGGGTGAGGAGGTGGAGGTCATCGTAAAAGAAGTCTGTAAACCAAACGAGTTTGACAAATTTCGAATGTTTGTTGGCGATTTGGAGAAGATTGTTAATCTCCTGCTTTCCCTGTCTGGAAGACTCGCAAGAGTAGAAAATGCCCTTAATAATTTGGATGAAGCGGCCTCTGCAGAAGAAAGGGTAAGCTCTGACACAAGATGTTGCATGGAAAAAGCTGTTTGTTTATAACACAAAAGCTAAATGTATATTTTGTCTGAATTGGAATGTCCTGTCCAGTCAAAAAAGAATTTAGTCACACTTAACCCCCTCCTCCTGGGTAGAGATCTCCCTCCATTTAGCAATAGGCAGGACCCCGTGACTGCTGGCTGCCAACATGCCTCGCTGGGTGCACCTGCACGCCTGCCTGGCAAACCAATGGGTCATCAGCAAGGGGGGGGGGGGGGGCTGCTAAGCCACTGTACAGGAACCCAGAAATGAATTACTATCATAGCTACTTTTTTTTTTTTTTTTTTAATATAGAGGGGCATCCCAAATCATGCTGCACTGGAAGAAAGGGTTTGTTCGACCTAAATTGTTTTGAGTTTGTTCTCTGAAAGTACCATCTTCATGTTTTATGTGAAAACAGGGTCAGATTAGGTGTGGTGGAGGCCCCTTGGTGTAGTTTGGTGCAGGCCCTCTACATAGTCATGGCACTGGCGAGTAGTGGGAATGTAGGCATCAGGCATGTTTTAGATTATGACACGCTAACTGGACTTCACAAACGTCTTGCTTTGTCATTGCAATGAGTAGCAGACATGCTGTGGACAGGCTGCATTTAAAGAGGACCAAAACTCAAGATTTTTACCATCTTGGATTCTTTCTATTTGGAATGCCCTGCTATGTGAAATTCCTAGATTTTGCTAAAATTCTTACCTGACTGGCGATCTCATGTCACATGTGCTCGCCCTCCTCCAATCAGGTTTTGGTGCTCCACAGCATTCAGCATCCCCTCCACCCTGCACACACCCATCTGCAGCAACCTAAGGATACCTGGAACACTGAGTGCCCAAACCAGAAATGCCATCAGAGACCTGCGCATGTGCTGTGGGACTGCCGGCTCAAGGTGGGTATAGGATGAACCAGGGAGATTCACAAACTGGGGCATCTAAAATAAAGATGCCGAGTCGGAGGGAAGACGAGACTCGAAGGGGTAAAATCCAGGTTTTTGGTTAAAGGGAGAGTCAACCACTTTATCGGTTGAGGCCAGTAGTCAAGGAGATCACAGAGACCACCAGCCCTCAGCAGAGCTAGATATGGTGCAGGAGTGGCAGCAGGTAAGTCCAAAAAACCTTACCTGGAAACGGTGGTTCTGGTCTAGGGCCTCTTTAAAAAAAAAATCAATAAAACTTGATATTCTTAGTATACAGTACGTCCTGCTCCAGATAAGAATCCTTACACTTGGGTATTACTCCGCCAGATGGCGCTGGAATGCAGAGACCGCGAAATTGGCTCCTCCCGGCCCCTCAAATACCCGGGACCTCCCACAAATCCCCAGAATTTCTCTGCAGTCTGGACTGCGAAGGACAAGAAGATGGCTCTCTCTTCTCGCAGGTGAGCGGAGCTATTAGCCTGCGGCCCTGTAGAACTATTCCCACCCGTTCCATTTTAAATGTGCCTCCCAGCCTTGGCTGCACTGGTCGGGTGATGGTAGGCAGCACCGCCTTTTTGAATATGCCGCCGCGCGCGCTTCCACTGTGCTCTGCGGTTGCCGGCGGCATTACCTCTGGCGCTGGTGCGCTGTTATTGGCTGCTTGTCACGTGTGCTGCTTCGCGCTCTTCGGGGGGGGCGGGGCCCGCAGATGCCGCGTTCCGCGTCACTGTCTCCGCGGCCCGCCCCTCAAGGTATACCCGGCGCCATTTTTCTCTGGATTCGGCTGCTGCGTGGCTGGCATCTACCTACCGCGGTCCATGAGTGCCCTCGTGGGCAGCTTTATTTACCCTATGTCATTATACATGTCACTTATGGGGTTCTCTTCGCTTATGTCTTTCAGATGGGTCGAACTCTATTGGTTTCTCCCGGCCCTACTCCCTTTAGTTATTAAACTTGTGAGGCCTAGTGTGTAAATTACTCCCACTTCCCTAGCGGGCTATTCGGGCATCCCGAGTTGCTTTTATAGTGTAAATCCCTATCGGCCTATTGTGCCGCTATAATCACCATATGGAGGCGTCTCAGGATAATGTGCTCGGGGTTCCTTCGGGACAAGCCCGGCTGTGTGTAGCTTGTGGGGTTTCCCCTATTAGTGCTGACAATGTGCAGGTCTGTATACCTTGTACCCAGCAGGTGCTTGCACTGCAGCCTGGTTTACCAGTAGCTGGGCCTGCGCCACGTATGGCGTCACCTATTCCACCAAGCTTAAATTTGACTCCCATTGAGTTGCATACCAGTGGGGATTCTCACCCTGATGTGTCTTCCAGACTGGCTAGTGTTGAGAAGTTGCTTGCTAATACCTTGGTGCGTAAGGCCTCTGCTAAGAAGCGGCACTTGACGCCTGATGTCACTCTTTTCCCTATGAAGGCTGATGAGTTCTTGGAACTGTCTGGTTATACCCCTTTGGAAGAAGGGGAGTTATTCTCTGACTCGGAGTCATCTGATGAGAGGCCCAGGGGTCATGATGATTCTGGCTCTGACCCCTGGGCCCCAGATGATACTGATAGGCTGTTGGCTCAGATTTTTGAGGTACTGTCTATCTCTCCCCCGGTTGCGGCCCTCAGGCAGCAGGGGGAATTGTTTCATACTGCTAAGCCACATTTAGAGTTTCCTCAGCAAGCCCATTTTAATAATCTCGTGCTCAAGGAATGGGAGCGTCCCAGTAGGCTTCCCGGAGTCCCTAAGAGTTGGGATAAGAGGTAACCCTTTCCTGCTGATGTGGTGAAGCGTTGGTCATCCCCTCCAGAGGTGGACCCTCCAGAGGTGGATGCCCCGGTCCTAGGGTTATCTAACACCTCTGTCATGCATTCCCCTGACTCTACTACGTTTCGGGATGGTGAGGACTGGCGTATTGATCAGCTGGCGTCCCATGCCTTTGCCTGTGTGGGGACAGCGCTGCGCCCGGTCTGTGCCTCTGCCATTACAGCTGTGGCTATTAGGACCCTGCTTAGAAGTGCCCTAGATGGTGCTCCTGATGATGTGTCCAGTGAGGAGTTTAATGCACTCTCTCGTTGTGAGGTTTTTGTGACTTATGTCCTCTCTGCCTTGGATGATACCATTAGGATGTGTGGCAGAACCTCTGCCCTTGTGGTGGCTATACGCCGCTCGGTTTGGCTGTGCCAGGGGGCTGCTCACAACGCTGCCAAGAAAGCTCTCACTGGTTTTCCCTTCAAAGGACTACACCTGTTTGGGGACTGCCTGGACCTGTTTGCTAAGGAAGGCAGGTTACCCCAGCGCAGGCGGCAATCCCGGCCCTTTCAGGGACAGGGCTCCTTTTCTTCCCCCTACCGTGGAGCCAGACAGGGGAGGGGGGGTCTCCCTTACCGGGGCCCGAGGAGATTTCTGGGGTAGGGGCAGAGGATGTGGACGCCCTGGCTCATCCTGGGGCTCCAAGCCTAAGTCTTCTCCCAAGCCCCCTCAGGCATGAAGGGGCGCCCCCACCCATCCGGGTGGGGGGACGGCTTCAGCATTTTGCTCACGTCTGGAGGCTTCATGTCTCAGACCGGTGTATTCAGGAGGTAGTGTCCTCTGGTTACAAGATAGAGTTTGCTGCCTGGCCGCCCCCAAGATTCATCAGATCCCGGATCTCTCAGGCTCTAGTTCTGGCGGTGCAAAGCCTTCTGGAGCTGGGGGTCATCTCTCAGATCCCCTTACGAGAAAGGGGCAAGGGTTTCCATTCCAACCTTTTCACCGTGCCCAAAAGAGATGGGTCAGTCAGGCCCATCCTGGACTTGAAGATCCTCAACAAATTTGTCAGGTGCAGGCGCTTTTGCATGAAATCTTTGCGCTCTGCCATCAGCTCCCTGCGTCCAGGGGACTTCATGACCTCTGTGGACATCAAGGATGCTTACCTTCATATTCCTGTTTTTCCAGGTCATCAAAGGTTCCTCAGGTTCGCTCTGGAGGATCAGCACTACCAATTTGTAGCATTGCCCTTCGGTCTCACTTCAGCTCCCAGAGTGTTCACCAAGGTGCTGGCAGGAGTGATGTCTCTGCTCAGGTCTCAAGGCATTCGCGTGCTGCCCTATTTGGACGACATTCTCATCACTTCTCAGTCCCTCCAACAGGCAGAGCTGGATACTCAGCTGGTAGTGTCCACTCTGGAGTTATTTGGCTGGGTGATCAACCATCCCAAATCTTCCCTGTCTCCCTCCTTGGTGACACCCTTCCTGGGAATGAATCTGGATACAGTTCAGGCAAGGATTTTTCTTCCTCAGCAGAAGGTGGACAGTCTGCTAGCACAGGTTCAGTTCCTGCTATCTTGCCCTCATCCCTCCATCAGGCAGGGCATGCAGCTGGTGGCCTTGATGGTGTTGTGCTTCGAGGCGGTCCCTTATGCCCAATTTCACATGAGGCCTCTGCAACTCCACCTCTTGTCAGTATGGGACAAGGATCCTGCGTCCCTGGACCAGGTCCTTGTGCTGCCCCCCCTAGTCAGGCGGTCCCTCTCGTGGTGGCTGGACTCCAGGAACCTGTTGGTGGGCAGATCCTTTCTGGCCCCCTGCTGGGAGACAGTCACCACGGATGCCAGTCTGACAGGTTGGGGGGGTTTCTGGAAGTCCCTACAGTTCCAAGGGCGGTGGGGCCCTCAGGAGGACCACACACCTATCAACATTCTGGAGCTGAGGGCGATCAGGTTGGTTCTGGCTCACTTGACCCAACACCTTCGGGGCCGGCCTGTTCAGGTATACTCGGACAACCAGACGGCGGTTGCCTACATCAATCATCAGGGAGGGACCCGAAGCAAGGGGGCCCTCAAGGAAGTGTCTCTGATCCTGGCCTTGGCCAGGACAATGTTCCCTGCATATCAGCTGTGTACATTCCAGGGGTGGAGAACCTGCAGGCAGACTCTCTGAGCAGGGGGACCTCTCACCTGGGAGATACTGAAACCTCCATCTTAATGGAAAATGGGCTGTCTGCCTCTGTTGTTGATACCATGATAAATGCTAGAAAGAAGTCTTCTTCTTCCATTTACTATAGGGTTTGGCGTGCCTACATTGACTGGTGTGAGTCTAAGTCTCTTCCCTGTCATGTGTTCTCTATTCCCAGGATCCTGGAGTTCCTGCAGCATGGGTTGGAGCTGGGGCTCCAACTCAGTACACTGAAGGGTCATGTCTCTGCCCTGGCTGTTTTCTTCCAGAGGTCCTTTGCCCAGCATTCTCTGATCAGGACTTTTTTCCAGGGGGTTACTCCTGTGCATCCCCCACGTAAGCCTATGTTGCCTGTTTGGGATTTGAACTTGGTCTTGTCTGCCTTGCAGGGTGCTCCCTTTGAACCTGTGCAGGAGGCTGCCCTGGCCATTCTTACTCTCAAGGTTGTCTTTTTGGTGGCTATCACCTCTGTTGGCGGTGTGTCTGAGTTGGCGGCGCTTTACATCCACCCCCCCCTACTTTGAGAGACACCAGGACAAGGTGGTGTTTCGCTTCAAGACAGATTTTCTGCCTAAGGTCGTGTCTGCCTTTCCTCTGAATCAGGACATTGTTCTTCCTTCTTTGTGCCCTAATCCTAGCAATGCTAAGGAGAGGGTTTTGCACTCTTTGGATGTGGTTAGGTGTCCGAAGTACTATCTGGTGGCTACTGCACCTTTCAGGAAAACTGATGCTCTTTTTGTGGTCCCTTCTGGTCCTAGGAAGGGTTTGGCTCCTGCCAAGTCTACTATCAGCAAGTGGATTCGTCAGGCTGTGATTCAGGCCTACTCTGCTAAGGGGAAGAATCCTCCCTTCCGCCTTACTGCTCATTCCACTCGTGCTATTGGTGCCTCTTGGGCTTTTCAGCACCACCAGGCTTCTGTTGAACAAGTTTGCAAGGCTGCTACTTGGTCTTCTGTTCATACCTTTTCAAAGTTTTACAAGGTTGATGTTAGGGCCTCAGCTGACGCTGTTTTTGGCCGAAAGGTTCTGCAGGCGGCAGTGGTTTAAACTGCCTGCTGCTGATTTTTCTTGGGGATCCCACCCTACTTTATGGACACTGCTATTGGATGTCCCAACTGTAAGTATTAGATTTGGAGCAGGACGTACTGTATACTAAGAATAATACAATTCTGTGATTACGCACCTGTAGAATTGGTATTATGAGTATACAGTACGTCCTGCTCCAACCCACCCTTGGTTTGCATTTTCTTGGATCCCCTGTATGGTGATTTTTATCATTGTTATAGTTGATAGTTTGGATTGTTTAATTATCCCGGCTTCTCATTAACTGCTTTTCAATGATGGGGATTTGTGGGAGGTCCCTGGGTATTTGAGGGGCCGGGAGGAGCCTATTTTCGATGTCTCTGCAGTCCAGCGCCATCTGGCGGAGTATATCCCAAGTGTAAGTATTAGATTTGGAGCAGGACGTACTGTATACTCATAGTACCAATTCTACAGGTGAGTAATCACGGAATTGTATTTTTGCCCTTATTTATTCGGTGCTTTCGCCATTAATGTTTCTGCCTTTTTACAGCGGACGCTAATTGAGAAGAGAAAGCTGCTGACCAGGCAGCATGAAGATGCAAAGGAGCTGAAGGAAAATTTGGATCGCCGCGAGCGCACGGTGTTTGAAATCTTGGCGAGCTACCTTAACGAGGAAAACCTTGCAGACTATGAGCACTTTGTAAAAATGAAATCAGCCCTTATTCTTGAGCAACGCGAACTGGAAGACAAAATCAAACTGGGTGAAGAACAACTCAAATGCCTGACTGATAGCCTCAGCGCAGAACGCATCAAGTAGCGAATGGCAGCGCCAAAGCTGGACTTCTGGCCGGCCTTTTCCGCACATTTCCCTAATTCTATGTAACCGTGTGCATTGCATAGAATGAAAACACTCCTTATTAGCAATAATTTTTGAGCTGATTGGAAAACATATTTATTTTTTTTATTTTACCTTGGACTATACATGGACTCCATATTTTAGACCTATAGATGTTTCTGTTAGAAATGCAGATATAAATTTTAAATTGTCCATATAATGAGCTGTTCCAGTATCCTGCATGTAACCATCACCATGTGCGTCTTGTAGAAAATATGATACTTGTAGAAAGCCCTATAGCACGGCGATGAATCAACGACCACAGATCTGTTCTTTTGGAAGAAAAATTCTATGTAACCGTTATAGAATGCTATGACAACAGAATGTTTTATTCTCCTGCCTCGATTCTCTTCTCTGATTTCATCCCACCACAGTTATGCTGACGTTTTATTTATCATTCTAAAAATCTGCTGTTGTCTCACTTTCTCCTGGAGCAAAGTAATAAACAATGTGAAACAAATGGTGTCGGCACAAATGTGATTATTACGGAGCCAATAACCCGAGTGAGACAACTGTAAGTAGAGTTATTTTATTTTTAATTTTTGGGGGGGATTTCAGGGTGACCCAAACCAAGCATCAGTAAAATCTATCTGGGTTGTGAGTTTTACTTTGTGGAAAGCAACTAAAGCAGCCAAATGCCCTCAAATTGTATGGGAAGGGCACATCTAAAGAATGTTGTGCGAGGTCAGAGGTCCCCTTTCAGACAAGGAATGTTTATTTAGAGCAAAGGAAGATTGAAGAAGATCTCATTTTGAGGACAGTTCTTGGTAATTGGGTTTGCCAAAAGTTAATATAACCCCAATGTAGTTTAGTAAACGATTCTTGAGTTATGAACCAATATTTATATACTGCAAAGTCTCTAGGTGACAATAGAAGTTTCCGTCTCTCCTCCCTCAGTGATGTAGAGGGTTAACCTTTGGCTATTTTGTCTTGTCTGTGGACCTGTAGTCTAAAATGAATCTTAACTTCTCCAAATAGGCATATAAAATAATACTTAAAGGAGGACTATCGCAAACAAATGCCCCCCCCCATACACTCAATCTTGTCACCCTTGGACTTTATTCCTAGCAAAAGAAGAAAAGTGACTTTAGCCGACTGGTTTACAATTTCTACATAGCCCTCCTTTAACTACACTGCATGAGGAGGTCTATTCCCACACCAGAAACTGGGCTTTAGCACCACAGGGATTTAGGTAGACCACTTTGTCACGCAATCACTGTAGCAGCTGGAACATGGAGGTATTTTGTAGTATGCGGAACCCGGTTTGGTTGCCTTGAAGCAGAGGGCCCTCCCAGTTAGTATCTGCAACTGACAGCATACCAGTGTTGAATGCTTGTAGTGCACTCCTACTGCCAATCAGTGAGCATTACTCCCTCATACTAGGAAGCAGAGATGTCGGTCAAGGCCAATCATGGAGCGTGCCTGTCAGGACTAGAGCAGGCTGTAAGGAAGCCAAACTGACTTAAGCTTCAGGACTCCAATATTCTTGCATGACTTGTGGTGCTAAATTGTGGTGCGAGTACCTCTTCTTTACCTCCTAGAGTTTCTTGCAAGCCAGTTTGAAAGCAATGTGATTCTGTTTGCACAATGCTTTTTGGCCCCAAGGCCTTGGATCTGGTTGTCATTGTCTTCCTGCAAAGTGCACATGGGACCTTAGGATCACTACCTCTTTGGACATCTAGATGCCACTGCTTGTTCGGCTGTATCTGGCAAGTTTAATTCCTGCTTCCTCTTAACTCAGTACATTGTCTTGAGGATCTCTTTGCTTTACCATTATACCCTAACCTTTTTGAGAATGGAGGTTTGGCTGCCTTCATCCCGCTTACTGGCTACACATCACCAGTTTATGTCGGATAAGGTCTTCAAGTCAGCCTATTATCTAATAATGTTTCCTGCGGTGGTCAATCTTAAAAACAAAATGGCATCTCCTGTAGCTGCAGGCTGCCTACAAACAGGAAGTACTGATGGGTTTCCTTTTACTGCGCATTGTCAGTTATGTCAGTTGAATCCAGGTAGCAGCATGGCTGAGATGCTGGTAAAGGAAGCTCCAATATGGCCACTACAACTAGAAAATCTGTGAGGCAGCATTTCAGCTTTGAGTGAGTGCAGGAGCAAATATAAGTGCTAAAAAGAAAGTTAACCCTCTGCACACTCATACTATTGAAAAACCTAGCTAACACTTGTTAAGAAAATGGACTGTTAGTTAACATAGATTGCAATGAATGTAAAAGCGAGGTAGCCACATCAAGCCCGTCCAATTAGTACCCCGTCCCTAACATTACTAAGTTTAAAAGTTTGTGCAGACATTGCTACTTCTTTACTTGTGTGTGCACAAGCAATGCAATGCATGAATCAGCCTGTCTAAAGACATTGCAATAACTTAACTTGCTTGCACACACACAATGAAAAATACTTTACTTGCCTGCACAGTGTTACAGTTCAAAAAGAGGGTTTAGGTAGAGGCCAATTGGACTCCCTGTTACTTTGGGAGAGCTACCAATGAGTAACAGGGAGTCCAATTGGCCTCTACCTAAACCCTCTTTTTGAACTGTAACACTGTGCAGGCAAGTAAAGTATTTTTCATTGTGTGTGTGCAAACAAGTTAAGTTATTGCAATGTCTTTAGACAGGCTGATTCATGTATTGCATTGCTTGTGCACACACAAGTAAAGAAGTAGCAATGTCTGCACAAACTTTTAAACTTAGTAATGTTAGGGGCGGGATACTAATTGGACGGCCTTGACGTGGCTACCTCGCTTTTACATTCATTGCAATCTATGTTAACTAACAGTCCATGTTCTTAACAAGTGTTAGCTAGGTTTTTCAATAGTATGAGTGTGCAGAGGGTTAACTTTCTTTTTTGCTTAGTGTGTGTGGTCACACCCCTCTAGCATCTCTTGACTGCTATATATTGACTGGATGAGCACATCCTACCTTCCTTTTTGCAAATATAATTGCTAACAATGATTTCATCAGATAAATCATAAGGCTGTAACTGTAAACCTTGATATCTCTGCCTTTTCTTTATCAATTTAAAAATGCAAACGGTTTAGGATAGTGCCAAACCTAGTCTGACACAATGGTCCAACAACTGCCTTTGCCTGCTGTATCCCTTTAATATGATGCTATGGTGGCTAATATTCACATTTTCCTAGTGCATGGCACGGCCTGCTTCACAAAGTCATAACATCTGGGATTCCGCCACAAGGTGGCGCAGTGGCACTGCAGAAGAGTTGTGGCTCCGCCCGGTACCATATAAAAACGGAATCACCATAGACTTATCCAGTTGTTCTCTGCAGTGCTTACTGCGAAGATAGAAGATGTCTCTCTCTCTATGTGCAGGTGTGCGGGGCAACCATGCCTGCGGCCCTGCATATCTATTTCCACCTGTTTCCGGAC
This sequence comes from Gastrophryne carolinensis, assembly GCA_027917425.1. Lineage (NCBI taxonomy): Eukaryota > Metazoa > Chordata > Amphibia > Anura > Microhylidae > Gastrophryne > Gastrophryne carolinensis. The sequence continues at coordinate 364,125,328 of CM051236.1, forward strand.
CCTCTGTGCCTCCAAGCCTCGGCTGTCGGATCGGGTGAAGTTAGCGGAGCACTGGGGTCAAGTGCTCAAGGAGCGCTGCTCCAAGCCGCAGACCCTGTGCCACAAAGGGTAGCCGGCCATAGGCTTTATGGTGAGCCTATTAGGGATGCAGAGTTCCTGTCCTAGCTTCTGAGGGGGGTGAGTGTTTTTGGACATGTTTTCTATGTTCAGGGTCCCCCCCCCCCCCCCACTGGCCTGGGCTTCGCCGCTGCCTGCCCGCTCTCCTCCCCCCCCTTCTCTCCCCGACGGGTGTTCGGGGGGGGGGGGGGGTTGGTGGTAGTGTGTGTGTTTTTGGCCTGTTTTTAGACTGTTTTTTGTATGCTTTTGCCGCCGCCGCTTTGTACTGCACTCCGTGGCGGGCGGCGCTATATTTGTGAGGCGTTTTTTCACTGTGGGGATGACGTTGGCAAGGTCATGTGAGCGTCGTTTTCGCGCTCTTCGGGGGGCGGGGCCGGCGGATGACGCGTATTGCATCGTTCTCCCGCGGCCCGCCCCTCAAGGTTCCTCTGTCGGCGCCATTTTACTTCTGCTGCGTGTCTGGGGCCCTCTTCAATCCCTGGGCTGCGGCGGTGATTTCTGCCTGCGTCACTTCCTCTGGCGGCTGGCGATCCTTGTCCTGCTTGGTCCGTGAGTCCCCTCTGGGGTTTTTTGGTTATCCTTGGGGCATGGGCTGCGGGATACTTATGTATGTTTGCTTATGTCTTTCAGGCGGGACACCCGTGGGTTGTGGGGCATCGCGTGTGGCTTATTGCGCCTGTATTAATCACCATATGGAGGCTTCTGGGGATAACATGCTCGGGGGTCCTTCGGGACAATCCCAGTTGTGTTCCATGTGTGGGGTATCCCCTATCAGTAATGACGTCACGGTGTGTGGCCCGTGCGCCCAGGCTTTCCTTTTGATTCAGTCTGGGCTGCCTGCTTCTTTACCAAGCTCTGCGCCCCCTTCTGCATCGCCTACTCCACTTAGCCCCCAGTGAGGTGGACTCTAGCAGGGGGGTCACAATCTGATTTGGCATTTCGTGTGGCCAGCATTGAAAGACAGCTTGCCAGGCCTTTTCAGCGTAAGGCCTCTAGCAAGAAGCGGCACCTGACTTCCTCGCCTGCACTGTTTACTGAGGAGCAGGAGGAAATTGATCTTTTTGATGAACGTTATTCCCTGGAGGAGGGGGAGCTTTTCTCTGGCTCTGACTCCTCTGGGGACCAGCAGGTGGGCCTCGACAGTGACCCTGGGTCTGAGTCTGAGAATTCCTGGTTTCCTGAGGACACAGCTAATCTGTTGTCTCACTTTTTGGAGGTTTTACACATTGCCCCCCCCTGAGGTGGCTAAGAGGAAACAGGGTGACCTTTTCGTACCATTAAGCAGCATCTGGAGTTCCTGAGCAGAGTCATTTCACGAATATGGTGCTCAAGGAGTGGTAATGTCCTAGTAGATTGCCCGCGGTGCCTAAAGGTTTGGATAAAGAAGTATCCCTTTCCTGCTGATTTGGTTAAGCGGTGGTCGGGTCCCCCCGAGGTAGACGCGCCCATTCTTGGATTGTCCAACACTTCTGTTATGCCTTCCCCTGACACTACTACACTGCTGGACAGCGAGGACCGGCGTATGGATCAGCTGGCCTGCCATGCCTTTGCCTTTGTGGGGGCTGGTTTGCGTCTGTCCTGTGCCGCTGCCATCGCTGCTATTGCTCTTAAGAGACTGATCAATCGTCTCCTTGCTGGCGCTACTGCTGGAAGGGATGAGTATAGGACCCTTTTGCTGAGCTCTGATTTTGTTGTTTTGTTGCCTTTATTCTTACTGCCATGGATGATGTAGTACGGCTGAGTGGTAGGGCCTCTGCCCTCTTGGAGGCTATGCGCCGCTCTGTTTGGTTGCGTCAGTGGGCAGCTGACGCTGCTGCTAAGAAGGCTCTCACTGGACTCCCCTTTGTGGGGCTGTGGCTCTTTGGTGAGCGCCTGGATGTTTAAGCCAAGGATGGTAGGCTGCCTCAGCGTAGGAGGCAGCCTCGGCCTTTTCGGGGGCCATCTGCTTCAGTCTCCTCCTTTCGTACCCCCAGAGGAGGTTGAGGGTCCCTCTTTTCAGGTGCCCGCAGGGGGTCTTGGGGCCATGGCAGATCCCGTGGTCGTTCCGGTCTCTCATGGGACCCCAAGCCCAAACCTTCTCCCAAGCCCCCTCAGGCTTGAGGAGGCGCCCTCACCCATCCGGGTGGGGGGACGGCTTCGGCTCTTTGCTCACGTCTGGAGGCTCCGCGTCTCAGACCGGTGGATTCAGGAGGTGGTGTCCTCCAGTTACAAGATAGAGTTTGCAGCCTGGTCGCCCCCCAGATTCCTCAGATCCCAGATGCCTCACAACCCTCTGTCAGCTCAGAGGTTGCGCCTTGCGGTTCAACGTCTGCTGGACTCAGGAGTCATTTGCCCAGTGCCTTCCCAGGAACGAGGTCAGGGTTTCTACTCCAATTTGTTCACGGTCCCCAAAAAGGACGGGTCCCTGAGGCCAATCCTGAAGGGTCTCAACAGGTTTGTCAGGTTCAAGCACTTTCGCATGGAGACTCTTCGTTCGGCTGTCAGTTGCCTTCGCTCGGGCGACTTCATGACCTCCGTGGACATCAAGGATGCTTATCTTCATGTGCCAGTCTTCCTGGGTCATCAGAGATTTCTCAGGTTTGCTCTAGAGGATCAGCATTACCAATTTGTGGCCTTACCCTTCGGTATCACCTCGGCGCCTCGGGTGTTCACCAAGGTGCTGGCGGGCGTAATGGCTCTGCTGCGGCATCAGGGCATTCGCATCCTTCCTTGGACGAGGAACCTGGACGACATTCTGATTGTGGCTCAGTCTCTTCGGCAGGCCGAGAGGGATACTCAGGTGGTGACCTCCACTCTCGAGTCCTTCGGCTGGGTGATCAACTATCCCAAGTCTTCATTGTCTCCGTCTTTGGTGAGGTCCTTTCTGGGCATGACTCTGGATACCTCTCAGGTCAAGGTTTTCCTGCCCCAGCTGAAAGTGCAGAACGAGGCTCAGGCTCTGCTCTTGTGTCCCCATCCCTCCATCCGGCAGGGGATGCAGTTAGTGGGTCTGATGGTGTCCTGCTTCAAGGCGGTCCCCTTTGCTCAGTTTCACATGAGGCCTCTTCAGTTGCACCTTCTGTCTGTTTGGAATTGGGACCCTGTGTCCCTGGATCAGGAGTTTGCTCTGTCCCCCCTTGCCAGACAGTCCCTCTTGTGGTGGCTGGACTGAAGGAAACTTCTAGTGGGCAGGACTTTTCTGCCCCAGCGTTGTAAGACTGTCACCACAGATGCCAGTCTGACAGGTTGGAGGGGCTTTTGAAAGTCTCTGCAGTTCCAGGGTCAATGGGGCCCCCAGGAGGCCCATGCTCCCATCAATGTTCTGGAACTGAGGGTGATCAGGTTGGTTCTTGCTCAGCTGACCTCACACCTTCGGGGTCGGGCTGTTCAGATCCGCCCGGACAACCAGACGGCAGTTGCCTACATCAATCATCAGGGAGGGACTCGGAGCAAGCGAGCCCTCAAGGAAGTGCCCCTGATACTGTCTTGGGCGGAAGAGATTGTGCCTTGCATCTCAGCGGTTTACATTCCGGGGGTGGAGAACCTGGAGGCAGACTCCCAGAGCAGGGGGATGTCTCGGTTGGGGGAATGGTCTCTCAGCAACAAGGTATTTCACTCCCTGTGTCACCGGTGGGGTCTTCCGGATGTGGACCTGTTTGCGTCCCGCCACAATGACAAGCTTCCCAGGTTTGTCCCCCTGTCACAGGACCCTCTGGCCGTTGCCACGGATGCGCTAGCAATGCCTTAGATGGAGTTTCGGCTCCTCTAATTGTTCCCTCCTTTTCCTCTGCTGGGCAGGGTGCAGCGCAAGATAGCCCAGGAGGGGGTACCAGCCAATCTGGTGGCCCCCTGTTGGCCAAGGAGGGTGTGGTTCGCAGACGTCGTGCAGTTGGCAGTAGATCGGTACATTTTGCCCAAGGATGCAGATCTTCTCTCTCAGGGACAGCTGTGCCATCCCAATTTACAAACATTGGCTTTAACTGCTTGGCTACTGAAACCTCCATCTTGATGGACAAGGGGGTCACGGCCTCTGTTGTTGATACTATGATTCGAAGTCCTCGTCCTTTATCTACTACAGGGTCTGGCATGCTTATATTGACTGGTGCGAGTCCAAGTCTCTTCCTTGACGGGTGTTTTCCATCCCCAGGTTTCTGGAATTTTTGCAACATGGTTTGGATTCGGGCCTTTGACTTAGTACCCTCAAGGGACAGGTGTCAGCCCTGGCAATTTTCTTCCAAAGGTCTTTTGTCAGTCACCGATTGGTCAAGACTTTCTTTCAGGGAGTTACTCATGTGCGTCCACCACATAAACCTATGCTACCGGTTTGGGATCTAAATTTGGTGTTGTCTGCTCTGCAGGGTCCTCCTTTTGATCAGTGGGGCTGCCTTGCCCATTATGACTCTTAAGATGGCCTTCCTGGTGGCCATTACCTCGGTTAGGCGAGTCTCTGAGCTGCCTGCTCTTTCCATCAAACCTCCTCATTTTGAGCGGCATCAGGATAAGGTGGTGTTTCGGCTTAAGCTGGATTTCTTGCCTAAGGTTGTGTCTGTTTTTCATCTCAATCAGGGCATTGTTTTTCCTTCTCTGTGTTCTAATCCTGCTAATTCCAAGGAGCGGACGCTTCATTCAGGGCCCTGAAGTTTTATTTGGTTGCTACTGAGTCTTTCAGGAAATCTGACGCTCTTTTTGTTCTTCCTGCTGGACCTAGGAAGGGTCTGCCTTCGGCTAAATCCACTATCAGCAGGTGGATCCGTCAGGGGGTGGAGCAGGCCTATTCTGCTAAGGGGAAGGTTCCCCCTGTTAGGGTTACTGCTCATTCTACTCGTGCTATCGGTGCGTCTTGGGCGTTTTTTAGCACCAAGCTTCTGTTGAACAAGTTTGTAAGGCCGCAACTTGGTCTTCTGTTCATACTTTTTCCAAGTTTTACAAAGTTGATGTTAGGGCCTCAGCTGAGTCTGTTACTTTTCTTTTTGGGGACCCCACCCTACTTTATGGACACTGCTTTTGGATGTCCCAGATGTTATGACTTTGTGAAGCAGGCCGTGCCATGCACTAGGAAAAAGACAATTCTGTGAGGACTCACCTGTAGAATTGCTTTTACCATGCATGGCACGGCCTGCTTCACCCCACCCTTGTTACGTTGTTCTTGGTTGCCTCTTTATGGTGGTTGTTTCAATTTAGTTGGGGTTGTTATCTTTATTTGTTCCCGGTTCTTGTATCACTGCTTGTCAACTGCTGGATAAGTCTATGGTGATTCCGTTTTTATATGGTATCGGGCGGAGCCACAACTCTGCAGTGCCACTGCGCCACCTTGTGGCGGAATCCCAAATGTTATGACTTTGTGAAGCAGGCCGTGCCATGCATAGTAAAAGCAATTATACAGGTGAGTACTCACAGAATTGTCTTTTCTGTGACCATATAGCATAATCCAATTGCTTTACCAGTTTTTGTAAGGTTCATGTAGATAATGAACTTGTTTGTTTCAGAGAGCCACTTTTTCTTTTTTTTTTTAATCCCTTGCACCTAATTGCTGTTTGAGAAGGTGAAATTCTCCAGATGAGATGTAGAAATGTTCAAATTCAATTTTACAGGTGTTATTAATGGATCCTGAGATAAAGACTCTAAGGTGAGATTTCAGCAACTAGGATCTTATGCAAATATCAGGGTTTTTCTTACCCCCAAATCTGGTGCTTAATCCTGCTGTGTCCAGAACTGTCACATACAGTATGAATTCAATGTTAACTGTTACTATTAGCTGTTATCTGTTAATATATAGAATTTTTCTCTACCATATTCCATGGTTGAACATGACAGACACAGATCTTTATTAAACTATATTAAATATGTAATCTATTCAGTACAGTAAGCGTGTGTAGGTTTAGGAATATTCCCTTTTAGATTCTTCTGTTCTGTACCAGTAGTCCATTATACATATTTTAGAAGAACTCCAGAAACACTACTGCAAAAAATGGTCCAAAGATAAAAATCCATATAAATTTGCTGGATGGTGGGAGGAGCGGCCGCTTATACACCATACATCAAGACATATCCAGCCAGGCTTGTTTTTCTTTCTTTTAATGAAAGGAAAAGGATATCTGGGGTGGCAGGCTCTGTCACCCCTGATGGACTAAACTTGTCACCCCTGGATTTTATTCCTGCAAGGAGAGAAAAACCACAGGCTGGAGTTTTATTCAGTTTGGGTGTATAAGTGACTCATCCTCTCATTAGCCAGCGTGTTTATATGTATTTTTAATATTACACAATTTTGTGATGGTGCTCCTTTAATTTTTAATCCGTAGTGGATAAAAACACCATAAAGTTACCCAGAAAAAAGCCAGAACATGATAGAGAATCCAAGGAACCCCCAGTCCACGGGGACCAGATGACGCTTTTTGGGCAAAACGTGCCCTTAATCATATAACCTTACCTCTGTAAATATGGTTATACAATAAATTTGTCCCCAGGAGGGTTTCACATGCCACTGCGTGTTATCACGCTGCAGGCTATACAGCATACACCTGGTAAATAGATAGTGGGGAATGCACACCAATCGGCAGCCACCCCCCACCAGAGTGACAGCATAACTGGCCAACTTCCTCAGTTCCTCAGAGTCAAACTATGGTCAGTAGAAGGCGTCAGGCAAGGGCCATATTAACTGCTGGTAAGAGAACGTGCCTGCAGTCAGCCAGTCATAATCTCTATAATATAGTGGCAATTGGCACAACAAATGTCATCTAGCAATCTGTCAGCAGAGACAAATTACACCATTACAATATGTGTAAAGAAATTACTAGCACTTATAACAATTATATTTGTCCTAAAGACATCTATTTGAAAGTGGTGCGTTAATGGAACTGACCTTTGTCCAGATATGTATTTCCCAGCCAGTAAAATGCAATCCAGGCGAATGGAAATGACTAGATCTTCAGCTGCGGCATGATAAAATGAAAAATCACATCAAAGATTATTGCAACCACAAGCGAAGCATAAAGGAGAATCATGATGAGCTAATTTAAAATTATCGATTTAAAACCAATTGGTATCCAAAGGAAAGTAGAGGGGGACGTGGCAGCTCACCATGACGTTGGGGGCGTCACCACGTTCGAGGGAGAAGGGAAGAGAAGTTAATAGAGGACCTAAAGAGGTGCCAGATTACAAATTGTACATAGAGACAAATCCCACCTATTGTACAGACCCAGCGGGGCTCTGGTAGACAGAATAAAAATCCATTTAACCTCAACCAGAACTAACCTCTTTCCGGAGTCCAGTATACAAAGTAAACATCTCAAGAACAATAAAGGCTTTTTTAAAAAAAACTATAACTTGGATAATTTTGTTAGTGTCTAAACTGAAATAATACCATTTTGTGAATACTCACCTGTATGTCACACACCCCGCTTCAAGAAATTCATAACGTGTGGGTAATACTGACCTGTAGAGGGCGATATGCAGAGATGCCAGGAAAAAAGAGAGCCCCTCCCGGCTCATAAATACCAGGGACCTCCCACTCATTGCCCAGTATAAGAACAGCAGTAAGGTAAGGGACCAGGAAGAGCCCAACACAAAGCATAACAACGCAAAGTTCACCATATAAAGGATCCAGAATACAAAAGGGCAGGGTGAAGCGGGGTGTGTGACATACTTATAATACCCATTTTACAGGTGAGTATTCACAAAATGGTATTATTCTAAGTATGTCACACACCCCGCTTTAAGAAATTCATAACGTGTGGGACATCCAACAGCAGTGTCCATAAAGGGCGGGGATCCAAAACAAGGCACAACTTAAACCACTGCAGCTTGCAGAACTTTGCGGCCAAACACAGCATCCGCTGAGGCCCGAACATCAACCTTGTAAAACTTGGAAAAAGTGTGAACAGAAGACCAAGTAGCAGCCTTACAAACTTGCTTAACAGAGGCCTGGTGCTGAAAAGCCCAGGACGCCCCAACCGCACGAGTAGAATGAGCAGTAACACGAAAAGGGGGTACCTTCCCTTTGGCAGAATAGGCCCCAACTATGGTCTGACGGATCCATTTACTAATGGAAGACTTGGCAGGCGCCAAGCCCTTTCGGGGCCCGGAGGGCACCACAAAAAAGGCATCCGTCTTACGAAAGGAAGACGTTACCTCCAAATAATACTTCACAACACGAACCACATCCAAAGAATGCAGGGCCCTCTCCTTGTCATTGCTGGGATTAGGACACAGAGAGGGCAGAGCAATGTCTTGGTTTAGGTGAAAGGCAGAAACAACCTTAGGAAGGAAATCGGACTTGAAACGAAAAGCCACCTTATCCTGATGCCCTTCAAAGTACGGGGCTTGAATGGACAAAGCCACCAACTCAGAGACACGCCTAACCGAAATGATGGCTACCAAAAAGGCCACCTTCTGCGTAAGTGAAGACAAGGCAATATCATTCAAGGGCTCAAAAGGAGAATCCTGAAGAGCAGAAAGAACCAAATTCAAATCCCAAACAGGGAGCAAAGGTTTTCTAGGAGGCCAAACGTGCGTGACTCCCTGGAAAATAGTCTTAACGAAAGGATGTAGGGCAAATGACCTTTGAAAGAACACCGCCAGGGCAGAAACCTGCCCCTTGAGAGTACTAAGCTGGAGCCCCAGGTCCAGACCATGTTGAAGAAACTCCAGGATTCTGGAGATGGAAAATTCCCTACAAGGCAATGCCCTGATCTCACACCCATAAATATAAGACCTCCAAGTCCTATAGTAGATATTAGAGGAAGACCGCTTCCTAGCACTAATGAGAGTTCGAATCACAGCATCGGAAAGACCTTCCTCCTTCAAGATGGAGGTTTCAGCAGCCACGCCGTCAAAGCCAGCGTTGGTAAATTGGGATAACGTAGTTGATCCTGGGTGAGCAGATCCGGCAGCAGGGGCAGAACGAACTGATCCTCTGCTAACCTTACCACATCTGCGAACCAAACCTGTCTTGGCCACCTTGGAGCCACCAGAATTGCTGACGCACCCTCCAGGGCCAGCTTGCGCACCACTCTGGCCACCAAGGGAAACGAAGGGAACAGATACAGAAACCCCAGATCCCTCCAGTTCAGAGACATGGCATCCACTGCCAGAGCCAGTGGATCCCGTGAGAGAGACACAAATGTCGGAAGTTTGTGATTGTGACGAGAGGCAAAGAGGTCCACCACCGGGGACCCCCACCTGAGACAAATCAAGCGAAACACTTTGGGGCTGAGAGACCATTCCCCCCGGCGAGCTGAGAACTTGCTCAGAGAGTCCGCCTCCGTGTTCTCCGCTCCCGGAATGTAAACTGCTGAAATGCACGGGACGTGGGTCTCCGCCCAGGCCAGAATCAAAGACACTTCCTTGAGGGCACTCCTGCTGCGAGTCCCTCCCTGGTGATTGATGTAGGCGACCGCCGTCTGATTGTCCGACCGGACTTGAACCGGCAATCCTTGCAACTGATGAGTCAAGCGAAACAGAACCATCCTGATGGCCCTCAATTCCAGAACATTGATGGACTTGTGAGCCTCCTGAGGCCCCCACAGTCCCTGAAACTGACGATCCTTCCAGAACCCCCCCCCTCCATCCTGATAGACTGGCATCCGCAGTGACCGTCTCCCAACAAGGGGCCAGAAAGGATCTGCCCCTCGACAGATTGATTGGATCCAGCCACCACTGAGCTCCGAACTCGGGGGGTCATCAGGAAGGACTGATCCAACGACAGTGGCGACCCGTCCCAGGCCGCCAACAGATGGAGCTGGAGTGTCCTTGTGTGGACTGAGCAAATCAATCCCACCAGCCTCATCCCCAGTCTGATGGCCGGACGAGGGATAGACAGGAGGAGTCGAACCAACTCCTGAATCAAGAGAACCTTGGACTGAGGAAGAAACACCCTGGCCTGGGAAGTATCCAGGGACATTCCCAGAAAAGACACTAACCTGGACGGAGAAAGGGAGGACTTGGGGTAGTTGATCACCCACCCGAATCTCTCCAGAGTGGACACCACAGTTCTGGTGTCCAATACCGCTTGGCTGAAGGAAGATGCCATAATGAGAAGGTCGTCCAGATAAGGGACAATGCGAATACCCTGGGCTCTGAGGAGAGCCATCACCCCGGCCAGCACCTTGGTGAAAACCCTTGGAGCCGAGGTAAGACCGAAAGGAAGTGCCACAAACTGAAAATGCCGATCCTCCACCACGAACCTGAGAAATCTCTGGTGCGCTGGAAAAATCGGCACATGCAGATAGGCGTCCTTGATGTCTACGGACGTCAGAAAGTCCCCCTGCCGAAGAGAATGGATAGCTGAACGCAGCGTTTCCATGCGAAATTTCCGCGGACGGACGAACCTGTTGAGGATCTTTAGATCCAGAATGGGTCAAACCGAGCCGTCCTTCTTGGGCACCGTGAACAGATTGGAATAAAAGCCCCGACCCCTGTCTGAGGGGGGCACTGAGCAAATAACTGCCATATCCAACAGACTCTTTACTGCCGCCTGGAGCTCCTGCACGGCCAGAAGGTCCGAAGGCACCCGAGACCTGAGGAATCTGGGAGGGGGCCGGAGCTCGAACTCAAGCTTGTAGCCGGAAGTCACCACCCGAGACCTCCCGGTCCCAGACCTGGGAGAAGTGTTGCAGCCGTCTCCCCACCCACATGGGTGAGGGTGCCCCCTCATTGCTGAGCTGGCTTGGCAGCGGGTTTGGGCTTAGAGCCCCAGCTGTATCCTGGGCGGGCACGTCCTCTGCCCCTGTTCCAGGAATCTCCTCTGGCTGCGGGGAAAACAATTCCTCTGCCAGCTCTAGCCCCACGAAAGGAAGGAGCAAAGGAACCCGCCCCCGAAAGGGGCGACGCTGTTTTTTGCGTTGAGGTAACTTACCACCCTTGGCAACTGAATCCAACTTCTCACCAAAGAGCCTTAATCCCACAAAGGGAAGAGCGGTCAGCGACTTTTTAGACACAAAATCAGCCACCCACTGGCGCAACCAAACCGAACGCCGAATAGTCACCAATAGAGCCGACGTTCTGCCACACATCATCAGTGTGTCATCCAAGGCGGCTAGTACAAATGACAAAAACAATTCACACCTTTTAAGGCCAAGGAACTCGTCACTATCCGGATCTAACCCGGAAGAAGTCAACAGGTCCCTGACCACCGACCTGGTAGCCACCATCAGCAGCGCTGAAGCACAAACCGGCCTCATGGCTGACCCAACACTGGCAAAACCATGACAAGCCATTCGGAGCAATCAGGAGAATTTAAAACAGCAGTGTTGGATAAACCCAGAATCTGTGCATCCACCTCGGGAGGGGACGCCCAACGCTTAACCGTATCCAAGGGAAAGGGATATTTTTTGTCCCAACCCTGAGGGACACCTGGGAGCCGGGCAGGCCTCTCCCATTCCTTAGCAATAATCCCATCAAAATGCTTTTGGTTAGGAAATTCCATGCGCGGCCTGGATTCTTCGAAAAATTCCCCCTTTTGCTGTGGAACCGCCTCAGGAGGAGAAATAGCCAAAACCTCAAACATCTGAGCCAGAACATTAGGAGTATCCGAAGACCTCCCCAAGCCCCGCTCGGTATCAGCACCCACAAACTGCTGATCGTCTGAATTATCTGATTTTTCATATACCTCCCCTTCCTCAAGTTGGGAGTAATCAGACCAGTCAAGATTATCAAGATCATCCAAGTCAGCCGCCGGTGAAGACGGCGACAAGTGCTTTCTCTTAGCCGGAGCCTTTCTGGTGACCGTGCTGGAGAATAATTTTTCAAGATTGGGCAATCGGGCACACATCTCCGATTGCAACTGCCCGCCCATGACAACGTCAGACTGGGCACGGATCAAACTGGGAGGGGGGGGAGGAGAGACCGGCGGCGCTGAACCAGACGCCTGGGGGTCCGGACTGCCGCGTAATAGTCTGCTGTGCGCATGGTATGCACAGATATACATCATCGCCAGTAAGGGATGCCCCACACCCCATACACTTCCGGGATTGCCCCGAGGGGAGCCCGAGCCCAGTATCCGGGGATGCCTCCATAAGGTGAACTTATAGTTGGTTGCAATGACCGAGGGAATTACGCATATACGCAACCCGGGATGCCCCTTTAATGTCCCAAGTGGGAGGATTTGCAATAAGCCAATTAAGAACCCAGGGACCCTAGGACCGGGAGAAACCTCCTAACACCACATTATTAAGAATTAATGATTACAAAATTTGGACCTAACACCGAATAAGGGGCCCTGCTCCTACCCTCCGCTATCCCACTAGAGAGAGGGGCATTACCCAAAGGGGGGGACCACCCAAAGTGTAAGGCCAAGGGACGGGGCATCCCAAACCGGGGTCACCGTCCCGGATGACCGCCTACCCTCTTATATAGGGTCTCACGGGAGAGCATTTGCTCTTAAGCACCAAGGGTGCTTTTCTACCCTCACCCGGACCGTCAGCCTAGGCTGGGAGGCATGAGGTAACAGAAAAAAAAAGATCCAGGCGGAAATAGATAACTAAAGGGCCGGGAGTCATCCCGGCTACCTGAAATCCCCCTGTGCAAGGAGGAGACCACATCTTCTGACTTGCTCGCCGACTGCAGAGATGAAGACTGGGTAATGAGTGGGAGGTCCCAGGTATTTATGGACCGGGAGGGGCTCTCTTTTTTCCTGGCATCTCTGCATATCGCCCTCTACAGGTCAGTATTACCCACACGTTATGAATTTCTTGAAGCGGGGTGTGTGACATACTTAGAATAAGACAATTCATTGGGGAGTCCATGTTCTCTGCCCCAGGCCTGATCCTTTGCTGGATGCTGCCAGATCACTTCTTCCAATCGGTGCTTTGTATTTTACTGGAATATACTGGTAGGGATTTCAGTGCTTTATTACATGAAAAAGCAGCAGATTGTGATACTATCCTAAAGATCCTAATAGTAATAGGCCTTGTCTCTAGTAAATGCTACCATCAATATTATTTTTTTCTTTCTATACTTAAAAAAATGTCCTGTTTTTTTTTTAAGAAATAAACCCATAATTACTATCTAAGAAGATGTAAAGATTTAAAAAAGCACAAAGACTTTTATGTCATGCGCCACTCAATACTTAAATGCATCTTAAAGGAATACAGCAGGCAATGGCCATTGTTAGACCATTGTGTCGGGCTGCTTTGACACTGTCCTAAACTGTTTTCCAATTTTAGATTGCAGAAGAAATGGCCGGGATATCAAGGTTTACAGTTTCACCTCCTGATTTATTTTCTGAAGCAAGTGGGCATGTCCCTTGGAGCTGTGATGCTGCATTATAATCAACATAATAGGCAGGGTCTGTAAGAGCACGATATAATGCTTCAAACACCCTGCCTGTGCTCCCTGTTGCTAGTGTTCTTATACACTGGTTAGAATCAGTTTATATACACCAGAGTAACTTCTAATCCACTGCATCCTCAGTCTGATGATCAATAGTTATGGGAGGCAGTGCAAGCTCTATTGTCGTATTCCAAAGCTTGTGCCACCTAATCATAACCACAAATGCACAGGCAGCCATGGACAATTCAAATGCTAATTGATTGAATTGATATTCATATGCTAATACGGGCTGCAGCTGAGGGGGGAAGACACAGGGAGGGGAGGGGAGAGGAGAGAAAGGCTGTGCTGGCTAATGCTGCATAATACTAATGTTCACATTCTTTGCTGAGTTAACAAATGGGGCGGAGCTATACACCACCAGTCAAAGCCTATGATTAGTGGTCTATGACTAAGGAATTCAGGGGGTGTGTCACTACTCTTTGCCTACCTTCAGGAGCAGATGTGTGCTGACAAGAAGAGAGAGGGCATCAATTATGAGGTAAGCTGCTGAATTATAGTTTATGCGTTTTGCCTACAGAATCCCTTTATTATCCAGAGGCCAGAATACAAACCCTGTTCCCCCATGTACAATTTTTCTTTTTGTTTTTCTCCCCATAGCGAACACGATGGTTGGACATTCCAGCTCCACTTGACTCTATAGTGTGTTTTTAATACTGTATGTTTGCATAAAATGCAAATAAAAATTATCCAGTTATAAACTGACTATAGAAGAGGTTTCCAAGTCTTTATAAGCCGGATTCTGGCCTGCAAGTTTCATCATGACCTAGACTTGCAATGCTTAAGAGCAATCACCCAGGCTGGTGGTAGGAGAGCATTCTAGAGCTGACAGAGCATCACACAGCTGTAAAAGATCAGCCTATTTAAAAAAATGGGTTCATATGGAACTTTCTTTAAATATGGTTGAGTAGGGTAATAGTGGGCAGAGATGTAGGGACATCAGTATATCAGTGAATTTTTCAAAACTCATTCCTTTTAACTAAATTTAAAATGGGTTCCCCTTCAAACTAAGCTGCGCTGTAAGCTATTTACATTCCAATAGTAGGCTCTTAACTGCTTTTTAATTTAGGACAGCTGATTACAATAGAAACAATAAAAATACACCAGCTGCTACTTGGCTGTAACCATGTAAAACAATGTAACTCACACCAGGGAGTTGGTGGGCTTTTCAGAATGGAAGACCTTGTTTGTTATAGTCTCAGCAGCAGGGAGGTTTCCAGTGGGTGCCACAAATGTTGACATATGTCAGCAGCAATTTAGCCATGAGAATTTAGACATGCTTAGAGAAAATAGAAGAGACTTCTATTATTATGGGTGATGAGCCATGGGTCCACCACCATGTTCCTGAGACCAAGCAAGAATCCATACAAGGGAAGCACAAGAGATCACAATCTCCAAAGACATTTTGTGTGCAACAGTCAACTGGAAAGGTCACGACAACCCATTTTTCGAGGGGTTACAGAATGTGTTTTATTACTAGAATTCATGCCACACCAGACAACAATTACTGGAAATATCTAGGCTTCATTCATGAAGGCATTATGTAATGCAGTCAAAGAAAATTGCAGTGGGAAGTTGTCAGCAGGTGTGTTGGTGCATCAACAATGCCCCAACTCACAAGTCACAAAGCTGCTGTCAGGGAATGTGGCTTCATGGAGCTTCACCATCCACCCTACAGTCTAGACCTGGTTCCCAGTCATTATTTTCTCTTGTAATCTGAAGAAATTTCTGCTCAGAATTTTCTGCAACAATTACCTGATGATAATGCAGCATGAAATCTCCTATTGTGAGGGCATCAAATTACATGATCGAAATAAGTGTGTTGAAGTCACAGGGGGATTACAATGAAAAGTAGACGTTCGGAACATTTTATTTTCATATTCAGGTAGATACCTTATTGAACACTGCTCATATTAGCTAATAGCAGCATCTAGGATAAATGTAGGCTATTGTCTTAATTGGGCAGCCATGGTGTGGATGCTGGGATTATTGGGTGCTTTATGGAATTGTTTCCCTTCCAATGCTGTCGGCTTTGTGAACCAGCAAAAACCCCAGTATGCTGAGCAGCAGCATTCCAGAGCTTCACTGCAAAGACCGGTGCTCATGTGCTAGCACAGCAATAAGCTGCGGTCATACTGTATACAGCAGCTCACTAAAGCCCAAAGCTGACAGTTACATTTATTCCAGCACACGTCATTAAAGGGGAAAATGAAAATATAAAGCTCTCCTCCAAATCTGTTATAGCTTAATAATAAAATATAGTTTCATTTTATTACCTATATATTTTAGGCTAGTGCTTTCCATATTGTTTTTTGTGGATTAAGACTAAAGTTTATTATAATAAAATCCAAGCAGCAATAGAAAGGATCAAAACCCTGGATCGTGAAACAGATTTTGTTCCACTTTATCTTAGTAAATTGACGCAACGGCCGCAGATTATATTTGTTATGTTGGAAAGACTGGATTAAAAAGACAGTAGATGGTGCTGTGTTTATTCCTAACATGCAATTCCTGTGACCTGTATGTGTTTCTTTTAATCTTCTGTAAACCTCCATCATCTTATGATGAAGAGCATTCTGCCTGCATGTTTCCAGGATACCGGTACATTCACTCACAATGTCTACATGCAAATGGCTCTGCTGCATGAAATAAATCACAGAACATAAACTAGCTCCTAGATCAGTGTTCCCCAATCCTCTCCTTGAGAGCCATCAACAGGTCAGGTTTTGCAGATCTCCAAGCAGGTGGAGTAATTAATGCAGCAACAGGGCTATAGAGATAACTGGAGATCCACAAACCAATGACATTCCATGATGCTGTGTGTGCGAGCATGAATGCATCTAAAACATTGAGTTGAGTCTGTACACTGCAGCAGTGAGCTGTTAAAATGTGGCCTGACTTTTTCCATTAGAGGGAGCAGGAGATTGACCAAGATTATCAGGAAGCAATGCCCAAGAAAATTACTTTTCTAACTTTTATATAATCAGAATTTTAATTAGAAATCTTTGATTAGAACTAATAAGAGACTCACCTGATCTGCTGGAAGGCCTCCTCTTTGTGCTGTATTCAAAGCGACAGTGGCCTCAACGCTGCTAGTACCTTAAGTTCTCCTTTAATCTCCCAATCACAACAGGAGCTGGGTCAGTGTCACACGGGGCGTCCTAACCAGGCAGCATGGGGCTAAAAAAAGAGGACTTCCAGAATACACCAGTGGAGTAAAACAATGAGTCTTCGAATCAATCCCTTTCTTTGCATACCCAACACTGTACTGCACTTAC
This sequence comes from Gastrophryne carolinensis, assembly GCA_027917425.1. Taxonomy (NCBI): domain Eukaryota; kingdom Metazoa; phylum Chordata; class Amphibia; order Anura; family Microhylidae; genus Gastrophryne; species Gastrophryne carolinensis. The sequence continues at coordinate 364,142,025 of CM051236.1, forward strand.
CATCCCATCACTTCCACTGATTTCATCAGACCGAAATGTTACTGTGTGTGTTGTTATTTCTCAACCTTCACAGACATGCTGAGCTCTCTAACACTGATAGAACATACACCCCGTGTAACATTTGCCAATGAACACATTGACTAGCCCAAAGAAAAATGGTGAAACATTTGTGGATGGGTTATTCTTTTTGGGTCTAGCTGTTGTGGACAGTCTGATAAACCCCAACACTGAATTCACTGAAGTAAAATCATAATATGGGGATGTCTTTCAAACTATGGTGTTGGGCCTATTTATTGCATAGAGGAGATTAAACTGGACCAACAGCCTGGCCCAGTTGGAAAAGAAAGGTAGCGGCCATTTTGGAGCTTCCTCTCCCAGCATCTCAGCCATGCTGCTGCCTGAACTAAACTGACATAACTGACAATGCGCAGTAACAGGAAGCCCAGCAGCACTTCCTGTTTGCAGGTGGCCTGCAAATGCACGAGCCACCATTTTGTTTCTACAATTGACTACAGAAGGAGTTAGAAAAAGGTAAATGAATTTTTATGTGCAGCAATCTAAATTGCCCTGGGGAGGGACGCATATGAGCACTGTTTGTTGTGTTGGTCTGGTTTAAGTCAGTTACCAAAAGCAATGCCCTTGAGATGGGTGTTCCAACCTGACAACTACCCCAAACATGGTTACAGACAAACTAGATTGAGATCATGGAATGGCCAGTTTAATCACCTGACCTCTATCCCATAGAGAACTTGTGTGATGTTATAAAAAATGCAGTTTATGAGGCTAAATCCAAATATGCAGAACTGTGGAAAGTAGGCCAGTCTTCCTGGATTGGAATAACAGTATAATAACAGCAGAAGGTGGCCGATGTTTAAGCCATTAAATATTACATTAGTAATTCAGAGTAAAGTGACTAGAAACTGCTGCTCCTACTATTTTTAGCCTAATTGTAATCCATAGGTGAGTATTGGTCATGGAGAGACCGCTAGCCTTGAACAAAACACCCCAGTGAAGGGGCAATATTTTCAAAGGTAAGTTGGTTTGAGAGAAAAGCAGCTGGAGGTGAGCGAATTCCCCCTGTAAAAGTGGAATGGTCCAAAAACCCTGTATTCCCACCAGTAGAAGCAAACCACAAGCTTGGAATTTTCTTTTCCGCTGGAATGTATGATTAGCATGTTTATATGGATTTTTAATATTAGACGTCATAATAAAAAATAATTTAAGTGTATTATTTAATTGGCCTTTAACTGAGATTACAACATATTCTCCAGCCATAAATGTGTTGAAATTCCTGACAGGGTTGTGTTTATTGCAGGCCCATAATACCTGAACCATCTATGACATCATTACACATACACCTGTCATAGATTCACATACTATATTTTACCCATTGCCATAAAAAAAACAGTGTTTCAAGTGATATTACGGCTTTAGTGTGGACATGTACCGTAGGTATTTTGTAGAAAAGCAACTCCTGCTGGGAGCGCTGAGGAACAAGGGCAGCCTTGTGACCAAAGTTGAGGAGCAATGGTTTGAAAAGGAGGGGCAAAATGTAGAGTCTTGCTAGGGCATCTACGGTGCATTGCAGGTAATAGAGGGGAGGCACATGTGATAGGCTTTAATCCTTTCGCTGCTGACTTACCAAGAGATTTTGTCACCCTCGGTTGCCAGGCCCTTTTTTTTCCACTGATTTTGTGCTATGCATGTTTAACTGTGATTTTTGAAAGAATTTCCAGGAAAAAAAATATATTGTTTTTTGTCTGAGTCTGAGCTATAACATAAAATATCTTGTTTGTAATTTCTTTTCTTGTCAATCGTTTTGGGTGAAATATGTGAAGAAATACAAGAATAAACAATTTAAATCAGAGTACAAGAACCTTCTTGAACAGAACTATACATAGCATAGCTAATTTTAACCCTTATAACTTCCCAGCCTATTTCAGATTTTGTCACCCTCGGCTGACAGGCCATTTTCACCACTTTGGCTGTGTATAACTGTGATTTTTGCAGGGATTTAACATGAAATGTCTTGTTTGTAATTTTTGTCTTTTTCAATGCTTTCACAGCATTTTTGGGTAAAATATGTGAAAATATATTAGTTAAATTTTGTCATTTAATTTTTAAGATAAAAAAATTATGTTTTTCAAGAAAACATGTTGTGTGTAAAAGCCCCATTCCTCTTGATTACAATTGTACCACATATATATCAGTAGCCCCCTCTTCCTGCCCAGGAGAAACCACAAACTGAAAAGAGCTCTTCATGAGATTTTCAAACTAAATAACAACTACTATGCACACTATCAAGGATTAAGCCGTTAAAACCCTTTTTTTAAAAATCAGCATTGGGTCCCTCCTCTCTGGGGAGAGGCACACTTTTTCTTGAATTTTTATGGCCTCATTGGCCTGCGGGCTCTTCTGTACCCCCCTGGGGTATTGGGGATGCAGGTAAAAGAGTAGGGGGTAATGGCAAGTCACCTGCTTGCTGGCAGGTGATATGCCAGACCCTCCTGTCCTATGAACTGGTATAGGGGTCCACCTGCTGCTGCACTTCGACAAGAAGGGAGGCACACAATTATCCTACTCTATATACTATTTTATTTAGTCAAATAAATGTCAAAAAACACAATTACCCAGACATGTTAAAAACATTAAAAAACTGATAAACACAGAACATACAGGACATACCAACATAGACAGGTATATAGGCGGTGGGGGGGAGAGACCAATATCTATTAACCTTTAAAATCCTAACTCAAAAGCTGCATATTTAAACAAATAATAAGCCACCTATGAATGTGCAGTATTAAAAGTGTGTAAGTGAAGAAAAAAAAGGTGAGTAAAGATCTCTTTATAAAGTGGAAGTGCTCAGTGTGCCAAAATCCATAACCCAAAGGAAAATAAATACCAATATATATATATATATATATATATATATATATATATATATATATATAATATATCCACAACTCACTCACAAATGTGTACCTCAAAATATGTGCAATAGCAGCAAGAATAATAGTAGCAGCAAAGACCCCGATGAGTGTCCCCCGACTAACCAGAACCCAGGTTAGTCAAAACCGGGGTTTTGGTCCACTTTAACAGTTGGAGAGGCAAGCATTGTTAAGTGAACCCCTTGCTGCTTTATTATTAACATTGCCTGGAAAATTTGACAATGATGAACAGTGGACTAGAAACCTTTGCTCGAACAGTCCATCCAGTGCATGGCTGCTGCTAAGGATTTCATTTCACTGCTGGGCCCCCATTTCCCCCAGCAAAGGAAGTGTATGATCACACACAGTATAGTTAGACAATACTTGCAACTTAATAGAGGTAAGTGTTAAAGCGGACCAAAACCGTCCCTATAGTCTACGAGACTCCAGGCTCGGTTGATTCCCTCTCCCAGGGACATACTGAACGGAGATGTCCTGCTCTGTAACCCCCCCCCCGCCCCCCCCCCCCCATTCATTGGAGGAGAGCCGCATCTGTGCCATGAGCTTGTTAGGACAGGTAAGAAAACCTGGGGTTTCACACAGCGGAGTATCCCAAACCAGGGTGCCCCAGGGGGATGGCCCAAAACCCAGGCTAGTGAAAATCCTGGGTTTTGGTGCACTTTATATGTCTAGCAAGATACTGTGTTTCTCCAAAAATAATGATAGTGAGTTTTCAGCATTTTCTGATCTGATTTGTGAAAAGGTCATGTGATTAAACTGGCCATTCCATTATCCTATCTTAATCTAGTTTGTCTGTAACCATGTTTGGGGGAGTTGTCAGGTTTGAACATCCATTTCAAGGGCATTGTTTTTGGTAGCTTAAAGCGGACCAACAGTTAAAAATGAATTAAAGCAGACCAACACAACAAACAGCTGGCGCTAGTAATGAATCAGCCTGCCCGTATCAGTATGAGGTGGGATCTTTTCCCCTATTGAGGCACATATTGGGGCCGCAATTATTATAGCCTATACAGACCTATATAGATTATAGCCTAGCTAATGGACGTGGGCACAATTATATTACTGTTTGTATTCATATAAGACATTCCATTAAAAGAAGTCCTACCACCTTAATATAAATATAAGACCTGTCTTATTTTCAGAGAAACAAGGTGCATATGGCAATTCAGGACATTTCTTACAGTAACAGGAAACGTATGTTAATTGATTGACATTCTTTGCTCATTATTTCATATAGATGTACGATAATATATCACAGATTTTACAATACTATACGCAGCATGTCGGCTATGGCCCTATTAGTCACTAGAAGACACAATGCAATAAACTAGCTGCCTAGGATGAATTATTTACAGGAGGGTGTATGTGTCATACACGGTGACCTCTCGGTCACTACATTACAGAGCAACACAATAAAACATATACGGTATATATATATATATATATATATATATATGTATCTGTGGGTTGCTGGAGTTTTAAGCAATATGTTAATGAGCCCATCTTTCTATTGTGTAAAAAGACTGCACGGTCTGTTGTCTTTATAATATTATTATGTCTTTTATAGGATAGACTAGAAAATGTCTTTGCTACTAGAAAGCAAAAGAATGGCCACAAACACCAAAATATAAATGAAGTCAAATTAAAGTTTATTCAATTAATCAGCACTACAAACTTATTACAAGGTATTTAAACCGGACCTTCACCATGATTTAATGAAAAACCCAAACCCTTATAAAACTATTGCCCAGCATCTAAAAGTAATATATTTTAAGTTTTTAGTCACTTACCTATTATTCTTTCCCCCACTGGGCTGCAACTCTGTTCAGGACTCTATGATACGGGCGCTGCCATTTTGACTCAGAAGTATCACACACACTGAACAGAGGAGAGGGGGATAAAGGACAGGGGGCGGGGTTATAGCTGTGCTTTGCTCAGACAGAGCAGAGCTGGGGTCAGGAAAAGGTCAGCAGTCCCAGAATGCAGAGCAGCACAGTCAGAAGGCACTTCCTGTTTGCAGGCTGCCTGATGCTCCATGAGCCGCCATCTTGGATGTATAAAAAGCTCATAACATGCAGTAGATGCAGGTAGGATGATTTTTAATGTGAGCAATCTGTATGTACAGGGTGTGGGAAACATATAAGATAGACTCTTATTCAGGGTGAAGGTCCGCTTTAAGAGAAAAAAATAGAGAGGACAGACACACACTCCGTGAAACAAAGGGAATAAGAGTGAGGCAAGAAGCCAGTGAGATATAGGCAGCCTGCTTCCATATATACAGGAATTACAGGCAGCTGAACACATGAAGGTACTTCAACCCTTTTAGTGGCAGCTACGTGAGTCTAAAGTAGCTGACAAATCCCTGTCTTAAAAGCACCACAGAGACTCCGATCCCCCATGGACTCTTCAGCCAAAAGGAGAAGGCCCAAAACAGCCCCCCCCACCCCCCCCGGTTCTGACAGCAACACTGTCCTGCCTGATATAGGAGGTATATGCAGGAAGCACTGCCAGATAGTGATCAGTGGAGGGCGGGTGCAGAGACAGGGGACTCTGATCCTCTGACCACCCCCCCCCCCCCCCACCACTTCCACAGATCACTACCGGCTGCCAGTGACAGTGGTGATCGACGCGGGACTGCTGCTTGTGCTTGTGTCTTTTTTTCTACATTTGACTCTTTGAACTGGTAAGGAGTCCATGAGACCCAAATACCACAAGGTTTGAGGGGCTGGCAATCACCTGCGGCAAGTGGGTGACTTGCCACTAAACTTCCCACTCCAAAGGGCTGGGTTACATGGGTTTTGGTCTGCTCACACTTTTTACTCAGTAGCAATGTGAAAAATTGCAGATTCCCTCACATAAAGCAGAACAAAACCCAGAGCGGCCACTGGTCTTCCCCCTGGAAATCCCAGATCGGGATGTCCCACTGTGTGAAACCCTTTTTACTTAGTAGCAACATGAAAAATGGCAGAATCCCTCCCTTAAAGCGGAACAAAGCCCCGATCTGGGATGCCCAGGTGGAAGACCAGTGGCGGCTATGGGTTTATTTTCACTTTAAGGGGGGAGTCCACCATTTGTCAAGTTGCTACTAACAAGGGTTTCACACAGTGGGGCATCCTGATCTGGGATACCCAGGGGGAAGACCAGTAGCCACTCTGGGGTTTGTCCTGCTTTCGGAGAAGGAGTCCGCATTTTTTCACGTTGCTATTAAGCAAAAAGGGTTTCAAAAAGTGGAGCATCCCAATTATGGATGCCCGGGGGGGAGGGAGACCAGTGGCCGGCTTTGAATAAAAGGCTGTGTGAAACCCTTCCCACCTTGTAGCATGGTCCCCCCGCCCTCCCAAAGGCATTGGTCTGGCCAGAAATGGACTACGAGAGCCAGTGCACCTTCAGGCGCTCGTATGGCATGTAACACATTTGGTGTGGACTACAAGTGCCAGCAGCCTGCGATGTGAGGCACAGACAAGTGGCTGGAGTACTTCACTCTCCGGCGTCCGCTCCGCAGCGACTGACACATGCCACACAGTACAGGCGACGGGCGGGAGGAGAAACTTCGACCACAGCCAAACCTGCAGGAGGGATCTGTCCAATAGGACACCAGGCTCTAATCCCCGCTACATTAGACTCACTACAGAGGGGCAAAACTGCTGTTCAAACCCGCCACTATCTTTTCTGGCGAGACTGCGCGGCGGGGGCATCGGCAGCGTACCTTACAGGGAATACTGGTCGAGGGGCGGTCTGAGCCGAGGGCCGTACAATGCCCAGGTCTGATCTATTGCATTGTATGTCCCAAAGAGGGTTCTCAGAGATTAGAGTTAGGACTGCACCTCACAGAGGCACCTTGGCGCTTGGTGGTGCAGCTTCAGCATACTTCTGCAGATGTGTGTGGACCAAGACCTCTGTTAACCAGATTTAGAGACAGATTATAGGTTTGGCTGCAAGCTAACAGGGTTGAGTGCTGTGGCTCATTTAAGACTTACTAAGAATTGTGCTTGAGCTTTCCCTGGACTTATGGTGCCGCCATATGCAAGAAGGGCTGTAATCAAACTACAGTATTGCTCTGCCTCAGCAGCCACCCAGTGAACTGAGCACAGGTTCACTGGCAGCATCCCTCTGGCTGCTGTGCATTCATATATACAGCTGGAAACCTGATTGAAGGAAGGATTGCACATGCTCCGTGGCATTGTCAGCAAGGTAAGAAAAACATTGATCAGGGGGTTTTCACACAGTGGGGCATCCCAAATTGAGATGGTCTAGAGACACCGACCAAAACCCTGTATAGGCAAAACTTCGGGTTTTGGTACGAAAGTCCAGTTTTTAGATAAGCTCCATGCCTCCCTCTGACCTGCTGTCCTGACTTGAAAGGTGGGACCCAACAATAGTTTCCTTTGGTAGCTCTAAGAATAAGAACCCAGACTCCACGTCAACTGTGTGGTAGGGAAGCATGCTTGTATGCACATGCTTGAGCCACTTATTCAATCAGCGGCTGGCATTTCATTCAGATGTGAATGGTGTGCATGCTGCCGGCCCCATCCCCGCTCACCACTAGCTGTGGGTGTGTCCACACAAGCTATTCAGAAATGCCAGGCGTGGGTACTTGCTTTGCTTAGGCTAAAGGTCCCAAGATGCAGTGTTGGATAGGAGGAAAGGTGAGTGGATTGGGCAACCCTTGGCATTTCACACAGCAGGGGGCATGCCCCATGTGTACAGACCAGAGCCCAGGATAGTGAACATCCTGGGATTTGGTCCTAAAACAAGTCTGAAAAAGTAGCAACACCCCCTTGAGTCTATAAGACTCTTGGGGGGTTGCTGTAGCTCTTTATGGGGCATCCTGAACTGGGCTGCCCTGCTGTGTAAACCCCCCATGGCCAGTGGTCCACACAGAGTATCCCCACGCTGCTGCCACCTCCCCAACATACCTCTGGCCCAGCTAGAGGATGGGCCGGGAGGCGCTCAGCGGGGGCTCGATCCATTTAGATTTCCTTTGCCACATTGTACAATGAAGCTACTGTGGCCCGCAGCCCATGCCACATACTCACCTACTTCTAAGAACCCATGGTGGTGACCTGCAGCAATTACAGGTCTCCACTGCAGGATACTGGAAGAGGTTGAGTGTGTGGAACGGGCTGTGAGCTCATGGGTGGAAGCAGCACTGCCACACTTGTACAGAGGTGTGCAGCAATTTCCTGGGTCCCCTGTTGGCACACATATGTGAATGTGCCAATGTGATGTGACACATAGCAAGGGGGCCCATAGAGACACTGTCGCCCAAGGGCCCACCTATACCTGGAGCAGGCCCTGCCTTTTCTCTTCAAATTTCCTTGACAACAAACTGAAACAAAGTCCAAGAATCTTTTTCTGAAGGCACATTACTATACTATACACTATGCTGGCACATTATGTCATTTGACTTATACAAGGCAATTCCTTGTAAACTGCTGTAAAATGAAGCATTCTCTATCTTGTTAATTATTAAACATTATTTGATCTATGTTGACTTTGTTGGAGAGTGACAAGAATCAGTGCCTGAGCCTGGTACCTGTACTTCCTGAAGACGCAGCTGTGACCGTATCATATGTTTCCTTGTTTTCCTCATTTTTATTAATGGATGTCTTCCAGATAATGTGGCGTGTGGATATTACAGAGTAAGTCCATTGTCATGTGTGTCTGTGATGCTTGATTTTGTGCATGTTTTTCCAATGAATGAGAAATGTGTAGAAGGCCGGCATTATATAGAAATCCTATGCAATATATAGAATGTATATAGTGCAAAATATCCTGCTTCATGCCTAAGCGTTCTCTACTACGCCAAATGTTTTTTAGGCAAAGTGCAGGTACGAAATTCATTGCCTAGGGTCATCCCTCCAGATATGTCAAATCCTTTGATTGGCATTGCGCAGAATGCCTAGGGAATGTGTGAAGGGTCAATCGCTTTGGACCACACTGCCATCTTTTGTCATTTTGCACGCCCAGGAAATGTGTGAAAGACGACGCACGAGCAATTCTCTGTGTTTCCTAGGTGTTATATTGGGCGGACGCCCTGTGCCATGCCTGGATTTTCATTGATTGCCAGCTTATGGATGATCATCTTTTAACACTTTGCCTGATGAACATTTGGCCTTCTATATAATGTCCAGACATGACATGCAACGCCATTACATACAATACCTTTGCCCAAAAAAGCAATGCATTCTATACATTTCCTTGGATTTGGATACCATGATGGCTCTCTATTTATTACAGTGAGGAAATACAATTCACTATGAGCCAAACAACACATTAAACTTTAAGCATTGTTATTTTTATTTGGTATATTTATTTTATCCTCTGTTATTTAACACTTCCTTTTTTCTGCTAGTTTACATATTAGTATTCTTCCTTTAGAGGGTACTAGACAGCAGGGCCACTATCTTGAATCTCTGAGCCCCTCACAACCTACATGTGATGGCTTGCCTTAGTTTGAACTGGGCACCCAGATCCTAAAACTACTAGGCCCTCCTCATTTTCAGTATATAGGAAAAGGAAGTTAAAACTAGGGGCCACATACAACAGTGTCCGTGCCCCCCTCATAACCTACATGTGATGGCTTACCTTAGCTTGAACTGGGCCCCCAGATCCTAAAACTACTAGGCCCTCCTCATTTTCAGTATATAGGAAAAGGAAATTAAAACTAGGGGCCTGGCCAGACGTAGTATATGCTGGTTGCCTTTGGAGCCAAGTTCAAACTATGGGTGTCTCTCTCTTTGTAGCCAGGCCCCTGGGCCCCATACTGGAATCCTGGCTCTCTTGCCGTGATGGCAGCCCTGCTAGGCAGGATCAGCCCTGAGTTTCCAGTGACAACATTTAGTGCCAATGGCTTGTAATTAGTTCTCTCGTTTAGTTCTAAAAAATGTTTCAGTGTCATGGAGAAGTATCTCCCAGATAGGTGTGTTTAATAAAAGGGTGAAAACTTGAGCGTAAAGGTTTTAAACTGATGAAGAGTACTGGAAATCATTAGAGAAACTCTCCAGGTAGGTTCAAGAAGTTTTCCAGTGAAATGTTGAGGTTGTCTTTGTGTAAGTAAATGTACACCAGTTGGGGGTATTTACTTAAAGTGGAACAAAAGCCAGGACTTTCCGGGATTTTGTTCTGTTAACCCGGTGTATCCCAAATCTGGATGCCCCACTGTGTGAAACCCCCCAGAAAGCCACTATTCACTCACACTTCCGCGTTCCAACGGCGCGTGTGTGCGGGCTCTTGTCCAATTAAACCCATCGGCCATTCGATAAATGGCTCTCATTGACTAGAATGGGGAGCTCACTGTCGGGGATGCGGCAGTGCGCGCTCCTCTTTGACAATTGCTGAATGATATAATCACGGCAGATGGCTCTTACTGAATGAGAGCCGGGGCATGCAGAGTTTGAGCGGGGAAAGGTGAGTGTATACGGGCGCCCCTGGGGGTTTTACAGAGAAGAGCATCCCAGTCCTGGATGCCCCTGGGGCTGGCCCGGGTGGGGTTTGTTCCACTTTAAAGCATACACTGCCATGTATGCACTACCATATGCAACTTCATGCCAGGGTCTACAGTATGTCTGCTGGGACCCTAATTCACCTACTCCCACTGCCCATGAGTCCCAAATTTAGAAGACACCCATCTTTCTTATCGTGAAGCCCTGTATGACAGGGACCAAGAGATGACTGCACATTGCAGTGGTGCTCAGGCCCTACATCTCTTTATGATCTGAAATAGCTTTCTAGTGAGGCCGGGAAGTACTCCAAAGCAGTGGATTGATTTTCAGTGATGTAGAAAAGGTTGTCCACACCAACAATCATTTTAAATAGCTATTAACCAGAGGGTGGAATAGGGTCTCAAGTTGAGGATATCTGAAAAAACACCTTTGGACCTCTGAATGTAGATATATAGATGTAGGGGTTTATTTAAGAAAAGCTAACGTCCTGTAGTGTCAGATGACCAGGTCCCAGTGCAAAAGGTTTACTTATCAAGTCAAAACTTCAGAGTGCCTGTGATAGTGCCAGGTAGTGTCCCATCTATCATCAGTGCCGGTGATGGGATGGGAGTTCCCTACAGTACCAGATAAGACCAGGTGCTCACCCTGCACAGCGTAACCTTATCCCATACGTTCCAATGGGCTGGGATGGTTGTAATTATTTTAATATTTTTAATGTTTTTTTGGGGCTGGTGCATGTGCCACAGTATCCCTGGGCTGTTTGGGATTATTTTTGTATGCACTTTAGCGACTTTTCTGTTGCGCTGCAAACTTGTGATTTGGGATGTGAAATCATGTCTTTCAAGTGTCCCCATTGCATTTCCTGTGTTTTTTTTTTTTTAATTCTGCCCTTTTTTTTTAATGGGGATTTCAACAGGTGCTGTCGTCCTTTAATCCCCTTTCCACAGCACCTATGTGGATGCTGTGTTCTTTAATGTTAAATGTGATGTATTTTTAGCTATCCCAACTGGCACTAGGGGCCGCTAGCACATTGTCTTATACAAGGCCACAAAGCGAGCACAAGCTGAGCGCTGGCTGCCTCCAGACACCTCAGCAGAGACGCTCATCAAGCACCAGTACGACAATGTGATCAATTATGCCCTAAATTGACACTGCTAACTTATTGCATTAATGTATCACAGAAGTCAACTTAAGTAATTAAGATTTCAAGTGCAGTGTTCTGTGCCATTGTTTATTGCCAATTTAAACTTTGCTAATCTGTACACATTACAGCCCTGTTTCTCAGCCTGTGCTATGTGTACCTCTGGGGGTACACGCAGCGTGTTGAAAGGGTACATAGCGATGTTCAGTGATACACAACAGGGGCAGTCTGATGGCTCTGGTATATCTTGTATATTATTTTAAAAGTAAAACATACATTGCTTTAAAAGTATTAAGAGGCCCCTGCCCTAATTATTTTGGTAACGTATAATTGGTCTCCTACTTGGAACCTCTTGTCACTAGGGATTACCCAGTGTCCCTCACCCCTATAAAAACTGTTTAGGGATGCTTGTCCAGTAGAGGCCACAGGGAAAGAGCCAGAATCAGAAGATTATCCTTCCTTTAGCCCATGCTGTTCCTAGTAGTTAGATTTCCCAATTGCCTGGGGGATAAACAGCCCCCATAAGTGCTATGCTTTGAAATGGAGCATAAAGCAGAACAAAGCCCATGAACTTGACTTTCCCAGGTTTCGTTCTGTGTCCCTGAGGCTTCTCAAATTGGGATGCCCTGCTGTGTTAAACCACCCTTTTCACCCAGGAAAACTCACATCTCCTCGGTCCAATGGCACATGCGCGGGCTCTCATCCAATCAGTTTACATCTTTTGGCAAAGGGCTCTGATTGCCATCAATGGGGAGCATGCGCTGCCGCATCCCCGGTGGCATGCAAGCTCCCACCCTGACCTATCTGAATGGCTGAAAGGACCGCTGGACTGGGGAAAGGTGAGCTATTACCGGCGCCCTGGGGGGTTGCACACAGCATGGCATCCCGCTTTGGCATCACCCAGGAGAAGACTCAAGGCCGACTGCTGGTGGGTTTTGTTCCACTTTCAAGTCAAAACTGAGGTTAGCTCCCTAAGAAAGTTGCTATCAGGCAAGTTAACACATAGGATCACTCCTGATGATATGCTGATATTGGGGCTGACACAATGCTGTAACAAACAGTGGGTGTGGTAACAGCGATGGGATGTAAGCACACTGTGTGCTGTACATATATCATAGTAAAACAATATTGTGTATTGTTGTGCCTCTACTTATTACTACCAGCACATAGTGTGACCAGAAAAATGTGGTGAGAGATGCTGCAGGCTAAGAGCACCTCCAGCCTTCCAGCACATAGTGTGACCAGAGAGGAGGGCAGGGTTTCATAGTTGCAGAGAAAGGCAGACAATCTGGAAGTCTGGGGAAGGGGATAGGGTTATTTCTGTTTTTGGCCCTCTAACGTTTGATTGAAGGACCAGATCAGTGGGGTAGGGATTGAAAGTTGAATGAGGAAGTGATTTCCTTATTAAGGAGATTGACAGAGGAGGAACCACAGTGCTTTAGCCACTCAATGAAACTTAGGCTTCTTTTTTCTTACTTTTCACTTACCAACCACTTTACGGTCTGTGTGTGTGTGTGTGGGGGGGGGTTACATCTCTATTGCCAGTAGCAATATTTTCCAAATGTATGAGTCTAAATGGATGAAAAGTGAAGAGGGAGCAAGGGTCCACAATTGCATATTAGGAAAAATTCAAAAAAGGCTTAAGTCCTGTTCTTAGTTTCTGTCCCCCCAACATGTTTTTCATGATATAGCAACCAGTGAAATGTCAATAAGACTTCAAACTGGTTGCTAGGCAGCACCTTGAACTTCTATCCCCTTTCCTCTAATCATTATGAATCAGCAGTAGTTACCTTTTCTCATATATTGCTACACATCGACCCTGACACAGGAACTCAAGAAAGGCCGGGCAAAGTCTGAAAATGCAAACATGTCCATGCTGTGGTTGGGATCCTGGACCACATGAATAAGGAGAACGCTTAGATCTAACCAATCACTTCACACTTTCCATTCTGTGCTAGTAAGTACAGCCCTTCATTTAGGGCCTTATTTAGGAAATGCTAATGCCACGTAGCAACAGGTATTTTTTGTAAGCGCCACCAGCAAGTCATTTATGACGCAAAAAATTGTGTAGTGCCTCTCCTAATGTCGTGCTGCGTTCCATATATCAAGGGCGCTGGGGGTTAGCGCCAGCGATACAGCGCCACATCACGTCAGCTGCTCATTGTCATTCTCCCATACTTACTATACTAGCTCTATTTATGACCACACTTGTGTATCTTTGAAAAGATTTATTAAATATATACATAAAATACAATAAAAAAATGGATGTTTATCATGTTTATCATTATACCATTTGTTATTCTTCACATTCGTATAATTACATGTCCATGATTTAAACTAGCAGCTTGAAGCATATATTGCACATTCCCTACTGTAAATATTCACACATGTAGTTGATTCTCAACTCATATGGTTGAAGTACTAATTGATAACATGATTAGACATTTGATATTCCTTTCAAAAAAATATTATATACATGATTCCACATTACATCCTGCTATAATACACTTTACATGTGACTTTCCATTGCCGATATGTACAAATTGATACATCACAAATACTTCTCGATCTTTATGGGGTCATTCACATTGGGCAATGGGCTGATCTTAGATTAAAGTGGACCAACACCCTGGGGTGATCGGCCCGGGAATCTATAAGATTCCCGGGCCGATCACCCCCCTCACCGCGGGACATCCGAGATCGGGATGTCCCGCGGTGAGGAACCCCCCCGAAAACCCCCCAAAAACTCACCTCCTCCCGCGCGCCCCTCTAGCCGTGCGCGCCCCCGCCGGCCGTTTGTGAATGGCCGGCGCGGGCGCGCGCGCTGTCAGAGGGACGTGCGGGAGGCGGCGGCGGACGCGCTGGCTTGTCCGTCGCTGTCAGCGCTTGTCCGTCGCTGTCACCCGGCCACGTGGGAGCGTTTTGAGGTGAGTATTGGGGTGTTTCTGGGGGGTTTTACACAGTGGGGCACCCCTAATCGGGGTGCCCCCCTGAAGTGGACCAAAACCCAGGATAGTCAAAATCCTGGGTGTTGGTCCACTTTAAAGTGGACCAACACCCAGGATTTTGACTATCCTGGGTTTTGGTCCACTTCGGCGGGGCACCCCGATCGGGGGTGCCCCGCTGTGTGAAACCCCCCAGAAAGCCCCAAAATCTTACCTGTCCCCGCTCCCACGTGACTGGACGGTCCAATCCCCGCCAACGTCCAGGCGGGGATCAGGAACGTCCAAGCGGCTGCCGCCGCCGCCGCCGCCTCCCTCGCGTCACTTTCGGCGCGCACGCGCCCCCGCCGGCCATTCGCAGACGGCCGGCGCAGGGGCGCGCACGCCTAGAGGGGCGCGAGGGAGGCGGCGGCGGCCGGCCGCCGCCGAAGATCAGGTAAGCGATTTGGGGTGTCTGGGGGGGGGGTTTCACCCCGCGGGACATCCCGATCTCGGATGTGCCGCGGGGTGGGAGGTGATCGGCCCGGGAATCTTATAGATTTCCGGGCCGATCACCTCTCGGTGTTGGTCCACTTTAAAGACTATTTCCAGGCAAAATAAAAAATCACATACCCATTTTTGTTTACTACAGCACTTTTGTCCTAGTCCAGTGTATAAAACGTACTCAGCCCCAAGATCGAGTCCTGGGTGACTGATGTGAGGGCAGCAATATGAAAGGGAGGTCGCCCGAGACTGGTGGTTTGGCATGGATGCCGTAGGACTCAATATCAGTTGATACTAGTTAATTTTATGCTATGGGACGAAAGATGAGTATGTTTCCTTTTTGTTTTTAAAGGGACAGAGTCTAAATAACTCTTGTGGTTCATGGGAGCAATCATGATTGGATTACTACGGCATGCTGCCCCAATGACCACAGTAAGCCAATCATGGTTGCTCCCATGAACCACAAGAGTTATTTAGACTGGACTGTCCTCATAAAGTCATTCAGCAGCCAACTAAAACATCAAAAGGGTACTTACCCTCACCACTGGTCAATGCTAGTCTGGCGATATGTAACTCTGATTTCTGGGTCCAAGCCCACACCACAGACCTCACTACTCGTGTGGCCCTAGGCCTCAAACTCCATTTACCAGCACTTCCATGCTGGTTCAATGAATGGAAAGGACGTGCAACGCTCCTGTTACTGTTGGTGGGAAGAAATAACGAGAGAGAGAAGTAAAATGTAAAAGAGAGAGAAAGGGTTGGTATGTGGAAATAAGAGGAAAGTTAAGGTGGAAGTGAAGGAGGCAAAGAGAGGTGGAAAGAATGGGAGAGAAAGGAGTTTGGAAAAAACAATAGAAAGGATATAATGAAAATGAGAGACACATGAAGTGTGGACAGTAGGCACATAACATTTAGAAAAGAAAAAAGGGAGGAATGTGAAACAAAGAACAAAGGGATGAAACAAAGAACAAAGAGAATGTAAAGAGTAAGAAAAAGAGGTATATGGGTAAATAAGAGCTGGAAGGAAGGAGATGAGTGCTAATAGGATTATATTTCGGAAAAAAATTCTACTGACAGCGAGGATTATGGTAGAAAGGAAATAATGAAGGTAACAAGCATTCAAAGGAAAATGAAAGGGAATGGGGAATAGAGGCATCAAATTATCATCAACGTAAATAATAGTTTCTATATCTCACTATATCTATTTTTTGTTTTTTTCTTGCTTTTAGTGCACATATGTTGAAGGAACAAGGGAAGCTGCCTTTTCATAAGTGCTTGAATGTGTCTCCGTTATAGTGGGTTTGAGATGGAACTCTGTGCCATGAAAAATAGTGCACATGAATCTAAACTAACAATGTGGGAAATGTGTGGCTCATAAAACTTGAAATGTTAAATATAAATGACCCGTCAAAATTATTTGAAATTATTTTATTATTACGAAAGGGAGGGGAATGTCTTCTTTATCTTCCTCTGGCTCCAGCACCTCCCCACTCATCCAGACCACCAATACAATTCTGAGGTTCTTGTCAGGTTGACTCTCTGTTAGTAATGGGCTAAATCGGAGCTCTCCACACTGTGAGTCACAGCTCTGCTGCAGTGCATACAATGTGCTTCTACTGTCACTCCATTCAAAGAGGACATGTATAAAATGAGTTCAAATGTAATTACAAATTACTCTGGCAATATATCTAAATTTTTTAAAAGGAGAAATAATAAAAATAATATGAGACCATTGCCATATGTAGCCCTACACAATGGGAATACTGAGTGTGCCTGGACACAAGCACCTGTGACTTTAATCCACAAGCAACCACTAGGGGGAGCACTAACCAAAGCGGTGAAATAAATATGTAAGAAATGTGGAAACCAATTTATCACTAGTGCCTCATAGCGCCACTCGAGTGTGGAGAGATGCTATTAGCGCCTCAGCTGTAACGCCAGGCACAGGCAGACGACGCTGTTCGGCGCTGTAGGCTACCTGTGGCAGAAATCCTTTGTATTTAACATGTAAATGAACAGCACCAGGGCGGGTGCTCTGGAAACACGATACTCAGGCATACAGCTCCATGTGCAATACAAGAAAAGGCTTTAACTGGGTAGGGCAGCACAGTGACCACATGGAATAACATTCGCGACATACAAATGACATTACACATGATGAACATGAGAATGCAAGTACAGTCAGAACAGGCCGGGATTCCCATGTCACCTAACTGATCACAAACACTACCCAGAAGCCACCCTAAAAAACAGGACTGGAATGGCTAACTGAATTCTATGGGAGAACGACGTGCCTGATGTAAGTGTTCCCTTACAGCGCCGGCCAGGACGCAAGGGGTGCACGTCCCAGGACCTTTACCTCTTGCCCTGCAAATCGGGCCACTACCAACATTTGGGTTATGGTCTGGTCCAGGAAGCTTTCCAGCCTCTGGTCTGACGGGCCGCAGGCCCAGCAACAAAGGTGTCGGCAGCAGTGCCCCCCCCCCCCCACTCCTGGGCAAGCTTTTTTTTTATTTTGCAAACCTGCAGCCAAAGCCACCACAGGACAGGACGGAGAGTCTAGAGCAGCAAAGCCGCTGTCAGCAACGCTACAGTGATGGGTGGAGCAGAGCTGTCAGTTGCCAGCTGCTCACTGCACATAAGTCACCAAGCACAGCCACTGGCAGCTCAATGCAGGGAACTGTTTTCTGCTGGACCAGCTGGGCGACTACACTACACCCCGGCAAAGCAGGAGTCCCCAAGCAGCACGCTCCTGCACAAGGGGGGCACAAGGGACTCAACCTGACATTCCAGTAAGTAGGCGGGTGCCAGACAGCCACCAATCAGTTACTTGGCTGGACTATTAATTTAAAGGAAAAATAAATACTGTATCTGAGGCCTCCAGGGGCCCAGGGGCCTCCACCATAGTTAATCCAGCCCTCCCGTGTTAACAAAACAGCCAGCACTCTTGATACATGGAGCTCAGAGAGGCGTTTTGCGTCATAAATATAACTTGTTGGTGGCGCTCACGAAAATCACCTGCCGCTACGTGTCGCTATGTGCCGCTAATGTTAGGCCTCTAAAACTATGTTTTATTATTGAAATATAGGCCAGGCGTTTTTCAACTCCAGGTTTTTCATTTTGGCCACAATTTCCCTTTAATATTGGATGCCAGTGCTTAAAGATATTTGCCACAACTGTAAGTAATATGTTTTAAAATGAGCTGTATTACATTTAACCTGCACAGAGTATACTTAAAAGGACATCACTAATGATATATATATACAGTATGTATACAGTAACATAAATAGAAAATCAGGGCTGTAACACCTTTCAAATGTCAATATATTTGCTGATAAACATTAGATAAGCTCAGGGCACAGGCAGAAGCTTAACAGTTGCCATGTAATTGTCAACATAGGTAAGGTAAATGCTGTAGGGTGAAAAGACTGACTGTATACTGTGCAGTTTCTTGGCAACTATGGGTGTCAGGCGGCTTAACAGACCTCTGTATTTAGTGTCAAAGGACAGTACAGACAGTAGTATTTAGCCTTGTACTGCGCAAGGGAGAAGATGTGCAGGTGAGGATTCTTAAGATATATCTATATATAATTTTCTACTTTCTCATTTTATTAGTGTAACCACTTCTGGTGAGGTTTCTTGTTATATATATATTGAATTATTATTCATTTCTCTTTTTATTTTATAGTTATAAGTGACTATGGTAAAGTGACACCAGAGTGGACACGTAACATTTCCGGGTCATGCCTTATCTGGCCCACACTGCCAAGCTCCAACTTTCCGGACTCGCTTTTGCTACAGTGGCCTGGATTTTGTGCTCCATTGCTACAGGACTCGTCCAATGGAGAATATGGTATGTGACCAACACCACCGTTATCACCTCTGGCATCGCCTGGGTAGGAATCTGGCGGACCTGTTTCTTCAGTCACATCTTGATTTCTCCAAACCAAAGAGACATGTACTGTCAAGAATATAGTGTGACGGACTCTTTTGTCCCACGGGAGATATTTGTGGCTCAAGGACTCATGTTGGTGGCCATGATCTTAGGAGCCATGGGAAAGGCTTCTTCTGCCATTGGACTAAGACACATTCATCACGGGACAAGCTATGTCTCCAGGATACCTCAGTGGTTCACGTTAAGTGGAATTTTGAACATATTTACCAGTATTATCATTCTTATTCCAGTGGCTTGGAATATGCACTCTGTTGCCAGTAATTTCAGTATTTCCTTTCCAAGTATATATTATATGCCGTCCAGTCCTCAGAGGCAGGAGGTTGGAGCTGCACTTTGCTTAGGGATTGTTTCTGCCATTTTGTTTTTTGTTAGTGGTGTCTTTTTCCTTTTCTACAAGCTGCCTCGGTTTTCCAACAATATTGTTTATCCCGAAAGTTTAAGTGTATCTGAATTCTCCGATGGCTTTAGTGTGACTACAAGAGACTCCAGGTCTAGAAGTTTTGGCTCCTTAAACAGCTTTGGAAATCCAACTTTAAATTCTGATGGCATAAAGAATGAAGCATTTGAATGGGATACAAATGAAATTTTCTAAATAAATTCATTGTGTAAGTACATGTTGTAAAAGACATCCTGGACAATGGTTTCATTTTTAAACTGAGAGTTGGCAAAAAAGAAGGCCATCTATTGTGCTGGTCCAAGTGTGTCTTTGAGGTATAGGGTTTGGAGAAGGTGAGTAACCCTAAAATGGCAGCGGTAAGCCTACTAAATAAGGGGCCAAGATGAGGTATAGTAAAGTCCGTTGTTATCAGCAGCTAAAAGTTTCCTTAAAAGTGATAAGATGTAGGCAATGGCAAACATACCAGGTCCTTGGCAGAAGGGACCCCCGGGGTAATTTCTTACCCCTAACTGCAACCTGTCCTGGGGGGGGGGCCGTGCGGCAAAGTGTGGCTGGGAAGGGCTCCATCCCACATGTGGTTCATTCAGTGTCTCATAGCAGCTGATGTCACTTGTAGGAGCCACCAGAGAGCCGAATGCAGCAACTTGGTGAGTAGAAAAGCATTGCTTCCCTGCAATGCTCTGACCTGTCAATACTCTCGGATATAGGGGGCTCAAAGCACAGGTGGCTCCTATTAAACCTACGTTCACCTCTGGATGCAAGTGGCAGCTATAATTTATTCTAAATTCGAAAAATAAGCCTTTGTGTGAATAGTGATTGTGTGATGTTTACAAGTGTAGCTAAAAAAATAAAATGTATACATGCTTATTTTATGACTATATACCAGTAGCAACTATATCAAAATGTCATGTGAAATCCCTGAAATTGGATTAATATTTTAATATATTTTTGCAACAAAAAATCCCAGAAAAATGTATATTGAATTTTATATCTTTTTCACAGAAAAATAAAAATGTGTGGTATCCAATGCCATAAACAAGGTATACCATTAGTTTGTTACAGATTATTGCTAGTTAAAGTAATGTGTCTCAAAATATTGAAGAAATCCTTTTGCTACTTGCACTTTTTGCACTTGAGTTTAAATCCGCATGTATAGTATTTTTAATATACACCCCAAATAAGTGTTAAGTCATCACTAGTGGGATATATATATATATATATATATATATATATATATATATGTGTAGCATACGGGTCCCTGAGGGGTTTAGCTCCTCAGGGTGTATGGGGAGTAGGTTCTTTATTAACGGGCTTGAGGGACCTCCTGACGTGGGCTTACTTCCAAAAACTCCAATGAGACCGACTTTATGAAAAGGGCACTTACTTTATTAGCAGGACTTCAGGTACACTTTAGGCTTCACAGCAGGTCATACAGTCTTTCCACAACAGTTTCCTTAGCAGCTTCCATAGCAAAACATTACATCCAAATGTACTCCAACAAGTGGTGGTCACTCATTCTAATCCCATGGCAGAATACTGCGGCCTTAAGCTTCGTCCTCAGCATCTTGGGTAGAAAGGTTCACCTTCTCCTGTGAATACGCCATAGGCATGCATGTGGCTCCTCTGCTCTCTCCTTCTCTCTCTGCGACTGCTACCAGTTGACCCTGCTGGTACCTTTCTCTCACTCCCGGTTACTACAATAGAGGACTACATCTTGTAGATCAACACTTTCTGAGGTAACTCTCCTTATATAGACTCCCTCTAGTGGCCTCTAGAACCTTCTCTAACTTTCTACTCACCTTAGCCAATAGCAGTTCATCTGTGCTCCTATATAGTTAGGCTTCACGTTTGGTAGACCTGTAATGTCACAATTCATTTCTTATCCAACAGTGCCATCTTGTGGTGATGTAGTGCAGCTGCAGGACAGATATGAACCATTACATTAAAAGACCAACAAAGATAATGGCTGAATACCTTCCGCCAGCTACACACACATATATATATATATAATCAAAATATTCTGCTTCATTCTGGTGTTATTAACAGTGTTAATACTACATAGTCATGCTATCTGTCTGGGTGGGTGTCAGCAAATATACCCAGCTCTTAGCAAAGTTCATGGGACCAGTCACATCAGTCCCTGTCCCTCAAACGAGCGTCCAATCTGGAAACAGCACTGTTAGACTCAAGTTCCAACTCTTTTAGCACTTGGAGGTTTCAGCTCACATAAAATAAATCAGTATTTTGGGGTAAACTGAGGATTATAGGTTATTTTATGGTTAGGTATCATAAATTACTACACAATTTAAGGTTAAGAATAGATCAAAAGTCAAATACAGAATATGATAAAGGGGCAACTGTAAACTTGGGTTCTAGGGACACTCAAGAGAAAAGTTTTAACTTTCTCAAGTTATAAAGCTTTCAATGTGAGAATCATATTCTTAAATAACCTCTGTAATGTAATTAGTGGTTACTTTCATGTGTTAGCATATGGTTAATACTAGTGAAAACAACAATTATACTCACCTTTCCTCCCCTGAAGCACTCCATGTCTTGTTTTCCATACTGGTCCCTGGGACACCATGGCTCTTTTAGTCCAGCCATGATCTGCTGTGAGTAGTGCTGTAGAGTTAATGGAGACCCCGCTGGCATGACAAGCACAAAGCTCAATTCACTGCTTGAAGGTGTGTGTGACAGAACTGACATGGGTCAGGCAAAATATAGGAAAGCTAAAGTAATTATATGAAAGCAGACCGAAACCCTCCCTGACAGCTCTGCGGCAGTCAAGGTCCTGGTTTACAGGGACATAACCTCAACTACTCCCTCACACAATCAGCTAGCCCTGCATTAGAGATGACCTTTTCCTATCAGAGCGCCACCTGATGGAGACAGGGAAGATCTGCTCACATGCTTCTCCTACAGTAGCACACAGGCTGTTTCCCATCCCTATCCTACAAAGCTCTGTGCCTGGTTTGGACTTTCTAGCTTAGAAATTCTAAATCTTGATTGTAGGTGTATATTATATCGGGGGGGGGGGTTATTCCCTCAGACTGCTGGTGACAGTCCAGGGCTAAAAGAAAAGATACTTACCTCTTCTCCCCTGCAGCTGCTCCGACACTGTCTGGCTCTGTAATTCTTCCAATCAGATGCCATGATTGGGTCCCATGGTGTGCATGCTCTCTGGAAAATCCGTAGGTAGCATCTTCCTGGTCAGTGGACTGACCCTACAATGTATGCCTGGGCACCATGCTTTTCCGCACCCTCCGTGCCCAAGAGAGGGTGCAGGTAATAAGAAGGTGGTACCAGCATTCCCCCCCATCCTGTGAACTTGTAAAGGGGTTCCCTGGAACACATATTAATTTTATTTGAACTGTACTTACCATTCACAATCTTCCTCCTCCTTTTCCTAAAACCCATTGGTCCACAGGCATCTCTTGAACAAGGGGGCAATTGCCAGCCAGGAGTAATATCTACTGTATGTCACTGGAAAGGAGGGGCATGGAGGGAGGATATGCTGGGATATAACCTGGGGAAGATTTTCATGCTGGTACCAACACTCTATTACCCGCACCCTCTCTCGGGCACTAAGGGGGTGGAGGAGCCCAGTGCTCAGTGCTCTTCCCCCAGTACCCCTGAAAAAGCACTGGACCTGTACCAAAGTGCACAGGGCTGGTAAACCGTCAGGACCAGGGGGGTGGCTGGTCGGCCTCTGAGCCATTAATTACCAGCCCCTATGCCTAGGGAGGGGGGGGCACACTTTTTCCCAACAAAAAAAACAACTTAGGCATTCATTTCTTTGTAACTGAAAAAAAAAATGAAGATTGTGAAGAGCACTGCCAAGAGGAGAAGTAAGTCCACTCAAAAACCGAATCACTCAACTTTCTATCAGTTTTCTTGCACTTTTTGTGCATTTTAATCGCTTGAACGAGATTATGTGAGCATAAAATATACAAAAAGTAAAAATGGTCATGTGAATTGGTCCAGAAAATATGACATAATAGATTCTGCTAAAGAAGAAATTTGAGACCGCACTAAGCTATATATTTATATTAATATGCAGTGTGCACAAAGGGGCGAAACAATGATTATACACAAAAACACTGGAGGTCCCACACCTTCCAAAACACCCACTACAATATATGGCACCATTGCTGAATGTGTTATAAAATTCAATATTTATTTACAAAAATAGAAACCTATACACACTAAAGACTCATTAAAAAACACAAAAGACATTACATAGTCAATAAAGGAAGGGAAAAAAGACAAAAATTGAGGGGGAGGGGGAATGGTAGGTAGTACAGTGTTAATTCATAAAAATACTAATTTATACTACAAATGTGCATTAATTGTACTGCCTGGCTGGTATAAATAAAAGTGCTGCAGTGCATATAAACATCCCTATTGCATAAGGACAAGCGTGTCTCAATATATTGAAAACCTACTTAAAGTGCGAGTGCTACCATAAACTACCCTCTAACCTAAGCATACCTATATACATACAAATAAACCAGTGAGAACCAGCCAGGAAGGACAGAAAAAATACAATTCCCAATATTAAATAGAGAACTTACATAAAGAACAACCACCAGCCCACCAGCCCACCAGCCCACCGCCCCAACGTCTACACGTTGCGTGACGTCACAGGCGTCACTTCCTCAGGATAATAGATTCTCACATGGCGCTGAATCGACCGTGAAAACCATGATTTGCTTTACTATTCCCAGGGAGAGGACTATCAGTGAGGATTTCATCACTGCTGGGTTTTGGTCTGCTTCAGGGTTTCTAAACAAATATGCTTTCCATGACCATCAAGCTTGAAAACACCTCTGCTTCTTCAGGCCCCAAAATGAAGTGTAGCTCATTGTGTATATCTATGGCTATTTTGATCAGCCTCTACTAATATATAGTATTTTGGAGTTGGGAGAGAAGAACCCAGCAAAAATGTATAAAACATACAAACTGTGCATAGATAGCGCCCAAGCTGATATCCACTGCTTAGTAAAATATGTCTGTATATTTCAAACCAAGATTCTGTACAAATATTTAGTCAGTCGTGAAAAATAGCACCCCATGAAAATTGGGCTTTTAGTTTACATTTCTATATGTCACTTTTTAATGGGATTATGTTCATTCTAAACTGCCCTCAGGCTTTTCATACAATGGCCCTCAATGTTCACTAACAAGGATCAGCTGTTAGTTTATAACTCCTGCTGTGATTAGCATAGATGTAATGGCTTCCTGTACTGTACTTGCAAATTCACATTTTACAACTAAGACTGCCAACACTATTATCTCTATTATCACTATTATGAGCTATTGTCTCATTAGTTCTGGTGACAGTGGAGCCCATTTACAAGTATTGTTTATTGCTCACTTGGATTTGCTAGGCAACCTCTCATTTTAGTCTGATATTCCTTTTATATCTTTGACCATTTTGATTCTCAAAGCAAAATATATGCAATGATTTGTGTCATAAATGTAACACGGCTTTTACAATGCTTTTTTCTTTAATGATCATTTAGACCACTGTTATAATTATGGATTGTTCTAGGGCATAATTAATATGTCTGCATACCATGACTACAAAAACAGACATTTTTTAGTTTCCAGTGTTTTGCTTGAGAATGTATGTGACTGCTGCTGTACACTTATATCTGTGGATATTTGGAGACTTATCCTGCACATACAGGTACATCTAATTCAGTAGTCATACATCAGCAGGGTCCCCCGACTCTTCTTGCTGTGAGCTGTATTCTGCATAGAGAGATTTTTGGGAGCCACATTTAACATGAAGAAATGGTAGCAGCCCCATAACCCTTACAGGCTGGCATCCTATGTGCAGGTGATTTTCTTAGGAAAACTCTCTTTTTGTCAGGTTTTTGGTGTTCTGCCTTATTGTTTTCCTCTGTATTCCTGGGGCTCGGTTTTGCTACAATGGACCCACAATTCTTCCAATGTAACAGGTGAACTTTTTAGCAGGTTTGGTTAAGTCTAAGCAGCCTAATGACCCATACAGCAGATAACCCTGCCATTAATGCTGCTAGAAAACAAGATTGTGATCTTTCCCAACTGAAGTAAAATGGGTTAAACCTGTCACCCATGCCTTGGCCAATCAGATGATTAGCAAGTTAGAGTGAGGAAGTATGTATGTACTTAAAATCACCACTTTGGTGTGCATAGGTAAACTAAACACATTGTTGCTAGGTAAAATGGTTTTCTTCTCAAACATCAAGTTACAAACAAATTGAAAAAATAACAGATAAGTTTAGCACATTGAAGCTATCATCACTGAAGACATTATTTTGCCACACAATGGAAACTTTTAAAAATGCCATTGAAAGTGAAATTACCCCTTAAAATGGACCAAAACCCAGGATTTTGATTATCCTGGGTTTTGGTTCTTGCCCTCGGGGCACCCTGATCGCGGATGCCCTGCTTTGTGAAACCTCCCAGGTCACCCAATCTCACTCACCCCTCCCCGGTCCTATGGCGCCTGCACAGCCCTCTCGTCCAATCCGCAAGCTCGGATCCACTCCCGCCCTTCGTCTAATAGCTCATCTAAGGTGTGAAGATCCAAGTGCGCTGGCGGCCGCATCCCTGACTACCCTCTAACAGGGAGCGTGCCCGTGCCGGGCTTTCACAAATGTCTGGCGCGGGCTCGCGCTCTGCTAAAGGAATAGCAGGGATGCGGGCATGAAAGAAGGTGACCCGGGTCGACCTAGGGGGTTTCACATAGCAGAGCATCCCTATTCTGGATGCCCAGGGGGAGGGAATCCAGTGGTCCTGGAATGTTATAGATTTTAGGGCCGATGAGGCGTGGATTTTGGTCATCTTTAATGCAGGGAAGATATTATTGCTGCCTTCTTTGGCCAGAAAATGCTGGCCCAACAATGCAGGGAGGCTTTTATACCACGGAAGAGGAGTCTCTGTGACTAACAATGTCCCACCAAGCTAATCCCAAGCCCCTCCCCTCTAGTGACATCATTAGTCAAACAAGTCATGTCAGGATCAGGGGGAAAGTAGTGTTCCACCCAGGGAGACCATATTCTCTTAAGCTTAGCCATTGTGTGCATGTTGATGGCTGTCACTCTATCCATGCTCATGGTGACATTTGCCCTGTCCATAAATTAGTCAAAACTTAGGGTAGGAGACTCCCGGGCTTTTTCTATAACTTGTTTTGCTGTTGTTAGAACACATTGGATCAATTGTTTTTGCAGTTTAGTGCAGTCTGTAATAGATTTATTCCAAAGATTCTTCCTAATTGACAGAATTGTAAAAATAATCCAAAAATCTCTGGACCAAAAGCATGACATTTGAGTACACTTTAATACACTTTGACCACACGTTATTAGGAACCCGGAGAGAGACATCCCCCAGAAACAATCTTCGCTGGTACCAAATAAAACATCATTTTTATTAATAATTCTAAGTACATTTATTTTCTATAACATCCTAGTAAATGTAGGCGAGGGCATAGTAAATGCTATGTATAGTAGTAGCAGACATTGTATTGCTCTTGTATCCTGGAGACATTAGTACATAGTCTTCTGAGTCGCTCATCCTATGACTGACAGGTAGCGGTGAAACCTTTGTTCCTGTTTGTTACTTAAAACTCTGCAAACAACATGCTCAACAATAACTAAGAGAACAAGATACTGTCCAATCATGACTCACTTGATTGATTTATAAACTGCATTTCACTTCTGGAATTTCAGGTGTAAGTATTGAAGGGAAATCTATATCTTTTTCTCTTTGTGTGCACTGACTCCATCTTATATTCATCCCACCATCTCATGTAGAGCTGGGGAGCATGTAGCCCCCTTTTACAGGGAACAGAAAGTTTTGTTTCTTGTAAATCATGGGACCAGCTGTGGAATGTACTGATAAGATGAAACTGGCTAAACTGCCTGGCCAAGCTTGGCCGGTAACATCTACGTCGCTAGGACGTAGTAACCTCTAGAACAGTAGTCCTCAAACTTCCTCCTCAAGGGCCGAGACAGGCCAGGTTTTGCAGCTCTCTATGCTGATGCACAGATGTAATAATTAGGGCTATAGCTCTGTCTGAGCACCAGTTAATTCACCTGTGGAGTAGCGTGGAGAGCTGCAAAACCTGGCCTGTCTCGGCCCTTGAGGAGGAAGTTTGAGGACTACTGCTCTAGAACGTTCTGCGTGTTGTGTATCAGACCAGACCAGTCTAGCCATAAGAAGAAATATTATAACATATTTCTGTCTATGGAATTTCATTTACTGTACTTAATACTTGCTGGGGTGTAGGTGCACTTCTAGCCAGAAGAAGTGTACCTACACCTTAGAAAGTATTAAAGCAGACCAAAACCCACATTTTTGACTAACATCCCCTGAATTGCTCCCCCCATGGAGAGTACCCTTTGCCAATTTTTAGTGCTCCTGCTTCTAATCCCAGATATTGGCGCCTGTTTTAGCTGTAAAGCCTGTCTCCTCCATTCATTGCCATTGTTACATAGTAACATAGTAACATAGTATGTAAGGCTGAATAAAGACTTTAGTTCATCCAGTTCAGCCTGTTTAACTCCTTCCAGTGGTCTAGTAGCCATAGCCGGAAATGTTATTACATGCCAGGAAGGCATCAAGGCCACTTTTGAACGTTTTTAATGTATCCCTCATTACTACCTCCTCTGGCAGCAAGTTCCATAGTCTCACTGCTCTTACAGAGAAGAATCCCCTCCTATGTCGGTGGAGAAAGCACCTTTCCTCTAACCTTAGTGGATGCCCCCGGGTTATGGTTACACTCCGGGGTATAAATAGATTGTGGGACAGATCCTTGTATTGACCCCGAATATATTTATACATAGTTATTAGATCACCCCTCAATCGTCTTTTTTCTAGACTAAATAAGCCTAACTTGGACAATCTTTCAGGGTACTCTAGCCCCGCACTCCTTTTATTAACTTTGTTGCCCTTCTTTGAACGTGCTCCAGTTCTGATATGTCCTTCTTAAGCACAGGTGCCCAGAACTGTACACAGTATTCCATATGGGGTCTGACCAGTGACTTGTACAGGGGTAAAATGATGCTCTGGTCATGAGCACCCATGCCCCTCCTGATGCACCCCATGATCCTGTTTGCCTTGGCAGCAGCTGCCTGGCATTGATTACTACAGTTGAGCTTATTGTCAACTAAAACCCCTAGGTCCTTTTCCATTGTTGTTTTACCAAGTGTTTCTTTATTTAGTGTGTAATCATGACACAGATTTCTCCTTCCCATGTGCATAACCTTACATTTATCTGTGTTAAACTTCATTTGCCATTTAACTGCCCATGCTTCCAATTTATCTAAATCTGTTTGTAGTTGCCTGTTGTCCTCCTTTGTTTTAATTACTTTACTCAGCTTAGTATCATCTGCAAAGATTGAGACTTTACTGTTTAATCCATACCCAATGTCATTTATATATATATTGAAGAGAATTGGTCCCAGAACTGACCCTTGTGGTACTCCACTAGTAACAGTGACCCAATCTGAGTGTGTACCATTGATAACCACCCTCTGCTTCCGATCACTAAGCCAATTTCCCACCCATCTGCACACGTTTTCCCCCAGTCCAAGCATTCTCATCTTTTGTACCAGCCTTTTATGTGGCACAGTATCAAATGCTTTAGAAAAGTCAAGATATATGATATCCAATGACTCCCCCTGATCCAATCTTGAACTTACCTCCTCATAAAAGCTGATCAGGTTTGTCTGGCAGGAGCGATTCCTCATAAATCCATGCTGATATGGAGTAATAAGGTCATTTTCCCCAAGATGCTCCAGGATAGTATCCCTTAAGAAACCTTCAAACAGCTTGCCCACCACAGATGTTAAGCTTACCGGTCTGTAGTTCCCAGGTTCCCCCCTAGATCCCTTTTTGAATATTGGCACCACATTTGCCAAGCGCCAATCCATCGGAACAAACCCTGTAGTTATGGAATCCACAAATATTAGAAATAACGGCTTGTCTATTACTGCACATAACTCCCTTAAAACACGAGGATGTATGTCATCTGGTCCCGGTGATTTATCGATTTTCATCTGCTTGAGACGGTGCCGGACTTCTTCCTTGGTTAGACCAGTGACATTTAATGGAGGGTTTCGGTTATTCCCCTGCATTTCACTGGGCATGTCAAATTCTTTTGTGAATATAGAAGCAAAGAAGTTGTTAAGCAAATTAGCTTTCTCCTCATTTCCCTCTATAGGGGTCCCATCCTTGCTTTTCAGGGGGCCCACATCCTCAGGTTTGTACCTTTTACGGTTTATGTAGCTAAAGAATAATTTGGGGTTAGTTTTACTCTCTTTCGCGACCAGTCTTTCTGTCTCCAGCTTAGCTGCCCTTATCTGTTGTTTACATTGTTTATTTTCTTCTTTATAGTTTTTTAACGCTTCCTCTGTCCCTTCCTGCCTGAAAATTAAGTATTCCTTTGAAAGTATCCCATTTAGCGTCCATGCTTTTGTTCTTAAGGACATTTTCCCAGTCAATGCAGTGTAGGGCATCTCTAAGTTGGTCAAACTTTGCCTTTTTGAAGTCCCGCGTTTTTGTGACTCCTTGATAAGGCACCCTAGTGACTGCTAATTGGAAATTAATGATATTATGATCACTGCTTCCAAGGTGTCCCCCAACCTGTACCTTTATTACTTTGTCTGGTACATTGGCTTTCCCCCTTGTTGGAGCTTGTGTGTGGCAATGATGTAATTGCCCCTCCCTATGTAATGATTGATCACCTGCCATCTCACAGAGAAGGACAGTATCTGTCTATCTATCGATCTTTCATCTATCTATTTATCATCCATCTGTTTTTAGGTTTGATTGATGCTTTGCCTCCCCTGACCCCCTCTTCCCTTTTGCAACTAAGGGAAGAGACTGCTGAATCCCTCTAATAAAGCGGCAAATGCTGAAGTTAAATAGAAATACAAACAAGGTATCTTCTGCCGTGGGGTTGTGTATTACTTCCTTTCTCCCACATTCTAATCCTCGATGTATCGCTACTCCTCTCATCTATTTCTGCCTCTATTTTTTATATTTTAATATCAGGGGATAATTTGTGAGCTTCATGCCAGCACTTACCCAGCGATACCAACAGCAAAGCAGCGGCACTACGTGTGAGTGGCTTTTTACTCAGCCAATCAGAGAAGCATTGACACAGCAGCAAAGCGGCAATGGGGAGTAACTCAAGTTCTATGCACACCACTAGTAATTGTGCAGCTCTATACAGCCACAATATCTGGGTCCCCCCCAGGTTAATACTACACAATTTTACGAATACGAAAAATGCTTTTGGTCTTGTTAAATACAACAAAAAAATAATAATTTTGTCAAGAGACTTTAAGCCTGCCACTATGTTAAGTTGGCTCTTATAGCTGGGCCCTAACCTAACTCAAACTAAATTCAGCGCAGATTCAGTAAAAACTGGAAGTGCAAATATAAAGAACTTCAAAGCAAACTGCTTAAACCGGACCTTCAGCGTCATTTATTACAAAGCCCAAACGCTTAAAAATTATTCCCCAGCATCTAAAATTAATATATTTTAAGTTTTTAATCACTTATTATAGAAACCTAGAAACATAGAAGGTTGACAGCAGAAGGAGACCATACGGTCCATCTAGTCTGCCCTTATGTGTATACTGTATGTACTCTTTATCTTAGGATAGATTATTCTTTCCTCCACTGGGCTGAAGCTCTGTTCAGGACTCTAGGATAAGGGCGCCGCCATCTTGCCTCAGAATCATAGTGAGGAGATGCGGGGGGGAGTGCAGGAGGGCAGGTTATAGATGTGTTCTGTACAGACAGAAAGGAAAAAGGAAAGCAATCCCAAAGCAGCATAGTCAGAAGACACTACCTGTTTACAGGCAGCCTGAGGTTCCACCATCTTGGATGTTTAATGGTCAGAAAATGCACTAGGCGCAGGTAGGATGGCTTTTAATATGAGCAATCTGTATTTCCAGGGTGGGGGAAACATACAAGATAGGCTCTTATGCAGGGTGAGGGTCCGCTTTAAAGAAGAGCAACATCCCCCTCGAGTCTAAAAGACTGACAGGCCTACCTCTTTATGAGGTATCCTGAAATGGGATGCCCTGCTGTTTGAAACCATCCAGGTCATCCTATCCACTTACCTGTTCCACAAGCCTGCGTTGTATCTTCATGCCGTGGCCAGATCCTTAGCATACTTCTAGCTAGGCCCGCACCCGTGCCAGGCCTTTGTGATTGGCAGACAGGGGCACACCCACAGGTAGACGCAGATGTGGGGATGCAGTTGGTGGTGTTCGTTTCATTCAGATTTTATTTTACACACTGTGAAGGATATCTGAATGAAATGAGCACTGCTGATTGGCTGAGCAGCTTGCACATGCACAGTGGGAATGAGGAAAAGGTTGAGTTTACAGCACAGCAGGACATCCCCATTAGGGAGGAACAAAACCCATGAAAGGCAATTTCTTGGTTGTCATTCCTTTTTAAAAGTGCTTCTGCAACATTTACTAAAGAACTGTGACCGCAAATATAAAACATCAGTGACAAGAAGTGTAACAGCACATGCAAATGTGTTGTCTAAAACCCACAAGATACAAGAAGTAATGGGAACTAGACCTAAAGGAAAAGTGCCTTGAAACTGCAAACCAAATGTACAAACACAGACTAGAGCAGCAGTGGCAAAACTTTTAGAGGTCGAGTGCCCAAACCCCATCCCAAAACCGACTTACTGATCGCAAAATTCAATTTAACCTAAATAACGAGGTTTTAGTATAAAAAAACAACGTATACATCAACATAATTTGCCTTAAAATAAAAACACAGCACCCTTTCCATTGGGGCATCCTAAATCGGGATGCCAAACTGTGTGAAATGGCTGGGGTGGGAGCACGCACACGCCACCGGGGATGCATTCCCAAAAATGAGGGCTGTTTACCGAATCACATCACAGCAGGCAGCTCTCATTGGAAGTGAGCTCACGCATGCTCCATTAGAACGAGGTAAAGGTGAGTGAATAGTGGCGTTCTGGGGGGGGGGGGGGGGGGTCCCACAGCAGGCCATCCCAATTCTTTTAGATTCCAGGGCTGACTCTGGCTAATTTTGTTTCACTTTAATAGGCACAGCATGCAGCGCTGATTTAACGAGAGCTCACGCATGCATCATTTGACTATCTGAATAGCTGGGTGCAGAACGCAACTGCAGGGATGCGGGGGGGGGGGGTGTATCCACAGCGAGGTACTGGCGGAAAGGTAAGGGTTCTGCGGGCCATCAGAGAGGGTTCCCACAGATGAATCACTCTTGAATTACATGGGGAGCGGCCATCTTGCCACACATCTGATAGTCCTGCTTACACATGAAAATTAGGGTGGTGCTGTCCCAGCAGCAATTCACACCAAATTGAGATATATATATGCCTCAGAAATAAGGAGAAGCTAGTCTGTCATTTTTCACACACACACAAAAACTAAATAAACAGCTAATGTAGCAAAAGAAATCTGTGTGGGGAAAGCTGTTACAATGTATATCCATGGCGTCGGCCACAAAAGCACTCAGTCAGGGGATACAATGTATAGAATGTATTTTATTCAATGATGAGTCATTACAGCTGAAGGCTTACTACTTCTAGCTAGAAATAAGAGATGATTGCACAGAGCTATGAGGCAATTTTGACGTGTGTGGCAAGATGGCCGCTGCCATGCATGTTTAAGAGTGCTGAATCTGCCTGCTATGCCAAATATCTGCATGATGTTAATCCCTCTCAATAAGCTTATGTTACTGATTGCCAGAGAGGGGCTTTAGGGGAGACATTTACTAAGACTGGAGGTGTTGCTCAGGTGCTTTGACTTTCAGTGCCATTCTGTGAAAATAACAGCGCCTAAAATGAATATGCCGACACTCAAAAACTGGCACTATGACGACAAACTGGCGCTAAATGGCGCACTTCTTAAATAAGTTTCTATATATTTTAAAGGCAATGTAGTTTAGGGCAGAGACTTCAGGTCACACAGATCTCAGAGGTTACATGATGGCTGAGTTTTAGGTTTTGGGAATAAATCCAGCCCCAGTTAAAGGGGAATTCTCCTTAGATAATGCAAAACTTTGATCGGCACCATTGTGGCATATTGTCAGTATCCCCCCATCCAATATGAGGGGCAACAATGGCTCTATTGATATGCATTCTGCTGACAAGAATAGCTCCTGATTGTACACAAGTGTGGCTACTCACTGCGATGTATTTGTATTGAAGCAGCATAGGAATTTCCTCTGCCTGCTATTTAATTGAGAAAACATATGAGCAAATCATTATCCACAAAGGTTCTTTTCAATATTTTTTATTGTCGAATACTAAACATATGTGAAACATAACAAATCTGTTTTTGTGACTTTACGTGGCTTATGTGCTCCATCAGATACATAGACAGAGCTGCAACAGTTTAAATGTTTTAATTCACTCCATGCTAATATAAGAGCTGGAATCATTCAAAGAATTTAGAAAACATCTGGATGTAAATTTGTATTGCTAACACCCTATAATAAAGTCCAAATGACACTGTCTTCAATATTTAAGAAAGCAATAGTTCTGAATGCTTGCTCAGAGAACAACTCCACACAGACAAGGCAGCAGATCTTTCATAGGGAATTTATATAAAATACAAA
Organism: Gastrophryne carolinensis; assembly: GCA_027917425.1. Taxonomy (NCBI): domain Eukaryota; kingdom Metazoa; phylum Chordata; class Amphibia; order Anura; family Microhylidae; genus Gastrophryne; species Gastrophryne carolinensis. The sequence continues at coordinate 364,175,976 of CM051236.1, forward strand.
TACTCATATATATAAAATGCTGCTATGCTGAAATAAGAAAGCATCAGGGATTTGACCTGTATGGTCACTTAGTGGTGCCTCTCTTGAAGGCAGGTCTAACGAGATTCTTAACCATAAAGATGCTTATACCTCAGTGCCATGTAAAATGATGAAACATTAAAGGGATAGCCCACTTTCAATGGCATTTTGATAATGTATATTTGTTTGTGTTAAAAGGATGTCCTCAAGGTGCTAAGCTTGTTGGAGATACAACTTCCAGCTTATTCTATTGCTGGCGTGACTTTTGCTAGATTTAATGCAGTTTACAGTTAGGACACTAGATGTCACCGTTGCTAATGCTTAACTGTAGTCTCCCTATGCATTTTTCTGATGTGTGTTCCTGTATATTAAGCTGTACTCTATGACTATTATATCTAATATCTATTAAGCTGTGAGTGCAGTCTCACTTAAGGGAAACTATCTGAAGGCTCACAACCTTTGATCAACGTCTATTTGTGACATGCAAGTTACTTATTTTGTTCTGGTAAGCAACTATTAAAAGTGGGCACGGCGTCTATTGTTTTAAGGATCTTATGCTATTTTAGTCCATTTTTTTTACATGTGAATTGCGCAATTGGAGGGGATTGATCTCTAAAGAAGCACGTTTATTATATTTGATCTCTATCTGATCCGACGGAGAAACCAGAAGCTGAGTAATTCATTGTTACCCTGGAAGATTACACCTGTTGTTTATTACAAAGTGTTCCCTGAGAGAAGTTACAATCTTTGCCATTATCTAGCTAAGGAATCTGGTACGAGATTTAATCATAAGTGGTGTTGGGACTCAGCCTGCAATTGATTGTCCACACTGAAGGTGTTGTTGTTGATTGAAATACTTTACTACTAACATTTCCCGCGGAGCTATTAGTGTATTAATACACAAAAATTACTATTGTTTGAAGACTGCACCAATACGGTCTTACTAACTCCAGCGGAAGAAAGGATTGCCTTTATAATATGATTCAATTTAATCTTAATACATTGTAATATTTTTAGCGCGGTTTAGAAGAATTTTTCTTCCTTTTGTGGTGTGTACTCTATGACTCCTTTTTCCTGTCTATGTTAGCCACCGAGTAAGGTGACATTCTCTTACTCCACGCATGTTCCAGTAGAGCCAGTTCCTGTTATACTAGATAAATCTATCTGGATTTGCTCCCACTTCACCCAGCACTTACACTCTGCAACAAAGCTTATTTATAAATTATTTCCTAACTGCATATTCTGCTGCTTATTTACAAAGCCCTGTGCTGGTATCCACCAGTAACCACTAGTTTCTGCCGGTTTGCTACATTTCTAAAAATAAAAGTGAACCCCTTTTACTAGTAGATATAGAATAAGGGCAAGATGATATTTAGTCACCAGCCAGAGACAGTGCAAAGCACTGCTCAATTTTTGCTCTGTTCAGCTTGCCACACAGAAAGCTGAAGTTCAGAAGATGTTTATGGGACACAACTTTCAGGCCAGATGTTAATCCGATTGGTGGAGGCAGGGCTGGCCCTAGCACAGGGCAAACCTGGGCAATTGCCAGGGCCTCTAACATCCTCAGGGGCCTACTCAGGCTCATACTTGGCCATGGCATTATTTTACAGTGGACCCGAACCACCAAATGCCAGGTGATGTGTGCAGAGCTGCTCATTGCTGGCCTCAGTTACAAGGGATGATTAGCAATAATGGAGAAGGTGGCATGGAATGGAGGGCAATTGATGGAAGCTCAGAAGGTGGAAAGAACCAGGTGACAACTGACAAGGACTAGAGGGCGATCAGCAGCAGGAGATGACCCATTTGTGTCAGCGGAGCTGAAAGGTGACATCATGTGACTCACTACTTTGGGACCCACTAAGATTCTCTCGCTCAAGGGCCCTCACAAACATGGAGCCAACCCTGGGTGGAGGAACAGTGACCCCAGTTTTTAGTCTGTATCTATATACATAGCTTTTTAGAGCGCCTGCCAGTTATTTTGTTTCTATCACATCCCCAGCAGTACCCAAAGGCTTTCTGTTTGCTCAAAGGTCAGTGGATCCAACACTGAGCTGACAGAAAAAGAAATGGTTTCCCTCTTCTAGTTTCAGCTGTTTCCAGCTGGATCACTTCAGGCACAAAGAAGCAGGTTGCAAGGATGTATATCCAGGCAGATGATAACAGATCAGAGGGAAGACTTTCTCTGCTGTAGGCTCAGAGCTGAATCAGCTGATCTGGAAATTTGGTTATGGGTTATTTTCTATTCTTACAGGTAAGCTTTAACTTAGTCAGTACTTCTCCCTTTGGTCTCCTAATTTGTTCTTAAAATGGACCAAAACCAGGTATTGGTGCCCCACTGTGTGAAACCCCCCTCCCCCTCCCATGTCGCCAAGTCTACTTAAACCGGACCTTCAGCGTGATTTAATGAAAAGTCCAAACTCTTAAAAAACGGTTCCCCAGCATCTAAAATTAATATATTTTACGTTTTTAGCCACTAACTTATTATTCTTTCCCCCACTGGGCTGCAACTCTGTTCAGGAATTTAGGATACGGGCGCCGCCATCTTGACTCAGAAGCATCACACTTACTGAGGAGAGGAGAGTGGGATAAGGTACAGGGGGGCGGGTTATAGCTGTGCTTTGCTCAGACAGAGCAGAGCTGGGGTCAGGTAAAGGTCAGCAGTCCCAGAATGCCAAGCAGCACAGTCAGGAGACACTTCCTGTTTGCAGGCTGCCTGATAAAATGGCGGCTTCCATAAGCCGCCATCTTGGATGTTTAAAGGCTCATAACATGCAGTAGATGCAGGTAGGATGATTTTTAATGTGGCCAATCTGTATGTACAGGGTGTGGGAAACATATAAGATAGGCTCTTATTCAGAGTGAAGGTCTGCTTTAACTCTCCATGGGACCATGCTGCGGCTCGAATCCTAGCTGCACTTCCGAGTGGCGGCGGCATTACTCGGCTCCCTTCGGCTTTGAGCGGCCCCGCACAGCCATTCAGTCACAGTGGACGGGGCAGCGCACAGCCGTGGAGGAAAGTGCGTGAAAAATGGCCTGTCAACAGAGGGTAAAATCTTAAGTAGGCTGGCAGTTAAAAGGGTTAAACATAACTATGCATGTTGAGTTTTGCTCTGCTCGGGGGACATTGCTTGTTTTTTCTTGTGCTCTAGCAACAAGAGGTACAGTGGTGCTCTCTGAACCCACATCAGCAGGTAAGAACATGTTGTGAAAGAGGATATAACTCAAGAAATCACAAATTCTTTTTAAAATAAAGGAAATGATCTAAGGGTGGTGGGGCATAAAACACAGGGCTAGCATATAAGATCAGCTTCAGAGTAACAAAATGTACTGGGCCCTTTTGCAGAGAATTATGGGGGCCCCAGCATGTTCATTTTTACTTATAGATTTTTTAACTATAATGGGGTTGATTCAGAGCCTGGTTAGAAAACTCACTTCTTTCATTGGCTACCTGGGGGTTGTGTGTATACTGTTAGGCTAATAAACATAAAAAAACAGCCAGTAATTTATGTACATGATGCCATATGAGCACAAGTTGGAGAAATAAGCTGGAACTACAAAAGCATGGGGGACCCTATGGGGCCCAATCTGGTTGTTACCTTTATAGTTATGCTACAACTAAAATGCAGCCTAAGAGCACTGTAAAGTTTGTGAAACGCAAAACACTGCCAGGAAAAGTACAGCACCAATCTTTTCAGGGTGACAAAAATGAATAAATATGAGTATAAATAAATATAGTGCAGAGAAAAAAGGTGGTACTAAGTGGCGCATACTGGTGTTGTTATTATCGGAATCAGGTCGGTCAATATCTAATTCAGCGATTAAAGCTAATTAGTTATTGGGCGCTGTGACTTCAAGCGACATTGTGGTCAAAACAGCAGTGCCAAAAAAGAAAACTATGCCGGTGCTCCAAGACTGGCGCTATAGCCACCAGAGAGATGCTAAATGGTGCAATTCATAAATAAGACCCCAAATAAAAAAATGTTTATAAATGTCCTATGCAATGCATTGTGTTCCTAGATAGACATGCAACCGCTCTACCACTAGCATATACAGTAACATATGTTTAGAAAAATACTGAATGTTTGTTGCATCTGTTTGGGCTTAAACATACCATTGAGTTTAGGTGATAGTTCCACTTTAATGTTATTTTATTTGGGATCTCTAGCATCACAGAACTGTGAGAAAATTAGTACAGTGCCACCTGATAGCAAAGAGAAACCGCCCACCCAGCCGACATACATTGCATCGCCAAATTCCCAACGGGGAATGTCCTTAGGGATGTCATGATCCCAAAATTTTATCAACGTGTCATAAGCAAAGTAAGACACAGAACAGAAGGTCAGTGTACCAGACACAGCAAAAAAAAGTCCTCCAAGAATTGCTAAGATCTTTCTTAATTGTTGAGAGTCTTCCAGACACTTCACGCAAGTTAAAGCAGGTGTCGCAGATATAAATCCCAGAGCCCCAGTGATGGCGGACAGACATACCAGGACACGGCCAATCCGGATTTGAGGGGTGAGTTGTGTTGAGGTCTGGAATTCTTGACATACACTTAAGCCCACATCCTGAACAACACAGGTTTTCCATAAGCCAAGTAGGTAATATTCACTGGTGAGAAGACCTGGAGAAAAAGTCAACCAGTGAGGGATGAATAGGACCACCAAGCAGCACACATAGCCAGCGAGTGACAGGAACATGCCTGCCAGTTCAGTGAAGCAAAAGGCCGCCTTCATTTTATTTCCCCAGATAAGCAGAGAGTTTCTACTTCCGAAGATGCAGATTTTAGAAAGCCTTCGTGGAAAGAGAATGGCTTCAAATACCAGTCTGTGGGCCGCTTGAATAAATGAATCCATTTTACTCAGCATGTAAAAGCGTATTGTTCTTTTTTAAATCCTTTCCATATTTAGCTCTGTGACATACAAAAAACAGCAGCCAATAAAAATGTGTCCTATTCTTCTCTATAAGATTGTGGAGTCAGATTAGTCGATCTTCCCACTAGGCTTATCAGAAAAAGGAACAGTCAGAGACATCAGACATCATGAATAATTCTTCATGTGCTAGACAGACTTTTCTTTTTTACTACAGTGTGAATTTACACTGACATACAGCTCAATCTAACAGGGGGTGACTGTATTCCTGATATTGCCCATACACTACATGATGTGCTTCGGAAACCACATTTAGACATCCTATGATGTGCAAATATAAGTAGGCTTATGTAACAGCTTTGTTGTATATCATACCTCAGTGGCAGTGGCAATCAGATTAGATACAGAGGTGACTGATCTCACAGTGCTATATATTAGGATGGGAGTCAGGAATATCAAGATGCATTATATCTTCCTCCTGCTGTGACTATAACAAACAAGATGAGTCATTCTGAAAAGCCTGCCTGCTCCCTGGTGTGAGTTACATTGTGTTACATCAGCTGCTGCCTAGCGATAACAATGTATCATAATTGTTTCTATTGTAATCAGCTGTGATACAATGTAAAGCAGTTATGAGCATGTTGTTGAAATTTAAATAGCTTACAGATAGCTTACAGCTTTCTGTGATGAGTCCATTACACAATGTGATGGAAAGAATTGTCTCCTCTGTACTTTGTAACATATTGATAATGGGGAGGCCGATTCATTAATAGCGGCAGGTAGCGACAGTTGTGCTTGGCCGTTGTTCGGTAGTTGATAGCGACTCAGTCGGTTTGCCGTAATGTTGAATATTGGGTGAGGAGGCGCTATTTGACAGGTTCCGCGCTGTATGGGAGCGCATGATAGCGACTGGCCCTAGCGACCGGCTCCCACCATATTCATTAAAAAAACACGCTCAAAAAATTTTTGCGCTGTAAAATGCATGTTTAAACCCCAGACCGCTGGCGGCGATGGGTTAAAAGTAGTTTTTTAACCCCCAAACCACCATATTTTTGGAAACCAAAAAAAACAAGTTTTTAAAATAATTTAGTAATATGAATACATTAATATCAGACCTGTAATATCAATTCTGTACAATTTTTTTTCCCTTAAAAAAAATATCTAAAATGGCAGAAGTGGTCACAGAATTTTTCACATTTAAAAAAAAAAATTAATAACAATTAATTATTAATATTTACAGATTGTTCCATTGAAATGCATTGCAGCGCGCCAGGTAGCGAGAGATCATACCTGTCGCTGTTCAAGGTCGGACGCTGACGCTGTGGGCTGAGGCTGGAATAATGATGAATGAGTGGCTATCTGGCGCTATCTCAGTCGCTAAGCAGGATTGGCTTGATAAATGTGTGATTGTGGTGGGGAGCCGGCGTTCTCGTGGCGGGGCCCGTCATTACCGGCCGCTCACCAGTCGCTACCTGTCGCTATTCCTTCATAAATAACGGCCTAAGTAATTCTTATTATTATTGTTCATTTATAAAGCGCCCTCGCCTTCCATAGTGCTGTACAATGTGGAATTAAAACAGGGTAAAACAACTACAATACATAACAGAAAAGCACAAATCAGTCATACTGAAATACACTTGGAGAGGGGGCCCTGTCCTTGCAAGCTTACAAACCTTCTTCTCACTGTATAGCTGATCTAAAACCTATTCCTCTGCATTACACATGGTACCTTTAAACAGCACATTTACTTTAATAGATTTAGGATGCATTGCAAACCTTTATAAAATAGTGTTGCTATTTGAGTAGTGAGAAAATATCAAGTTATGATCCTTAAATGGATTGTTTAGGCTAAGTGTAAAAAACAATTATTGTTTGCATACCTATCATGCAGAAGATTCATCCTGTAAGCCGCTGTTGTAGCTAAAATACAGGCAATTTCCTGTAGCCCTGGATTTTATTTATTTATGACCACCTTTGTTTAGCACTGGAAGGTGGAGCTATAAAGAAGCAGGAAATGACAGAGAAACAATGCAGGGAACAGCTATCCTCCCAAGCACATGCATCAGTATGTCCCACACATTCCAATTTAAATAGGTGGTCATTAACATATAAACTCCAGGTGAAGGAATACAGGAAAGGGGCTATCTCAATAACAACTATTTAATCCCACAGTACACCAGAATGAGTCTTCTACAAGGCAGGTAAATAAACGACTGCCATGTTTTCAAACTTAGCTTGGACAATTCATTTAAAGAGGAGCTTGTAGTTGGTCATGGAAAGCATTATAATACCATAGGTCATGAGTCTTGCTAATTATTGGGTGAAGCAAAGCTCTCTTTGGCCATCATGCTTTCAGGCTGAATTGCAGGGGGATTATGACCCAACATTCTCAATTAAAGTCCAGATAATAATTGACTTCAGCCGTGATAAAAGTTCCTCCAACAAGTGACACAATAGGGCTGATTCATAGTCGTGCACCTAAAAATCAAGCGCCAATGATTCCATATGTGCCTGGGGGTCTGATTCATGGTTTCGTGTGTGTGCATGGCGCACGTGTGAAGCGCACCAAATAGCTTGCACCCGGAGCGAGCGCAAAATTACTCTTCAGCCACCTGCCGTCTGAAATGCTGCTGTTTTGAAGCGCAAATGGCCCTGTCCCATGCGCTTTTAACCAACTTAACTGGTGCCGATGGCCCCCCATACTTCTCCCTCCAGCTTCTGTGTTTTAGGCGAATCTCTATTCTCCATTTCACTGTCAGAATAGAGATTCATCTAAAACACAGAAGCTCAGGAGACAAAATGACAAATGAGAAACAGTAAATAAAGGGGAGAAATATTTGTGCTTATTTCTCCTTATTGCTAGGAATCTTGGTTTGATTGGGGATATTCTGATTCTAGGTCACCTCCAGTGTTGTTTTTCCAAATGTTTAGTCCCAGATTTTTTACCCCACCCTCCCTGCCCTGTTTTGCGTATTAGCAGGGGCGGACTGGGGCTAAAAAACGGTATAGTATCGTAATGTCACATTATATATAAGCCTTATTTTTCGTTCCACAGCACGCACACAGGGTTTAGAGGACAAAATAAAGAAAGAAAATATTATGAACCAAATGGTGTGATAAAATCCCCCCATTACAGCCAGTGGGGGCATCCCTCAGTGCAGCCAGCGGGGGCATCCCTCCTTACAGGCAGTGGGGGCATCCCTCAGTGCAGCCAGTGGGGGCATCCCTCAGTGCAGCCAGTGGGGGCATCTCTCAGTGCAGCCAGTGGGGGCATCCCTCAGTGCAGCCAGTGGGGGCATCCCTCAGTGGAGGCATCCCTCAGTGCAGCCAGTGGGGGCATCCCTCAGTGGAGGCATCCCTCAGTGCAGCCAGTGGGGGCATCCCTCAGTGGAGGCATCCCTCAGTGCAGCCAGTGGGGGCATCCCTCAATCCACCCCCCCGCTGTACACACACACACAAACACACACACACACTCACCCTGGTTCCTGGTGGGCGGAGGGCCGGTCTGCCCTTCACTGCTGTTCATGCATAGCCTGCAAATGACACATGCGGGAGGGTGGGCGGCATCTGCCATTCGCGGCCCCTCACTGCTGTTCCCCCAGGGCCGCTGCCGCTCTCACACACACACAACACACATACACATGCTAACCGGCACTTCCTGGTTGGTGGGCGGGCCCCAGATGGCCGGCATCCAATGAAAACAATGGACGCCGCCCATAGACGCCCACCGCGTAACAACCAGGAAGTGCCGGTAAGCATGTGTATGTGTGTTGTGTGTGTGTGAGAGCGGCAGCGGCGGCCGGGGGAACAGCAGCGAGGGGCCGCGAATGGCAGATGCCGCCCACCCTCCCGCATCTGTCATTCGTGGCCTTTGCTAGTGCCGGCCTACCGGGATTTTGCCCGGTATGCCCTATGGCCAGCCCGCCCCTGCGTATTAGTGCTTAATAATTGTGCTACTAATGTTTTTTTTTTCATTTATCTTAAAGTGGACCAACACCCAGGCTGATCGGCCGATCAGATCCGTCCCCGCGGATCGAAATCGCGATGCCCCACTGTGTGAAACCCCCCAGGACGCCCCAATCACCTTACCTTACCCCCGTTCCAACGGCGCATGCGCGGGTCGCGGCCGCATCTCGCGCTTCTCCCTAGCAGGGAATGGCCGGCGCGGGCGTGCTCCCTGTTACGTGCATACCACAGTGGCTCTGAGCGCGCTGATTGGACGAGGCCCGCGCATGCGCCGTAGGAGCGGGTGAGGTGAGTTTTTTTCTGCCATTCTGGGTGGTTTCACGGAGCGGGGGACCCCCGATCGGGGTGCCCCGCGGAAGTGGACCAAAACCCAGGATAGTGAAAATCCTGGGTGTTGGTTCACTTTAATTGTTGGGCCCAATGTCCATCTTTTTGGCATTTCTATCAATAAACATTTTGAGATTTGTCAAACTTTGACAACTTTTAACTTTTTTTTCTCACCAAAAGTACCCAAAAAAGGAAAAATTAGTAAAAAATTACTAAAAAACATACCGGATGCTGTGTTTTAGGAATGAAATAAACCTGTTGGTCAGTGAAGTCAGCAGTTTACTCCAGCTTTTTTTGCGATTGTGGAAAATTACAGGCACAAATTTCCACCGTAAAAAATGTGCTTCAAATTTAGACGACCATGAATCAGGAGGAGCGCAACTTGGCGCTTAAAATAACATGCGCGAATGCACAGGCGTATGACCATGAATATAGCCTAATGAGCTTAATTCAGAGCCTAGTGAGAAAACTCACTTCTTGTTTAGGAGAGAAAATACACTTTCATTATCTACCTTGGGGCTGATTCAGAGCCAGGTGAAAATTTACACCCGGTAGACAATGAAGGTGAATGGCAGTTTTCTCTTTTAAAAAAGAAGTGAGTTTTCTCACCAGGCTCCATTGTGCATAATATAAATGTATCTATGTCTGCTATTAATGTGAAATGTGCTCTCCTGCTGCCAGTGCAATTCACTTCTATTGAGATTTTCAGGCTCCAGCATTCACCATATTCGCCACCATATTTTTTCCCATGGCCCTGCACCACACCTTATCCGGCCCTGGAGATCAAGTAAGTTGAGGGAGTGCAGGGGCTGCAACTTCACCAGGGCCCTGAAGGTTGGTTCTCCACCCTATTTATCATATTTGTTCTTGCTTGCCATCACTTAGATGAAGGAAGCAGCATTTGGCTCTTCTGTTACAGTCATTAGTTGTCTAGCTGCATCCAATTAAGTTAAAAGAAACTCGTTTAAGGTTCACACCAGGGCCCTGTCACATTTCGTTACGCCACTGGGATCAAGCATGTCTGAATTCAGGTAAGTGTAGTGTTTTATTGCTTTATCTAACTATTATATATGCTTTATCTAACTCTTATCTACATGTACCTGTATAGGTTCAGGTAGAGATACTTAGGCCCTTATTCATGAAAGGATAGCGCCAGGTAGTGACTGTTTAGCGACAGGTAGCGAGAGGTATCGGCTCGAGAACGCCGGCTCAAATACGCAATTACACATTTATGAAGCCGATCGTGTGTAGCGACTGGGAGAACGCCATGTATCGTTGGATTCAACATGATCCCAGCCTCAGCGAACAGCGTCTGCGTTCGGCCTTGCTGAGCGCCAGGTATCCTCTCGCTACTTGGCGCTCTCCTATACATTTCTATGGCAGAGGCTCAAATTGCATTTTTTGGGTTTATTGTTTTTTTTTTTTTAGTTTTCAAAATACAAATGTGTTAGACATTATTCCTGAAGTGTATGTAATGTTTCATAATGTTTTTATTTTTTGGTTGGAAAAGTTAATTTGCAGTGACACCCCTACCCCAATGTCATTCCCGTTATTTTTCCAGTTTGTAATTTTTGTTTACACCACAAAAAATCACTTTTATGTAACCATGTCTGGCGCTCTATGCCGCAGTCAGCGAAAAAACAGCGCCCACGCTCTTTCCTAGAATTTTCTTGTTGAATCTGGTTTAGTGCGCCGAAGGCCAGTCGCTATGCCCAGTCGCTACCGGTCGCTGGCTGTGGCGCTGTGTTTTTGATACATGTGTTTTTTTTTTGGGGGGCCATGAAATTCCTTCTAATGCCAAGAGTCGCTGTTGTTGAATAAGCGGCAAATATTTTAGCGCATCTGAGTGCACTAGCATGACCTTAAAACCATAGTTAAAGTTAATATTAACCCATTAGTTATTAGATTGTGAAACACATTGTCCCCCCTTACATTTTTGAAGCATTCAAATGTATCCCAACCTATTTCTGTAGTCATTTTTATAACACATTCACATATCTATATCTAAAGAGGTCTTAATGTATGGGTTACTATCTCTGTAATTACGTACCAAACACAAATTAGGCAAGATAATCAAAAATTTAGATTAAATACATTTTAGCGTGTGTGTATGGAGCGGCTGGCTTTGTTATATTTACGCTATTGTAACCTTTGCATATCCTAGCGATATCATAGGCGTATTTTAGCATATTATTAATGCGAGGAGTGTCAGATTTTTTTGCTTTCACTTTCGTTTTTGCTACTTCCGGTTTCCACCTACGAGGATCCATCATGCGGCCCAGACGCCCAGCCAGACCTCTCCCCAGCTATTCCTCAGATTCTGACCCCCCTGGCCATTCAACATCCCCTGTTCCCCCCGCATGCCCCAAGAAGTCCCGAAAGAGGGTGGATCCTCGGGTGAATGGTCAAGTTTTAAAGTGAGTATTTTATAAACTTTTGGCATGTGATAATGTTGCGTTTTATATGTGTTCTCACAGAAATGTACATGTATTGATTTTTTTTTTTTTTTTTTTTGTGTTTTTAGGACTTTTGTGTCAAGGAGTACGACTATGCCCGTAATGCAAAAAGCCGCATAGTGTTGGAGGCGCAAGCCACCGTGTCCCGGAACTTTAAGACGCATTTGACCGTCTGTGCCATCATACAGAAGTGGTCTGATTTCAAGCGCCGGGCAATGAGGGCGTTTATAGGCTCTATGATGCCTACGCCTCAGGTAAGTGTAACATCACTACATGTTTGTACTAAAGATAATGTAGTTTTAGTTTAGGTTTTTTTTTTGATGAGTCCTTTTTTTTTTTCTCCTCTACGCAGATAAGCGTCCTCCCCTGGGGAAACGCGAGAAGGGATACCTTAGTCGCACAAGAGTGGTGGACTCGGATGAGTCTGCGTGGGAGGGTCCCTCTCGTCAGTCCCATCTAGAGGACCCAGGGGAGGAAGGGGATGACGCCCCAGAGAAGCGTGCTGCTGGAGGGAGGGCAGTATGGAGCCTCAGCTCCTCACAGTCGGACTCAGCTGAGTCTCAAAACCCTTGTGGCCACTCTCAAGTGGGCAGTCCAAGTGGGGAGGAGGACATGGACTCGCCCACACTGCCTCAAGGATCAGTGAGTGAGAGGGAGGAGGGTGGCCCATCGGCTTTGGGATCTTCTGGGTCGATTGTGAGGAGTAGAGGCTCCACGCCTCGACCTCAGAGTCCTCCCTGGGATACCAGCGGCAGCTCATCCCCTGGTGAGTGCATTTCTAATTGTTGTTTGTCTGTTCCAGGTTGAATCTGTGCTGTGTTAAATATCCTGTGCCAGACGGACCCGTCACCATACTCCCCACCCCAGCTCCAGGAACCCCCAGCAGCATGATCCCTAGCCCCAGCTGCGATGGTGAGTACAATTACTTGTTTGGCAAACATACTTTTACAACATATGTCTTGAGAAATGAACACGCATAAGGGTTAATGTCATTATGGGGTTAAGTAGCAGACATGTAGATGACATTTGGCCGAGCCACAATCAGAAATGCATGTATGCATGCTAGATTGTTGCCTCCCCTTTGTTTAAACGTAAACGCATAATACATTTGGCCTGTGAGTGTATTTGTTCATTAACAAACTCCTTCAATAGTAACTTTGCTAGCTATAATTGTAATAGCAGAAGGATTTGGATAGTTAGTACTATGGACATGAGTACTTTAGGAAAACCGGAAATACACTGTCCCAAATCTTATGTAGGCCTTCAATTCATAAAACAGGTAATGTAAACATATAGGTTAGGGAGGAAAATCGCATATGGAAGGCCAAAAACCTAAAGTAATGTACCCATATATTCACACAGTTTAGCATAATGTGAAATATGTTGCAACATAATGAGTGTCAACTCTTAAATTTTTAATAAATTGATTACGTTTTGATCCATTTACAAACAATAATGACCTTTTTTTCTCACTACAGCTTGCAATAATGAGCATCGCAGACTGTGGCAGTACGTCCGCTGGACCCGATATCTGCTGCTGGGAAAGAAGAAACAGCCGTAGGGTGGGGGGTATGGTGTTTGCCGCTCTGCGGAATTGGTCATTGGCCATGTTGGCCTTTTCTTTTTAAATATATACATTTTTAAGCTTTTCTACCTTTAATTGTGTTGTGACCTTGAAACCATACTTAAAGTTAACATTAACCCATTAGTTATTAGATTGTGAAACACATTGTTATCCCTTACATTATTGAAGCATTCTAATCTCTCTCAAATTTGTGGTGTTTGAATTTTTACAACACATTTACATATATAGATATAGAGAGGTCTTAATGTATGGGTTACTATCTCTGTAATTAGGTAACATGCACAAATTAGTAGAGATATACCGAAATGTATTAAATTAAATAAAGTCAAACCAAATTAGAACACATTTGACAAAAAAAAAAAATATATAATTTTTGTCCCTGGGTGGCGCTGACTCATTTGTAGGGGCGGTGTTGGGGGCCAACAGTGCAGAAAAAAAATAGACTGCTGCTGATTAGCTGATGTAACAACAGCAAAGTTTCGTCCTGGCGCTCAATAGATTGTTGGATGGCATGCATCAATTCTGCCTGGGGTTGGTTCCGCAAATCACAAACTTCTTGCCTCAGTTCCCGAATTTGTTGTTGGTCCACCAGCAATTGGGTTTCCAACGCCGCAATGCGCTCCTGAGTTCCATCACGCAGCTGTTGGCGACTGTAGGCCTCCAGCATCCGACTCCCTAACTCATACAGGTCGGCACTTGTGGGGGCAGCTCTGGCAGTTGGTTGTTGCGCAGGCTAAAAGAAAAAGCAAGATATTAGTTTCAAGAATGTATTTCGCAGATAAAACACGAACAAACACATCTATGGTTAGATTAACATGTACTGTTGTTGCTGCCTTATTAGCCTGACCACATGGGACTTGTGAGGAGGGCACATTCTGGGTTGGTGCCAAGGATTCCTGCTAAGATCAAAGTATGTTGTATGTTACATGGGTTTACCTGAGTGTGCTCCTCCTCAAATAGTACAGGTTTCTGGCTGCCAGAAAGAGGCAAATCATCATCCGAGAGTGGCGCAACATCACATATGCTAAAGAAAAAAGACGTGTTATTTGTTTTGTTTTGTATTGTGTGTCGACTTTGTCGAACCAGTATAGAGTCAATACCTGTAACAAGTTATCCATTGGCCAATACACACACCCTTTACATTTAGATTTTAGGAAGAAAGATCTCTGTTAAACAAACAAGGTAAACTCATTGTGTTTCCACAGATCATAATCACATATCTAAAAACAAACATACCCGCCACATCGGAGATGTCCAGACTTAGCCCATCACTAGAGCTTTGCCCTAAAAAAACATGGTTCATACCAAATGTCAAGAGGCACACAACATTTAATGAAGAACAACATACTTATGTTAACAAATTCAAACACATTCTTACCATCATCCCTAACAGCCGCGCGGTGAAGGGTCCTTTCAGGACCAGCACTTCCTGTATTCGGGCCTAACAAATAGCAGAATTGGTATTAGCTGCCATAGTATTGTTAATATAAATTAGAATATCACCCAAATCTCAAAACATGTATTTTACATTTTCCTGGTTTGTTAACTCTGAACTAGTATCCGTTTGCTGCACAAACATAACCAACTATCCAGCTTGGAATGTGAGGTCTCATGGTTAGCCATTTTGACATAGTAAAATCTACACATTCTAAAACAAAATACACAAAGGATAGAGTGTGCTTTGCACTACACACCAACAGGGTCCTGTAAGTGGGGTCCAAAGATGAAGCAGGGACTACAAAGGAAAAGCATGCTTGAGATACATTCCCACAATTAAATTACTTTACCAAAAGCCACCTTGCCACATGCACTTACTGGCAGCCAAAGAGTATGTAGACTCATGAGGAGACACTGGTGTAATTCTGAGGGCATTTATGTGAAACAAATTCAAATAATTAGGCATTGTTAATGTGTGCTAGAATAAAAAAAAAAAAAAACACAACAATACCATAAAATGACATTAGCAAGACTATTTACCTCCAACCTCAGACTGGTTTAATGTTGAGGCTGGGGGGAAGGGCAGGATCTGGGATCCCTCATCACCCGACTCCTGCGAGTCCTCATGTGCCACTATGCATAAACCAAGATAAATTTTATTACAAGATTACATAGCTATAATATGATACTTACCCTGACCTCCTTTTAGTATGATAAAAAGTTTAGTTACAGAAATGGGTCAACATGATTATCAACAATAATTTACAAGGTTAAAACAATGTACCTTCACCCCAACCTGTGGTGTCATCCCCAGCATCCACACCCTGCAGCCGACAGAGTGGAATCTTGCACTTCAGCATCTCCTCATATGGCCTGTATTTACTCTTTGGACCCTGCTTCATCGCACTGTCTACAAGTAGATCATTCTTCATCTTTCCCATAAGGGCCCTTTGCAAAGTGTAGAAGCCTTTCTTGCAGGCTGTGCCACTACGTGGGTATTGAGCAGTGCTAGTAAGCTGCTCACCAATGGCATCCCACAATTTGCTCCTTTCTTGTTTGCCTAAACACTGACTTTGGGAGCCAAGTAATAACTCCCATTAAGCCAGTGTCAGACGCACAAGAATATTATTATTTGCCAAATTAAATTCTGGCTCCCTCTTGGCAAATGGACGCTTGGCCTTGGGTGGGGCTTCACCTTCAGCATGTGCCCTTTTCCTTGAGGAAGGTCTGCGGCCACGATGCACACCACTGGTACTGGGCCCACCAGGAGACACAGCAGTGTCCGGCAGATGTCCAGAATTTGGCTCCATCCTGTAGCTGCACACACCACCAAACAACAAACACACAAAGATGCATGCAAACTACAGAATGGCAACAACTGCTGAATGTGTCTGCCAGTATTTATGTGCTTTATTACCCAATCAAAAACAGGCCCAGTTAATTGATTGGCACATACTGTACAGGTGTTTGGAGATACATCTTGATTACAATGAATGATGTCTCAGCCAAACATGTGTTGCAGTCAATAAACTAATTAATTATCTACTTACTAAGCCATATAGACATTAGGAATGACTTGGTTCCATGTCTCTTAACAACATAGGAAATTTGGTTTAAAAAACGTCTATTTGAAATTTGAAAAGGTTACCTTGGATTGGCCAATAGATGTCTGTGCAACCAGATCCGCACAAGTACGCTATTATGGATACGCTAGGCGTTTCCGCAACACCTGTGGTAAGCTAATTACAGACCGGAAACAGCTAACAAACGCAAGAGGCGGCTAAGCGGACCAGTCTTTTGGATAAGTTAAGTATTCACAATACTTTAATCATTCTTATCTTGATACACTGTGGCAAAGGCTGTGGTGTTTGTTGTTACTTTGCCCTAGCTGGCACAAACTGGCTTGCTGCTATTGATTACTGTCTGTGGCTTTGTTGAGGTTTTCTGGCATCAGTGCTGTTTCTTTGGGAGATTTGTTTTGGTGGCATCTGCAAATATTGTGTAGGATACAGCAAGTGTGGATTGTTTTGGGGACCTTTTGTGGGTTGTGCAGCAACTCCACTCTTGGTTGTGCCAAACATAGAAAGCATACTTTCAGCAGGCTAATGGTTCTAACCACTATACATCTGGCTTTGTGGTGAGCTGCATTTGTGTGATTGTGTGAGGATTGTGATTGTGTATGTGGACTGGTTGTGTGTGTGTTGAGATTGTGTTTTTTTTGTGGCAGTGCATGAGCTATGACCAGTGAGTGTGAGATGGATGTGGGGGTGATGTTTGGGTTATGGATGTATTGTTGTGGCAGCGCAGAGGAAGGTCAGGAGCCAAGGGAAGAGGGTGCTGTGAGGCTTAGGGCACCCCGATCCTTTGGCATCCCCCTCTCTGTATGGGATTTAAGTGACGAGCAGATGTCGATTTTGTCTGAATCGTGCAGCACTACAGTCCCTACATGATCAGATTAAGACCAAAATCGATCCATCTACCAGACGCACCCAATCCATCCCTGGCATAGTTCGCCTATGTGCCATGCTCAATATAGTGGCAGGGGGGAGTTTTCAGGCAACCTCTGCCCTCCTCGGCGGGATCAGCCAGGCAACAATGAGCCACATATTTTACAATGTAGTCCTGGCAATTTGCGACCTTATCCCTGTTTATATTAAATTTCCTGAGGATGAGGAGGAGGTTGCCAATATTGAACATGCGTTCTATCACATGGGAGGGATCCCTAATGTGCTAGGGTGCGTGGATGGTACACATATCCCTTTCCGCCCTCCCCGTGCACAGGAGCTGCTTTATAGGAACAGGAAACAATTCCATTCCATGAACGTCATGGTGGTATGTGACCATGACATGAAGCTGCGGGCCGTGAGATCTGGCTTCCCTGGCTCATGCCATGATTCTTACGTGCTCCAGCAATCAGTCCTGTGCCGGAAGTTTGAGAACAATGAAATGCCACCTGGCTGGCTACTGGGTAATTTATAATCCTTGACATAATAACAAGTTTAATATGTTGACAACTAAATTTGAAAACTAGATAACAGAAGCTTTAATGTATACATTATGTTCATGGTACTTTACTAATTGCTCTCTCTCACTTTGTTTATTCCACAGCGACAATGGATATGGGCAGAAAATGTGGCTAACGACTCCGGTCAGAAACCCACAGACCACTGCCCAAGTACGCTACAATGCAGCACATCGCAAAACCAGATGCATTGTGGAAAGAACCATCGGCCTGCTGAAAGCACGCTTTCTATGTTTGGCATGCCCAGGAGGAGAGAAGTTATACAGTCCACAAAAGGTCTCCAAAATCATCCTCGCATGCTGTGTCCTACACAATATTTGTATATGTCACCGAATCGAACCCCCCAAGGAAACAGCACTGGTGCCAGAAGTCCCCAACATGGCCGCAGACAGGAACGAGGACACCCAGACTGGGTTTGAGCGATGGTAAAGCATGATTAGCTCTTTTTTTTCGGTAAGCTAGCTCACCTTAACTATACTACAACTACTGTACTACAGGGCCCGTCTAAACATTACATAAAAAATATGTGGCTGGTCTAAAATTATTAACCTGAAAAATGTGTAGCTTAAATTAATTATAAAATATATGTGGGTGGTATTTTAGATTGAAAAATACAAATTGGCTTGCTTTCATTCTATAAAGTTCCAAGGTGTTTTGTATGTAATTAAATTCTAAAACACAAAACAAAGGGGATTTTGGCAACTTGATTTTTGAAAAACTACATAAACTAACTACACTTTTGTCTCCATTTCAGGCACCATGAAGATGGGAACATCTGTTTTTTTGGTTTACAATTAAAAAAAAAAAATATGCTTCTTTAAATAAAAAAACAAAATACAACAAAATATCTGGTTACATGTGTTATTTGCGTAATGTTATATCAGATTTCTCACTTTTACAGATTTAATTCTATATAACAGCAAAGAAATGCTCAGGCACTGTATTGAATACGGTATAACAACTCAACAGCGCCTCTAAAGCACATCTGAAACATCACATTTAACATTGGCAGCGTGATTACCAATAACGGCTGATCGTGGCTGCCACTAGCGGTCGCTCATAGCGCCGCTATACAGACGCTCATCTGTCGCTACCTGGCGTTAGTGATGAATCAGCCTGCCCGCCATGAGTTCTCAAATAGAGACTGGGACAAGGCATTCCCCCTGAGCGGAGGGCAGAGAAACATTTAAATACAGGTAACTCCCTCCACTTGGAAGTGACTAGCCAGCCTTCCTGGATGTAAGCTAACACACCCCTAATAGTTTAGCAGCTAAGAAGCAATATTCTAAAAAGTGATATAACTATTTTAATATACATGTTATCACTTGATACCTGAAATGCAGAATCCTCATTCATTTCTAAAAAAAAGTCACCAAACTCTAACTATTTCCCTTCCAGATTCTGATAACATGCAGATTATCAGCTATAAGACTCTCTCATGTATATATTCATAACCCTTATATTTCAGGAATGAGACCACTCTCCAGAAATAGGTAATGAACATGTATTCAGAAGTGGACTGGGGCAAAAAATAAGCCCAGGAATTCACAGGCCCTTACTAGCCCACCACCAGCCCATGAGCTCCATAGTCTCAGCACCAAAGGAACTTTCTCAGCCGATAGTCCGATAGTATTTCACAAGTAATATCTGGCGGTTGCCGTTGACAGTCAAAACCTACCTACTCATCTGTAACACTACTCATCATTAGAGATGAGCTTCAGTTTCAGGTCAGATCTAAATTTGACATGAATAATGCCATTTTGCTTCAGTCTGGTAATATCTGGGTCAAATTGTTTGGCCCTTTTCTATCTAGTGGCACCTAGTTTGAATTGGGCCCCAAAGCAAACCAGCTTGGGTTGGGGCAGACACCCTCATTTATCAACGGCAGCAGCAATAGTGTGGTTCTCAGGTCAGGGTGGCTTTTAGGGCCACCTGGCCACTCTTCACAGCTGGACCCCTAGGGTCTCATACTGGAGTCCTGGCTCTCCTGACCTAATGGATGCCCTGGTAATTTGTAAAACGATATTTGAAGCTTCTTTTTTTTAAACTAATGTTTGATTTTAGGCTGTCAAAACAATCTGCACATACTTGCAACTGCACAGACCCTTTTATTAATCATTCAACTAAAATCATGTAATCTGATCTAGGTACCCCTGTCTTCCCCAAAATATAGGTTCACGTTGTAAGAGGATATAGCTGGCAGACTGCTGGTGGAGCTGATATATTTTATTGCCTAAAATTCTAGGAAACCATTCTGGTATGTGCCACACGGGGGCAGCATTAGGCTGCTTTATAAAGAAACAACACTTCCATGTTTTAAATGTAGTCAAATGCAGGCCAGAACATTAAATAAATTGGTTAGTGAGAGACCCATGTTTGGCAGTATGAAGATTTTCCGTCACTCCAAGCCTCAGTACCCCATGTCACCATCTAACTCCAGCCCTGTGCTAACGAGGGTCAGAAGCCTAAAATGTGTGGATGGGTACGTATATTCTATATTCTATATGCTATTCTAGAGTATAGCACACCCTTGTAAAATCAACATTTGTGGGCATTTGTGTTAGGATTGTGCCCCCAGACCTGTTATTTACTTATCAGCACACTGTTTCCAGGTTTCCAATATTCCTTTGTGTCTGTGATCCTAAGATGGGAGTGTTTGTTCTGGCCTTGAACACATATCCCAGAATCCCTCCACGGTAACAGGTGAACTCTTTAGCAGCATTGGCTAAGTCACACAGCAGTAATGATGCTACTAGCTGAGAACACTGCCTGTAACCATATAGCTACTGGAAGACAAGATTGTGATCTTTCCTATCTGAATATTAGGGGGTTAAGAGTTTACAGGAGAGCCCCATGGGAACACACAGACAGAAGGAACAAACCCCAAGATAGTGAAAATCCTGTATAGAACCTCTTTATTAGAACTACAGATTCTACATTTTGCCTAAATTCATAGGATTGCTATTAAAAAACATGAAAAGAATAATCCTATAGTAAATGTCCTCATTAATATATTGGATAGCTAAAGGTTGCAGATATTTATACACTCTGAATAAAAAAAAACCCACCCATGCTTGTTTCTTTCTTTTAATGAACGGAAGAATAGGGGGTGGCAGGTTTTGAATGTATTATTTTGCTTTGATAGGGGCGATCTGAAATATCCTCCCTGTGCTGGAATAACAGCTTATTGCTATTGCAGTTCTTCTGATGTTTGTAAATGCTTTTACCCATCATGCAATGTTTTGGGCACATATTTAGAGTAGTTAAGATTGATACTCCTCACAGGAGACATCTCATGAGACAAACATTGGAAGGGAGCAGATCACCCCTGTAAAAGTGGAATGGTACGCTCAAAAACCCCCAGGATTGTATTACCACCAGTAGAAGAACACCACAAGCTTGGTGGGGATTTTTTAGCATCTCAATATCCAGCATGTTTGAGGACAATTTATTACTAGTGTCTCATAGTGCCACTTGAACATCTGTGGAGAGACGCTATAAGCACCTCAGCCGCAATACCGACCACAGGCAAGCAGAGCTGTTAGTGTTCGGCGCTGTCGGCTATCCGTGGAGCTGTGTCTTGTTTGTTTTTTTCCAATGGAGACAGTGACAGCTAGCATCGGTGGGGAGGGCCAAAAATCATTTTTATTTAACATGTAAACGAACAGCGCCAGCGTGGGAGCTGTGAAACAACTATACTCAGGCATACAGCGCCATGTGCAATACAATAAACGGCTTTAACTGGGCATGTTCAAGCGAAAAAACGCATGGAATGACATAGGGAACATCCAAATGGCAGGCATGAAAACACAAGTTAGCAGCAGGTAACCTAAGTACAATATTGAACACAAAAAAAATCAGAACAGGCCAGGGATTCTGTGTCACTTGACTGAGTCCAAAAAATTAAAATACGCTAACCAGAAGTCATAAAAAAAATGGACTGGAATGGCTAATTGTAGTCTATGGGAGAACAACACTGAGCGTCTGATGTGATTTAGTGCAGTAGGGAACACAGCGCCGGAGCTAACAAAGCACCCTGCACTCTTTATACATGGAACGCTACATGGCCAACTAAAAACACCTGCCTCTATGTGTCGCTACGTGTCATTAGTGGTTCTTAAATAAACCCCTTTATATGTTTTTTCAATATTAGACAATTTTGAGATGCAGCTCATTTAACTTTGAGATCCACATTTTCCTGAAAGTTGGCAGTTTTGTTTGCTTTGTTCTTTAGTAACTTTTTAATGGATCTCCTAGGAATTCTTTATTAACCTACGCGAAGGCACTTTTTCCAGCAATCTGACCTCTGCTGCCAAGCACATATTCACAGTAAGAAGTGTTACCATTTAACCTAGCAGTATTGATTACAAGTTAATATATCTTCAAAGGAAAATTATAATTAAATGAATGCTGCTTTCTAGTGGCTAGGCCTTTTTAGACACATTCCTGGACAATGTGAGAACCAATGTAGGTATTTATGTAGATCTGTCTAAATGTATTTTCAACTCTACTTGGCCAAGACTGCATAGCATTCCATTATGCTTCCAAACATGTTGATGGGTTATAAATGTGGAGGGAATGGCAGTGGTATTGTATGACATTTGTACATTCTTGTATAAGTGTTTCATATTCATACAATAAGTGGCAGTGTCATCCATGCTGAGCCTTGGGTAATGATGAATCGTAAGCTACATGGCGTTGTTCCAGTCGCTCACCATAATCGGCTTCATAAATGTGGAATTGCATGCCGTGTCTGGCGTTCATCTGCCGCTACCTGCTGCTACCTGTCGCTTATAAGGCACTACCTGCCGCTATCCCTTGATAAATAAAGCCCATAGTTATGATGTTGCTGTTCAGATTTGGGCTACATTAAATTTTTTTCTGATTTGGTTCACTTACATTTTTTTTGAGAGGGGAAGGAGGAGAAGGAATTGATTTTGTGTTGTAGTAAGCCAGGGGAGGTTTGGCGCCTCTGTGCTTAGAGAAGTTTAACTTTTTCAGGAGTTGGGGGTTGGCCCTTCCCTCTGGTCCGGGTGGTTCGGTAGTACCACCTGGCCAGATGTTGGGGAATGGCTCTGCGCCTTTTCCCTCCCTCTGGTAACACTCTAAATTACAATATATGTGTGTTTGCAAATTTTATTCGCAGTAATTCAACCATAATTATATACAGAAATAAGCTGGTAAAAGGTTAGTAAACAGTAAAGGTTAGTAAAAAAGTTGTTATCAAGAAACAAAATTCTTTTGGGGGGTTTTGGGGAAAGGTAAAAGTGCCTGATAGCACTGTTACTTTCCCGATTTTCCCGAAAAGAAAAAAGGGAAAGTAACAGTGCTATCGGGCACTTTTCACTTTCCCCAAAAACCCTCCTAAAGAATTTTATTTGTTGTCTAAGTCTAAGCTGTCTAAGTTGGGGTCAACGGTGTCTCTTTGTTAAATACAGTTTAAAAAAATCTTTTTCACCTGCCCAGGAATTTTTTTGGGGGGGAGGGGGCAGTTCTGTTTTAGCTGTGCAGGCCCTGTCTCTCTCTAAGTTGGGTTCCACGGTGCCTCTTTGTTAAATACAGTTTAAAAAAACATGGTAGTCAGCAGCCATGTGCCAGACCCAGTAAAATTAGCACCAGTCATTTACCCAGGCCCAGCCATAGTAGTGGCAGCATCCATTTGCCCAGGCTCGCCAGTAATGTATGTGGTAGTAGTAGCAGCATCAGCAAGCCAGAGTTGTCAATTTCCTCCAGTGTTATTTTGGACAATCCATCCATTGTGGACTGGTTGACTTGCTCTCGCTCATCTCAGGAGGATGAAGACTCAGATACAATGACTTGGATTCTTCCTCCACTAGAGCTACACGTCAAAGTAAAAGAAGCCTTTCTCTTCCGTCATCTGTCTCTTTACTGCCCCCTCCTAGTGGGGCACCAGCTTTTTTCAGCAGCCCGGTTGCTATGCATAGTGATGAGGAGATTTGAACGACAGTCAGCCTTTGGAGTGTGGTGTGGAGGTGGTGGAGGTGGAAGCGGTGTCCGAGACGCGTAGCTGTGGCAGTGGGGGTGGTGGTAGACAATCGACATAATGGCAGTTATGAAGGTGGTTGTGGTGTAGGGGAGCAAGTAGACCATGATGAAACATCAGAACAGGGAAGTAGCAGGGATCAGCAAGAGGAGTATGATTATATAGTTTTGGACAGGACCTGGGAACCAGGCAACAAGGAAGGGGCATTCTCAGAGCAGGAGGGTACTTCTGGCACTGGCAGTGACAAAAAGCTAAGCCAAGGTAGGGCCAGATCATCTGCAAAACAACACAGGGCTAGGTCTGCTGGTATGGTCCACTCAGGAGCAGGTGACGGCGACACTGATGCAGCTTTTGCAGACTCTAGTAAAAAGCCTGCCGCAGGAGGAGCAAAATCAGATGGTGGTGGAGGTGGACATTCTAGATCTTCTTATTTATGGTACACTGCCATGTGGCAATTCTTTCATACCTTCGCTGGAGAACAAAGCACGGTGCCATATCTGCAAGCAGAAAGTTAGCTGTAGCCAGGGCACAAATCTAGGACTAGGAACTATGGCCCCACATGGGACAATCGAAAATGCCCTTCTGCGTGGGACAATTGAAATGCCCTTCTTCAATTTCCAGGAAGCCAATCCTGTTGCTACCCCTCTAAAAATTGGATCATTTTTTTGAGTGCTTGTCAGCTACTGACAGTGCCAGGCCTACGTAAAAACCAGAGGTCTCCTGTTCTTTGGCGTAGTCTTTAAAATCTGTGCCTCTGCTAATGCTACCACCACCAGCATCCCTGCTGCCATCTACTAACACCAGTCCTACACAATCACCACAGGTCTCCTGTCCCTCTGCCTAGTCTTTAAACCGGACCTTCACCATGATTTAGTGAAAAGCCCAAACCCTTAAAAAACGATTCCCCAGCATCTAAAATTAATATATTTTAAGTTTTTAGTCACTTACTTATTATTCTCTCCCCCACTGGGCTTCAACTCTGTTCAGGACTTTAGGATACGGGCGCCACCATCTTGACTCAGAAGCATCACACATACTGAGGAGAGTGGGATAAAGTACAGGAGGTGGGGTTATAGCTGTGCTTTGCTCAGACAGAGCAGAGCTGGGGTCAGGAAAAGGTCAGCAAGCCCAGGAATGCAGAGCAGCACAGTCAGAAGGCACTTCCTGTTTGCAGGCTGCCTGATGTTCCATGAGCCGCCATCTTGGATGTTTAAAGGCTCATAACATGCAGTAGATGCAGGTAGGATGATTTTTAATGTGAGCAATCTGTGCGTACAGGATGTGGGAAACATATAAGATATGCTCTTTTTCAGGGTGAAGGTCCGCTTTAAGTACTAATGCCACTGCTACCACTAACAGCACCTCTGCTACTACTAGGCCTACACAACTGCAGTTTAACCCTGTGATGCCCAAGATGGGCACGTTTTTCAAGGCATATAAAAAGCTATTGATTTGTCTTCTTCAACTAAATTGTCAAGATGCCAATCCTGCTGCTACCCCCCTTTACAAATGGGATCATTTTTTTGAGAGCTTGGCTCATACCTCTAGGCCTACACAACTGCAGTTTAACCCTGTGATGCCCAAGATGGGCACATTTGTCAAGGCTTGTAAAAAGCTATTGTTAAGTCTTCTTTAACTACATTGTCAAGATGCCAATCCTGCTGCTTCCCTCCCCTTCAGAAATGTGATTTACTACCCCGCTTTACAAATGGGATTTACTAACACCAACAGCACTGAAGCTGCCACCCTCTGCTACTACTAGGCCTACACAACCGCAGTTTAACCCTGTGATGCCCAAGATGGGCACATTTTTCAAGGCTTGTAAAAAGCAATTGTTTCAACTTTTTTAACTAAGTTGTAAAGATGACAATCCCACTGCTACCCCTTTTACAGATGGGATCATTTTTTGTCCACTACGTGTTCACTACTGCCAGGCCTACACAACCACAGGTCTACTGTGATGCCCAAAATGGGTACATTTTTCAGCCCTTGTAAAAAGCCATTGCTTCTTCTTCAGCTAAAGTATAAGGGTGCCAATTCCGCTGCCACGCACCTTTACAAATGGGTAACATTTTTGAGGGCTTCCCCACTACTGCCAGGTCAACGCAACCACAGTTTAACTCTGTGATGCGCAAAATGGGCAAATTTTTCAGAGCTTGTAAAAAGACATTGCTTCCTCTTCAGCTAAAATTTATGGGGGGCCAATTCCACTGCTACCCCGTTACAAATGGGATCATTTTTTGAGGGCTTGCTTGCTACTGCCAGGCCTACACAACCGCAGCTCTACCCCCTGTGATGCCCAAAATGAGTACATTTTTCAGTGCTTGTAAAAAGCCATTACTTTTCACTTTCCACGAACGCCACATTTTTAATGTGCTCTAAACCATCTGAGACAGTCGTGTCCCATTAAAACGCTAATTCTGTTGTGGGTGATTCCTATGCAAATCAACTTCAGCCAGTTCGATGGGTGATTTCAGAGTGTCATAAAGGACTTTTAGGTCGGTCATGCCTTGTTTTCCATGTGTCTTAGACGAAAGTTCTTCCCGAACCAGTTCAGTCCGAACCAAACTTTTTCGGGAAAAGTTTGGTGAGCCAGCGAACCGAGGTTTTGAAAAGTTCGTTCATCTCTAGGCATCACTATTTGCTGGTCTGTCAGCAAACCTGTTTGGTCACTGGTGGTCATGTGTATAGCAGAGAAGTGTCTCGCATTAGCTTCTAGCACTGCCCTTTGTTCCCCAGCCTCTTCCCAGTGTCACATTTCCTGGAAGAGCAGAGAATAACTAGATTTATGTTTAGGGGGACTGGGGGCGATATTTTCACTGCTCTGTCAAGTTTGAGGCTTTTAAAGGAAAATTCCATACAAAACAAAGAATTCTCACCTTTTATCACCCCTTCTCATGATAGGGTCCAGGGCATACACTTGCCTGGGGATTTCTTGGGTACTTGTCCACCATTCACCTTTGGCACCCTGGGACTTAAACTCCAGAATGGTGATTTTTAGAGACTGGGACCCCTGCTAAGCAGCTGCATTTTTTTTTCTTTTTGCCCGGGCTGTCTCTTTAAAGTCCATGTCCAGGCACACACTACCTTCCTCCCATCTTATCCCCCTTGGGAAGTGCAGTGTAAAATAAGCCATCTTAAAATATCTGATTACATGTAAATACCTATTCTATGGCTGAGCTGGGAAGCGCCTGTTATGGGACCACTGTGGCTTGATGTGCTTGCTCACACTGAGAGCTCCAAAGAACAGAGTGGCTGAAAGACCACCTTTTTGTCCGAACCCTGAGAAAAACTTTGGAGCCTTGCTACAACTCCTACCATGCACTGCAGGAAATGAACAAGAGCCACATGGAACATGCAGCAAGTAAGCTGCTTGCTGATTTATAAATGCCATTGTATGGACTGTCCCAGAGCAACACCCAATTTTCACAAAATATGTTTTGTTCCTCGGATAGGTGAGCATCCTGATTGCCAATGCACATTACCACTAAGCTCAGAAATCTTACCTTTCTTCTCATTCACCCAGCAAAATTGAGCCCCACGCTTGGCTGCTGCGATTGCCAATCGCCAGTCTCGATTTTGCCAAGAGAAAGGTAAGACAGAATTGGACTCATTGCATTCAGAAGTCCCCCAATCACTGCTTTTATACAAAACAGGATCATACATGCCACAAACAAGTACTTGCTGCTTTCCAAGTTCCAAAAGATAGGTCAAAAAGTGTGCCTCCCCACCCGATTATCAGCATTTAATGGTCATTTATACCGAAAAGCTCTTGTTCTGCACCTCCCTCTCACGGCCCTTTGCACCTCCCTTTGACCCACTACCAGGTAGGTGTAGATAGGGTTGTGTGTGCCCATGTGGGGAAGCGGTACACCCCAATGCTGGGGGCTTCAGGAACCAGGATCAGCCGTGGTCTAGGTCTTACCTTGCCTGAGGATGTGCAGCCTCCATTTAAATCTTGGTACTTGGTGGTCCCATGGGGATACCATGGGTGCCCCCTTCTCCAGATGATTACCCTTCTGGTCTGATGCTGCAGGGCCTTCGTCATGCTTGTAGGGCTAAGGCATTGTATGGTTGGATGCTGTGCTCCATGCTGGTAGGGCTGGGATTCCCTTGTCCTTCCCAATTTGGGATGCCCCTCTGTGGCTTTGCACCGCCGAGTTCGCTCCGGCGGGCAGCCCCGTCCCATTTTTGCCACTGTCCTCTATTGTGACTGGTGTGAGAGAGCGGATGAGAGGAGCTACCCTATAAGAAGAAGGGACAAGTGGGCGTAGTTATCTTATATTTGGTAGGTAAGTGGGTGGAGTGAGAATTCAACCAGAGAGAAGGGGTGGGGTTTCCCTTAAGAAGAGAACAGAGTGGGAGAAAAAGGGTGGCGTTTAGCCCAGGTAATATAAGGTGGCCAGAGTCTCTGTATATACTGCGAGTATAATAGGTGAGGTCCATGTTAGGTCACTGGGTAGGTAACCCTTTAAAACCCCAGTTTTGCACCAGTCAAGATGAGTGGCGGGAACAGCTAAAACAACGCAGGAGTGCATACTGCTTCTGTTCGCAAGGGTTTTTGGGATGCCTGGAGAGGGCCTGGTTGGGAGAGCAAGAAGCCCCAAGGGTGCCTGTGGCATGGATACGTGGAGCCACCTAATATCAGGAGTGTGCAAGGCATGTGAAAGATGCCTGAGCTCTGGTAAGGTGCAGCTGCCCCCATTGGAAGCCCTTAAGTGTATAACCCGGTTCGAATGTCACTGGGCATTCTACTGTCTGCAGTGAAACTGGAACCCAATTCATCCCTAGTGCTAAGGTGGATAAGGGTGGTTTCCCTTAGTGAATATTGTCCTGCATGATCCCTTGCCATAAAGTTGAATGTGAGTAATTCCATCAAAGTGGGGTGGACTGAGCCCCATATTGCTGTCTTTTATGGTGAATTGTGACCAAAGAGTTAATCCTGATGGATTAACTAAATGCTATTGGAACTTTGCTGAGATAAAGTGCCATATGTGCTGCCGAAAACTCCTATTGTAAAGTGACAAAGTACAAAAAAGGTTAATAGAAACAGAGATCAAGCTAGATATACACCAGCAAAGAAATGAAGAGAGCCAAGGGTCCCCCAGCTGATAGTCTGCTGCTGCTGGGGGACCCTTGGCTCTCTTCTTCTTTTTTTGGTGATGTATATCTTGATTGATCTGACAGTTTGCACTGTAGCAGGTTGTTTCTATTAACTTTTTTTGTTTTCGGCAGCACATATGGCACTTTATTATGCATTGTGGATTCTTAGACTCATGAATTAGTATTAATTGTTTTCTTATATTGCACTTAGCACTTGCACTTTAGATTATTAAGCGTGTATTTTGTGTCTTATATGACACCATATATATATATATATATATATATATATATATATATATATATCACAAAGACAAATATATTTATATATTTTTCCTTCCTGTTACTGTAATAATTTTTATGCTATTACTATTATCAATTTATTATTGATGTTTGATGTATGAATATTAGAGCCTCTGTGGAGGTCCCCCACGGCTTGTGCTTTATGTTTTTTCTAAAAACTTGTCTGTTTAGTATTGTTGTGTTTTTTGTCTAGTCACTGAACTTTAATAATAAAAATATGTAGAAAGATTTTTATACAAAAAAGAGGGTGTGCGATCATTTTTTGGGGTCCACGCTGGGGCGTCTCCAGAGTCCCATCAGGTTTCATATGCAGTGGTGGGCTGGGCCGGGGCATCCTTGCTCCAACCGTGATGTTGGGGCTATAGCATTGGGGGCTAGGGCTTCTTGGCTTGTGGGTACAGAGGAGACTAAGGGGGGTGTTAAAAGCAGCAGCCCAAATGGTCCCAATGCAGTTCGGCCCACCGGCATTGTCCCAGGTCTCCCTATGGCCAGTCCTATATGGACTTCCTTTTCCTGCAAAGCTTGTAAAGATGACATTTGTTAAGAACAGAGAATCTTAAAGGGGGGAGCCGGGTACCAGCAATAAAATGAAATATAATATTTGCCTTATTCCTCACACTGATCAATAAAAAGGAACTACACTGGTTAAGTCAACACTGAGTGGTGTGAGAGTTTATTGTCCAACTGTGACATAGATCTGTTTGATTTCAATAACCATGACATGGAACTGTTGAGTTGCTAAACTTGTGACACTGAGCTGTTGGGATTGCTATAACTGTGCCTATGACATCTTTCTGTGGAGTGTGCATTAAAGCTGACCTTTTGTCAACCAGCCAAATTTCAGTACCTCTCTTCAACCCACAGCCCTTGGGTGCCTCCCACTGACTTACAACCAGGTAAAGGCTGCACCGTTTTCTGTGGGTCCAAGCTACTCCAGTCTGACCCTGCTTCACTATATTGTTTTTCGGATTCATTTACATTTGTTTCCTGTTTTATAATGGTTAGATGGCTTATACAATCTCTTCACATTAAATTTGTCTCACCAACATCTCCCAGTGTGACTATCATGGTAAGAACGGATAAGGATACCTAGTATAGGGGAAGCAGCATCTACACACATTCAGTAGTATCTGCCCTGACTCTGCCTATCTGGCTAAAAACTGGGGGATCAGAGGGCTACTTGCACCTATTAATTTTGTTGTCTTTATTAGGAATGAGCAAACTGTGAATCGGGAATTCTCTCTGAATTTCAGGGAAAAATCTAATTAGTCTGAATCAGAATTTCTTGACCATTTGTGGTAATGAATCTATTTTTCCCTGAAACATCACAAAAGTAAAAGAAAATACCACCTACTTTGAATTTCCAGCACCGGGTGATGTCCCCATCTTCTTTGTGGCCATGGTTGTCTTTTACATTGGTGAGACATTACATTACTTACATGTAAGTTCCCCTTTAATGTATTTGCTCACAGTTGACAGGTGACAGGAGAAATCTGTTCTGCATGGCGAGTGGGGGATGCCAAACATCCCGGTGAGTGCAGGCATCTGAAGGATGTCAGCTGGACCACTGAATCACTAACCACATAATAAAGCCCAGCAACCACATGCACTCTATATCAGAGCAGGTGCAGATGCTGAAGATGGACAGATTTGTCATATGACCGCTGTAACCTGTTTCTTGAAACATATATCACTTACAGTCACACCAAAGGTTTTCAGAGAAGACAGTGGTGTGAGGTTCATGTGACTTCTGGGCATCTTCACCAACAACAATGTTGCAGCTTTTTCATAAATCACCCGAAAAGATGGAGAAAATAGCAGACCACCTTGCACACTGTCTTGGTTTACCATAATTAGAATAAAGAGGTGCCAGATGCCATATCAATATACAGCTAAAGTGGTTAGAATTGGGTTAGATCTTCTCCAGTATGAGACTACCAAAGCAATTCATTTGCATGCAGAAAACTCTCCCAACTAATGCTCCTGTTAGTACCACAGGTACTGTAATCATTTTATGTGTACTGACATTTGGTATGTATGGTTGCCATTTTGAGATAAAAATGTTTAAATAGATTGTTTAAATAGATTGTAAAAGCAGGCTTGGACTGGCCCACAGAGGTCCATTTGAGGACCTTCATCACATACTATGTATAGCTTGTTTGTGCCATCCCAAGTGCACACACGGACAATACAGTCTGGCATAATGTTTCTGTGCATGGGTCCTGAATGTAAGCTGGTGATACTTGCATCTAAATTAGTTCTACTGGTGGGCCCCAGGCATCCCAGTCTGACACTGGATAGGAGAGGGCCAAACAAAAAGCCTCTGCTAGCCCCGCCTCTGCTAGCCCCGTCTCTTGTGGGCAGGGTGGATGACATCACCGCGGTATGCCATCCAGCTCCCGGTGCTGGGCTGTCAGATGCCGAGGGTGATCACTGAAGGGAGGGTGGAGGGAGGTCCACTGAAGGGAGGACTTGCCATTAACCCCCTGGCCCCCCATTACCTGTCTCCACAAAGCCCAAGGAGGGGTTAGAAGAGCCCGGGGCCATTTAGGCTGTGCAGGCTTGTCACCTGCAGAGCGGGGGGGCCACTGAGGCTGGCCCAGCGCCCTGTCCTACAAACCCCATAGCTGGTCCCTGAGCTGGTTATGCTGGGTAGGGGGGGGGGGGGGGCTTGTGCCATTTTCTTTTTTATTTTTGAGGGTTTTTAACCATTAAAATTCCCCCCCCCCCCAAATAGAATCTGTTTAAATAGATTGTTTAAATAGATTGGGGCTTCCCGAAATGGGGTGCCCCTCAGTGTGAAACCCCCCAGACGCCCAGATCCACTCTCCTTCTGCTGTGCCCTCGCTGGTTCTCTGGGCTGCGGCCGCATCCCCACTCATCTCTAGCTGTGCCCATGCCCGCGCCTGGCCTCTCTGAATGAGCGTTGCGGGCACGCCATGGCTTCAAGGTGAGTGGGGGATGCATTTGGCGTGCTGCTTGGGTGCTTAGCCGTTCTGTGTATTGCACCTCTTTAAGGTGGATCTACAGTAAAAAATGTCTGGTCACCCCCCCCCCCCCTCAGTGGAGGTTAACGATTTGGAATGCCCCACCACACTGACACTAGCAGGATGCCTTTTTCTGGTTTAACAGCATAGAGTATAAAGTTACTTTTCACGTTTTATTATAATTGCATGATAAACTCCAACACAGACACACTCTTTAAAAAAT
Organism: Gastrophryne carolinensis; assembly: GCA_027917425.1. Classification (NCBI taxonomy): domain Eukaryota; kingdom Metazoa; phylum Chordata; class Amphibia; order Anura; family Microhylidae; genus Gastrophryne; species Gastrophryne carolinensis. The sequence goes on from CM051236.1 coordinate 364,208,272, forward strand.
CATGTCGCATACATTGTGAAAGATATCAGTTCTCATTCTGGTGGCAGTTACCCAGAAATAGCAAAGAAGAAATGGAACTTCTATTTCAAGTTTGTTGTATGAATTATTTTAGCCTAACGTATTCCATATTTGCTGTCACAATGTTGCTGCTGAATATATCACTGGTCTATCTTCTGATCAAATGCAAATCTGAATAGAACAAAACCTAAAAAATAGTATAGGAGATAAGGCTGGAGTCATAATGCCTGGCGCCAACTGGCTCAGTAACACCCCAAAAAATAGGCCAAACAAGATTCCTTTTTTTAGAGAGAGGCAAAGGCCTGGCTCACAGGGAGCACAATTTATTACTAGTGCCTCGTGGTGCCACTTGAGCATCTGTACAGAGATGCTATTAGTGCCTCAGCCGCTATACCAGCCAAAGGCAGATGGTGCTGCTGGTGTTTGGCAATGAGAGGGCCTGGAATAGCCCCCCTCTGGCTCAGCTGCCTCCGGCATTTACTGTAAGGATAAAAAAATGACTCGCCTACCTCCGTGTGCGATCCCTCCCACCTGGTCTCCTCTTCACTGGAGGGACCTCTGATCCCCCCAGGCTCTTCAGCGGTGAGGAGAGGGCCAAACAAAAAGGTCCCCGCCTCTGCTAGCCCCGTCTCTGCTAGCCCCGTCTCTTGTGGGCAGGGTGGATGACGTCACCGCGGTACGCCATCCAGCTCCCGGTGCTGAGCTGTCAGATGCCGAGGGTGATCACTGAAGGGAGGGTGGAGGGAGGTCCACTGAAGGGAGGACTTGACATTAACCCCCTGCCCCCCCAATACCTGTCTCCACAAAGCCCAAAGAGGGGTTAGAAGAGCTTGTGGCCATTTAGGCTTGTCACCTACAGAGTGGGGGGGGGCCACTACGCTGGCCCAGCGCCCTGTTCTACAAACCCCATAGCTGGTCCCTGGGCTGGTTGTGCTGGGTGGGGGGCTCATGTCGTTTTCTTTTTTATTTTTGAGGGTTTTTAACCCTTAAAAATTCCCCCCCCCAAAAAAAAATGAGGTTCCCCCACGAGAAGTTAACAAGACATTTCATGTTAAAGCCTAAACTCTGCCGATGAAAAAATATGAAATTAGCTCCTGCAAAAATCACAGTTAAACATAGTACAAAATAGTGAAAAATTACCTGTCAAGAGAGGGTGATCTCAAGTAGGATAAAAGTTAAAAGGGTTAAAAGTGCCTATGCATGTTAGGTATTCTGTATTCTGCTTGGGGGACCTTGTGCTTTCAGATATAGCTTGTTTTTTCCTATACTTTTTTTAGGGAAACCATGTAGAACCAAAGAATTATTAAAGGGATTACTTCCAGAAAGATGAGCTCACTACAACAAGCTGGGTATATGTAGAAAACTTAACACGTGTTATTTCAGAGGATATATAGTTTGTTGGGGGTATTTTGAAATGTAAGGGGTTGTTTTCTTTAAAAAAAAAACTGCAATATATGATTTTCCTGGGAAAGCCCTAGGAAATCCCTTCAAAAATCATAGTGAAAAATAGTCTGGCAACAGAGGGTGACAAAAACTCTAAATAGGCTGACAGGTAAAGGGTTAGGTGCACAACCTGAATGTAGCAATAACAGTTTAAGGTCTGCATCATAATGAGATCCGCAAAATGGTATCTAAATGATAATATATGATTAAATACAACTCACATATAGTTTGTACAATATATACAATGTATAGCTCAGGTACATCACATGTAATAGAGCAGGGGTGTCAGACTTAACTGAACGAGGGCCACATCAGCATTTATATTGCCTTCAAAGGACCCTTTAATATCACATTTGAAACAACACGCAAACCCAGCCATTCATGTTTATCATCACAGAACTATGTTGATCAAAACAGCCCTACAATCATCTTTCTTAGCCTTTATCTATATAATCTCTGGTATTTTGATACCTGGTTGAAGTGCGGGCTTTGATATAGCACCCGTCTCTAATAATTTTATTTCTGACTAATAACGATAAATTATTTATCTCTGTGGAGAGGGTACACTTTTTTTTTGTTATTTTTATTTACATTTGCAATAAAAACAATGCCACCTGTCATTTTCATTTAAAAAAACATGCTGGCAATTGTGGTATGCCTTTTTTTTGTGAAATAAGTTACAACTCGCATACAGTGATTCAGTAAACTCTCACGGTTTTCTCGTATGATTCATATTAAAGGGGTCCTCTGTCCCAGCTTAGAGCCACTCTTAGATGTTAGTACAATTAGCGGCAGTTCTAGGGCTGGTCGTGTGCATGCAGGTTTTTGGCCTTGGGATCTAAGACCATTGTGTATGTGGGGGGACGCATTTACCTCAGCCACTGTCAGTGGTCATACATCAGGCCCCTCATCTCCGCATTGGTTCTGCTGCTATGGCAGAACACAGCATGGCACATTTCAATATTGGGCAGCAGCACTATATAGAATGGGTGAGGGGGGCACTGAACTATTTAACCTCAACCAATGTTCGGTCCAATAGTCATCCCCCATATAATATATAATAGTGTGTATGTACAAAGCTGTCTGCCATATAGAGGGGTCCTCTGTAGCCAGACAGCCTAGTCCAGCAGAGAGAGATAAGCTTTCCTTCAATGTGTGGTATAATGTGCCCCTATGACATGTATATGAGATAGCCCAGGCTCAGGCTCCGGGGCCGCCATATGTATATAATACATAATAGTGTATGCCCTCCACCTTATAAGAGGGTTCTCTGCAGCCAGACAGCATAGCCCAGCAGAAAGAGATAAGCTCTACTACAATGTATGGTAAAATGTGCCCTTACCGTGTATATGAGATAGCCCAACCTCAGGCTCTGGGGCAGACCATATGTATGTTATAAGCTCTCTGCCTTATAAAGGGGTCCTCTGCAGCCAGCCTAGCCCAGCAGAGATAAGCTCTTTAATGTATGGTATAATGTGCCCCCATATCATGTATATAAGTTAGCCCAGGCTCTGGGGCCCGCCATATGTATGTAATACCATATAGTGTACACCCTCCACCATATAAAGGGGTCCTTTGCAGCCAGGCTGCTTATCCCTGTAGAGAGAGATAAACTCTTCTTCAATGTATGGTATAATAAGTCCCTATGTCATGTATATGAGTTAGCTCAGGTTTTGGCTCAGGCTCAGGGGTCCCCTTGGCAGTGGTAGGAGCTCCTGTATACATGGTAATGTGCCCCCATGCCATGTATATATGATAGCTCAGGCTCTGGGTCCTCTCAGCATAGATGGGTGCTCCTGTATATATGGTATAATGTGCCCCATATCATGTATATGAGATAGCCCAGGGGTCCCCTCAGTAGTGGCGAGTGCTCCTGTATATATGGTATAATGTACCCCCATATGATGTATATGAGATAGCCCAGGCTCAGGGGTCCACTCAGCACGGGCAGGTGATCCTGTATATATGGTATAATGTGTGCCATATGTATATGAGATAGCCCAGCTTTGGGGTCCTCCTATATATATGGTATAGTGTGCCCCCACATGTATACATGTATAGGAGATAGCCCAGGCTCAGGGGTCCCCTCAGCAGTGGCGAGTGCTACTGTATATATGGTATAATGTGCCCCCATATGTATATGAGATATCCCAGGCTCAGGGGTCCCCTCAGCAGTGGTGGGTGCTCCTGTATATATAGTATAATGTGCCCCATATGTATATGAGATATTCCAAGCTCAGGGGGTCCCCTCAGCAGTGGTGGGTGCTCCTGTACATATAGAATAATGTGCCCCCATATGTATATGAGATAGCCCAGGCTCAGGGGTCCTCCTGTATATATAATATAATGTGCCCCCATATGATGTATATGAGATAGCCCAGGCTCTGGGGGTCCTCCTGTATATATAGTATAATGTGCCCCCATATGATGTATATGAGATAGCCCAGGCTCTGGGGGTCCTCCTGTATATATAATATAATGTGCCCCATATGATGTATATGAGATAGCGGAGGCTCTGGGGTCCTCCTGTATACATGGTATAATTTGCCCCCAATATGTATATGAGATAGCCCAGGCTCTGGGGGTCCTCCTGTATATATAATATAATGTGCCCCCATATGATGTATATGAGATAGCCCAGGCTCTGGGGGTCCTCCTGTATATATAGTATAATGTGCCCCCATATGATGTATATGAGATAGCCCAGGCTCTGGGGGGCCTCCTGCATACTTGGTATAATGTGCCCCCAATATGTATATGAGATAGCCCAGGCTCAGAGGTCCCCTCAGCAGTGGTGGGTGCTCCTGTATATATATAATATAATGTGCCCCCAATATGTGTATGAGATAGCCCAGGCTCAGGGGTCCTCCTGTATACATGGTATAATGTGCCCCCATATGATGTATATGAGATAGCCCAGGCTCTGGGGGTCATCCTGTATATATAATAAAATGTGCCCCATATGATGTATATGAGATAGCCCAGGCTCAGGGGTCCTCCTGTATATATAATATAATGTGCCCCATATGGTGTATATGAGATAGCCCAGGCTCAGGGGTCCTCCTGTATACAGGGTATAATGTGCCCCCAATATGTATATGAGATAGCCCAGGCTCTGGGGGTCCTCCTGTACAAATAGAATATAATGTGCCCCATATGATGTATATGAGATAGCCCAGGCTCTGGGGGTCCTCCTGTATATATAGTATAATGTGCCCCCATATGATGTATATGAGATAGCCCAGGCTCTGGGGGTCCTCCTGTACAAATAGAATATAATGTGCCCCATATGATGTATATGAGATAGCCCAGGCTCTGGGGGTCCTCCTGTATATATAGTATAATGTGCCCCCATATGATGTACGTGAGATAACCCAGGCTCTGGGGGTCCTCCTGTATATATAGCATAATGTGCCCCATATGATGTATATGAGATAGTGGAGGCTCAGGGGTCCCCTCAGCAGTGGCGGGTGCTCCTGTATACATGGTATAATGTGCCCCCAATATGTATATGAGATGGCCCAGGCTCTGGGGGTCCTCCTGTATATATAATATAATGTGCTCCCATATGATGTATATGAGATAGCCCAGGCTCAGGGGTCCTCCTGTATACATGGTATAATGTGCCCCCAATATGTATATGAGATGGCCCAGGCTCTGGGGGTCCTCCTGTATATATAATATAATGTGCTCCCATATGATGTATATGAGATAGCCCAGGCTCAGGGGTCCTCCTGAATATATAATATAATGTACCCCATATGATGTATATGAGATAGCGGAGGCTCTGGGGTCCTCCTGTATACATAGTATAATGTGCCCCCAATAGGTATATGAGATAGCCCAGGCTCTGGGGGTCCTCCTGTATATATAATATAATGTGCTCCCATATGATGTATATGAGATAGCGGAGGCTCAGGGGTCCTCCTGTATATATAATATAATGTGCCCCATATGATGTATAGGAGATAGTGGAGGCTCAGGGGTCCCCTCAGCAGTGGCGAGTGCTCCTGTATACATGGTATAATGCGCCCCCAATATGTATATGAGATAGCCCAGGCTCTGGGCGTCCTCCTGTATATATAATATAATGTGCCCCATATGATGTATATGAGATAGCCCAGGCTATTGCGCCACCAACGAACTATTTGAAGCAGAAGCAGAAAACATAAGAGCTAGACTCAGGGAGAGGGGGTATAAAGCTAAGGTCCTTAGATCAGCCTATAAGAAAGCTAAAAGCCTGAACAGGCAAGAATTACTATACAGACCAAGAAAAAACAAAGAACAACTTGGACCTGCCCTGATCATGACCTATACGGGAGCTCACGACCGTATAAGACAGATATTACAAACTCGTTGGCCAATTCTCCTGAATGACCCAGACCTTCGGACCTTTCTTCCAAAGGCACCGAAGGTCATATACAGGCCAAAGAATCTAAGGGACACCCTTGTCCATAGTCATTATGAACCGAATAGAGCAATGGTCTGCTGTAAAACTACGGGCACTTATAGATGTGGGGGGTGCAACATGTGCAAATATGTTAAGGTGGGCCCAACTGTGTCTGTGGGGGGGCATAGTACACAGAAAATACAACACTTTATAAACTGCAACACAGCAAATGTTATCTATCTGTTGAGCTGCACTTGTGGATGTTACTATGTAGGAAAAACTAACCGCCCATTAAAGAAAAGAATATATGAGCACCAGTATAACATACGAACGGGTTCTAACAAAACCCCAATAGGTCGCCATTTTCTTAGACACCATAATAAAGACCCAGGTTCTCTTCAGGTACAGGGCCTGGATAGATTACACCCAACAATCCGTGGGGGAAACATGGAGAAATTAACTCTCCAATTGGAGACCAGATGGATCTACAGACTGGGAGCCTTTAGATATCCCGGTTTTAATGAAACCTTGAGCTTCGCCCCTTATTTGTAACAGCATGAAGGGAAGCGAGGCCAATGTTAATATCACCATGAAAGCCCACCTGAAGCCCTGGGTAAAAACAGTTTTCAATGTATTCTTCCTGCCCTCAATGTCTAAAAAATTCTCTCCACTCCTAGGTGATCAACCATATTAGATTAGCTCAATAGGGATTGGAGGTCACAATGCTGTATATATTTAGGATATAATGTAATATAAGAAAAAGGATTATACTATATAACCCCCCAAAAAAAGCTTCAAAAACGTATGTGATGTGATTAAACTTCTGTGATATGACTTCATTTTGTAATACTATATAAGTTTTCATTCTGTAATATTACACCAGTTTAAGAGTGGCAATGATCTGGTTGAAGTGATGATATGTATATCCAGGGGAAGCAGTGGAGTGCTGTCTCGAATGTAAAAAGTTTAAAGTGTGATTGGGTTATTACCTGGTATCTGTGGGAAACCACAGAAATACACCATAGGTTTTTTATTGCCCCCGATAGATATAGTTGGATTGGGTGGAGATGTGTGACGTCATTAAACTAAGGTGAAAATGCTTGATTAATATCATTGTAAGATAAATGTCTCCGGCTGGGCAGTTCTAGCTCCACAAGTTGCCACTTACATAAAAAGTTTTTTTTCTCCCCATGTATCCCTCTAGGATAGTATTTTGGGTGAGTGGAGTTACAGTGACCCGGCTTGGGTGCCGATTTGAGTGGGCTCCGCTACTGTGTAGGGCGTGGAGTTCACGCTGGAGCAGTAGGTCTCCAGAAAGATGGCACCCTTATACAATGCAACGAGTGGTGGAGCTGGACCAGCGGCGCCTGCCCTCTAAACACTTTCGGCTGAAGCTGGTTCTAGACGATGTGGTGCGCGCCGTCACTTCCGGCGGAAGCCGGTTGAGGACGGTTATGCGCTCCACGTGTGGTGACGCGCCTTGTCACTCCCGGCGAATCCGGCTCTGACGTGAGCGCGCCCCACACGTGGATGCGCACATCGTCATTTCCGGCGGAAGCCGGACGTGGGGGCAGATGCGTTCCCACTCAGTTGGGACGCATAAAAGAGCGTCGCTGGCGCGCTGTCAGGTAAGTGACCGGCGGGCGGTTTTTGGACGCGGCAGTAATGCTTGGAGCGCGGGAGAGACGCCTTGAGTACGGGGGGGCCACGCAGAGGAGGCTCTGGTGTAGAGGTCCCGAGAAGGAACGCATTTGAATGCCTGCGCCCGCCAGGGTCATTAGGACTTGCCTGCCACCGCGACTGCCCAATAAGGGACTTATCTTTAATATACAGGTAAGCCATAAGCTAATCAGCCCCATGTTAACTGCTCCAACAATCACATAGACAATTGGGAATGATTTCCCTTTCCTTTCTTGTTCTAAATATACAGAGTTCATGGTGGGGGCATGGGACCTTTCCTGATTTGAAAGTTACCCTCTGTGGCATCACCCAGAGAAAGAACACAACCATACCAGGTACTAGATTTATTAGCAATTATGATGTCACTAATTGATGACATCAATATGTGTTTTTAATTGGGAATTCATAAACAGGAGAGCGCACTCCACTGGCTCACCCTGTGAAAAGATGCAACTTATGTGTGGGACATCATAATCACATGTGAAAAACATCAGAACCAGGTATTGTCATGCTCTCTATTGTATATTTTTTTAAATGACTCAGTAAGAAGTCACCAATATTAACTAATTAGAAGTCATTAATATTAGAAGTCACCAATATTAACTAACTGTTACTAGTATTGATCACGAAATACCAAGTAATTAATTGTTACTAATACTGACTAATTCGTTACTAATCAATGTACTAACAATGTGGGATGTCTATCTGCTTGTTACATACAGAGGGCACCGAGGAAGCCACGTAAGGCGAAACATGATACATGTCTGCCCCATTGAAAAATTGATGACACAGTGTATCTTACATTTATGCGAGCTGATTTTTGTAACAAGGAAAGATAGGTTTTTTATGTACCATTGTAATGTATATTGTAAATACTATGAATTATAGATATGGCCATAGATGTGAAAAATTGGTCTTTTACATATATGTATATAAATGCACTAAATAAATTGAGATAGAAAAATACAACAACTCTTTGGTGTGGTTATAGCCTTGAGCCCAAAAATATTTTCTAGGCGGACCTAGCCTGGAATTAAGTTGGTCCTCCTGTATATATAATATAATGTGCCCCATATGATGTATATGAGATAGCCCAGGCTCAGGGGTCCTCCTGTATACATGGTATAATGTGCCCCCAATATGTATATGAGATAGCCCAGGCTCTGGGGGTCCTCCTGTATATATAATACAATGTGCCCCATATGATGTATATGAGATAGCCCAGGCTCAGGGGTCCTCCTGTATACATGGTATAATGTGCCCCCAATATGTATATGAGATAGCCCAGGCTCTGGGGGTCCTCCTGTATATATAATACAATGTGCCCCATATGATGTATATGAGATAGCCCAGGCTCAGGGGTCCTCCTGTATATATAATATATTGTGCCCCCAATATGTATATGAGATAGCCCAGGCTCAGGGGTCCTCCTGTAGATATAATATAATGTACCCCATATGATGTATATGAGATAGCGGAGGCTCTGGGGACCTCCTGTATACATGGTATATTGTGCCCCCAATATGTATATGAGACAGCCCAGGCTCTGGGGGTCCTTCTGTATATATAATATAATGTGCCCCCATATGATGTATATGAAATAGCGGAGGCTCAGGGGTCCTGCTGTATATATAATATAATGTGCCCCAAATGATGTATAGGAGATAGTGGAGGCTCAGGGGTCTCCTCAGCAGTGGCGGGTGCTCCTGTATACTATATAATGCGCCCCCAATATGTATACGAGATAGCCCAGACTCTGGGGGTCCTCCTGTATACATGGTATAATGTGCCCCCATATGATGTATATGAGACAGCCCAGGCTCAGGGGTTCCCTCAGCAGTGGTGGGTGCTCCTGTATATATAGTATAATGTGCCCCCATATATATATGAGATAGCCCAGGCTCAGGGGTTCTCCTGTATATATAATATAATGTGCCCCCATATGATGTATATGAGATAGCGGAGGCTCAGGGGTCCCCTCAGAAGTGGCGCCCGTTGGTGTGTGAGGCGCTGCTGGCAGCGGGAGGCGGGCAGCCGGGAAATGGGAGTTCACTTTCTTCCTCGGAACATGGGTTTCGGGGAATGATTGCTAGCGCCGGGCTAAGCCGTCATGGAGGAGCTGGAGCCCTGACGCTGAGGAGGCCACGGCTCTGGCTGAGGGCAGGTAGCGGGCGGCGCATGCTGTGTCCCCGGAGCGGGGTGATGGCGGCCCGGTAAGCAGCTGTGAGGAGCACGGCGGGAAGCGGTAGCAATGCCCTGGCTGCCGGGCGGGCGGAGGCGCAGGAGGCAGCAGCAGCAGGAGGCGGCGGGGCCCCCGGAGCAGCAGAGGAGCCCGTCACCTCAGGAGAGCTCCGAGCTGCCACTGCCCGCCGGCTGGCAGGAGGCCCGCGACTATGATGGCAGGCTCTTCTACATTGACCACAACACCCGGCAGACCTCGTGGATAGACCCCCGGGACAGGTAGGTGCTTCTTCCTCTGCTCCATATGGGTGCCCAGTGTCACATGTGACAACCACCTCTCCCGCCCTAATCTCCTCAGCAACTCCTCACTGGACCTATGGCTGCTTCCCCCACCTCCTGGGCTCACTATAACTCCATCATGTACATCAACTCCAGTGGCGTAACTAAAGGTGATGGTGCCATTAGATTGTGTCTGAAGGCTCAAACAGTAAACTTTTTTTTGTCAATTCTATTGAATGCAGCTAGACAACTAAAGACTGAAGAGATAAGTGGCGCAAGTGGTACAAATATGATAAAGTGGAGGAGCAGCAAAAATGGGGCCCCCTGACCTTCTGGACCCCAGTGCTGTCAGACCCCATATAGTTACTCCCCTGATCAACCCCACCTTCCTGCTGCCAGAGACAGTGGTGCCACTCAATCCATGTGCAATCTGAAAAATTAGACCCAATCGCAAACTTTAAAGTGGACCAAAACCCACGGCGATTGGCCCGGGAATCTTATAGATTCCTTCCCCCGGGGCATCCAAAATCTTCCCGGTCCAATGGCGCATGTGCGAGCAGCGATCTCATCCCTGCTATCCCTCTAGCAGGGTGTTTGCCTGCCCCAGGCCATTGTGAATATTCCCTGTTAAAAGAGTAGTGCGGGATGCGGCCATCAGCGCACTCAAAGCCTCTCGCCTTAGACGACGTGACGTCAGCGGATCCGAGCGTGCAGATTGGACGAGCGGCCAAACATGCCACAGGACTGGGAAGAGGTGAGTTAAACCCAGGAAAGTCAAAATCCTGGGTTTTGGTCCACTTTATAGTTTTCATTCACCTGGGTTTTGGTCTACTTTACATGGTAATCCCAGTTTGTGAATAGAGCAAGAAAGACGATAGCCCCATAAAATGTTTTCCATTTTATGGGGCATCCTGAGCTCCTGATTTGCAATGCCCTGCTCTGTGAAACCCTCCATTTTGGGGGCCTGTGGTTCCCATGGCACATGCATGGGTTGTGGATGCTTTCCCATGGGCTGATGCACACTCCCGCGGCGAGCCTTTTTGACTATCAGATGCAGCATGCACAGCTAGAGGAGAGCGCACAGTGGGAGGCACCCAGCACTCCATTCAGAATAGATTGGCTTATGATGCTATTTGATCTGATAATCGCCTGCACATGTGCCACAGAAGTAAGAATACTCTGCTTTCCCGAGGGTTTCACACACAGGGGCATCTCTAAATGGGATGCCCAAGTAAGGTGGACCAGAACCTAGGTGAGTAAAAAATCTGGGTTTTGACTATCCTGGGTTTTGTTCCCGGCCCCGCGGTTCCTAAATTGGAATGCCCTACTCTGTGAAAGCTCCCAGATCACCCAGAGCAACTTACTTTTTCCTGGTCCTACGGCGCATGTGCAGGCTCTCATCTAATCAAAGCCGTTTGCCGTGCATATTAAATGTTCGGCAAACGGCTCTTGTTTGTGGCAACCGGAATATCTGAATAGCTGGGCTTGGTAACGTGCACACAGCCCAAGGGTGCAGGTAATGTAGCTGCTGGTGTTAACATCAGTGAGGGAGCCCGGAAGCAGGTGAGGTTTGCGGTGTCCTGGGGGGTTTCACACCGATCTGGGATACCCTGGGGGAAGGCCCACGGTGGGTCCTGGAATCTTTTTGACTGAGGGTTTGGTTCTGCTTCAAAAAGGATGAACCACCAACCAACCGCCAAGTACATAAGACTCTAGGGCTGGTGGTCCATTCTTTGTGGGGCATCCAGATTTAAAAAATACCCTGATGTGTGAAACTCCAGGGATCACCATGAAACGTACCCTTCCAGCGATCATGCGTGGGGCACTGTTGCATCCCTCTGGCTGCTGCATGCTCCTACAGCAGGGTTATCTAAATGGCTGGTGCGGGTACGCGCAGCCAGAGAGAATATGCTGTGGAAACACCTGCCGCCCCCTTCCATTCTGCATTCACCAATGCTCATTAATCATCACTGCTGGGGGAGAGCCCCCTAACATGCCATGGGATCACTGGAGAGGTAAAGACAGCAGGCGTTCCTGGGGGTTTAACACAGCAAGCGGGGGAGTGAAAATCCCACTTTCATTCACCCATCATACCCCAGACCAGGCTCCTCTGCTTATCTTCTGCTACTCCTCTGGCATCCATTGTTCTTCCTGAATTCTGGGGTGATCTGCATGCTAGCTCTCGCAGTTCCAGCTTCCAGCCTTAAGGGGGCATGTGTACAGCACAAGCCTAGACTGAGGTGCCAGTTATTCTCTATGGGTACCTTGGCCAATTCCTGTGTAGGGGATGCCAGGCCCTTGGAGCGTGATAGGCTGGCATTGGAATGACTGTGGGTTAGCAAGGGAGCCTCAATAACACTCCTAGTCTGTGGTGTGATGGGAAAATCCCCTAACAGCACCAGGGTTGCCGTTGCTGCAAATACACCATTGAGGTCAGCTGATCCAGCACAGGCCACAAATCTATCTCCTGTTTTCCCCAAATCTGGAGAGATTTTCCGGTCAGAGTGCATGCTCTTCATTCCAGTTAGCCTGGACTCCTGGTGCCGAGTGACTGACAAGAGATGTATCTATGCACTAGGGCAGTGATGGCAAACTACAACCCAAAACTTTATTTAAGTGGCAACCCAATGGCTCTGGTGCCCAATATGCATGTACAGGAAAAATGACAGGTGCCCACAGAGAGGGTCCTGAATGCAGCCTCTGGCACAGGTGCCATAGGTTCGCCACCACTACACTAGGGCCAGCCAGGGCAATGTGCATAGATGAATGAAGAAGGCAGAATGTTTTGAGCATTTTTAGGTGACATGGGGTTTGAGTATTTGCCCTCAGCAACCCTGTTATTTAGACACTTTTCTTAGTGTAGCACTTTCTTTAGGGTTCAGTGATCACAGGCCGTAGGGGGGTTATACCAGCATTTTAGTCCTGAAGTGCTATTTTTTTAAAACTGAAAAATAAATGTTTCCATTATTACATAATTTTTTTTTTAATTCTTTATTTTCAAAATTATAACAAGTCAGCACAGAGGAGAAGAAAAAAGTACAATATTGCGGCTTTACAGAGCCAGCCATCGTATATACAGTCAATTAACATACATGTACATAAGGTTAAGATCCGTTGACAAATGCTCATTTATAATAAAGACAAAGTATGACATATCATGTGTGTAACTTACTGTCCGCCCGGTCCGGCAACAACCCCCCACGGGAACCAAGTATTTAGCGCCCGCGGGGGGCCCCGCTGACGCAGGGGGAGAGCCACAACAAGTCTGATTTTAATATTCCTGCTCTGAAGCGAGCTGGCTCAGCACACCAGGAATCATAGAAAGAGAGAAGAAGAAGAAAAGGGAGGAAAAACTAAAGAAAGGAGCAGAGGAAAGAAGAGGGGGGGGGGAGGGGGATGGGAAGGGAAGGTAGGGAGGGGGTGCAACACAATGCGCCATCCATGACCCCCCAGCTCCCCACCACACATCGCATAAAAGCCAGAAGTAGCTTGAGGTAGATAAGATTGAAAGAGGAACTAAGGGCCTGCCTGTGGGCCAACCACTGTGATCTCTAAAAAGGAACCATGGCGTCCAGGTCTGCAAGAATTGTTGCGTACTCTCATGGATAGAGGCGGTGAGCTCCTCCATTTCCATGACACAGTTGATTTCTTCCACCCAATCCGTCACCGATGGGATCACCTCTGATCTCCATAGTCTTGGGATGACAGCCTTTGCTGCATTAATGAGATGCCTCAGAAGTGACCTCCTATAAGTCTTCAGAGGGACTTCCGCCAGGTGCAGGAGAAGCAGAGAGGGGTCCCGGGGCAGATTGCCAGAAGGGCACTATCTTGGAGCAATCCCAAAATATATGGAAAAAGCTCCCCATCGCTCGCCGGCACCTCCAGCATTCAGCAGGGACAGTCGGGGCTATCCTATGTAGTCTCTGCGGAGTATAGTACCACCTCGTGAGGCATTTATAGTTTGTTTCCTGTGTCTTGGAGGACATAGAGGTTTTATGAGTTGCTAAAAATATATATCTCCACTGGTCCTCCGTCATCTGCCTGCTCAGGTCCCTCTCCCAGTCCATGCAAAAGCGGGGCATCTTAGTATCCTCAGAGCTCCCCAGCAGGGCACTAGTTTTGGAGGAGGGTCCCGCGCAATAGCCAATCGTTCGAAGGGGGTAAGGGCCCTGGTCAGCGCCTGTTTGGGTGCCAGACTCAGAAGAAAGCTCCGAAAGGTAAACAAAAGCCACTGATCAATCAGGTGCGTGTCCCACCTCTCCCTGGGATCCTCCAATCGCGTCCCACCGGAAGGCGATATGAGTTCCATCCCCCTCAGGAAACCCTTTTCGTTAAAGGTCTCTCTGAGACGAGGGAGAATACCAATTGGGAGGGATGGGTTGCGCACCAGCGGGACCAGAGGGGTCGGCCAAGGTGATATCTCCGCCCTTCCTCTAATTCTATCCAGGACGGATGGTCTTTACCGAGAGTCCTCCCCGTACCGGCCACCCAAGCCGCGTCCCTCAGAGGGGTTTGCAGCCAGGTCGCCTCTAGGCCCACCCACTTCTTCCTCGTTCCTTGATGGTGCCAATCTAATATGTGTTGGAGATTGACTGCACGCCAATACTGAAACAGGTCAGGGCAAGCTAATCCCCCAGCCTGTCTAGGCTTAAAGAGAAGTCGCAGTTTCACTCTTGGTTTCCCTCCCTGCCAGATAAATTTTACGAAAATCGAATTCACGGATTTAAAGTATGCCCTAGGGATATGTACAGGGAGGGTTTGAAGCAAATAAAGGATTTTGGGTAAGATCGTCATTTTAATAATGCTTATTCTACCCATCCACGAGAAGGTGGGCAGATCCCAGTTCGCTAAATCCGTCTTAATTCTGGAAAGGAAGGGGCCGAAGTTTGCAGTATATATCCCATCCACTGTTTTTGTAATTTTGGTACCTAGATATGTAATGGCCGAAGGAGGCCATCTGAATGGGAATGACGTTCTGAGGAGAGCTTCCGTCTCTCTGGGGAGATTCACCCCCAAAGCCTCCGACTTGGTATAGTTTATTTTTAAGAGGGAAAGCCTACCAAACCTCTCAAACTCCTTCAGTAACACTGGGATGCCCACTGTCGGGTTTGTGAGGAAGAAGAGCAGATCATCCGCATAGGCAGATATCTTATGCGTGGCTGATCCGACTGTGATCCCTCGGATATCCTCCTGACTCCTGATTCTGCATAAGAAAGGCTCCATAGAAAACGCGAAAATCAAGGGAGAGAGGGGGCACCCCTGTCTGTTACCATTCCTAATGTCGACTCGGCCCGATAGAGCGCCATAAACCTTGATTCTTGCCAAAGGGTCTGAGTAAAGGGCCATAACCAATTGCAGTGCCTTGGGCCCCAACCCAATATGCTCCAGAAATGCTCTAATAAACTGCCAATTTACCCGGTCAAAGGCCTTCTCGGTGTCGGTGGACAGAAAAACAGCCGGCTCCCCGGTTTCTTTGACCCTATGAAGAAGATTCAATAGTCTGGTTGTGTTATCGCAGGCTTCCCGTCCGGGGATAAAGCCCGACTGATCGCTGTCCACCAACCCCGGGAGCAGCCCCGACAGCCTATTCGCCAGTACTTTTGCAAGGGGCATGATCTGATATAATTGTAGGTTCCATTTTGGCATCTGTTGTGTGTGGTAAAAGGCAATGGGATACTAGAACATAGTCGATTCTGGAGTACGAGGCATGAACCGCAGAGTAAAAGGAGTAGTCTTTAGTGGTGGGGTGGCCAATTCGCCACGGCTCACAGAGCTGAGCTTTCTGAAGGATCCTTTTTATTTTCCCCAATGCCGCGTATGCCAGGGCCGACCGTCCTGTGGATGAGTCCAGTAAGGGATCCAGCGCTACATTCAGGTCTCCAGGTCTCCCCCGAGAATAATGGGCCCATCTTGTACTGCCATGAGCTTGTTTACAAAGGATTCTAGAAAAGCTACCTGTCCAGAGTTAGGGGCATAAGCGACTGCCAGTGTATATTTTTTGTTATACAAGGAGCCCTTGAGAATCAAATATCTGCCTTGCCCATCCGATATTTTGTCTGAGACCCGAAAAGGGGTGTTCTTAGCGATCAGAATCGCCATCCCCCTCGCCTTAACATCTGGAGCGTTACTAGTATAGGACTGGGAAAAGGACCTCTAGGTCAGCTAGGAGCTCTGTCACCCTTAAAATGCGTCTCTTGTATGAATGCGAAATTTGCTTTATGTCTGGACAGTTCCTGAGCTAATTTGGATCTCTTAATAGGGGTGTTCAGTCCTCTAGCATTTATTGGTGAAAGGAGGGGTAGGCACATTGCTAGAACAAGAGCTCTGCATGTTATCGCAGTCCCTGGTCACTGTCACTAGCCCCTGGTTTACTATAGTCTTGGGGGGATGGGTAGCAGGGACGGGGGAAGGGGGGTCAGTGGTAGGAAGGGAAGGAGGGGAAGAAAAAGAAGATAAAGGCAAAGAGAGAGAAAAGAAAAGTAGTGTTTGGAACCGCCCCAAACCTGAGATTAGGGTTTAGTTCCTTCAAACCTGAACACTAAACAGTATCCAACGAGGTCCCAAAGGTGCCCCCAACCCCGAGGGGTAAGCGGGGAGGCGGTTCGGAAGCCCGGTGTGTACGAGGGTGGGCAATGCCCTACCTGCGAGGAATCAGGAGTCAGCGATGACCCCTCACCCCCAAAGATGGGAACAAGGAGCTGACACCTCCCCTCCAAGTGGGGACCGAGAGGCCAGCCGCCGCTCGCAGCAAAGGTGCGCCAGCCCCCGGCCGCCACCAAATTATGACACCTTATTATAACAATGCGTTTGCAATCCTGTAAACTAAAAACAAAATTTTTAATAACAAAATATTTGAATCCGGGACTCGTCCGTCCGCTAAAAGAGAAAGAAACAATCAAACGGACCATGAATCAGGCCAACTAGGGCCCATCGTCCGACCCCCCCCCCCCCCCCAAAATGGTCAGCGCCGAGCCCGGGGAGGAAGACCACCGCACAGGTACCACCCGCTAGTTTCCGCTCGGGCCATGGCCTTTCCTCATCTCCCAGCCCAAGGAGCAGCGCCGACCAAGAAAGTGCAGTAAAAAAACTACTGTGAAAACTACAATAACCAACATTTAAGGCAATGTCAAGAGGCAAGTAAACACGTGTCATAACAAATTATAAATGCAGGCATACGACCTGTCAAAAGGCAGTCCGAGCGTCCCGATCGGGGGTAAAAGCGCGGGGGGGGGAGAGGTCCATCATATATAGCAATGTCCCCTACAACACAGTGAAAATAAACGCATCAGTCACATCCAGCCCGATTCACACGTCAGGGGGCTGTAGAGGTCGTCCTCCTCTGACCTGTGAAGGATATGGGTCCGGGGTGGCACCCAACCAGTCCGGGATCTGGAGAGGTCAATGGCCAACCTACTTAAGAAAGTTTGGTAAGTCCTCGTGCTTGCGAAGTGCGAAGGTTTTGCGCCCTTTTGAAGCGATCAGAGAAAAAGGGTAGCCCCAGCGGTAGGTCACGTTGTTTTGTTTGAGCAACTCCAACAATGGACGCAGGGTTCTCCTTCTCGCCAACGTGGATCTTGAGAGGTCAGAGTAAAAGTGCAACACCGCGCCATCGAAGTCAAGGGATCCCTTCCTCCTCGCCGCCGCCATAATTGCCTCCTTCTGCTGGAAAAAGTGAATTCTGCAGATGACGTCCCTTGGAGGATCACCCGATCGGGGGGGAGGAGCAATGGCCCTGTGCGCATGATCAATCTCGATTTTAGAGTCCCCTTCCGATTGTTCTCCAAGCAGCGCAGAGAAGATGCCCTGCAGTGTAGGCATTAGATCTTCCGCTCGTGTTGGTTCAGAAAGACCCCTAAGGCGGATGTTGTTCCGCCTATTGTGGTTTTCCAAGTCTTCAAGGTGGAGAGTCAGGTTGTTGTTAGCAGCCTCCTGTGCTTGCAGGCGAAGTGTCAGCTGCTGTATGACTGACCTGTCTTCCTCCTGGTTATGCTCCACCTTATCCAGCCTGGCATCTAATTGTTTTAGATCTCCTCTCAAGAGACCGACTTCTTCGGATAACTTTTTGCGAATTGAGCGTGTGATCATGGACAAGTCCTCTTTAGTAGGCATTGAGTGCAGGTGGGCCCAAATTTCTGATAGCGTGCGATCCACCGGAGATGACCTAGATGTGCCAGCATCCCCCCGGTCAGGTTCCTCCCCTGTAGCCCCCCGGGGCGGGCTCCCCGACAGGCCCGGATCTCGGAAGGGCTCTACGGGCTTCGAGATATAGCGGTTAAGGTCGCTCTGGTTGGCCGCCAGGGATTCTTTATTTTTGCTACCGCCGCCCATCGCGCACGAGGTCTGCTTTTCAATTCAGCTCGATCAATAGTGGAGTAGCCCAAAGCACTGCGGCGCTTCCTCCAAGGTGTTTCTTTGCGAGCCGGAGCAACCTAGGCGATGCTCGCCAGGGGCACAACGATTATGGTATACAATGTGGAATTGGATAGACTTGGGTAATACTAAATCTATGTCCAGATTGGAATAATATCGCACAAAGACACTTGGTTCACTGTAGGAGAAGCCGTTTTTAAACAAAGCAGGCAGAGGGCAAGGTGTTTCTTTATGAGCTGGTGCAACTTAGGTGATGTTCGCCAGGGGCACAGCGATTATGGTATAAAATGCGGAGTTGGATAGACTTGGTTAATAATAAATCTATGTCCAGATTGGAACAGTATTGCACAAAAACACTTGTTTCCCTGTAGAAGAAGCCGTTTTCAAACAAAGCGGGCAGAGCGTTTCTTTATGAGCTGGTGCAACTTAAGAGATGCTCGCCAGGGGGGCAGCGATTATGGTATGAAATGCGGAATCGGATAGACTTAGTTAATAATAAATCTATGTCCAGGTTGGAACAGTATTGTACAAAAACACTTGGCTCTTTGTGGAAGAAGCTGTTTTCAAATGAAATGGGCAGAAGGCAGAAGCTATGCACAAGAAAAGGAGTAACCTCGCCGGAGCATCACAGGGCAATGGCGTTAGAGCTGTTATAGCTGTCAGTCAAGGCAATAGGATCTTTAATGTGCAGCAAGTGCCCAGCTTGATAAGGGACAAATGAAGTCCCTGCGGTGCTACACAGGCTGAGGGGTGCTCAATTCAGTCCAGGGGCACAACAGGCACAACCCATGCTCCCTGCGTCTGTGTCCCCTGTGAGGCAAGGGAGGGGTGGACAAGGCCTTCAAGATGGCGCCGGAGCTGCGCTCCCAGGTTCTGCTACGTGTGTCCCCGAGGTGATGGGGCACAATGATGACAGGGTGGGGGGGATCCCGGGGCAGGTGCCCAACTCACCGCACGAGGCAGAACTCCCCCACTCCCGGGCAGAGCACTGTTCCTCTGTGCGGAGGCGGCAAGATGGCGGCCGCTTCTCCGACCGCTGCGTTAACAGTCCCGCACCCGCCGCCAGCAACCGCGAGGTCTGGGGGAGGAAGAAGACCGCCAGCAGGGGGGTCAACTGAGCTGGGGCCCGGAACACAGCATCACACGCAGCCTCACCTCGCGTCTGGGGCGTAAGTCAGATAAGGCTGCGGAGGCGGCAAGATGGCGGCCGCTCCTCCGTGCTCGTGCCTGCAGGCTCCAGAGCGGGCGCTTCTACCCCTCGTTCCTCTCATCAGACGAGTCCCGCTGCTGCAGAAGATCTTCCCTCATCCTCCCAGGTATGCACCACGGGTCGGGGCGCAGGAAACAGATGATAAAATTGCTTATATTAGCTAATGGGGCTGGGAGCTGGTAGCAATCACGTCTTTATGGCGCCATGGCAAGCTCCGCCCCCCTACTGAAGTATTTTTAATGTGCCATTTCTAGAATATCGCACAGAACCCTAAATGTGCCAGAGTAATTATTTCCAGCTTTGATCTATATTGAATGTGAGAAGCATCTCCAGGGTGCAGCAGATCTATACAGGGGCATGGGAGAAATGTTCCAGGCTTGGACGGGGGCTATTTATGATAGTAGAGGTCTGCTTTTTTGCTGTTTTTCTCAATCGGAAGTACAAGTATATATAGAGTGGGTGCTCTGGGCCCCATTTTCAGCCTGTAACATCATCCCCCTCCCCCCTTGTGCTTCTCTGTCAGTCAATGAGTAGACTCCATGGCTGATGCTTTAGCATTACAGGGACAGATCATAGGCAGTGGCAGATTTGGCCATTCTTTACAGGACACTATATCAAGTCTGTATTTCCTCATTGACATGTTTTGCAGCAAATGACAGCCAATCACATGGCCACCAGCGATGTGCACAAAAGTTAAAAGAGGCAAACACATGCCAAGTTAGGTACAATCATAGGACTGTAGTCCCAAATCCTTTTTATTGAGGCAAAGTGATTACAACCTATGACATGATATAGCAACCCTTCCTAAAGCCCGATAATCATACCTTTCCTCCGAGCTCCGGCGCTGGCATCACTCTTCTCCCTTCTGAGCTGTGTTTGACCCTGTCCACCGCATCTGAGTGGCTATGCAGAGCTGCGCACACCCGAAGGGAGATAAGTGATGCTGCACGCCCCTCAGAAGTGCGGCTATGATTCCATTACACACATTAATATGCATGGCAGGAGAAGCTGATTGGACTAGCAGCTGCACCTACACTGTGGACTTGAGGAGAGGTGAGTGAGCCTGCCATTCTGGGGGGTTTCACACTGGGGGAAGGACTGGGGACACTGGGATCACCATGGCCTCCAGCCGCTATCCCCTTTGGCATGGGTCCGGTATTCCCAAATAGATTAACAATGCTTATTCCCAGATGTGCACTGTGCTCTTCCTAACCCCCTTGCCTTTGGTCTTATGGGTAATGGGACAGGGGGATAACGGCAAGTCACTCGCCTTGGTGGCAGGTAACTTGCTCCCCCCTCTTCCTTTTGAACTAGTATGGGGGTCCCCTGGAACTTTTCAAAATATGCATAGATGCAAGGAAGGGTTAGGATCCACTTTAAACACTCCTTTCCCCATCCCAGATCCCTTGGTATGACAGCCAAGTCAGTGGGTGACATCTGTTGCAGTCTAGGCAAGTGGTGCTGTGATGCATCTCCCATAAGAGGATTTCCCAGCTTGCCTTGAACATCACTTGCGGTCAGCCGGGTTTCTTCTCCTGTTTTACTAGATTTGGGCTCAACCAACACCCAGCCCGATCTTATAGATTCCCGGGCCGATCCAATCACTCCCCGCGGGGCATCCAAGATCGGTATGCTTCGCTGTGTGAAACCCCCCAGGACGCGAGCAAACCTTACCTGACTCCCGGTCACTCTAGCAGGGAAGCGCGAGATGCGGCCGCCAGCGTGCTCGGAGCCGCTGAGGTTAGAGGCGGCTTTGACACTTATACCTCAGCAGCTCCGAGCATGCTGATTGGACGAGCGGCCGTGCATGCGCCATAGGAGTAGGGTGAGGTGAGTAGAATCAGGCGATCTGGGGGGTTTCACATAGTGGGGCACCCCCAATCAGGGTGCACCGGGGAAGTGGACCAAAACCCAGGATAGTCAAAATCCTGGGTGTTGGTCCACTTTAAATGAATTGTTTTCTTCTTGCCAGTCACCAGGCCATGCCCATAGTTTCCCCTGCTGTGCTTTAGCTCATTGTTTTAGTGTAACTCTGTAATGGTCTGTAGAAAGCGGGGAAAGGATCTGGTTTCCTGGTCCATGTTTAGTGATGTGAAAGGGCAAATTCTGAGTAAACATTGAGGACCACCTCCCCCTCCTCCCTCTTCTCCCCACAACAGGATGTGCAGGCGCAGTTTTCTTACAGCGCTTTAACAATTAGGCTGCAGGAATTGGAAGGGTGGAGGGAGGAATTTCCTTTAGCATACTTTATTTCTTCTGGAATTTTTCATCCCTCTGGGTCATGTGCCTTCTTTTCTAAAGCTGTGAATGCAGCACAGCACCACTCTGTAGTCTTTCAGTGCTACCAGATAGAACGTAACAGATACCGGTATATACCTCGCTGCAGCCTCACTGTGCTCTACAGATTATGTGTCAATGCATGTAGATTAAGAATATTATTTCCCCAATACTTCGCACGGTTTACAATCCCTAAAATATCTGTACAAACTTATCAAAGAGCACAGAATGAATAAAGTTTTAATAGTTCCCTATCAGAGTTTACTGAGACTGAGGTTTTCAAAGTGGACCAAAACCCAGGATTTTGACTGTCCTGGGTTTTGGTCCTTGCCCCCGGGGCACCCCAATCAGGGATGCCCCGCTGTGTGAAACCCCCTAGGTCATCCGAACAAACTCGCCTCTTCCCGGTCCTACCACACATGCGCGGCCACTCATCCAATCAGCGCGCTCGGATTAGCTATGGAGCGTGCCCTGCTGAAGGGATAGCGGGGATGCAGCCCCTGCTCACGCAAGCTCGGCTGGAATGGGAAAGAACGTGAGTTTCCGGGTGACCTGGGGGGTTAACCGATTCTGGGTCTTATAGATTTCAGGGCCAATGGGGTGTGGGTTTTGGTCCTCCATAAAGAGGAATTTTCACTATCCCAGGTGCCGTCCCTTACGACAGGGCACCTCAGTTTGGGCTGTCCTACTATGTGCATTCCCGTGGGCACCATGAAATCGCACCTTTCTGAAAGTATATATGATAACTGCAGGGGGGTTACATGGCAGGTCAGCCCACATTGGTCTGCCCAACACACTGTTGTTCCGCCTTAAAGTTGGGACAAACCCACTTTGGCCACCCCGGGAATCTAAAAGATTCCTGGGCTGTCCACTTGCCTTCTCTGAGGCATCCAAAAATCCCCAGGGTGCCAAGGAACTCACCTGCTTCCTGGTGCCCTCGGCGATGTAAACATCCCTACATCTCCAGCCTTTGCTTGCACTCCCGCCCCAGTCATTCAGCATTGGGACAGGAACCTGTGTCCGGCCGGGGATGCGCCAGCTCACGCTCCCGATTGCCAAGCTCTGCATGTAAGCAGAGCCATTTGTTGGGCATTACATATGCACAGCTAATGGCCCTGATTGGACGAGAAGAGGTACCGTAAGTTTTACAGGGTGTTCTGGGCACCGAACAAAATCCGGCATAGTCAAAATCCTGGGCTTTGTTCTACTTTAAAGTAAAACTACTTTTGGTCAGGTACTTGGTGTTCTGCCTTATTGTTTTCCTATTATGAAATGTAAAATAGACATTTCTGTTAGGTTTGTGCCCCCAGACCTGTGATTTACTTACTGTATTGGCCACAATAATGGAAACTTTTAAAAATGCCATTGATAGTGGAATTACCCTTTAAGGTGTGTGGTCTGCATGAATGTATCTTAATTGAACAAAACATGTGAGGAGATTGCTGAGGCAAATTGGTAGTTTTGTGGGACTGACATAGTGGGAGGACTTTACTAAATGGGTAACAGTGCTAAATACTATGCACACAATTGCATAAAGGACGTAAATAATTGTGACTAGGCAGTGGTGCAGACCTCCAGTCCATAAAAGATAGGTTAGTAAATAGCTCCCTTAATTCCCCCCTCTTATGATCAGTGGTGTAATACAGTGGCTGTCAGTCTTTTTGTGCCAAGTACCCCTTAGCAACAAGAGGGTCCAACCAAGTAACTAAAAGGAAGGGATCAATTATAACGTAGGTGAGAAGCCTGGTATCACATATAAATCAAGAAGGATTTATATAGTATACCAGACCAGTCAGACCCCCCTCCCCCTTGGTGTGCCCGAACATCTCAGTGTAGGTTGAGAAACAGTGGTGTAAGGTGCTTTAGAGTGCTTAAAGAGGAACTATAGTCAGAAATGATCGTAGTCCCTCTCTAAAATGTAGCAGTCAGACCCAGGCTGCCCCAGTACAATGCACTGTTAAAATAAAAACCATGTGGGTACTTACCTCTTATGGGATCCCGCTGTGGCTGCCGTGGAGCAGCCTTTCAGCTTGCATGGCCGGGACTTAACTGTATGTTGAAAATAGGCGCAGGACTGGTTTAACCTTCCCATTGTGTTACAGTGCCCCACACCAGTTATGTAGAAAATTGGTGTAGGACCGCTTTAACCCCCCCCCCCAGAGTATTACACTTAAAGTGGACCAAAACCCAGGATTTTTCTTATCCTGGGGTTTTGTCCTTTCCCTGGGGGCACCCCGATCGGGGGTGCCCCGCTGTGTGAAACCCCCCAGGATCGCCGCAGCCAACTCACCTCTTCCCGGTCCCACGGTGCATCTAAGAGCAGCGGCTCTGACGGCCACATCTTCTGCTTCCCCTCTAACAGTGCGAGTGCCCGCCCCGGCCATTTGTGAATGGCTGCCGCGGGCAGGCTCCCTGTTAGAGGGAGGCGGAGGATGGGGCAGTCAGAGCCGCGGTTCTTAGACACACCGTGGGCCCGGGAAGAGGTGAGTCCGTTTGGATAGGAGAGCAGAGGCGACAGGTTTGATCCCATCTGCTCTAACTCTGCAGATAACTCTGGCAGTATTCTCACTGCTGCATGATTTTGCCAGAGCTGCTGATAAGCTCAACTGTTACAGTGGAAGCATTCTGCTACATGTAGTCAGTCGTTTTTACTCAAGGCCAGGAAAGCCACACCCACTTTAGCAACACAGACACACAGGATCACAGCTATGGGGGCACAATCCTAACACAAATGTTTATTTTACATTTGAGAAGAGGAAAGCAATAAGGCGGAACACCTGACAAAAAATTGGAATTTTTCGTCAAGCCTTCTCAGACATCTCACGTGATTGCCAGAGAGGGGTGGAGGTTATTTAGGGGAGTAATTTACTAAGCTGAAGGTCCGATTTATGCCAGGCCAAAACCTGTAGACCCCCAGCTAAAAGGGCTGGGTAAGAGGTCTCCTAGTGTGTAACCCCTGAAGTAGGCAATATCTTACCTTGCTCCCACAGTGCTTGGGCAGGCCTCCTCCAGCACCAGGCACCTATATGGCTGCTAGTGGGTGCTCTCAGATGAAGGTAGAGAGGTGCTTTTTGACCTAATGCTCCTGGAGATTTAGTTTAGTACCTGTTAAATGTTTTTTGATTTAGCTTCTTGTTGTTATTTCAGACATTGGTAACATCTATTGTAACTTTATTTTTCCCCTGAATCTGCTCAATGCTACCAGCAAGTGTTTAGCCCGTAGTGAAGTTGCTTCAGCGATGTTTCATAGAACAGGCTTTACTTTAGCTAAAATTGGAGCTTTGAGACTGGAAACAGAGCTCAGGAAGCTGAGGGAGGGAACCAGAAACAAGGGGAGGTGGCTGTGATGGGCTCTGCAGAGTGAGACACGACTGGGAGAGCAGACATGGATGAACAAGAACCAGAGCTTTAAGCTTAGTTTGGCCTAGCGGCCAGACGAGCCATGAATAATCGGTCCTCTCTGCTCTGTGTAGTGCCTATAGTTGGACACTGCTAGGCTAAAGCAGGGCAGAACCTTGCCACACACACAGGATCCTGGGAGGATAAAGTTAAGAGCCTGGCATCCAGGAAGGCAGAGGAGCTAGAAAGGAGAAAGAATTAAGCTGCTATACAGTTTCCTCGGTTGGACGTTCAGGAGTGAGATGTTCAGACACAGAATGAAACAGAAATTGCTGCTGTTGCCTTTTGGTTATCTTGGGATCTGATCTCTGCAATCGACTTGCGACAGGGAGGAGAGAAGTCGGAGAAAAGCGTCCTGGGACAGCGACAGGAAAGGGGGCTTAGCAGGCAGAGCAAGAGAACTGCTGTGTGACTGCCTGTGACTGCAATGCCCTGGCTGAGTGCTGGAAGGAGGAGAAGACAGCAACAGTCACAGCAGCAGCAACAGCATCAGCAGCAGACATGCCCTCCCCAGTGTCCACTGCCTGGCATGAGGGAGAGCTCCGAACTGCCTCTACCTGCTGGCTGGGAGGAGGCCAGGGATTACGATGGGAGGGTATTTTATATAGACCACAACACAAGGAAGACCTCATGGATTGACCCGAGAGACAGGTAATCACTTGTATACATTTGTCATGGTATACACCTATGACCTTCCATGTCAGGCCTGTATTGTGTTTGTAACAAATACAGATGAAAGTATTCTGTTGAACCTATAATCAAAAATCACTCCATGTCCCTTTCAACAAATCACCCCCACCCCCTCTGGGCTTCTCGATTAGGGATGTCTCTACAGTTAAAATATGCCAAAATCTTTATGACAGGGGACAAGAAATAGCTTTGCACTGCAGTCTTCTACTGAAGGAGCTGTGGCTGCTGCATTTGTGTTAATTATTACCTGTCCCCTATTAAATGGAGTATTGCTAGGAGTACATGAGTATCACTCTAATTCAGAGCTTAATAATGGTGTGACCAATGATCAAAATCTATATAAATATGTTGGATGGTGGGAAGAGAGGTCACTTATACACCCGGCATCAAGAAATGTCCATCTAGGCTTGTTTCTTTCTTTTAATGAAAGGGAGAGGAAATCGGGGAACCACCAAACTTTGTGGGTCGGGGTGTCTCTCCTCTTCCAGCAGACACTTCTGCTTCTACTGTAATATGTGTGGATATTACCTGTTGCAGGATTGCTTTAGGTTGCTTTCAGACCTTGCTCTTGAATTATTGCAATGCAGCACAGCACAGTTAAAAAAGTTGGTATTTATGTTCATTTTATGCAATTTAAATGGCTGTGCTTTTGTAATACAGTTTTAGGCTACTGCCAAACAATACATACCACCCTGGTGGTACTTAAAGCAGACCTCCGGCATCATTTAATGAAAAAGTCCAAACGCTTAAAAAACTATTCCCCAGCATCTTAAATTAAAGCGGACCTTCACCCTCAATAAGAGCCTATCTTATATCTTTCCCACACCTTGTACATACAGATTGCTCACATTAAAAATCATCCTACCGGCATCTACTACATATTATGAGCCTTTAAACATCCATGATGGCGACTCATGGAGCATCAGGCTGCCTGCAAACAGGAAGTGTCTTTTGACTGTGTTGCTCTGCATTCTGGGATTGTTGTCCTTTCCCTGACCCCAAGCTCTGGTCTGTCTGTGCAAAGCACACCTATAACCCCACCCCCTGTACTTTATCCCGCTCTCCTTTTCTCAGTATGTGTGACGCTTCTGAGTCAAGTATCCTAAAGTCCTGAACAGAGTTGCAGCCCGGTGGGGTGAAGAATAATAAGTATTAAAAAACTTTAAATATATTAATTTTAGATGCTGGGGAATAGTTTTTAAGGGTTTGGGCTTTTAATTAAATCATGTTGAAGGTCCGGTTTAATATTAACAATTTTAATCACTTACTTTTTATTCTTTCCCCCACTGACCTGCAACTTTGTTGCCTCAGAAGCATCACATACTGAGGAGAGGCGTGGTTATAGCTGTGCTTTGAACAGACAGAGCAGAGCTGGGGTCAGGAAAAGGTCAGCAATCCCAGAATGCAAAGCGGCACAGTCAGAAGCTACTTCCTGTTGGCAGATAGCCTGAGACGAAGCGGGCCACCATCTTGGATGTTTAAAGGCTTAGAAAATGCAGTAGATGTAAATAGGATGATTTTAGATGTGGGCAATCTGTATGTGCAAGGGGGGGGAATAGGCTCTTATTCAGGGTGACGGTCCGGTTTAAGCCTGCCATTTTGGAACTTCCTCCCCCAACATCTCAGCCATGCTGCTGCCTGGATTCAGCCGACATAACTGACAATGCACAGTAACAGGAAACCCAGCAGCACTTCCTGTATGTGTAGCAATCTAAATTGCCCCGGGGAGGGATGCATATAAGCACTGTTCTATGTTCTATGTCCTTCAACATTGGTTATGTGCTTTGCCATGTGTGCTCCTAAAAATGGGTACCTTTGGTACAGACACCTTGCTTCTCTACTCCACCAGTACCCAGGAGTGGTCTGTGGATAATCAAGAGGAGGGGGAGGCCAGCCTTCTTTGGACTGATATACTGCAGTCGTCCTTGGGATCACCATGTTAGTATAAAGGCAGCTATGTCTGTGGTAGACATGCTGTACTACCTATTTGCTTTGATGCTTTAAACAAGAGGTTGGGTATATCTGCCTTTGTGGCATGTATTTTTAACTGGTTAATATATATAGTATAGACATCTCTGAATGTAGTATTTTCTCATAAATTAGCCTTTATTCCTATGAGGCTCGCTGCTACCAGTTTTGATGCATTAGTGTTAGTAGTGGAAAATTCAGCAGTATGCTTATGAGCACTTTGCCTTCTATTCATTCTACTGAATGTAAAAGGCTGCTAATGGTGAAGTTTTTTGTTCATTCACACAGCATACCTTAAGGCATACAGGTATATATGGTATGCCTCTAATAAAATGGCTAGGTTGTCTGACGCTATAACGCCTGAGATAATACAATACTATTAACATTCTTTGAGTGTATAGGTATTCCTCGATTTCCTCACATCATCTGGGGTCTCCTCCACTACCATCCCTCCTCCTCCTCCTCCTTCTAATCGTAGAGCGTAACGGATGTTCACTACAGCTCAGTTATTGTACTTAAGAGTGAGGCCACCGGATTTGAAGGGGTGGATGGAGGAATTTAAGCTTGCTAATTTTTTCTTCCTCTCTTTACTCCACCCTTTTCCTTTTCAGCTTTTTAAAACATCAGTTATTGGCCAGAGTGAGAACAAACATGCAACAAACAAGTTTTATTTGAGCCAAAAATAGTTGCTAAAATATTAAAAATGAACAATAGCTCACCCTAAAGGGATTTTCCCCATTTTTCACAATTTTTCTTACAGTACTGGAAAGAAATGAGCAAAAAATGACATGTCTGGGGTTTTAACTATATTGCATCTTAATCAAATGACTTTATTTGGGGCAAATATACAGCAAATTTCCTAGGCTGGCAACAGGCGTGGAAATTGTGGAGGGGCCAATGTAAACTCTGTATGCCTTGTGGGGGGAGCAGCTTTTCCCCTGGTCGCCACCTGGTTTTGCTGGGGGGGTTTGCTGGAGGGGAGTTTGCAAGCAATCTATACTAGGAGGCCGATTCATTAATAGCGCCAGGTAGCGACAGATGAGCGCCAGTAGCGTGATTTTCACAGCGCCAGCTAGTATTCGCTGTGCTTGGCCGGGGTTTGCTGGAGGGGGGTTTGCAAGCACTCTATACCAAATTCCATTGTTGGTCACTAGGGCGGGAAGTTCTACGGCTTTTAGGTAGCAGAGAGCATCCTAGGTCAGAATGCTGGGGTGGGGGGCTGTTTAGCAGACCTAAAGTCTTAAATAAAATTAGGCCTTCTTTAAACCGGACCTTCAGCATCATTTAATGAAAAGCCCAAACCCTTAAAAAACGATTCCCCAGCATCTAAAATGAATTTGTTTTAAGTTTTTAGTCACTTACTACTACTACTACTACTACTACTATTATTCTTTCCCCCACTGGTCTGCCACTCTGTTCAGCACTCTAGGATACGGGCGCTGCTATCTTGCCTCAGAAGCATCACATATTAAAGTGGACCAACACCCTCAAAAACAACATAACTCTATTCCCTTTAATAGTAAAAGACACTTACCTTTTGATCACTGTTGGAGCCGTCTGTCCCTCGCTGCGCCTGGAACCTTCTGAATCCTCCGCCGGAAGTCCCGCTCTCCAGCTCTTGTCCGGTCATTAGCATTTTTTGTCCGTCGCTGAGCTCTTCTTTCTTCTCGCGTTACTTCTGTCTGTGCTCCTCTTCTCATGATGTCATCCGGGGGCGTGGCCTCTCGCTGCTCTCCGGAGCAGCTAGTGAGGGGTACGTGGCTGTCGGTGCCGCTTGGCTGCTTAGCCGTCATTGGCGCTGAATGGAGCCGAGCAACAGCG
Organism: Gastrophryne carolinensis; assembly: GCA_027917425.1. Taxonomy (NCBI): domain Eukaryota; kingdom Metazoa; phylum Chordata; class Amphibia; order Anura; family Microhylidae; genus Gastrophryne; species Gastrophryne carolinensis. The sequence continues at coordinate 364,237,998 of CM051236.1, forward strand.
AGCACACTGATTGGCTGAGTGCGCCGATGAGCCAATGAGCTCACTCGCTCTCGTCCAAGTCTGCGCCGTGGGAGTGGAAGGAAAGTGCATGTATGGTGTGACCTGGGGGAGGGTAAACACGGCAGGGCATCCCAATTCGGGATTGCCGCCGCACAGAGGAACAACACACAGGAAGTGAAATTCCTGTGTGTGGTTCCTCTTTAACATGGTGGGATCCTAAACAGATGACAATGTCTATCTCAAAGGAATGCAAACTATTTTATGTTTTAAGACTTTTTTTTCGGATATTGCCACTTATGTGCATTCATTGGCCAAATTAGCAAAAGCAAGTTTAAACATTGCCCCCATTTGTAGCTAAAGAGACATTCAACATTAGCCTTGCTTTCTTTACATGGAAACAGTTTAGCACAATGGGCTTAAAGCATGATCTGCAGGTAGAACAAGGAAAGCACGAGCAAGACTGTGAACTTGCTGAACTCTGGAAGGTAGAGGTAGTTTAGGTGTACATAAATATGCGGTAGTTGAAATGTTTCATCCAAACATTATCTGTGCAGCATTTCAGCCACAACATGAGAATGCCAGGCCAAAACAGTTGAAAAATGTCAAGAAACATGTGACCATTAAGTTCTTATTGTGTGACATTGCTGGCTGTAGGGAATTATGTAAGATAACCATGCAGACAGCAGCCAGAGTTCATTCAACACCAGTAATAAAAACAAAAATATAATCTGGTCCAAATAAGGTTGGTTTCTAATACACCCTCTCACTTGTTGACTCAGGGTGTGGTGTAAGCAATGAAGAAATAGACCCAAAATATGTGGATGTTTGGCCAATACACTTATTCTAAGTATGTCACACACCCCGCTTCAAGATAATCATTACATGTGGGTAGTATGGTCTGAAGAGGGCGATCTGCAGAGATGATTGGAGGAAAGAAAGCCCCTCCCAGTCCATAAATACCTGGGACCTCCCACTCATTACCCAGTTTTTCATCTCTGCAGACGGCGAGCAAGTCAGAAGATGATGTCTCCTCCTTGCACAGGGGGATTTCAGGTAGCCGGGTTTAATCCCGGCCCGCTTTTCTCTCTATTTCCACCCGGTTATGTTTTTTATAAGTCCCAATACACATGCCTCCCAGTCTAGGCTGTATCCCGGGTGAGGGTAGAATGGCACTTTTAGTGCTCTGGAGCCATGCTCCACCGCGAGACCCTGTACCAGAGGGTAGGCGGTTATCCGGGCTGGTGACCCCGGTTTAGGATGCCCTGTCCCTTGGCCCCCCTTTCCTGATGCCCTTCTCCTGTGGTGGTGGGGATAAAATGTCGGGGGCCACGTTTTTTACCTCAGAGTTAGGATTTATTTATTGAGCATTGTTTCACTTTAACAGCGGCGCTTGCTGCTACTGGCGCCAGAGCTGAGGAGAACTTTTCTCCTCAGAAGTTGTAGTTGGGGGGTGGGGCCGGCTGTTGGCGCTGGCTTGTCCCCCTGGCTTTACTGCTTTTTGTTGCGGTGACTACCGCAATGGCCGCGGCGCGGTTATTTGCGCTGGCGGTTCCCTTAATCTTGTGAGGGGAGATCTCCCCTCACGCGCTGGCCACAGTGGGCTGGGCTGGGCGATTGCGCGTCGCCGCGGCCCGCACCCATTACATCCCTGGGGTCTACCCATTACATCACTACCCATTACATCCCTGGGGTGGTTACCGGTGCCGCGGCTGCTGTTCTTGCCATGGCGCCGGTATATGTGTGCGCTATAGTGTTTTTCTGAGGTAATTTACCTCACACATTTTGCCATTAGGGGCGGAGCCGGGCTGTTGAGCGGGACGCCACGGGCGCCCCTGTTAGGCAGACCCACTGCGGAGCCTGCTTTCCGCTCTGTAAGGGGGCGGAGCTACGCATATCGCGCGCTCTGCGCTGGCCACGCCCACAGGATCCTCTCTGCCTCTGTGAGCTGCGTGTGTGGTGGACGCCATTTACCTCACGCAGGAAGGCACAGTGAGTGGCCCTATGGGCCCCCTATATTTCTATATATATATATATATATATATATATTTACTTATATGTAACCCTTTATATCCGGCAGTCTTTCAGGTAGAATACCTTAGGTTTTAAGGGGTCTTCTTCCGGTCCTTGGGTCCCTGGGTTAAATTCCATGTTAAAATCCTCCCACTTGGGACAATTATAAGGGCATCCCGGGTTGCTTACTAGCGTAATTCCCTCGGTCATTGCGACTACATATAAGTTCACCGTATGGAGGCATCCCCAGATACCGGGCTCCCCTCGGGGCAATCCCGGAAGTGCATGGGCTGTGGGGTATCCCTAACAGGGGATGACGTATTTCTATGTATACCATGTGCACAGCAGACTATTACACGGCAGTCAGAACCCCAGGCGTCTGGGTCAGCACCGCCGGCGTCATCCCCTTCCCACCCCGTCTTGGCCCGTGTCCCGTGTGACGTTGTCACGGGTGGGCAGTCGCAATCTGATGTGTGTGCTAGATTGACTAATTCTAATCCTAATTGAAAAATGTATTTCTTCTGCGGTTGCCAAGAAGGCTCCAGCTAAGAGAAAGCATGTCACCGGTCCCACCGACATTTGAATATGACGATGAGGATCCCTGGATTGGTCAGATTACTCCCCCCTGGAGGAAGGGGAGCTATTTGACGAATCGGATTATTCGGACGACCAGCTATTTGTTGGCGCGGACTCTGAAGGGGTCGGGGAGTTCTTTGGATACTTCTAACGTCCTTGCTCAGATGTTTGAGGTTCTGGCTATTTCTCCTCCAGAGGTTGCTCCTCATCAACAAGGGGAGTTTTATGAGGAATCCAAGCCGCGCTTGGAATTCCCTAATCAAAGGCATTTTGATAAGATTATTTCTAAGGAATGGGAGAGGCCGGCTCGGCTCCCAGGCATTCCTCAGAGTTGGGATAAAAGATAGCCTTTCCCTTCGGACATGGTTAAGCGCTGGACGTCCCCCCCTGAGGTGGACGCACCAATTCTGGGGTTATCCAATTCAGCCGTTTTTGAATAACCCCGATTGCTCTTCTCTTAAAGATTGAGGGGATAAATGAATTGGCCAGATGGCTTGTCATGGTTTCGCCAGTATTGGGGCAGCCATACGGCCCTTTTTGCGCTTCCTCTCTGCTGGTGGTGGCTACCAGGTCGGTGGTCAGAGACTTGTTGTCATCTTCCGGTTTGCACCCGGACAGTGACGAATTTCTGGGACTTAAACATTGTGAGTTATTCTTGTCTTTCATGTTAGCCGCCTTGGAGAGCTTCTGCTCTGATGGTGACTATAAGGCGTTCAGTTTGGTTGCGCCAGTGGGCGGCCGACTTTGGGCCCAAAAAGTCGCTGACGTCTCTCCCATTCGTGGGGCTACGGCTTTTTGGAGAAAAATTGGATTCAGTAGCTAAGGGGGGGTAAGTTACCTCAACGCAAGAAGCAACGACGTCCCTTTCGCGGAGCGGCTTCTTTCAATCATTCCTTTCGCGGATCCAGAGCAGGAAGAGGTTTCGCCTTCCCTTCCACTAGAGGAGATTCCTGGAATAGGGGCAGAGGACGTGCCCGCTCAGGATACAACTGGGGTTCAAAACCCAAAACCTGCGAACAAGCCTGCTCAGCAATGAGGGGGCGCCCTCACCCGTGCGGGTGGGGGGACGGCTGCGACACTTCTCTCTGATCTGGATTCGGGAGGTTTCGGACAAACGGATCCAGGAAGTCGTGTCTTCCGGCTACAAGTTGGAGTTCGAGTCCCGTCCTCCTCCGCTTTTCTTCAGGTCTAGGGTGCCCCCGGACGCACCTGGCGCACAGGGGCTTCGGGAGGCGTTTTTCAAGTCTTCTGGAGATAGAGGTCATCTCGCCAGTGCCCCTATCAGATCAGGGTCGGGGATTTTACTCAAATCTGTTCACGGTCCCCAAAAAGGATGGCTCTATCCGGGCCATCCTGGATCTGAAGATCCTCAACAGGTTTATCAGGCTGCGAAAATTTCGCGTGGAATCGCTTCGTTCAGCTATCCGCGCTCTCCGTCAGGGGGACTTCATGACGTCCATAGACATCAAGGACGCTTTCCTCCATGTTCCGATTTTTTCCCGTGCACCAGAGATTCCTCAGGTTTGTGGTGGAAGATCGGCACTTTCAGTTTGTAGCTCTTCCTTTTGGTCTCACCACAGCTCCAAGGGTTTTTCACCAAGGTGCTCGCTGGGGTGATGGCTCTTCTTAGAGCGCAGGGAATTCGCATAGTGCCATATCTGGACGATCTCCTCATCATGGCATCATCATTCAGCCAAGCGGAATTGGACACCAGGACGGTAATATCCACTCTGGAGAGGTTCTGCTGGGTGATCAACTACCCCAAGTCCTCCTTTTACCCGTCCAGGATAGTATCCTTTCTGGGAATGTCTCTGGATACAGATCAGGCCAGAGTGTTCTTTCTTCAATCCAAGGTTGTTTTGATTCAGGAATTGATTCGGTCGCTCATGTCCATTCCTCGTCCGACCATTCGACTAGGAATGAGACTGGTGGGGTTGATGGTGGCCTCCTTCGAGGCAGTCCCCTTTGCCCAGTTTCACACGAGGACGCTACAACTCCATCTATTGTCTGTCTGGGACAGATCTCCTCTGTAGCTGGATCAATTCTTTCTGATGTCTCCCCGGGTTCGCCGACCACTCAGGTGGTGGCTGAACTCAACCAATCTGTTGAAGGGCAGGTCTTTTCAGACTCCTCGTTGGGAGGTGGTCACCACGGATGCCAGCCTCTCAGGATGGGGGGCTTCTGGAATGATCTGCAATTTCAGGGGTTGTGGGGACCCCTGGAAGCCCACGAGCCTATCAACATTCTGGAATTGAGAGCCATCAGAATGGTTCTTTTTCGTTTGACTCATCTCCTGCAGGGCTTGCCGGTCCAGGTTCGGTCGGACAATCGGACGGCGGTTGCCTACATCAATCACCAGGGAGTGACTCGCAGCAGGAGTGCCCTCAGGGAAGTGTCGTTGATTCTGGACTGGGCGGAGAGCCACGTCCCGTGCATCTCGGCAGTTCACATTCCGGGAGTAGAGAACTCGGAGGCGGACTCTCTGAGTAGGTGGTCAGCTCGCAAGGGGGAGTGGCCTCTCAGTCCCAAGGTGTTTCGTTCGATTTGTCTCAGGTGGGGTTCACCGGTGGTGGACCTCTTTGCCTCCCGTCACAATCACAAACTTCCGGCATCTGTGTCTCTGGCGAAGGATCCGCTAGCCTTCGCGACGGACGCCGTGTCCCTGAACTGGAGGGATCTGGGGTTTCTGTATTTGTTCCCTCCGTTTCCCATGGTAGCCAGAGTAGTGCGCAAGCTGGCTCTGGAAGGAGCGTCAGCAATTCTGGTGGCTCCAAGGTGGCCAAGACAGGTTTGGTTCTCAGACGTGGTAAGGTTAGCAGAAGATCAGTTCGTTCTGCCCCTGCTGCCGGATCTGCACACACAGGGTCATCTACGTTGCCCCAATTTACCAACGCTGGCTTTGACGGCGTGGCTGCGGAAACCTACATCTTGAAGGAGGAAGGTCTTTCTGATGCGGTTATTCAGACTCTTATTAGCGCTAGGAAGAGGTTTTCTTCTTCCGTTAACTATAGGACTTGGAGGTCTTATATTGATTGGTGTGAGACTAGGGCTTTCCCTTGCAGGGAATTCTCTATTTCTAGAATCCTGGAGTTCCTGTAACATGGTTTGGATCTAGGGCTCCAACTTAATACTCTGAAGGGGCAGGTGTCTGCCCTGGCGGTGTTTTTCCAAAGATCTTTTGCGCTTCATCCGCTGGTTAAGACCTTTTTCCAGGGGGTTACGCACGTGCGGCCCCCTAGGAAGGCTCTGATTCCGGTTTGGGATTTGAATTCGGTTCTTTCTGCTCTTCAGGGTCCTCCCTTTGAGCCCTTGCATGATATTGCCTTGTCTTCCCTTACGCAGAAGGTAGCCTTTTTGGTAGCTATCACTTCCGTTAGACGTGTTTCTGAGTTGGCGGCTCTGTCTATTCAAGCCCCATATTTTGAAAGACATCAGGACAAAGTGGTTTTTCGTTTTAAGGTGGTTTCGTCCTTTCATTTGAATCAGGATATTGTTCTGCCCTCTCTGTGTCCCAATCCCAGCAATGACAAGGAGAGGGCCCTGCATTCTTTGGATGTGGTTCGGGTTGTGAAGTATTATTTGGTGGTAACGTCTGCCTTTCGCAAGACTGATGCATTTTTCGTGGTGCCATTTGGGCCCAAGAAGGGTCTAGCACCTACAAAGTCTACCATCAGCAGGTGGATTCGTCAGGCCATTGTCGGGGCCTATTCTGCTAAGGGGAGAGATCCTCCCTTTCGTGTTACAGCTCATTCTACTCGTGCGGTTGGGGCTTCCTGGGCTTTTCAGCACCAGGCCTCTGTTGAGCAAGTTTGCAAGGCCGCTACCTGGTCTTCTGTTCACACTTTTTCAAAGTTTTTACAAGGGTGATGTTTGGGCCTCAGTGGATGCTGTTTTTGGCCGCAAAGTTCTGCAGGCTGCAGTAGTTTAAGTTGTGCTTTATGCCTTGTTTTGGATCCCCACCCTTTATGGACACTGCTTTTGGATGTCCCACATGTAATGATTATCTTGAAGCGGGGTGTGTGACATACTTAGAATAATACCATTTTGTGAATACTCACCTTGTAAAATGGGTATTATAAGTATGTCACACACCCCGCTTCAACCCGCCCTTTTGTATTCTGGATCCATCGTTTTGTGAACCTTGCGTTGTTATGACTAATATTTGGCTCTTCCTGGTCCCTTACCTTACTGCTTTCTTTATACTGGGTAATGAGTGGGAGGTCCCAGGTATTTATGGACTGGGAGGGGCTTTCTTTCCTCCAATCATCTCTGCAGATCGCCCTCTTCAGACCATACTACCCACATGTAATGATTATCTTGAAGCGGGGTGTGTGACATACTTATAATACCCATTTTACAAGGTGAGTATTCACAAAATGGTATTATGTCTACATGGTTCATTTGTACATTGTAACTATACAGGATACATTTGGAATCATTATTTAATTAACTGTGGCTTAAAGGGACAGTCCAGACCACAGCAATAATGAAGCAGCAAGCAGCTTACCTGATCACTGCTCCATGTGCCTCTTCTCTGTTCTCTGCAAAGTTGGCTTCAAAGTTGGCCTAACTTCTCATTCCATTCCTTTACGGCCAGACTCCAAAGTGGTCTAATGGCTTCCCCGTCTCTTGGCGCTGAGTTTGGCAAGCCACAGTGGTCTTACAGCTGGCTCCAACCACAGCAGAGTAAGAATGACTCATAAAGCTAGTGGCTTTGCTTAGAATACATAAGGTATATAAAATCATAGATTTTACAATGCTTTTGATATGACTAATGTTTCACTGTTTAAAAGCGGAGAGGAAGTTTGTGTGCTCCTGGGCTGTGATAAAGTAATTGTCCAGACCAGGTAAACTAATTTAGTTAATAACCTCAAGTGTATACTCACCTTTTGTCCCCCGCAGCTCCTCTTTGTAGTGCCAGGATCTTCATACTGATGAGAGAGAATAAGCAATTTCATCCTCTGTCGCGCAGACATGCCTGCTCCATCGCAAGTGCTGAACCTGCCTTGGCACGCCCCCTCCATTTCCATTGAATTGAGTAGGCATGTGAGTGCAACAAGGCATGAGAGACCACCAGTGCTGGAAGAAGGAATCACTGGCTCCGGGCCATAATAACTAAGTGTGAAGATGCTGGTGCAGCCCAGAGAAGCTGTGGGGGAGCACTTTACCTGCCCAGAGGAGCTGCGGGGGAACACTGTCTCTGCACAAAGGAGCTGCTGGGGCCAGATGTTAAGTATAGACTTTTTTTGTTTCTGTCTGGACAGTCCCATTAAAGTGAACCAAAACCCTGGATTTTGACTATCCTGGGTTTTGGTCCTTTCCCCCGGGCCCCCCCGATCAGGTGCTCCCTGCTGCATGAAACCCCCCCAGATCACCGAGCCCAACTCACCTCTTCCCCCCGCTTCCCCCTGCTCCCCCGCTTCCCCCTCAAACATGGAGCATGCCTGCGTAGGCTCTTTACAAATGTCTGTCGCTGGCACGCGCACTGCTAGAGGGATAGCGAGGATGCGGCCGCAGTTTGTCCATGCACATGCGCCGTTGGACCGGGAAACAAGATAAGTGTATGAGGCGACCTGGGGGGTTTCACACAGCGGGGGTGTCCCGGGGGGGAGAAGGAATCGATTGCGGTGGGTTTTGGTCCACTTTAAAGCGTAATTCCACTTTCAATGGCATTTTATAAGGTTTTCATTATTGTGTGCCAAAATGATTTCTTCAATGTGCTACGATTATTTGTTACTTTTTATTTTCAATTTGTTTGCAACTTTGTTATAAAAGAAAACAGCTTTCCCTAGCAACAATGTGTTTTACATTCCAGAAGAGGAAAACCATAGGGTAGAAAATTAAAACATGACACAAAAGGAGTTTTCCTGAACTTCCTGTAAGTTTCAGGCATTGTAACTAAGGGCCTTGGTGCAGCATGTGGATACCAAGTATAAGGGACAGAAGAGATGGGATAACTCATTATCTATCACCACTAGAACACCCTGCTATTGCTGCTTATCACTGATCTTAAAAACAAGGACCTTTTATTGAGAGAACATAAAGTATATTCCAAGTGTGACATACACTCCGCTTCAATTCTTCATGACATTTGGATTATTCTCCAGTAGAGGGCGAACTTCTGCAGAGATGAATGCAAAAATGGAGCTCCTCCCAGTCCATAAATACCTGGGACCTCCCACCAATTCCCCAGTTTCTTCTCTGCAGGAAGGCGAGCAAGACAGAAGATGAAGACTTCTCTTACTTGCAGGTAAGCCGGGCTCGCGCCCGGCCATTTTTGTCCCTATTGCTGCCAGGACCTTTCCTAAATTATCCTATTCGAGCCTCCCAGCCTTGGCTGCGGGTCCTGGTAAGGGTAGGTGGCACCTTAGGGTGTGCAAGGAGCATTGCTCCGCCGTGAGACCCCATTACAAGGGGTAGGCGGTTGCCCGGGTTTGGTGATCCCGGTGTGGGATGCCCTGTCATTCATATGGCCAGATCCTGGCTGGGATTCCCCCCTTCCGGGTCCCTTACTTCTCTCTGGGGGGGGTCGGCATGTATACCCTGTTGGTTTATATGTGTATGACACTGTGTGTGTGTGTGTGTGTGTGTGTGTGTGAGTGTTTTTACTTGTGTTGGGTGCTGACAGGATGTTTGCTTACACTTAGGGCCATAACGGTGCTGGCCTCCTTCACTCAGCCTGGGGAGCTTCTCCCCCTCAGGCTTGTTTGGGGCTTGTTCGTTTGGCGCGATGCTGTGGGCCAGCCCATGGCTGGGATCCGCGTTGCTGGGAAGGGGGCGTGGCCTGGTGACGCGCGTTCTGTGCTGGCCCGCCCCCCCTCCTCTTCCTCCTCTTCTCACAAGGCTCTTCTCCGGGGGCCATCTCGGTGCTGCTGCAGGATCCTGTGTGCTCCTGGCCAGTAAGGGCCTGTTGGCCACTTCCTTTGCTTATGCGGGGGCCCCTCTTCAGCAGGGGGGCCTCCTGTTTTATCGCATGTGTGTGTATGGATATATATATACATATATATATATATATATATATATATATATATATTTTTTTTTTTTTGTGAGGCAATTTTGACTTAGATCTTCATTGTGTGTTTCAGATTGCATTGTTTATGTGCATGTTAAGGGGTTCCTCCTAGTCCTGGGGTCCCTAGCCTTAATATAGATCACCACAAATCCTCCCACTGGGACTTTTAAGGGGCATCCCGGGTTGCTTATTGCTTAAATTCCCTGCGGTCTTGCGATTGACCACAAAAATCACCATATGGAGGCTCCGCAGGATACCAGGCTCGGGCTCCCTCTGGGACAATCCCGGCCATGTGTGGGTTGTGGGGCATCCCTTATGGGTGAGAATGTGCTTATTTGTATACCATGTGCACAAAAGGCCATATCGCGGCAGTCGGGTGCCCAGCCTTCTGGGTCGGCGCCCCCCGCTTCATTGCCTTCCCCTCCCCACCTTATCCGTACCCCAAGTGACATTGGTGCTAGCAGGGAGTCGCATTCCGATGTTTGTGCTAGGTTGGCCAGCATTGAGAAATTTATGGTTAGCGCGGTGGGCAAGAAGCCCAGGCTAAATAGAGACATTTGTCGTCGGTCCAGACGACTTGGGATATTGATGATGATTCTTTTGATATGTCAGATTATTCCCCGCTGGAGGAGGGGGAATTGTATGAGGAGTCAGAGGCTGACGATGTACGGTTTGGCGATGCTGATGTTGGGCAGGCGCTGGGGGATGCTGTTGACACGGCCACGTTTTTGTCACATCTCTTGGAGGTTTTGGATATTGCGCCGCCTGAGGCGCCCCCTCTCAAGAAGGGGGAATTTTTTGGGGTCCACAAACCTCGTTTGGAGTTCTCTACCCAGGGTCATTTTGATGCACTGATCCTTAGGGAATGGGAGAAACCTAGTCGGCTTCCGGGTGTTCCTCAGGGATGGGATAAGAAGTATCCTTTCCCGGTGGAAGCGGTTAAGCGCTGGGCTTCTCCTCCCGAGGTCGATGCGCCAGTTTTGGGGTTGACCAACTCCTCCGTGCTTCACACCCCTGACGCCACTTCCGTAAAGGATGGTGAGGAGAGGCGCCTTGGCCTTGATCGCCATGCCTTTGCCAGTGTTGGTTCGGCTTTGCGGCCTGTTTGTGCATCTGCGCTAGTGGCGGTGGGTGCTAGGTCTCTGATTAGGGACTGGTTAAATGACGCTCACCTTGATCCGGCCAGCGCTGAGTTCACTACGCTTAAAAGATTTGAATTGTTCATGGACTTTGTCTTGGCTGCTATGGAAGACACTATTGTTTTGTGTAGTAGGACTTCAGCCTTATTGGTGGCCATGCGCCGCTCGGTATGGCTCCGTCAGTGGACGGCGGACTTTGCGGCCAAGAAATCGCTCACAGCTCTTCCCTTCTTGGGTACGCAGCTGTTTGGAGATAAGTTGGATGCTGTGGCAAAGGGAGGTAAGTTTCCTCAGCGGAAGAAACTGCGACGTCCCTTTCGGGGGGCAGGCTCTTTCAATCCTTCCTTTCGAGGTGCCAGAGCTGGTAGAGGTTTGACCTTCTCGGGTGTCAGAGGCTCTTCCTGGAACAGGGGCAGAGGTCGGGCCCGTCCCGCTTCTGCCTGGGGTCCCAAACCCAAGCCTGCGGGTAAACCAGCTCAGCAATGAAGGGGCGCCCTCCCCCGCTCGGGTGGGGGGACGGCTGCGGCTCTTCTTCCAGGTCTGGGCTCGGGAAGTCACAGACAATTGGATCTTGGAAGTGGCCTCCTCCGGGTACAAACTGGAGTTCGAGTACTGGCCTCCTCCAAGATTTTTAAGGTCTCGGATGCCCTCGGACCCTCAGGCGGCACAGGGGCTCCTGTTAGCAGTGAAAAACCTTCTGGACATGGGAGTTGTATGCCCGGTGCCTCCGTCGGAGAGAGGCAGGGGTTTCTACTCCAACCTTTTCACGGTTCCGAAGAAGGAAGGTTCTGTAAGACCCATATTGGACCTCAAGGTCCTCAACAGATTCATCAGATTCAAGAAGTTCCGTATGGAGACTCTGAGCTCGGTCGTCAAGGGGATTTCATGACATCCATAGACATCAAAGATGCATATTTGCATGTTCCAAATTTTCCAGCGCATCAGAGATTCCTCAAGTTCGAGGTGGACGATCAACATTTTCAGTTTGTAGCCCTTCCCTTTGGGGTTGACCTCAGCGCCGAGGGTCTTCACCAAGGTTTTGGCCGGCATAATGGCCCTATTCAGAGCTCAGGAAATTTGCATTGTGCCGTATCTGGACGACCTATTGATTTCAGCGTCTTCCCTCCGCCAGGCGGAGCTGGACACCCACCAGGTGGTGTCGACCCTGGAGAGGTTCGGGTGGTGTCGACCCTGGAGAGGTTCGGGTGGGTGGTCTACCGCCCCAAGTCCTCTCTCTCGCCATCACGGAAGATTTCATTTCTGGGCATGAATCTGGATACCGTTCAGTCCACAGTGTATCTACCCCAGAGCAAGGTGCAGGGGATTCAGGATCTGATCCGCCTTCTTCTGGCCGATCCTTGCCCCTCTATCCGGCAGGGGATGAAACTGGTGGGATTGATGGTGGCCTCCTTCGAGGCGGTGCCGTTTGCGCAGTTTCACATTAAATCTCTTCAACTTCATCTATTGACGCATTGGGACAGGTGTCTGCTGTCATTGGATCAACCGTTCAGGATGTCTCCCGGGGTTCGGCAGTCTCTTCGGTGGTGGCTGGAGTCGAGCAACCTGTTGAGGGGCAGATCCTTTCTGGTTCCTCGCTGAAGACGGTTACCACGGATGCCAGCCTGTCGAGCTGGGGAGGTTTCTGGAGAAGTCATCAGTTCAGTGGGGTGTGGGGTCCTCAGGAGGCTCACAACCCCATCAATGTTTTGGAGCTCAGAGCCATCCGGCTTGTTCTGTCACGGCTGAAGTCGCACTTACAGGGTCTTCCGGTTCAGATTCGTTCAGACAATCGGACGGCGGTAGCCTACATCAATCACCAAGGGCGGACTCGCAGTAGGAGTGCCCTCAGGGAAGTCTCTCTGATCCTGCATTGGGCAGAGAGCAATGTTCCTTGCATTTCGGCAATCTACATTCCGGGAGTGGAAAACACTCAGGCGGACTCCCTGAGCAGGGGGTTCTCTCGCCAAGGAGAGTGGTCCCTCAACCCCGGGGTTTTTCGGTCTCTTTGTCGCAAGTGGGGGACTCCGGAGGTGGATCTCTTTGCCTCGAGGCACAATCACAAACTCCCGGCTTTTGTGTCTCTATCTCAGGATCCTCTAGCTCTGGCAGTGGATGCCTTGTCCCTTGCTTGGAAGGATCTGGGGTTTCTGTACCTGTTTCCTCCCTTCTCCATGCTGGGCAAGGTAGTTTGCAAGCGGGCTCTGGAGGGGGCACCAGCAATTTTGGTGGCTCCAAGGTGGCCAAGAAGGGTTTGGTACGCAGACGTTGTAAGGCTGGCGGAAGATCAGTACCGGCTTCCCATGTTTCCGGATCTGTTATCTCAGGGTCATCTACGTTACCCCAATTTGCAAACGCTGGCTTTGACTGCTGAAACCTTCATTTTAAAGGAGGAAGGTTTGTCTGAGGCTGTGGTTCAGACCTTGATTAGAGCTAGGAAGCTGTCCTCTTCTGGCATTTACTAGGGCTAGGCGGTCTTATATTGACTGGTGTGAGGCTAGGGCCTTGCCTTGCAGGGTGTTTTTGATCCCTAGGATTTTGGAGTTTCTTCAGCACGGTCTGGATCTTGGGCTCCAGCTTAGTACCTTGAAAGGGCAGGTCTCTGCTCTGTCTGTTTTCTTCCAAAGATCTTTTGCCTTACACCCGCTGGTTAAGACTTTTTTCCAGGGGGTCACTCATGTTCGACCTCCTCGGAAGACTATGGTTCCTGTTTGGGATTTGAATTTGGTTCTTTCGGCTCTCCAGGCTCCTCCTTTTGAGCCGTTACAGGATATTGCTCTTTCTGTTTTCACTCAAAAGGTTGCCTTCTTGGTGGCTATTACCTCTGTTCGGCGTGTTTCTGAGTTGGCGGCTCTGTCGATTCAGGCCCCTTACTTTGAAAGACACCAGGACAAGGTGGTCTTTCGCTTTAAGCCAGATCTCCTTCCTAAGGTGGTTTCTGCTTTCCATCTCAATCAGGATATTGTTCTCCCTTCCTTGTGTCCTAAGGCTAGCAATGACAAGGAGAGGGTTTTGCACAATTTGGATGTGGTTCGCTGTGTTAAGTACTATTTGGTGACTACTTCTTCTTTCCACAAGACAGATGCCTTTTTCGCGGGTGCCCTGTGGGCCCAGGAAAGGTTTGGCGCCCGCCAAGTCTACCATTAGCAAATGGATTCGTCAGGCCATTGTTGGGGCCTATTCTGCTAAGGGGAGGTCACTGCGCATTCTACTCGTGCTGTTGGTGCGTCCTGGGCTTTTCAGCACCAGGCTTCTGTTGAACAAGTTTGTAAGGCTGCTACTTGGTCTTCCGTTCATACTTTTTCCAAGTTTTACAAGGTTGATGTGCGGGCTTCAGCGGATGCTGTTTTTGGGCGCAAGGTTCTGCAAGCTGCAGTGGTTTAACCTCCTTAGCGGTGATCCCGAGCGTGACTCGGGGTTAATTTGCGCTGTAAGTAGCGGTAACCCCGAGTCACGCTCGGGATCGATTTGGCAGAGGAGCAGGGCGGCGCAGTCTCCTTACCTTCTCCCTGCGATACAGCGTTGTACCCGCTGCGATCGCAGGTGAGAGCCGCGGCTGCAGCGTCCGTCTCACTTGCGGTTCCGTCTCTGTGAGCCGCAGAGGCTCATGGGGGCGAAGCTGGGCGGCAGAGACAAATGTAATGGTAACGCTTTCGTTACCATTACATTTGTCTCTATCATAACGCCAGGGGGGTTAAGTTGGTGCGTTCTTTACTGTTTATGGTTCCCACCCATGACGGGCACTGCTATTGGATGTCCCAAATGTCATGAAGAATTGAAGAGGAGTGTATGTCACACTTGAAATAATACCGTTTTGTGATTACTCACCTTTAAAACGGATATTATAAGTGTGACATACACTCCGCTTCACCCACCCTGTTTGGTATTCTGGATCCTTTATATGGTGAACCATTGTTTCTTGGTTGTTAGTATTATATTTGGTTCTTCCTGGTCCCCTTACTGCTATCTTACACTGGGGAATTGGTGGGAGGTCCCAGGTATTTATGGACTGGGAGGAGCTCCTTTTTTGCATTCATCTCTGCAGAAGTTCACCCTCTACTGGAGAATAACCCAAATGTCATGAAGAATTGAAGCGGAGTGTATGTCACACTTATAATATCCGTTTTAAAGGTGAGTAATCACAAAACGGTATTTTTATAATTAACATTTATAAACTTCCTCTTACATTCATTCACAATATTTCCAATAAGAAATGTTCTTTTCTATGCTGGAGTCGGAGTCAGCTGCCAAAGCGAGATCTGACTCCTAATCCACAGCCCTGGTTTCTGCAGATATAAAATCTAGGAGGCAAGGCTGCAAAGAAGAAGCAGTCCTATTCTTTCAGCAGATTGCCTATACCGGGGGCTCCCAACCTTTTTTCATGAAGTACCACTCTCTAGTACTTTTCGGCTGCTAGTCATCTACAGTCAAATTATGTAAAAATGCACATAAATGGTTTTCATCACCTTTTGGTTCAGTTTTATCTTATGGAACAAACCAGTTTTGAGTAAAGTATTGATAGAATCAGTTTAGCTTGGGGTACAGAACAGCCTGAAGCCTCGGTGAGAATGCAGATGATACTAAGCTGTGTAAAGTAATTAAAACAAAAGAGGACAGCAGCCAGCTACAAACATATTTAGATAAATTGGAAGCATGGGCAGTTAAACAGAACAGAACAGAAAAAGGCTTAGGGGTTTTAGTTAACAATAAGCTCAACTGCAGTAATCAATGCCAGGCAGCAGCTGCCAAAGCAAACAGGATCATGGGGTGCATCAAGAGGGGAATAGGTGCTCATGACCAGAGCATCATTTTACCTCTGTACAAGTCACTGGTCAGACCACATATGGAGTACTGTGTACAGTTCTGGGCACCTGTGCTTAAAAAGGACATATCAGAACTGGAGCGTGTTCAAAGAAGGGCAACTAAGTTAATAAAAGAAGTGCGGGGGCTAGAGTACCCGGAAAGATTGTCCAAGTTAGGTTTATTTAGTTTCGAAAAAAGATGCCTGAGGGGTGATCTAATTACTGTGTATAAATATATTCGGGGTCAATACAAAGATCTGTGCCACAATCTATACCCAGGAGTGTAACCATAACCCAAGGGCATCCACTAAGGTGCTTTCTCCACCGACATAGGAGGGGATTCTTCTCTGTAAGAGCTGTGAGACTATGGAACTCGCTGCCAGAGGAGGTAGTTATGAAGGATGGATGGACTCTTTATTCAGCCTTACATACTATGTTACTATATACTATCCAGGAAACATTGTCATTGTGTAGTAGTAATATCCCCATCATTTATCTTTAAGTTTCACGAAATGTTTTAACATGTGAATGGAGTAAGGTTTTAGCATTGTCCCAGCAGAATGACTTTGCCAATGATTCTTCGGTGTGCATAACTCCTGAGCAATGTTTCCATGAGGCAGCAGTTGAGTGGACGGAGGCTGTAAATAATTTCCTAGACAGTTATCTGAAGCATGCATGAAAGAAAGCTTTTGTGCAAAGTAAACTCATTTATTTTCATAAAAACCTATGCAAATGAAAGAATGAAACATGACACAAAACTAATAAGTTAGAGTTATGCATACCATTTGTAATGAGTTTCTAGATGCTTTGTGGACTTCACTTGTTATTGTTTGTGTTTTGAAATGTAATGTTAAAAAAATCAAGTTACATTCTAATTTTTACCAACTGCACCTTAAATGTGACAGCTTGTGGATGCAGTGTAAGCACACAGTTACAGCATGTGTAAAGTAAAGTGCTTTATAGCAAGTGAAAGCTGGGGCAAGGACAGGGTGAACTTCAGTCCTTCTAATGTCTATTGCAGAGCTATGCCTGGAATGTTAAGCAGGCCTCAGAAAGCCAGAGAGGAGACCATGGTAGACTGTAATAACAGCCTCACCAATTCCTGTTTACTAGCGCACTGAATTGCTGGCATACCAATTTCTTGTAGCTGGATATTTATGTAAATAGAAAGCAGTTTCCCATGATAGGTGAATTTAGAGAGCTTAGCTAGCTGCATTGTTTTCATTTTTCTGTCATATTTATGGGACGGACTGTAAGAGCCTTTGCATTGTGACTGCTGATTTATGATACTTTCCATGTTTTCCAAGAAAATGCTTAGCATGATGGAATTATCTTTATCCAGTTGTTTTACGCTACATACACACAGGTGCTAGACGGGGCTGCAGGCTCATGGGACATAGCAAAATAATCCATGTCTGTAACTTGAGCACCCAGTTATCAAGAGCATAGGCGTAGCTAAGCTTTCTGGCACCCGGGGCAAAGATTCGAAATGGCAACCCCCCATCTGTGCCCAGGCCCCCTTTTGGTGCCCCCTAACCCGCTGCACCCGGGGGAATTGCTCCATCTGCCCCCCTCCCCCCCCAGCTACGCTACGATTGAGAGCTTTGGACTGTGTGTTGCTGGTGGCAGGCTTGACTGCCTGCACTAGGTGAGGTGCTCATGAAAATCCTGTAGGTTTTCAGCTTGGTGATTTTAGGGTTTCTATTTGTTTCTATTTTCATGGACATGCAGAGGGTGCCAGGAAGATTCCTTGAACTTTCATAAAAGCAGAACAATAGTCAAAAATGACCATAGTTTCACAGTACTGGTTAGCTGCAGGGCAGCATGACCCAGACTGCGCGTCACCACCATTAAAACAAAAAAACGGGTGCCTGGATACCTCTTCTGTGGCCGCCGTGGCTGAAAATAACTTTCAGTCCTTGGGTTTTAGTTATGACGCTGGCGTTGTTATGACATACTTCTAAACAAAGGCTTGGCTAGTATACATATATATAAGCCCCAATCTCTACAACTGTTGTGTTGCTACATGTAAAACATTTGGCGTTTTTTTGGCCCTATTTATGATTTGATAATCAAGGGTGGGAATAAAGATATGGGGGGGGGGGGCAACCTACAAATGTCTCCACCTGTCTCATGTAATGCATAGAAAATTCACCTTTGTAATATAGTACGTAAGATGCCCACTTTTTCCCTAAGCACGGGAACTTAAGCACCCCTGTTATTGCTGCCTTTCTTTTATTCCTTTCATAGTAGTTCATCCATGCAACTTCCATGACATTGCCTAAATGACTCCAGGTGAGGAGTCCTGCTTAACAACATAGAGTCATCTATATTGCCATTAGTTTAGAACATTTATTGAAATGAATTCCTGCTTTGACAATTGACCCTAAGTTTAGGATTGGGGTTCCCTAACTGCAGAAACTGCGTCTGCCACCATCACTCTCCACAGAAGAGGCAAGAAGAAGCATAATTGCTTAATTAAGGGTGACTAAGGCTACCACAGTGGTGTAAATATAAAAAGTCTTGCCCACCGAGATGTATAATATAACCCTATGAAACAATTGACAAGTTCATAGTTGAGCTGTACATCTGGATCACTAATGGTTCTTAAGTATAAGTACCTCATACCCCCATACCTCTGCAAAATTTCCTCTTGTGGTGGGTTTTCAGAAAGAAAATGTAACCAGATTTTGGGCAGAACCAAGACCAATTAGCTTACCTACAGCTGCTGCTGTGGCATCTCTTATGCCCCTAAGGACCTGCTGTATTTGTGAGCTTTCTGAAGTTCCATACTCTGGCTTCAAGGTGTGTGTGTGTGTTTTATACAAGGCCATATAGCAATGCCCATTGTAGACTGTGGGTGGCTTGGCCTGACTCAACACTTCCAAACAAATCCAGTGAGCCTGAAACCCCATGTGCAGGTCCCAGTGTGATAGACATTGTGGGAGCAGCTGCAGGAAAGAAGGATGATTTGTGCCTCAAAGGTGGTCCTGATCCAGGGTCCATGGCTGTTTTTACGGGAGGGCGATCAGGGCCCTATGTGCCAAGGCAATGGGCGGCGCCTTTATCTCAGTCATTCTGCACTTCCTGCTGCTAAGACAAAGGAACGGCATGGCATAGGGAGCTATTTTGCATAGAAACTGCCCTGCCATGGCCTGATGGGAAATTCTAAGTACCCATGTCTTTTGCTTGTATTTTATTTTTAAAGAGTGCTTGTAAATTGATCACTTCTCAAAATACAAATAAAATATATGCAAAAGCACATCATAGAAATACAAGGCTTTTCTCTGAAATACTGGTCATATTAAAAAGTGTACAATTTTTAAAAGGCAGACTTAATGTAGATAGAGCCCTAAATGACTACTACAAATACACACAGAGCCAATATATCTCTGACATTTTTTTGTATCTGGCAGAACAAAGGAGTAGAAATCCATGGCTTACATGAAAGGCTCATCATAAATTTTATGAATTTTTCAGCTGCCACTTGGTAGTGTGTTATCTTTATTCTACCATAAACCAGGGCTTCCCAGCTTTTTTTTTTAATCAAGTACCACTTTTTATTTCTAATTGTTTCACGTACCGCCTAAGTAGCACGTGGGTTGTTAATCATCTAGACAATGTTAAAACACACACATAGCAACCTTTAAGCGCATTATTTACACAAAAATGCACATACGTATGGTAGTCTCTATTACCCTCATGGAGTCAAAAAGGCTTGGGTAAAGTAAAGATGGAATCAGATCGGGCTGGGGTACAGGTCAGTTTGCAGTCTTTGCATGTACTACCTAGGGTCTTGCTTACTACCAGTGGAACATGTACCAGTGGTTAGGAAATACTGCTGTGAAACAATAGACAGAAAGCTTTTTGCCAGCAGTAAGGACCAGACCAGGGGTTCCCAACCAGTGGTACTCAAGACCCTTTTGGATTTTACTCTGAGAGGTTGCAGACTGTCCTGCTCTCCAACCCCATCAGCTGCCATTTACTATATATTGAAGAGTGATTTACTCAGTAAGTACAAAACTGCGGCAAATGTGATGTGATGTAAACTATTTATATGCATTTTAAACAACTGTTTTCTATATTGCATGGCATGGCCCGCTTTGGTATTCATAACAGTTGGGTTATTCCACCACAAGGTGGCGCAGTGGTACTGCAGAAAAGCTGTGGCTTGTCCCGGCTCCCTATAAAAACAGGCTTAACCATAAAGTTCCCCAGTGTTCTCTCTGCAGTGGACTGCGAAGTTAGCAGATGGCACTCTCTCTTGCGCAGGTGAGCAGGGCATCCAAGCCTGCTGCCCTGCAAGTCTATTTCCATCTGTCTCTGAACCCTCACTGCCTCCCAGCCTTGGCTGACAGATCGGGTGAAGGTAGAAAAGCACTAGGGTCAAGTGCTCCTGGAGCGCTGCTCCAAGCCGCAGACCCTGTAACACAAAGGGTAGCCGGCCATATGCTTTATGGTGAGCCTAATAGGGATGAGGCGTTTCTGTCCTAGCTTCTGAGGGGGTAAGTAGTTTGGGGACTGTGTCCTCTCTTTTTCCTTTGGGTCCCCCCCGCGCCCCCCCCCCCAGTTTTTCGCGCTCTTCGGAGGGGGCGGGGCCGGGTGATGACGCGTATCGCGTCGTTTACCTCGCGGCTCGTCCCGCGAGGTACCTCTGCTGGCGCCATTTTGGACGAGCTGCGCGTCTGGATTTCTCCCATCCTGGCTGCAGCGCTGCTTCCTCCGGCGGGTCGCCTTATCCAGCGGTCTGTGCCTGTTTGACCCTGCAGTGTCTTTGGTCCGTGAGTCCCCCTTGGGGTTTTTTTTATTGAATCGGGGTGTATTTGCTGCGGGATGCTCATGTGTGTTTTTACTTATGTCTTTCAAGCGGGATACCATTGGGTTGTGGTTTCTCCCGGCTCCACTCTTTCCTCCCCCTCATTCCCCCTTTATTAACTTCTGGGGGCATCCCGGGTGGCTTTTGTATTAGCCTGTACCCACTGCTGGCCTATTGCGCCTATGCTAATCACCATATAGAGGCCTCTGGGGATAGCGTGCTTGGGGGCCCTTCGGGGCAAGCCCGGCTGTGTTCCATGTGTGGGGTGTCCCCTGTGAGTAACAGCGTCACAGTGTGCGTGCCGTGCGCTGAAAGTGTCCTTGCGCTTCAAGCTCGTTTGCCTACTTCGCTTCCCAGCTCTGCGCCTCACTCGGCTTCACCTACTCCCCCGCTCCTGCAATTGGGCCCCAGTGAGGGGAATGTTGGCAGGGAGTCACATTCTGATTTGGCACTGCGGGTGGCTAACATTGAAAAGCAGCTTGCTAGGAATGTTCCTAGGAAGGCCACTGGCAAGAAGAGACACCTGGACCCCAGGCTGCTCCCCTTACTGAGATGTATGTGACACTACCAGTCTGGGGGATGGAGAGGACCGGCGTATGGATCAAGTGGCCTGCCATGCTTTTACCTGTGTCAAGGCTGGCTTGTGCCCTGTATGTGCTGCCGCCATTACTGCTATTGCCCTTAAGAAACTGCTTAAGCGTCTCATTGATGGCACAACAGCCGGTAGTGTGGGGGAGGAATATAGGACTCTCTTACTTTGCTCTGATTTTGTTGCCTTTATCCTTACTGCTATGGATGATGCTGTGCGGCTGTGTGGAAGGACCTCTGCGCTCTTGGTGGCTATGCGCCGCTCTGTCTGGTTGCGCCAGTGGGCAGCTGACGCTGCGGCTAAGAAATCTCTTACTGGCCTCCCCTTCGTCGGGCTGCGGCTGTTTGGAGAATGTCTTGATGTTCTAGACAAGGATGAAAGCCTGCCTCAGCGTAGGAGGCAGTCTCAGCCCTTTTGGGGGTCATCTGCCTCCCTCCCTTCCTTTTGTATTCCCAGAGGGGGCCGTGGCTCCCTCTTCTCCAGTGGTCGCAGAGATTCTTGGGGCCGTGGCAGAACCTGTGGTCGTCCCGGTCTCTCCTGGAATCCTAAGTCCAAACCCTCTCCCAAGCCCCCTCAGGCATGAAGGGGCGCCCTCACCCATCGGGGTGGGGGGGCGGCTTTGGGGGATGCAGTTGGTGGGCCTGATGGTGTCCTGCTTCGAGGCAGTCCCCTTTGCTCAGTTTCACATGAGACCTCTTCAGTTGCACCTCTTGTCAGTTTGGGATCGGGACCCTGTGTCCCTGGATCAGGAATTTGTTCTGTCTCTCCTGGCCGGACAGTCTCTCTCGTGGTGGCTGGACTCAAGGAACCTTCTAGGGGGCAGGTCCTTCTTGCCCCCGTGATGGGAAACGGTCACCACGGATGCCAGTCTGACCGGCTGGGGAGGCTTCTGGAAGTCCCTGAGATTCCAGGGTCGGTGGGGCCCACAAAAGGCCCATGCTTCCATCAATGTCTTGGAACTGAGGGCGATCGGGTTGTTTTTTTCTCGCCTATCCACTCACCTCCAGGGTCGGGCTGTTCAGATTCGCTCAGACAGCCAGATGGCAGTTACCTACATCAACCAGCAGGGAGGGACTCGGAGCAAGCGAGCCTTCAAGGAAGTGTCCCTGATTCTGTCTTGGGCGGAACAGCATGTTCCCTGCATCTCAGCGGTCTACATCCCAGGGGTGGAGAACCAGGTGGCGGACTCCCTGAGCAGGGGGACGTCTCGTCTGGGAGAGTGGTCTCTCAACAACCAGGTGTTTCTCTCCCTCTGTCACCGCTGGGGTCAGCCGGACGTGGACCTGTTTGCGTCCCGTCACAATCACAAACGTCCCAGATTTGTCTCTCTGTCTCAGGATCCTCTGGCCTTCGCCACGGATGCCTTGGCAATACCTTGGACGGAGTTTCAGCTTCTCTATGTGTTCCCTCCGTTTCTCTCCTGGGCAGGGTCATCCACAAGATAGCACAGGAGCGAGTACCAGCCATACTAGAAGCCCCTTGTTGGCCAAGAAGAGTTTGGTTCGCAGATGTCGTGCGGTTGGCAGTAGACCGGCAAGTCTTGCCCAAGGATCCAGATCTTCTCACCCAGCTGAAACCTCCATATTTATGGAAAAGGGGTTGCCTGCTTCTGTTGTTGATACCATGATTCGGGCTAGGAAGAATTCCTCGTCCTTTATCTATTACAGGGTCTGGCATGCTTACATTGCCTGGTGTGAGTCCAAGTCTCTTCCCTGTTGGGTGTTTTCTATTCCCAGGATTCTGGATTTCTTGCAACATGGTTTGGATCAGGGCCTTCAACTTAGTACCCTAAAAGGCCATGTTTCAGCTCTGGCAATTTTTTTCCAAAGATCCTTTGCCAATCACCGGTTTGTTAAAACCTTTTTTCAGGGTGTTTCCCATGTGCGTCCACCCTGTAAGCCTTTACTACCAGTCTGGGATTTGAATCTGGTGTTGTCTGCCCTGCAAGGCCCTCCCTTTGAGCCTATCAGTGATGCTACCTTGTCTATTCTGACCCTTAAAGTGGACCAACACCCAGGATTTTGACTATCCTGGGTTTTGGTCCACTTCAGGGGGGCACCCCGATTAGGGGTGCCCCGCTGTTTAAAACCCCCCAGAAACCCCCAAACTCACCTCACCACGCTCCCACGGACAAGCGGCGGACAAGGCAGCGCGTCCGCCGCCGCCTCCCGCGCGCCCCTCTGACAGTGCGCGCGCCCGCGCCGGCCATTCACAAACGGCCGGCGCGGGCGCGCGCACGGCTAGAGGAGCGCGCGGGAGGCTGATCAGGTGAGTTCTTTTGGGGTTTTGGGGGGGTCCCTCACCGCGGGACATCCCGATCTCGGATGTCCCGCGGTGAGGGGGGTGATCGGCCCGGGAATCTTATAGATTCCCGGGCCGATCACCCATGGGTGACGGTCCACTTTAAGGTAGCCTTTCTGGTGGCTATCACTTCTGTAAGGCGAGTTTCTGAACTAGTGGCACTTTCCATCAAACCTCCTTATTTTGAGAGGCATCAGGATAAGGTGGTGTTTCGGCTTGAGCCGGACTTCCTGCCAAAGGTTGTGTCTGCCTTTCATCTTAATCAGGACATTGTCTTGCCTTCATTGTGTCCTAATCCTGCTAATTCCAAGGAGCGGACTCTGCATTCCCTAGATGTGGTCAGGGCTCTGAAGTTTTATTTGGTCGCCACTGAGCCTTTCAGGAAGTCTGATGCTCTTTTTGTTCTCACTTCTGGACCTAGAAAGGGTTTGCCTCCAGCTAAATCCACTATCAGCAAGTGGATCTGTCAGGCGGTGGTTCAAGCCTATTCTGCTAAGGGGAAGGAACCTCCCTTTAGGATTACTGCTCATTCTACTCGTGCTATTGGTGCCTCTTGGGCTTTTCAGCACCAAGCTTCTGTTGAACAAGTTTGCAAGGCCGCTACTTGGTCTTCTGTTTCCTACTTTTTCTAAGTTTTACAAGGTTGATGTTAAGGCCTCAGCGGATGCTGCTTTTGGCCGCAAGGTGCTTCAGGCGGTAGTGACTTGAACTACTGACCATTACTCTTTGGGGATCCCACCCTACTCTGGAAACTGCTTTTGGATGTCCCAACTGTTATGAATTCCGAAGCGGGCAGTGCCATGCAATAAAGAAAAAAGCAATTCTGTAAGTACTCACCTGTAGAATTGTTTTTGTTCTTGCATGGCACGGCCCGCTTCGCCCCCACCCTTGTTATCGTTGTTCTTGGTTGCCTCTTTGTGGTGATTGTTCCAAGTCAATTGGGGTCTTTGACCTTTTTTACATTTTTTACGTATTCTCTCCCGGCTTCTTGTCTCACTGCTTGTGTACGCTGGGGAACTCTATGGTTAAGCCCGTTTTTATAGGGAGCCGGAACAAGCCACAGCTTTTCTGCAGTACCACTGCGCCACCTTGTTGCGGAATAACCCAATTGTTATGAATACCGAAGCGGGCCGTGCCATGCAAGAACTAAAACAATTCTACAGGTGAGTACTCACAGAATTGCTTTTTTGTGCATTTTTATCAGTCTTAGGCGACAAGCAACCCTCACGTATCACCCAGGTAGTACCAGAGATAACTGGAAAATGTAAAGTGGAACTTGATGACAAAAGGTTGAGACAAAGCCTGTTTTAGTTTTTTCTCCATGTTTTTAACATACCTGCATAAAGAGGACCTCTATGTAACTTCATGTTTATTTAGAACCTTAATGTATTTAGTAATAGTCATCCTTCAATATTATGCTGCCAGTAACTATGTTCCCCCCCCCCCCCCTCCTCCCATGGATAGAGTGCCTCTTGCATCTGGACGGAGATTTCATTTTCAGTGAAACCCATGAGCTTAGTATTCATGAGCTGGAGCATGCAAGGCAGATTAGATAGTGACTTCTGGCTTGAATCATACCGGACATGAAAAACCTAAAATTGCATTACCAGCCCCAGCAACAAATGCTCCCTAACAATAACATCTGAATCTCAGGACATAAAATAACTCTTTCTATTACCCGCTTAATAGCCTTTGGATTAGAAACTACCACTGAGGTTTCAAGATTAAAATAAAGATTTAATTGAGGAGCACAGATCTGGGTTCATGGAGAATTTTGTCCGCCAGTTTATTCCCGGCATGGTGTGCATTTGTGGATTGTCATAGACGACAGCATCAGGGCTCTGCGCTCTGACCGAATGCTATATGTTGTGTGTTATTTATGTGTGTAATGTCTATAATTGTTACTTAGCACAGATTCCTCTCTGACGGTCATATCATAGCTACGTATAAGGAACATACACTAATATTGGAAGCATATGGTGTCCATAAGAAATATCTGAACAAGATATGTTTTTTTAAAGAAGCCAAAATAAATGTTCCTGGCCCGTTGTATTGTCAAATGGACTGTCAATGACAATTTGATTTATTTATAACATTTTTATTTTATATTGTATTATTTATTTTATACTTGTAATACTGTTCAGGAGACAACGTCTGAAAATTAAAAGCAAAATCACTAGGACACTCCGGAACATTTGTCAGAGTTCCAGATTCTTTTTTTCAAAGCCTCATTTATTAACAAGGGATATAGCTATTTTCATTGTGGTGTTATTCTTTTAGAAATGGTATTGTTTTATCCTGACCAATTATATTACTATGCACTTATAAGGATGGACCTATAGGAAAAAAGGAAATGTTTTGCTCATTTGAAAGCTGCTCTAGTCCTGAGCCCATTAGCATCAGATCGATATCTCTGCTCTCTTTTTAGGGGTGACATTTAGGCTTAAAGTGGACCAACACCCAGGATTTTGACTATCCTGGGTTTTGGTCCACTTCGGCGGGGCACCCCGATCGGGGGTGCCCCGCTCTGTGAAACCCCCCAGAAAGCCCCAAAATCTTACCTGTCCCCGCTCCCACGTGACTGGACGGTCCAATCCCCGCCAACGTCCAGGCGGGGATCAGGAACGTCCAAGCGGCTGCCGCCGCCTCCCTCACGTCACTTTCGGCGCGCGCGCGCCCCCGCCGGCCATTCGCCGACGGCCGGCGCGGGCGCGAGCACGCCTACAGGGGCGCGAGGGAGGCGGCGGCGGCCGACCGCCGCCGAAGATCAGGTAAGGTGTTTGGGGGTTTTTTGGGGGGTTTCACCCTGCGGGACATCCGAGATCGGGATGTGAGGGTGGGAGGTGATCGGCCCGGGAATCTTATAGATTTCCGGGCCGATCACCTCTCGGTGTTGGTCCACTTTAACTAAGAACCAGTAGGATGCTCTGTATTTGTTGTACCATGTTAGCTATTTAGAATAGTAGGAAAGTGAAGAAATAAGGCCATACTTTTTTTTACGCTGATTATAATTTTAGATGAGCTTTTGAGAATACCTTTTTTTCTTCATCATACAGGATCTTATATAAGGAATTAAAAAATACCAGATGGGGTGTATTAGATTATTTTCATACTGCGACAAGTTGTCTACCAGAAGGCATAAAAAATGCCCATTCCTGGATGGAAAAGTGATGGAACTGAGTGCCATGTCTGGGTTTACAGTCCGTTATATAGGGTAATGTGCCCTATAGGTCCCTGGAGTACGGCCATTAAAGTGGAACAAAGCCCACCAGCGGTCGCCCTGGAATTTTTTAGATTCCAGGGCGACCGCTGGTGGGCTTTGTTCCGCTGGCTTTCCCCAAGGACATCCAGAATTGGCATGCCCCACTGTGTGAATCCCCCCAGGGCGCCCTAATAACTCACCTTTCCCTGGTCCAAGGCGCTTGCAGGGGCTCTTGTCCAGTCAGAGTCTGATGTACTGATGTAATTCGGCAAGGCGGCTCTGATTGTTTACCATGGGGAGCTAGAGTGGACGCATCCCCGCATAGTCGGGCTCTACACCCACTCAAGCCATTTATATAAGTTAAAGCACAGGGCAGCAACCGGAAAGAGGTGAGTCTGAATGCAGTGATGATGGGGGTTTCACACAGTGGGGCATCTCAATGCGGGATGCCTGGAAGGCACAAAACAAAACCCGGAAAAGTGAAAATCCTGGGCTTTGTTCTGCTTTAAAGGGAAGATGGGTGGATCCTGCTGGCCAATCAGCCCAGCTCTGATCCAGGCCAGATGTTCTATAAAGAGGCCTCACAAACAGGGTGCTTTGGACAGCACTGCTGGCAAATGTGTGTAAAGATGAAGGGTAGCCCGAGTTGAGATGAACTTTTGTATCATACTGTGGGACTGTTTAAGTTACATTTGTTAAAGAAAATAAACCATTTGAGTTTAAAGTGGACCAACACCCAGGATTTTGACTATCCTGGGTCTTGGTCCACTTCGATGGGGCACCCCCGATCGGGGTGCCCCGCTGTGTGAAACCCCCCCCAACCCCCCGAAAAACTCACCTCTCCGCGCTCCCAGCGCCAACGTACAAGCTCTATTCCAGGACGTCTAAGCGGCTGCCGCCGCCGCCGCCTCCCGCGCGTCCCTTTTGACGCGCGCGCGCCCGCGCCGGCCATTCGCAGACGGCCGGCGCGGGCGCGCGCACGCCTGCAGGGGCGCGAGGGAGGCGGCGGCGGCCGGCCGCCGCCGAAGATCAGGTAGGGTTTTTCGGGGGTTTTGGGGGGGTTACACCCCGCGGGACATCCCGATCTCGGATGTCCCGCGGGGTGGGGGGTGATCGGCCCGGGAATCTTATAGATTCCCGGGCCGATCACCCGTGGGTGTTGGTCCACTTTAATCCCTCTGTCATGCCTGTGTCTGTGATGCTCTAAAGATTCTGGAGTTGTTTTGCGTTTCTGCATTCATGTCCCTGTGGACCATTTCACATTTCATCTCTCTAAGAAAGCTACTGCACATGGGGTTTCTATATATCACATATGCAGCCCCATATAAAGTGCTACATAATGCAGGTAAAGCTCACTTGTACAGGTGGCCTTGTTTTCTATTGTGATAACTACTATTGCCAGTAGTGCGGGTGATAAACAGTTCACCATACTGCTGCAAGGTTCTCCATCTAGTCACACAAATATAGAAGGAAGTTCCCCCTGAGGACAAATAAGGGTTTTGGGGTGCATCAGTTGTGAAAGGAGACAGGTTAGAGAGGCTGTAGACTTTAGTTTTATTAGTGCAGCTCAATGATTGAGCGCTTGCACTGCTTGTACATCAATGATCCGGCCAAGTCTCAGTTACGCTGCCCAAACAATGCAGTTGTTTTTTATTCTGTTTTATGGTCCGATTTTACTAGCCATAAACCACATTCTGCTAATAAATGCCAATCTCTTGTTATATATTGTGGGTAGATGACATTTAATATCACTTCTTGTTTGTTTCATTTTGTTACGACTTGGCTGTGCACTCTGTGATTCTTTGAAAGTACTGTATAACTGATTGCCCAAATTATATAGAGATTAGGCTCCATATTTTTAGGGTCGATTATTTTTGCTATAACATATGTTAGATTCTGCATTTGCCAGGGTTTCTTTTTGTCTCCTTGGAAATGACTGAAGTGACTTATCCTAGATGGATTATTCTGATTATGGTAAATCTGAAAGCAGATACACTGTGTGTTAAAGAATGATCTTTTAGAGGAACAACCACACCTCTCGAGTCTATGGTGGCAGTCTACCTATTTATGGTGCATCCCGAATTTGGGAGTGGGAATGAGAGAAATCTGAATATAGCGATTGCGTGAGCAGATTGGCTAGACTGCACTTACCCATATCACTATTGATGGGGTGGCTGGTGCTGCCTTAAAGGGTCAGACTGCCCCCTATCTCCCACTGCCCTAGCACTGAAGGAGGGGAGGATTACATAATAAAAACACTTACCTTGTCTGCAGTCCGGCGCCTGGGACATTTAAATTGAATAAATCGCACATGCAAGGGGGCAGGATGATGCGCGAGACCC
The DNA here is from genome assembly GCA_027917425.1 of Gastrophryne carolinensis. Lineage (NCBI taxonomy): Eukaryota > Metazoa > Chordata > Amphibia > Anura > Microhylidae > Gastrophryne > Gastrophryne carolinensis. Next base: position 364,266,784 of record CM051236.1, read on the forward strand.
TAGGAGCACAGTTCTTGGAAGCGAAAGAATGGTATACTGGCTGGGACCTGCTGTGTGGGAGAGAAGGTGTAGCTGTCAGTTTTTTGTGTTTAATAACCATTTAAGGTTACAACTTTCCTGGGTTTTATTGTGGCCCCTTTAAAGCAGAACAGAAAGACAATGCAGCTATTAAATAAGCTCAAAAAAGGCTGTTCATTCCTGCCTGGCAGATTACAAAAGGAGGGTCAGTCTTCCATAATACTTGTCAAGGTAAATGCATTACATTGAATTGGCAGTTATATGTTATATAATTGGGTCAAACTGGGGATGTATTTCCCTACATATAATCTTATAGCAAAACCAGCCTACTGTACCATGTTTAATATGTAGAACTAAGATGCTTATTTTAGTGCAGCAAGATATTGCTGAAGAGAAGTGTTTTATAATGAAGCTCACCTCTGTGCAGTAGTTTCCCTAATCAGAAGCCACACAGTTAAACAAATTTCCCTGATGGTGCCCTTGCAGGAAGAATTGTTGTCTTTAATCAGCATATCGTGCAAAATCGTTCCTATTGCCAGACCTGTTTCCCATATACAGAGCAAATGAATCTTTGTGCTGAGAAATACATAATCACAATTTACATTTAGCAGACTTCTCTGAAGGTGATACTGTACTAGATCTTTTCCAATCTGTATTCCGCTCCAACCAACAAAACTTTCCTCACTAAGATAACTAAAGATCTATTAACAGCCAAATCTAAAGGCTACTATTACGCCCTCACCCTTCTTGACCTATCCTCAGCTTTTCACACTCCTGGCCTCACTTGGAATTCAAGGCCTTGTGTTTTATGGCTCTCCTCTGTGACCTCTCTGATAACCCATAAGCAAATTTTTGTGTATTACACTCCAACATTGTTTCCTTTCGCCCCCACCCTTTGTTTGTTGGTGTTCCACAAGGTTCTGTTCTTGGCCCCCTACTTTTCTTAGTCTATGGCCTGAAATAACCCTGACCTCATTTGTCTTCCAACACCACTTCTACGTAGAGGACACCCAGTGTACCTCTCATCCCCAGATCTTTCTTCCCTTCTATCCTGTGTTCTGGACAGCTATTTCTTCATTCCTGTCATCGCTCCCTCAAACTAAATGGCCAAGAGTGAGTTTGCTGTTTTCCCACGATGCAACCCTACTCCTACCTCCACACTACTTATATCGCACAATCACTGCAGCTCCCCAATCACAATGTCTTGGTGTTATAAGGGACTCCTCTCTCTCATTCACCTCCTTTATTCACCTGTCGCCTCCCACTCAAAAACATCCACCCCTTCAGTGCTGCTCCCCTATGCCAGTCCCTCCACTAGCTAAAATCCTAACCTTAACCTACATTTCTTTGCTTACCTGAAAACACCTACCCAGATGGACCATCTCCTTAATCCTAATCGAACTATTTAAGTTCCCTCAAAACTGACATATTCATATTAGCCAAACATCTGGTCTAAACAACTGATTTCACAGTCCTGACCACATCTAAACACTTGTCATTGTCATGCATAGTACATTTCTTGTGTACCTTTTGTCTCTCCCTTATTTAGTATGTATGCTTGCCAGGCTGGAGCCCTCGGGTAGGGCATTTCATAGAATTGGTGCAGCTTGGGAGAAGTCTAGTAAACATGAGTGAGAAGAACAGATTATGGTGGTTGTTAGTCATTTGCAGAGCATAGAGCTCAGATAGGGCAGAAATTAGGGAGGAGATGTAGAGGGTGCGGCAGCATGGAGAGCTTTGTGGGTGAGAATGTTGTGAGTTGATCTAATTGCTGGGGGTACGGCATTCCATAGAATTGGTGCAGTTCAGAAGTCTAGTAAAGGGGAGTGAGGGGCACAAATTATGTTGTTTGTTAGTGATGAGCATGGGTAGGGTGGTAAACAGGCGGCTTAGCCGCTCAGCCAATCAGTGCACTCACTCTAGCCCGGGGGGGGGGTGTACACACAGCGCACAGAGGAACAACACATGGGAATGTGAAATTCCTGTGTGCTCTTCCTCTTTAATTTGGAGGTGAATGACAGATCAGAGTCAAGCATGACACCTAGATATCTGCATGCTGCTTAGAATTTATGTTAGTGCCACACACTAAGAGGGAGTTAGTTTCGTTTTGTTAGTAGTTTCTGTTTTAGAAAGATGGACATGATGTTAGAGATATCAGAGGGTCAGTCACAGGGGACAGTACAGCTGGGGTGAGGTCATAAGATGAAATATATAGTTGGATCATCAGCAGAGAGACAGCACTGAAATCCAAATCTGCTGATATTTCGTCCATTGGGAGGTGTAAAGAAAAAAGAGAAGAGGCCTAGGACTGAACCCAGAAGAACTCCAATAGTGAGAGGAAAACTCTGTCACATACATTGTACAATGCCATGCAAGATGCTGGTGTTCTGTAAATAGACAATAATAGTAATGTACTTCTCACACAGTTTTGCTATACCTTGATGGGTTCTGTGCAATTTCCTTTTACAGAGTACAATTAAAATGTGTTATGAGCTCAAGGGGTTCCCAACCTTTTTTCATCATGCACCATTTTCTAGATGGTGTTCAAAGGTTGTTAGTCAATTAAAGCTATGTTGAAAATGCACAACACAATTTACAGTGTATAAAATACACAAAATTGGACATTTTTTCTTCTCATTTTTGGAGCAGTTTTGTCTTAGGGCTTATGAAAGGCTTAGATGGCAGCAGATCAGGTTGGGGTACAAATCAGTCTGTATCGCCTAATAAGATCATGAGTACCATCAGTGTTACTTGTACCGCTGGTTGGGAACCCCTGGTCTGGCATACACTGTGCTCCTGGTCCTCACACTTACTAGATATGGGACAGTGGGCTTCCCTTAACCAATCACTCTGCATATTAGGACCTGTATGAAACTTTTTTGCAGCTGCCCTGAACCATGCAAAGCAGGTGCAAGTGTTTATATTGTACTGCCAAATAGAGGCAGTAAAGAGAGCTGCCGTTGCCCAATTTATTTGAAATGGGATGATTAGATGGTTCTGGGTTTGTAGGTCACATAGGGGCATTTGGCCATCAAAATAAAAAATGTGGAGGTATGTTAAATATTAGGGGTGTGAATTTGCAAGAATCTGGCGATATGATATGTATCATGATACACATATGACAATACAATATTTCCTGATATATCCCAATTTTGTAATGAATATAGCTTTGGAAAATCTAATCTACACATCAATACAACATTCACACATACATAACAACAATGCAGGCCGACTTGTTTCTCTGCTGTGGGTGGTACAGAGCTGCTGAATAACAGGCTCTTGTGCAGTGCCCTGCTAACTAGTGGTCGGGAGTAACTGTTTTAAGTTTATAAAAGATCGAATCCAACATATTTTGAATCAGTACTAGTATTGTCTAATGAAAAATCACAATTGTCTCTATAGCAAGTTGATCACCACTGCCTAAAGCAAACATTTAGTAGTTAGCTAGAGACCTTCTTTGGAAACTGCCTCTGAAGAGTTAGTGTGAACATCTGTTGAGCGGAGCAAACAGCTCGTTTTTTTTTTTTCTTTTATAAAGCCAAATTCTTGGTCTGTGTCACATGAAGTCTTGTCATTTATAAGGGTGTTGTCAGCCAAATACTCAGCTGTTATGGTGTTCCCTGCATAGCATATAACCCCGTTCCACCCATCTGATGCTGACAGAAATAGATCTGTGCTGGTTTTTAGAAAATACTTATTTCATCTACTTTCCAATAAGCAGCCAGTGTATAGCGGTATATAACCAAGATAGTCGAGTAGTGACTGTGTGGCGCATTCATGAAGCATTGCAGTCTGCAGTATGCATATAGGCTCCATGGTTAGTATTTCGTTCCACATTCCTGAAGTGCATTTCCCGAAGAACATATCTGGCAGTGACTAGCACGCAAACCGAAATGAACTTTTTGATAGAATTGGGAAAGGTTAAGCGTAAAGGAGCCACAGCACTCAACCCTGTTAGCTTGCAGACCAACCTATAATCTGTCTCGGTCCACACACATCTGCAGAAATATGCTGAAGCTGCACCATCAAGCGCCAAGGTGCCTCTGTGAGGTCAGTCTTAACCCTAATCTTTGAGATTCCCCTTTGGATCATACAATGCAATAGATTAATTGGGAGCAGGCTTACCTGAGGTTGCCCTATAACCTTAAGTGCAGCCCATGGGGTGGAAGGGTCGAATAGCTCGCAGTACAACCTAGACCCCACACTCCATATGCTTGCACAAATTCAAAGGAAACAAAGGAGGGGCGGCAGCCCCTCAGACCAATTTATAACTAACCTGGGAGGTGCACGTGAGCACGGCCATTAGGATACACAAGTCTTAAAGGAGCCACAGCTCTCAACCATGTTAGCTTGCAGAAAAACCTATAAACTGTCTCTAAATCTGGTTTACAACAGAGGTCTTGGTCCACACACATCTGCAGAAGTATGCTGAAGCTGCACCACCAAGCGCCAAGGTGCCTCTGTGAGGTGCAGTCCTAACTCTAATCTCTGAGAGCCCCCTTTGGGACATACAATACAATAGATAAATTGGGAGTAGGCTTACTTGAGGTTGCCCTATATTCTAAGTGTGCCATACACTCCACTTCGGTCTTCATGACATCTGGGTAATCTCCAGTAGAGGGCGAACTTCTGCAGAGATGAATATGCAAAAAAAGAAAGCCCCTCCTGGTCCATATATACCTGGGACCTCCCACCAATTCCCCAGTTCCTTCTCTGCAGGGAAGGCGACAAGACAGAAGATGAAGACTTCTTTACTTACAGGTAAGCCGGGCTCGCGCCCGGCCTTCTATTATCCCTATTACTGCCAGGACCCTTCTAAATTGCCCTATTTGAGCCTCCCAGCTTAGGCTGCGGGTCCTGGTGAAGGTAGGAGCACCCTATGGGTGCAGCAGGAGCACTGCTCCACCGTGAGACCTCACTATGGGGTAGGCGGTTATCCAGGTTTCTTGGTGATCCTGGTGTGGGATGCCCCGTCCCGTTAGGCTTATGGCCGGCTCCTGGCAGGATTCCCCCCTTCCGGGTCCCTTATTCCCCTCCGGGGGGGGGCCTGGCCTGGCCGATATTTCGTTTTCCCCAGCTGGTGTCCCTGTGTGTTGAGTGTTTTACTGCGTGTGTGTGTGTGTGTGTGTGTGTGTGTTTACTGCCTTACTGGCATACCAGGGACTAATTACAGCCTGGGGGAGCTTCTCCCCCTCAGGCTGCGTTCGGGAAGGGGGCGGGGCCGGGCTCTCGCCGCGGTAGCCCCGCCCCCTTATTTGGCGCGATTGCTGTGCTCGTTTTCTAGGGGTCCGCGTTGCTGGAAGGGGGGCGTGGCCTCAGCAAACGCGCGTTCTGCGCTGGCCCGCCCTCCCCCTGCTCTCCCTCCTCAGGCACGAGGCTGCGTGGGGGCCATCTTCTCTAGCAGGCCACATAGCAATCGGTGTGGTAAGGGCCCGATGGCCACCTCCTTAGCTTCTGTCTGTGTGGGGGCCCCTATTTAGCGGGGGCCCCCACTGGTCTGAAACGTGTGTGTGTGTGTGCCTTAATTGCACTGTCTGGCTGGGATGTGGTATATAAATATATATATATATATATATACCTGTATATTTACATATTGTGTGGCTGCAAGATCAAATGCTGTGGTTTTTTACATGTAAGGTTATGGCCATTTTTACACAGCTCTGCACTTATGTTGCTTGTTTTGTGTGTTACAGGTGGCCCTGTATATGTGCATATTAAGGGGTCCCTCCTGGTCCTGGGGTCCCTAGTGTAAAACTGTCCACCCAAAAATCCTCCCACCGGGACTTTTAAGGGGCATCCCGGGTTGCTTATGCGTAATTCCCTGCGGTCTTGCGACTGACCACAAAAATTCACCATATGGAGGCTCCGCAGGATACTGGGCTCGGGATCCCTTTGGGACAATCCGGGCCATGTGTGGGGTGCGGGGTATCCCTTACGGGGGAGAATGTGCTGATCTGTATACCATGCGCACAAAAGGCCATAACGCGGCAGTCTGGTACCCAGCCTTCTGGGTCGGCTCCTCCCGCTTCATCGCCTTCCCCTCCCCACCTTATCCGTACCCCAAGTGACATTGGTACCAGTGGGGAGTCGCTTTCTCATGTTTGGGCTAGGTTGGCCAGCATCGAGAAAATGATTGCTAGCACGGTGGGCAAGAAGGCCCAGGCTAAAAAGAGACATTTGTCGTCAGCCCAGCCATTGTGGGATATTGACGACGAGTCCGCTGATTTGTCAGATTATTCCCTGTTAGAGGAGGGGGAATTGTATCAGGAATCAGAGGCTGACTTTGTTCAGTCTGGAAATTCCAATGTCGGGCAGGCGCTGGGGGATTCTGTAGATACGGCCACTGTTTTGTCACATTTATTGGAGGTGTTGGATATTGAACCGCCTGCGGCGCCCCCTCTTAAGGAGGGGGAATTTTTGGGGGCCTGCAAGCCCCGTCTGGAATTCCCTACCCAGGGTAATTTTGATGCGCTGATCCTTAGAGAATGGGAGACGCCCAGTCGGCTTCCTGGTGTTCCTCAGGGATGGGATAAGAAATATCCTTTTCCGGTGGAGGCGGTTAAGCGCTGGTCTTCTCCTCCCGAGGTCGACGCGCCTGTTTTAGGTTTGACCAACTCTTCTATGCTGAACACCCCTGACACCACCTCCCTTAAGGATGGCGAGGATAAACGCCTTGATCAGATGGTGTGCCACGCATTTGCCAACGTGGGCTCGGCCCTGCTGCCTGTTAGTGCATCTGCCCTGGTGTCGCTTGCTACCAGGTCTCTTATCAGGGACTGGCTGAATAACGCTCAGTTTGATCCAGCTGGCGCTGAGTTCGCTATCTTTAAGAAGTGCGAATTGTTCATGGATTTTGTCATGGCTGCGATGGAAGACTCTATTGTTGTGTGTAGTAGGACGTCAGCCTTACTGGTGGCCATGCGCAGATTGGTCTGGCTCCACCAGTGGACAGCGGACGTTGGAGCCAAGAAGTTGCTCACAGCTCTTCCCTTCTTGGGTTCGCGGCTGTTTGGAGATAAATTTGATGCTGTTGCCAAAGGAGGTAAGTTACCTCAGCGGAGGAAACTGCGCCGCCTCTTTCAGGGGGCGGGCTCGTTCACTCCTTCCTTTTGAGGGGCCAGAGCGACTAGGGGTTTGGCCTTCTCAGGTGTCAGGGGCTCGTCCTGGAACAGAGGCAGAGGTCGGGCACGTCCCGCGGCTGCCTGGGGTACCAAGCCCAAGCCTGCCCTTAAACCGGCTCAGCAATAAAGGGGCGCCCTCACACGCAAGGGTGGGGGGACGGCTGCGGCTCTTCTTCCAGGTCTGGGCCCGGGAGGTCACAGACAATTGGATCTTGGAAGTGGTCTCCTCCGGGTACAAACTGGAGTTCGAGTTCTGCCTGCCCCCAAGATTCTTAAGGTCTCGGGTGCCCTCGGGCCCTCAGGCCGCACAGGGGCTCCTGTTGGCAGTAAAAAACCTTCTGGACATGGGGGTTATATGCCCGGTGCCTCTGTTGGAGAGAGGCAGGGGTTTCTACTCCAACCTTTTCACGGTTCCCAAAAAGGAGGGTTCGGTGAGACCCATTCTAGATCTCAAGGTTCTCAACAGATTTCTCAGAGCCAAAAAGTTCCGCATAGAGACTCTGCGCTCGGCTATCAAATCCCTTCGCCAAGGGGATTTTATGACATCCATAGACATCAAGGATGCGTATCTGCATGTTCCGATTTTTCAGGCACATCAGAGATTCCTCTGATTTGTGGTGGAGGATCAACATTATCAGTTTGTAGCTCTTCCCTTCGGTCTGACCTCGGCACCGAGGATCTTCACCAAGGTTTTGGCGGGCATAATGGCTCTGCTCAGATCTCAGGGCATTCGCATTGTGCCTTATCTGGACGATCTGTTGATATCCGCTTCTTCCCTTCATCAGGCGGAGCTGGACACCCACCAGGTGGTGTCGACCCTGGAGAGGTTCGGGTGGGTGATCAACCGCACCAAGTCTTCTCTCTCCCCATCTCGTGTGATTTCATTTCTGGGCATGAATCTGGATACCATTCGGGCCAGAGTGTTTCTGCCCCAGACCAAGGTGCAGGGGATTGAGGGCCTGATCCGTCTTCTTCTGGCCAGTCCTTGTCCCTCTATCCGACAGGGGATGAAGCTGGTGGGTTTGATGGTATCCTCCTTTGAGGCGGTGCCGTTTGCACAGTTTCACATGAGATCTCTTCAACTTCACCTATTGACGTATTGGGACAGGTGCCCACAGTCATTGGATCAACCTTTCAGGATGTCTCCCAGGGTTTGGCAGTCCTTTCGGTGGTGGCTGGACTCGAGCAATCTGGTGAAGGGCAGATCCTTTCTGGTCCCTTGTTGGGAGACGGTTACCACGGATGCCAGCCCGTCGGGCTGGGGAGGTTATTGGAAGAGTCATCAGTTCAGCGGGGTGTGGGGTCCCCAGGAGGCTCACACCCCCATCAATGTATTGGAACTCAGAGCCATTCGACTGGTTCTGGCTCGGCTGACCCCACATTTACGGGGTCTTCCGGTTCAGGTTCGTTCGGACAACCGAACGGCAGTAGCTTACATAAATCACCAAGGAGGGACTCGCAGCAGGAGTGCCCTCAGGGAAGTCTCTCTGATCCTGCACTGGGCGGAGAGCAATGTTCCTTGCCTTTCGGCAGTCTACATTCCGGGAGTGGAGAACACGGAGGTGGATTCCCTGAGCAGGGGATCCTCTCGCCACGGATAGTGGTCTCTCAACCCCGAGGTTTTTCTGGATCTTTGCCGCAAGTGGGGGACTCCGGAGGTGGATCTCTTTGCCTCGAGGCACAATCACAAACTTCCGGCCTTTGTGTCTCTTTCTCAGGATCCTCTGTCTCTGGCAGTGGATGCCTTGTCACTGGCTTGGAAGGACCTGGGTTTTCTGTACCTGTTTCCACCTGTCTCCATGCTGGGCAAGGTAGTTCGCAAACTGGTTCTAGAAGGGGCACCAGCGATTCTGGTGGCTCCAAGGTGGCCAAGAAGGGTTTGGTACGCAGACGTCGTAAGGATGGCCGTAGACCAGTACCGGCTTCCTTTGCTGCCGGACCTGCTATCTCAGGGTCATCTACTTTACCCCAATTTACAAACGCTGGCTTTGACGACTTGGCTGCTGAAACCTTCATCTTGAAAGAGGAAGGTTTGTCTGAGGCTGTTGTTCAGACCCTGATTAGGGCTAGGAAGCGGTCCTCTTCTGGCATTTACTATAGGACTTGGAGGTCCAATATTGATTGGTGTGGAGCTAGTGCCTTGCCTTGCAGGGTTTTTTCTATACCCAGGATTTTGGAGTTTCTTCAGCATAATCTGGATCTTGGGTTCCAGCTTAGTACTTTGAAAGTACAGGTTTCTGCTCTGTCGGTTTTCTTCCAGAGGTTTTTTGCTTTACACCCACTGGTTAAGACCTTTTTCTAAGGGGTTGGCTGTAGTTCCTGTTTGGGATTTGAATTTGGTTCTTTCGGCTCTGCAGGGTCCTCCTTTTGAGCCGTTACAGGATATTGCTCTTTCGGTTCTCACTCAGAAGGTTGCTTTCTTGGTGGCTATTACCTCTATTCGGCGTGTCTCTGAGTTGGCGGCCCTGTCGATTCAGGCCCCTTACTTTGAGAGACACCAGGATAAGGTGGTTTTTCGTTTTAAGCCGGATTTCCTTCCTAAGGTGGTGTCTGCTTTCCACCTCAATCAGGACATTGTTCTCCCTTCCTTGTGTCCTAAGCCTAGCAATGACAAGGGGAGGGTTTTGCACAATTTGGATGTTGTTCGCTGTGTGAAGTACTATTTGGTGATTACTTCTTCCTTCCGCAAGACTGACGCTTTTTTCGTGGTGCCCTGCGGGCCCAGGAAAGGTTTGGCACCTGCTAAATCTACGATTAGCAAATAGATTCGTCAGGCCATTGTTGGGGCCTATTCTGCTAAGGGGAGGACTCCCCCTTTTAGGGTTACTGCGCACTCTACTTTTGCTGTTGGTGCATCCTCGGCTTTTCAGCACCAGGCTTCTGTTGAGCAAGTTTGTAAGGCTGCTACTTGGTCTTCCGTTCCTACCTTTTCCAGGTTTTACAAGGTTGATGTGCGGGCTTCAGCGGATGCTGCAGTGGTTTGAAGTTGGTACATTCTTTACTGTTTCTGGTTCCCACCCATGACGGACACTGCTATTGAATGTCGCAGATGTCATGAAGAAGGAAGTGGAGTGTATGGCACACTTAGAATAATACCGTTTTGTGAGTACTCACCTTTTAAACGGGTATTATGAGTGTGCCATACACTCCACTTCGCCCCACCCCTTTTTTTCAGGTATTCTGGGGCTTTTATATGGTGAACCATTGGTTTTGATTGTTTAGGTTATAATTGGTTCTTCCTGGTCCCTTTACCGCTTTTATACACTGGGGAATTGGTGGGAGGTCCCAGGTATATATGGACCGGGAGGGGCTTTCTTTTTTTGCATATTCATCTCTGCAGAAGTTCGCCCTCTACTGAAGATTACCCAGATGTCATGAAGACCGAAGTGGAGTGTATGGCACACTCATAATACCCGTTTTAAAGGTGAGTACTCACAAAACGGTATTATTTCCTGGCTGGAAATGGTTATTTATATTGGTGGAACTCACATAGCAATAAATGTGCAACATTTTTGTATGTGCCGATACCTCTGCATATTTTCTTCACCAACCTGCTGTGCGAGAGTGATTGACTGCTAAGATGAACTGTGGTTTTTTTACCTTGTGTGTACAAAACTCTTGTTGTACCACTAAGAATCCTGAGCTTACATTGATTTACAAAGATGGTAACAGTCTAAACACAATGTTCTAACATGTCTCAACTCTTTTGTTATAACATGCTGTCATTGTCATCTTCTCTATGCCGTAGCATTGCCCGTTACTCGAGATGAGAATATTAAAGTTTTCTTATTCTCAAAGATAAATTGTGCCTCATTTTTCCATTTTTTATTTTTGGAAACTGTTTAGCATATACAAAGAACTAGCTTTAAATAACAGAATAGGGGAAAAGGGAAGGAGATGCTAATTATTTACAAGGGTCTGAATCTCGGTACCTGATCACTCTGTATATTAACATATCAACCGGCTATGTAAATACATAGATGACTCCGCGGGAAAGGAAACTTGATTAAAAAGTCTCTTGCAATAATTCACCAGCAGTGCTTTTCATAAAACTTCATGTGACACCACCACCAACATCACATTGCACGTACCAGATTCACAATTAAAAAGGGCTCATCATCACATAAGTCGGCTCCAATCACAGCAATATTTCCAAATGATTGTCTTCCAACAATATGTGGCTTATAAGGGAGGCACTATCCACATCAATATCCTCTATTACTTCAAGAACCCGCGACTCAGCAGTTCCAAATGTTGAATGGGGGGAAAATTTAAAAACCACACATAGCGTAACACTGTTTAGAAATGGGCAGTTTAAAAACTTTATTGCGCTTACCCCTCCGCAAATTCATACACGCATTCAATCAATTAGGGCTGTCTGTATCCTCCTCTGCTCGTCTTTGGATCATCAAGCAGGAAAGAAATCGATAAACTACTTGCCGCCCCGGCCGTGGGCGATACAAGTCAAAGGCACCGCTGTAGAAAGCAGTCAGGTGTAGCGTAGTGACGTCGTGGAAGGCCCATTTCTAAACAGTGTTACGCTATGTGTGGTTTTTAAATTTTCCCCCCATTCAACATTTGGAACTGCTGAGTCGCGGGTTCTTGAAGTAATAGAGGATATTGATGTGGATAGTGCCTCCCTTATAAGCCACATATTGTTGGAAGACAATCATTTGGAAATATTGCTGTGATTGGAGCCGACTTATGTGATGATGAGCCCTTTTTAATTGTGAATCTGGTACGTGCAATGTGATGTTGGTGGTGGTGTCACATGAAGTTTTATGAAAAGCACTGCTGGTGAATTATTGCAAGAGACTTTTTAATCAAGTTTCCTTTCCCGCGGAGTCATCTATGTATTTACATAGCCGGTTGATATTGTAGCATGAAGCTGGACTGACACAGTTTTTAGACTCCCCGCGCTGGATACTAGTTCTGTTATATTGTGATTAGTTTGACAGTAATTGTTAATATTAAACCTATCTTTGCAATTCGTGAGCGCGGCTCTCTAGGAAATTAGTTTATCAGCTGTTTCCTAACAACAACTGTTTATTAACATGCCTATACATTAATTTATTGAAAATATACCCATCTTTTTCCATATGCCCCACACCTGCTGCTGCTCATCTCAGCTCTGAATTGGTGGATGGCCATCCTTGACAAGTACCAAGAGATCTGTCCGAAATAGGTGATCAGTTTGTGATGTGTGTCCAATGGGAAGGTTGTTATAAAACTTTCCCATGTACAAAATATCACACTAACCCCCTTCTCCGTGTTCTGGAGTGTTGAAAATCATTCTATTTAACCAGGTGGCAATTTTTGTTGGCAAGAGAGACAAAATTTCTACTGAATTCCTCTCCCACACCCTTCCCACCTTCCGTCCCTGAGTGATGGAGCATACTCACCTCTTCGCTGGCCGCTGTTCAAGTCCCACGCTGCTCCACAAATCTTAAGTGCACTTGCGGCCAGTGTCATCGCAGCCTATGTAATGACCCTGCGCATGTGCGAGATCTGAGGGGTGGCATCATGTTCCAAAATGCCGCTGCCCTACGGAAGTTGGCGAGGGAGTGTAGAGTTGCTGAGCACGATGTGACCAGAGAGGTACGTTTTTACCAGTCAAATGCTCACCTGGAAGAGCAGGGGGGGCAGGCAAGCCAGGTTTGGGGAGTTTTAATTAACTCCCCAGACCTACTATGTTCCTCTTTAATTCCACAGTTGGATGGATATTGCTGTAAAATTACCATACTAACTGCTTGATGTTTGCGACCCCAGGTGAATGTCCTGTATAACGAATTGGGTCAAATCCTTTGGTGTTAGGAGGATTGGGAGGCTCTGAATGTTATACTGTTAACTATGATCGTTTTAATCTAATACTCTCTACCCAGGAAACAGAGGGCTAATTTGGCCCAGTTAACCCCAGGTATTGTATAGACCTTAAAGAAGTCCAATGAGGACTTTTTGTTTGTCTCAAAGATAGTGCCATTGTCTTGCTGGATTAATGGTGACTCTGAGACCATTCCTAATCATTCCAGTAAGTCAAGGATCGCAGACAGAGCCTCCTTTGGATTAGATATAGATTAAATATAAAAGAAGGTCATTAGCGAACGCCATCAATTTAACCACAGGTGTGCCCATTCTGACTCCCCTGAATTGCATCAAGCAACTGCGGGATTTGCTCCAGCGCTATATTGAATAAAAGAGGAGACAATGGGCACTCCTGACGTGTTCCTCTAGACATCTCCACTGCTTCATAGAGTTGCTGGCTAATCAAGATTTTTGTAGTGGGAGTTTTGTAAAATTGTCTAATGTTTCCCTGTGTCCCTGTGCCTCAAGAAGGGCAGAGCAAGCTCCACTCAACCTTGTTTTAGCTGAGACTACCTTTGCAGCAGTTGGTGTCCTACCTGCAATCGTGAAGTGTTTGCCCCGAAGGAAGCCTAGCTGATCCCCGGATAGAATTAGGGGTAGGAAGTTCTGCCTCATGTCCGCCATTTTTTTAGCCAATATTTACTACCTCTTACACACTGCTTATGTTTGGCTATGGGCACATTCAGGGAAGTGATATCTATAGCTGAGCATTTGCAGTCACCTCCAAAATTTGGAATCGCTCTTGCAAGTGCCTTCCAAGCACTGAACACCAGCAATTGCAGGATGCTTGCACACGGTGGGGACAAGTTCAAAGGGGGCAATACAAATGGTTCTGCACATGATGCCATGTGATCACAATTCAGATAGATAAGGTGAAGGAACAAGAATAGATAAGGTGAAGGAACAAGAATGGTGGGCCCCCAATGCAGTCGCTACTTTGCAGCCTCTATACACTTAGCCATACACCTAAATCACTAAAGCTCTCATTGAACCAATATATGTGTACACCCACATAATCAACTATTGGGAGTTATGCTAATTATTTTGTAGAGCATGTTTAACTTGGTTGTGCTTTTGGTTGTGGGCTGAAACTTACATCTGAGTTTTACTGCAACAGAAATAAAACAATGCAATAAAAAATGTTTGTTCTATGATGGGGCATTTTTATAGGCTAAGTCTATAATTTTTCCTATAGGATAAGCATTATTATGCTAAAGAATTAGACAAAATGTTTTGCATACCCCATAGGTTGCCATTATTTCCAAATTGTAAAAAAAAATATCCTTCCCTTTTAGGCAAAATTATGTACCCCACCTATAAAAATGCCAAATCACAGGTACAGGTGATTTGTTTTACAAACTTTTTATTGAGCTTTTTTTGTGTGTTAATGTGAAAAAAAAGTCTCACTTAAATGTAAGTTTCAGTCCACAACAAAAAGCACACCCGGCGTTAAACATGTTTACTAAATTATCATGGCCCCCACTGTGAACAAATCTACTCGTCCCAATTATTTAAGGAATGCAATGGCTGTTGCTGGAACCACAGTGGTGTTATTAAAGTGGACCAACACCCAGGATTTTGACTATCCTGGGTTTTGGTCCATTTCGGCGGGGCACCCCGATCGGGGGTGCCCCGCTGTGTGAAACCCCCCAGAAAGCCCCAAAATCTTACCTGTCCCCGCTCCCACGTGACTGGACGGTCCAATCCCCGCCAACGTCCAGGCGGGGATCAGGAACGTCCAAGCGGCTGCCGCCGCCGCCGCCTCCCTCGCGTCACTTTCGGCGCCCCGCGCGCCCGCGCCGGCCATTCGCAGACGGCCGGCACGGGCGCGCGCACGCCTACAGGGGCGCGAGGGAAGATCAGGTAAGCGATTTGGGGTGTCTGGGGGGGTGGGAGGTTATAGATTTCCGGGCCGATCACCTCTCGGTGTTGGTCCACTTTAAAGGGATACAGAAGGCAAAGGCAATTGTTAGTCCATTGTATTTACGATTGGCGCGTCTTAAAACGTTTTACGGTTTTAAATTAAAGAAGAAATGGAGTGTGGGCCTTTGCTCTATGATCCCACAAAATAATCAGCATATTGGGTGGGTTCTAGAAGACAGGCACTCTCATCACCCTGGCTGTTCTCCCGCTCTCCCAGCGTCTACAGTCGATGATAAGGAGCTTTAGACCACCAGCTATTCTCTATTATTGGTGGTCTATGGCAAAAGAATTCAGGGTGTGTCACTACTTTTTGATTTGTTTCTACTTTCTGAAGCATCTGTGTTCTGCCAGGAAGGGAGAAGGCAGCCATTATGAGGTGAACTGCTGAATGACAGTTTATGCACTTTGCATACAGAGTCGCTATAATACATTAATCCCTTATTGTTATGTGCTTTGGCATCTAAAACACCCATAAGGTTTGTGTTAAAGGACAACTCCTGGGTAATGGCACAATATGAGAAAGCTGAGATACTAATTGGGTGGTGGTTTCCCTGACATTCACTATGTGTAAAAAAAATCTCTTCAAATATGTTTGCGGAACTAGCTGGTAAAACCTGTTATCTTTGCATAAAGAAATGTTATTTTGCCCATTATGAGAGGAAGTGTTATATTGGATATGATTACAGCACATTCGTAAGTATCCAATTTTTAATATCATAATCACATCAATCAGGCAGTTCAAGCATACCTTAGTTGTTGACCATTTACTTCAGCTCTTGCCAAAGGTGCCTTGATCATCTTGCCAAGTTCCCATGAAAGGAAGGCACGTGTTGCAAGAGCTATGTTGTTCCTTACTGGATAACCTTTTCAAGTGGGTAACTGTATGCAATGACTATTTACTGTGCAAGAGAATACAGCAGGCCTGTACCCTTCTGAACCAGGGAGGGTCCCTGGGACACTAAAATAACTGAATCCACGCTGAATGCTGACATGGAGCTCTGCATTAGAGACTTTTTTCTAGCAGAGTTCCATCCAATTGAAGAAAAGTGGGAAACAACTGTACACATGCGTGCCAGCCTCACCACTGTTTTCTATATTTTCAGCATGAATTGTTCCAGAAGTTTTCTAGACTGAGCTGTAGACACATGCCTTTATTCTAACTGGGCATGTCAGTGTTGTCGAGCAGTTTCTGGGCAATTTTAAACAAGATCTAAGTATGAGGGTCTCTCTGATATAATATGATAAGGAAACTGTGTCTAAGTTATTCTAGAAATTACAATATGAGTACCATATGTATGGTGCTTTTCTTTTTGCTTTAAAACCCACATTGAGTGTCTGTCAAGCCTATTCCACCATTTGGCCATGTTAGAATCAGGGCCATGTTGTAATTACCCTGTTTGGCCTCATGAAAATTAGGCTAGGTTCTACACTGCTGATAAAAAGCTGAGTGTCTGAGAGACCTCAACTACTCAGCAGTGGGATATATGGACAGAATATGGTTTGCACTTTCCTGCCTAAATGAAAAGTTCAGACTCCAGGGCTGAGTAATACAATATGGCACCAGACAAACCACTTACCTCTCTGATCGATCATCAACATCCCTCTTTTGTGCTCTTCCTGGTTCTGCTGACTCGTGGGCATGGCCTGTGTATAGCCGGTACCCATTGAAAGCAACGAGTGTCTCTGTACACCAGAAACTCTGTTGTACTGTAGCCCAACCCTTGGATTTTATTCATAACCACTAGACAAGCAAAGCAGGGAGCAGCTATCATCCCCTACAGACACAAGCATTGGTATGTCCCACACAGTCTGGTGTAAGAGGGGAAAAGATAGGTCCACCTCTTAATGCTAAAAAAATAGATGGTCATGATTAAGTTCAACCAAGAGGTTGGCCTACAGGAAAGGGGCTAAATCTTAACCACTTTATTCAGTAGCACACCAAGATGAATCCTCTGTATGACAGGGAAGCAAATAATAATTAGTTTTTACCCTTATCCTGGACAATCCCTTTAAAGTGGAACAACCAATATCTTGAGTCTATAAGACACTTGGACTACCTGTTCATATGAATTCAGGATGTCCCGTTGCATGAACCCTGAGGATTGCTGGACGACTCACCTCTTCCCTGAGCCTTCGCTGCATCATGGTGCTGCAGCCTCACCCTGGTGGGTGCCCGTCTCAGGCCTTTCTGATTGGCACAGCACACCCACGGCTGGCGGTGAGCTAGGTTGCGGCTAGCGGCTTGCCACTCTGATTTTAGAGAGAGTAAGGAAATCTGAATAGAACAAACATCGCTGATAGGCTTAGCGGCCTGCACATGTGCCATGGGGACAAGTAAAAGGTGAATTTATGGAAGATACACACAGTGAGCCATCCCAGATCAGGATGCCCCCACCTGGAGGAATGAAACCCAAGACTTGTTCCACTTTAATGACTGGAGCTTCTCTTTACAGCCCAACTTTATCCATCAACATTTCATAAGTTTTGCTTAGCGAATGGTAAAAAATAGTTTAATGCTTTTTATGCTAAATTGGCAATCTTTTAGACTCAAGGGCCAGGTTTAATTGGTCTTGGTCCACTTGAATGCAGAATTCATAAATAGAGCATATTTTCAGTTGAATCAGGGCTGTTGGCTTTTATTTCAGTGTTGCATTTAGTAAACTGATATTGTCATATCCATTAGTCATTTCAAGATTTATTCTAATAGTCTCTGCTGGCAAACTTGATCTCATATCTTCCTATTATTTTACCTCCGTTTTTTTTCTACACCAAAATTAATAAATGGCCACTGGCCAAAATGTGGGATCACCTTCCTCTCCATTTCCCTAAACAAAAGTGGCACTTGTGGGATCAGATATGTCTTCTAAGAAGTATAAAAGAAAAGAAATGATATGGTTGTGTGGTTGAGGTAATAACCCGGTTGGAGCCTATTAAATGAAGCCTAGCAGTGAGGCTTTAGATGTGCTGTATACATTATGTTATAAATGGAAGCTCTATTCACATAAGCCTATTTCATAGGCTGAATTTCTAATCTGGACTGGTTTCAAATGATGGGACAAAGAGACGCTGCTCATATCACTCAGATAAGTGCTGTTTGTATACTGTAATTACTGTTTGTGAACTGTACTGTATGTTTGGGGCGATTATGGAATGTGCCTGCTTTTAAGTAAATTAGTTTATTCAAGTGAACTTTCTGACTTTATCGCTGTTTACACTACTCCTGTTTCTGTTCAAAATGTGAGGATAGCAGAGATTCCATTACCCTCTATAGAGCAAAGTCAGGGGTGTTTTGTGGAATCAAAAAGTAAAAATTAGGCTAAGAAAGCTATAGTAAAACATAGTTTACAATAAATGCAAGCACAGCTTTTGTGGTCACTAAAATGCTTGCACATCAACTAATGGGTGAACACGTGCATTTTGGTGTCAGTGAAGCTCTATTGTGAAAAATGGTCTATTATTAAAAATCAGAAATGACAGCTCACAAAGACCTGCGGCTCCTCACACCGCAAAAATAGGGATTGAAACCAAGGTGGCACCACTCTCCCCTTAACAATCATTCAATAACACCATCTATAATTAATAACGATCATCTTTTAATTAATCAGGATATTTAAAAAAACAGAGCAGACAATACATTACAATCACAGACATTTAATAATACACACAAATCATCCCCCAGCAGGAATAACCTAATTAATCCCCATTACCCATACTGTATCTACAAATTTTTTCCTTTCCATGATAGATCCCACCTTCAGAAAAGAACTAAAGTGCTACTGTGCAACAACAAAGTGCTATAAGTGCCAAAGAGTATCTATATAAAATCTACAAGAAATGTGAGCAAGGAAACGTATCTGGGATAAATTCACCTCAGTGCAAAAAATGATCCCCCTCCTGCTGGGTCCAATCAATGTTCTCACCACCCACGCGTTCCGTGGCGGCTATGTCACTTTCTCAAGGTGCCAAGTCAAGCGCTGCCATGTCCCACCTTTATAAGAGAGCGCACCATCATGCGTCCGCGCCCCCCCCTCGCGTACGGCGGCCGCACACAAGCCGAAAGAGCAGCAGAGCACACGCGCGCACCCCCGTTCCTCCCGCCGATGACGATGTGTTCGGACACCGCCTCCGCACGCCCCCCAGACCTCCCACACGACACGCCCCACACATCAACGCCACACAGCGGCGTATGTTTATGGAGACGCACACCAAGGCGAAGGGGGTGGGCGAAGGCTGAGCCAACATTGCGGTGTTTAGTGAGCAGCAAACAGCTGTTCACTAGGCAGGCACTTGGCAGCATAGGGAACATTGATGCCCAAAAACAACAGTACCCTAGCATAAAAAAACATATATGACATAAAAATGCTATTATAATACAAATTAGATGCTGATATGAATAACCATCTTTACACATCTATTTAGATCTCAAACTCATGGCTTCAAGTTAATCAAATAAAATTGTAAATAATAAACTCATGAAAGATATATGAATTAAATACTCACACATAAACCAGAAAAACGGAATCTATGAGTAACCAGTGCTGATCATTTTATCCCATACAAATCAAAACTATATAAATATACATGTAATCCTCAAAATCATATACATGCATGTTACACATACCCGCAAGAATCCCTCCACCACAAAAACAATGATAAAGTAATTTAACCTAATAATTATGTGTAATTCATCAACTATTGTACGTGTGCAAGTCATAATGACCATTAAAAAAAATATATATATATAATAACATTTATTCTAAGTATACAGCACGTCCTGTTCTAGAATATTCCTTACACATGGGTAATACATCCACAAGATGGCGCTGGACTGCAGAAAACAGCTTGTGGCTCCTCCCGGCCCTATATAAGTCAGGGACCTCCCCCCCTTTCTCTCAGGTCCCTACCCCCTTGAGGAGGAGGAATTATTTTCTGATTCTGAATCCTCTGAGGAACAACCTAAAATTTACGGTGGTACTGGGACTCCCTTTGGGGAAGACCCGTGGTCCCCTGATGACACTGACAGATTGCTGAGTCACATTTTTGAAGTGCTTTGTATTTCTCCCCTGGCAGTGGCTCCGCAGCAGCAGGATGAGCTTTTTCATACGGTTAAGCCACGCTGGGAGTTCCCTGAGCAGTCTCACTTTAATAATCTAGTGCTCAAGGAATGGGAATGGCCTAGCAAGCTGCCCAGGGTGCCTAAGAGATATCCCTTTCCTGCTGATGTTGTTAAGCGTGGATGTGCCCGTTCTCGGGTTGTCCAGTACATCTGTCATGCATTCTCCTGATACTACTACCCTGCAGGATGAGGACCAGCGCTTGGACCAACTGGCGTGACGCCTTTGCCTGTGTGGGGACGGCGCTGCGCCCGGTTTGTGCCTCTGCTATTACGGCTATAGCCATTAAAGGGGTGCTTAAGTGTCTCTTGGACGGGGCACCTGAGGATATGGGTAGAGAAGAGTATAGATCTCTCCTGCTTTGTGAGGAATTTATTGCATATATTCTTTCTGCCATGGATGATGCTATTAGAATGTGTGGTAGGACTTCTGCCCTGTTGGTGGCTATGGTCATCTGCCAGGTGCCTGGGGCAGAGGCTACTATTCCAATCTTTTCACTGTTCCCAAAAAGACGGGTCCATCAGACCCATCCTGGATTTAAAGCGCCTCAACAAATTTGTCAGATTCAGCTGTCAATTCACTACGCCCGGGCGACTTCATGACCTCTGTAGACATCAAGGACGCTTACCTTCATGTACCAATCTTTCCAGGTCATCAGAGATGATGAGGTTCGCTCTGGAGGATCAGCACTACCAATTTGTGGCCTTGCTTTTCGGTATCACCTCGGCTCCCAGGGTTTTCACCAAGGTGCTGGCGGGCGAAATATCTCTGCTGAGATCTCAGGGCATTCTCATCCTTCCTTACTTGGACGACATTCTCATCAAGTCTCAGTCCTTCCAGCAGGCCGAGCTGGATACCCAGCTGGTGGTGTCCACACTGGAGTCCTTCGGCTGGGTGATCAATCACCCCAAGTCTTCCCTGTCACCGTCAATGGTGAGGTCCTTTCTGGGCATGACTCTGGATACATCTCAGGTCAAGATTTTTCTCCCTCAGCAGAAGGTGGAGAGTCTTCAAGGCCAAGCCAGGCTTCTTATGTCTTGCTCTCATCTCTCCATCCGGCAGGGGATGCAGCTGGTGGGCCTGATGGTGTCTTGCTTTGAGGCGGTTCCATACGCTCAGTTTCACATGAGACCTCTTCAACTTCATCTCTTGTCGGTATGGGATTGGGACCCTCGGTCCCTGGATCAGGTGTTTGTTCTGTCCCCTCTGGCCAGATGGTCCCTCTCGTGGTGGCTGGACTCAAGGAACCTTTTGGTGGGCAGATCCTTTCTTGCCCCGTGCTGGGAGACAGTCACCACAGATGCCAGTCTGACAGGTTGGGGGGGGCTTCTGGAAATCCCTGAAATTCCAGGGTCAGTGGGACCCTCGAGAGGCCCACACCCCTATCAACATTCTAGAACTGAGGGCGATAAGGTTGGTTCTCGCCCAGTTGACTCCACACCTTCGGGGTCGGGCTGTTCAGATCCGCTCGGACAACTAGACGGCGGTTGCCTACATCAATCATCAGGGAGGGACCCGGAGCAAGAGGGCCCTCAAGGAAGTGTCTCTGATACTGTCTTGGGCGGAGGAGAATGTTCCCTGCATCTCAGCTGTGTACATCCTGGGGGTGGAAAATCTGGAGGCAGACTCCCTCAGCAGGGGGACTTCTCGTCTGGGAGAATGGTCCCTCAGCAGCAGGGTATTTCACTCCCTGTGCCACCGCTGGGGTCAGCCAGATGTGGATCTGTTTGCGTCCCGCCACAATCACAAGCTTCCAGTCTTTGTCTCTCTGTCCCAGGACCCTCTGGCCTTGGCCATGGATGCACTAGCAATGTCTTGGAAGAGCTTTCAGCTCCTCTATGTGTTCCCTCCTTTTCCTCTGCTGGGCAGGGTGCTGCGCAAGATAGCCCAGGAAGGGGTGCCAACCTTTCTGGTGGCCCCCTGTTGGCCAAGAAGAGTGTGGTTTGCAGACATCGTGCAGTTGGCAGTAGATCAGTACGCCCTGCCCAAGGTTCCAGACCTGCTCACTCAGGGGACAGCTACGCCATCCCAATTTACAAACGCTGGCTTTAACGGCCTGGCTGCTGAAACCTCCATCTTGATGGAAAAGGGGCTGCCTGCCTCTGTTGTTAATACCATGATTCGGGCTAGGAAGAAGTCCTCGTCATCCATCTATTATAGGGTATGGCATGCTTACATTGACTGGTGTGAGTCTAAGTCGCTTCCCTGTTGGGTGTTTTCTATCCCTAGGATTCTGGAATTTCTACAACATGGTTTGGATTTGGGTCTTCAACTTAGTACCCTCAAAGGTCATGTTTCTGCCTTGGCCATTTTCTTCCAAAGATCCTTTGCTCAACATCGTCTGGTCAAGACTTTCTTCCATGGGGTTACTCACGTGCGCCCTCCACGTAAGCCTATGTTACCAGTCTGGGATTTGAACTTGGTTTTATATGCCTTGCAGGGGTCTCCCTTTGAGCCTTTGCGTGAGGCCCCTTTGTCCATTTTGACGCTTAAGGTAGTCTTTTTGGTGGCTATCACTTCTGTTAGGCGTGTTTCTGAGTTGGCGGCACTTTCCATCAACCGGACAAGTTGGTGTTTCGTTTTAAGCCAGATTTTCTGCCTAAGGTTGTGTCTGCTTTTCATCTTAATCAGGACATATTTTTGCCTTCTCTGTGCCCTAATCCTAGTAACCCTAAGGAGCTGGTTTTACACTCTCTGGATGTGGTCAGGACTCTGAAGTTCTATTTAGTGGCTACTGAATCCTTCAGGAAGACTGATGCTCTTTTTGTGCTCCCGTCTGGACCTAAGAAGGGTCTGGCTCCAGCTAAGTCCACTATCAGCAAGTGGATCCGTCAGGCTGTGGTACAGGCCTATTCTGCTAAGGGGAAGGAGCCTCCCTTCCGCCTTACTGCTCATTCTACTTGTACTATTGGTGCCTCTTGGGCTTTTCAGCACCAAGCTTCTGTTGAACAAGTTTGCAAGGCCACTACTTGGTCTTCTGTTCATACTTTTTCTAAGCTTTACAAGGTTGATGTTAGGGCCTCAGCTGATGCTGCTTTTGGTCTCAAAGTTCTGTTCTGCAGGCGGCAGTGGCTTAAACTGCCCGCTGTTTCTTTTTGGGGATCTCACCCTACCTTACGGACACTGCTATTGGATGTCCCATGTGTAAGGAATATTCTGGAACAGGACGTGCTGTATACTTAGAATAATACAATTCTGTGATTACTCACCTGTAGAATTGGTATTATATGTATACAGCACGTCCTGTTCCATCCCACCCTTGTTATCATTATTCTTAGTTACCTCTGTATGGTGATTGTTCATTATTCTTAGTATACAGTTTGTCCTGCTCCAGATAAGAATCATTACACTTGGGTATTACTCCGCCAGATGGCGCTGGACTGCAGAGACCGCGAAATTTGCTCCTCCCGGACCCTCAAGTACCCGGGACCTCCCACAAATCCCCAGAATTTCTCTGCAGTCTGGACTGCGAAGGACAAAAAGATGGCTCTCTCTTCTCGCAGGTGAGCGGGGCTATTAGTTTGCGGCCCTGTAGGACTATTCCCACACGTTACATTTTTAATGTGCCTCCCAGTCTTGGCTGCGCTGGTCCGGGTGATGTTAGGCAGCACCGCTGTCAGGTGCTTAGGAGCGCTGCTCCACCGCAATCCCCCACCAAAGGGTAGGCGCATAGGCATATGGTGAGCCTCTGTGGGATGCCCCTCCCGGCCTATTGCCCCTTGCCCCTGTCTATTGGTTGGCCCTATGTTAAGTGGCCGCTGTCCTCCCTCGCTCTCCCTTGTAGCTCTCGGGGGGGGGGGGTGTATATGCCCTGGTGCTTTCACTGTATTATGTGCTTATGGTTGGTGTCAGTCACCGCGCTGACTTGGTTGCACTGGTTGCGTTTTTGAATATGCCGCCGCCGCTGCGCGCGCTTCCACTGTGTTCCGCGGTTTGTGGCGCCATTACCTCAGGCGCTGGTGCGCTGTTATTGGCTGCTTGTCACGTGTGCTGCTTCGCGCTCTTCGAGGGTGCAGCGTCACTGTCTCCGCGGCCTGCCCCTCGAGGTATACCCGGCGCCATTTTTTCTCTGAATTCTGCTGCTGCGTAGCTGGCATCTAACTACTGCGGTCCATGAGTGCCCTCGCAGGCGGCTTTATTTACCCTATGTCATTATACATGTCACTTATGGGGTTCTCTTTGCTTATGTTTTTCAGACAGGTCGAACTCTATTGGTTTCTCCCGGTCCTACTCCCTCTATTTAGTTATTAAACTTGTGAGGCCTAGCGTGAAAATTACTCCCACTTCCCTAGCGGGCTATTGGGGCATCCCGAGTTGCTTTTATAGAGTGAATCCCTATCGGCCTATTGTGCCGCTATAATCACCATATGGAGGCGTCTCAGGATAATGTGCTCGGGGTTCCTTCGGGACAAGCCCGGCTTGTGGGGTGTCCCCTACTAGTGCTGACAATGTGCGGGTCTGTATACCTTGTGCCCAGCAGGTGCTTGCACTGCAGCCTGGTTTACCAGTAGCTGGGCCTGCGCCACGTATGGCGTCACCTACTCCCCCAAGCTTAAATTCGACTGCATACCAGTGGGGATTCTCAGCCTGATGTGTCTTCCAGACTGGCTAGTGTTGAGAAGTTGCTTGCTAATACCTTGGCGCGTAAGGCCTCTGCTAAGAGGTGGCACTTGACGCCTGATGTCACTCTTTTCCCCATGGAAGCTGATGAGTTCTTGGAACTGTCTGGTTATACCCTTTGGAAGAAGGGGAGTTATTCTCTGACTCTGAGTCATCTGATGAGAGGCCCAGGGGTCATGATGATTCTGGCTCTGACCCCTGGTACTGTCTATCTCTCCCCTGGTTGCGGCCCCCAGGCAGCAGAGGGAATTGCTTCATACTGCTAAGCCACGTTTAGAGTTTCCTGAGAAAGCCCATTTTTATAATCTCGTGCTCAAGGAATGGGAGCGTCCCAGCAGGCTTCCCGGAGTCCCTAAGAGTTGGGATAAGAGGTATCCCTTTCCTGCTGATGTGGTGAAGCGTTGGTCATCCCCTCCAGAGGTGGATGCCCCGGTCCTAGGATTATCTAACTCCTCGGTCATGCATTCCCCTGACTTTACTACGCTGCGGGATGGTGAGGACCGGTGTATTGATCAGCTGGCATCCCATGCCTTTGCCTGTGTGGGGATGGCGCTGCGCCCGGTCTGTGCCTCTGCCATTACGGCTGTGGCTATTAGGACCCTGCTTAGAAGTGCCCTAGATGGTGTTCCTGATGATGTGTCTAGTGAGGAGTTTAATGCACTCTCTCGTTGTGAGGTTTTTGTGACTTATGTCCTCTCTGCCTTGGATGATACCATTAGGATGTGTGGCAGAGCCTCTGCCCTTGTGGTGGCTATACACCGCTCGGTTTTGGCTGCTGACAACACTGCCAAGAAAGCTCTCACTCGTTTTCCCTTCAAAGGATTACGCCTGTTTGGGGACCGCCTGGACCTGTTTGCTAAGGGAGGCAGGTTATCCCAGCGCAGGCGCAGTCTCTGCCCTTTCGGGGACAGGGCTCCTTTTCCTCCCCCTACCGTGGAGCCAGACAGGGGAGGGGGGTCTCCCTTACCGGGGCCCGAGGAGATTTCTGGGGTAGGGGCAGAGGACGTGGACGCCCTGGCTCATCCTGAGGCTCCAAGCCTAAATCTTCTCCCAAGCCCCCTCAGGCATGAAGGGGCGCCCTCACCCATCCACGTAAGCCTATGTTGCCTGTTTGGGATTTGAACTTGGTTTTTTCTGCCTTGAAGGGTGCTCCCTTTGAACCTGTGCAGGAGGCTGCCCTGGCCATTCTTACTCTCAAGGTTGTCTTTTTGGTTGCTATCACCTCTGTTAGGCGTGTGCCTGAGTTGGCGGCGCTTTCCATCCAGCCCCCCTACTTTGAGAGACACCAGGACAAGGTGGTGTTTCGCTTCAATCCAGATTTTCTGCCTAAGGTTGTGTCTGCCTTTCATCTGAATCAGGACATTGTTCTTCCTTCCTTGTGCCCTAATCCTCGTAACGCTAAGGAGAGGGTCTTGCATTCCTTGGATGTGGTTAGGTGTCTGAAGTACTATCTGGTGGCTACTGCACCATTCATAAAAACTGATGCTCTTTTTGTGGTCCCTTCTGGTCCCAGGAAGGGTTTGGCTCCTGCTAAATCTACTATCAGCAAATGGATTCATCAGGCTGCGATTCAGGCCTACTCTGCTAAAGGGAAGAATCCTCCCTTCCGCCTTACTGCTCATTCCACTCGTGATATTGGTGCCTCTTGGGCTTTTCAGCACCAGGCTTCTGTTGAACAAGTTTGCAAGGCCGCTACTTGGTCTTCTGTTCATACTTTTTCAAAGTTTTACAAGGTTGATGTTAGGGCCTCAGCGGATGCTGCTTTTGGCCGCAAGGTTCTGCAGGTGGCAGTGGTCTGACCTGTCTGTTGTTACCTTTGGGGATCCCACCCTACTTTATGGACATTGCTATTGGATGTCCCAAGTGTAATGATTCTTATCTGGAGCAGGACGTACTGTATACTAAGAATAATACAATTCTGTGATTACTCACCTGTAGAATTGTTATTATGAGTATACAGTACGTCCTGCTCCACCCCACCCTTGGTTTTGCATTATCCTAGGATCCCCTGTATGGTGATTGTTATCATTGTTATAGTTACTAGTTGGTTCTGTTTTCTTTCTCCCGGCTTCTCGTTAACTGCTTTTCAATGCTGGGGATTTGTGGGAGGTCCCGGGTATTTGAGGGGCCGGGAGAAGCCAGTTTCGTGGTCTCTGCAGTCCAGCGCCATCTGGCAGAGTAATACCCAAGTGTAATGATTCTTACCTGGAGCAGGACGTACTGTATATTCATAATAACAATTCTACAGGTGAGTAATCACAGAATTGTATTTTTGAATTCCTGTTATTATTGTTCTCCCGGCTTCTTGTTAACTGCTTGTCAATAATGGGGAATTTGTGGGAGGTCCCTGACTTATATATATATATATATATATATATAGGGATGGGAGGAGCCACAAGCTGTTTTCTGCAGTCCAGCGCCATCTTGTGGATGTATTACCCATGTGTAAGGAATATTCTGGAACAGGACGTGCTGTATACATATAATACCAATTCTACAGGTGAGTAATCACAGAATTGTATTTTTGTTCACATCATAAATCCCCCCAAAAAACACAAAAACAACAGAAACGACAGCTAGGTAACTAGCTTGTGATGGAATAATGGCTAATTCTTTTGATGTATGCATATGGTTTTACCCATTGTGCACTGCTTTGGGCAACTATTAGAGTAGTTAATGTTGCTATTTCCTACTATTTCCTACAGACTAGCCCAGGGGATAGACAGTTATAGGAGAGCAATTCTCCTCTCCCACTCACTCTTCAGATACCTAAAACAAATATTTTACCCAGCCCAATACTTACTTCATGTGATGTATTTTCTTCATGGAACAGAGATGTAAGTATGAAACGTTTGCATTAATTTATGTTTCCATTCCTTTCCCTCTGTTTTAAAATTTCCTATGAGAAGGTTTTCCACATAGTGGTCCACTATGGAGCCACTGGAAGGTCTGTTCTTCTGTTATTAATATTATGATTGAAAATCATTCAGCCATTGATTGAGGCTCTGCATTGTTTCCATTAGATAATATGATCCACATCACTGTAAGACCTGCAGAAAATGCCTTAAGCCCTCGTTCACCACAGATGCTGCGGTACTGCAAAAAAAATCAATGGCAACTCTATGGCCCCTTTCATACCTTTCCTGTGCAGAAAGGAGGAAAACATGTGCACAGATAGTCCCTGCCTGCTGCATTCTGGCCAGAAATGCACCCTATTAAACTCTATGGGCCCTGCAAATGCTAGTGCATTTTTTCATGCAGTACCACATGCGTTTTGTGTTTGCGGCCTCATAGATTTTAATAGGATATAATAGACAAGAAGGCAGGGCATTGGACCCTGGAACACAAACAAAAATGCGAAAAAATGCGAAGGCAAAATAGAATTCCTGCCACAAAATGCATGCCGCAAACATGACCGGACCGGTGTGAACGTAGCCTCAATTCTGTGTATAGCTTGAATATAAATGTCTGAGGTTAGCTGTCATTTTTCATGCGCTTGTGCTATATTGATGTGGCTACTCAGTTTCTAAGGTGTATTGTGTTTCGCGGTAAGTCTATTTCCTTGTCTGAGTAGGTTAGTTTTAGGTTCATGGTCCTCCCTGAATGCAACATAGTGGTCGGATAATATACATTTTATCAGTTGGTTGACTGATGTTTCAAGTTTATGAGTTGCCAAACGAACGTGACATGCTGCTATTCCATCCTTTGTGTGGAATGTTTTTGTACGGTGATGTCCATGGTGGCCAAAATAGTCTAGTCAGCTAGTGGACTATGGTTACTTAGGAGGTCATTAGTATTACACAGTTGGACACAAATGGAATTTTGGCATAGGCTTTCCCTTGGGAGCTCAAAACACTGTTCCTGCAGCCTCCAGCCTTCTCTATTTACCATATCTATTCACGTTCTCAACAGAGGGAAATTAGATTACAGCAGTGCTCCAAAAACAGGCTTTTGACTTACAAATATGGCCAGCATAATACGCGTGAGTTCTGCTTCGCTTTCGTAAATTTTGTAAACTGTTTATTTACTCTGTGAGACTTGGCGGTGTTTTCATGTTTGGGATTTCCATTTTTAGAATGTCTTGGCATGGCTGAAGTACCACAAGAGCTGGCATGTTGTAGCAAGAGCTCAGTGACATGCCCCCATCTTTAGCATTTACAATGTAATTTAGATATGATTTTTGTTGTACTCTTAGCTGTTGCTGCTTATTAACAAAAGCTTGAATCCCGTCCTCTGGAGCAGCCAGGTCACAAATAGCATGTTTGTGCAGAGGGACACTTTTCATATTCCATATCCTTTGTATTCAATTATAAATGCCTTATAAATATAAACACTTTATTCACATAAGAGCATTTTATGAGATAAGTCCATCTGCGTGTCATTGGTAGACATCAAATGTTTTATCTTTTGCTTAAAAAACAATTAATTTCAGAAGATTTAAATTCTCTGTACTTGGGGGAGAGCTCTCCTCGGTTAATAAGCCATAAAGATTAGAGGGCATTTTACCATAACACATTAAAATCTAGAAAGCTCTTCACTTAAAGTGCACCTCCAGTCCAAAAAATACATTTTAGTAAATTGCTCCCATAAGCTTCCCCCCCACCTGATAATCAGTACCATAAGTCCTTTAGACTGTAAGTTCGTAAGTGAAGGGCACCCTCCTATTGTAGCTTGTATTCAGAATATTAATTGTAAAATCCTGTTTGCCAGACTAGCCAGATTGAGACTGACACTGGTGAAGCAAAGTATTGCTTGCTATAAATAAGAAGTTTTAAAGCGAGTTTGGGAGCTTTTGCAAGTTCTGGTTGTATTTTCAAGTGAGGTAGTATTATAAGTAAGGGGACTTTTCATAAGGGACTTTTTATTGGGGGACTTTAAGTGTTTATTGCCTAAGTGTTACAGAGCTAAAATAAAATTAGAAGTTAAAAGCCAAAGTTGCTGCAACTGCTCTAAAATTGGGTTTTCACTGCTGTTTTTGTAACTGGGATAATGGCCAGCAAAATTGGAAGTCTACTTAAGTGCAAAATTTGTCTTTTGTGCAACAGCATTGGGAGTCTACTTCAGTGCACAATTTGTTGTATGTATACACTGCAGGAGCAGCAGTTCCCGGGTGAATACTGCTGTGTTAAATGTGAGCAAATTGCAATCTTGGAAGCTCGGGTTACAGAACAAGAGGTGCAAAATTCTGCCTCACTGAGCAGTCATTAAATGGGGTAGAACAGAGTGTGGAGTACTGGGTGAGGAGGAGCAGATAAGTAGCTGGTTAAATGTAGATAGAGGGAGTAGAAAGGGAGCACAGAAAAGGAAGGCCATACCTGTGTGTGTGCACCCTAGCCAACATTGCCAAGTTGGGTAATGATGCAAGATTGTCAGTCTCAGAAATGTCAGCCCTAGTGGATACTGCTCTCCCTAACAGCTGGGAGGACAGCCCAGCTAGTGAGCGGGTGGTTGGGACTGCAGGTAGGACTAGACAGTGAGTAGAATAGGGGATTCTATTATCTGGCGGACTCATAGAATAATTTGTCACCAAGACTGCCTCAACCAAATGGTTTGCTGTCTGTCTGGTGTCACGGTTCGGCATGTGGTGGAAAGGGTGGACTAATCATTGGGAGGGGCTGGGGATGACCCAGCTGTTGTGGTCCACGTGGGGACCAATGACAGAATTAATGGTAGATGGAGGGACCTTAAGAATACATTAAAAGAATTTGGAACCAAGTTAAAGAGAAGGACCTTCAAGGTTGTATTCTCTGGAATACTGCCTGTGCCATGCGCTACACATAAATGACGGTGGGAGCTTAGAGAGATAATTGCATGGCTCAAGTCCTGGTGCAGGGCAGAATGATTTGGATTCCTATAGCACTGGGCTGACTTTTCCTTGGGGTACAAACTTTACTCTTACAGATAATTTGCACCTGAATGGAAGGGGGGACTGCTGTTCTGGGGTAAGAGGATACTAGAAGGGGTGGAGGGGTATTTAAACTAGAGATCGGGGGGGGGGCAATAGAGACAACAAAGGGGAAGACAGGTTACTTAGGGGACAGCATATGATGATTCGTGGAGAATTATAAGGGGGGAGGACTGCTATGATGGTAAGTCAGGGTCTAATAACCTGAAGGCTACATATGTCCACGGGGGAGTAAAACTGGGAGAATCACTTGATGAGGAGGATCTAGGGGTACTGGTAGACCACAGGCTAAGGACCAGCATGCAATGTCAATCAGCTGCTTCCAAGACCACCAAGATATTATCATGCATAAAGAGGCATGGAATGACTGGATAGGGATGTCATTTTGCCTCTTTAAAAGGCACTGGTGCGCCCTTACCTGGAATATGTCGTCTAGTTCTGGGCAACAAATCACAGAAAGGACGCTCTGACTATGGAAAGGGTGCAGAGGAGAGCCACCAAACTAATTACAGGAATGAAGAATCTTAGTTATGAGGAAAGATTATGAGAATTAAATCATTTTAGTCTTGAACAGAGACAACTGAGGGGGACATGATTAACTTGTATAAATATATAAATGTGCAATACAAAAAATATGAGGAAACACTATTTCAGGTAAAATCCTCTCTAAAGACAAGGCGCCCTCCCTTCGACTGGAAAAAAAGAGATTCAATCTCTGGAGGCGACAATAATTCTTTACCATAAGAACTATAAATCTGTGAAGTAGTCACCCACAAAAGCTTGCTATGGCATCAATCGCTGACAGATTCAAAAAAGGATTAGATGCTTATTTAGAAGAAAATAACATCAACAGTTACTATTAGCTGTTATTAGTAAAACAAAAAAAAAATAAAATAAATAGCTTCCCCTACCCCAACACCCTTGGTTAAACTTGATGGAAATATATCTTTTTTCAACTGTATTAACTATGTAACACGTAACGTTGCATTTTTAATAGTCTATGGACTGTATGATATACCAAGTCTGTAATACCAGCTTTGTACAGCGCTATGGAAGATGATGGTGCTTTATAAATAGTTAAGTAAATAATAATAAGCTGTTCGAGAGCACTTAACCTCATGCAGATGTGGCTCTACTGAACTACATGGGAGCAGCCATCGTGGTGATTTGGTCCTGCTTACACATGCTTGGGAAGCTGTGCCGCAGCAGCCCGCACCAAAAAAAGAAACATATGCCTCAAAAACCCTGATCATCTTGTCTGTCATTCTACACACACACATACTGAATAAATAGCTGCTGTAACAAAGAAAATGTGTGTGAAGGAATATTTTACTATGTTTTCTTAAAGAGGAACTATGATCAAAAATAACCATAGTCCCTCTTTACTATAGAGAAGTGGGGCAGCGCGGCACAAGCTGACCCGCTGTGCACCAGTGCTAGTACAACAAAAAAAGTCTGTCCTGGAGCTCACCTTTACCGCGACCTCTTCTACAGCTACCATGAGCACTGATAGGCTCAGCTACTGGTCACACTGATAGGCTGCTTGCAGTTATGTGGGCGGGTCACCCTGAGCAGCCTATCGGCGCTGCCAGCAGCCAAGCCTATCTGCGCTGGAAGCTGATTAAGCTGTAGAAGAGGACCCTGAAGAGCCTACATAGTTACACAGTTAGTAAAGTTGAAAAATGACATGTCCATCAGGTGAGTTCCCAAGCTGTGGTTTTTTGTTTTAGCGGTGTCAAAGCAAGACCAGGTCGAGCTGCCCTGCGGCTGTATAGTAAAGAGAGACTATGGTCATATTCCAAGTATACAGCACGTCCTGTTCCAGATTAATCCTTACACATGGGTTATACATCCACAAGATGGCGCTGGCCTGCAGAAAAAGACTTGTGGCCACTCCCGGCCCCTTAAATAGCCAGGAACCTCCCACTAATTCCCAGTCTCTTTCTGCAGTCTGGACTGCGAAGATGAAGATTGCTCTCTTCTGCGCAGGGAGTGTGCTTTGCCTAGGGCCCTTCAGGCTTATTTCCACCCGTTCTGGACCCACTGCCTCCCAGCCACGGCTGACGGTTTGGGTGTACGTAGGACAGCACTAGGGTCAGGTGCTGAAGGAGCGTTGCTCCAGGCCGCAAGACCCTGTACCAAAGGGTAGTCGGCGACAGGCTTTTTATGGTGAGCCTCATTGGGATGCCCCCAGCCCCTTTCTCTCTGCATATTTATCCCTCCTTCCCCCCCTCCCTCCTTTTCACGCTATTGGTTGTGCAGGACCCCCTCATTGCATTCCGCGTGATTGGCAGGGGACGCCCGGGGAGTACACTCTGGTGTTTTTACTACTGTGTTTTTTGTCACTTGTGTTTCGTGTGTGTGGAGGCCGTTGTACGGCGCTCCGCAGAGGTCGGCGCTTTTACTGTTTTTTTTGTTTAACTTCATAGAAGCTGACCTATAGGTGTAAAATCAAGATGGCAGCTCCAATGAAGCTCAGCAGAGCAACATCTGCATGTTATTCTACAATATTTGCATGTAGTTAGGGCCTCTCTATTACGTCACTGGGCTTTAAGGGAGCAATTTACTAAGCTTTGATTTTTTTTCTGTAGGTTTGCTATAAGGTGTTCATACACCCTGGAATCACAGTAAACCTTTCTGTGAATTATTTCAAAGCAATTTCCATTCACCAAGGGCCAATGCTGGTCCTCCACATCAGCTACATTTGCTGTTAAAAAATTTCTATTGTCGGTATCCCTCCCAATGTCAACACTGACTATAATCTATGGTATATGGCCAGTTAAAGTTTTTTTTTAATTAAATGAGTGTTGATCCTGATTGCTGTTGCCACCGCCCATTCCCACCCATTCAAATCTGGTTTAGACCATGACATACTCACAGCTTCCTCTCTCAGTGGCCAATACCATGGGCTATACATTAATGGTGTGTGTTTATTTAAAGTAATTAAAAACGCATTCTATAAAAATGAGTGTTGATGCCTACATCAGCGCAGGAAGAGTCACAGTTTCCTAGCTTCCCGGTTTTTAGTGGCAGTAAGTTAAAATACATGTTTGGTGCATAGAGAAACAATATGATAGGGGTTGGGATAGCCTGTTCTGTTATTTTTTAATAAGTTTGTGTTTGTTAGAAATTATCCCAACAGTGGAAATTGTTCTTATAAAAGTAAGCTGTTGCAGAGAGCAGAGTTGTTCAAAAGTTTGCTAGAACAATGTTTTAAGCACAAGCAGGGCATGCCATATGTGAATGTTATTAATGGAACTTGCGTAGTGCATGCCACAGTCTTCTCTTGAAAAGAAGAGCTGTCAGTGCCAAGAATGAAATGGGTTACCATGGAAACCTGAGTTTGTTTCTAGGTTCAGAAAAAAATCTCAGATTGTGGAAGGTCATTGCTAAAGAGAATAAGTGAATTTCATCTCGTACTTTACCTTAGCTTTTACTCAGAAAGAAAGTTTATGTTGTCACCTTCTATCCCCAGCCCAGTGTCCTAAAACAGCCTGTGTTTCTTTTTTTTTTGCTAAAGTATTTGCCCAATGTTCATACTACACAAACTGGATGGAGGCCATTTTGCTCCCCAGCCGAGCAGGTTGTTGTGTGTTGTTGCTGCAGAGGGAGACAGGCAGTTAGAGTCTCCACGTTCTTCAGAAGAGCTGGTCTCTGCTGCAGCCACCCACTCGGAATGCTGACACGGAATTTAGCGGCACACCAGGCATACTATCGGAATACTAAACTCACCTACAGGGAATGAGGCGGTAAGGACCGATGGCTTAGCTGCTCAGTGCTGTCTCAGTGGATTACATAAATGACATGTTGCTGCGATGGGGACCCCCTGAGGCAATGGGCCCCTGTGCAGCTGCCTACCTACTTCCTGACCTACGTACCTATCCAGCTACCTACCTACTCACCTACCTGCCTGCCTGCATGTGCACCTGAGATTGTATGCTGCAGGTGCATGCATGTGCATTGGAGAGTGCGTGCATACGCATTTGGGAGTGGGTTTGAGAGTGTGTGTATACGCGTTTGGGAGTGGGTTTGAGAGTGCGTGCATATGCGTTTGGGAGTGGGTTTGAGATTACGTACATGCACTTTGGGAGCGCACATGCAAGTTTGGAAGTGTGCGCATATGCTTTTGGGAGTGCATGCACATGCATTTTGGTGCGCATGCAAATTTAGGAGTATGTGCATGCTCTTTGGGGGCGCGTGTATGCACTTTGGGAGCGCACATGCATATTTGGGAGTGCGTGCATGTGTGTTTGGGAATGAGTTTGGGAATGTGTGCATGCACATTTAAAAGAGTACGCACATGTGTGTTTGGGGTGCGTGCATACGCGTTTGGGAGTTCACACATGTACGTTCGAGAGTGACAGCGTGTTTGGGGGTGCATGCTTGGGGGGAAGCACAGCCAAGTTCTGGAAATCGTACAGACCCCAACCATTATTATGATGATGATTATTATGCTGATTATTATGCAGCACCACAGAGCCAAGGGCCATGGCCACTTGTTTCAGAAGATAAATGATGGGGTAAAAATGTAAACCTCAATATCTCTGCCGTTTCTACTTCAATTTAAAAACAGAATAAAGTTTAGGACAGTGCCAAATGTAGCCCGACGCAATGGGGGTAACAATTACCTTTGCCTGAAATATGACTTTAAATAGCATATGGCTGCCATTCAGACATCATACTGCTTTCTCCTTTTATGAATATTGGGCAAAGACTTTTACAACTATTTCGCCATGCATTTGCGATGTTTCCATAAAAATGCAGAACTTGCATGAGAAAATTATTTGTTAGGGGGTATTCTTAACAATACGCTTTAATGGTCTGTTTTTTGCTTTCTGCACCACTGTTTGGTAGTCACACGTGCAGGAGCAAAAAGTAATAATAGTAATAGTGGCCATTGGGTGCTAATGCACACATGGAATTCTTCCTCCGCATCTGTGAACTTGTGAACAACACATTCCACAAACACACACTATATTAGTGATTACACACAGTGGACACCCCAGTGAATAAACACTATATTAGTGACCATACACAGGTGAATAACACACTAAGGGGCAGTGAAGTGCACATGTGCCCGGGCAGCCCTAAACTCAGCACCCAGGGAGCAATTGGGGGTTAGGTGCCTTGCTCAGGGGCACTTCAGCCATGTCCCATGGCTTGGAATCGAACCTTCCATCTACAAGCCCACTTCCCTTACCTCTAGGCCATAACTGCCTAAAGGTAACCTGCAGCATGACAGTTCCTGTAGCATCGGGTTCCTGTCACGCTCATGCCTTTCCTGTTATACCACTTCTTTGGCTTGCTGCAGGAATTAGAACTTTCTAAGCCATAGAAAGGGACTCCTTGCCATGTCATCTTGCTCAGCTCCCACACTCCCAACTGTTCTTGTATTTTTTTCAATCATGATAATAAATCTAGCAAATGTTAAAAGACAAGCATATTATTACATGGGGCCATTATCAATAATTTATTCCTAAAACACCTGTGCCTGCACAATATATATATATATATATATATATATATATCTGCTATTGATAACGTGTGAATAATAGTTCTCTAAAGCAAATTCATGCATATATTCCCATACCCCATATTGTGTAAATCAATCTACATGCTCATATAACAGTATTACTCTGTGTGCAGTAATTTCTAAACAATACTTTAATGCATCTTTTGATCAGTGTGTACATTTAAAATGGCAACATTCTTGCCTTATTATTTGAGGT
Organism: Gastrophryne carolinensis; assembly: GCA_027917425.1. Taxonomy (NCBI): domain Eukaryota; kingdom Metazoa; phylum Chordata; class Amphibia; order Anura; family Microhylidae; genus Gastrophryne; species Gastrophryne carolinensis. The sequence goes on from CM051236.1 coordinate 364,303,076, forward strand.
AGCCAGGGAATTCAAGGTACAAACCTCTTTTGGCAACCATATGCCAACCTACGCATATCCTGAATAAATATCCTTACTTCAGGGGGCAATAGCATGTCAGCGTCTGTTTCCAAGTTACTAGAATTGTCCAAAAATGTACTGTGTTGGTGACCAATTAGGATGACCAATGAGGATGGCAAACTAGATTGTTCACCAGTAAAAAAAAAATCATTAAAAGAGCTAAGTTGACAATTATGTTTCTGTGTTTTGTCACTTTCTAACATGACATGGAGCTGTCTCTCTATGGTTCCTGAGATGGCTGTTCCCATTTCCAAATATCCAATATTAAAGCAAACACTCAGCCTCAGCTGTTATTTTAAAGCAAACCTTTTTATGACCCACTCCACCCCCCGGCCATACATTTTCATTCTTGTTCATTTATTCAGAAAAATGCTAAATCTCTGTTCATTCTTAATAAAACAACAATATGTGTAGTTCATTTTTCCAGCCAGACCAAGAAATCCATGCTCACAGGAACTATGTCTCCCCTTTAATTTATATGTCATTGCATTGGTTGCTGCCAGTTAGTGCAGTTACGCAGCAATAACTTGCCCTAACAAGTAACCAGGAGTTACACGCTTATTTAAAATATGTTTCTCAATCCTTACCTTGCAAAAACAAATCTGTAATTTGGCTGATGCTTGGTGTCATTTATCTTCCTGATCATGTTCAGGCTGCACCAAGATGCATGTTCACTGTATTCTATCATCACTTATGAGATCTCTTTAGCTATGACAAGCCTGGTTTAGTCACAACTCAGAGAAGCGCAATTTTATATTCTACAATTGTTAGGCCCTCTGCAATCTACAGTCATAAACTGTTGCCATTGTTAACTGAAGCAGGCCCCTTTTCTGTTTCAAATAAGACCTAAACCTGCTCCCCTTTTCACCACTGCCACCATGGTGTCAATTCTACCTTGCAAAGAGTCCATGGGAGGAGTGTGTGATCAGTTCCACGTATAAAAGGGAGGGAAGGGGCCATGGGACCACTGTGCAATCATTTCCATCTAGAAATAGGGAGAGGAATGGGCCTTTTTAACAATTACAGCCAAATCATGCATGACAGGGACATGTACATGTATATTTTATAGCATGCCTTCTTTGACTTTCTGTTGTAAATACGGCAGCAAAAGAGGTAACCATTAGTTGAAAACGGTGCTTGGTAGAGTCCTGGTCTACCCATTAGTAAGTGTTACATTATAGAGATAGTTAAACCCCATGCAAGTAGGGGGTAGTAAATAGTTTTCATCTGCTTCCTGGTCATAAAGATCTCCATAACTTCCTAGAAATAATCAAATTGGGGGGCATTTCAAATTGGAGAGTAAATTGTACCAAAAGACATTTTAGCTTAAGGCATGAGAGTAATAAAGCAAAGGCAACCAGCATATACACAACATTTCGTTTTTGGTGAACAATAGGATGAAGGGTGGGGATGAGTCAATGATAAGGTTAATAAACATATAAATTAGTGTGACTAATACCAAATATAGTTGGCCATGTGGCGAAGGCTTATATCTGGAAAGCTGGCCAACACTATCAGCAATTGTATTTAAATTCACTTAAAGTAACCAATCACAAAAAAGGCAAAACAAAAGAGATACTCACTGTTTGTTCTCCGCAGCTGATCACTCCCACTGCAGTGGTTGGAAAGAGAGATCAAGTCACATGCCACACAATTTTCCCTTGTTTAGTTCTATGTATTTCAGGCTATTTTTAATGGCTGGATTTTGATATTTATTATTATTATTTACCTTAATGCCCACACCATTTTTACCTCCATTTTCAGCAAAAATAGGAAATGAATGTCAGTCAGTATAGTTTATGGTACTAGTGAAATCTGTGAGACTTATTTTCCCTATATCCAGTCCAGGTCGTCCCAAGTGATGACATGTGGGTATTTGCACCTAGGGGGTGCTTGACTGCAAGATCAAAGATGTAGCCCCCTATAAAGGCAGGTGTCCCTCTATCATTCTCCAGTTGTTCATCTTGCAGTCTTGGCTGCAGAAGATCGTTTGACACTCTCTCAGATAATGGCAGCAGAACAGATCCAACTAGCCCTTCGGCCACTGCGGGCCCTATTTCCACGGATCCCTGCTGACCCACTCCTGCCTCCCAGCCTCTGGCTGCTACAGGATTGTGACGGTAGGCACAGCTTGGCTCTGGCCCGCAGACCCTATACTAAAGGGTAGCCGGCCACAGGCTTATGGTGAGCCTGGGGGGTGGACCACTATATTCTTTTTGATTGTACCCTCCCTGCCCACAAGCTTTATTGGTTGTGCTGTGTGTGTTTTTACTAGTGTTGGTGGTGTCTTCACTCGGCTCCTCGCTGGCTCAGCTTGGCCATATTGTGGAGCTCTCTGCATACTCACCTCCCTCGCTCCCTCGTCGTCGCTGGCTGCGGGGTCGCCGCAGCCTGTGGGGCCTCCGCATCGCCGCTGGTGCGGCACTGTCTGTGACGGGGGGGGAGATTCTCGCTGTGACGCTGGGCACGGTGGGCCGCGTGTGTCTCCGACGTGTGGTCGCTGACTTTACTAATAAAAAGTAGTCGGCCACAGGCTTTATGGTGAGCCTGATGTGGAACCACACATATATATTTCATATATTCCCTCCCATCTCCCACTTGTTTTATTGATTGTGTGTGTGTGTGCTGCTTGCTGCTACTTGGCAGCAGTGGAGAGCACCATCGCTGTCGCACCTGCAGCGAGGAGCGGTCAGGCCGCTCCTTCCATTTCTTACCTCCCTCGTTCCCTCGCTGGCTCTTGGCCCGGGGCGCGTGCCGCTCGCTGGCAGACTCGCCCCTCGGGCTCACGTGTCTGCAGGCTCCTCACGAGCGATGGGGGGGGGACCGACACCATGTCAGGCGGCGCATGTAGCACTGCACTAGGTCTGATGACGCGCCGCGGGGGGCGGAGTCAGGCGGTGGCGCGTAGGCTGACGTTGCGCCTGTGACGCCCCCCCCGGTGGACCTTTCTAGAAGCGCTGCGGTGCTCGGCGGCTGCGGATCTTGCGAGCGCTGCTGGGGTACTCGGCTGTGAGTGAGCGTCCCTCTTTTTGTATGCTGTTTTTAAGGGGATATGGGATAGACATTGTACTCTACTGTTGTTCTTTTTCATTGATTGAATGTATATTCCTTGTTCCTTATATGTTAATGCATGTCATGTGGGTCATTTTTGTAATTGCTGTCTTTCTCTTTTTCTTTTTAGACTGTGGGTTGCAGGTTGAGAGTTGTGGTTCCTCCCGGTCCCCATTATTAAAAAGAGGGATCGGCTATTAGGCTTAGGCCGTTAGTGGCTATTAGCCTTATTGAATATTCTTATTCAGAATCACCATAATGGAGGTATCAGGGGATATTGACCCGGGCACCCCACTTGGGCAGGACAGGCTCGGCCCCTTGTGCAGACGGAATCCCCTGGGCAGATTCAGCACAATTTGTTCCACTTGCGCTAGAGGCATTGCTTTGGACTCTGAGCGGGCGGTCGCTCCTGACCCTAGCCCGGCGTTGCCATCGGCCTCTCAGGATCCTCCGCTGCTGCAGTCAGCCCCTAGCGAAGGGGGAGCCAGCAAGGGGACACATGCTGATCTTGCGCACAGGCTGGCTAGCCTCGAGAAACAGATCTCATTGGCAGCCCCTAAAAAGGCCTCGAGTAAGAAGTGGCATCTGGAGTCGGTTTACTCGGATGATGATTTTTATGATTCCTTGGGATCTGCGGAGGAAGGTGAGTCGCCAGATGACCCACTCTCAGTGGCGGAGTTGCTTTCCACTGGAGACGACAGCATCTCTGGTTCCTCCTCTGATGAGGATTCCTGCCTTCCGGATGATATGGAAAGTTTGCTTTCTTCCGTTTTTGATACCTTTGATACATTGTTCCTCCCAGAACGGCCAAGAGGAAAAAGGGTGACTTATTTCGGCCTGAAAGGCAAAGGCGGGTTTTCCCGAGCAGCCGCATTTTTCTAACATGATCCTTAAGGAATGGGAAAGGCCCAGCAAGTTACCGTTGGTTCCTAAGGGCCGAGGTGGACCCTCCGGTGTCAGGATTGTCCAACACCACGATCATGCCATCACCTGGCAATGCTTCCTTACGTGATCCTGCAGACAAACACATGGATCAGTTGGTCTGCCATGCTTTCACCTTTACTGGTGCCATTTTTCGGCCTGCTTGTGCCTCGGCAATTGTTTCTCTGGCCAACAGGAGAAAGGTTAAACACCTTGTGGCTAAGGCTAAGTCCTGCAAACGGGCGGAGGAATTTAAGGAACTCAAGGCCTGTTTGGATTTCATCGGCTTTGTTGTTACTGCCATGGATGATGTGGCCAGGCTCGTTGCCAGAATTTCGGCCTTGCTTGTAGCTTTACGCCGCTCGCTGTGGTTGAAGCAGTGGTCGGCCGATGCGGCTGCCAAGAAGTCCCTCACAAGTCTACCTTTTGTGGGAGGCCGGTTGTTTGGGGAGCGACTGGACCTTTTGGTCAAGGATGGTAAGCTCCCTCAGAGAAGAAAGCCTGCTCGGTCCTTTCGGAACTCCTCTTCTTATCGGTCCTTTCGGGGAAGAAGAGGTTGTTAATTTTCCGGTGTCCGCAGAGATACCTGGGGCAGAGGTAGGTCCCGCAGCCGGCCCAACCCCGCATGGGGAGCTAAACTCAAACCCCCAGCCAAACCTACTCAGGCATGAGGGGGCGCCCTCACCCATACGGGTGGGGCGACGGCTTCTGCTGTTTGCTCCGATCTGGAGACGTCACGACTCGGATCGGAGGATTCAGGAGGTGGTGTCCTCAGGGTACAAGATAGAGCTGGCAGCCAGGCCACCCACGAAATTCCTATGTTCAAGGATATCTCAAAACCCGCTAAAAGCTCAGGCTTTGAGAGCAGCTGTTCAACACCTCCTGCGGATAGATGTGATTTGCCCTGTGCCCCGGCAGGAACAGGGTCAGGGGTTCTACTCCAACTTGTTCACGGTTCCCAAGAAGGACGGACCGCTGCGGCCGATCTTGGATCTGAAGGGTCTCAACAAATTTGTAAAGGTCAGTACTGTCAACCCTGGAAGCCTTCGGTTGGGTGATCAACTACCCCAAGTCGTTTATCACGCCTTCAACAGTGAGATCCTTCCTGGGAATAACGCTAGATACCGGTCAGGTCAAGGTCTTTCTGCCACAGCAGAAGGTTTTGGGACTCCAGACGCAAGTGCAGGCCTTGCTGGCTTGTCAACAGCCGTCGGTACGTCTGGGGATGAGATTGTTGGGCCTAATGGTGTCGTGCTTCGAGGCAGTGCCCTTTGCCCAATTTCACATGAGACCTCTACAGTTGAACCTGCTAACCGGCTGGAATCGGTCGCAGGAATCTCTGGAACAAGGATTTTTGCTGTCCCCCCTGGCCAGGCAGTCCCTCTTGTGGTGGTTGGACTCTCGGAACCTGCTGGTAGGCAAGTCCTTCCTGACTCCCCATTGGGAGATAGTTACCACGGATGCCAGTCTTACAGGCTGGGGAGGCGTTTGGCAGACCCAGAAGATCCAGGGTCAGTGGGGTCCGAAGGAGAATCGGTTACCCATAAATCTCAGGACCCAGGTCCGCTCGGACAATCAGACAGCTGTGGCCTACATCAACCACCAGGGCGGGACTCGGAGCAAGAGATCCCTCAAGGAGGTAAGCCGGATTCTGACTTGGGCAGAGGAGAATGTTCCCTGCATCTCGGCGGTTTACATCCCCGGGGTGGAAAACCAGGAGGCAGACTCCCTGAGCAGGAGTTCCTTGCACATGGGAGAATAGTCCCTCAGCAGCGAGACCTTTCAGGTTCTGTGCCTCCGCTGGGGTCAACCAGACGTGGGGTCAACCAGACACAATCACAAGCTCCCAAGGTTCGTCTCTCTCAAGAGATCCTCTGGCCATAGCAACAGACGCTCTGGCGATCCCTTGGGCGGAGTTCAAATTTCTGTATGCATTCCCTCCGTTTCCGCTCCTGGGCAGAGTGTTGCGCAAGATAGCCCAGGAAAGGGTGCCAGCCATCCTGGTGGCTCCTCGCTGGCCGAGGAGGAGTTGGTTTGCGGACATAGTGCAGATGTCAATAGATCACTACATCATGCCCGACGATCCAGGCCTTCTCACACAGGGGTCGCTACGGCACCCGAATTTATGGACGCTGGCTTTGACGGCCTGGCTATTGTAACCTCAATCCTGACGGAGAAGGGTTTATCGGCCACGGTTATTCACACAATGATTCAGGCATGAATCTACAGAGTTTGACTGGCCTATATCGCTTGGTGCGAGGCCAAAAGCCTTCCTTGCCGGAAATTTCCTATTTCTAGAATTCTGGAGTTTCTACAACACAGTCTAGACTTGGGCCTCCAGCTGAGCACCCTCAAGGGTCAGGTCTCGGCTTTATCCATTTTTTTCCAGAGGTCCATTGCCAATCATAGATTGATCAAGACTTTTTTCCAGGGAGTCACCCATTTCCGCCCACCGCGTAAATCAGTCTTACTGGTGTGGGACTTGAATCTAGTGCTGTCTGCTCTCCAGGGTCCTCCCTTCGAGCCATTGAATGATGCTACATTGTCTATGTTGACTCTCAAGGTGTTTTTTCTGGTGGCGATCACCTCGGTGCGTCGCGTATCAGAGCTGGCGCTTTGTATCAAACTACCCTACTTTGAGTTGCACAGAGATAAGGTGGTTTTTCGTTTTAAACCTGATTTTTTTGCCTAAGGTAGTTTCTCCTTTTCACCTTAATGAAGAAGTTGTCTTACCTTCCATGTGTCCAGCACCGACTAATTCCAAAGAATGGACCCTCTATGCTTTGGATGTGGTCAGAGCCATAAGGTATTACCTGGCTGCGACTGAATCCTTCAGGAAATTAGATTTGCTTTTTGTATTAACAGAGGGTTCTAGGAAGGGGTTGCCACCAGCCAAGTCCACTCTCAGTAAGTGGATTACACAGGCGGTGGTACAAGCCTATTCTGCCAGGGGAAGTTAACCCCCTTTTCAGATCACAGCTCATTCTAGGGCTATTGGGGTTTTGTGGGCTTTTCAGCACCAGGCCTCGGTGGAACGAGTTTGTAAGGCCGCAACTTGGTCTTCAGTTCATACTTTTACAAAGTTTTAGAAGGTGGATGTCAGGGCCTTAGCTAATGCTGTTTTTGGCTGAAAGTGCCTCAGGTGGTAGTGAAATTAACTACATGCTGTCCTGCACTGGGGATCCCGACCCATATGGACACTGCTTTTGGATGTCCCATCTGTATGTACTTCTGGACGGCCTGGAATGGATGGAGGAGAAAAACACAATTCTGTGAAACTCACCCGTAGAATTGGTTTTGTTATCCATCCATTCCAGGCCGTCCACCCCGCCCTTGTGGTTCATTATGTCCTGCTTGCCTGTTATGGTGATTGAACCATTTTTGTTCATAGGACACTAGTTATACAAGTTTTTAGTTTTGATTTGAGAGACTACAAGCGGAGGCTATGTGAGGTAACATGGTCTCCTATTTTTTTGTTTGGCCCTCCTGGCCTGCCTCTTCTATTGAATATTGCTTTTAAACTACTGGGGACTGGATGGAGAGGCAGCTGCCTTTATAGGGGGCCAGGAGGAGCTACATCTTTTGATCTTGCAGTCAGCGCCCCCTAGGGGCGAACACCCATCTGTAAGTACTTCTGGACGGCCTGGAATGGATGGATAACAAACCCAATTCTACAGGTGAGTTTCACAGAATAGTGTTTTTAATGCTTTATTTCAGAATATGAAATGTGTTAAAATAAGGTGTGATTCAAAGAAAAAAGTTTCTAAAATGCTTAAAAGGGCACATATACTAGTTATTAACACCTAAATATTTCATCCTGGGAAGGTATAAAGATTCAGCAACTGTGAAATTTATATTCTACCTAAAGAGGAACTATAGGCAAGTCACCACTTCCTCATTCATGGTGAATGGTATAAAATGGCAGTTAATCATGTGATTAACTGAAACTTTTTAGATTGGATGTGCAAACCTACTGGAGAATTCAGGTTACTCACCGGCAGTCATGTGATCAACTGCCATTTTGTGCCATATGCCATGAATAAGTGGTGACTTGCCTGTAGTTCCTCTTTTAAGACTTACTTTAAACAGCAAATTTAAATTAAGTTGTGACAAAACTCTAGTGCAGGGGTCGCCAACCTTTCTTACCTTGGGAGCCACATTTATCGTTGAGACACCGTCTTAAGCCACATTCAAGATAGTAAGTGCGCAAATCCCCCTTACCCCATAAAATATTTGCCCCTATAAAAGCTGCTCTTCTATCGCCAAAAGGTTAAATGGCAGATGTGTTGGCTTACCTACAGCTTCCAGCACAATACTCAATGGGAGTCTAGAAAAAGCTGGCATGCTTGGCAAATACACAGATGAGGACCCCATTAATCTAGTGGAGTGAAAAGTAATTTTTAAGGGGGACTGTTTTCCTTTGGAAGAATAGGCATTGGAAATTCCCATTTAATCCATTTGCTGATAGTTTAGGTGGAGCTACTTGACCCTTGACCGTTAAAGAAAACCGAAAAAAAAATTGAAGATGGGCAGAGCTGCCTGGTCCATTCTCCTCGGACACTAGTCAAAACTGGTTCAGGTGGCTTTGGGGGCTTTCATGAGCTTGGAGACAAAACAAAACTTTATTGACAGTGTCCACATTTCTCCTGTGAATACCACATCAAAACCCACTGTTTCAGAATAGAATAATCCAGACGCCACATTCTCCATGTGTACTGGAAGTTATTCAAGGTTAAAAATTCTTACCTGTGAATTAGGTTTAAAAAGCTTTTGCCTTTGCCAAGTATGTAGCTAGTATTCCACAGTCTCTTATTGCTTTTATAATCTGTGATCCAATCCTGCACCAGCAGCACCATCCTGTATTAGGTGATTTATGCAATATTTGTTTTGTTTCTAATGGACCTCACAATCACAATATTCTTTGCCATTAAAATGCCTCCTTTAGCCGGGATCTCTAGTACACTGTGTACACCAAGGAGTACGCCAATATGTTGGGGGGTTGCACAAACAGAGGCAGTCTTATTAATGTGGGATACTATTTTAACAGTAAAATAAGATTCATTCTTGCTTTAAACTGCTAAAAGACTAAAAGACTCATGGTCTGCTTATTTTGGTCACATTTATCATTGGTCCCCTCCTTGGGGGTACTTGATTGAAATGTCTTGTCGCTAAAGGGTACTTGGCATAAAAAGGCTGAGAGCCACTGGTCTAAAATCTAGAAGTAAAGGAAAATGTGTATCTCTCCAAAACCTCCACTCAACACTGGTTGCACTACCAGCAAGAATTGTTGTAGTAAAATAAAGTAAACTCTGCAAAAATCTAGTTGAGATTAGGCAAGAAATCAGTATAGGCCCCGATATATACACTCTGAAGCAGAATACCATAAAGCAGGGGTGCTTAACCTTTTGACAAGCGAAGACCACTTAAATTACTTGGAACCTGGTCATGGGCCACAATGAATAGGCTCAGAATTGTAACAGCAATAGCATAATAAAGATTTTCTACAACAATCAGTCTTCATAAACTCCACTCATTTGTCCTTCCACCCCTAACATTCATATTGGCTTACCGCTCTGTTATTTATAGCCCTCCCCCATCAGTTCCACATCTTAACTATGTTTCCAATATTCAACCCATCTTAGCTCCCTCCAATGCTTTAACAAATTAATGTGCCAAGGATTTCACCCAGGGAGGATTATCATACTATGAATGTTACCACAATCTTTACATCTCAGTTCTATTACCCCTCCCACTTTCTCCACAGCAGGTCAGGAGCCACATCAGATGGCTCTGAGTGCCACAGGTTGAGCATATGTGCTATAAAGTAACTAGTGCTAAGAGTATATATAACCCTTATAAATTGATGCAAAAAGTAAAATTAACCCGGGCCAATGCCTGGTACAGTTGGAATAGAAAGGTAGCGGCCATTTTGGAGTTTCCTCTCTCCTCAACTGACAATGCACACCGGAAGCCCAGCAGCACTTCCTGTTTGCAGGATGCCTGAACATCTAAAGACTGCCATTTTGTTTTTAAAATTTACAACAGAAGGATTTGGAAAAGGATAAAGTAATTTTTATGTGCTGCAATCTAAATTCCCCTGGAGAGGGATACATATGAGCACTGTTTGTTGTGCTGCTCTGGTTTAAGTCATTTTTGACTGTTTTAAATAAGATTTAAATAAGATTACTTTAAATAAGATTGATAATAAATATACCAATAATAACAAGAACATCAGAATATCTACTAGTGCGAACAGTCAAATGGTACATAAGCAAAAACACAACAATCCAATCTACAAATTAAGCAAATATGTGGATGAGGGTAATGATACTCAACTAATGTGGGTGTCTGCAAGATTAGCGAAGCCCACATGTTCTGTGGCAAATGTTACCACTACATCAGGGAGTACTAAGCTAAGATCTCCTTAGGCCTCAGCACAAGGAGTCAAGAACTTCCACAATGCTTAATTGCCAGGGTGACTCTTAGGACCAAGTTATAAAAAAACCTTTTGATTTACCTGTCCGTAAACTAACCTATCAGCAGATGTGTGATCAAAACCTAACCTCAATCTACATTGGTAATAAAAAGTTGATGCTCAAGAAGATAGCTAAAAAAACAAAGCAACTTGTCCTGGCTTTTGCCAGTTCCCATGCTGTTGCCCCAGTTTCTGTGTCTACTGAGCTGTGCAGGGATGAGTGATTGTCTTTTCATCCTATCACAGAAGTAGCAGTGCACTGCTGCTACAAATTGTGGGTGATGAAACTCATGATTACATGTTGAAGTAGAATGGGGCATTTAACCATTGTGTATTTTCTTCCAGGAAAAGATAAACCAAGCTTAAAGTCGTGTCTCTTCTTTACCGTCATGAAGACCTTGAGAAATGTTTTCTTATTTTATTTTTTTTACAAAGATCAAGGCCTTTAGAGATGTATTTTACATGTGTGATATTAACAGATGTTTTATATTGCTAGAAATGTCCACTTTAACTCTAATTTTCTTCTGGGAAATAGTTACCCTTGTGTGCTACAGACTAAGCCAGGAAGTAAAGGAGGAAGTAATCAGCCAGGGGACATTGTGTCCATTCTTGCCAGCCTGCAGCAGTGAGAAGCCTTGCTTAAACCATAACAGTCACATTGCTTATCCGAATGAATCAATGTGGGCTTTGCATTGTTGGTATTTAAATGAACATAGCAAGTATTCTTTACATTTTACTAAATATGTTGTTTTTCTGCTTTATTGAATGGCATGTCACCAACCATTACTACATTACAGCTTCTTATGGGACTAGCCTTTAGAATTAGTGGTACAGTGCCAAAGGATTGGCACAAGGCAAATTTGATTCCCATTTTTAAAAAGGGTAACTACAGGCCTGTAAGTTTAACATCCATTGTGGGGAGATTGCTTGAGGGGCTATTAAGGTACTACATACACGAATATGTAACTATGCATAATATCATAAATGACAACCAGCACGAAAGTCAGAACCTTCGAGACTAACCTGATTGGTTTTATGTAGAGGTGCAGAGGAGCCTGGACAGAGGGGCGGCTGTAGATATAGTTTTTCTGGATTTTGCAAAAGTATTTGACACTGCCCTTGGGGAAATTTTAATTGGATTGAAAACTGGCTGAAGGATTGTGTGCAGAGTTGTGGTCAATGATGCCCACTCTGAATTGTCCCCAGCTGTAGGCAGTGTACCCCAGGGTTCAGCGCTTGGGCCCACTATTATTCAACTTGTTTATAAAGGATATAGAAGATGGAATTAATGGCACTGTCTATTCTTGCAGATGGCACAAAGATATGTAGCACAGTGCAGTTTATTGAAGATGTTCACAAGCTTCAGGCTGACTCAGTTAATCAGGCTAAAGTCATGCACTTGGGGGTTAATCACCTGAGGGCCACATATGTGATTGGGGGCGTAAAACCGGGAGAATCACTTGTTGAGAAGGATCTGGGGGGACTGGTAGACCACAAGCTAAATAACAGCCTGCAATGTCAAGCAGGTGCTTCCAAGGCCACAAATATATTATCACACATTAAAAGAGGCATAGAATCATGGGATAGGGATGTAGTTTTGCCTCTTTACAAGGCACTTGCGCACCCTCATCTGGAATATGCCGTCCAGCTCTGGGCACCAATTCATAAAAAGGATGCTTTCATTATGAAAAGGGTGTAGGGGAGAGCCACCAAACTGATGGAAGAGGAATGAAAGATCTTAGTTATGAGGAAAGATTACTTGAGTTTAATTTGTTTAGTCTTGAGAGGAGACGTCTAAGGTGGGACATGAATAACTTGTATAAATATATAAATGGGCAATACAAAGAATATGGGGAAACACTATTTAAGTTAAAATCCTCTCTAAAGACGAGGGGGCACTGCCTTTGACTGGACAAAAAAAATCAAATTCAGGAGGCGACAATCATTTTTTACCAGAAGAACTATAAATATGTGGAATAGCCTCCCACAGAAGCGTGTTACAGCATAAACAGCTGACATCTTCAAAAAAGGATTAGATGCTTATTTCGAAGAAAATAATATTAACAGTTACTATTAGGTGCTGTCAGTAAAATAAAATAAAAAATAACTTTCCCCATCCCTGTCCCCTGGTTGAACTTGATGGATATACTTATTTTCTCAACCTTATTAACAATGTAATTACTTGGTTGCAAATCATTGGTGGACATCTTCACAAGAAGAGAAATAAGAATCGCTTTCTTTTTCTCAGTTAAAAGACTGCTGCTGGCGAGCAGGGTTAGTAAGCACATATCGACTAGTGGGCTCCCACCAAAGGTTTTTCGATATGGACAAAAAAATTAAATAAAATACGGAGCCTGGAATTCCACTCTCTCAGTAGAGAGGACATGTAGCTTCAAATTGAATGTATGAAAGTATATATTTAATAGCATGTAATGTAATTTCCATTTCCATTCACTTTTGCAGTTTTTATATAGTAAATATCATATCATACACATATACAGTAATCTCGTATGTGTCAGAATCTCAGACACATGGTAAAAACCTGATTGCTCTGTGAATAGCATGTACTGTTCCTTTAACCTTGGAACTTGAGTGGTCCTTACACATTTCACCGATATGGCTTCATTAGAGGGGCTTATTGTATTATGAGATTCTATGTACCCTTAAATGGAAAAGTATGAACAGTTCACTGTAAAGAGGAATGCAAGTGCAGTACTCTGTATGGGTGTAGTAGCATGTGGTCCAGCTGAGGAACTGTTGGATGTTTTCAAAAGAGGCTCCTGCTATTTAAGAGTCTAAAACAGCTAATCTTGTGAGATGATGCACTATCAAGTGTTTCTGGGTGTGATGAGGAGCTTATAGGCTGGCTTTCTGCTGGAGTGGGTGTGTGTGCCAGGTCCCGTGTGTGTTCCTCTGTCAGGTGTTGGTGAGGCGCTGTGAGAACTTTTATACTCTCAACCCAGAGCTACATGTTCTCTCTACTGATCACTTTTTCACATTAAGCCAGTGTAACTCTAGGCCCCTGGTTTTATTCACTTTCTTAGACATCTTCGCAAAACTGCTCTCTGTGGTTGATTATCCATATGTCATATTTCGCTGGTGGGGGAACACTTTTCATCCTTGATCTTGTCATTAGTGATGTCAAATCTCTCATTTCTTAAGTCTATTTCATGCCTCGCCAAACAATTTGGGTACCACATCTAAAAATACACTTCCTAGGATGCCTGAGGGAAAGCTACACCACTAGGTGTACAACATGCAGTGCATCAGCCATGCAGCCGATCCCATTTTACTATGCCAACGCTCTGTTCCAGACAGATCCGAATACTGTACATTATTATGCACAGCATACAGCACTGATTGGACGAGAGAAGCACTTTGGAGTGCTATCAATTAGACCCCTCTATTGGTCGGAGAGGCCCTAAAAAGAAAATAATAAGGAGCTCGACTTTGTGACTCAGTGCCTTAGGGGGAAGAGAACTAAAATAATATATTGTTAGAGAGCTTCTTTTTATCCACAGTCTCCATAAATAATCATCGATTTACTATTAGGCAACCGTTTCTGTGTTGAAATATAGCTCTGGTCTTTTTTTATTTTCAAATTACATAGTCTTCTAGCATTGATATGCCTTCTGTTGTTTTACCTCCATGAGTTTTGTTTTTAATAAGGTCAGTTAATTGTTACTGTGGCAGGCTTAACGTAACTGCTCTGCCGCTGTTGCTGTGTCACATTGCTGTGTGCTGATGCTAAATCACAGCTAAACAGTGTTATTCAAGATTCTGTCTTCATGAACTCTCTGCAAGTTTAGTTGTAACCAGGAGATATCTGGAAACACATTCTGTTTGCATTCTCCACTCTCAAGTCGGCTTTCTGGTTGTAGATTGTTTAGGTTGTATTTGCTGGCCCACTATTCCAAGTATGTCACACACCCCGCTTCCAATATTCATGACATGTGGGTTCTGACCAGTAGAGGGCGAACTTCTGCAGAGATGACTAGAAAAAAAGAAGCCCCTCCCGGTCCATAAATACCTGGAACCTCCCACACATTTTCAGTATTCTCTGCAGGAGTCGGCGAGCAAGTCAGAAGATGGCTGTCTCTTCCTTGCAGGTACACCAGGTTCACACCCGGCCATCTTTGTCCCTATTTCTGCCCGGACCTAATTAATTTTAAACCCCTATGCCTCCCAGTCTAGGCTGCAGGTCCGGGTGAGGGTAGGATACACCTTAACAGGTGTACTTATAGGAGCCTTGCTCCTCCGTGAGACCCCAAAACAGGGGGTAGGCGGCTACCAGGTTGGTGACCCTGGTTTGGGATGCCCTGTCCTTTTCATAGCCCTCGCTTCACTATTAAGTTGCAGCTATCGGCTTCCCCCCCATTACCCCCCTTTTCCCGGATGGCAGGGGGGGGCCCTATAATCTCTCCCTCATCTCCCCTCACAAAACCTTTTCACGTGACCAATGCTTCCCACGTCTTTATTGGGTGTGTGAGTGTGTTTGTATTATGCTTGCGTAACCTGGGTACTTCACCGCCGCGGCCCGGCCAGTAGCGCCGCGGGCCGTTGCTAGGCTGAGGCTGGCTCCGCAGCTTGCGGGGGTGCTCGGTCTGAGGAGGGGGCGGGGTGTGGCGATTGGCGCATCTGGTGTTGTCCGCCCCCTCCTATTAGCGCGGTCGTTTTTCTTACTCCCGTTGGCTGGGAGCGCCATCGGCCAGCTTGGAAGGGGGCGAGGCCAGGCACGGCCCGCGATCCGAGCTTGCCCGCCCTTCGTTATCTCTCCTGGAGCCGCCATTGCTGTGCCTCCCGGGACCTGGTAGAGCGTGAGTGCTCTCGGGCTGTTTTGTCTGCTAGGTCATACAATCGTGTTTATTTAATTATGGAAGGCCAGAAGGGCCTTTTGTGTCAGTGCATTCATGTATATATATGTGCAAATTTATATATATAAGCTTGGCCATATATTCGTTATTACCCGGTCAATAATGAATATGGTTCTATGACCTTTTTACATGCTTTATTCTATGCCATTGTTATTGCCTCCCACTTAAGGACACTAAGGGGCATCCCTGGTAGCTTCATAGCGTAATTCCCATTGATCATTGCGACTATCAAAAAATCACCATATGGAGGCTCCCCAGGATACTGGACTCGGGGTCCCCTCGGGACAACCCCGATCGTGTGTGTTATGTGGGGCATCCCTTTTGGGGGATAATGTGCAAAATTGCATACCACGGGCGCAACAGGCACTTGTGCAGCAAGCCGGGCCTCGTGCAGACGGTTTTGCCCCGCTGGCCTCATAACCTACACCCCCATGTCTGGTTATGACCCCAAGTGACGTTGTCACCAGTGGGGAGTCGCAATCAGATGTCTGTGCAAGACTGGCCAACATTGAGAGAATGATTGCTAGCTCTGTGGCCAGGAAGGCCCCAGCTAAGACGGCACGTGGCGCCCGTGGCGGCGCCCATTGATTATGCTGATCTGGAACCCTTTGACTTGTCTGATTGTTCCCCGCTTGAGGAAGGGGAACCTTTCCCAGACTCTGACTCGTCTGAGGATCGGCAGTACTCTGGCGCTGATGCCAGTCCAGAGCACGGGGATACTGTCAACACCCATAGGCTCAAATTTTTGAGGTACTTGCCATTTTCCCCTCCTGCGGAGGCCCCTCCGCAGCGGGGGGATTTTTTTTTTTTTGGAACTGCCAAACCCTGTTTGGAGTTCCCGGATCGGAAGCATTTTAACAATCTGATTCTTAAGGAATGCTCCCTGGGATCCCTCACGGGTGGGATAGAAAGTATCCTTTTCCTGTTGATGTCGTTAAATGCTGGTCGACACCCCCAGAGGTCGACGCGCCCGTCCTGGTTTTTGTCTAATACTTATGTCGTGCATACCCCGGTTTCCAATACCTTGAAGGATAGTGAGGACCGACGTCTAGTTCAGTTGGCTTCACATGCCTTTGATTGTGTGGGTCCGGCCTTGCGCCCGGTTTGTGCTTCTGCGCTCACGGCCGTGGCTACTAGAGCTCTAATTAGGGGCTTTTTTGGAAGGTTCCCAATTGGATCCTTGCAGTGAGGAGTTTACAGCCTTGACTTATTGTGAGATGTTCATTGCTTTTGTCGTATCTGTCTTGGATGATACTATCCGTATGTGTAGCAGGACTTCGGCATTGCAGGTTGCTATACGCCGGTCGGTCTGGTTGCACCAGTGGGCGGCCGATGTTGCTGCTAAGAAGGCGCTCACAGGACTTCCCTTCGTGGGTCTGCGCCTGTTTGGTAATCGTTTAGACTCTGTTGCCAAAGGGAGTAAGTTTCCTCAATGCAAGAAGCAGCGCCGTTCCTTTCGGGGTCCCGGCTCATTCAACTCCTCTTTTCGTGGCTCTCGGTCAGCCAGTGGAACCTTTTTCACTGCATTCCGAGGAGATTTCTGGGGTAGGGGCAGAGGACGTGCCCGAACCCGGGACTTCCTGGGGTACTAAACCCAAGTCCGTATCCAAGCCCGCTCAGCAATGAAGGGGCGCCCTCACCCTTGCGAGTGGGGGGATGGTTGCGGCTCTTTGCTCGGGTCTGGACCCTAGAGGTTACAGACGTCTGGATCTGGGAGGTAATTTCCTCCGGGTACAAGCTGGAGTTTGCTTGCCGGCCTCCTCCAGGATTCCTCAGGTTCCGGGTTCCGTCGAACCCACGGGCGGCACAGGGCCTTTTTTCTGGCGGTGCAAAACCTTTGGAGGTCTGGGTTACTTTTCCAACCTCTTTACGGTGCCCAAAAGAGTTGGCTCCATAAGGCCATTTTGGGTTTGAAAACTCTCAACCGGTTCATCGGAACCAGGAAATTTTGCATGGAGACTGCTTTCTGCTGTCAACTCACTGTGTCCGGGGGACTTTATGACCTCAATAGTTATCAAGGACGCTTACCCTCATGTGTCGGTTTTCCCGGGACACCAGAGGTTCCTCAGGTTCGTGGTAGACAACCAGCACTACCAGTTTGTGACTCTTCCATTCGGGCTGAATTCGGCGCCCAGGGTATTGGGTATTGGCGGGCGTGATGGCCCTTCTCAGAGTCCAGGGCATTCGCATATTGCCTTACCTGGACGACCTTCTCATTACGTCATCCTCTCTCCACCAGGCGGAGCTGGACACCAGGACGGTGGTGTCGACGCTGGAGAGGTTCGGGTGGGTAATCATTTACCCCTTGTCCTCTCTATCCCCGTCAAGGGTGGCTTCGTTCCTGGGCATGACTCTGGATACCTTTCAGACCAGGGTGTTCCTACCCCAGCCGAAGGTGGACGTTCTTCAGGCATTAATTAGTCTTCTTCTGTCCAGCCCTCGTCCGTCCATTAGGCAATGCATGAGGCTGGTAGGACTGATGGTGGCTTGCTTCGAGGCAGTGCCATTTGCTCAGTTTCACATGAGACCCCTTCAGCTCCATCTTCTATCGGTTTGGGACAAATGTCCTCTGTCTCTGGATCAGACTTGTGTTCGGTCCCCTCTTGTCCGGCGGTCCTGCCGGTGGTGGATGGACCAGAGGAATCTCCTGGGGGGCAGGTCCTTTCTTGAGCCCTGTTGGGAGACGGTTACCACGGATGCCAGTCTGTCGGGCTGGGGAAGCTTCTGGAGGGAACATCAGTTCCAGGGGCTGTGGGGTCCTCAGGAGGCCCATATCCCCATCAACATTCTGGAGCTGAAGGCGGTTTGGTTGGTGCTGTCGCACCTGACACATCACCTTCAGGGCTTACCAGTTCAGGTTCGCTCCGACAATCGGACAGTGGTTGCTTACATAAATCTCCAAGGAGGGACTCGCAGCAGGAGTGCCCTCTGGGAGGTGTCTCTGATTCTTACTTGGGCCGAGAGCAATGTTCCGTGCATCTCGGCGGTCTACATTCCAGGGGTGGAGAACCTGGAAGCGGACTCCCTGAGCAGGGGGACCTCTGGCCAGGGGGGCCGGATCTGATCACACAAGGTCAGATTTGTTGCCCCAATTTACAAATGCTGGCTTTGACGGCGTGGCTGCTGAAACCTTCATCTTAAAGGAACAGGTTTTGTCTGAAGCTGTTGTCCAGACTCTTGTCAGAGCTAGGAAGAAATCTTCCTCTAATATCTATTACAGGACCTGGCTGACCTACATTGACTGGTGTGAGGCTAGGGCCTTTCCTTGTCAGGTGTTTTCCATTCCTCGGATTTTGGAGTTTCTTCAGCATGGTCTGGACATGGGTTTTTCAATTTAGCACCCTTAAGGGGCATGTGTCCTCTCTGGCGTTTTTCTTTCAGAGATTTTTCGCTCTTCATCCTTTGGGTAAGACCTTTTTTCAGGGGGTCCCTCATGTGTGCTCTCCTCGCAAACCCATGTTGCCTGTTTGGGATTTAAATTTGGTGTTGTCTGCCCTTCAGGGCCCTCCCTTTGTAACAGTGCAGGATGCTGCACTCTCCATTTTCACCTTCAAAGTTGCCTTTTTGGTGGCTATCACATCTGTTCGATGTGTTTATGTGTTGGCGGCTCTGTCTATTCAGGCCCCCTACTTTGAGAGACATCAGGACAAGATGGTTTTCTGCTTTAAACCAGACTTCCTGCCAAGGGTTGTCTCTGCCTTTCACCTCAATCAGGACATTGTGCTTCCTTCCTTGTGTCCTAAGCCTAACAATGACAAGGAGAGGGCCTTGCACTCTCTGGACGTCGTTAGATGTGTAAAGTCCTATCTGGTGGCTACTTCACCATTCCGGACGGACGCCCTTTTTTGTGGTGCCCTCTGGGCCCAAGAAGGGTTTGGCGCCCGTCAAGTCTACCATTAGTAAATGGATTCGTCAGGCCATTGTCGGGGCCTATACTGGAAAGGGGAGGGTCCCCCCTTTTCAGATCACTGCTCATTTTACTCGTGAGGTTGGGGCTTCCTTGGCGTTTCAGCTCCAGGCTTCTGTTGAACAAGTTTGTAAGGTTGCTACTTGGTCTTCTGTTCATACTTTTTCCAAGTTTTATAAGGTTGATGTGTGGGCCTCAGCGGATGCTGTTTTTGGCCGCAAGGTTCTGCAAGCTGCAGTGGTTTCAATTTGTGCATTTTTGCCTTTTTTGGGATCCCCACCCTTGATGGACACTGCTATTGGATGTCCCACACGTCATGAATATTGGAAGCGGGGTGTGTGACATACTTGGAATAATACCATTTTGTGATTGCTCACCTGTAAAATGGGTATTATAAGTATGTCACACACCCCGCTTCATCCCACCCTTATTGTATTTTGATCCTTTATATGGTGAACCTTTTATTGTTTAAAGATCTTGCGATTGGCTCTTCCTGGTCCCCTTACGGCTTTCCTATACTGGGGAATGTGTGGGAGGTTCCAGGTATTTATGGACCGGGAGGGGCTTCTTTTTTTTCTAGTCATCTCTGCAGAAGTCCGCCCTCTACTGGTCATGACCCACATGTCATAAATATTGGAAGCGGGGTGTGTGACATACTTATAATACCCATTTTACAGGTGAGTAATCACAAAATGGTATTTTGTGCTACATTGTTACATTTGTTACATATAAATTTATCAAGCCCAAATAGGGTGAAAATTTGCCAGTGTCACTTGGTATTAGTCATTGCTTTATTCCATGTTGGGTGATGTTTGTTAATATTGATAGGATTGATGTCTCAGCATGCGTCGCAATCTTTTAGATTCCAGGTCCTAGCCGCAAGGTTTTTGACCCATTTAATAGGAGAAAGTCCCTAAGATGAGCACACCAGGGCGGGATTTACTGATATGCCAGCAAATACGCCAGCGGGACCCTTCATGGCACCACCTCACAGCAGGGGTCTTTCATAGATATATACATCATACTCTATCACACGCCCCAGGTGCTTCCAAGTTTCACATACTGTAGTTCTTCCTTTAAATGGCAGCTACACCATAGCTTAATTTGTAAGCGTAATTTTCCATTGGTGTCACAGGACAGAAATTATGAGAATCTTGTTTTTTTGGACAGCGGTAGAGAACCTGACAGAGCTCATAAACTTTTCTATGGGATATGACACGAAGAAATAAATGTAAGGTTAGACTTCAGTTCTTGGATTTGGGACTGCAGTTATAATGTGTTAATGGAATAGGTTACTGGTATGTGCTATAAACATCATATATTTCCATATCACAGTGTCTATCTAAATATATTTAATTTGAAGGATTTTGCACAAATTTACGAGGCTCCATATGAGATGTAAATACTTAGCTAGGGCCATAGCCAGGAGGTGCTTGGAAAATGCCGGTCTCTGGTGATGAGGGTATTTGCACTAAAGTATTACTTGGCTGAAAAATGAGAAAGTAACAGTAACACAGGATATAGAATTGACCAGTGAAGGTGTTTCCCTGTAATATTTATGTTTTAAGGTATATTTTTCTACAGTTTCTTATTGAAATCATGTCAAAATGCACTCCTCCCAATCCAGGAACTGCTGTCTAGACTTTATTTGCCCAGCGGTAAATACATTAAAACCAGCAGCTGTTACACCTCATAAATATCGACCTTGATTTCATACCTTCAAACCGGAAACACATGCAGATGGTGAAGAGCGGTACTGGTTTCCCTTCCACAAGGTTAGGAATCATGGCCAGGTTCTGTGGGTGGCCTTATGTGAACCTTCTGAACTGTGGCCTGTCTAGCTGTGAATCATTTCTCCAGCATATACTGTATGATATCATTATGCTGAAGAAATCTCTTTTTGAGTTTTTTTTTTGTGTAGCGAAGCGTATCCTAATCATTATTTCATAGCTCACAAACATAATGATGTCATTGCATGATGAGGTTTCATCATGTGTTGTGTGTTTTAGGGCAACAACTTTTAAGTGTTAGTTGGTCTGTAGTTCTGCAATTCAACAGTTACATAAAGCCCAACCTTGGGCTATAGCACACCGATGCCCTTGCGTCCCTCCAGTTTACCTGTATGTAGGTGGAAAGGTGCTTTCACCACTCCTGCCCCATTGCTTTCTTCTGTGACTGCTCCCTATAACCACAGTGTACTGACCAGATGGAAACAGACCAACTGTCATAGTGTAGGCATCATCATGTGCATATCCATAATTGTTGTTATGATCAGGTAGTTCCATGAACATCCTGCTGGTGGCACTGTGTTGCAGCACAGTTGCTGTTCCAGTGGCCACCAGCAGGGATCCTGAGGAGCTGCCTGGCAATTTATCCTCCTGTTTTGACGATGGCTGAGGCCTACTAATACGTGGCCACATCCTCAGTCAGGTGCAGCAGGATTTTTTTCAGTTTCATCTTGTCTTTGGTGTCCAGGGCTGGATCAGTTCCAGAAGCAGTGAGCGGACCTTCAGCATGATTTAATGAAAATCCCAAACCCTTAAAAAACTATTCCAGCATCTAAAATTAATATATTTTACGTTTTTTGTTACCTACTTATTATTCTTTCCCCCAATGGGCTGCAACTCTGTTCAGGAATCTAGGATACGGGCGCTGCCATCTTGCCTCAGAAGCATCACATACAGACAGAGCAGAGCTGGGGTGAGGAAAAAGACAGCAATCCCAGAATGCAGAGCAGCACAGTCAGAAGACACTTCCTGTTTGCAGGCTGCCTGATGCTCCATGAGCAGTGATCTTGGATGTTTAAAGGCTCAGAAAATGCAGTAGATGCAGGTAGGATGATTTTTAATGTGAGCAATCTGTATGTACAGGGTGGGGGAAACATATAAGATAGACTCTTATTCAGGGTGAAGGTCCGCTTTAATTACTATTCTGGCGCAGATCTGGATGTCCTTGCAGCCACACATCTGTCTGATGTCCTTTAAGGCTCGATACCAGCCAAACGTTAGCATACAATAGTATAGAACTTAGATCCACATGGATGTCCTTTTTGTGGTTGGTGACTCCGTTGTTGAGATTTTCCAACTACGATGACCAAACCAGAAGTTAAAGGAGCACTATTACAACATTTTGTAATATTAAAAACCCATATAAACACATTGGCTAATGAGAGGGGGGTCACTTATAAACCCAAATAGAATAAAAATCCTGCCAAGCTTTTGGTTTTCTTCTCCTGGTAGGAATCAAATCCAGGGTTGACAGGTTTAGTGTATTAGGGGTGACAGAACCTGTTACCCGATTTCCTCTTCCTTCCATTAATAAAAATAAGAAACAAGCCTGGTTGGATATTTCTTAATGTGGAGTGTATAAGTGACCCCTCCTCCCACCATCCAGGATATTTATTATTGGCCCATTTTTTTCATGTTAGTGATTCTTTAAGTTGATTAAAAAAACATAGAAGACTAGAAGACCAATACAGGATTCTAATATTTTGATGGGGTCACTGCATCTTGGTCTCGAAGACACATCACTTTTTTAATGAAATTTCTGTCACAAGTACCCAGACATGAACTGGGGCAACATTGCAGCAGTAAGGTCAGAGGAAAAATAATTTATTCTCTTTTTTGTTCACTACTTTATCAAAAGCTAAACAAAACATTGTCTGGAGCTGAACTTCAAATCCCTTTACTGTAAATGATTCTAGGATGACTAATCTGTTTAACATTACAGAACTTTCATTAAATCTCCATGTCGTATAAATATTTCATGTTGACACATTATTTGTGTTATGTAAGGTGCCTTTAATTTGGCATCTGACTGGCTACAGATACAGGCACTATAGTCCTAAACAGGAAGCTGACAGGCAGCCTGTTTCAAGATGCTTCAGATATAAATGTGCACTCCCCAGTCACCAGGGGATGTATTAATGATGTATGAGAAAACTAGACTTCCCCTGGCATCAGACTTCTTTTTGGCAGAATAAACCCTATCATGTGGAAGTCATTTTTTGGTTTTGGATCAAGTGGGCATATGAGTGGGTTGAACTCCAAACCATTCTTCTGACTATCTTCTGAAATCTGAAAAGCGTGCTGGTTGATTATTATAACTATGGCCCTTATTTATGAAGGAATAGCGACAGGTAGCGACTGGTGAGCGACCGGTAATGACGGGCACCGCCATGAGAACGCCGGCTCCCCACCACAATCACACATTTATCAAGCCGATCCGGCTTAGCGACTGAGATAGCGCCATATAGCGACTCATTCATCATTATTCCAACCTCAGCCCACAGCGCCAGCGTCCGACCTTGAACACCGACAGGTATGACCTCTCGCTACCTGGCGCTCTCCAATGCATTTCAATGGAACAATCTTTAAATATTCATAATTAATTGTTATTGTTTTTTTTTTTTTTTTTTTTTTAATGTGAAAAATTCTGTGACCACTTCTGCCATGTTAGATAATTTATTTAAGGTAAAAAAAAAAAAAAATTGTGCAGAATTGATATTACAGGTCTGATATTATTGTATTCATATTACTAAATTCTTTAAAAAAAATTTTTATTTTTGGTTTCCAAAAATATGGTGGTTTGGGGGTTAAAAAACTACTTTTAACACATCGCCGCCAGCGCTCTGGGGTTTAAACATGCATTTCACCGCGCAAGAATATTTTGAGCGTGATTTTTTGATGAATATGGTGGGAGCCGGTCGCTCTGACCAGCCGCTATCATGCGCACCCATACAGCGCGGAACCTGTCAAATAGCGACTCGTCACCCCGTATTCAACATTACTGCACAACGACTCAGTCGCTATCATCAACCGAACAATGGCCAAGCACTGCGACTACTAGCGGGCGCTGTGAAAATACTGCTACAGTCGCTCAACTGTCGCTACCTGCCGCTATTAATGAATCGGCCTCCCCGTCTAACACGAACTACCAATACTGGAATGAGATATTAACTGATCCTTCAAAATGAGATAAAAGTTGTGCGATCATCAGTTAGTGGCACTGCTTGCACGATGCCTTGTTACCCATGTGCCTAACAATAGCTGACACACTACAGGTTTGTTATGTTAGAAATGTTATTAGAAAGCATGGCGCATTAAAGTGCACCTATACTCAAAGGAAGGTTTATTTCGCCACCCTCCATCCCCAGGCCAGTGCCCCAAAACAGCCTATTTTTTTACTAAAGCCTTCGCCCAATATTCATAACAACATGAACTGGATGCATTTGGAGCAATATAACTGTGCAGCCCCGCCCCCAGCTATGATGCATTCAGTCACAGTACACACAGCTCAGCAATAGGGAGCAAATCAACCTAACTTGCCATTAGGGCTGATTCAGCACTGTGATTTTTTTTTTTTTATTTGTGAGAAAAAAAGTATCTGGATCTTTTTCCTTGGTGCAATTCAGCACCATGTTTAGCTGTAGAAATGTTTTATAAATTTGCACAGCTAAAAAAGATTCCCAATTGCCTTGACCACTAAAATGCCAAAAGATTGCATGCAAATGTGATGGGGCAAAATAACACCGGGACACTCAGGGTAGCCATTAGTCCAGTAAAGTTGTACTAAGGGGCCACACATAACTTTATTGGCGTTTGAAGAGGAACAACGCACAGGAATTTCAATTTCCTGTATGTTGTTTCTCTGTGCGGCGGCACCCCGAATTGGCATGCCCTGCTGTGTGTACCCTCCCAAGTTGCCCCGTTTCACTCACATTCCTTCTGCTCCCATGGCAAGGGCTTGTGTACTGATTGGCTGAGCGGTGTGCTCAGCCAATCAGCTCACTTGCTATCACTCGGCTACATCCCCTGCCCACCTGTCAGCTGCAACATGCCCATAGGTGCATGGCTAGAGGTGAGCAGGGTTTGTGGCTGGAGTACACAGATGTGGCGAGGGCTTCAGGAGAAGGTGAGTGAAACTGGCGATAGGGGAAATTTCACACAGCGGGGTATCCCAAATTGTGGAGTGGAAATCGGCCTCTGATGTTAAGTGTAAAATATGTAGGAAACCACTGGGCCAAGTTTGTCTTAATGCTGCACTTATAGACATAAAACTGACTGAAAGCAGAACTCTGATATGATCTCCTCTCTGACTGACAATCCATTGGATAGATTTTTTGCCTATTAAGAAGAGAATCGTCTGTTGTGGCTGCTCACCAGTAGTATTGCCAAGTAACAAAAAGCTTTTTTAACAGATGTGCCCGTCTATACTACTTGAAATCTGTCAGATTTTGGGCTTTCTTTAAAAATACAGTAGATAAATAAGGATATCTACAAAGGAGACCTGCAAATAATTTTCCAGTGCCGTGTGCACATTCCTTGCCGTTTCTGCACCATGTCCATGGCCAGCTTCAGCATAACTGTATGCCTCTCTGCTCCTTCTCTGACCTTGCGTGTTTGAAGGAAAATAAGAATGTTTAAAAGTGGAAAATGTTCCCATGTAAGACACGCGGATGGGAAGCTGAAGCGCAGGAATGCTCCTGTGAAATGTACTTGGTGGTGGCATGAGAGCGTTCCCAAGTGACACCAGCACATATCGTGGTGAATCATTCCTGCTAGCCACGCTGCAAAGGAGAAAGGCTCGTCGGACTTGTTTGCTGGGAACAAGCACCTCATTATACTAATGAAATATTCATATCGCTCTTACACATACTTGGAATAGTTGCATCACTCTGAACATTTGGTACAAAAACACATTTCCACTGGCTTGTGGGCTTTATATGGTGATTAACCTTCTTTAGGGGTGGTTGGTGTAACTGCGGTTCCTACTCACATCTTCTAAATTAGGTAGCTCAGTGTTTTTACACACCGTTACAGTATGAGACATGTGAAATGAAAGGTGATCTTGAGACCTGGAGAATTAAATAAGCTGATCACACCTCCTTTGAAGAGCTATAGCTTTTTGTTTTCATTTTTTTTTTATTTTACTATTTGGCTGAATACTGTACACTGAATGTTCCAGCACTGCCCCTGCTGGATGCTAGTGGTAAACATGAACATTTATTTGATCTATTTCATAGGTATATGGCAGGACAGGAAGGGGAGATGGATTTAGAAAAACAGCTTACCCTATCCCCACAATCCAGCAACATCATCCTGGCATTTCCAGTCCTTGAAAGGTTGCATAGATTGGCTTCCCAGTACCAGGGGATGGGGGATTGTATGAGACTGGACTTCCGGTACCAAGAAAATACCAGTTCAGGCTCCTGAGGTTCAGCTGCCAGTGACTATTAGGTTTTGGCAGCCAGGAGGTGGCCTTGCACATGTCCTGCTGGCAAACACCTTGTCATGTGAGCAGCTGGAACGTAGATGAGTACATTTCTGGGGTTCATGAAGTCACTTAGGCAAAAGGGGAGAAGAATATGCTTGCTCACTTTTTTGAACAAATGAACAAGAAATGAACAAAAGATTTTTCTGATTCTAATTTAAAGCGGACCAACACAACACAAAGTGCTCATATGCACCCCCCAGGGCCCCCATTTAGATTTCTGCACATAAAAATGTATTTACCTTTTTCTAACTCCTGCTGTCATATATTTTAAAAACAAAATAGTGGCTCATGTATCTGCAGGCCGCCTGCAAACCGGAAGTGCTGAGAGGTTTCCTGTTACTGATAATCAGTTGAATCTACCCAGCAGCATGGCTGGGAAAGGAGAAATCAGTGAGGTGGTGTTTCAGCTTTGCATGGATGCAGGAGCACATGTAAGCACTGACAATGCTTCAGTATCATGCATGCAGATGGGGCAAGTGAGTTTGGGGGAGTTTTTTTTTTCTAACTGTGCCTGGCTGGGTTAATATTTAGTACCTTGACAAAGTATTTCATTGCCCTTAAAAATGTCCACAATTTAAACTTATGGTGGACCAAAACTCACCATGGAGTTTATGAGACTCCAGGGCAGGCTTACTTCCTCCCCCCGCTGCCCCCCAAACTGGAATGCTCCGCTGTTCTTGGGGCTTCACACAGTGGGACATCTCAAACTGGGGTGCCCCAGGGGATGGACCAAAACCCCGGATAGTGAAAAGTCTTGGTCCAATTTAAATGTATCTCATTGAGATTTTATGTGACAAAGCAACACAAAGTGGCAAGTATTTGTGAAGTGTAAAGAAAATGATACCTGCTTTTTCAAAATCAAATGAAATTCAAATCCTAAAAATAAGAAATTGGAAGTGTGGCTTAGATATGTGTTTGATCTAATGGGGTATCGTGATATATCGTCTTTAAGGCAGAATTGGGATATATCAGGATATATTGTCTATATCGTCATATGTGTATCGCAATATGTATCGTATCGCCAGATTCTTGCCAATTCACACCCCTATGAAATACAGAGACAAATAAGTAAAAAAATATAAAGACGGGGGGGGGGGGGGTTGAGTTTTAAATTTCAAATTTGTATTGCACCCCCTGTCTGTATGTAAACTGAGAATAGCCTGTGATTGCCTTCTAAATAAGGACACAAACTGTATCTTCTAGATTGTAAAGACGCATCCAGGGGATTTCCCAGTTAATTTGCTTTGATTTCCTTTTCTTAAGTCTGGAGTCAGATGTTGGAGACAGAGGTTATTTCTCTTGAAGTTGTGTTTAAAAG
The DNA here is from genome assembly GCA_027917425.1 of Gastrophryne carolinensis. Classification (NCBI taxonomy): domain Eukaryota; kingdom Metazoa; phylum Chordata; class Amphibia; order Anura; family Microhylidae; genus Gastrophryne; species Gastrophryne carolinensis. The sequence continues at coordinate 364,330,957 of CM051236.1, forward strand.
GTCCTGGGAAAGTCCAGCTGAGTGTAGATAAAGGCCTGACTGACTTGGGAAAGAAATCAGCACAACCCAAGGCAATCCGAAAATGTGTTTATTTTATTCTAGAAACAGCTGTTAATTGGTCTGTTGTGCCAAACACTCAAATCATGCTTTACTTCCAGAAATAGCTAAACATTCTACGCCAGATCTATTTTAGTGGCTACATCTGACCTCTAAATCAGACCCTTTAATCTCCACTATAAAAATGAACGTGTAAAAATAGCAATTTTCTGAGGAAGTGGCCTGAAGCCACCACCGAGGGTGCAAAGAGCACTTCACACAAGTATGCCTCATGTTGCCTTTATCATTCTGATAGGAGCCGCTATCCTCTTGCCTTTCTTTACAAGAGAAGTTAATGAGGAAAACATGTATTAATAGCACAATCCTGACCTTTAACAGATTTAACATTCTGGGTTTTTTTACTATACCCCCTTGCTGTCCCAGATTTGATACTACGTCCCTCTGTCCTATATTGTCCCTCTTTCAAGTTTGATGTATGAATACCTTACCCGGCTTATTTTTTTATCTTACAATTCATTGTATTTCTTTCAAATTGCATAGAGAAAATAAACTGGTGGTAGATGCTTTTAGCACATTACTTATGGTTTATCAAACCATTGGTGTAGAAAGAACATGCAAGAATATTTCATACCTTAAAGGTTGAGAGCTATAGTATTTGGTTGGTGTAAATAGAATACAATGCCATGGTTGACTGACACGTGAATACAAGATGTTTTTGACCTCATTGTTTGGTCATTGAAAGCAGAGAGTCTAAGAGAAGTATGTTTCCCACAATCCTCCGAGGCGCAGCCTTTGACCTCGTACATGCCGGCCCCTCACAGAGATAGTCCTTTCCTGCGCGAGCGAGCCGCAGCAAAGCAAGGGCAGGTGACGTGAGTGGGAGATCCTTTAGGGGACTCAGAGGAAAGAAGTCAGCAGCTTCCTATGGGTCCATGTATGGCGGTTTTCTAACTAAATGAACCCGGAAGCATTGGCCAGCTGTGTGCTGTGGAAGCATCCATTATTATTATTATTGTTTATTTATATAGCGCCATCATCTTCCGTAGCGCTTTACAAAGTAGTAATTACAGACAGGGTAGAAACATACGATACATATACTATTTCAAATGCAGTTTTACAGAGTTGACAATGGATATTCTGAGTACAAGATACAATAGGGGAGAGATCCATGCTTTTATTCTTAGTATACAGTACGTCCTGCTCCAGATATAATACTTACACTTGGTTTACCCTCCGCCAGATGACGCTGCACTGCAGAGACATGTAAAAACAGGCTCCTCCCGGCCCCTCAAATACCCGGGGACCTCCCACAAATCCCCAGATTTCTCTGCAGTGCTTACTGCGAAGACATGAAATTATCACACTCTCGCAGGTGAGCGGGGCTATTAGCCTGCGGCCCTGTTGGTCTATTCCCACCCGTCCTTCGTGTGATGTGCCTCCCACCCTGGGCTGCGCTGGTCGGGTGAAGGTAGGCGGCACCATGCGTGCTTATGGAGTGCTGCTCCACTGCAGTCCCCCACCAAAGGGTAGGCGGTATAGGCTGATGGTGAGCCTTTATGGGATGGCCCTCCCACATTATTGTCCCATGCCCCGGTAGCGGTGGGTCCTGTACAGAGGGCCGCCATCCTCCCTCATTCTCCTTGTAGCCCTCGGGGGGGAAAGAAGGGGGGGTGTGGGTGAGCGTGTATCGTGATTCGTGCATACGGCTTTTGTCATGTTTTTGACTAGTATATGTGGTGTCAGCCACCGCGCTGACTTGTCTTTTTACTATTGCAAATGCAGCCGCCGCGCACGCGCGTCTTTTCCTTCATTTGGATGTTCCGTTACCTCAGACGCTTCTGCGTTCTCATTGGCTGCTTGTCGGTGGACTTCGCGCTCTTCGGGGGGTGGGGCCTGGCGCGCCCTGCGTCACGGCTCGCTCTGGCCCGCCCTTCGAGGTACTCTCGGCGCCATGTTGTCAGGTCGCGCGCGTGTGACGTTCTTACTTACCGCGATCCGTAAGTGCCCTCGCGGGCGGCTTTATTCTCATTGTAGTGTGTTTGGTTCTGACACCCCTTCTTCTCATTGTGTCTTTCAGACGGGTGAATCCATTGGCTTCTCCCGGCCCGGTGTAATTGATAGTTGGGCCTTGTATAATTACTCCCACTTCCCTAGCGGGTCATTGGGGCATTCAGGGTTGCTTCATAGCATCAATCCCTACTGGCACATTGTACCTAATAATCACCATATGGAGGCATCCCAGGATAGTGTTACCGGGGTCCCCTTGGGACAAGACCGGCTGTGTGTAGCGTGTGGACAGCCTCATGCTCACAAGGCGTGGGTCTGTGTACCCTGTGCTGAGCAGGTGCTTGCATTGCAATCTGGCCTGCCAGTGGCTGCACCTCGTTTCACTTCACCTACTCCCCCCAGCTTAAATCTCACTCCTGTTGAGTTGCAAACTTGTGGGGATTCTCAGCCTGATGTGTTGTGACAGACTCTCTGCCTTTTGGATTTCACCACTATTCAATTTCCCACTGGGTCATTCATTGGATGCCCACTGTTCCTTTTTCTATACGGCCCATGGGACCCTACTTGGGCATATTGGATTTTAAAGGCACTGTTTCTGCCCCTTGGATTCATTACTTTCATTTTCTTAAGCATGTTCCAGACAATGTAATTGTGTTGCTGATTGTGTTACAGACTACCATTGTGTTGCTGATTGTGTTACAGACTACCATTGTGTTGCTGATTGTGTTACCGGCAGAGTTGAGGGATTGTGTGGCCTGCTCCCATTGGTCTGTACGTTTGTCATGCAGTTCTCCATCAGGTCCACAGGGGAGGTCCCCTTGCATGGAGACTTGCATATAAGGCCCAGGGTGGCACTAATAAAACAAGGTCATCTTCACCCTCAATACTGAGTTCTGTCTCTTATTGGGGGAAACGCTATATCGCCATTCACTAGCCCTTGTAAGAGCTGTTCCTGATTTCCTCACGGATTACTCTGGAATTCCTGCAGCACCTCTCACCATTGGGAAAAGGATGTCTCTGGCGGGGAAGCCCTCCGGCGATAAAGGCTATCGCTACATGTGTCTTCTAGACTGCCTACTGCTGAACAGAGTATTGCGAGGTCTTTAGCGCGTAAGGGCCCTGGTAAGAAGCGGCACTTGACGCCTAATGTTACTGTTTTCCCTATGGGAGCTCAGGAGTTTATGAATCTGTGTGGCTATACCCCATCTGATGAAGGAGAGGTCTTTTCTGATTCAGGCTCATCTGATGAGAGACCAAGGGGTCATGACGATTCTGGCTCTGACCCCTGGGCCCCGGATGACACTGACAGATTATTGACCCAGATCTTTGAGGTTCTGTCTATCTCTCTCCCTGGTGAGGCTCCCAGGCAAAAAGGGGAGCGTTGTCATACAGCAAAATCACGTTTGGAATTTCTAGAGCAGGCACATTTCCATACCCTTGTGTTCAAGGAATGGGAGTGCCCCAGTAAACTTCCCGGGGTTCCAAGGAATTGGAAACTGGTTAAATGTTGGTCATCCCCCCCCCCCGAGGTGGATGTCCCAATCCTAGGGCTATCTAACACCCCTGTCATGCATTCCCCTGATTCTACTACCCTGCGGGATGCTGAGGACCGGCGCATTGACCTGCTGGCCTCCCACGCCTTTGCATGTGCGGGGACGGCGCTGCGCCCGGTCTGTGCCTCTGCTATTACTGCTGTGGCCACTAGAACCCTTATCAGAAATATGCTTGATAGTGCCCCTGATGATCTCCCTTGTGAGGTTTTTGTAAATTTTGTCCTATTAGCATTGGATGACACCATCAGAATGTGTGCAAGAACTTCTGCCCTCGTGGTGGCTATATACCGTTTGGTTTGGCTGCGACAGTGGGGTGCTGACAATGCCGCAAAGAAGGCTCTCACTGGGCTTCCTTTTAAGGGGCTATGCCTGTTTGGGGCCAGTCTAGACCTTTTTGCTAAGAGAGGTAAGTTACCCCAGTGCAGACGGCTGTCTCGGCCCCTTCACCCCCCTACCATGGTGCTAAACAAGAAACAGGGGTGTCCTTCGCGGGGGCTCGTGCAGATTCCTGTCACAGGAGCAGAAGACAACATCCTGGCTCCTCCTGGGGGGCTAAGCCCAAATCCTCTCCCAAGCCCCCTCAAGCATGATGGGGCGCCCTCGCCCGTCAGGGTGGGGGGAAGGCTGCGGCACTTTGCTCAAGTCTGGAGGCATCACACCTTAGACCGGTGGATTCAGGAGGTAGTGTCCTCCGGCTACAAGATAGCGTTTGCTGTGCGGCCTCCCCCAAGATTTATCAGGTCCCGGATACTCCAGGACCCTGCCTCTGCTCAGGTGTTGGCGCAGGCCGTGCAAGGCCTGCTGGGTCTGGGGGTCATTTGCAGATTTCCCTTAAGAGACAGAGGCAAGGGGCTCTACTCCAACCTTTTCACAGTTCCCAAAAAAGATGGGTCAGTCAGGCCCATTCTGGATTTAAAGATCTTCAACAAAATTGTCAAGAACAGGCGTTTTCGCATGGAAACTCTGCGCTCGACCATCAGCTCCTTGCGCCCCGGGGGTTTCATGACGTCTGTGGACATCAAAGACGCTTACCTTCACATCCCCGTGTTTTCAGGACACCAAGGTTCCTCAGATTCGCGTTGGAAGATCAACACTGCCAATTTGTGGCCTTGCCATCTGGCCTCTCTTCAGCTCCCAGAGTGCTCACCAAGGTGCTGGCGGGCGTGCTGCCCTACCTGGACGACATACTCATCACCTCTCGGTCTCTACAGCAGGCAGAGTTGGACACTCAGCTGGTGGTGGCCACTCTGAAGTCCTTCGGCTGGGTGATCAATCACCCCAAGTCTTCTCTGTTCCCTTCCTCGGTGACCCCGTTCCTGGGAATGATTCTGGATACGGTTCAGTCAAGGATATTCCTTCCTCAACATTCATTGTGCCCTAATCCTAGCAATGCTAAGGAAAGGGTTTTGTATTCCTTGGATGTGGTCAGGTGTCTGAAGTATTACCTAGTAGTCACTGCTTCCTTCAGGAAAACTGATGCTCTTTTTGTGGTCCCTTCTGGTCCTAGGAAGGGTTTGGCTCCTGCCAAGTCTACTATCAGCAAATGGATCCGTCAGGCTGTGATTCAGGCCTATTCTGCTAACGGGAAGAATCCTCCCTTCCGCCTTACTGCTCATTCTGCTCGTGCTATTGGTGCCTCTTGGGCCTTCCAGCACCATGCTTCTGTTGAACAAGTTTGCAAGGCCGCTACTTGGTCTTCTGTTCATACCTTTTCAAAGTTTTACAAGGTTGATGTTAGGGCCTCAGCTGAATACCTTTTTTGTTGGGGATCCCACCCTACTTTATGGACACTGCTATTGGTTGTCCCAAGTGTAAGTATTCTATCTGGAGCAGGACGTATACTAAGAATAATACAATTCTGTGAAATACTCACCTGTAGAATTGGTATTATAAGTATACAGTACGTCCTGCTCCACCCCACCCTGGTTTTTGCATTATTCTGGATACAGGGGGTATGGTGATTGTTATCATTGTTATAAGTTACCAGTTTTTGGGTGGTTAAATTCTCCCGGCTTCTTGTTCACTGCTTTTCAATGCTGGGGATTTGTGGGAGGTCCCCGGGTATTTGAGGGGCTGGGAGGGGCCTGTTTTTACATGTCTCTGCAGTGCAGCGCCATCTGGCGGAGGATAACCCAAGTGTAAGTAATCTATCTGGAGCAGGACGTACTGTATACTTATAATACCAATTCTACAGGTGAGTATTTCACAGAATTGTTTTTTTTTCTTCGACTTTTGGTCCATTTTAAAAGTGCCAGATATGATTCTTTATTCCCGGTGGCACCTATTGTTTTTCCTTAGCCCCAATAGTCCTTTATTTGTTGGAACTGTCCCACATTTGGACCAAAAAACTGTTGTCCCTCGATTTTTTTGAGTTCTCCTTTTCTATCTTATGTAGGGAGCTTTGTAAGATATATACCTTAAAATGAAGACTGCACCAATGGCACTAACGTTACCTCCTGTGCAGCCCCCTCATGCAGACATTTTCACTGCTACTTTATCCTTAGTCATCGAGCACCAGCATTTTCTGCAAAATCACCAGATCAATCATCAGGTCTTAAAAAAAAAAAGTAAAAATGCTCAATTCTTTGGAACATGCTAGATGGGTGACCACAGGTTCAGAACAAAAATGTGTTCAGTGTGATAACAAGGTGGTAGATGGAGATGCAGTCTGTATCTCAGTAGATAACCTGAAGTTATCCTAGTACGACGTGCAGTAGAATGATATGGGAGGGGGCCTGTCTGCAGATTGCTGCAGAGCCTTTTTATTTTATGCAATATGTAGTTCCTATTTACCATTGTGCGTTTGTCTAATCAAACTTAATGTTTTCTTTTATTTCAGAATAACGAAGCCTTTAACATTTGCAGACTGTGTGGGGAATGAGCTGCCTTTAGGATGGGAAGTCGTTTATGATCCACAAATAGGAGTTTACTATATGGATCATATAAACCGTGAGTTGATAAGATCTTATTTTATTTTTTGTATTTAATGTACAAAAAATGTTTAGTGGAAAAATAATTCAATATGTAAGGAGCATCAGGCAGCCAAGTGCTAGTTTAAGGATAGGTAAGGACAACAAGAACAAAAATGAAACTGGAGTTTTGGGTAGGGTGGCTACATTTCTGCAGCAGAGTGCCTGTCCAGTCACTGTAGACAGAAGGCTTAGGCAGAATATCTACAGAGGGTCCAGGACAATGGGGTAATCCAAAATATTTGACGACGCTTGGCTTACTTTGGGAGTACCTCTCTAATTTCTTGTAGATGGACACTGGTTTGAGAGCATTTCTCACTGTTTTTCAACTTTTTTACTCAACAGCAAAAAAAGAAAATAATTGGAAACATTTTTAGAGACCTGGAGAGGCCCACTGTAGAGGCATAGAAACCATTCTGGATATCACGCGTGTAAAATGCAGATTTTAAAGAATTTGCATCTGATTTGTGCATTCTTCAATAGAAATGTGGAGTCTCCCCTTCTCCAAGACTACCAACCGGCAGACCAGCCAAACAGCCTGCCTCAGGCCATGCCAGAACGCCAGGCGCTATTCCCTTTGGTGCAGGTCTGGTATTCCCCCAAGGGTGACCAGGGCACCAATCTCTTCTGTATCCCCTGGCCATTGGATATATGAGTAATAAATGGGTGGAGTAACAGCAAGTCACACCCTGACATGGCAGCAGGTAACTTCAAACTAGTATAGGGGACCTTTTACTAGTTCAAGGTAGTAAAAGTAAAAATAAAAACACCACACAAAATCTTTAATACTTTAACATTAATTAACTAACTGTACTATTCATCTAGCGCCAGGTAATGTCCTCTAGCTTGGGGCATCTCTGGGGTCCCTCATTGGCTTCAATTCTATCGGTAGAAGTGGTAAAAATGACCGATCTCAAGGCATCTGGAAGGAAGGAGGACAGGGGTCTGATGCTGGATGCAGATGGTGGAGGTAAGTAGAGTTTGTTTTGATGCAAAAACCCGTGGTGTGTTTATTTTTACTTTCACTAACTTGGACCAGGAGACCTTTATAGTCGTTGAAAGGGTATTGGGGGCAAGTTACCCATTTCCAGGCCAGGGGGGTATGGAAGAGCCATAGGGAACCCAGCCCCTATGCCTGTTGTGCCAGCTGGTAGGCTTGGAGAGGGGAATCCCAGGTTAATTTTTTTAACATGAAAAATGAATAACAGAGATGCCGAAAAACGCATGGCAGTCCTGATGGGAGCTATGCCCCTTCAAGTTTTCTGGATCACTGCAATTTAAAAGTAAAATACCTACTTTTCGAAACTAAAGATTTATCTTGTATGAGGTGCAGTATGCTAACTTGTCCTAATTCATATGTTTTTCATTAAAAAGAGCATTATTTGTTTGTCTCATCTGGGGCGGGCTGGCCCGGTGGGGGGATCCCTCTCCCTGGGGGGTCCTTCTCTTCGGCACCTTGCGGGGTCCTGCAACGCGGGGCTATGTCTGCCCGTGCGTGGGGTGCCCCCATGACTGGGGGGCCCCCCCATGTCTGGGGCGCTGCTCAGAATGACATTGGGGGCACTCCCCTCTCCTATGGGGGACGGCCGGCCCATGTGGGCTATGTGAGATTGGAGGGAGGTGGAGGGGTCACCTGACACGGGAGGTATGGGGGGGTGGGACCTATTAGAGGGGAACCCCTATATGAGAGGATAGGTGAACTGATGGCCACTTGACAATGTATTGTAACATAGACATTTAAACTGTTTAGTGTATTTAATGTTGCTGCTCAACTGTTGATGTGTTATGGGGGTGGGAAGGGATGCTTGGTCGGATATAGATTGAGAGTTGTATCTGTAATTGGTTTATTAGTTCTGGCTCCTCTTCACTTGGCATCCATTTTCCCCCAGTGACCCTAGTACTCCTCTGGGAGAGGTTACCGGAGACTCCCCTGGAGGTTACTGGACCTCCCTATATTAGGGTGGTCGATATTTTGACCTTGACCGACCCAATTTTTTTTTCTTTTTTTCTCTTCTCTTGGGTTCTCTCCGGAGTTTTGTTCCTTTCTCCCTACCCCAGCCCCTGTTCTTTTCCCTGTCTCCTACTTTCCGCCCAACATCGCTGGGGTTCCCGGCCCTGCACCTAATCTATCCGCGCATAGTGGGTGACCACTTACTGTATTTATCCTGGGGTTCTGCTGTCTGGGTCTGGGGGGGGGGCGAGATGGAGGCGCTGGACTGCCACCCGCCGGGGGACGGACATAAGGATGGTGTCCCTGAAAAGAGAACGGCTATAATATCAGAACTGAGAAGACTGAGGGCCAAAATCGTTTTCTTACAAGAAACACATTTCAAGGGAAACGCTTGCCCTAGGATGTCCCCTAGATATTTTCCTCAGCGGTTTGTAAGCTCCTCGCCAGACTCCAAAACCAAAAGAGTGGCGATACTGATGGCCAGGGATATCCCGTTTCAGATGACGGACACCTCTGTAGATGGAGAGGGCAGATATATAATAGTGAAAGGTTTGGAGAAATGTATACAATGGCGTCTGTGTACGCCCCCAACAGCGGACAGGTGGACTTTCTCCTGCGTTTTCTTACCAAACTATCAGACTTCCAGGAGGGAAGGATTCTCCTGGGAGATGATCTAAATATTACCCTAGACCCACTTACCGACTCGTTCACCGGTAAGTCCTCCATCCCGTAGGCCCTACATAAACTACAGCTATGTGACCCCTGGAGAATCCACAATCCGAAAGGCAGAGACTACTCTCACTTCTCGCCAGTGCATTCGACGTACGCAAGGCTAGACTACATATTGCTTTCGCACAGTCTACTACCTAAGGTAGCTGACTCTAACATAGAGGTGGCGTCCCTATCAGATCATAAGCCAGTATGGGTGTCTATGATCGCTAGAGAGGAGAGGAAGAAGATCTGGACATGGAGGCTGAATGAGAGCCTGTTAAAAGACCCTGTAACCATACAAGCAGCACAGTCGGCTCTAACAGAATACTTTGAGCTGAACTGTTCGGAGTAAGTAACACCAATGACAGTTTGGCAGGCACACAAGGCTGTGATGAGAGGGATCCTCATCCAGCATGCAATCAGACTGAAAAAAGCCCACACTATGCAGAGGGACCAGTTGCTCTCACAAATTCAGGAGTTAGAAAGGAAACATAAAGAAACCCAGGTGCGAGAGTCTCTAAAGGATCTGACGGCATGCAGGGAAAAGCTAAACTAATTACTAGGAAAGGCAGCGTTTGTCATTAAGAGATGTAGGTGATTTTATTATGAATGGGGAAACAAGAGCGGTGCACTGCTGGCCAGAGCTCTGAGGAAGCAACAGTCCATCAACTTTATCGAGGCAATACTTGATGAGAAACAGAAGAAATGGCACGAAACAACGGACATCGCTAGAGTATTCTAGGAATACTACCGTGGACTGTATAATTTACACCCGCAAGGGGAGAGAAATCCCCAAAGGGAACTGTCCAAGATACGGCAATATATTGAGGCCTCTGGCATGCCGAGACTAGGCGATGAAGAAATAGCCAAGTTGGGAGAACCAATCTCGGGAGCTGAGTTACACCAAGCAATAAAGTCCACCCCGAATGGTGGATCTCCGGGATCCGACGGGCTAACCATTGCGTACTATAAGAAATTTTAAGGGCAGCCTGAGTAAACATTTCCCCGGGGCACTCAATGCCACTGGAAGGGAGGATACTATCGGAGCGTTCCCAGCGGAAGCATTATAAGCCCATATCACAGTCATCCATAAAGCAGAGAAGGATCCGTTGAGCTGCAAAAGCTACTGCCCTATTTCGCTATTAAACGTTGATCTTAAATTGTTCACCAAAATACTTGCAAATCGGATAGCAATCCACTTACCGAACCTTGTCAAGAAAGACCAATGTGGGTTCATCCGTTATAGAGAAGCCAGGGACAACACGATCAGGACCCTAAACCTTATACACCGGTCATGGATAGATAACTCCCCAATGATGTTACTATTCACAGATGCTGAAAAAGCATTTGAACGCGTAGACTGGAATTATGCGTTTGAAGTGCTAAAACACATAGGGCTCCAAGGGAAGGCATTAAGGTTTATCCTGGGAATCTACTCTGAACCGCAGGCCAGGGTAAAAGTGAACGGTCATCTCTCTCAGCCTTTCCAGATATCAAACGGGACCAGACAAGGATGCCCACTATCCCCCCTCATCTTCGCCCTAGTAGTAGAAACTTTCTTAAGGCACATAAGAAAGAACACGGATTTAAGAGGGGTTCAAGTACGAGGTATGGAGCACAAGGTCTCCGCTTACGCAGATGACCTTCTATTTTTTATCTCCAACCCGGCTGTGGGACTTCCGAACCTCATGAAGGAATTCAGAAAATTTGGGAATCTCTCTGATTTTAAAATTAATTTTGACAAGTCAGAGGCCCTCAATGTTGGACTCCCAGAAACAATAGTATCTCCTATCAAGTCCTCTTTCCCATTTAAATAGCCATCACTCACGGTAACCTATAGGTACGAAGATCCCAAAGGACACCGAAGATGTCTTTAGGCATAACTTTGTCCCCATGCTGAACAAAATCAAGGCAGATTTGGCAGGATGGGACTCTCTTACACTTACCTGGATGGGACGGATGAGTGCTATAAAAATGACAATCCTCCCAAGAATATTATATCTATTCCAAACCCTCCCGTGCCACATACCGGCAAGTTACTTTAAGAACCTGAACACAATATTCCTAAAATTCATCTGGGGTGGGAGAAAACCAAGGATCCGATTTGGACTTCTACAGCGACCTAGAACGAAAGGAGGCCTGGCTGTCCCAAATCTGAAGAGATACTGGCAGGCAGCGCACTTACAGAGAATAGTGGACTGAGGGAGAAATGAAAGAGAGAAGAAGTGGGTAGATGTGGAGTCCAGCTGTATGGAGACCCCAGTGAAGGAGATCCCATGAGCGGCAGGGACCTCAAGCCGATGGGGAGGATCTAACCTAATGATCAAAGCGATCATTACCCAAAGCTGCCTATCAGTCGGGGACTGCTGGCCAGAGGGAACTGGAGAGAACTGGGAACAGTCAGAGGGGGAGACCTGGTGAGAGGTAGAGAATGGTGCAGCATAGAGGAGCTTAGAAGCAGATGGGGAAGTCCACACCTGGATCCCTGGCAGCTGCTACGTTTCCAGCATTACCTACAAAGAGTGGGCCCAAAAAACTCACTGGGCCGAGATCTTACCCAATTCGAGACCTTCGTCACGCAGAAAGACCCACCACAGAGGGTGATATCCCAAATATGTCAACTTCTAGATGCAAAGCAGGAGACGACACCTACCTTTTCCGAGAATGGGAGAGAGAATTAGGCAGAGTGTTCACGGTGGACGAATGGGAGAAAATGTTCTCACTCGCCCACAAATCATCGATCTCAGCACAAGTACAGGAAACGAACTATAAATACCTATCCAGATGGTATTATACTCCAAAGCTACTGGCCTCCATCTTCCTGAGTTCTTTACCTATGTGCTGGAGATGTAAAGCAGAGGAGGGTTCGTTAATATACATCTTGTGGTCTTGTCCTAAAATCACAGCCTTCTGGAAGAAGATAACAGAAACTATGACTAAGATAGTGGGCTCACAAGTCCCCCTCGGCCCGGCCCTCCTGCTACTACACCATACCACTAGCAGTGTGGCAGCATATAAATAGTCGATCCTGAGGCACCTAATAAACGCAGCCAAAACACTGATCCCCATGTTTTGGAAGGCCGAATATACCCCAACAGAAAATGACTGGATCCGAGAGCTAGACAAAATAAGGGAAATGGAAGAGCTGACAGCTGCAGCTCAGGACAACAAGGAAAAGACCCGACTACTCTGGATGCCGTGGTACATGTACATGTTCCGGCCCCCGGTGGCCCGTCTCGCTGCGCCCTCGCCCCCCTGAGACCCGGCGCAGAGCCTAAAATGGATAGTAATGGTAGTCGGCCGTTTGACTGCTGGCACCAGTTTGGGTATGTACACCCTTGCGGAGTGGAACATGGAGACATGGAGTCCCCCTTCCCCCCCTTTCTCTTTTTTTTTTTCCCATCACCTGTTTATACTTATCCCCTTTCCTTCTCTCCCCCCCCTTATCCACTGTACATTCACTCTCTCTTAATGGCCTGGCCCTGGGCACAAAATACCCCAAATTGACCCCCAAATTATCAAGACACTAGGCTGGAGCCAAACAAATTCCATCTGGAAGACAAGGAAATCACTGAGATGTCCGATCAAACAGAATGAGATTCAGAAGCCCGAATCATTGCTTTTTTGGCAAAGAAAAGTGAATAGAAGCCAAAACTCCTGGAGGGACAGGGGACAATGGTGGGACACTATTGATGTCTCCCTGCGAAATCCTGGACACTCTAGGGCACGGGTCCCCAACCCTGTCCTCAAGGCCCACCAACAGGCCAGGTTTTGCAGATCTCCACAAAGATGCACAGGTGGAGTAATTAGTGCAGCTGCAGAGCAATAGAGCTGGCTATTTGGAGATCCAAAAAACATGACATGTTGGTGGGCCTTGAGGACAGGGTTGAGGACCACTGCTCTAGGGCATCTCAGAGATAAATAATCTCTGAAAAGAACCACGATCATAAGAACATGGGGGTATACATGCATATGGCGGGCCAGCGCCACTGCTGCTTGTATGTTAACTTTGTACTTATTCTGAACCCTTTGTATCTCTGATACCTTGTTATTCTGTATTTGAAAACTAAATAAAGAATTAAAAAAAAAAAAAAAAGCATTATTCATTAATTTGTCAGGGGGTTTTGGGGCAGTAGCTAATCATCAGTATCATCATTACCCAGAGCCTGTGGTCCTAGTAACCTTCCCACCTGCCCATATATCTCCCTGCCTATCCAGCCATCTACATATTACCTACGCTCTCACCTGCCTACCCATTTACTACATATTCACCACCAATCTACCTACCTTACCACCCATTTACCTACGTATCCGTCTTCCTGCCTGCCTACCTACATACAGACCTATTACCTACACTGCCACCCCACTGCCGCCCAGCCCCTTCTGCTCTTGCTGAGGAGTCTAATCTGCCTCATTTAAAATTTTCCAGCTTTCCTCCCTCCGGGCATCTCTTGGCCCTTGGACCAAACAATGAACCTTCCCCCTTCAGACAAAAGACAAAAGGACATGGTTCCAATGGACCTCTGAATACCCCTGGATATATCATCCTCCTTCCTTAAAATGACCAGATGCCCCACTTTCGGTGGGACTGTTTTAAGTCATGTTGCCCAACTATTCCCTGAAAGCTATGAGGAAGACAAATGCAGGCTGTCTGGTTAGATTACACCTGCTCTGACTCTCACTTTGTTAAATGGCAAGTGTGGAATTAATGGATTGGCTGAGCAGATCCCATGTGACCAGAGGCAGGGCTATACCTACTAAGACACTAGTAGCATGCTGTAGAATGCTTTGGCTATTTGTTCCTCAACAACCCATACAGTTATCCAGTCTATACCAGGACCCACATAACGGCATGTCTGTACTGTTCCGAGTACTGGTTGACTCCTAAACCCTCCTTTCCTTTCCATCACTCTCTTAATCCCCTTTGCTTTAAATATATTTAACCCTGGCCAACTGGAATGCTTATTCACCCCCACTTCTTCAGCCTTTTTGGTTAACTTACCCCTACCTAATTTATTTGGTAGTATTGTCTTTCTTTTTATTTGCCTCCATGCCCAATATAATTCCTTAAACGTATGTTGTATATACTTACCTAAGCTGTGGGGTAGATTTTATGCAGCATCTCCTAGCAAGTTTTAATACAAGTATTCACTCTGATTTCAGAAATCTGAGTGGGCACAATTGACAGCTTAGAGTATGGTCATCATTTATTGCTTACTACTTATACCTCAAAACATTGTTGTAGTGGAACTTTTAACCTGAACCCGTGGATAAGCTTTATGATGCTTTCATCTTTTTTCTTTAAGAAATCACGCAAATCGAGGACCCCCGGGAGCAATGGAGGCGAGAACAGGAGCGTATGCTAAAAGAATATTTAGTTGTAGCCCAGGAGGCTCTAATTGCTAAAAAAGAGATTTATCAAATTAAACAGCAACGCTTTGAGTTGGCCCAGGAGGAATTCCAACAACTACATGACCTCTGTGACGAAGACAACCGCTCCCATGCCAGCTGTACGTAAACGCTCCATTAAATCCTTACTTTGTAAAGAAATCTTATATCTGCACAATATTACTATATTTTTTCTCTGGATTCGGCTGCTGCGTGGTTAAAGGCATCTACCTACTGCGGTCCGTGAGTGCCCTCTTGGGCGGCTTTATTTACCCTATGTCATTATACATGTCACTTATGGGGTTCTCTTCGCTTATGTCTTTCAGACGGGTCGAACACTTCTCCCGGCCCTGCTCCCTCTATTTAGTTATTAAACTTGTGAGGCCTAGTGTGCAAATTACTCCCACTTCCCTAGCAGGCTATTGGGGCATCCCGGGTTGCTTTTATAGCGTGAATCCCTATCGGCCTATTGTGCCGCTATAATCAACATATGGAGGCGTATGCTCGGGGTTCCTTCGGGACAAGCCCGGCTGTGTGTAGCTTGTGGGGTGTCCCCTACTAGTGCTGACAATGTGCGGGTCTGTATAACTTGTGCCCAGCAGGTGCTTGCGCTGCAGCCTGGTTTACCAGTTGCTGGGCCTGCGCCACGTATGGCGTCACCTACTCCCCCAAGCTTAAATTTGACTCCCATTGAGTTGCATACCAGTGGGGATTCTCAGCCTGATGTGTCTTCCAGACTGGCTAGTGTTGAGAAGTTGCTTGCTAATACCTTGGCGCGTAAGGCCTCTGCTAAGAAGCGGCACTTAACGCCTGGTGTCACTCTTTTCCCTATGGAGGCTGATGTTCTTGGAACTGTCTGGTTATACCCCCTTGGAAGTGGAGTTATTATCTGACTCGGAATCATCTGATGAGAGGCCCAGGGGTCATGATGATTCTCGCTCTGACCCCTGGGCCCCAGATGATACTGATAGGCTGTTGGCTCAGATTTTTGAGGTTCTGTCTATCTCTCCCCTGGTTGCGGCCCCCAGGCAGCAGGGGGAATTGTTTCATACTGCTAAGCCACGTTTAGAGTTTCCTGAGCAAGCCCATTTTAGTAATCTTGTGCTCAGGGAATGGGAGCGTCCCAGCAGGCTTCCCGGAGTCCCTAAGAGTTGGGATAAGAGGTATCCCTTTCCTGCTGATGTGGTGAAGCGTTGGTCATCCCCTCCAGAGGTGGATGCCCTGGTCCTAGGGTTATCTAACACCTCTGTCATGCATTCCCCTGACTCTACTATGCTGCAGGATGGTGAGGACCGGCGTATTGATCAGCTGGTGTCCCATGCCTTTGCCTGTGTGGGGACAGCGCTGCGCCCGGTCTGTGTCTCTGCCATTACGGCTGTGGCTATTAGGACCGTGCTTAGAAGTGTCGGGTGGGGGGACGGCTTCAGCATTTTGCTCACGTCTGGAGGCTTCATGTCTCAGACCGGTGGATGCAGGAGGTAGTGTCCTCCGGTTACAAGATAGAGTTTGCTGCCTGGCCGCCACCAAGATTCATTAGATCCTGGATCTCTCAGGACCCTATGTCAGCTGAGGCTCTAGTTCTGGTGGTGCAAAGCCTTCTGGAGCTGGGGGGTCATCTGTCAGGTCCCCTTACGAGAAAGGGGCAAGGGTTTCTATTCGAACCTTTTCACCATGCCCAAAAGAGATGGGTCAGTCAGGCCCATCCTGGACTTGAAGATCCTCAACAAATTTGTCAGGTGCAGGCGCTTTCACATGGAAACTTTGCGCTCTGCCATCAGTCCCCTGCCTCCAGGGGACTTCATGACCTCTGTGGACATCAAGGATGCTTACCTTCATATTCCTGTTTTTCCAGGTCATCAAAGATTCCTCAGGGCCGCTGTGGAGGATCAGTACTACCAATTTGTGGCATTGCCCTTCGGTCTCACTTCAGCTACCAGAGTGTTCACCAAGGTGCTGGCAGGAGTGATGTCTCTGCCCAGATCTCAGGGCATTCGCGTGCTGCCCTATTTGGACAACATTCTCATCACTTCTCAGTCCCTCCAACAGGCAGAGCTGGATACTCAGCTAGTAGTGTCCACTCTGGAGTCATTTGGCTGGGTGATCAACCATCCCAAGTCTTCCCTGTCTCCCTCCTTGGTGACGCCCTTCCTGGGAATGAATCTGGATACAGTTCAGGCAAGGATTTTTCTTCCTCAGCAGAAGGTGGACAGTCTGCTAGCGCAGGTTCAGTTCCTGCTATCTTGCCCTCATCCCTCCATCAGGTAGGGAATGCAGCTGGTGGGCCTGATGGTGTCGTGCTTCGAGGCGGTCCCTTATGCCCAGTTTCACATGAGGCCTCTGCAACTCCACCTCTTGTCAGTATGGGACAAGGATCCTGCGTCCCTGGACCAGCTCCTTGTTCTGTCCCCCCTAGTTAGGCGGTCCCTCTCGTGGTGGCTGGACTCCAGGAACCTGTTGGTGGGCAGATCCTTTCTGGCCCCCTGCTGGGAGGCGGTCACCACAGATGCCAGTCTGACAGGTTGGGGGGGCTTCTGAAAGTCCCTGCAGTTCCAAGGGCGGTGGGGCCCCCAGGAGGCCCACACACCTATCAACATTCTGCAACTGAGGGCGATCAGGTTGGTTCTGGCTCACTTGACCCAACATCTTCGGGGCCGGCCTGTTCAGGTACGCTCGGACAACCAGACGGCGGTTGCTTACATCAATCATCAGGGAGGGACCCGGAGCAAGGGGGCCCTCAAGGAAGTGTCTCTGACCCTGGCCTGGGCGGAGGACAATGTTCCCTGCATATCAGCTGTGTACATTCCGGGGGTGGAGAATCTGCAGGCAGACTCTCTGAGCAGGGGGACCTCTTGTCTGGGAGAATGGTCCCTCTGCGACAGGGTGTTTCAATCTCTGTGTCACTGTTGGGGCCAACCAAATGTGGATCTGTTTGCGTCCCGTCACAAGCTCCCGGCCTTTGTCTCCCTGTCTCAGGAAACTCTGGCCTTGGCCACGGATGCCCTAGCAATGTCATGGCAGGACTTTCAGCTCCTCTATGTCTTTCCCCCATTCCCCCTGTTGGGCAGGGTTCTGCGCAAGATAGCTCAGGAGGGGGTGCCAGCAATCCTGGTGGCCCCCAGGTGGCCAAGAAGAGTGTGGTTCGCAGACGTGGTGCAGCTGGCAGTAGATCAGTACCCTCTGCCCAGGGTGCCAGACCTGCTCACTCAGGGTCACTTACGCCATCCCAATTTACAAACTCTGGCTTTGACGGCCTGGCTGCTGAAACTTCCATCTTGATGGAGAAGGGGCTGTCTGCCTCTGTTGTTGATACCCTGATAAAGGCTAGAAAGAAGTCTTCTTCCATTTATTATAGGGTTTGGCGTGCCTACATTGACTGGTGTGAGTCTAGGTCTCTTCCCTGTCGTGTGTTCTCTATTCCCAGGATCCTGGAGTTCCTGCAGCATGGGTTGGAGCTGGGGCTCTGAAGGGTCATGTCTCTGCCCTGGCTGTTTTCTTCCAGAGGTCCTTTGCCCAGCATTCTCTGATCAGGACTTTTTTCCAAGGGGTTACTCATGTGCGTCCCCCACGTAAGCCTATGTTGCCTGTTTGGGATTTGAACTTGGTCTTGTCTGCCTTGCAGGGTGCTCCCTTTGAACCTGTGCAGGAGGCTGCCCTGGCCATTCTTACTTTCAAGGTTGTCTTTTTGGTGGCTATCACCTCTGTTAGGCGTGTCTGAGTTGGCGGCGCTTTCCATCCAGCCCCCTACTTTGAGAGACACCAGGACAAGGTGGTGTTTCGCTTCAAGCCAGATTTTCTGCCTAAGGTCGTGTCTGCCTTTCATCTGAATCAGGACATTGTTCTTCCTTCCTTGTGCCCTAATCCTAGTAACGCTAAGGAGAGGGTTTTGCATTCCTTGGATGTGGTTAGGTGTCTGAAGTACTATCTGGTAGCTACTGCACCATTCAGAAAAACTGATGCTCTTTTTGTGGTCCCTTCTGGTCCCAGGAAGGGTTTGGCTCCTGCTAAATCTACTATTAGCAAATGGATCTGTCAGGCTGTGATTCAGGCCTACTCTGCTAAGGGGAAGAATCCTCCCTTCCGCCTTACTGCTCATTCCACTTGTGCTATTGGTGCCTCTTGGGCTATTCAGCACAAGGCTTCTGTTGAACAAGTTTGCAAGGCCACTACTTGGTCTTCTGTTCATAACTTTTCAAAGTTTTTCAAGGTTGATGTTAGGGCCTCAGCTGATGCTGCTTTTGGCCGCAAGGTTCTGCAGGCGGCAGTGGTCTGACCTGTCTGTTGTTACCTTTGGGAATCCCACCCTACTTTATTGGATGTCCCAAGTGTAATGATTCTTATCTGGAGCAGGACGTACTGTATACTAAGAATAATACAATTCTGTGATTACTCACCTGTAGAATTGGTATTATGAGTATACAGTACGTCCTGCTCCACCCCATCCTTGGTTTTGCATTATCCTAGGATCCCCTGTATGGTGATTGTTGTCATTGTTATAGTTACTGGTTGGTTCTGTTTTCTTTCTCCCGGCTTCTCGTTAACTGCTTTTCAATGCTGGGGATTTGTGGGAGTTCCCAGGTATTCGAGGGGCCGGGAGGAGCCAATTTCGCGGTCTCTGCAGTCCAGCGCCATCTGGCGGAGTAATATCCAAGTGTAATGATTCTTCTCTGGATCAGGACATACTGTATACTCATAATAACAATTCTACAGGTGAGTAATCACAGAATTGTATTTTTTCCAGTATAGCACCCTAATGCCCAGCAATCACAGTGTTATCTGTTTGCGTGGTTACATTTTACCAATAGGAAATTGACTACACAGCCTAATCATCTTTTTAATAATAATGAAGCGATTAGTGAATAGTTAAGTGTGATACTATGACTGGTTATGTCTAGTTATTGGACTTGTCCAATATTCTATCTCCTACAATGATGTGCTATGCTCCATGGTCTAATTGACCACCTTGACCCTTTAATCAGGGCGGTGGACCACTTTAATGCTAGAATGTGAACAGATATGCTGGGAAAGTACCATATTTTTCTCCCATCGTCTTTTAGGACGGCCATGGAGAGAGAGCCCCCCCCCCCCCAAAAGATCCAGTCTTTGATCAAGTCTGTGATCCTAAGGTGGACGCGGCTTTCCTGGGTTTCCAGGGCTTAATGGAAATAGAGTGACTTTTTCCTGAGTAAAAGATATTTTTGCCTAGCTCAATTTAAAGTTAGTGGCCGGGTGCAATCCAGGGGCAATTTTGCATTTTCCTGATACACTGAGGATTGTTAGATTGTTTACTCCTCTCCATGCCCTTCCAGACAGTCTGAATAGATTTTGATTCCTAGTTAGTCTCAGCAATCTATTATGAATGCATAAATGGTGGCTGGCCGGCCCTGGAGACTTTTTTACTCCCATGTTCCTGGGCTATGGCAGCCACAGCTTGCACATCCTCTTTGACTGGAAACCATTCGTGTTCATAGGGCATGTGTGTTTAGGCTGAGCATGTTGTCACTCACCCAGCCAATAAAACCTTTTGGCCGGACCTAATGAGTTATTGCCCCAAATTCTGGCTAATTGGTAAATAGAGGGCATGCGATGTATCATCCTTGTCATTCAAACCGTCTCTACTTTCAGCTATGCCTAAGCATCTAGAAGCTTAGAGCTTAGTTTATCAATCTTAGGGGTTACTTCAAGTATACACCCCTGGACAGACCCTGTTAGTACAGATATGTCCATGTACATCAGGACAATGTCACCCTCGTGGCATACTTAACTTTCCAGGGGGGTTACCAGGTCTTGTACTTGTGCAGAACCTGGCCTACTCCTGTATGTTTTGTGCTTGCATCGTCGTATTATAGCCATCAGGGGCTCTACTCTGATAAGACCGGTTTGCTACAGCAGCACGTTTCTTCCTTCCATGTGAGGCATACTACCATACATGTTTTGGACCATCTCTTTTTCTAGGCTATGCATCCACGAGGTGATTAGCTGCTGCTATATCAAAGGCCTTGCTAAATTTTGCCAGAAGAGCGTTTCTCTTCATTCAATCCTGGCAGGGCTTTTTAATGTATAAAATGTTGGTGGTTTCCTTTTCTAAATGAAACCCTATGTTTGGTTTTGAATTAGAGGCTACACACTCTAGATCCTCAAGAATAACAAAATAAGCAGTGGGATTCACAGAAAAAGCCCTCAGACAGCTAGGCCTCGTCCCAGCACCAGTTATCCAAAGGAGTGCAGTCCCCATTAAAAGCAGGGAAACCCTCTGATTGATTATAATCTTAGAGATCCTATAGATTTGTGGGGGCATATACATTCATGTTCCTTTTGTGGTCTACTGCCACACCACCCTGAATATGCCTGATCACATCCCAGGTCAGTTCTTGGATGGGAGACCACCTGGGGCCACTACCTTTTAGGATATTTGGGATATTTTAACTGAGCCTCCTGGTTGGTCGCCATCTAGGAATGATCTACCTTTATTTCAACTCTCTCGTTATGACCAGAAACTAGATTTTGTAAACTCTATATTGTTTAACAAATTCTTTACCCCGTGAGTTGGATGTCTTATTAATGATTTTATTTTTACTGAGGCAGTTACATAATGGAACATGCCCCAATATTTTCCATTAAACAATAGTGTTATTCCTGTATAGTCCATAGAATCCAAGAACAAAGAGTATGTAAAGTGGGTTGGTTAAAGGTGGAGACAAGCTCTTCTTAACCTATGAACTATAGAATCTCTTTGCCATTCGAGTGTAGGTTTCCTTTATGCATATAAATCCTACACAGTCTTTGGGAAAGGCTTCTCTTATTGCTAGTGTATGCCTGTTCGGACATCAATAACTCTCAAGCTGTAATTCGTTTTTGCAGCAATGTGTTTTAGCTGCTTTGCAGTTTTCAGCTAAGAACGTTATTTGGCATTAGCCAATGTGTGTAGGCCACACATAAGACAAAGCCTTGCTTTATATAAACTACTGCTTCCCACATGTTTAGCCTCCCAACTCAGCGTGAGCTGGCGATGGTGCATACATAACTAAAAAGGTTAATACGGTTGTGTTTTCAAACAAATAAATCACAAAACATTGCCTGCCTTTCTTGTATCAGTCATTTGCTCACAAGTGTACAGTCGGCATTTTTCTCGAAGAACAGAAATGTTGTTCAAAGTAATTGGCTGATTTGGGGGCATTTGGCCTTCATTGAATCACAGGCACCCACACAGCTCACGCTTGTGTGGTGTCTTTGTTCGAACTGACGTTCGTGATACGCCAAAATACAAGTACACCACTACAAAAGCCACCGGACTTGTCATCACTGTATATTGTTTGACTAAAATGTTAGAGCAAGCTTTCTTGTGTTAACCAAAGGGAGGCAGATAATAAATACATACATCTGCCCCTGTTTATCTCTAGACCAGTGGTGTCAAGTGCATTATTTTTCATCAGATTTATTTTCTTATTGAAGAGTGGTGGGAGGTCTACTATTGCCTGTTCTGGACTAACCCACTGCCCCAGCAGTTGCCCCCCCCCCCCCCCCGTTTGGGAGTGGGTACTATTAATTTACTTGGCGCGCTACACAGGCGGCCCGCCCCCTTCACTCTCTCTAGCTTCTGTCATCTGGCGGAGGGCCGGTGATGTCTCTGCCGGCTCCCGCGTTGGCGGGGGAGCCCGGCTGATTGTGGTCCCCGCGTTGGGAGGGGGCGCGACCTAGCACTTGGCGTGCTACACAGGCGGCCTCCCCCTTCGCTCTCTCTATCTTCCACCTCCAGTCGCCATCTTGGTTCACGTGGAGTAGGTGAGTGCCCCCCTCTGTTTTCTAGAGAAATATATATATATTTTTTTTTCATGTATATGGTGCTCTTCAAGTATCGGTTATCTTAGGCACCTACTGTGGCCTTGGGGGTTGCATCTTTATATGTATGTAGTGTATATATGTATATATACATATATTTTTGGTGCGGTCCGGTATGTGGGTGATTGCTGTTCTTATGGTTACCCTATTATGTCTTCCGGGGGACATCCCAATTTAGTGTTTTCCCCCGGTCCTGTGGCCCTATCCCTCAAAACTAAGGGGGTATATTGCCACCGACATGTATTATCTTATATTTAATCCTCCCACTAACGGACATTTAAGGGGCATCCCGGGTAGCTGAACTTCGTAATTCCCATTGGTCATTGCGACTACCAAAATCACCTT
The DNA here is from genome assembly GCA_027917425.1 of Gastrophryne carolinensis. Classification (NCBI taxonomy): domain Eukaryota; kingdom Metazoa; phylum Chordata; class Amphibia; order Anura; family Microhylidae; genus Gastrophryne; species Gastrophryne carolinensis. The sequence continues at coordinate 364,353,774 of CM051236.1, forward strand.
ATGGAGACTTCCCAGGATACTGTGCTCGGGGTAACCACCAGGCAAGCCCGGCTGTGTGTGGTATGTGGGGCATCCCTTGTGGGTAATACTGTGCAGATTTGTGTACCATGTGCGCAGCTTGCGCGGCAATCTGGGCCCGTGCGGCTGGATCAGTTCGGCTGGTCTCCTTCCCCACACCCCCGCACCTGGATATGACCCCTAGTGACACTAACACTAGTGGGGAGTCGCAATTTATGTGTGCGCTAGCCTGGCCAACATTGTGATATTGATTGCTAGCCTTGTAGCCCGGAAGGCTCCGGCTACAAGTCGGCACATGGCGCCTAATGCGCCGGCCTTACATTAACATCATGATTAATATTATCGTTTGCCTGTACACCCCTCGTGTAAGGGGAATTATTTAGGTTCTGATCCCCCTGATGATCAGCCTGCCATGGCACTGATGTCGCCTCAGAGCAGTGGGATGCTGACGACTCCTATATACTTCTTATCAAGGTTTTGAAGTACTTTCCATTTTCTCCCCTGCTGTGGTTCCTAAGCAGCGGGGGGAATTGTTTGGTACCACAAAACCGCGGTCGGACTTACTAGAACCAACGCCTGGCGCCCGGGGGGTGCCTTCGATATTACGGCCGTGGCTATTAGGACCTTATTCAGGGGCTGTCTTTAAGGCTCCCATGTGGTCCCTTCTAGTGCTGAATTTAGAGCTTGTCACAATGTGAGCTTATTACTTCCTATGTTCTCTCTGCCTTAGATGACGCCATTCGGAGATATGGCTGACCTCGGCTTGGTGGTATCTTCCAGTCGCTTGGTCTGGTGGCGCCAGTCAGCAGCTGACAAGGCTGCTAGGAAGGCGTTCAAGGGGCTTCCCTCTGTTGGATTGCGCCTGTTGGTGATCATTGGATCTCTTGCTAAAGGAGTTAAGTTATGCTTCCTCTTTTTCTTGGGCCTTGGTCAGGCAGGGAGGTACCCTTTGCGGGACAAAGGGGTGATTCTGGGGAATAGGCAGTTGCCCTGCCCGACCCGGATCCTTCTGGGATGCCAAGATCATATCCCTGCTTGCCCGCTCAGCATTGGGGGGGGGCGCCTTCATCCCTTTGGTGGGGGGACGGCAGTTGCTCTTCACTCCACTTCCAAGATTCTCATCACGGGTTCTATGGACCCTTGGGCAGCCCAGGGCTTGTTGCTGGCGGTACAAAGCCCTCTGGCCATGGGGGTCGTATGTCAGGTCCCCCGGGAGATAGAGGTCAGTGTTAGCAAATCCTTTGCAGTGACCAAAAGGGATGGTTCCGTCAGACCCATCCGGGTATTAAACATCTCAACAAGTTCTTCTGAACCTTGCGTTGTCGCATGGAATCGCTGCGCTCCTTCTTCAATTCCCTGCGCCCGGGGAACTTTATGACTTCGATAGACGTTTAGGATGTTTATCCTCACGTGCTGGTTTTTCAAGGGCACCAGCTGTTCCTCCGGTTTGCAGTAGAGGAACGACATTACCAGTTGTGGCACTCCCCTTCGGGCTCACCTCTGCCCACAGGGTGTCACTCAAGGTGTGGGCAGGCGTAAGGCCTTCCTCGGAGCCTGGAGTTATTTGTTATCCGGACATTACATCTCCTTCACTCCCGGATGGTGGTGGTGACACTGGAGTGGTTCGGGTGGGTGATCAATTAACACGAGTCCTTACTCTCCTTCGTCCCGGGTGATCGCCTTCCTGGGTGTGGCTCTGGATACCACTCAGGCCAAGGTTTTCCTCCCTCAGCAGAAGGTGGTCGCTTTTCAAGCACCGATTAATGTCATGTTGCCAACCCTCATCCATCCATCCGGTAAGGGATGCAGCTAGTGGGACAGATGGTGGCCTGCTTCTAGGCAGTGCCCTATGCTCAATTTCACGTGTGGATTCTTCAGTTCCATCTTCCTTCAGCTTGGGACAATTGTCCCCTGTCCCTGGTTCAGGCCTTTGCTTAAATAGATACCCTTGTATCCGGCGGTCCCCTCTCGAGTGGCTGGACTCGAGAATCTTCTGGGGGCAGATCATTCCTGACACAGTGCTGGAAGACGGTCACTACGGATGCAAGTCTGTCTGGCTGGGGGGCTACTAGGTGAGCCCACCAATTCAATGGGCTGTGGGGCCCTCAGGAGGCACATGCCCCTATCAATGTTCTGGAGTTGAGGGCAGTTCGGTTGGTGCTGGCGCAGCTGATGCCTCACCTCCAGGGCCTACCGGTTCAGGTCCGCTTCGCCTACAGATCTGTGGTCGCTTGCTTCGATTACCAGGGAAGGACTTGCAGCAAGAGTGCCCTCCAAGAGTGTCGTTGGTCCTATCCTGGGCCGAGTACAATATTCCTTGCATCTCGGCGGTTTACATTCCGGGAGCGGAAAACCTGGAACCAGATTCCCTGAGCGGGGGGGGGGGGGCTCTTCGCCGGGGAGGATGGTCCCTTAACAGCAAGGTCTTCCTCTCTCTGTCACAGCTGGGGGATGCCGGATGTTGATCTGTTTGCTTCTCGTCACAATCGCAAGCTTCTGGCATATTCTTAGTATACAATACGTCCTGCTCCAAATCTAATACTTACAGTTGGGATATACTCCGCCAGATGACGCTGGACTGCAGAGACATCGAAAATAGGCTCCTCCCGGCCCCTCAAATACCCAGGGACCTCCCACAAATCCCCAGTCTGGCTGCGAAGGACGAGAAATTGGTTCTGTACCTTTGGCCCTGTAGGACTATTCCCACCCGTTCCACTAGTTATATGCCTCTCAGCCTTGGCTGCGCTGGTCGGGTGAAGGTAGGCAGCACCGCCGTTGGTGCTTAGGAGCGCTGCTCCACCGCAATCCCCCACCAAAGAGTAGGCGGTTCAGGCTTATGGTGAGCCTCTATTGGATGCCCCTCCCGCACTATTGCCCCTTGCCCCTGCCTATCGGTGTGCCCTATTTAAGTGGCCGCCATCCTCCCTCATCCTCCTTGTAGTCTTCGGGGGAAAAGAGGGGGGGGGGTGTATGTGTATAGATATGAATGTTATGCACTCTGTGCTTTCACTTTTCACATGTCTTTATTCTTGTGTTAGCCGCCGCGCTGACTTGTCTTTATTGCTTTTAAATTTACCGCCACCGCACGCTGACTTGGTTCCGCACTTGGCGGCAGCATTACCTCAGGCGCTAGTGCGCCATCATTGGCTGTTGGCCTTTCTGGCTTCGCGCTCTTCAGGGGGGCGGGGCCCGTCTTTGGCGCGTTCCGCGTCATCGCTATTACTGGCCCGCCCCTCGAGGTAATCCAACGCCACCTTTTCTGACTTGGTTGGCCTATGCACGACGGACTTCTACCTACCGCGGTCCGTAAGTGCCCTCGCAGGCGGCTTTATCTGCTTCACTTTTGTTACGATATACTTAAGGTCTTGTCTGCTTATGTCTTTCAGGCGGGACAAACCCTTCTTGGCTTCTCCCGGCCCTGTTTTAGTATATTACTTGTAGGCCTTGTAAAAATTATACTCCCACGTCCCTAGCGGGTTATTGGGGCATACAGGGTTGCTATATAGCGTTATTCCCCATTGGCGCATAGCGCCGCTATAATCACCATATGGAGGCATCCCAGGATAATGTTACCGGGGTCCCTTTGGGACAAGACCGGCTGTGTGTAGCGTGTGGGCAGCCTCATGCTGACGCTGACAAGGCGCGGGTCTGTGTACCCTGTGCTCAGCAGGTGCTTGCATTGCAATCTGGCCTGCCGGTGGCTGCACCTCGTTTCAATTCACCTACTCCCCCAAGCTTAAATCTCACTCCTGCTGAGTTGCATACTAGTGGGGATTCTCAGCCTGATGTGTCTTCTAGACTGGCTACTGTTGAACAGATTATTGCGAAGTCTTTAGCGCGTAAGGCCCCTGCAAAGAAGCGGCACTTGACGCCTAATGTTACTGTTTTCCCTATGGGAACTGAGGAGTTTTGGAATCTGTGTGGCTATACCCCGTCTGATGAAGGGGAGCTCTTTTCTGATTCAGGCTCATCTGATGAGAGACCAAGGGGTCATGACGATTCTGGCTCTGACCCCTTGGGCCCCGGATGACACTGACAGATTAATGACCCAGATTTTTGAGGTTCTGTCTATCTCTCTCCCTGTTGAGGCTCCCAGGCAAAGAAGGGAGCTTTTACAGCATGATCACGTATTTCCAGAGCAGGCACATAACCTTGTGCTCAAGGAATGGGAGCGCCCCAGTAAACTTCCTGGGGTTCCAAAGAGTTGGGAGATAGGAAGTATCCCTTTCCTGCTGAGGTGGTTAAATATTGGTCATCCCCCCCCGAGGTGGATGCCCCGATCCTAGGGCTATCTAACACCTCTGTCATGCATTCCCCTGATTCTACTACCCTGCGGGATGCCGAAGACCGGCGTATTGATCAGCTGGCATCCCACGCCTTTGCATGTGCGGGGACGGCGCTGCGCCCGGTCTGTGCCTCTGCCATTACTGCTGTGGCCACTAGAACCCTTATCAGAAATATGCTTGATAGTGCCCCTGATGATTTGCCTTGTGAGGTGTTTAATGCACTCTCCAGTTGTGATGTTTTTGTAAATTTTGTCCTATCAGCATTGGATGACACCATCAGAATGTGTGCCAGAACTTCTGCCCTCGTGGTGGCTATACGCCGCTCGGTTTGGCTGCGCCAGTGGGCTGCTGACAACGCTGCCAAGTAGGCCCTCACTGGGTTTCCCTTTAAAGGGCTGTGTCTGTTTGGAGACCGCCTGGACCTTTTTGCTAAGGGAGGCAGGTTACCCCAGTGCAGGCGGCATCCTCGGCCCTTTCGGGGTCCGGGTTCCTTCTCCTCCCCTTACTGTGGTGCAAGACAGGGAAGGGGGGTGTCTTTCCCTGGGGCCCGGGGAGATTTCTGGGGTAGAGGCAGAGGACGTGGACGTCCTGACTCCTCCTGGGGTCCCAAAGCTAATTCCTCTCCCAAGCCCCCTCAGGCATGATGGGGCGCCCTCACCCTTCCGGGTGGGGGGACGGCTGCAGCACTTCGCTCACGTCTGGAGGCTTCATGTCTCAGACCAGTGGATTCAGGAGGTAGTGTCCTCCGGTTACAAGTTGGAGTTTGCTGCCGATCCCCCTCCAAGATTCATCAGATCCCGGATTCCTCAGGACCCTGTGTCAGCTCAGGAGCTAGTGCAAACAGTGCAAGGCCTCCTGGAGCTGGGGGTCATCTGCCAGGTCCCTTTAAGAGAAAAAGGCAAGGGCTTTTATTCCAACCTATTCACAGTACCCAAAAAGAAGTCTTCCTCTTCCATTTATTACAGGGTTTGGCGTGCCTACATTGACTGGTGTGAGTCTAAGTCTCTTCCCTGTCGTGTGTTCTCTATTCCCAGGATTCTGGAGTTCCTGCAGCATGGGTTGGAGATGGGGCTCCAACTCAGTACTCTGAAGGGTCAGGTTTCTGCCCTGGCTATTTTTTTCCAGAAGTCCTTTGCTCAGCGCCCTCTGATCAGGACTTTTTTCCAGGGGGTCAATCATGTGCGTCCCCCACGTAAACCTATGGTGCCTGTTTGGGATCTGAACTTGGTTCTGTCAGCCTTGCAGGGTGCTCCCTTTGAACCTGTGCAGGATGCTGCCTTGGCCATTCTTACGCTCAAGGTTGTGATTCTGGTGGCTATCATGTCTGTCAGGCATGTGTCTGAGTTGGCGGCGCTGTCCATTCAGCTCCCCTACTGTGAGAGGCACCAGGACAAGGTGGTGTTTCGTTTCAAACCTGATTTTCTGCCTAAGGTAGTGTCTGCCTTTCATTTGAATCAGGATATTGTTCTTCCTTCGTTGTGCCCTAATCCTAGCAATGCTAAGGAGAGAGTTTTGCACTCTTTGGATGTGGTTAGGTGTCTGAAGTACTCTGGTGGCTACTGCACCGTTCAGGAAAACTGATGCTCTTTTTGTGGTCCCTTCTGGTCCTAGGAAGGGTTTGGCTCCTGCCAAGTCTACTATCAGCAAGTGGATTCGTCAGGCTGTGATTCAGGCCTACTCTGCTAAAGGGAAGAATCCTCCCTTCCCCCTTACTGCTCATTCCACTCGTGCTATTGGTGCCTCTTGGGCTTTTCAGCACCAGGCTTCTGTTGAACAAGTTTGCAAGGCCGCTACTTGGTCTTCTGTTCATACCTTTTCAAAGTTTTACAAGGTTGATGTTGGGGCCTCAGCTGACGCTGTTTTTGGCCGAAAGGTTCTGCAGGCGGCAGTGGTTTAAACTGCCTGCTGCTGATTTTTCTTGGGGATCCCACCCTACTTTATGGACACTGCTATTGGATGTCCCAACTTTAAGTATTAGATTTGGAGCAGGACGTACTGTATACTAAGAATTATACAATTCTGTGATTACTCACCTGTAGAATTGGTATTATGAGTATACAGTACGTCCTGCTCCAACCCACCCTTGGTTTGCATTTTCTTGGATCCCCTGTATGGTGATTGTTATCATTGTTATAGTTGATAATTTGGATTGTTTAATTCTCCCAGCTTCTCCATAACTGCTTTTCAATGCTGGGGATTTGTGGGAGGTCCCTGGGTATTTGAGGGGCCGGGAGGAGCCTATTGTCGATGTCTCTGCAGTCCAGCGCCATCTGGCGGAGTATATCCCAACTGTAAGTATTAGATTTGGAGCAGGACGTACTGTATACTCATAATACCAATTCTACAGGTGAGTAATCACAGAATTGTATTTTGTATCACCGTCCCAGGATCCTCTGGTTCTGGCGGTGGATGCCATGTCTCTATCCTGGCACGGTTTTCGGTCTCCTGTACCTCTTACCTCCGTTCCCCGTCTGGCCTAAGTCTTACGTAAGCTACTTCAAGGAGGAGTGCCAGTTGTTCGGATGGCCCTCAGGTGGCCAAGACAGGTGTGGTTCGCAGACGCCGTGCAGCTGACGGTCGATCAGTACCCCCTGATCTTCTCACTCAAGGACGTTTATCTTACCCCATTTTCTTACAAGCGCTGGCTTTGACGGCATGGCTGATGCTGTTACATCCATCCTAAAGGAGAGGGTCTGTCTGATGCTGTTGTGCAGACTTGGTCAGAACTAGGAAGAAATCCTCTTCTAGCATCTACTACAGGTCCTGGTGGACCTACATTGACTGGTGGGAAGCTAGGGCTTTTCCTTGTCGGGTGTTTCCCTTTCCTCGGATACTGGTGTCCCTTCAACATGGCCTTGATTTGGATTTTTTTCAGCTCAGCAAGCTGTAGGGGCATGTTTCGGCCTTGGCTGTTCCCTTCCAGAGGTCCCTGCTCTTCATCCTTGTTGCCGGTTTGGAATTGAGTTTGGTATTGTCTGCCCTTCGGGGTCCTCCATTAGATTCTGTGCATTAGGCTGCACTGTTTATTCTCACCTTGAGAGTTGCCTCTTTGGTGGCTATCACTTCTGTCCGGCGTGTTTCTGAGTTGGTGGCTCTGTCCATTCAGGCCCCATACTTTGAGAGACACCAGAACAAGGTGGTTTCCTATTTAAACCGAACTTCTTGCATAGGGTTGTCTCTCCCTTTCACATTAATCAGGACATTGTGCTTCCTTCCTTATGCCCTAATCCTGGTAATGACAGGGATGGGGCTTTTCTTCTCTTAATGTTGTCCGACGCCTTGTTTGGGGTTCCCTTTGGTCTAAGAAGGGTTCGGCGCCGGTCAAGTCTACCATTAGCAAATGGATTCGTCTGGCCATTGTTAGGGCCTATTCTGTTAGGGGAAAGGATCCTCCTTTTTCCGAGTTACTGGTCATTCTACCCATGCTGTTCGCCCTTGTAAGACTTCTACTTGGTCTTCTGTTGATTCTTTTCCATGTTTTACAAGGTTGATGTTCGGGCCTCAGCGGATGCTGTTTTTTGGCCGCAAGGTTCTGCAGGTTGCAGTGTTTTTAACTGCACGTTGTTGCCTTGTGTTTGGGATTCCCACCCGTTGTTTGGACACTGCTATTGGATGTCCCAGATGAAATGAATCATTATTGGAGCAGGGTGTGATGCATACTTGGAATAATACCATTCTGTGAATACTCACCTGTAGAATGGGTATTATAAGTATGCATCACACCCTGCTCCATCCCGCCCTGATTTTTATTATTGGATCCCCTATATTGTGAATGTTTCCTTGTTAATTTTGTTTTTGGCTTCTCCTGGTTCCCTTACTTCTTACTTATACTGGGGAATGAGTGGGAGGTCCCGGGTATATATGGACTGGGAGGGGTCTCTTTTTTGCCATCTCTGCAGTAAAACGCCCTCTTGTGGACTATAACCCAGACGTAATGAATCATTATTGGAGCAGGGCGTGATGCATACTTATAATACCCATTCTACAGGCGAGTATTCACAGAATGGTATTTTTTCTATCTTGCATACCCCGCCTACGGCTGAGATTAACCCACGCGTTGCCCTGGAATGGATGCAGAAGAGAAATTTACCTGTGAGTACACAAATTTCCTTTATTCTAAGTATGTCACACACCCTGCTTCAAGATATTCATAACCTGTGGGTATACTGACCTGAAGAGGGCGATCTGCAGAGATGATTGGAGGAAAGAAAGCCCCTCCCGGTCCATAAATACCTGGGACCTCCCACTCATTACCCAGTCTTCATCTCTGCAGACGGCGAGCAAGCAGAAGATGATGTCTCCTCCTTGCATAGGGGGTCTGTCAGGTAGCCGGGATTACTCCCGGCCAGTTAATTTTTTATTTCCGTTCGGACTTACCTTTTCCCCTTTTTTGATCCTTATATTCGTATGCCTCCCAGTCTTGACTGCTGTCCGGGCGAAGGTATATTAGCACCACTGGTGCTCAGGAGCCATGCTCCGCCGCGAGACCCTATATAGAGGGTAGGCGGTTATACCGGGTTGGTGACCCCGGTTTGGGATGCCCTGTCCACTTTGGAAAATTTTATTCCCTCATGACATATTTCCACCTCCCTGGCCTGGGTTCTGGGTCCTCTCCTCAGCTTTCGGCTTTCTTATGGAAGTCATTCCCCCAAAATGTATTGGTTGCACTGTTGTACATTGTAGCGTTACTGTATACCAGGTGGGAACTTTATTTGGAGGGAACTTTTATTACTACAGACACTGCGGCCGCCATTGCCGCCGCGGTGCTGCTTTACCTCAGAAGGCTGAGGGGAGGTCTCTCCCCTCACGCTCTTCTGTGTGGGGGGGCGGGGCCGGGCCTTCGGCGCGAGGCCGCGGCCCGCTCCCTCTTAAATGTGTGCCTTATGTGCGTGGCTCGAGCGAGGCAGCGACTCCACACACCGTGCGGGCCGCTACCGCTTGGCGTTTTATTATCCGGTGCCGCGGTGCCCGCGGCACCGGCTTTCTGTGACACTACAGTGGAGGGGAACTTTCCCCTCACGCGTTCTATTGGGGGCGGGGCCGGACTTGCGGCGCGTCGCCGCGGCCCGCCCCCTCCAGCTCTGAGCACCACCGAGGAGCTCTATCCCCCTCTCTTACTTGCGGCGGGGGGCGGAGCAGGTCAAGCGCGCGATCCGTGCTGGCCACGCCCCCCCTTCTTCGTCTCCAGCTCTGCATTTTACCTCAGGCCGGCGCGGACGCTGCACCCGGTTTACACAGGCTCTGTGAGTGGCCCTGTGGGCCTTTTCTTCCCAGTTTTTTTGTCTCTTATTCTATGATTAAGGTTTTTCTCATTGTGTCCATCTTCTTTTTTAGGCGGAATCTTCTGGGATATTTTGGGGGCTTCTCCCAGTCCTACGGTCCCTGGGTGTTTTTTTCTATACATATATTTTACAAATCCTCCCACTTGGACACTATAAGGGCATCCCGGGTTGCTTAATAGCGTAATTCCCTTGGTCATAGCGACTCACTCAAGTTCACCTTATGGAGGCATCCCAGAATTCCGGGCTCCCCTCGGGACAATCTCGGAAGTGTTTGGGTTGTGGGGTATCCCTAACTGGGGATGATTTATTTTTATGTATATCATGTGCACAACAGACTATTACGTGGCAGTCCGGACCCCAGGCTTCTGGGTCAGCACTGCCGGCTTCATCCCCTCCCCCTCCCATTTTGACCCGTGCCCCGTGTGATGTTGTCATGGGGGGGCAGTCGCAATCTGATGTGTGTGCCAGATTGGCCAATATTGAAAAACTACGGTAGCCAAGAAGGCACCGGCTAAGAGAAAGCATTTGTCAACGGTTTCTCATTTTGAATATGATGATGCGGATGGTCTGGATTGGTCAGAATATTCCCCTCCGGAGGAAGGGGAGTTATTTGAGGATTCAGATAATTCCGAGGATCAGCAAATTGTTGGTGCTGATTCTGATCGGGGGTCAGGGAGTTCCTCGGACACTCCTAATGTTCTGACTCAGATGTTTGAGGTTCTGGCTATCTCGCCTCCGGCGGCGGTTCCTCAACAACAAGGGGAGTTTTATGAGGAATACAGGCCGCGCTTAGAATTCCCTAATCAAAAGCATTTTGATAATATTATTTCCAAGGAATGGGAGAGGCCTGCTCGGCTCCCAGGCATTCCTCAGAGTTGGGATATAAGGTATCCTTTCCCCGTGGACACGGTTAAGCGCTGGGCTTCCCCCCCCCCCCCCCCCCGAGGTGGACGCCCCAATTTTGGGGTTATCCAACTCAGCCGTTTTGAATAACCCTGATTGTTCCTCTCTTAAAGATGGTGAGGATAAACGCATTGACCAGATAGCTTGTCATGGTTTTGCCAGTATTGGGGCAGCCATACGGCCTGTTTGTGTCTCATCGCTGTTGGTGGTGGCTACTAGAAAGGTGGTCAGGGATTTGTTATCCTCTTCCGGTTTGGATCCGGACAGTGATGAATTTCTTGGACTAAAACGTTGTGAGGTGTTTCTGTCCTTCATTTTAGCCGCTTTGGATGATTCCTTGATGATGAGTAGCAGAGCCTCTGCTCTAATGGTAACTATCAGGTCGTTCAATTTGGTTGCGCCAGTGGGCGGCTGATTTTGGATCAAAAAAGTCTCTGACGTCTCTTCCCTTCGTTGGGTTAAGGCTTTTTGGAGACAAATTGGACACGGTAGCTAAAGGTGGAAAATTACCTCAACGCAAGAAGCAAGGACGCCCCTTTCGAGGGGCGGCTTCCTTCACTCCTTCCTTTCAGAGGATCCAGAGCGGGAAGAGGTTTTGCCTTCCCTTCTACAAGAGGAGAGTCCTGGAATAGGGGCAGAGGTCGTGCCCGTTCAGGATACAGTTGGGGCTCTAAACCCAAGTCCGCGGCCAAGCCCGCTCAACAATGAGGGGGCGCCCTCACCCGTGCGGGTGGGGGGACGGCTGCGACACTTCTCCCAAGTCTGGATTCAGGAGGTCTCGGACAAGTGGATCCGGGAAGTGGTGTCTTCCGGTTACAAGCTGGAGTTCGAGTCCCGCCCCCCCCCGCGTTTCCTAAGGTCTCGGGTGTCCCCGGACGCACTGGCTGCACTGCAGCTCCGGGCGGCGGTATCGAGTCTTCTAGAAATGGCAGTCATTTGCCCAGTGCCCCCATTAGACCGGGGTCGGGGTTTTTACTCAAACCTGTTCACGGTCCCCAAGAAGGATGGCTCCGTCCGGCCCATCCTGGACCTAAAGATTCTCAACAAATTTGTCAGACTGCGAAAAAACGTTGCGTTCTGCTATCCACTCTCTTCGTCAGGGGGACTTCATGACGTCCATAGACATCCAGGACGCTTACCTCCATGTTCCCATTTTTCCCGCGCACCAGAGGTTTCTAAGGTTCGCGGTGGAGGATCGGCACAATTTGTAGCTCTTCCCTTCGGTCTCACCACGGCTCCAAGGGTTTTCACCAAGGTGCTTGCTGGGGTGATGGCTCTTCTCAGAGCGCAGGGGATTCGCATAGTGCCATATCTGGACGATCTCCTCATCTTGGCATCGTCATTCAGCCAAGCGGAATTGGACACCAGGACGGTTCTATCCACTCTGGAGAGGTTCGGCTGGGTGATCAACTACCCCAAGTCCTCCCTCTACCCGTCCAGGTTATTATCTTTTCTAGGGATGTCTCTGGATACAGATCGGGCCAGAGTGTTCCTTCCTCAGTCCAAGGTTCTTCTGATTCAGGAGTTGATACGGTCGCTCATGTCCATTCCTCGGCCGTCCATCCGGCTAGGGATGAGGCTGGTGGGTTTGATGGTGGCCTCCTTCGAGGCAGTCCCCTTTAATCAGTTTCACACAAGGACGCTACAGCTCCATCTGTTGTCGGTCTGGGACAGGTCTCCTCAGTCGCTGGATCAATTCTTTCGGATGTCTCCCCGGGTTCGCCGCTCGCTTCGGTGGTGGCTGAACTCAGCCAACCTGCTGAGGGGCAGATCCTTTCAGACTCCTCAGTGGGAGGTAGTCACCACGGATGCCAGCCTCTCAGGATGGGGGGACTTCTGGAAAAATCTGCAATTTCAGGGTTTGTGGGGTCCCCTGGAAGCCCACGAGCCTATCAGTGTTCTGGAATTGAGAGCCATCAGGATGGTTCTTTGTCATTTGACTCATCATCTGCGAGACTTGCCGGTCCAGGTCTGGTCGGACAATCGGACGGCGGTTGCCTACATCAATCACCAGGGAGGGACTCGCAGCAGGAGTGCCCTCAAGGAAGTGTCTCTGATTCTGGACTGGGCGGAGAGCCACGTCCCGTGCATCTCGGCGGTCTACATCCCGGGAGTGGAGAACACGGAGGCGGACTCTCTGAGCAGGCTGTCAGCCCGCAAAGGGGAGTGGTCTCTCAATCCCAAGGTCTTTCACACAATTTGTCGCAGGTGGGGGTCACCGGAGGTGGACCTCTTTGCCTCCCGTCACAATCACAAACTTCCGTCATTTGTGTCTCTGGCGAAGGACCCTCTGGCTCTTGCAACGGATGCCATGTCTCTGAACTGGAGGGATCTGGGTTTTCTGTACCTGTTTCCTCCGTTTCCCATGGTGGCCAGAGTAGTGCGCAAGCTGGCTCTGGAGGGAGCGCCAGCAATCCTGGTGGCTCCAAGGTGGCCAAGACAGATCTGGTTCACAGACGTGGTAAGGTTGGCAGAAGATCAGTTCGCTCTGCCCCTGCTGCCAGATCTACTCACACAGGGTCATCTTCGTTACCCCAATTTACCAACGCTGGCTTTGACGGCGTGGCTGCTGAAACCTCCATCTTGAAGGAGGAAGGTCTTTCTGATGCTGTGATTCGGACTCTTATTAGTGCTAGGAAGAGGTCTTCATCATCTGTGTACTATAGGACTTGGAGGTCTTATATTGATTGGTGTGAGACTAGGGCCTTCCCTTGTAGGGAATTCTCTATTTCTAGAATCTTGGAATTCCTGCAACATGGTTTGGACCTAGGGCTCCAACTCAGAACTCTGAAGGGGCCTCCTAGGAAGCCTCTGATTCCGGTTTGGGATTTGAATTTGGTTCTTTCTGCTCTTCAGGGTCCTCCATTTGAGCCTTTGCATGATATTCCTTTGTCTTCCCTTACACAGAAGGTGGCCTTTTTGGTAGCTATCACTTCTGTTCGGCGTGTTTCTGAGTTGGCGGCTCTGTCTATTCAAGCTCCGTATTTTGAAAGACATCAGGACAAGGTGGTTTTCCGTTTCAAGACGGACTTCCTTCCTAAGGTGGTTTCTTCCTTTCATCTAAATCAGGATATTGTTCTGCCCTCTCTGTGTCCTAATCCCAGCAATGACAAGGAGAGGGCCCTGCATTCCTTGGATGTGGTTCGCGTTGTGAAGTATTATTTGGTGGTAACGTCTTCCTTTCGCAAGACTGATGCCTTCTTTGTGGTGCCATTTGGGCCCAAGAAGGGTTTTGCACCCGCAAAGTCTTCCATCAGTAGGTGGATTCGTCAGGCCATTGTTGGGGCCTATTCTGCTAAGGGGAGGAATCCTCCTTTTCGTGTTACAGCTCATTCTACTCGTGCGGTTGGGGCCCCCTGAGCTTTTCAGCACCAGGCCTCTGTTGAGCAAGTTTGCAAGGCCGCTACTTGGTCTTCTGTTCACACTTTTTCTAAGTTTTACAAGGTTGATGTTCGGGCCTCAGCGGATGCTGTTTTTGGCCGCAAAGTTCTGCAGGCTGCAGTGGTTTAAGTTGTGCTTTATGCCTTGTTTTGGATCCCCACCCCTTATGGACACTGCTATTGGATGTCCCACAGGTTATGAATATCTTGAAGCGGGGTGTGTGACATACTTAGAATAATACCATTTTGTGAATACTCACCTTGTAAAATGGGTATTATAAGTATGTCACACACCCCGCTTCAACCCGCCCTTTTTTGAATTTTGGATCCTTCATATTGTGAACTTTGCGTTGTTATTACTTATTTTTGGCTCTTCCTGGTCCCTTACCTTACTGCTTTCTTTATACTGGGTAATGAGTGGGAGGTCCCAGGTATTTATGGACTGGGAGGGGCTTTCTTTCCTCCAATCATCTCTGTAGATCGCCCTCTTCAGGTCAGCATACCCACAGGTTATGAATATCTTGAAGCGGGGTATGTGACATACTTATAATACCCATTTTACAAGGTGAGTATTCACAAAATGGTATTTTTATAGGTATCCTGCAGCCGGACTCGCATAGATCTTAAGCAGTGCTGTATCTTTAGACACACACACCGCAATACCTCACCCGTTAAAAATGCCAGTTCTGTTCATATCATTTGTAGTGATCTCTGCTGACTCAGTAAGTTTCATGACTTTCATGTGGGAAAAAAGTACAGAAGGAAAGAATTAAAAAAAATATATATTGTTGAAATGTATCTTTTTCCAAGGTCTATAATATAAGAACATTATATTTTCATAGGTTTCTAATGATAGTTGTCCTTACCAAAAAACAAACTAGTCTGCCCAGGAAGCTTTGATTTACTCACACAATTTTAGAAGAGCTCTCACCCAAAATGCAGAATTCAGCTAAAAAATCAAGCATTTTCAATTAGATACACAAGCCAAGGAATGTGTCCCACAGCTAGTTGCCCACCCTCCGGTATGAATATCTCATTAGAGGTAAAAGCGTGTTAAGATGTTGTACAGTAAATATCTCACCATCAGTTGGAAAGGCAAGGACTGAAATGCACATGGTCACGTCTGTTGTCTGTTTGGAGTTACAAAATTGATCAGAGGTGACACATGCTGCTTTTAAAAATTCCAATAATGAACCAAAGAATCTGGCCAATAAGCATTGAGAAATACAGCAGAAAATGCGATTCACTAAATCACATCATAGAAATTCTGCCATTACACACACTATCATGGTGTCCGAGGTCTGTTTGGTGTTACAATACAAAAGCCTCCCCAATCAGAGGCGACACATGCTGCTTTTACAAATTCCAAAAATGATTTGAGGAATCTGGCAAATAAGCATTGATAAATACTACAGAAAATGTGATTCACTAAATCAAATCTGAGAAGTCTGTTCTGTTACTACACAACCAGGTTCGCCAGATGTGAAACTCTTGGTGAAATTATTTGTGCCATGTGTCATCAGCTGGGACATTCTTTTATGTGGTTACACAACATTAGATCAGGATGCATGTTTCTAAAAATATGGCCTTGCAGATATCAGTACACTAAGGCCTTTTTAACTACTGTAACAGCAATAGAACTCTAGATTTGGGTACCTACATGTACCAGGTATATGTACCAGTTTAAATATGTATTTTCGCTCCATGAGTTCACCTGACTATAAGAAGCACCCAGGTTTTAGAGTAGGAAAATAAGAAAAAAATATTCCTAACTGAATGGGGTGCTAAAACCTCCCCTCAAATCACCCCATACTAGACAGTGTGCAAAATCCCCCCCAATCACCCTATTGCAGGCAGTGAGCATCATTCCTCATTACAGGGAGTGTGCGGCATCCCTCATTACAGCCAGTGTGCTGCATCCCTCATTACAGACAGTGAGCGGCATCCCTCATTACAGCCAGTGAGCAGCATCCTTCATTATAGGCAGTGAGCAGCGTGCCTCATTACAGCCAGTGAGCAGCATCAGTCATTACAGCCTGTGAGTAGCATCCCTCATTTCAGCTATTGTGCAGCATCCCTCATTAAAGCCAATGTGTGGCATCCCCTCACCAATCGCGTGTGTGAAGAGGCAGTGCAATGGAGGACCAGTGGGCAGGAAGCAGATAAAGTTACACTTGCTGCTGGGCCGGTCTTAGTACAATAGCCCCAGACCATCATGCTCTCTTCTTCAATTGACAGTTGGTGTAAAATACAGAGTAACCTCCTTTGTACCTACTTGATGATTATTATTATTGATTATTTATATAGTGCCATTGTATTCCGTGATGCTGTACATGGTAGAAGTGCAGGGGGTAAGACAAGAAAATACTAGTAAATAGTACAACAATAGCAACAATGCACGCACGCTCCCTGTTAGAGCGTGGCGTGGAATGCGGCCACCAGCGTGCTCGAATCAGCGTGAGCGGATCTGAGTGCACTGACTGGACAAGAGGGCCGGGGAAGGGATAGTTTGCGTTTGTTTTAAAACCATAATATGCTTTTGCTTTCTGAGCTATATTCCCTGAATAAAGCTATTTGGTTGGAATGAGAAATTCAGACTATTGTTTAAGGTGAAATATTAATAATTTTATTTTTATGTTTTTAATCCACTATTGAACCATTTCACATTATTTGCTGAACTACAGCTGTGTTCCGTGTTGCTGAAAAAATGTAGGTGTTTTGAAACTATTGACTGATAGATTAGATATATATATAATATATATATGATCACACAATCTGATTATACCCTTACTAGTACAATTATGCACCATAATATTCATATTGACCTAGAGGAAGGTGCCAAACCAGTGGTGTTAGTACCACTGGCAGTACTCAACAAGGCTGCAGACTGACCTGTACCCGACCAGATTTGCTACCACCTATTCTTTACCCAAGCTTAATTTGCTTCGTAAGTAAGAAACGATTTATGTGTATTCTATTTACTTTAAATTACTGTTTTAGGTGACTGAGAACCCCTATTTACAACCTAGGTGGTACTTGATATAATTGGAAAATGAAAAGACAATTTTCAGCCAAATAAAAAAAAAAAAGTTATACTCATGTTTTCTCCCATGCAGACCATCGCTCCTATTCAGGGGCAGCAACGCTCACCTGAAAAGCTGGATGCGGGTCCCTCGCCACCTAGCATCATGCGCAGCGCCACTTTCTCATTGGGCTTCTTGCGACTCTGAGACAAGAAGAGAAGACTGATGAGAGAGTGGCGCTGCGACCTGCATCCAGCCTTTCAGATCTGCTTGTGACAAAAGGTGAGTATAGCTTTTTTATATTTGCCTGAAAATGTACTTTAATTTTAAAAGTTTGGGTGATTTCGCAAAAATAACCTTATATGAAAATAGATCAAATGACTACCACTGATTGTGTGGTAACAATGTATATTGTATAACTGTATAATAATGTATCTTTATTTTTTTCATTAGCTTTTTCTGGATACTCTACAAGTACCAAATATGATCCATATCAAATTAAGGCTGAAATAGCAAACCGACGGGACAGGGTAAGTAACCTGCTTTTAAGTATTGACAAATAAAAGCATGTCATGATAACTGATCATTTACACGTTTCTCACCAAACAAAGAAATAAAGTCAGGCTTGCCCCCCGCCCCGCCCCCACCCAATGTAAGTAAAATAAATAATATATTACTTTTTGTTATACTATACAGAACAAAAACATCTTGGCTAGATTTTTTGCGGTAGCAGAAACATATATACCACAAGTTATCCAGCCTTGAGACAGTAGGACAGTAGTAGACAGGACCTTTGCTTTGTGGCTTGTAGGCTGTCTGGGGCTAACAGAGAGATGGTTAGAGGGGGAACTGACCTGATTTACCTATTCTTGCAGCTTTCAGCCTCATGCTTGTTTTTCCAGCCTTCCCGCTTGAGTAAACTTTCCATTTTCACAGGGCTGCAAAGTGGGACACTGGGTGTGGAGGGGTGTCCTTTAGGGGCAAGGCTATTCACGGACCTTTGAAAACAAATATTTTAATCGTTTTTATTACCATGGAAATTTGAACTAATTTATACATTTGTAAGGCACAAGTGTAAATTGGGACCATTTTTGGGACTTCAAAGTGGGGCACAGAGTGGGAGGACTGTCCTGCCTTTTGCTTGACATTAGGTCACTTTATCAAATGCCAGTTCTGTTCACCTATGCTGAATATTAGCCAGCTAGAGATGGCTACACATGTGAACATCTGAAACAGTTGAAGCCTGGCACATCAGGAACACCTATCTCTCCCTAACCTATTTATCATAAGGAAAAGGTACAGCCTGGAGAAATGGCACTTATTCAGCATAGTTAAAGCATGTCACAGGTAGAAGGGGGTCCTGCCAATTGCCCCAGTGATATTCACCATTTGTGAAGGCTGCCTTTGCAGATGCGATGTGATAAGGTGGCAGCAGGCTCTGGTCCAGATCTACTTACTGATCCCCACTTACACCCAGCACCCCGACCATGATACAAGGATTGGGGGCCGGCACAGTGTAGGGAGGAGGGGATATTCTACATTGCTTTATTTCGTGCAAATGAAGCAGCAGATTTCCCTCCTGACACAATGGATGAGTGATGTTGCCCAGCCGAGAGCAGTCCTAGACACCCTTCATATTTAACTGGTTCAGCGCACCCTTTATATGCTGGAGTGACTTTATTGTGTGTTTTGGGGGATTTGGGTACAGACTACAGAGTGTGCATCAGCCTGAGGCATGCTAAATACAATACTTTCCCAGCTCTGGTGTCAGCTCTCCGGCCTCTGTGTGACCCAGCAATATGACACAGGCTGTCATGTAACATGAGTTGCACTGCAGTATTATATCCACGGTGCCTCACACCGAGGTTCACTCTGCACCTGGTTTTGCAGGTGACCTCCACACCGCAGAAGCTTTTACGCCCTGGCCTCCTACAGACTGACCGAATGGCAGGACCCAATGGACAGTGGGACACAAGCCTCCAAAACTGGACTGTCCTACTTTTTGTGGGACTTTTGTTCCCATTACACTTGTCACATTCCTAAGCAGAGGGAAGAAGTTTGGGAAATTGAGTATTGCGCAAGAAACCCTCTGCCCATGACCCACCGTCCCCTGTGCCCATTACCCACCCTCCATGCCGGAGTAACATGGGAAATGGGGCCAGCTTGGCAGTGGCCTGCTTTAAAGCGAACGTACGCCCTCTTTGGCAAACATACTGTATGGCCTGCTTATTCAGCTACAGACACAGTAGGGGTTTGAAAATGATAATCATTTTGTAATTGTGGCACATCCTTAAACCGGACCAACAGCCTGTTACAGTTGGAAAAGTAAGGTAGCAACAATTTTGGAGCTTCCTCTCCCAGGTTCTCAGCCATGCTGCTGCCTGGATTCAGCTGACTTAACTGACCGTGCACAGTAACAGGAAGCCCAGCAGCACTATCTGTTCGCAGGTGGCCTGCAAATGCATGAGTCACCATTTTGTTTACTACACCAGGAGTTAGAAAAAGGTAAATGAATTTTTATGTGCAGCAATCTAAATTGTCTGGGGGAGGGATGCATAGGAGCACTGTTTGTTGTGTTAGTCTGGTTTCAGTCATTTTTGACTCAACCTTTGGTCACAAATTTAGGAACTTAGAAGCATCAAAATAATTGTATTTCGCCAGTTGTAATACTGTGCTTTGTAAGATTGTTTAGCTGTGTCCTTCAATCGTACATATATTTTATGTTTGAATGTGTTTTGAATGAATTTTCACAATAAGCATTTTTTCAGCTTTCTAGATTAAAACGAGAGCTAACACTGATGAAGCAGGAACTTCAGTTCAAAGAAAGGGGAGTGGAAACTTTACAAGAGTAAGTTGACTGTGACTCTCACATTGTCTTTTAAAGGGGTTGTCTCTCTCCCCCTCAATTGATTTTCAGAGGTCAGGATGTCTAATACCCAATATCAAGACCAGAACATGTGGCATCCAAGCATGTGCTCATCTCCTCCTTCAGAGAGAACATGCTGGGGTGGAGCCTGGCACTTCCTGAATAGAGAGCTGCATGCTCCCCCAGTAACTGTGGTGGACAGACATGGTTACCCATGGGACTTGTGTGCAAAGGATGACACCTGCGATTATGAAGGATGACATACAACTAGGCCAAAAGTAAGGTAGAGTTGACACGCAGATGGTGATGGCAGGGTAGCAACAGGTGATCAGGATGAAAAGGCAAAGTTGTAATGCCATAAGTTTGAAACACGTGTCCGCAAGAAGAGATGGGTAAATCGATTATACTGTGTTGGGTGCGCTGTTAAAATACTTTCCATCTTAGGAAAGCACCTCCTTTTCCTTCACCCTTGATTAGAGGGGCTTTTGGTTTCTTTAGCCCCTCTATATTAAGCCCAACATGGGTCTCACCACATGGTGACTTGCAACTCCTGTTTTAGAAAGAATCCCAAAAGTTAGAGAGCAAAGGTCAGAGATATCACAACCTGTAAAGCATATGTCTATGAGTTAGATCTCAGGCTAATAAAACACTCTAGACCCAGATTACACATATTAGCTGTGTGAGTGTATGTTCTCTATGCAGGTATGCAATGGAAGATACAGTAGTTTGGTTGTAGGAACGTCTTTTAAGGATTAAAGGGATAGTAATGACAAAAAAGGGCTGCACTAATCTTTTATTACATGTAGCAGCTGGTGCCGTGTCCAAATGGTTAAAATGTGCCAGGTTCTTCACAGTGACTAAAGTGGGCTGCTCTATTTACTGTAACAGAGGTGTATACCAGCCTGTTGTGGGACTCCCAACTCTAAAGCCAGTATGGGTTTGAGATCCAGACACCAGAGAAGGTGGAGTATAGACGTTTTTTTCTTTAATAGAACTTTTAAGGAAACAATCCTTTTTTCTTTATTTCTTTGTATATAGAACTTTTAAGGAAACAATCCTTTTTTCTTTATTTCTTTGTATATAGAACTTTTAAGGAAATAATCCTTTTTTCTTTATATCTTTGTATATGTCATTTAAGAAATTGTGAGTGATTGTGTATTTCTTATGTCAGACTGTAACCTGTTGCCTTTGCAGCGAATGTGTTGCGATGCGTATTTCTTTCCTCCTTGTAAGATTCCTCTTAGCCAGTATTCCACGAGGACCTAAACATGTAATTCCTTCCTACTAAGCACACAGCTCTAATAAGCCACGGACATTACAGCTCTGGCCGTGCAGGGAATTTCCATCTGGCCCTGTGTTTAGTTTAGAAAATCTTTGCATACTTTCTGAACAGGGTGGCATTGTCAGCTTTCTAGCAGAGAAGCCATAGATTATATGTATGTAGCAAAGGAAACAAGCCCACTAGAAAACACCAGATATGGCCAGTGCCCTGAGATAACAGTAAAACACACACAAGTGGCTTCCAAAACAAAAAGCGCATTGTTAACGGTAATGGGACAGGTCCTGTTTATAAAAAAAAAAACCCTTGGCCTCCCAACAGTACCTTCTGTTGATTGAAGGGTAGCAGGAAGCCGGCTGTGGTTAGTGTGGGGCCTGTTGCCAGGCCTGATGATGTAAAAGGCTGGGTTTACAACAAAACTTTCCATTCTTCTACTAGGTAATCTATGGCTTTACATGGGAGGCGTCTAATGTGGCTGGCAGTTATTTCTTCAAGATGTGACTTTAAAAATAGTGCTCCCAGGATTAAATCATGCTAAGGGCAGTTTGGCCTGATGATTCATTTCTTCAGCATGCTCCCCCCCCCCCCCCCCATTTTTGACGTTAATGAATTAGCTGAAAATTGAGTGGTCTACTAAAATATGTAATGTATTCTGGAAACTTTTTAAAATGTAAAGCTGATTCAGTAATAACTATGTAGCTGTTAACCAGAGGCAAAAATTAAAAGCCGCAACGTGCTTGTGCAGAAGTAAAAGAGACCCAAAAGTGCTGCTGTATTCAGCAAATCTGAGTGGATCGGAGCATCTGGCATTCAGCTTGCACTACATGTTCTGCTGTTGGCAGATCCCCCTGCTGCAGAACAAAAGGATACAGAGCCTTCATTTAAATGGGATTGATTTATTTAATAACAATAATAAGATTCTTTTAAGGAGCAATGCTACCCTTTTAAACTGTTTCAAAGCCCTGGTGTGTCACGATGCAGTATCTCACCTACAGTAGGTACCTGTCACCCTAGATCTCATATTTCTGAAATTCAGGCTTGGTAGGCTTTACAGCACTGAGCGTTATTAGGAGATACATAATTAATAGAGCTATTAAAGGAGCCTGTTACCATCTATATAATACCACCGGGGCCGGCTCTAGGTTTGTGGGGGCCCTTGGGTAAGATAGTCTTAGTGTGCCACATGATGTCACCTTTCAGTTCCACTGCTATAAATGGGTCATCTTCTACTGCTAATCACCCTCCAGTCCTTATTGCCTTGCTTATAGCCACCAATGGTCCTCTCGTCCTTCTTACATTCTCTATTGCCACCAAGCACCCTTCAGCCCTTACTGCTTGCTCGGCTGCCACTAAAGACTCCATCATTGCTGTCAGATGTCACCTGGTTCTCGCCACCTCCATTCTATGCCAATTTTCCATTTCTTGCTGAGCCAGCCATGAGCAGGTCTGTCTGCACACAACACCCGGCATTCGGTGGTTCGGGTCACCTGTAAAATAATACCATGGGCAAGTGTAAGCCCCAGTGGGCCCCTGAAGATGCCAGGGGCCCTGGCAAATGGCACAGGTTTTCCCTGTGCTGGTGCCGGCCCTGAATTCCACCCCCTGAATCACCGGCCTTTAAGCAGCGACAAGAAAATATTGCCAAGCCAGTAACACACCTGTCTGTCCGGTAGTTATCTACCTTCTGCTCTTTGAGATCGGTAATTGACTGATCTTAATTGTGCCAGCTAGCGTGACAAGCTTGCTGGCCGCACCCCTGGGTTCCGCGCTCCTGTCCCAGGAACTGTCCCATAAGAAACCAGGATAAGTAGGCACAGTGCTTAATCTAGAGTGATCTGGAGCACAGATGCACATCCACAGTTTCTGCCTCTGCTGATCCAACTATGAAAATGTACAGTATACTTTGTGTACAGTGTTTCTTATAGGAAGATTCTCAGGTCCCCTATCTGATGCAACACTCTGAGTGGATGCACCAGATATCCCAACACAAGAAAGTCTCTGCTTTGAGTACGTCGTGTTATTTTTCTTCTTGTGTGTTAATACAGAATCGACCGCAAGATGTCAAGTGCTCATACCAACTATAAGCTAGATGAGGCCCAGGCAATTATGAGTGAACTTCGGACAATAAGACAAGCAATTTGCATGGGAGAGAAGGAGAGACGAGATCTCATGCAGGTAGGCCAAAGCATTCATACCACTAAGCTTCAATATATTAAAACATGTACATTTTGCTTTGTACCTTTATGTTTTTCGGACCACAAGTGGAAGGGCGCAGGTGTTGGTACTGCCGCTATAAGTCAGGCTGGAGGAGCATCCAGAACAGAGCCCCCCCATCGCACATGACCTCCCAAAACACCTGTAATTCTTACCTTTAGCCTCAATACTCACTGTGAATCCAGCGCCGTGATTGGCCGCTGGCGCTCATGTGGACAGGCCTTTCTGGTGGCCAGAACAATGGTGGCACTCACTATCCATGTGAGCACTGAGCGGCCAATCACAGTGCTGAATTGCATCATGCAGCATTCTGACTGAAAATATTGAAAAT
Source organism: Gastrophryne carolinensis (assembly GCA_027917425.1). NCBI lineage: Eukaryota > Metazoa > Chordata > Amphibia > Anura > Microhylidae > Gastrophryne > Gastrophryne carolinensis. Next base: position 364,377,356 of record CM051236.1, read on the forward strand.
ATATTTTGTGAGAAAAAAAATGTTATAATGTTTTTACAGTGCCAGCTACAGTTACAGCTAAAAATGGTGCTGAATTGCAGGAAGGAAAAAGGGATGAGTCTTGAAGTGTCAATTTAATACAGTATACCCTAGTTTTTTGTATCTGCCACTTTCAAACATGGTAATCATGACGCCTCCCTAATTGTAAAGGATAACAGGGTTACATATTATTGAATTTCATACTAGTTCAGTCTGTAAAATATATTATGATTATTATTTTTATAAACGGTGTAAGTGCATAAATTACAATCTCTCTTTATCTTTACAACGTCTTAAAAAAGTATTTACCCTTTGACCCTTTTGCACATTTTTAAACCTTAGCGCCACTTAAAAGGGTTGTCTAGTTATGTTCTTGTACACAAATACTTGCTACTTTGTGCTGCTCTCAAAAAATACAATTATGCTTGTGTCTGTAACATATAAAATGTTGGATAAATTCAAGGGATATAATTACTTTTTCAAGGCGCTGTATGTGTATAATTGATGTGAGCTGAACTAAAATTCTTTAAAGTGGACCAACACCCAGGATTTTGACTATCCTGGGTCTTGGTCCACTTCGGTGGGGCACCCCCGATCGGGGTGCCCCGCTGTGTGAAACCCCCCGAACTCCCCGAAAAACTCACCTCTCCCCGCTCCCAGTGCCGACGGACAAGCCGCGGACAAGCCGCTCCTCCGCCGCCTCCCGCGCGTCCCTCTTGACGCGCGCTCGCGCCGGCCATTCGCAGACGGCCGGCGCGGGCGCGCGCACGCCTAGAGGGGCGCCAGGGAGATAAGGTAAGGAGTTTGGGGTGTTTGGGGGGGTTTCACCCCGCGGGACATCCCGATCTCGGATGTCCCGCAGGGAGGGAGGTGATCGGCCCGGGAATCTTATAGATTCCCGGGCCGATCACCCGTGGGTGTTGGTCCACTTTAATGATTGCTGATATGTGTTGGGATAGGCCCCAACTCTTTATGCGAAAAAGAAATGTGCTTTACTGCCTGTATCTTGGCAGTGCGTAGGGGGCAGTTTAAAGTCTTTGGCCTCAATTTAAGAGATGAAAAATATCTTCTGAGAAGAAGGATCATATTCATGCCTTATTTCAGAATCAGGCATGAGGTAAATTATGGTGTGATTAAAAAAAAAGAGAGGAATTTAGATGTACACCTACTGTAAATCTGTCACTAGAGCAATTTGGCATTTACATTTAAAGTAACTATTACAGAGGGCCTCCATACACACATTCATATTGAGGTCTTCCAACCATGGCAGCACAGGGGTACCCCAATTCAGAGGCCCTGCTGCAGACGCTTTCTGGGAAGCCTAAGTGCTGCTAACCAACACAACCTTTTTTTGCTGTCCCCATGGAACCACCATCATTGGGTTAGCCCAATGATTTGCACATGACTATGTGCCTGCTGGCCTATCGAGAATGATTGGCTGTTGGCTCTCATGTGGACAGCACCCATGTGGGAGCACAAAGCAGTGAAGCAAAAACCTTTAACCCTTATTTAAAGAAGGCTAAAGTTATTTTAAAGAAAATGCAGTTATTGCTCATACCAGGTGCTGAAAGCAAATGTTCGCCTATTTATTCAGCATGTGATATTGATAGTATTTAGAGTTTTTCAGCATGGTTGCCTATGGCTGAGAAGCTTATGCAAGCCTTATTGTATATTTCCATCCACTCTGCATCAGTTGATATGCGTTCTGTAAAGTTATGTTGCTTTATCGGGCAGTATTATGGATGGTCCTGGGCTTGGTGAAAGCCAGGAGTGTTACCTGCATTGTGTCACTAAAGATTAGTGGAGGAGGGAAAATGTTGTAGGGTTGTTTTTCATGGGATAGCCTAGGCCCCTCAGTTCCAAGTTCTCAATTATTCAGAATACCAAGACATTTTGCAGTCGTCTTCTTCAAACTTTGTGGAAACAAAGCGAGTGCTAGAGGAGTGTATTTTACCTATAATTTGCCCTCCCTGCTCCTAATCCCTCCCCTTTTACTTTAATGTTGGGTCCACCTCCATTTTGGGTGGAAAACTGAGCTACCGCCAAGGAGGGAGGCCACCAAATGATCACTAGCTTGCCCATGTCACTCTGCATGGAACATTCACACTGTAGCAGCAATCACTAACATTTCACATGCCACTACTAGTGCCCACAATGGGGTGATTCCTTGCTAGCTTTCAGTATCATATGGTGTTGGGACACTCTCTGCTACAGCATTTAAAGTTCTATTCAGGGAGAGGTGAGCAGCATGCGAGCAGGTAGTGACCCCCTCCTCCCCGTTAGTAGTTCCCTTTACCTGCCAAAACAGCCCTGGACCTAAACATAAAGCGGTCCCACACCTGTTTCCTAGCTAACGGGTGTAGGATGGTATGGTGACTTGATTGACTCCAGATTGATGGAGCTCCCCCTTTTAAAGACCAACACAACCCTTCCGAATTCCTTATCTTAACCTCGATCCTCAACCAAAATATAGTCCTTCGATTGTCCGCTGGTGGACACGTGAGCTGGCCTTGACCGGCGGCTGGGAAAGAGAATGTGACCTCAGCCCACGTGACGGCTGGCAGTGTATCACAGGACCACATTCCGGTTAAGGTAAGGATTTCGGGGGGGGGGGGGGGTTGTGGACTACATTGCACTGGGGGGCTCCAGCAATCAGGATGCCCCCCTCCGAGCCTGTCACGTTGCCATCCCACACTCGTTGGCTAGGAAATGGGTGTGGGACCACTTTAAATTGAAACAAGACCCACCAGTGACCAGCATAGAATCTAAAAGGGCTGGGTGCTGGCTTTCCCCCGGGGCATCAGGATGCCTTGCTGTGTGAAAACCCCAAGGCGCCCATAAAAACTTACCTTTCCCCTCTCGAATGGCACATGCGCAGGCTCTTATCCAAAGCCGAAAGGCAGATGGCTTGGATTGTTTACAATGGGGAGCTCCCCTATTGATTTCAATCAGAATCCTTCATCAAAAGGAAGTAAACGGCGAAGGGTTCTGATTGGATGAGAGCCCGCACTTGTTCTGTTGGAGCAAGGAGAATTTTACTGTGCTTTCTTGGGGGTTTCATGCAGTGTGGCATCCCAATTCATAACAATGCCCTGGGGAGATGGAAAAAAAACCTGGGAAAGTCATATTCCTGGGTTTTGTTTAACTTTAAAGCGACTTAAGGTAGAGGGATAGGGAAAACACACAAACACCAATAGACGGGTGTGCTGAGGCCTTGCTGACTTAGGGGCAGCCATACAACACACTGGTCATCGCTGACTAGTATTGCGGACATTCACACTGCAAACCTCGAACTCGGGACCTGGTTTAATTAATCTGGACAAAGACGGAAATGCTGCAGGGGAGTGTTAGTTTTGTTTTATTTTTTGACCGGACTGTCCCCAAAACAACACCTTGCCTGGAGAACTTCTCTATCTCAAACCCCAACCAGGTGATTAGGATAAAAAGAATTGTGTCGAGAATTCTACAAACTCTCCCACAAAGCGCTGAAGAGCTCTTGATGTTGCTCCTTGCACATAGACAGTTCAGATCCCCTCTGACAGTTCTGTTTAGGTTCTGTGACATCATCAGCAGTGATGATTCGCTAAGATGAAAGAACTCAGCAAATCAGCATCACTAAAGAATGTTTTGGAAAAAATACAAAGGTTCTATGTGCAAAAGGGCCTAAATAGAGAGCAGCTGAGAAAACAGGCGAAGAAAATGACTACCAGTAAGCTGAGTCAGTCACAGCTCCAATGCCAAGCTGCAACAATCTGAGCATTCCTTGTATGTTATGATGTATTAGACTGGTATATGTCATTTCCAGTTATCACCAAAATGTGATACAGTATTGGGCTATAAAAATTGGGAGATAAAAATACAGAAGGCCTTCATAGTATGAAGTATAAAGAGCAGCCTGTGGGATTTTAATGGCAGTAACTAAATTCAAGTGGAATTCCAGGCAAAAATTCCACTCTCCTAAGCCTAGTATGGAGGGTGTTGAAAAACCACCTGCTTGGTTCCAGCTGTCCGATCCTATGGCGTAAAAATGTCACCTGAAGCTTAAGCCCAGGTTTGCTTTAGCAGCAGACCTATTGCATTTATTGGATGACTAAGCGGTCATTCAGTGCGGCAGTTTCACTGACGGAAGAAAAGTTACACAGACAGGCTGCTGATGTCTAGCAGCAGGTGAGTGATTATTTAATGTTGTTAACAGGCTTACTAGAGGTGAAAGGATGGGAAAGGGGACTATTCTGCTAAGGCTTTGTAGGTACAACAAATATCTATCATTGCTAGAGGCACTAGCATATTATACACTCGTCAAGTTATTAGCAACCATAGGCATGAAACAGGATGTCTAATGAGGAACTAGCAATTTGACTATCATTGATCCTCTGTCACATCTGTACCCAGATCTGATTTCTTTCTAACAGTTTGTTTGCTATATGCTCTTTTGAAATAAATGAGATCACCACGTTGCATACACAGTGTTTATACAGCTGCAAATTGATGTGATCTACTGACCTCCTTGGATCAGGTCTGTAGACCAGAAATTGTCTGACTGCTTCACAGCAGTGTGTCTCGGTTTATGTATAGTTGGACAAGAAGAAATGACAACCCTCTACAGTAGTTACATAGTTAAATCAATTTCAACCAAGGGTGTTGGGGTAGGGGAAGTTATTTTTTAACACAGCTAGACATGTTTGTTGCTTGATATTTAGATGATGAGAGGGTTAAACTGGGCGGTAAATTAGTTCCCAGGCCCTGAATAATAATAATAATTTTGTATAAATAATTGATTGAGCTACTTCCACCCCCCTTTATTTATTTTTTATTTTATTTTTTGTTTTTTTTTTTTACTGATAACAGCTAATAGTAACTGGTAATGTTATTTTCTTCTAAATAAGCATCTATACTTTTTTTAAGCTGTCAGCGGTTGATGCCGTAGTAAACTTCTGTGGGAGGCCATTCCCCAGAGATATAGGACCTTATTTAACAAGGGATAGCGCCAGGTAGCGAATGGTGAGCGAACGGTAATGACGGTCACCGCCACGAGAACGCCGGCTCCCCTCCGCAACCACACATTTATCAAGCTGATCCTGCTTAGCGACTGACAGAGCGCCAGATAGCGAATCATTCATCATTATTCCAGCCTCACCCCACAGCGCCAGCGAGCGACCTTGAACAGCGACAGGTATGACCTCTCACTACCTGGCGCTCTCCAATGCATTTCAATGGAGCAATCTTTAAATATTCTTAATTAATTGCTATTAATTTTTTTTTTTTTTTTTAAATGTCAAAAATTCTGTGACCACTTCTGCAATGTTAGATATTTTTTTTAAGGTAAAAAAAAATTGTGCAGAATTGTTATTACAGGTCTGATATTAATGTGCTAAGAGCACAGATTAGCTGAACAAACAAAGAGAATGCATGGCACATGGTGTTAGGGTAATGAATTTAATAATTGAAGAGGAGAAATTACAACTAGAGGAATTGGATGAGAACATCAAGGCTAGTTGCTCCCAATTAGATACTTTAGGAGATGCCCCTGAATTCCAAAAGTTGAACGATTTGGTAAGGAATGAGGTGGAACGGGTGCAAAAGGCAGTGAGGGAGATAAAACAAAAGAAATTCTGGAGAGACACAGCTGACTTTGAGTCAGGGAAGGTTTTTTTGGAAATAAAACCTAGGAATCGTGTAGGGGGGAGACAGAGAAACTGGACGGAAATTTCTAGTGATCTTTCTGGGATGTGAAACGGAGGTGTCCGACGACAGCCCCCCACGACAATCTCAAAAATCACGGCGGTCGGTGTCTTTTTTAGACCCACACGGAAAGGGAGACGACGTAGGAGGGGACAGTGTCGCCACAAGAGTAAAATCTTTGAGAGGGATCAGAAAGACTGGAAAGAGATGGCCCCCCTAGTGGGAGGCATTACATCTGAAAATGGGTCTCGGAATGTTATAAATCTATCAAACTTTCCCCTTAACGAACATCATATATCAGTGCTCTCCAGGGGTCTTTCCTTCTCCCCAGTGGCGAGTGAGATGAATTCACTTTATATAAGGACACAGCCCTGTTCTTGCGAAAAGTGTTGTTTAAAAGCCTATATTCAGGAGACAGGCCATTGTGTAGTGGTTCGGAATCGGGAGCTATATTGAACATTGGGCCCAATGTAAGCGGCGACTTGGTGCTAGCTACAAATGCATCAGAAAGCATTGATGAACAGGGGGCTGATGTTCAAATAGCCGAAGAAATTCCGGATCTTCTACCCAATTTAGACAAATGTCGTCCTAGATCCAAGAATTTTCCTTCTTTGTCTGTGAACCAAAATATTTCAGTATTTCTTCAAGCAGTTCAGCGTGATCTAAAGCAAATAAATTGGAGACAAGATGTACCAATTTCCAACATGAACCTTACACTTGCAGAAAATAAGGCTTTGAGAGAATTGGAAAGTGCCCATGACATCGTTATACGCCCTAGTGACAAAGGGGGTAACGTGGTCCTGCTAAATCAGGACTATTATGTTAAAGAAATTGGGTCACAGTTGGGAGATGTAAGTACATATAGAAAAGTAGGGACCAACCCCTTTCCAGGGGTTGTTGCTAGACTCAACGACAAGTTAGATTGGGCCTTGGAAGAAAAACTTTTAACCCCTAGTGTATTTAAGTACCTTTCAGTGAGTGAGTACAACATTCCTGTACTTTATACTATCCCTAAGGTCCACAAATCCCCCTCCGCGCCACCAGGTAGGCCCATCGTGTCGGGGAATGGAGGCCCCCTGGAGTGCGTGTCTAGGTTTGTGGATGAGAACCTCAAACCATTGGTACGAATTTTGCCCTCTTTCGTCCTAGACAGCAGCGATGTCTTGCGGAAGCTACTCTCGTTTGAGTTGGAGGGGGAGTGGCTTCTGGCAAGCATCGATGTTGAGGGCCTTTACACGTCCATTCCCCACACGGTGGGCCTAGAGGCTGTGGCACAGTTCCTAGATGATCTTGGTCCGTGTGACGCGGCCCATAATGAACTGGTGGTGGATCTTCTGCATTTCGTACTCACGAACAATTTTTTCAGATTCGATGGCAGTTTCTATCATCAGATACGTGGAACAGCCATGGGGCGGCCTGTGCCCCATCGTACGCTTGCCTGCACCTGGGGCGGTGGGAGAGCCTCGAGGTGTTTGGGCGGGCGGACTTTGGGGCGCGGGTCGCCCTCTGGCTGCGCTACATTGACGATGTTCTGGTGGTGTGGAGGGGGACTCCGGGTGAGTTCGAGACCTTTGTGGACCAACTGAACCAGAACACCCGAAACATACGCCTCACTTTCAAAATTGGCTATGAATGTATTGAATTTTTGGATCTGCTCATTAGGCGGGATGGGGCTAGATTATCCACATCCACATATAGAAAACCTACAGCAGGTAATACTTTACTTCATTTCACCAGCCACCACCCTCCCCCACTCCTGCGGGGGATACCGTATGGACAGTTCCTGCGGATACGTAGGAATTGCAGTTCTGAACGTGAGTACGTACGGGAGGCCAGGGAGCTGTCGGGTCGCTTTAGGGAGAGGGGGTACCCACACAGACTGATTCGCACTTGTTTTAAGAAGGCCTTGGTTGTTGATCGGAGTGATCTTCTGAGAAAAGATAGTTTGAAGACCCGACGGGCGACTAACATGAAGGACAGACTGGTTCATAGTGATCTGATTAGAACTATGGGGACATCAGGGACGAACAGGTTGGAAGGTTCCTTTAAATGTGGACGGTGTAAAATCTGCCCCTTTATAGAAAAGACCAGCAGCTATGTTGGTACAAGGGGAGACCCACCGAGAAAAATAAGGGGCTTCATAAACTGTGGGACCACTCATGTCGTGTATATGCTCACCTGCCCCTGTAACAAAAAATATGTGGGGAAAACCAAGCGCGCATTGCGCACACGGGTAGGTGAGCATGTGCGGGACATAAAAACGGGGAATGAAAAAAGTCCCGTATCAGATCACTTTAAAGCGTTTCATCATGGGAACCCAAAAGGCCTTAGGGTGTGTGGTATTTTTGTATTGAAGCAGGGTGGTAGACGGGGTTTCTTGGACCAACGTCTGATGCAGCAGGAAGCGAGGTTGATTTTTGAGTTAGGAACAATGACCCCGGACGGGTTAAATATTGACTCCGGGCTGGGGGCTTACTTGTAGGACTACTTTTTACCTCCTTCCTTCCCTAGGGTACCCTTTTAGTTGCCGGTGTATGCCCCTTGGGGGGTAAGTGGGCGATGAGGCTAAGGGGTATGTAAATATGTAAATATGCAAATAATAGGCTGTTAAGTGAGTAGGCACCTGTGTTATTCGTTTTTGAATAGGTACGAATGATTTAGGTGCACTATTACCTAGAAAGTAATTTGTAAATGGTGGTGTGGTCAGTATCCTTTAGGTACATGGGCGTTGTGCAGTAGTATAACCAGCTGAGATGCCTTACAAGTTTCATTATGGAGAAGGGGAAAAGGATTATGTAATTGCTACGTACAAGAGTACAATATGGCACTAGATGAAGTGACACTTGAATAGGTGGTCCCTCTAATATATGCATATATGCATGTCCATCTTGTATGACAGCTGGGAACTCTGGCTATGAATGGTGATTGATTTAGTGTCCCCTATGCACATGGGCCCCGTATAAGTAATATCATCGATTCAGCTGTACCCCAAGCTCTGCTATGAAGACTGAGATGACGACACGGACTGTAGAATGTCTACCCGTATTATTTGAATGTGGCAAGAGATTGATTAACATTGTTGTTGGGGGGCCTCCTTAACACACTCATATCCATATCTCCACGAAGCATATGAGATATATATGGTGGAAGAAGGAATAAGAAGTCCCTTCGCGTGCCCTGCAAGTGAGGGGATGAATGTGCGCTTCCTGACAGCTGGGGATCTCTGACAGTGCTTACAATCGTGACAGCTGGGCGTGTATCAACTTGGGGATGACGCGGAATGCGTCACCACAGGAAGTCGGATTGATTGGCCAGTTCAAGTTAGTCTGTACATGCCGATGACGCGGAATGCGTCACTGTAGAGACTGGATGATTGATCAGCCAGCTGGGCTAACCCGGAGAAGGGGGAATGACGCGGATTACGTCACACTAGGAAGCGCGCTACCGATTGGTCACCGCTGATGCACGGGAGGGAACTCAGGCTTATAATGGAGGTATGGAGGGCCGCCCACCACCCTGACGAAGCTCCGGTGGGCGGAGCGAAACGCGCGTCGGCGGCCGGCCGGCCCTCTCCACGTGCTGGCCACCCCGCTTCCAGCTCTGCCTCTGCCCTAAGTCCCTCCAATCTTGAAGTGTTGCGCAACACCGACGTTATGGCGCCAGCACTCGGCAATGGATAACTGCGTGTCTCAGCTAAGTACTAGCCTCGGCGAGGCGTTGTTACATATTGACTGTACAGTGTATACTTGAGCTTAGAGACTTAAAAATGCAGTGCTATGCTGGTATATGATGGATTTATGATGCATTCTGCCATGCTGTGTGATAGTTGCATATGAACCTTGGATGCTGCAGATCAAGAGATTCTTTACATGATGACACTTATATATGTCAAGTTTCATTCAGCTGGATACATTCATTGAGTTAACTTAGAGTGTGAGGAGGCTGGCCACTGTCTCATTTTGACAACTTCGTTGGAGTAACAAGCTTTGAGTAGTGTGTCTTGCCCTTCCTTTAGGCAGAGTTCAGCAGCGCTGCTAGTGGGGTGGGCTGTATGAGTGCGTGGTAGCGTGTGAGTGTGCACGGTGGGCCCCCCGTGATTTTAAAGCACTTTTGTTAGTTTTTTATCTGTAAGATTATGTCCCATGTATGTGCTGAGATTGGTGCAATAAATTGATGTTTGTTCAGCTAATCTGTGCTCTTAGCCTATTTGCCAGGCCTACAGGTAACCACTTGTCCTATTTGTTGTACTTGAGCTCGTGCAGAGGTTAGTAGGACGCCGCCGAGTATGTGCGGCAGTGCATAGGCCCCATACTCCAACTCTCTCCAGCCTTTTTAAGTGTATTTAGGGCTGATATTAATGTATTCATATTACAAAATGTTTTGAAAAACTTGTTTTTTTTTTTTTCCAAAAATATGGTTTTTTGGGGGTTAAAAAACTACTTTTAACCCATCGCCGCCAGCGCTCTGGGGTTTAAACAAGCATTTCACAGCGCGAGAATTTTTTGAGCCTGATTTGTTAATGAATATGCTGGGAGCCGTTCGCTATGGCCATTTGCTGTCATGCGCTCCCATACAGCGCGGAACCTGTCAAACAGCGACTCCTAACCCCGTATTCAACATTACCGCACACCGACTGAGTCGCTGTCAACAACCGAACAACGGCCAAGCACAGCGAATACTAGCGGGCGCTGTGAAAATACCGCTACTGTCGCTCATCTGTCGCTACCTGGCGCTATTAATGAATCGGCCTCATAGTTCTTATGGTAAAAAATGATTGTCTCCTCCGGAGATTGAATTTCTTTTTTTCCAGTCGAAGGGAGTGCCCCCTTGTCTTTAGAGAGGATTTTACCTGATATAGTGTTCCCCCATACTTTTTGTATTGCACATTTATATATTCATACAAGTTAATTATATCCCCCTTCAGTCGTCTCTTCTCGAGGCTAAACAGATTTAATTATCGTAAACTTTCATCATAACTAAGCACCTTCTTTCCTCTTATTAGTTTGGTGGCTGTCCCTTGCACCCTTTCCATAGTCAGAGCGTTATTCTAAGTGTGCCATACACTCCACTTCGATCTTCATGACATGTGGGTAATCTCCAGTAGAGGGTGAACTTCTGCAGAGATGAATATGCAAAAAAGAAAGCCCCTCCCGGCCCATATATACCTGGGACCTCCCACCAATTTCCCAGTTCCTTCTCTGCAGGGAAGGCGACAAGACAGAAGATGAAGACTTCTCTTACTTGCAGGTAAACCGGGCCCGCGCCCGGCCGTTTATTATCCCTATTACTGCCAAGACCCTTTTTAAATTGCCCCTATTTGAGCCTCCCAGCTTAGGCTGCGGGTCCTGGTGAGGGTAGGAGCACCCTATGGGTGCGGAAGGAGCCTTGCTCCACCTTGAGGCCTCATTATGGGGTAGGCGGTTATCCAGGTTTTTGGTGATCCTGGTGCGGGATGCCCCATCCCTACATGCCTGTGGCCTTATTATGGCCGGGTTCCCACCCCCCATTCCGGGTCCCTTACTTTCCTCTGGGGGGGGCTGGCGGGCCGTCATCCTCGGTCTCTCCCTTTTCATTTATTAAGATTTATATATGAGTGTATGTGTGTGTTGGTGTTTCACTTTACTTTGTGTTGTGTGTGAGTGTGGATCTCCTGGAAGTATCCCTGGATGAATTGGTGCATGGTGCTTTACTAGCCCGTGGTGGCTTTCCTGTTAGCCTGGGGAGCTTCTCTCCCTCAGGCTGTGTTAAGAAAAGGGGGCGGAACCGGGCGCTCGGTGCGGCCGCGGTAGCCACGCCCCCTCATTCGGCGAGCTTTGCGGGGGCTTCACTGGCCAGATCCGCGCTGCTGGGAGGGGGGTGGGCACCCGGAAAAGCTCGCCTTCGGCTCTGCCCCCCCCCCCCCTTCTCTTCTGTTTCTCGGCTTCTCCTCAGATCGGGGGCCATTTTTGCTGCCTTGCTGCGGTTGCTGCTGCCGTTCTTGGGGACAGGTAGGGGCCTGTTGGCCACCTCTTTGTCACTTGGGGGTCCCTCTCTGGTGGGGGGACCCCTGAGGTGCTGGTTTTTTGCAGGTTTTGCCATTTAATTATTTAATTATTTAATTCAAATTATATATATATATATATATATATATATATATTTACTGTATAGTAATTGATATGCCTTATTGTGTGTTGCAGATTGCTTCATTATTGTGCATGTTAAGGGGTTCCTCCTGGTCCTGGGGTCCCTAGTGTAAATTTGATCATCTCAAATCCTCCCACCGGGACTTTTAAGGGGCATCCCGGGTTGCTTAGGCGTAAATTCCCTGCGGTCTTGTGACTGACCACAAAAATCACCATATGGAGGCTATGCAGGATACTGGGCTCGGGCTCCCTCTGGGACAATCCGGGCCATGTGTGGGGTGTGGGGTATCCCTTACGGGGGAGAATGTGCTGATCTGTATACCATGTGCACAAAAGGCCATAACGCGGCAGTCTGGTACCCAGCCTTCTGGGTCGGCTTCTCCCGCTTCATCGCCTTCCCCTCCCCGCCTTATCCGTACTCCAAGTGACATTGGTGCCAGCGGGGAGTCGCACTCTGATGTTTGTGCTAGGTTGGCCAGCATCAAGAAATTTATTGGTAGCATGGTGGGCAAGAAGGCCCAGGCTAAAAAGGAGACATTTGTCGTCGGCCCAGCCCTTGTGGGATGTTGACGACGATTCCATTGATTTGTCGGATTATTCCCCATTAGTGGAGGGGGAATTGTATGAGGAAACAGAGACTGACTATGTACAGTCTGGTGATGCTGATGTCGGGCAGGCGCTGGGGGATGCCGTCGATACGGCCACTGTTTTGTCACATCTATTGGAGGTGTTGGATATTGACCCGCCTGAGGCGACTCCTCTCAAGAAGGGGGAATTTTTTGGGGCCCACAAGCCCCGTCTGGAATTCCCTACCCAGGGTCACTTTGATGCGCTGATCCTGAAATAATGGGAAAGGCCCAGTCGGCTTCCTGGTGCTCCTCAGGGATGGGATAAGAAGTATCCTTTCCCGGTGGAGGCGGTTAAGTGATGGTCTTCTCCTCCCGAGGTCGATGCGCCAGTTTTGGTTTTGACCAACTCTTCTAAGCTGAACACACCTGACGCCACTTCCCTTAAGGATGGCGAGGTCAAGCGCCTTGATCAGATGGCGTGTCACGCATTTGCCAGCGTGGGCTCGGCCCTGCGGCCTGTTTGTGCATCTGCCCTAGTGTTGCTTGCTACCAGGTCTCTTATCAGGGACTGGCTGAATGACGCTCAGTTTGATCCGGCTAGCGCTGAGTTCGCTACCCTTAAGAGATGTGAATTGTTCATGGGTTTTGTCTTTGCTGCTATGGAAGATTCTATTGTCATGTGTAGCAGGACTTCAGCCCTATTGGTGGCTATGCGCAGATTGGTCTGGCTCCGACAGTGGACAGCAGATTTTGGGGCCAAGAAGTCATTTACAGCTCTTCCCTTCCTGGGTGCGTGCCTGTTTGGAGATAAATTGGATGCTGTTGCTAAGGGAGGTAAGTTACCTCAGCGGAAGAAACAGCGCCGTCCCTTTCGGGGGGCTGGCTCGTTCACTCCTTCCTTTCGAGGGGTCAGAGCGGCTAGAGGTTTGGCCTTCTTGGGTGTCAGGAGCTCGGCCTGGAACAGGGGCAGAGGTCGGGCACGTCCCGCGGCTGCCTGGGGTTCCAAGCCCAAGCCCGCCGTTAAACCGGCTCAGCAATGAAGGGGCTCCCTCACCCGCACGGGTGGGGGGACGGCTGCGGCTCTTCTTCCAGGTCTGGGCCCGGGAGGTCACAGACATTTGGATTTTGGAAGTGGTCTCCTCCGGGTACAAACTGGAGTTCGAGTACTGGCCGCCTCCAAGATTCTTAAGGTCTCGGGTGCCCTTGGACCCTCAGGCTGCACAGGGGCTCCTGTTAGCAGTAAAAAACCTTCTGGACATGGGAGTTATTTGCCCGGTGCCTCAGTTGGAGAGAGGCAGGGGTTACTACTCCAACCTTTTCACGGTTCCCAAAAAGGAGGGTTCGGTGAAACCCATTCTAGATCTCAAGGTTCTCATCAGAGCCAAAAAGTTCCGCATGGAGACTCTGCACTCGGCTATCAATTCCCTTCGCCAAGGGGATTTTATGACATCCATAGACATCAAGGATGCGTATTTGCATGTTCCGATTTTGCCGGCACATCAGAGATTCCTCCGGTTTGCGGTGGCGGATCAACTTTTTCAGTTTGTAGCCCTTCCCTTCAGACTGATCTCGGCGCCGAGGGTCTTCACCAAGGTCTTGGCGGGAATAATGGCTCTGCTCAGAGCTCAGGGCATTCGCATTGTGCCTTATCTGGACGACCTGTTGATCTCAGCTTCTTTCCTCCTTCAGGCGGAGCTGGACACCCACCAGGTGGTGTCGACTCTGGAGAGGTTCGGGTGGGTGATCAACCGCCCCAAGTCTTCTCTCTCTCCGTCACGAGTGATTTCATTTCTGGGCATGAATCTGGATACCATTCAGGCCAGTGTGTTTCTGCCCCAGACCAAGGTGCAGGGGATCAGGATCTGATCATCCTTCTTTGAGCCAGTCCTTGTCCCTCTATCCGACAGGGGATGAAACTGGTGGGCTTGATGGTGTCCTCCTTCGAGGCGGTACCCTTTGCACAGTATCGCATGAGATCTCTTCAACTTCACCTATTTTACCGCATTTGGACAGGTGTCCGCAGTCGTTGGATCAACCTTTCAGGATGTCTCCCAGGGTTCGGCAGTCCCTTCGGTGGTGGCTGGACGCGGGCAATCTGGTGAAGGGCAGATCCTTTCTGGTCCCTTGTTGGAAGACGGTTACCACGGATGCCAGCCTGTCGGGCTGGGGAGGTTATTGGAAAAGTCATCAGTTCAGCGGGGTGTGGGGTCCTCAGGAGGCTCACACCCCCATCAATGTCTTGGAGCTCAGAGCCACCCGACTGGTTCTGGCACGGCTGACCTCACATTTACAGGGTCTACCGGTTCAGGTTCGTTCAGACATCCGAACGGCGGTAGCTTACATCAATCACCAAGGAGGGACTCGCAGCAGGAGTGCCCTCAGGGAAGTCTCTCTGATCCTGCACTGGGTGGAGAGCAATGTTCCTTGCGTTTCGGCAGTCTACTTTCCGGGAGTGGAGAACACGGAGGCGGATTCCCTGAGCAGGGGATTCTCTTGCCAAGGAGAATGGTCTCTCAACCCCGAGGTTTTTCTGGATCTTTGCCGCAAGTGGGGGACTCCGGAGGTGGATCTCTTTGCCTCGAGGCACAATCACAAACTTCCGGCCTTTGTGTCTCTTTCTCAGGATCCTCTATCTCTGGCAGTGGATGCCTTGTCCCTTGCTTGGAAGGTTCTGGGTTTTATGTACCTGTTTCCGCCCGTCTCCATGCTGGCCAAGGTAGTTCGCAAACTGGTTCTAGAAGGGGCACCAGCGATTCTGATGGCTCCAAGGTGGCCAGATCAGTACCGGCTTCCCATGTTGCCGGATCTGTTATCTCAGGGTCATCTACTTTACCCCAATTTACAAACGCTGGCTTTGACGGCTTGGCTGCTGAAACCTTCATTCTGAAGGAGGAAGGTTTGTCTGCGGCCGTTGTTCAGACTTTGATTAGAGTTAGGAAGCGGTCCCCTTCTGGCATTTACTATAGGACTTGGAGGTCCTATATTGATTGGTGTGCGGCTAGGGCCTTGCCTTGTAGGGTGTTTTCGATTCCTAGGATTTTGGAGTTTCTTCAGCATCATCTGGATCTTGGGTTCCAGCTTAGTACTTTGAAAGGACAGGTTTCTGCTCTGTCGGTTTTCTTCCAGAGGTCTTTTGCCTTACACCCGCTGGTTAAGACCTTTTTTCCAAGGGGTCGCGCATGTGCAGCCCCCTCGGAAGGCTGTGGTTCCGGTTTGGGATTGGAATTTGGTTCTTTCGGCTCTCCAGGGTCCTCCTTTTGAGCCGCTACAGGATATTGCTCTTTAGGTTCTCACTCAGATGGTTGCCTTCTTGTTGGCTATTACCTCTGTTCAGCGTGTCTCTGAGTTGGCGGATCTGTCGATTCAGGCCCCTTACTTTGAGAGACACCAGGATAAGGTGGTTTTTCGCTTTTAAGCCAGATTTCCTTCTTAAGGTGGTGTCTGCCTTCCACCTCAATCAGGATATTGTTCTCCCTTCCTTGTGTCCTAAGCCTAACAATGACAAGGAGTGGGTTCTGCACAATTTGGATGTCGTTCGCTGTGTGAAGTTCTATTTGGTGACTACTTCTTTTTTCCGCAAGACGGATGCTTTTTTCGTGGTGCCCTGCGGGCCCAGGAAAGGATTGGCGTCCACCAAGTCTACCATTAGTAAATGGATTCGCCAGGCCGTTGTTGGGGCCTATTCTGCTAAGGGGAGGACTCCCCCTTTTAGAATCACGCCGCACTCTACTCATGCTGTTGGTGCATCCTGGGCTTTTCAGCACCAGGCTTCGGTTGAACAAGTTTGTAAGGCTGCTACTTGGTCTTCCATTCATACTTTTTCCAAGTTTTACAAGGTTGATGTGCGGGCTTCAGCGGATGCTGTTTTTGGCCGCAAGGTTCTGCAAGCTGCAGTGGTTTGAGTTGGTACATTCTTTACTGTTTCTGGTTCCCACCCATGACGGACACTGCTATTGGATGTCCCACATGTCATGAAGATCGAAGTGGAGTGTATGGCACACTTAGAATAATACCGTTTTGTGAGTACTCACCTTTAAAACGGGTATTATGAGTGTGCCATACACTCCACTTCGCCCCACCCCTTTTTTTCAGGTATTCCGGAGTTTTTATTTGGTGAACCATTGGTTTTCATTGTTAAGGTTATAATTGGTTCTTCCTGGTCCCCTTTCTGCTTTTTTACACTGGGAAATTGGTGGGAGGTCCCAGGTATATATGGTCCGGGAGGGGCTTTCTTTTTTTTGCATATTCATCTCTGCAGAAGTTCACCCTCTACTGGAGATTACCCACATGTCATGAAGATCGAAGTGGAGTGTATGGCACACTCATAATACCCGTTTTAAAAGTGAGTACTCACAAAACGGTATTTTTTCAATGAACTGGTGCCCAGAACTGGATGGCATATTCCAGGTGAGGGCGCACCAGTGCATTGTAAAGAGCCAAAATTACATCCCTATCCAGTGATTCCATGCCTTTTTTATTGCATGATAATATATTGTTGGCCTTGGTAGCTGCTGCTTGACATTGCATGCTGTTTTTTAGCCTGTGGTCTACCAGTACCCCCAGATCCTTCTCAACAAGTGTTTCTCCCAGTTTTATATCTACAGCCACCCCTCTGTCCAGGCTTCTACTCACCTCCTCATAGAAGCCAATCAGGTTAGTCTGGCAGCTTCTGTCCTTAGTAAAACTGTGCTGGTTGTCACTTATATTATACATGGTTACATATTCGTGTATGTAGTCCCTTAATAGCCCCTCAAGCAATTTTCCCACAATGGATGTTAAACTTACAGGTCTGTAATTGCCCAGAGAAGACATTTGAGAATAACATTTGCCATTCTCCATTGGCACCAGTTGTTATTGAGCCTTTAAAGACCAAGAACAGGGTTGAGATAAGATAACTGAGCCGAATACTTTTAGAACTCTTGGGTGAAGTCCATCTGGTCCTGCAGTTTTATTAACATTTAAATTATTTAGTCATTCTTGGATGATATCAATGTTTAGCTTGTTGAGTGTTATATCTGGGCTATTGCTATTAGTGGCATCTCCTGTGTTGGTTTCTTTCTCCTCTCTTGTGTACACAGAGCTGAAGAATCCATTTAACAGCTCCGCCTGCTCTTCATCCCCAGTGACCATTTCCTCATTATCATTAATTAAGGACACCTACCTGTTCTGATTTAGTTTTCTTTGAATTTATATACCGTATTTGCCGGCGTATAAGACTTTTTCTCCCTGTAAAACATGCCTCCAAGTGGGGGGTCGTATTATACGCCGGGTGCACCTGGGTCACATACAGCGGCGAGCATCAGCAGCCATTCTGCTGGGCTGGAAGCAGTGGCGCTCCCCCCGCAGCCTGGTCCGAAGCTGCAGAAGGTAGCCGGGAACTGTCAGTGTATGTGTGTGTGCAGCTCCCCCTGCGCTGCCCCTCTCCCCCCTCTCTTCCTCCTCTCCCCCCCTCCCTCCTGTTTCCTGTGTCAACACGCCATTATATCTTTCCCTTCCTCTGGCCCTGTGTGATGATGTGATGAAGTGCAGTGCCGTCTCTCCACGGTCTCCTCTCCGTGGAGCTCCCCCGCGCTGCCCCTCTCCCCCCTCTCTTCCTCCTCTCCCCCTCCTCCCTCCTGTTTTCTGTGTCAGCGTGCGCCAGTATGTGTTCCCCTTCCCGGGCCGTGTGTGAAGTGATGAGCTGCCGGGACTGACTTGCTGATAAGAAGATGGCCACAGAAGAAACATGAAGCATCAGAGCAGGTCAGAAGGCAAACTGTCAGTACCTCAAAGCAGACCCAATCCCAGGAGTTTCCCTCACCTGGTTTTTGGTCTACATTACAGGGGCATCCAAATTTTAGATAACCATGTGTGTGAAACCCACATTAGTTTTTACTCAACTCCAACCACCCACCCACGGCGCATGCACAGGCTAACATTTAATCAGAAAAGATTGTGGTGCATATTATTGACCACAATCTATTCTGAATGCAGCAACCTCTGCTGATTGCTCCTTGGTGCTATGCACACCACTGCCTGCCATTCAAATATGCTGGCAGTGGATGCCACATGAGCTGCAGGAGTAACAGGGATTCACACAGCCAGGCAACCCGTATTGGGATGCCCTAGGAACAAGCTGTAACCCAGCCTTTGAGTGCTTTAGAGCTGTTTTACCAGAGTTTTGGTGTGTTTTGAAGTGGATCAATTCCTGATTTGGGATACCCAACTGTGTCAACCCCCCTGGATCAATGCATAAACGTACCTATCCAGTGATCCAACGGTGCATGCGCGAGCGGGGATGGCTCCATTTGAACTTTAGCCATCGTGTTGTTGCCTTCACAGGACAGGTAAAGTGTTTAATCCCAAATTGGGATGCCTCATTATCAACACCCACTATTGCCTAGGTGCTGGTCCTGCTGCATCACTATTAAACATCCAGAAAAGAATATTTGGTTTCTGAGCACTAGAAAAGAACAGCAGAAAATCACAGACATGATCACTGGCAGGGGCCCACTGTGACACTGTCGCCCAAGGGCCCATCAAAACCCGGAGCCAGCCCTGGCAGGTGTAAACAAGGGTTTGATAACATACAGGACAGTTTTCCTGCATGTCATAGGCATTTGAATATAAATTAACATGTTGAAATAAAATCTGATGTTCTTTTACGTTTTATTTGGTGTGCGGAAGAGGGAGTAGTCTTATACGGCGAGTATATAACAAACTCTATATACGAATACGAATACTTTATTGACTGCCAAGTAAGTACAGGATACATACAAGGAATGCTTTTTGGAAGGGAGGTACCCCTTTAGAGCTATAAACATTAAATATAAAATTAAACATTTTTACATATTATACATATTATACATTTTAACATACCGTATAAGACGACTTTCTGCCCCTGAAAAACATACTTCCATGTGGGTGGTCGTCTTATACGCCGGGTGCATGGGTGACATACCTTTAGATCAGAGCCGTAGCAGCCAGCTACAGCTTCATGCAAGGGGGCGCAGCCAGGGATGTATCAATTTAATAAAAAAAAAAAAACAACTTGCGAGCGATCCCAGCCCTGACAAGCCCAGCTCCGCCCCATCCCTGCTTGCAGCTGCAGCCTGTCTTCTTCCTATGATAGGAGCGACGTGCTGGAGATGGGGGCGTGGCACTGCATCAGATGTACGCATGAATGGAGGAGCACCTATAATGCTGACCTTGTGGTAAGACAGAGGGGCGTAGCGTGGGGGTGGGCGCTGTGTTGCCAGGGGGCGGGAGTTAGAAGAAGGGCAGCCAGGCTGTGTGTGTGTGATCACTGGGGCCGCACAGGCAGAGGAGCAGCGTGTGGCTTCCTGATTCAGGAGGCTCCGCCCCCCCCAGACGCATCATTAACCTGCTGCCTGTTTCTCCCAGCCTGTGAGGAAGAAATCTGCAGCACTGCTAAGCTTCGTGTATGCAGGTGTGTGTGTGTGTCTCTCTCTGTCTGTCTGTCTGTGACACTGTCTATGTGTGTCTGTGTGTCTGTGTCTGTCTGTGACACTGTCTGTCTGTCTGTGTGTGTGTGTGTGTGTGTGTGTGTGTGTCTGTCTGTCTGTCTGTCTGTGACACTGTCTATCTGTCTGTGTGTCTGTGACACTGTCTATGTGTGTCTGTGTGTCTGTGTCTGTCTGTGACACTGTCTGTCTGTCTGTGTGTGTGTGTGTGTGTGTGTGTGTGTGTGTGTGTGTGTGTGTCTGTCTGTCTGTCTGTCTGTGACACTGTCTTTCTGTCTGTGTGTGTGTGTGTCTGTCTGTGACACTGTCTATCTGTGTGTGTGTGTGTCTGTCTGTGACACTGTCTGTCTGTCTGTCTGTGTGCCTGTCTGTCTGTGACACTGTCTATCTGTCTGTGTGTCTGTGACACTGTCTATGTGTGTCTGTGTGTCTGTGTCTGTCTGTGACACTGTCTGTCTGTCTGTGTGTGTGTGTGTGTGTGTGTGTGTGTGTGTGTGTGTCTGTCTGTCTGTCTGTCTGTGACACTGTCTTTCTGTCTGTGTGTGTGTGTGTCTGTCTGTGACACTGTCTATCTGTGTGTGTGTGTGTCTGTCTGTGACACTGTCTGTCTGTCTGTCTGTGTGCCTGTCTGTCTGTGACACTGTCTATCTGTGTGTGTGTCTGTCTGTGACACTGTCTATCTGTGTGTGTGTGTGTGTGTGTGTGTGTGTGTGTGTGTGCCTGTGACACTGTCTATGTGTGTGTGTGTTTGTGTGTGTCTGTCTGTGACACTGTCTGTCTGTCTGTGTGTGTGTCTGTCTGTGACACTGTCTATCTGTGTGTGTGTGTGTGTGTGTGTGTGTGTGTGTGTGTGTGTGTGTGTGTGTCTGTCTGTGACACTGTCTATCTGTGTGTGTGTCTGTCTGTCTGTCTGTGACACTGTCTATCTGTGTGTGTGTGTGTGTCTGTCTGTCTGTGACACTGTCTATCTGTCTGTGTGTGTGTGTGTGTGTCTGTCTGTCTGTGACACTGTCTATCTGTGTGTGTCTGTCTGTGACACTGTCTATCTGTCTGTGTGTGTGTGCGTGTCTGTGTCTCTCTCTGTAAGACTTTATATGTAATTACCATTTAATAAAGCACTGACCAATCTGGCTTTGGTTTGCATGATGGGACCCTGATTAAAGCAGAACAAAATCCAGCAGCAGCCGGTAAGGAATCTAAAAGATTCCAGGGCCTGCCGCAGGCTTTTCCCCGATTGGAATGCCCCACTGTGTGGACACCCTCCCAGACGCCCATAAAAACTCACCTTTCCCCACTCCAGTGGCGATTGTGCGGGCTCTCGTCTAATGAGAGCCGCCTGCTTTGACGTCATTGTTTACAACAGAGAGCATGTGCGTCTTATGGGTGCTCCCACCCCAGCCATTCTGATAGGCGCACCAGGCAGGTGAGTTTTTTTGGCTTTCCCGGGGGTTTCACACAGCAGGGCATCCCACTTTAGGATGCCCCGACGGCATCGACAGTTTTCCTGCATGTCATAAGCATTTGAATATAAATTAAACATGTTGAAAGCAAATCTGATGTTCTTTCACGTTTTATTTGGTGTGTGGAAGGTGTGCGGAAGAGGGAGTAGTCTTATACGGCGAGTATATAACAAACTCTATATTTTGAGTGGAAATGTTGGGGGGTCGTCCTATACGCCGGCAAATACTGTATATACATATGATGTTGTTGGTAACTCAGTGACATGGTAGAGTCAGGAAGTTTGTGGCAGGTTAATCAGTGGTGGTTATTTAGCGCCTTAACGGCTAGAGGAAAAAAGCTATTTTTGTACCTAGAGGTTCTGGTCGAGAGAGCCAGGTACCTCCGGCAAGTTTGAAAAAAGAATGACCTGGGAGTGTTGGGTCCTCAGCTATTTTTTTTGCCTTTGAGCAGATTCTTTCTGTGAATTGTTCCTCCAGGGATAGTAAGGGGCATCCAATGATCCGCTCAGCAGTCCTAGTAATCCTCTTCAGCCTGTTCTTGTCCTTGGCTGTGATCCCGCAGTACCAGACCATGAAGTAGGAGGTCAGAAGCCTATGGCACCATTGTAAAAGGTCTTTAGGATACTTTTAGACATACCGTATCTTGCTAGTTGTCTCAAGAAGTATAGTCTCTGTTGGGCCTTCTTCAAGATGACGGTAGCTTGCCTGCTCCACTTCAAGTCTTGCGTGATCACAGTGCCGTGAAATTTTGTGCTGGTAGCGATATTGACTTTGCCATTACCGATGGAAATGGGACGATGCGTTAGGTGGGATCGTCTGAAGTCAATTACGAGTTCAACTGTTTTCTAGATGTTCAGGATAAGGTTGTTCTCTTCACACCAGGACTCCAGGTTTTTTACTTGTGTTCGGTAGGGAGACTCATCATTGTCGTTGATGAGGCCTACCAAGGTGGTATCATCTGCATACTTGATGATCTTGATAGATGAGTCTGAGGATTTGAATCGTTTGTGTAGATGGAAAAGAGAAGGGGAGACAGAACACATCCCTGTGGTGCACCTATATTTGTTGATCTGGATGAGGAAATAAAGGGGCCCAGTTTGACTCTCTGGGTCCTGTTCGTGAGAAAGTTAGTAATCCAGCCAGATAAACCTGGTGAGATGCCCAGTGAAAGCATTTTCCCATGGAGAATTTGTGGGTCAATGGTGTTGAAGGCGGATGAGAAATCCACAAATAAGAGTCTGGTATATGAACTGGGTTGATCAACATGGTCTAATGTTAGCTTGATTGCCAGATTGACCGCGTCTTCTGCAGATATGTTTGCTTTGTAAGCAAACTGCAGTGGATCCCACTGTGAGCCAATAGCCTCCTTTAGGAATGGTATTACCAGTCGTTTGAAGATTTTCATAACCACTGGGGTCAGAGCAATAGGTCTGTAGTCTTTCAAGGCTGAAGCTGATGACTACTTTGGGATTGGAATGATGACTGAGTTCTTCAGACAGTAAGGGACTATTCCAACCTCAAGTGAACTCCTGAAGATAAGTAAGGACTGGGGAAATCTGTTCCGCACATACTTTAAGGCAAGTTGTGGAAATCCCATCAGGGCCAGATGCTTTCCTGGTGTTGAGCATCAGTAGAATCTTCTTGACATCTGACACTTCAAGGTTCAGTGTGGATGAAGTCAATGGGTAGGATGTCCCACTTGCCATTGGAGGGGGGCTTACAGGTCCTTTTCCAGGCTTAATTGCGTCAAACCTGCTGTAGAACTGATTCAGTTCCTCAGCGAGGTCCTTGCTCGGATTGATGGTAAGGGCGGTGCCTTTGAAATTTGTGATTTGCTTTAAGCCCGACCAAAGTGCTCTGGAATTGGATGAAGAAAATGTCTCCTCTAATTTGGATGAGTATGACCTTTTTGCAGCTTTTATCTCCTTTGTGAGTAGATTCCTAAATGTCCTATAATCAGTGAGATTACCATGTTTGTGGGCTGTCTCCTTTTTCTTCCCAAGGGCTTTGATTGAGCTGTTGAACCATGGTTTGTTGTGCATCTGTTTCCTAAAGGTCCTGGTTGGAATCAGCATGTCCTCACAGAATTTGATGTATGACGTGACCTTATCGGTCCAGTCACTGATGTTTTCTGCGTTCTCAAAGATTTCCCAGTTAGTGGAATCGAAGCATGCTTGTAGATTAGATTTTGCTTCCACTGTCCATCTCTTTGTAGTAATAAGGGAAGGCTTGCAGGATTTCAGTTGTTGTCTGTATGCTGGTACCAGGTGGATAAGGGCGTGATCTGAATGGCCAAGTGCTGCTTTGACTATGGGTTTGTAGGCTCCTTTGATTGTAGTATAGCAATGGTCTAGGGAATTCTCACCTCTGGTGGGACAGGTAATGTGCTGGATGAACTTCGGAAGTTCTAAGTTCTAAGTTGAGCTTAGCCTGGTTGAAGTCACCCAGTATGATGATAAGGGCCTGGGGGTGTTTCCTTTCACATTCACTAATACAGTTAACCAAGCATTCTAAGGCAGATTTTCCAGATACCTGCGGCGGAATGTAAACGCCAATCAAGATAACTGAGGAAAATTCTCTTGGGGCGTAGAAGGGTCTGCAGTTGACTGCCAATAGTTCTAGGCATGTTGAACAGCTTTGAGCCAGGATATTTATGTCCTTGCACCAGTTTAAGTTTACATAAAAACAGATGCCGCCTCCTCGATTTCTGCGCTGAGACACAGTTCCTGTCTGCACGGACAATGTTAAAGTTTGGGAGATCCAGGGCCGCATTAGGAATGTTGTCATTAAGCCAGGTCTCAGTGAAGCAAAGAATGGCTGAATTTGCAAACTCAGGATAATTGTTGCACAGCATTTGTAGTTCCTCTATTTTGTTGGGAAGTGAACGCAGATTGGCCAGGTGCACGGACGGAAGAGCCGAACGCAAACCTCTCTTTTTTTGTCTGACCAGGACCCCAGCTCTTTTTCCCCTTCGCCTCCGTTTTACCTGGCGTTTGTGGCCTATCTTGGCAATGTGGACCATAACCAAGACTCTGAGGGCATAAAAGGATGGCCACTCGGGTACAGGTTTTTAAGAGTGTTTCCCTGGTGTATGTGAGGCACATGGTGATCAGTGGACAGGACGCACCATATGGAAGTGAAAGAGGGCTGTGATCAGTGGACAGGATGTATCAGATGGAAGTGGAAGTCATTGTGATCAGTGGACAGGACGCACCAGGGTGAAAGAGGGTTGTGATCAGTGGTCAGGACGCATCAGATGGAAGTGGGTTGTAGATAACTAGGATTCTGGCTATACCGCAAGCGCTAGAGCCCTCTGATCTTTAAATATATATATATATATATATATATATATATATATATATATATATTTTTTTTTTTTTTTTTTTTTAATATAAATTAATTTAAAATTAAATTAATTTAAATTGAGTATAAAGGTTGAACAATAGTGCCCAGATTGTCAATGCCTGTGTAGTTGGTTATGAGTTTGCCTTGAGTTGTTGGCTTTTAGTTGTGTTGGCTTAATTGAGTCAGAGAGGGTGCTGGCTCTTTACATTTTGTAACCCAGCTAGTCTGCGTAGTGACGCAGCCAGCTGGGTCATCTGAGTCTCATCTTATGTCAGCCGCAGCAGGAACCTCTCCATCGCAGCCTCCCAGCTCAGCTCCACGCTGTCCTGCTTGATCTTCACCTCTACCGCCGCTGGGATCTGGGGTCTGGATCTGGATGCCTGTCGCCGGGGATGGGGGTGGACAGCTCCGCCGCATTTCACCGCCGCCGAAATATGGATGCCTGGCTCCGGGGATGGGGGGGACAACACCGCCACACTCGCTGCCGCCGAGATATGGATGGGGGGGCACCGCCACACTCCGAGTGGAAATGTTGGGGAGTCGTCTTATACTCCCAGTCGTCTTATACGCCGGCAAATATGGTATTTAAAAAAATCGTTTAGGGTTTGTTTTGCTTTCTTTGGCCACATCTCTTTCATTTTGTGCTTTTGCCTTTCTCTTGTTTCTTTATTGCCCTTTTAACCGCAGGTGTCAACCATGAGGAGTTTCATTTTAGCCGCTTCAAAGGACTAAATTTTGCAACGTTGGTACTCACAGTTGATTTAAAGCACTCCCATTTGGCATCTGTATCCTTATTCCTCAACAGATGCTCCCAGTCTATGTCCTGGAGTGCAGCTCTGAGCCTGGGGAAGTTGGCGTTCCTAAAATTCAGTGCTTTTGCCCTCCCCGACAGAAAATATTTCTTACAGTTTATGTTGAATACAACTATGTTTTGGTCACTGTTACCAAGATTTTCATATACTGTTAGCGTCCCTATCAGGTCATCATCGTTTGATCCCTAGTAGGTGCCTCCCGCTATCGTTCATGTGTAGCGAATGGCACAGGCAGTATTCCAGAGAATACAACCTTGGAGGTCCTTCTCTTCAACTTGTTGCCTAATTCCTTAAATGTATTCTTAAGGATCCTCCATTTCCCTTAATTCTGTCATTGGTCCCCACGTGGATCATGACAGCCGGGTCATCCCCAACCCCTCCCAGTAATTTATCCACCCTTTCCACCACATGCCGAACCCTGGCACCAGGGATACAGCAAACCATTCAGTTGAGACGATCTTGGTGACAAATTATTATCAGTCCGCCTGATAATAGAATCCCCTATTGCCAACTGTCTAGTCCTGCCTGCAGTCCCAACCACCCGCTCACTAGCTGGGCTGTCCTCCCAGCTGTTAGGGAGAGCAGTATCTGCTAGGGCTGCCATTTCTGAGACTAACACTCTTGCATCATTACCCAACTTGGCAATTTTGCTAGGGTGTGCAGACACAGGTATGGCCTTCCTTTTCTGTGCACCCTTTCTACTCCCTCTATCTACATTTACCCAGCTACTTATCTGCTCCTCCTGACTCATTACTCCAGTGATTTGACTAATCTGGTACTCAAGGTATGTTTGACAATTGGAAAATGATGCTAGCTTTTATTGTAATCTATTTTGATCTTGGAATAGCCAGTAATTAAAGTTTTGACAATTTGTTTGATAATAAGTGATTCAACACACATGTTTTTTTTATTTCTTCCAGAGCTTGGCCAAGTTAACCGATGGTTTCAGAAACAGCTGTTGTATCTCAGACTCCATGCACAACATTCACAATTCAATCAGTGACCCCTGTTTACCTCAACAATACTGTGATGCCTGTTCACAGACAGATAACATTGAAGAGGTAATGTTTAGTCTTCAACAACCTTTTATTGCTGCACAGCATTGTATAGTGTGAATGGAAAGAAGCTGGCTGAATTTGCACACGTGTAAAAATCACTGAAGATTAGTGAAATGGCTAACGCTGATAGTGGTTGATTAATTGTATGTACACATACTAGAGGTGGCATTTGAGTAGGTTTGCATTATCTATAATGTTGCAATAATGTATTAAATTACGTATTTAATGAAGCCATATTGCTGACCTGTTGTCCAAATCAAATATTGCATTTTTGTATGAATTTCATCTTATAAGTGCACATACTAATGCACGGTATAAAGCCGCTGATTTAAACTTAATGCCGGCATAGGTGCGTCGGCGGCCACATCCCTGGCTTCTTTGTGTAGTGTGCGCTTCCGCGTGTCCAGCCTATTTAAATAGCTGGGCGTGGGGTACATGCACAGCTACAGGGAAGCCAGGGATGAGGCCACCAGCGAAAAAGCATTGCTGGCCCCCCCTGGGAAAAAGTAAGATTACCAGCAACCCTGCGGGTTTCACACAGCGGGTCATCCGATAAAGGATGCCCCAGGGGCAGGCTAATGGCCATCCCTGGAATTTTTTTAGATTCCATGGCGGTGTGATTGGTCCATTATCAAGCTTATAACAGAAATACATTTTGCAGGGTTTTTGTCCTCCTTAGTACATTGGATCAAATTAGACCCCCACTAAAATCCCACTGCTAAATGTATTCCTTTGAATAGTGGGCTTAGGTTCCCATTATATTTATGATATCAGGGAAAACAGTTGCTTGGACGTTGGCATTGCTATTTCACCTTTAGCTCTATGCACCTGCATGTTGTTTCCATCTGCCATAGTAGTAATACATTTCCCCATAGGTTTCCAACTACTATGTTACATGTTTCTGAACATGTTCTCAAGTACAATGCTAATTACAGTTACTGTAGTTCTCCTGTAAAGCCTAACTACTTCTTTGTAGTGTGGGGAATTGGTTATACTTACTGTGTCCAAGGATTACCTGTATGTGGGCCTCCTTAGCAATAACAGCTTAATGGCGCTTAAACTGGACCTTCAGCATGATTTAATGAATAGCCCCAACCCTTAAAAAACTATTCCCCAGGATCTAAAATTAATATTTTCCAAGTATACAGCACGTCCTGTTTCACTTATTTCTTATGTCTGGGTTATCCGCCACAAGGTGGCGCAGTGGACTGCAGAAAGACATGTGGCATCTCTCTGCCCTATAAAAAGCCAGGAACCTCCCACAAATTCCCAGTTTCCTTCTGCAGTCAGACTGCGAAGATAGAAGATGGCTCTCTCTCTCTTGCGCAGGTGAGCGAGGCAACCAAGCCTGCGGCCCTGCAAGTCTATTCCCATCCGATTCTGGACTTCCACTGCCTCCCTGCCTCGGCTGATAGATCGCGTAAAGGTAGAAGAGCACTAGGGTCAACTGCTCTAGGAGCGCTGCTCCAAGCCGCAGACCCTGTACTACAAAGGGGAGCCGGCCATAGGCTTTATGGTGAGCCTGATTGGTATGCGGAGTTCATGCACTGCCTTCTGAGGGGGTGAGTTATTTGGGGACTATGTCCTCTTCTTTTACTTCTGGGGCTCCACCCCCTCCCCTCCCTGGCCATAGATACTCGCCGCTGCCTTCCCTCGTCTCCCTCTCTT
The DNA here is from genome assembly GCA_027917425.1 of Gastrophryne carolinensis. Taxonomy (NCBI): domain Eukaryota; kingdom Metazoa; phylum Chordata; class Amphibia; order Anura; family Microhylidae; genus Gastrophryne; species Gastrophryne carolinensis. The sequence continues at coordinate 364,405,553 of CM051236.1, forward strand.
CTCCCCTCTCTCTGACTCTGTTCGGGGAGGGGGAGGGCGGGTGGCAGTGGTGGTGAGTGGTGTTTTTTCTGAGGTAATTTGGCGATTTTGGTGTGTTTTTTGGTGTTTTTAGCTGCCGCGCAGCTTTGTACTACGCTCCGCGACTGTGGGCGCTATAACCTGAGGTAATTTTGCTTTGTCATGGCGCCAGCCAGGTCACGTGTGGTGTTTTCTGAGGTAATTTGGCGATTTTGGTGTGTTTTTTGGTGTTTTTAGCTGCCGCGCAGCTTTGTACTATGCTCCGCGGCTGTGGGCGCTATAACCTGAGGTAATTTTGCTTTGTCATGGCACCGGCCAGGTCACGTGTGGTGTTTTCTGGCGTAATTTGGCGATTTTGGTGTGTTTTTTGGTGTTTTTAGCTGCCGCGCAGCTTTGTACTATGCTCCGCGGCTGTGGGCGCTATAACCTGAAGTAATTTTGCTTTGTCATGGCACCAGCCAGGTCACGTGTGGTGTTTTCTGGCGTAATTTGGCGATTTTGGTGTGTTTTTTGGTGTTTTTAGCTGCCACAAAGCTTTGTACTACGCTACACGGCTGTGGGCACTATAACCTGAGGTAATTTTGCTTTGTCATGGCCCTGGCCACGTGAGCGCCGTTTTCGCGCCCTTCGACGCTGGGCCTGGTGATGCTGTGGATCGCGCTGTTCCCCTGCAGCCCGTCCCTCGAGGTACCTCAGCCGGCGCCATTTTTTACAACCTGCGTGTCTGGTTTTCTTCATTCCCGGCTGCAGCGCTGCTTTCCCTGGTGTATCGTTTACCTAGTGGTCTGTGCCTGAGTGACCCCGCGGTGTCTTTGGTCCGTGAGTCCCCCTTTGGGGGGGTTTTTATTGACCCTGGGATTTTCATGTGCTGTGGGATGGTCATGTGTATTTTTACTTATGTCTTTCAGGCGGGATACCATTGGGTTGTGGTTCTCCCGGCTTACTCCTTCCTCCCCCTCACTCCCCCTTCACAAAATAGACTTCTGGGGGCATCCTGTGGGAGGGCATCCCGGGTGGCTTATGTCTTAAGCCTTTACCCACTACTGGTCTATTGCGCCTGTGATAATCACCATATGGAGGCTTTAGGGGATAGCGCGTTTGGGGGCACTGCGGGGCAAGCCAGGCTATGTTCCATGTGTGGGTATCCCCTGTGATTAACAGTGTCATGGTGTGCGAATGCCGTGTGCTGACAGTATCATTGCTGCCCCTGAGGTGGCTAAGAGAAAGCAGGAGGAGCTCTTTCGCCCTGCTAAACAGCGTCCAGAGTTCCCTGAGCAGGAACATTTTACCATTTTGGTACTTAAAGAATGGGAACGTCCTAGCAGGCTACCTGCTGTGTCCAAGGGTTGGATAAAAGGTATCCCTTTCCTGCTGATCTTGTTAAGAAGGCTTGTCCAATACTTCGATCATGCCTTCCCCTGACACTTCCTCTCTGAGGGATGGTGAGGACCGGCGCATGGATCAATTGGCCTGCCAAGCTTTTACCTGTGTGGGGGCTGGATTGCGTCTGACCTGTGCCGCTGCCATTACTGCTATTGACCTCAAGAGGCTGCTCAAGCATCTCCTTGATGGTGCTACGGGGGGGGGGGGGGGGGGAACTATAGTAGTCTCTTACTTTGTTCTGATTTAGAGGCCATTTCGGGGGTCCTCCATCCTCCTCCCTTCCCTTCGGCTCCCAGAGGAGGTCGTGGCTCCCTCTTCTCTAGTGGCCGCAGAGATTCTTGGGGCCATGGCAGATCCCGTGGTCGTCCCGGTCTCTCCTGGATACCAAGCCCAAACCCTCTCACAAGCTCCCTCAGGCATGAAGGGGCGCCCTCACCCATCAGGGTGGGGGGACGGTTTCAGCTCTTTGCTCACGTCTGGAGGCTTCACGTCTCAGACCGGTGGATACAGGAGGTATTGTCCTCTGGTTACAAGATCTGAAGGGACTTAACAAATTGTCAGATTCAAGCATTTTCGCATGGAGACGCTATGCTCTGCTGTCAGTACCCTTCGCCCGGGCGACTTCATGACCACTGTGGACATCAAGGATGCTTATCTTCATGTGTCTATCTTTCCAGGTCATCAGAGATTTCTAAAGGGTTCGCGCTGGAGGATCAGCATTACCAGTTTGCGGCTCTGCCCTTCGGTGGCACCTCGGGTGTTCACCAAGATACTGGCGGGAGTGATGGCTCTGCTACGGATCCAGGGCATCCGCATCATTCCTTACCTGGACGACATCCTGATTGTGGCCCAGTCCTTTCCTCGAGCAGGACACTCAGATGGTGACCTCCACTCTGGAGTCCTTCAGCTGGGTGTTCAACTTTCCCAAGTCTTCTCTGTCCCCATCCTTGGTGAGGTCCTTTCTGGGCATGACTCTGGATACCTCTCAGGTTGGGGTGTTCAAGGTGTGGAGGATCTTCAGATGCAGGCTCGGCCTCTGCTATCATGTCCTCATCCCGTCATCCGTCAGGGGATGCAGTTGGGCCTGATGGTGCCCTGCTTCGAGGCAGTCCCCTTTGTTCAGTTTCACATGAGACATCGTTACTCCTCTTGTCAGTTTGGTATCTGTGTCCTTGGATCAAGAGTTTGCTCTGTCCCCTCTGGCCAGACGGTCCCTCTCGTCATGGCTGGACTCAAGGAACCTTCTAGTGCGCAGGACCTTCCTGCCCCCGTGCTGGGAGAAGGTCACCACAGATGCCGGTCTGACCGGTTGCGGAGGCTTCTGGAAGTCCCTGAGGTTCCAGGGTCGGGGGAGCCCACAAGAGGCCCATGCTTCCATCAAAGTCCTGGAACTGAGGGCGATCAGATTGGTTCTTTGTCGCCTGACCACTCACCTTCGGGGTCGGGCTGTTCAGATCCGCTCAGTCAACCAGACGGTGGTTGCCTACATCATTAATCAGGGAGGAACTTGGAGCAAGCGAGCCTTCAAGGAAGTGTCCCTGATCCTGTCTTGGGCGGAACAGCATGTTCCCAGCATCTCAGCAGTCTACATTCCGGGGGTGGAGAACCAGGAGGCGGACTCCCTGAGCAGGGGGACGTCTTGTATGGGGGAATGGTCCCTCAACAACCGGGTGTTCTCTCCCTGTGTCATCGCTGGGGGCTGCCGGACGTGGACCTGTTTGCGTTTCATCGCAATCACAAACTTCCCAGATTTGTCTTTCTGTCTCAGGTTCCTCTGGCCTTCGCCATGGATAAATTGGCTATTCCTTGGAAGAAGTTTCGGCTTCTCTATGTGTTCCCTCTGTTTCCTCTCCTGGGCAGAGCCATGTGCAAGACAGTCCAGGAGCAGGTACCTGCCATCCTGGTGGCCCCTTGTTGGCCAAGAAGGGTTTGGTTCGCAGACGTCGTGCAGTTGGCAGTAGACCGGTACGTCTTGCCCAAGGATCCAGATCTCCTCACTCAGGGGCAGCTACGCCACCCCAATTTACAAACGCTGGCTTTAACGGCTTGGCTGCTGAAACCTCCATCTTGATGGAAAAGGGGTTACTTGCTTCTTTTGCTGATACCATGATTAGGACTAGGAAGAAGTCCTCGTCTTTTATCTATTACAGGGTCTGGCATGCTTACATTGCCTGGTGTGAGTCCAAGTCTCTTCCCTGTAGGGTGTTTACTTTTCCCAGAATTCTGGAATTCTTGTAACATGGTTTGGATTTGGGCCTTCAACTTAGTACCCTCAAAGGCCATGTTTCAGCTCTGGCAATTTTTTTCCAAAGATTTTTTGCCAATCACCGGCTGGTTAAAACTTTTTTCCAGGGTGTTTCTCATGTGCGTCCACCCCATAAGCCTTTGCTACCAGTCTGGGATCTGAATCTGGTGTTGTCTGCTATGCAAGGGCCTCCCTTTGAGCCTATCCGTAAGGCCGCCTTGCCCATTTTGATACTTAAGGTAGCCTTTTTGGTGGCTGTCACTTCTGTAAGGTGAGTTTCTAAGTTAGCGGCGCTTTCCTTCAAACCTCCTTATTTTGAGCGGCATCAGGATAAGGTGGTGTTTCGGCTTAAGCCAGATTTCTTGCCTAAGGTTGTGTCTACCTTTCATCTAAATCAGGACATTGTCTTGCTTTCATTGTGTCCTAATCCTGCTAATTCCAAGGAGCGGACTCTGTATTCTGTGGATGTGGTCAGGGCTCTGAAGTACTCTTTGGTTGCTACTGAGACTTTTAGGAAGTCTGATGCTCTGTTTGTTCTCACTTCTGGGTCTAGGAAGGGTTTGCCTCTGGCTAAATCCACTATCAGCAAGTAGATCCTTCAGGCGGTGGTGTAGGCCTATTCTGCTAAGGGGTAGGATCCTCCCTTCCGTTTTACTGCTCATTCCACTCGTGTTATTGGTGCGTCTTGGGCCTTTCAGCACCAAGCTTCTGTTGAACAAGTTTGTAAGGCCACAACTTGGTCTTCTGTTCATACTTTTTCCAAGTTTTACAAGGTTGATGTTAGGGCCTCAGCTGATACTGCTTTTGGCCGCAAGGTTCTTCAGGCGGCAGTGGTTTGAACTGCCCGGCGTTGCTTTTTGGGGATCCCACCCTACTTTACAGACACTGCTTTTGGATGTCCCAGACGTAAGAAATAAGAACGTGCTGTATACTTGGAAAAATACAATTCTGTGAGTACTCACCTGTAGAATTGGTATTATAAGTATACAGCACGTCCTGTTTCATCCCTCCCTTGTTATTATTATTCTTGGTCACCTCTGTATGGTGATTTGTTCAAATGTTCATTTTGGGATTTCTTTCATTATTGTTCTCCCGGCTTCTTGTCTAACTGCTTTGTAACACTGGGAATTTGTGGGAGGTTCCTGGCTTTTTATAGGGCCGGGAGATGCCACAAGTCTCTCTGCAGTCCACTGCGCCACCTTGTGGCGGATAACCCAGATGTAAGGAATAAGTGAAACAGGACACGCTGTATACTACAAAAACAATTCTACAGGTGAGTACTCACAGAATTGTATTTTTACGTTTTTATTCACTTACTTAATTTTCCTTCCCCCCACCGGGCTGCAACTCGGTTCAGGACTCCAGGATACGGGTGCCGCCATCTTGACTCAGAAGCATCACACATACTGAGGAGAGGAGAGGGGGTTAAATTACAGGGGGCGGGGTTATAGTTGTGCTTTACACAGACAGAGCTGAGTTGGGGTCAGGGAAAGGACAGCAATCCCAGAATGCAGAGCGACACAGTCAGAAGACACTTCCTGTTTGCAGGCTGCCTGATGCTCCATGAGCCGCCATCTTGGATGTTTAAAGGCTCATAACATGCAGTAGATGCAGGTAGGATGATTTTTAATGTGAGCAATCTGTATGTACAGGGTGGAGGAAACATAGAAGATATGCTCTTATTCAGGGTGAAGGTCCGCTTTAAGGAATATGGTTTATATGCCTCTCTCTTCATTGTTTTTTTGTTTTTGTCTTTTCAATGTGTATTAATGGTTTTCTTTTTTTACCTTCAACAGTATGGTTATGACGATAAAGCCAGACTTGTGGACAGAGTAAGGCTAAATTGGCAGTATGAGGAAGCCAAAAAGAGGTGATACATTTCAACTATCTATTGTAGCAATCTTATGCTACAATTCACTTGAATAATTGCTAATCCATTTTTACTTTTAAATTTTTTAGGAGCCCCAGTGTGGCAATGTCAGTGTAATCATCAGGATGCCAGACTATGTTAGCAGAATGTATTTTGTATTAGCATATGTATTTTGTTTGCTAGTTCAAGAGATAAGCCAAATCAGGTTCTAGAACCATAGGCAAGAAATGAGGCCAAGCAGACCTCCAGTTAAAAAATAAAAGCTTAGTAAATTGCTCCTCCAAAGCCCCCCTCTGGCAATCAGTAATATAAGCTATTTGAGAGGGCTTAACCTACTGCAGTTATTGTGAAATAACAGGCACTTGCTTAAAGTGGATGTCCAGGCAATTTTAATCCCCCCTCCCCGACCCCAGGGGACATAGCGCTAGATCTTTGAGGAGGTAAAGCCAGGAGAGAAAGGTCTCCAAGGAAGTAAAGCCAGAGGAGAAATGCACTGGACTTCGGCTTTAAATCTCTATAAAATCTTTCCTCGTCATTAACAAAAGCAGAAAATAAAGAAAAATAACTGACAGATGACACTTTAATTCATAAAACACATGACGGCTATTGTCGGCATGTGTTTTATGAATGAAATAAGCATATGAGTGAAGTCTGCATTTTCCTCCTGCTTTTGCTGGACACAAATGCTGCATGAAAAATACATTTGCACACATTTTAAACACCCCTAAACAACCTCTGAATCGCACGCAAATATTCTCTTTGAGTACATTTGCGTGTGAGATCTTACTCTTTGCAAATGTACGCGCAAAAAAATACGCCCAAAAAAAGGTTTTTACTCATGTGAAGTATGTGCAGATTTCTTTACTCACGGCATGAATCAACCTTATAGATATACATACAGTAGTTACATAACTTCCCTCACACACAGCATTCCTTGCCTCCAGCAGTTGTTGATACAGTGCGTGAATGTCAGCGCAAAAAAAGATCTTCTTTTGGATAGCTTTGTACTGTTTTTTAGTCAGTTCTGAAGGGACAGTCCAGGCAATGAAAATCAAAAGGCAGAAAGTAGCTCATCTGATGCCTGTTCCATGTGCCTCTTCTCCATTTACTGTAGCGTGCTGTAGATGCCTTTACAGATCTCCAAAATGTGCCACTTTTTTTCTTTTCATGTTCCATGACCATGCCCCAAATCTGGTTACATGGCCACCCATGTCCCTCAGCGCTCCCAACATGAGTAAGCCTGACTACTGTGGCTTGCTGGTCTCGCTCCCACTAGGGAAAAAGGTCTAAAAGAGAATATGTCTATAGTTATGACATAGGAAGTGTCATGGTGTGCAAATGGGGTTAAGCATATAGTCATGATGAAAGCTGTGTTATTTTGGATTAAGCTTACAGTCACATTCTTCCTGTATTATGCATTCTTCTCACAATGGCCTCCAGTGTTCTGCACATTTTGTGCCGGCATCCATGTACAGTATATGTGTATTCTACACATTGGACATCTGACAACATTTTCCTCATAATAGTGCTGCGTAGGAGGAAGAATGTGCTGCTTAGAAGATATCAGTGAGACAGTTCTGAGAAAATGGCCATTTTTAATCTAGCTTGCTGCATGCTACCCCTAAGAAGCACTATGATATATGTTTCCTGTATATGGTATATGTTTCCTATGAACTGCAAAGTTTAAACCAGTGGACATATGTGGTGTGTAAAGAACACACCACATATGTCTACTGGTTTAAACTTGAAATGCAGAGAGAGGAACATAGTCATTTGGATACAGGGGAACATTTTAAAGTTCTGTAAAACAATCATAGAAAGCCAAGCACATATATTTGGAGGACATAGTATGGGTTTTCCTTGCCTTGGGATTAGAAATGGACCAATAACTGGTCGTTCCGGGCCCAGGAGTGCAGAAGACCCCAGGGCCAGCCGACTAAAGTGACCCTGTTTGGGATGCCACTGGGCATGCCCTCCAACACCCCCCCCCCCCCCACCCTCAGATCACCTTACTTTTAACTTTATCCATATGTAGTAGACACCCCACTGAAAATAAAAGATTTTAATCTTGGAAGTTTTTGTTACTGCAGTAAAATATTGAGGCTCCTGGCTCTGTTTTTCTAGTCCCTGGCTCTATTGCGATTCAGGCAGCTTGCTTAACTTAATTTGAAATAGAAGTACAGAGTTTTGTTAAGAGTTGTAGATCTGGAGACCACATAATTGTTTACAAGGGTTCTTTCATTAAGGTAAATTGCAATGGGCACCCCTGTCTCTTTTTGTCTGAAATTACAGTGTCTTACTAAAAGCTCCAACGTATTTGTATAAATGCCTGATTTTGCTAAGATGAGTCACATCATTTGAGTGTCATTGAGACAAAAGTTAGTGAAAGCCCAAAATGGGATTCCTACTCCATTGACTAACTCCTCACCACTGGTTTCCCAGGCTATTCTGTTTTGTCGCTGCAGACTGGAAGTAGGCTGAATCTCCACAACTGTGAATGTGTGTGTGTGTGTGTGTGTGTGTGTGTGTGTGTGTGTGTGTGTGTGTGTGGGGGGGGGGGGGGGGTGTTCATTAAAATGATCAAAAGAGTCAAGAGTACTCTGTGGCACCTTACTTGCAGCAGTAGCTCTGCCTTATTGTGTATTTAAAATAAAAATTCCACTAGCCATAAATACATGGGGTGATTCCATTTATGTGTTTCTTCTAGTCTCCTACATACTCCTTAGGGGAGCGTAAAAGAAATAGGTAATATGGACAATTCAAGTACCGTATTTTTCTCTCCATAATACGCATCTGACCTCTGACCATAAGACACATCTGGGGCTTGGAAGGAAAAAATAAGAAAAAAGAAAATTCTGAACCAAATGTGCTAAAATAGCACCCCCCAAGAACCAAATAATTTAACAGGCAGTGTACAGAATCTTCCGCCAACCATAACAGGCAGTGTGCAGGATCCCCCCAATACAGTGTGGCAGCATCCCCACCCCCTGAATCCCCACCATTATAGGCAATGTAGCATTCTCCGCCCTCCCATTCCCCATTACAGTATTGCATCCCCCCAATTCCCCCACTTTAGGCAGTATGGCATTCCATCCCCCCCAATTCCCCCATTATAGGCTCTGTAGCATTCTCCCCCTCCCATTTCCCTATTATTGACAATGTGGCATCCCCCAATTCCCCCATTATAAGCAGCGTGGCGTTCGACCACCCCCCTATTTCCCCATTATAGGAAGTGTGGCACTCTCCCCCCTCCTATTCCCCCAATATATGTAGTGCGACATCCTCGCATTCCCCTATTATAGGCAATGTGGCATTCTCCCCCCTCCCATTCCCCCATTATATGCAGTGCGCCATTCTCCTCCCCCAGAAAAAGCAGTAAAACCAGCACTCCAAGTGATAATCCAAAAAGAATGTATTCAAGTCAGTTGCACAAAATCCAACGTTTCGGGCGTTACAACAGGCCCCCTTCATCAGGGATAACTAACAACAAGTGCACAGGCATAGCAAGTGTTAAATACACATAATTAACCAATGATAGGCAAGGGAAATTCCCGCCTGACGTCACTAATGACGTTACAGTATGTCTATAAACCATATACAGTATGTAAACATTCCATCCGAAAACAGAGGTAAAGAACATAAATGATAGTAAATAAGGATAAAAGTATACTTACCTAAAGGTCCCCTCAGAGCCCTCCCGCAAGTCTGCAGCTCTGGCAGTTGGCTGCAGCAGCGGGGAACGCCGCTGTGAGCGAGGTCGGTTGCATGACAAACCAGTAGCGTTACATTTTTTGCAACAGAAACACCAGGTCCACCAACTCAGGGTTATGGTGATCGATCGTGTCCCCAAACCTCGTAGAGGGGGAGACAGGGAACGTCTCCTACTCCAGAGAGAAACTTTTTGGATACATAAATTGGACACTGTATCACCCCGTGGACTTAACACTTCCTTTGGTTTTCAATGTTTTCTTGAACCTAGATAATAGTTTGGTCCTTGTCTTCTATCTTTAGATATTAGTTGATCTTTGCCATCTGCTCATAAATAAACCCCCATTTCCTCCCTCCCCTCAACGCCCCCCCTTCCACCTCCCCCGTCCCCCCTCCCCTTTTCCTTTCTACCACCTTTCCCCTTTATGCCCTTTTCCCCCCTACCTGTGATGATTCTGGGCCCGGTTCTTGGGGCCTGTGTGACACAGATGAAATTCTTATTAAGATCTTTGAGGTTTTGTCAATCTCCCCTCCTGGAGAGGCTACCAAGCCTAAGAAGGAGAGTTTCCACACAGCGCCGCCGCGCTTGGAATTCCTGGAACAGGATCATTTCCAGAATCTTATATCCCAAGAATGGGAATCACCTTGTAAACTTAAAGGGGTCCCAGGGGGATTGGAAGTACCCTTTCCCTCCTGATGTGGTTAATTTTTGGTCAGCACCGATTATAGGGGTTACTAACCCCCCCTTCATGACGGCTCCTTATTACCGTACCCTTCGGGATGCTGAGGACCGGCGCATTGACAGACTGGCTTCCCACGCCTTTTCGTGTGCAGGGACGGCTCTGCGCCCGGTCTGAGCCGCGGCCATCACTGCGGTGGCCGCCAGGACTCTTGTTAGAAAAGTACTTGACCACCGGCCTGAGGACCTCCCCTGGGGGGTGTTTAATGCGCTATCAGACTGTGATGTGTTTGTGCAGTTCATCCTCTCAGCGCTGGATGACACCATTAAGATGTGTGCTAGAACCTCTGCCCTTGTGGTAGCTATTCGCCGCCTGGTCTGGCTGTGACAGTGGGGTGCTGACGATGCTACGAAAAAGGCTCTCACTGGCCTTCCCTTCAGGGGACGGCGACTATTTGGGGCCCGTTTGGACCTTTTTGGGAAAAAGGGTAAGGCACCCCTGTGCAGAAGGCCGCTCCGGCCTCCCCGGGGCAGGGCCACCCCTCCATCTCCCTACGTTAGTGTCAAACGTGAACCTGAAGTGTGCTTCCAACTGTTCGGTGTGGATTTCCACCATGAGGTAGGCAGGCAACGCCCTGGGCCCTCTGGCAGGAATAAGTCCAAATCTGCCAAGACCTCCCAAGCATGAAGGGACGCCCTCGCCCTTCTGGGCGAGGGTACTGCTGCAGCAGCTGTCTCCCATCTAGGAATGTACCTTCTCCTTCTAGTGGTTCCAGGAGGTAGTTCCCCTGGACACAGGATAGCTTTTGCTGGGCAGTCCCTCTCAGTGGTTGTCAGGGTGCTTCTAGCCCCTGTTTTTCCCTCAGGAATTGGTGCAGGCCGTACTGGGCCTACAGAGTTTGGGCTTACTTACAGGTTGCCCTTAACAGTATGGGGCTATGGCCTCTATATTAACCTTCCTCCTTCCCTCAACAGTATGAGGCAGTCTGGGCCATGCTGGCCTATGGTAGGCCTGGCTATTCTACTCTCACAGGTAGTCCCTATATGACATCTCTGTCTTGGGACACAGGCGCCCTGTGCAAGGGGGGGTTCCGACCTCCTGTGGAGTTCTAGATCTTCTTAGTTCCCCCTGTGTCTGCTGGAAACCAAGACCGTTCCTAGGCGATGTGGCAGGACCAACCCTGCGGCTTGAGGCATTGTTGGTGGCCTCTCTTTCGCTCCCAGGCTACTCGCCATGGCGCAAATGGGGGTGATGTCTCGGACATGCCTGGGGGGGGGGGGCGTCCGCATTTACCGGGTCGTCTTTCCTTACTCCCCAGTCTCTACGTCAGGCCGAGTAGATTGGTCGGCTGGCGGTTTCCCCTGGGAGTTACTGGATGGGTGCTCAGTCACCTCAATCCCTCTTGGTCCATTATCTGCTATCTCCATTCCTTGGATTCGGTTCAGGCTTGAGCCTTCTTCCTTGGCAACAAGTGGACTCCTGGTTACGGGGGCTCTGCCCCCCTTTGCTGACATCTTACTTTCACCAGGCAGGATTGCAGCTGGTGGTGGTGGCGTATAAGATGATGTCCCCTATATACCGAGCCCTTGGGCTCTTCGGCACAGTAGGTTATTGATCCTACATGGGGTTCCAGCACCCCCGGGGCTTGGTCGGTGCTCATTCCCCCTTGGTAAGGTGGTTCCTCTTGAGCTGATCATATTCAAGGGCCCTGTCAGGGGGCACCCCCTTCTTTGCTTGCATCTTCCTGTGAATGGTCACCTTGGGTAACAAGTCTCGCAGTTAGGCGGGGGGGGGGGGGCTTTTTTCCCAAGCCCCCCGTGGTTCCTAGGTAGGGTCCCTTAGAGGGTCCATCTTACCTACTGGTTGTTGCAACAGTGAGCCTTCCGTTGACTCTATGGACTTCTCCTCTTTTAGGACCTGTCTATTTGGGGACTCTTGGTCTGTTGGAAGACAACGGTCTGTTTTATTATTGGTCTGGAGCTTGAAGCAGGATGATCCCTCTGGAGGGTTCCTGATCCCGATCTGGGCGGGGGTCTACGCCCCCTGCTCCTCAGCGGTATTCGCTCCAATAGATGCCTTTCAGTGGCAGGTTATGCTATCCCGGTGGCGCTCTGAGAGCCAACTAGGGTGGCTCTGTTGGGTCTCGCTTATATCACAGGGGCTCCGCCCTTGTTTTTACTGTCCCAGAATATTCTGACTCTGGTCATGGGGGCTTAGTAAAATTATGCATAGACTTTCTATTTTATATGCCTTCTCTTCGTTCACCCTACTATGTGGGGTTCTGCGCACAGTCGTGCTGATAGAGAGACCCATGAGATTGATGGCCTGGGTGGCCTTGTGATCTGTGGTTCACAGATGCTTCTGCTGAGGTCTGCTGACCTGTACGCTCTCTCAGGAGTGCGGTTCTGCCCTTGTCAGGCCCCTTCTTTTGTCGTCTCACTCTACAGACTCTTGTCTGGTGCTTGACAGCTGATTCATTCACCCCTTGGAGACGGCCTTATCTTCTGGGTGACTTGGTATATGGGGGACTAGGAGCAAGCTTCCTCTTTCTCCGTCTATTGTGGTTCATGGTGTACCCACACTGATTGGCATGAGTTTTGGTCTCTTACCTGTTGGACGTTCTTGGTTCCCAGGTTTCTAGTCTTTACAGCATAGGTTGGGGTTGGCTCCCCATCTAGGTACTCTGAAGGTCCAGGTTCTGTCCTGGCTGTCTTCCTGTAGGAGTCTGGTTCTTTCTTCCTTGTGAGGAATTCTCTTGGGGTTTGCTCATGGGCATCTCCCAAGTAGTTTCTGTGGTTCCTGTTGGGATCCATTTTTCATTCTGTTTGCCCTGCGGATTTTCCCTTGGGACTTATGCTGGATGCTGTCTGAGCTGCTTTGTAGTCCAAGTCGCTTCTCTGGGGGCTCCGGCCTCAGTCAGACGTGTGCCTGAGAAGGTGGATCTGATTACTTAGCCTTGGCTCGATATATATATATATGCACACCATGCCGTGGTGGTATTCCGTCTTATGCCGGACCTCTTTGCCCAAGTGGTGTTTTTATGATCATTGTTTAAGTCCTTTTAGTCTAACTACTGACCTTATTCTTAATAATGCTAATGTTAAGGGTCTACATTCCCTCAACAGGTGTTGCAATTTTTCCTGATGGTTTCTTGACCCTTGGGGTCTTCGGGCGCCTCCTTATTTATGCGCCTGATATCGCTTGCTTCCAGGGCCACTGCGCCCTTTGGATTGATCTTACTTGGATGCCTTCTGGTCCTGAGTAAAGCTTTCGGCTTCTTCCTAATGAAGGGGTTAGTATTCCCGCCTTTTGACAGGTGACCAGTTCTCATTCCCCTTGGGAGAGTTCTACGTTTTCCACGAGGCTTCTGTTGCCTGTGGGCTGGTTGGGCCGTTACACTGGCCTATTCCTTTAAGGGGGAAGAATCTCCCTTTTTCATTTTATTCCGTTATATTGGTGTTTGGGTACCATTGGCCCTTCAGCACCAGGTTTTTTCTGTTGAATAAGTTACTAGACTGTTGCTTGTCTCTGTTCATACCTTTCAAAGGTCTTGTTATGAGATTGACGTTAGAGCCTCTGCTCATGTCATACCTGGTTGCAAAGTTTTGCAGGTGACAGCGCCTTTACTGTCCGCTGTGCCTTGTTTTTGGGGATCCCACCCTACTTTATGGACACTGCTATTGGATGTCCCATGTGTAATTATTATAGATGGAGCAGGACGTGCTGTATGCTTAGAATAATACAATTCTGTGGAATACTCACCTGTAGAATTGGTATTATACGCATACAGCACGTCCTGCTCCACCCCACCCTGGTTTTACATTTTTCTGGATCCCCTGTATGGTGATTGTTATCATTACTATTGTTACCAGTTGGTGGTTGGTTTCTCCCGGCTTCTTTTCTCACTGCTTTTCAATACTGGGGATTTGTGGGAGGTCCCTGGGTATATGAAGGGCTGGGAGGAGCCTGTTTTTGCATGTCTGCAGTGAACAGCGCCCTCTGGCGGAGTATTACCCATGTGTAATTATTATAGATGGAGCAGGACGTGCTGTATGCGTATAATACCAATTCTACAGGTGAGTATTTCACAGAATTGTATTTTTTCAGGGCCAGAGCATCCCCAGGCCCCCTGCCTCACTAAAGTAGTAGTAGAGTACCGGAGCATTTGATATTGTGCCTTATTATTTTCCTTTTCTGGGATTTAAGCAAAAAACCTTTTAGGATTGCCCCCATACCTATGATTTACATGTCAGCATGCTGCGTCCAGGTTTCTATAATTCTGTGTGTATGTGATCCTAAGGTGGGTGCGGCTTTCCTAGCCTTCCAAGGTAACAGGTGAGCTTGTCAGTAGCTTTGCTAAATCACACAGCAGTCATTACCTCTCTTGGTGGGAATGCTGCAGTCACCCCTTAGCTTCTGGTACACAAGATTGCAATCCCCTTATCTGCAGAGTTGAATTAATGCAGAAGGGGTAAATCCAGACAGATCTGAACAGATTTTGGTGCCTAGTTAGTCTCAGCAAGATAGTATGAACGCATAAATGGCGGCTGTCTGGAGAGTTTGCCTTGCCCTGGAGTCTTAGACCCTTATTCACGAAGGGATAGCGTCAGGTAGTGCCTTGTAAATGAGAGGTAGCGACAGCTGACCGCCGGACACGGCACGCAATTACACATTTATCAAGCAGAATCTGTTGAGCGACTGGTATAATGCCATGTACAGTAGCATCCGATTCATCATTATCCCAGCCTCAGCGTACAGCGCCGGCGTTCAGCCTTGCAGAGCGCCACGTATTACCTCTCGCTACCTGTCGCTCTCCCATACATTTCAATGGACGATCCTTTTCTTCTCTTTTAACTGTGTTTTTGTTTTTTTTTATTTTCTTTTTAAATTGCAAATAATGTTGTGACCTCTTATGGCATTGAACATTTTTCATGTTTTATATAATTCTGCAGAAATGACATTACAGGACTGGCATTAAAGTGGACCAACACCCAGGATTTTGACTATCCTGGGTTTTGGTCCACTTCCCCCGGGGCACCCCGATCGGGGCTGCCCCGCTGTGTGAAACCCCCCAGAAACCCCAAAAAACTCACCTCTCCCCGCTCCCACGTGAACGCCGCAGCCAATCCCCGCCAACGTCCAGGCGGGGGACAGGAACGTACAAGCCGCTTCCGCCGCCGCCGCCTCCCGCGCGTCACTCTCGGCGTCCGCGCGCCCGCGCCGGCCATTCACAGAGGGCCGGCGCGGGCGCGCGCACGTCTGGAGGGGCGCGCGGGAAGCGGCGGCGGATCAGGTAAGGTCTTTTTGGGGTTTCTGGGAGGTTTCACCCCGCGGGACATCCCGATCTCGGATGGCCCGCGGGGTGGGAGGTGATCGGCCCGGGAATCTTATAGATTTCCGGGCCGATCACCCCTGGGTGTTGGTCCACTTTAAAGTGTTCATGTTACAATGTTATTACAATGTAATTCCATATGTTTTCGCTTTGTTACTGGTGGATACATGCTGAAAAACAGACTTTAAACAAAACAGCCTCCGGCGCTCTGGGCTTCAGAGAAGCATTTTTCAGCGCCGGAGTTTTGTGAGGAAGTTTTTTTAATGAATATGTTGTAAGTCGGTCGCACTGACCAGTCGCTAACATGTGCTCCCATACAGCGCTGTACTGGTCAAATAGCGACTCATCACAATGTATTCATCATTGCTGCACAGCGACTGAGTCGCTAAGAACTAGCGACCCACTGCTGAGCACAGTGACTACTAGCGAGCGCTCTGAAAATGCCTGCTACAGACGCCCATCTGTCGCTACCTGGCGTTAGTGATGAATCAGCCTGTAAACAAACAAGCAACAATACCGCGCTGTCTTCAAACACCAAAGCTCAACGTGCAAAAACTGGAATCCTCCACCCAGAAAATAGTAATACAATAAATATATAAAAAAAACACAGAGCTATATGAACTGTCTATTAAAAAGTCCAATCGAGTTGAAAAAGGAATCTTCCAAAATTCAAAGCACCCGGTGATTGTCATCAATTCCAGTGCAAATCCACCACCAAGTAGACAGGAGGCTTACCAGATATAAATCATTGAAAAGCTTTCTTGAATCAATAAATCCCAAACCATAGCGACAAATCACATCCCGAGATGTAGAAGAATGTATGGAGCTGACAAAGAACTCTCACTTCCACTTAGGAATATTCAAAATCCACTCAGGCGAAAACCAAGGCTCATATTCCAGGAATATGTGAGGGGATAGAAAAATAACATATAGTGCAACACCGCTGATACAAAGAAGCATTTAATTTAAAAAGTATTGCACTCACATAGCATTAATAACAATAAAACATTGCAAATGGCAAAGCTGTCAGCGACTCTCACCACCAGGCATCAAAGTCCAATAAGTAAAAACGGCCGAAATTAGATCCTATATCCAGCTGCTGCTTACCAACGCGTTTTACCCCAAATGGGGCTTTAACCAGGTTTGCAGCTCATGATGAAAAGGCTGCCCACCCGGCTGCTCGGTAATTCAAAGGAATACCAGTGCGCACGCGCCAATCTACAAACGGCAACGGCCACTGCACTTATGCCTGTTACTCTGCAATAAAGACAACAGCAGCGTGCGCTGCGCATGCGCCACCTCTTAGACTCCTAAGGCAACAACAACCAATAACAAAGAGGCCAATCATTCTTATACAAGGGGAAGTCCACAATTGTTAAAATTAGGATAATCCCCAAAAACTCCAGTGCCCGTCTAACAATAGTTACACAATAGAAGGCCAAAGCTGTAGTTAAAATATAAAAATATACTAATATAAGCATTACCATATCACAATCTAAAAAGCTGGCAATGCTTAAGAAGTAAAAGTGCGCTTCTTGGGGCTGAGAACGCACATGCGCTAAATAAACCTATCAATATAGCTGTAGATTTGAACATCAAAATCATATAAAAAAATTTTTGTTAGTACTACAATTGGTTGATCACAGGTTTGGACTAAGAAAGCCTCTAGGTGAGAGTCACGACTAACAATTCACCATCCTTCCACTACACATAATTAAAACTCATGGGATAAGCACAAGCCTAGCCTCCCATATATAAAAACAATAAACAATCAATAAACCAAATACATTAAGCCACAATAAAGTGTTATAGACATTAAGAGTCATCAATGAAACAATTTAAATCATATTCAATATTGAGGCCCCCGAGGGGTCAAAGTGTTTAAATTATATATCCATCGACTTTCCATACGTGAGAGGTCCCTCTCTATATTATTCCCACGCCAATGTGCTTTAGCCTTGTATATCCCCATAAAGGAAACCGAGCTGGGGTCTGAGGCATGGAATTTCTTATAATGGGCCGACAAACTGTGCCCTTCATATCCCCTTTTAATATTATACACATGTTCCCTAATACGTGTCTTTAGAAAACGGGTGGTCCTCCCTATGTAGATTAAACTGCATGGACACCAAATGGCGTATACCACAAATCTGGTGCTACATGATATAAAATCTTTGATTTTAATAGGATCAGCCATACCTGGCACATAGAACACAGGCGAAGATTTATTCAATTTCAGTCCGGTTCTACAGCCATAGCATGACCCACACCTAAAAAAAACAGTCGGAGGGTGGTTAACCAAGGTGATCGGTTTAGGTGGGTCCACAAAACTACGGACAAGGCGATCCTTCAAGTTCGGGGCCCTCCTATAGATACAAACTGGCTTGTCTGGCAACACAGGGCAGATTACTGGATCATCCTTCAGGATGTGCCAGTGTTTATTCAAAATATTTTTGACCCTCCGGTGTTGTAGACTATAGCCCGTCAAAAACGCAAAGTCAGTCTTTTTTGGGTCCCTCTTAGGAAGGTCTTTCGGTTGTCCTAAAAGTAAAGATCTATCCATATCCCTCACCTGTTCCCTCTGTTTTTCGATTTCAATTCGGGGATAGCCTTTCTCCTCAAATCTTTTCTGGAGTTGCAGAGATTGTACATCATAATCGGCTACATTATTGCAGTTTCTCTTAATCCGGACAAACTGGCCCTTGGGTATGGCCCGGAGCCAGTTTGGGTGGTGACAGCTGGCTCTAGGGACATACCCATTTCTGTCAGTGGTTTTAAAATATGTACAGGTGCTAAGTCCACTCGCTTCCCGTCTAATTTCTAGATCAAGGAAATGTATTTTTGAATCACTAATATCGGCGGTGAACTCCAAATTATAATCATTGGAATTCACAGAGTTAAAAAATTCTTCCAGCGATACTCGTGGCCCATCCCAGACAACAATGACGTCATCGATATAGCGGCGCCATAGCTTCAGGGACGGCCAGATTTTTCCAAAGATGAAATTAGCTTCCCAAAGCCCCACAAACAAGTTAGCCATACTTGGGGCAAACTTGGCCCCCATGGCTACACCCTTGATTTGTAGGAAAAATTCGCCCCCAAACCAGAAGTAATTATGTTCTAAAGAGAACTTAAGGCATGCCATGATGAATTCAATCTGTTGTGGTGGGAGACCCGACTGTTGTTCCAAAAAATACCTAACGGCCAGCATACCTAGCTCATGTGGGATTACCGTGTAGAGCAAAGTGACGTCTGCTGTGGCCAGCAGACATCCGTCACTAACCTCAATATCCTGGCAAATGGTAAGGACCTGGCCAGAATTCCTCAGGTACGCAGGTAATCTTATGACCAATGGCTGTAGGAAATTATCAACATATTCGCCTAGGCGACATGTTAATGAATCCACCCCACTGACTATGGGACGCCCCGGGGGCTTCGTTTGGTTTTTATGGACCTTCGGGAGTTGGTAGATCGTTGGAGTCCGAGGTTTCCCAATATTGAGGTATTTAAATTCTTTTTCATTCAGGATCCCAAGATCCCGTCCACCTTTCAGTAGGTCCAGCAAGTCACGGTGATAATCTTTAAGTGGATCTGAATCAAGTTTGACGTATGTTTCAGTATCCGAAAGTAAGCGTGTCAGCTCAGCTATATAGTCATGCTTATCTAAAATCACCAGACCTCCGCCTTTGTCGGCGGGTTTTACCACAATTTCGGTATTTTTCTCTAGGTTCTTAATAGCTTTAGAATGGGAGAGTAATTTATAACGTTTCTTTACCTGAATCTTTCTTAGGTCATTGATAACTGCTCCCTTAAAGACATCCAATCTTGAATTGCAAGAATTCAAGGGATTAAATACCGACCTATTCCTTAACCCTGTATGCTTAAAGGTTGGAGTTCCAGTGGCTCCACTTGTGGCTAGCATTGACTCATTTATAGAGGGGTCTTTAGGCGATGTCCCTGAGTTATCTTTGTTCAAAAATATTTTTTTTATGTTCAGCTTGCGCATAAACTTCAGGAAATCAATATGTACATCAAACTTATCTATATCCCTAGGAGGCGCATATTTTAACCCGTAATCCAGGGCTCTAAGCTCATCATTGCTCAATTGGAAGGAACTTAAGTTGAAAATCCCCTGGCCTAACGCCAACGGGTTCTTCTTATGTTTTGCCCCTCCTCGCTTACCCCTTCTTTCCTCTTTACTGATCCCCTGCCTGTTGGGAGGGGGCTGTTTGATTTCCACCTGTCTGTCATGGCTGATACATGGTGTGGATGGTGGGACATGGGGCCTTCTACCCGAAAAGAGGTCTGTTCAACTTCCCTTTCCTTTCGCAACATTTCCTTACCCCTTCTCAAAAAAGGGTCCTCTCTTGGTACAAAACCGGAACGATTTTTATCCCTCCACGATGGGGTACGTTTTCGCCAACTAACCCCTTTGTCTTTTTGCTTGTCAAAAGGATTTCTCTGCAAATTCCTATTGGGAGTGAGGGAATTATAGGAATGACGCTGACCCCAGCTTTCAACCCCAAACCTTCCCCTAGATGGAGTCATTACGGGCCTTTGGTTGGGGACCGATTTCAATTGGAATTCGGGATCCTTCTCTTTTTCTAAATCCACCCCGACCTCTTCCATAAATTGCCATTTAAACACCTTATTGGAAGAATAATCGGCTGCGTCCCTTTGGAGTTTTCGTATCTTTCTATTTCATATCTGGGTCTCATCTATTTCTAATCTGATCCTCAAGGAGTCTGATTTACTAGAAAACAGTATTTTTCTATCCCCTCACATATTCCTGGAATATGAGCCTTGGTTTTCGCCTGAGTGGATTTTGAATATTCCTAAGTGGAAGTGAGGGTTCTTTGTCAGCTCCATACATTCTTCTACATCTCGGGATGTGATTTGTCGCTATGGTTTGGGATTTATTGATTCAAGAAAGC
The DNA here is from genome assembly GCA_027917425.1 of Gastrophryne carolinensis. Taxonomy (NCBI): domain Eukaryota; kingdom Metazoa; phylum Chordata; class Amphibia; order Anura; family Microhylidae; genus Gastrophryne; species Gastrophryne carolinensis. Next base: position 364,425,723 of record CM051236.1, read on the forward strand.
TTTTCAATGATTTATATCTGGTAAGCCTCCTGTCTACTTGGTGGTGGATTTGCACTGGAATTGATGACAATCACCGGGTGCTTTGAATTTTGGAGGATTCCTTTTTCAACTCGATTGGACTTTTTAATAGACAGTTCATATAGCTCTGTGATTTTTTTTTATATTTATTGTATTACTATTTTCTGGGTGGAGGATTCCAGTTTTTGCACGTTGAGCTTTAGTGTTTGAAGACAGCGCGGTATTGTTGCTTGTTTGTTTACAGTTATCACATTTATTCTCTTAATACCTGCTGCCGTCTGTTATTCTATAAGATGGATATATTCAGCTTTAGTTCACAGAGAAGCATTGATTTTGGAAACAGTGGCAGTAATATGCCCAGTGCTCCTGTGGAACCAAATCTGGAAAATGAATTTAAGGAAATGTATAAACTATTTAATAAGGAAATTAGACTTAAGTGGGACATTGCCACATTGGAAAGGTATTTAGATCAAAAAATGGTCCCGCAACAACTACGGTGGTCATTATCCATACAAGATGGGGATGAGACTGTGGAATCGAAACAGGATTGGTTCCATTTTTTCAACGATTGTGGTCTGAGGTTGATTGATAAATTGTTAATTAAAAAGAGGATACAATTAAAGGGATTGGAGTGTATAAAGGAAGAGACGTAAAAACGACTTGATCCCTTGAGTACATCGGAATTGTTTTCTAGTAAATCAGACTCCTTGAGGATCAGATTAGAAAAAGATGAGACCCAGATACGAAATAGAAAGATACGAAAACTCGAAAGGGACGCTGCCGATTATTCCTCCAATAAGGTGTTTAAATGGCAATTTATGGAAGAGGTCGGGGTGGATTTAGAAAAAGAGAAGGATCCTGAATTCCAATTGAAATCGGTCCCCAACCAAAGGCCCGTAATGACTCCATCTAGGGGAAGGTTTGGGGTTGAAAGCTGGGGTCAGCGTCATTCCTATAATTCCCTCACTCCCAATAGGAATTTGCAGAGAAATCCTTTTGACAAGCAAAAATACAAAGGGGTTAGTTGGCGAAAACGTACCCCATCGTGGAGGGATAAAAATCGTTCCGGTTTTGTACCAAGAGAGGACCCTTTTTTGAGAAGGGGTAAGGAAATGTTGCGAAAGGAAAGGGAAGTTGAACAGACCCCTTTTCGGGTATTTTTAATGGGCTAGTTCACATTTGTATGCAGCGTATATATGTGAACTGGCCCATTAAAAAGAATGGGCAGCTTTCTTCCTTGTGCTGTGACTGCGTTGTCCAACGCAGCGCAAGAGGAGAGGTGTGATTAGAGCCTAAGAGTTATTTTTATAGCTGGTTCCCGTACCATTGGTTGGGAACCCCTGGACAAGAGTATTTACTTATTATCTAGAAAGTTAGTTTTTTCATATAGCCTTACAGAGTCCTCACTGTGTATACTGAAGCCCTGTAGAGAAAATGACAAACAGACATCATGAAATGGTTTACATTGATGAGGCCAGTTTAGTAAACTGAAGCTGGCCACATATTCACTTTAATTATAAGCAGTATTTTATTGTGTGTTATTAATTAAAGAGCTACTGTATGCAAACCCTAAATCCCTAATTGGCTGTGTTGATGTGCTTGTTCCCCTCTGGGGAATGGCTAATTTTCCTGGATAATGTCAAGGTTTAGCTGATTTTCTTAGAAATAAAATAACAGATCTAATCTTAGGTTTAATCTAGGGTTAGGTCGTACTAAGGAGAAGTTGGGAGTGGCCTGTAAAATAGATCCACATTGCGGTTATACCTGTTGTGCACACAAGATCAATTAAGCCAAAGAGGAACAAAACCCAGGAATTTATGACCTTGCATGTCCTCTAGTTACCAATTACCCATAATTTGGGGCAAATAACTCAGCCTTGAGTCCCAAGTGACCTCTGGTGGCCAAAAGGTTTTATTGGCTGGGCCAGTGACACCCGCCCTATGAAACTGATAGGTTTAAGAAGTTTATTAAGAAAAAAAAAAAAAAATATATATATATATATATATATATATATATATATATATATATATATATATAGTTTTATAATACATATTCATTAAAGTGATCCAATTAACTATATATTAAATTAATAAGCTACTAAATACATTATATACATAGTTACAAGAAGAACTGTTACCGAAAAGTTAAATAAAGTATACCAACTCTCATAGCTTACTCTTATACAAGAGTAGGTCGAAAAGTTAACCATAGGGAACATACATTAACAAAAATGGAAAATTCTCAGTAATCACTTTATTTGGCAAGGTACAACAAATGTAGCAGTACATAGTAACAAGAAATTCGACCATAAATATATTAACAATTGTATACATATAGTTGTAACTTACACTAAACAAGTAACCTACAATGGGCTAAGAAAAATGAGGGAAGATTAGACCATGATATATATATATATATATATATATTAATCAGGGTTATTCAGTATTTGGGTGGCACAATGAATTAAACCTTGTGCTTGTATTGTTTAGTCCTTGTGAATGGAACTATGAATCTTCTTCCTGAAGGAAGGAGCTGGAAAGGTTATGACCAGGATGGAACAGATCTTTGCCTATGCTTCCTGCACATCTGGCATATCTTTGGTAATAAACATTGTGAATTAAAGGAATCGGTCTGGCAGCGTTGCAGGTACCACTGGTGGTAATTGAGATCCTATCAGGTGGTACTGAACAAGGCTACAGAATGACCTGTACCCCAACCTGATCTGCTGCCATCTATACATTGCCCAACCCTGATTTTGTTTCTCAAGTAAAAAACTGCTCTAGAAGGTGCACTTTAAATGGTGTTTTAGGTGGCTGACAACCCGTACCTCCCACCCAGGTGGTACTTGATATAGTTAGAAAATGGAAAGTGGTACTTGATTGAAATGAGGTTGCGAAACTCTGCACTATACCTTACCATGTTGGTGGTACAGATGACAGATTCTGTAACTGATGTGTAGAACTGACTCAATAGAGACCATGGCAGGCCGTAATTCCTCAGCTGCTGGAGAAAGTACAAACTCTGAATTTTGAGTCTTGACTTGTATGTGAGACGTGACCTAGTAACTTCTTTACCCTGAATATAAATATATTAGATGAAGGTACCACATCCTTCTTGAATCTCTACAGTTATAAGTTTAAACAAGGTCTATTGCGAAAATGTAATATTAAAAATCCATGCACATCGGCTAATGAGAGGAGGAGTCACTGATATACACAGACTGAATACAACTCCTGCCAATCTTGTGGTTTTCTTTACCTGTCCAGGGGTGACAGGTTTCTGAGTGTTTTCAGGGTGACAGGTTCTGTCACTCCGATTCCTCTTCCTTCCAAAAAAGAAACACTCCTGGCTGGATATTTCTTGATGCCGGGTGTATAAGTGGCCCCTCCTCCCGCCATCTTGTTTCTCAAGTAAAAAACTGCTCTAGAAGGTGCACTTTAAATGGTGTTTTAGGTGGCTGACAACCCGTACCTCCCACCCAGGTGGTACTTGATATAGTTAGAAAATGGAAAGTGGTACTTGATTGAAATATTGTTTCTCAAGTAAAAAACTGCTCTAGAAGGTGAACTTTAAATGGTGTTTTAGGTGGCTGACAACCCGTACCTCCCACCCAGGTGGTACTTGATATAGTTAGAAAATGGAAAGCGGTACTTGATTGAAATGAGGTTGCGAAACTCTGCACTATACCTTACCATGTTGGTGGTACAGATGACAGATTCTGTAACTGATTTGTAGAACTGACTCAATAGAGACCATGGCAGGCCGTAATTCCTCAGCTGCTGGAGAAAGTACAAACTCTGAATTTTGAGTCTTGACTTGTACGTGAGACGTGACCTAGTAACTTTTTTACCCTGAATATAAATATATTAGATGAAGGTACCACATCCTTCTTGAATCTCTACAGTTATAAGTTTAAACAAGGTCTATTGCGAAAATGTAATATTAAAAATCCATGCACATCGGCTAATGAGAGGAGGAGTCACTGATATACACAGACTGAATACAACTCCTGCCAATCTTGTGGTTTTCTTTGCCTGTCCAGGTGTGACAGGTTTCTGAGTGTTTTCAGGGTGAAAGGTTCTGTCACCCCGATTCCTCTTCCTTCCAAAAAAGAAAGAAACACTCCTGGCTGGATATTTCTTGATGCCAGGTGTATAAGTGGCCCCTCCTCCCGCCATCCAGCATAATAAAATGAATTTTTCTCATGTTTTCACAATTGTGCTCCTTTAATGTTAGGCTTTCCTTCTGACACTAATCGATGAGCATCTCCACTTGTATCAATATGTTTTCATATCAGCATTTTAATGCATCCCATAATAGTTATGTTGTCAGCGTTTTAATATTGACATATTCATACACCAAGTAGCAGCCATTAGTGTTTAATCAAAATATCATTGAGAAGAGCAAACATCCTTGGCTGGGCACCAATATCTGTGGTTCTCATAATCTCACATTTGAGATTACAGATCCGATTCTACATACAAGCAACCCATTCGAATGTAGTCCTTTTCAGTTGGGCCAAAGTCCTACATGTGAATCCCAGGGAGCATGCACATGTTTAACGCCATGGTTGAACTATGATTCGACCAATAAGGATCAAGACTTTTATCACTCAAAATTCTGACAGCACCACTTACTGCATTACACAGGCACAGTAGATATTATTTGGGCATGCATGGTAGGACACAAACATTACTTGAATGTTCTCATTACCCTCCCTTTAGCTCCTCAAAAATAGATAATTTCTGGGTTATTGCAAGCTTTGGTCACATTTGTCTGGCCGCATTTGATGCTTGTGTAGGAGTGTGGCATTTTTGCAACCAAATATAAATGCGTTTGAGATTTTTTCCATGTTTTTTTTTTTGCATTTGCGATTCAGTTCTTTGATGTTGGGTCCACCTTCTTCAATGCTTTTAGCTGAAGGGAGAGGTATTTATACCCCAAAGCATGGCTTCCCTGGAATTCCCCTAGCGTCATTTTACACCTAGATGCGGAATGCTGCGCCCTGCGTTATCAATACCCCTCCCTTCAGCCAGTACCAGTAAGGAAGGGGGACCGTGTCCTCCTCTCATCCAAATGCCGGCAGAGAAGGCATTTAGACCGCATCTGTTGGCAGATAAGGAGTCGGTGAGGGAGCCCAAAGGCCCCAAACAGAGGATCTGAGTAGAGTTTTAATGTTAGATCAAGAAATTACATATGTGTGGTGTTTTATTTTCCACCTTTAACTAATAAAAGGGCCAATAGACCCCTATACTATTTTAAAGGAGAGGGGGGATGGAACCTACCTGTTTGCATGGCTGCTGGTGACTTGCCATTACCCCACCCCCATACCCCCAATGGCCAGGGGGGTACAGAAGAGCCTTATGCCCATCAGCGCAGGCCCAGTAATCACCCCTGGAAAAGCACTGGACCTGAACTGAATGGCATAGGGGCTGGCGTTCTGGCATGGGCCGGCGTTCAGCCTCCGAACCATTGGGACCCCAGCCTTTGGGGAGGTGGGCCCACATCAGTTTTTTTAACTAAAAAGCACACAACGCAGATGCAAATTCATGTTTCATATGCGTTTTTACATGACTTCTCTTGGACTGCGTCTGGCTTTCTTTTACTCCGGCAGCATCAGGTGTGAAAAGGAGCTTTTGTTTTTATTGGTTTTATCCCAGACAGGTGCGACCATAGCTTAATGTTAACAGGGATTTGGGGAAGGCTTAAATGCACATGCACTTTTTATTACTTGCCTGTGGATATAATATAAATTTGTCATTGTTTTTTGACTTTTAGAGTTTCCAATATACAGCACCAGTTGGCTCTTTTGGACAGCGAAGCTTGGTCTGGAGTGGCTGAAACAGACAGGGATCGTATGCAGCTCATAAAAGAAAAAGAGGCCCTACTACAAGACTTGGAGTTTATAAGCCAGAAAAGGCGATCCTCTGCAGATCTGGCAAAGATAGAAGAAGAAAAGAAACGTCTAGCTGAAGAGATCCAAGAGGCGCATGCCACCTCTCCTCAGGGACTCACTGAAAGGTTTGTACTGTCCACAAGGTACAGTTTGTAACTGGTGCATCTCCAGTTCCATTTGTTTCACTTTTAATGTCATATGATGCACGCTAGAACAACTAATTTACATAAATTGTTAGAATAAAGCACAAGTGGAATTGTGACCTAGCCTGGTCTGTTTCTCCAGACCCATACCCTCATATAGCTAATTTTAACTGCCATGATGGGGGCAACCGGATAATATTGGGTCAGCAAGGATGGGGGTTACTTTGATTTGTCATAAACCATAATTGCAACAGATATTCATCCCCTAATCTGGTCTACCCTCTCAGGAGTTCAGTGGAATCACCTGAGACCCCAGGTGGTATTTGGAGTTCCCCTCAGTTGACATAAAGATACCAGAACTGAAGTTTTCCCCACTGAGATTCTTGTATTAGCCTAAAAGGCATTGGTGATTTATCTTTTGAGAGTGCGTGAGAGAGAAAGTGCTAGTTTAGAAGAACAATTTGTTTTCTTCTATGAGACTGAAGTATTGGCAGTGTGAACTGGATCACATAATGCATCATGTGTATTCTGACATGGGGATCCAAAACAGTCTGTCGTTAGGCTGACCTCCCTTGTACCTCTCTGGGTAGCCAGGGAGATCAGTCATCTCTTCCTTTTCACCATGCTCATAAATGTGCACATCATCTCTCCCAAAGGGCCATGCAAATCTTGGATGAATTACCCGAAGAGAAATTCAATAGAGCGCTGTACAGAGCGAAGACATTTGCTGTTTCACAAGAGCTGCTATGATATGTGAATCAGAGACAGCTGAAAGGGGGGTATGTGTTAATAGCCTGTAAAATTCTATATTCTTAGTATACAGTACGTCCTGCTCCAAATCTAATACTTACAGTTGGGATATTCTCCGCCAGGTGGCACTGGACTGCAGAGACATCGAAAATAGGCTCCTCCCGGCCCCCCAAATACCCAGGGACCTCCCACAAATCCCAGAATTTCTCTGCAGTCTGGCTGCGAAGGACGAGAAATTGGCTCTCTACTCGCAGGTGAGCAGGGTTATTAACCTGCGGCCCTGTAGGACTATTCCCACCCGTTCCACTAGTTATATGCCTCCCAGCCTTGGCTGCGCTGGTCGGGTGAAGGTAGGCAGCACCGCTGTTGGTGCTTAGGAGCGCTGCTCCACCGCAATCCCCCACCAAGGGGTAGGCGGTTCAGGCTTATGGTGAGCCTCTATGTGATGCCCCTCCCGCACTATTGCCCCTTGCCCCTGCCTATCGGTGGGCCCTATTTAAGTGGCCGCCGTCTTCCCTCATCCTCCTTGTAGTCTTCGGGAGAAAAGAGGGGGGGGGGGTGTATGTGTATAGATATGTATGTTATGCATTCTGTGCTTTCTCTTTTCACATGCCTTTATTCTTGTGTCAGCCACCACGCTGACTTGTCTTACTGGTTTTTAAATTTGCCGCCGCCGCCCGCTGACTTGGTTCCGCGCTGGCGCACCATCATTGGGTTTTGGCCATTCTGGCTTGGCGCTCTTCGGGGGGGGGGGGGGGCGGGGCCCGTCTTTGGCGCGTTCCGCGTCATCGCTGTTACTGGCCCGCCCCTCGAGGTATACCGACGCCATCTTTCCTGCTTGGTTGGCCTATGCGCGACGGACTCCTACCTACCGAGGTCCGTAAGTGCCCTCGTGGGCGGCTTTATCTGCTTCACTTTTGTTACGATGTACTTAAGGTCTTGTCTGCTTATGTCTTTCAGGCGGGACGAACACTTCTTGGCTTCTCCCGGCCCTGTTTTAGTATATTGCTTGTAGGCCTTGTAAAAAGTATACTCCCACTTCCCTAGCGGGTTATTGGGGCATCCAGGGTTGCTACATAGCATTATTCCCTATCGGCGTATAACGCCGCTATAATCACCATATGGAGGCATCCCAGGATAATGTGACCGGGGTCCCTTCAGGACAAGACCGGCTGTGTGTAGCGTGTGGGCAGCCTCATGCTGACGCTGACAAGGCGCGGGTCTGTGTACCCTGTGCTGAGCAGGTGCTTGCATTGCAATCTGGCCTGCCAGTGGCTGCACCTCGTTTCACTTCACCTACTCCCCCATGCTTAAACCTCACTCCTACTGAGTTGCATACTAGTGGGGATTCTCAGCCTGATGTGTCTTCTAGACTGGCTACTATTGAACAGATTATTGCGAAGTCCTTAGCGCGTAAGGCCCCTGCTAAGAAGCGGCACTTGACGCCTAATGTTACTGTTTTCCCTATGGGAACTGAGGAGTTTTGGAATCTGTGTGGCTATACCCCGTCTGATGAAGGGGAGCTCTTTTCTGATTCAGGCTCATCTGATGAGAGACCAAGGGGTCATGACGATTCTGGCTCTGACCCCTGGGCCCTGGATGACACTGACAGATTATTGACCCAGATTTTTGAGGTTCTGTCTATCTCTCTCCCTGTTGAGGCTCCCAGGCAAAGAGGGGAGCTTTTCCATACAGCAAAATCATGTTTGGAATTTCCAGAGCAGGCACATTTCCATAACCTTAGCCTCAATTCAGAGAGACAAAAAAAACTTTGTTTTAGTTCCGATCTGTGAAATGTTTCCGTTCTCGTATGAGCGCACGAGCGATTCAGTGCATGCAATGAAAACCTTCTGTAAAGTTTCCGTATGTTCGTACGGCAGATTACGAATTACGAGGATGTCATTTTTCATCCAGAATTTTCCGTTTCATTTTCACATGTTACAACGTAGGCTTTAGTTTTTGCCCTTTTCCCATCGTATCCTCCAACGAATCCTTTACGTTTCCCGTTCGATTCTGTTTCCCTTTTTCAATAAATATTCGTCCAGACGGAAATCCTTACGATCTTGCGCCCTCACTTCTACTACAATGTTTAGCTAAATCACTTAGCACTGTGCTCCATCTTCCCTTTTTGACCCTTAAAGCTCACCCAAACCACTTAGCACTATCCTCCGTCTTCCCTTTTTGACCCTTAAAGCTCACCCAAACCACTTAGCACTATCCTCCATCTTCCCTTTTGGACCCTTAAAGCTCACCCAAACCACTTAGCACTATCCTCCATCTTCCCTTTTGGACCCTTAAAGCTCACCCAAACCATTTCTTGTTTAGGTTCTTCTTCCATTTTAGCCCTCTAAAACTTACCCAAATCACTTCTCGGTCATGTGAATATTCATATTTAAATATTTCTGGGCTCATTAGTTTTGTGTTAATGTATTTTGTAAATTAAATGACAATGTAAATTTTTTTTTTATTCCATCATAAAATATAAAATTGTTAAAAATTTTGAAAATTTAAAATTTTAACAACTATAAAAAACAAAATACATAGCAATGGCAGGCCACTGAACATTATTCTTCATCTGTGGTCCCCAACGAGTTGCGCAGCTCCTGCATCTCGCCCACCAACTGTACAACCCTGACACTCAGTTGTGCCACTCTGGCACATGTGGTCCCTGTTAAAAAACGTTAATTAAAATATTGGTATAACCTTGTTGAGGTCATGCTGCAGTGCCCCCCCCCCCCCCCCCCCATATGGTCCAAACACCTAAATCTGGACTTCAAAAGCCAGAGGGCCCTCGCCACCACGGGCCGGGTTTTGCATAGTGCCCGATTAGAGAACCCCTGGCCCGCATTCTGCAGGCAAAGAACGGGCATCAGGAGCAAGGGCGAGTGGCACATCTTGCAGTTCCTACAACCAAATATAAAATAATTACACAAAGCAAAGGTAACCAACTAAAACAAGAACTCCTACCACAAATTAAGATTCAAGTTCAACAATCCAAATATAATTCACAAAGGACATAAGTCTAAAAAAATATAGCAATTATATGGATGTGTGCGAAAATAAATGTTTACATGCTAAGGACTAATTAAGGTCAGCATTAAAATGCTTCTATAAGGCATACATGAAATGTATTGATTTAGGTATGTATTGCTATACAATTTATGGCCTCGGCCATGCTGATACATGCAATGCCTTGGTGCTAAAGGCACGCAGACTCCTCCACATAGCCGCAAAACATGTTCAACAATAGCAATCCGAGCCCTCAAAGATCTCGTAAGTGGATCGGAAATGAAACGGATTTATAGGGTGGTGATCCGTCGGAAATCAGCTCTCTGAATCAGACGGAAGCTCTCTGAATCAACGGAAGTTTTCTGAACGAACGGAAAATTTCCGATTTTGTTTGGAAAATGATCCGAACTAACGGAAATGTTCCGATTTGCTTCCGATCATCAGAAGCGCATTCCCGAACGTTCGTGCGAGTAGAAAATAGACGAAAAAAAGGAAAAAAATTACAAACACCCACCAAAACTTTCACAGACAGCTACGGAAGTCCGGACGAATGTGTCTCTGAATCGAGGCTCTTGTGCTCAAGGAATGGGAGCACCAGTAAACTTCCCGGGGTTCCAAAGAGTTGGGATAGGAAGTATCCCTTTGCTGCTGAGGTGGTTAAATGTTGGTCATTCCCCCCCCCCCCCCCCGAGGTGGATGCCCCGATCCTAGGGCTATCTAACACCTCTGTCATGCATTCCCCTGATTCTACTACCCTGCGGGATGCTGAAGACCGGCGTATTGATCAGCTGGCATCCCGCGCCTTTGCATGCGCGGGGACGGCGCTGCGCCCGGTCTGTGCCTCTGCCATTACTGCTGTGGCCACTAGAAACCTTATCAGAAATATGCTTGATAGTGCCCCTGATGATTTGCCTTGTGAGGTGTTTAATGCACTCTCCAGTTGTGATGTTTTTGTAAATGTTGTCCTATCAGCATTGGATGACACCATCAGAATGTGTGCCAGAACTTCTGCCCTCGTGGCTATATGCCGCTCAGGTTGGCTGCGCCAGTGCGCTGCTGACAACGCTGCCAAGAAGGCCCTCACTGGTTTTCCCTTTAAAGGACTGCGCCTGTTTGGGGACCGCCTGGACCTCTTTGCTAAGGGAGGCAGGTTACCCCAGCGCAGGCGGCAATCTCGGCCCTTTCGGGGTCAGGGTTCCTTCTCCTCCCCTTACCGTGGTACAAGACAGGGAAGGGGGGTTTCTTTCCCTGGGGCCCGGGGAGATTTCTGGGGTAGAGGCAGAGGACGTGGACGTTCTGGCTCCTCCTGGGGTCCCAAAGCTAAATCCTCCCCTAAGCCCCCTGCAGCACTTCGCTCACATCTGGGGGCTTCATGTCTCAGACCGATGGATTCAGGAGGTAGTGTCCTCCGGTTACAAGTTGGAGTTTGCTGCCGATCCCCCTTCAAGGTTCATCAGATCCCAGATTTCTCAGGACCCTGTGTCAGCTCAGGAGCTAGTGCAAGCAGTGCAAGGCCTCCTGGAGCTGGGGGTCATCTGCCAGGTCCCTTTAAGAGAAAAAGGCAAGGGCTTTTATTCCAACCTATTCACAGTACCCAAAAAGGATGGTTCTGTCAGGCCCATCCTGGACTTAAAGATCCTCAACAAGTTTGTCAGGGGCAGGCGCTTTCGCATGGAAACTCTGCGCTCTGCCATCAGTTCCCTGCGCCAAGGGGATTTCATGACTTCTGTGGACATCAAAGATGCTTACCTTCATATTCCTGTGTTCCCAGGTCATCAAAGGTTCCTCAGGTTCGCTCTGATGGATCAACACTACCAGTTTGTGGCCTTGCCCTTCGGCCTCACTTCAGCTCCCAGGGTGTTCACCAAGGTGCTGGCTGGCGTGATGTCTCTGCTCAGATGTCAGGGCGTCCGCGTGCTTCCCTATCTGGATGACATCCTCATCACTTCCCAGTCTCTACATCAGGCAGAGTTGGATACTCAGCTGGTGGTGTCCACTCTGGAGTCATTTGGATGGGTGATCAGCCACCCCAAGTCCTCACTGTCCCCTTCCTTGGTAACTCCATTCCTAGGAATGAGTCTGGATACAGTTCAGGCAAGGATCTTCCTTCCTCAGCAGAAGGTGGACAGTCTGATTGCAAAGGCTCAGTCCCTCCTAGCTTGTCCCCATCCCTCCATCAGGCAGGGGATGCAGCTGGTGGGCCTGATGGTGATGTGCTTCGAAGCGGTCCCTTATGCTCAGTTCCACTTGAGGCCCCTGCAACTTCACCTATTGTCAGTATGGGACAAGGACCCAGCGTCCCTGGACAGGGTCTGTGTGCTCTCCCCCCTGGTCAGGAGGTCCCGCTTGTGGTGGATGGACTCAAGGAACCTGTTGGGGGGCAGATCCTTTCTTGCCCCTTCCTGGGAGACGGTCACCACGGATGCCAGTCTGTCAGGTTGGGGGGGGGTTTCTGGAAGTCCCTACGGTTCCAGGGGAGGTGGGGCCCTCAGGAGGCCCACACACCTATCAATGTCTTGGAGCTGCGGGCGATCAGGTTAGTTCTGGCTCGCTTGACTACTCATCTTGCCTGCCTGTTCAGGTGCACTCGGACAACCAGACGGCAGTTGCCTACATCAATCATCAGGGAGGGACCCGGAGCAAGGGGGCCCTCCAGGAAGCGTCTCTGATCCTGACTTGGGCAGAGGCCAATGTCCCCTGAATTTCAGCTGTGTACATCCCGGGGGTGGAAAATCGCCTGGCGGACTCTCTGAGCAGGGGGATCTCTCGCCAGGGAGAATGGTCCCTTTGCAGCAGGGTGTTTCAATCTCTGTGTCACCGTTGGGGCCAACCAGATGTGGATCTGTTTGCGTCCCGCCACAATCATAAGCTCCCAGCTTTTGTCTCTCTGTCCAGGGATCCTCTGGCCCTGACCTCGGATGCGCTAGCGATGTCATGGAAGGACTTTCAGTTCCTGTATGTCTTCCCACCAATCCCCCTGCTGGGCAGGGTTCTGCGCAAGATTGCTCTGGAAGGGGTGCCAGCAATTCTGGTGACCCCCAGGTGGCCAAGAAGAGTGTGGTTCGCAGACGTGGTACAGCTGGCAGTAGATCAGTACGCTCTGCCCTTGGTGTCAGATCTGCTCACTCAGGGCTCACTACGCCATTCCAATTTGGCTTTGACGGCTTGGCTGCTGAAACCTCAATCTTGATGGAGAAGGGGCTGTCTTTCTCGGTTGTGGATACTTTGATTAAAGCTAGGAAGAAGTCTTCCTCTTCCATTTTTTACAGGGTTTGGCATGCCTGCATTGACTGGTGTGAGTCTAAGTCTCTTCCCTGTCGTGTGTTCTCTATTCCCAGGATTCTGGAGTTCCTGCAGCATGGGTTGGAGATGGGGCTCCAACTCAGTACTCTGAAGGGTCAGGTTTCTGCCCTGGCTATTTTCTTCCAGAAGCCCTTTTCTCAGCACCCTCTGATCAGGACTTTTTTCCAGGGGGTCACTCATGTGCGTCCCCCACGTAAGCCTATGGTGCCTGTTTGGGATCTGAACTTGGTTCTGTCAGCCTTGTAGGGTGCTCCCTATGAACCTGTGCAGGATGCTGCCTTGGCCATTCTTACGCTCAAGGTTGTGTTTCTGGTGGAGTGTGTCTGAGTTGGCGGCGCTGTCCATTCAGCCCCCCTACTATGAGAGACACCAGGACAAGGTGGTGTTTCGTTTCAAACCTGACTTTCTACCTAAGGTAGTGTCTGCTTTTCATTTTAATCAGGATATTGTTCTTCCTTCTTTGTGCCCTAATCCTAGCAATGCTAAGGAGAGAGTTTTGCACTCTCTGGATGTGGTTAGGTGCCTGAAGTACTATCTGGTGGCTACTGCACCTTTCAGGAAAACTGATGCTCTTTTTGTGGTCCCTTCTGGTCCTTTTTTGCACCTTCTTTGCACCTCAGAATTTATGGCACCTTGTATTTTAGAATGCATCGGTAAAAGTTACATTTTATTTAGTTGGAAACAGGGACTGCCGCCCTGCTAGATACTTTTGTTCTCATGTTGTATTATTGGTGTCCATCTAAGAACTGAGTATACATCATCTGGAATAAATATTGTCGATTATGCAATCTTTCAAGATGATGACATACACCAGCATTTGGGTGTGACAGTAATACTTACAGCTTGTTGGTCTTCACTGAACCTGAGTTCCAGGTAGAGATGGACGAACCCGAAACACAAGTTCCCAAACCCAAACACGAACTTCAGCCAGAGATCCATGTTTGAGTTCGGTGTCTAGCCAGAACACGGAAAAGCTAGTTGATGGGCTGATGAGCAGCCCATGAACCAGCCTCACCTAACGTTGCAGCAGCAGGAAGCTGCTGTAACTAACCTGAGCCCCAATCCTCTATTGTCAGCGGCGCCAGAGCGGCAACAGCGACAGCAGCAGCATTTTAAACTGGCCCCAACTGGGGCTACTAAAAGATGGCCACTGTCTCCCATGAGTGAGGACATTTGCTGGCACTAGAAGTTTCCTCACTTATGGGAGCCGGCGGCCATTTTTTTGTAGCCCCAACTGGGGCCAGTTTAAAACGCTGCCGACAGAAGAGGATCAGGGCTCAGGTGAGTTACACTAGTGCTTCTGCTGCACAATCTGCAGCCCCCCCCCCCAAGTTTGGGTCCCCATTGATTATAGTGGGGACCAGGTTCGGATTTATTCAAAGTTCGGCCAAACTTGCCGAGTCAGAACTTTGGGGTGGTTGGCCCATCCAGTGGGTGGACTGCTGCTATCAGCTTGCGTGCTCCAACAATCAGTCAGAAACTAGGCCTTAGGTGAAGCTAAGCATTGCTCTGTGACACCTTGCCAAGTTTGTATTGTATTAAAAAATATAAGACCAGTATTTCAAGAGAGAAATATTTCATATAGCAAGTTACACTGTTTGTGTAATTCATGTGTATGAAGACATTCCACACTTTCAAACAAAGGCAACACAACAAAAAATGCTGCCAAAGCAGATTGTTGGTGACATTGTTTTATTTTTTTTTTTCCTTTCATTTTTTAGCCAGGTTTACAGTAGCTTATTTACTTTCTCAGGTATGTTAAGCTTACATACAAACCCTTGCTGTTCCTACCTGGCACGATATCATGAAATAATCACATATTTTAAGCCCAACTCCAACCAAAACTTTAGATACCTAGAACCCCTTTGTTAAAGAACCGCCTGTCTTTGCTAAGCAAACAGAAATAAAGGCTCTCCATGACTAGACCCCATGGTTCAGCCTTCCCTTCCTCAAAACCCCCTGTCACTACCCTCCAACAGGCCCTCAATGTATAGCTTTCTCACCCTCTCCACCAATGCTTCTTTTTCTGAACCAGTCGCTGAGAATTTGTCAATTGTAAGCTCCCTGCTTCATGTAGGAGAACTTGTCTCATTATGTTTAAAGCTTTGTTGCCTTGAATATACTAAGATTTGGCAAACTCTCCAAACTCAAAACACAATAAAAACATGTATCCACTGTTTTGGTTCTGAGGCAGATAAGCTCTGCATTTGAGGTTTGCACCTCACTCACTAAAAAATATCCCCCGTGGGGTATTTACAAAGGCCAGCAGGGCCAGATTTCCCTATGGAACTGCCATGCTGGTAAGCAGAACGAGGTTTACGGAGGTTGTACGTGTGGAAAGAGCATCAGCAATTTGGATGTCCCCTCCCCATGTTTGGACCAACACCCAATTTTGTGTTGGTTGTGCATCTCAGTCATGGCATCTTGAACACTAAACGAGACATTATGGTGGCCATAAGAGACAGCTTAAATTGATTTATTCTAAGTATACAGCACGTCCTGTTCCAGAAGATATCCCTTACACTTGGGATATACTCCAGTAGATGGCGCTGGACTGCAGAGACAGAAAAGAGGCTCCTCCCGGCCCCATATTTACCCGGGACCTCCCACAAAATCCCCAGTTCTTCTCTGGTTCGGGTGAAGGTAGGCAGCACCGCTGTCAGGTGCTAAGGAGTGCAGCTCCAACCGCAGTCCCCCACCAAATGGCAGGCGGTATAGGCCCATGGTGAGCCTAATGGGATGCCCCTCCCACATTTATTGCCCCTCGCCCCCTGTCCCCACAGTTGGCTCCCTGTAGGCTGGCCGTTGCTTCCCCCTCGCTCTCCCTTGTAGTTCTCGGGGGGGGGGGGGGGGGTGCATGTATTTGCTATATATATTGTGTGTTGTGTTGGATCCTCTTGAATTGCTTGCACTGGTTTCTTTGGTCGCCGCCGCCGCATGTTTGTACTGCGCTCCACGGTCAGTGGCAACATCGCCTCAGGCGCTGCTGCGCCATCATTGGCTGGTCTTGTCAAGTGGGCATGTTTTTGCGCTCTTCGGGGGGGGGGCGGCCTTGCGGATGACGCGTTTTGCATCACTGTCTCCGTGGCCCGCCCCTCGAGGTATATGCGGGCGCCATTTTAATTCTCTGCTGCGTGTGCCTGGCGTCTCACTATCGCGGTCCGCAAGTGCCCCTGCGGGCTGATTTATTTATGTACATATCTGTATTGCATATCGCTTATGGGATCTTTTGCTTATGTCTTGCAGGCGGGTCAAACTTTCTCCCGGTCCTATCCCCTCTATTTAGTGTTAACTCTTATTGGAATTAATTATTAGCGTCATTCCATATTGGCCTGTTGTGCCGTGATAATCACCATATGGAGGCTTCTCAGGATAATGTGCTTGGGGTTCCTTCAGGACAAGCCCGGCTGTGTGTGGCGTGTGGGGTAACCCCTATAAGTGATGATGTCAGGGTGTGTGTACCCTGCGCCCAGCAGGTACTTGCCCTGCAGTCTGGTTTACCTGCTGCTGGGCCTAGTGCTGTGCCCCCTCTGGCTTCGCCTACCCCCCCCCCCCCCCCCACGCTTATATCTGACTCCCAGTGAGGTGCATACCAGTGGGGAGTTTCAACCTGATTTGGCTACCAGGGTAGCCAGCATTGAAAGGCGTATTGATGGTTCTGGTCTGCTCCTGCTAAGCGGCGGCATCTGGCGCCTGGTGTTACTCTCTTTCCTATGGAAGCTGAGGAGTTTTTTGATGTTACTGGTTATGCGCCCCTGGAAGAAGGGGAATTATTTTCTGGTTCAGAATCATCTGACGATCAGCATAGGGGTTATGCTGAGTCTGGATCTGACCCATGGGCTTCAGATGATACTGACAGACTTTTGGCTCAAATATTCTTAGTATACAGTACGTCCTGCTCCAGATATATTACTTACGCTTGGGTTATCCTCCGCCAGATGGCGCTGCACTGCAGAGACATGTAAAACAGGCTCCTCCCGGCCCCTCAAATACCCAGGGACCTCCCACAAATCCCCAGATTTCTCTGCAGTGCTTACTGCGAAGACATGAAATTATCACTCTGTCACAGGTGAGCGGGGATATTAGCCTGCGGCCCTGTTGGACTATTCCCACCCGTCCTTCGTGTGATGTGCCTCCCAGCCTGGGCTGCGCTGGTCGGGTGAAGGTAGGCGGCACCATGTGTGCTTATGGAGCGCTGCTCCACCGCAGTCCCCCACCAAAGGGTAGGCGGTATAGGCTGACGGTGAGCTTTTATGGGATGCCCCTCCCGCATTATTGTCCCATGCCCCGGTAGCTGTGGGCCCTGTACAAAGGGCCGCCATCCTCCCTCATTCTCCCTGTAGCCTTCGGGGGGGAAAGAAAGGGGGGGGGGTGTGGATGTCAGTGTATAGTGATTACGTGCATATGGCTTTTTGTAATGTCTGTTTTGGACTAGTATATGTGGTGTCAACCGCCGCGCTGACTTGTCTTTTTACACTTGCAAATGCCGCCGCAGCGCGCGCCTTTTCCTTCATTGGAAATGTTCCGCGCCGGGCGACGGCGTTACCTCAGACGCTTCTGCGTCCTCATTGGCTGCTTGTCGGTTGGACTTCGCGCTCTTCAGGGGGACGGGGCCTGGCCTGGTGTGCCACGGCTCGCTCTGGCCCGCCCTTCGAGATACTCGGCGCCATGTTGTCTGGTCGCGCGCGCGTGTGACATCCTTACTTACCGCGGTCCGTAAGTGCCCTCGCGGGCGGCTTTATACTCATTGTAGTGTGTTTTCGGTTCTGACACCTTTTTCTTCTCATTGTGTCTTTCAGACGGGTGAATCCATTGGCTTCTCCCGGCCCGGTGTAATTGATAGTCGGGCCTTGTAAAATTACTCCCACTTCCCTAGCGGGTCATTGGGGCATCCAGGGTTGCTTTATAGGGTCAATCCCTACTGGCATATTGTGCCTTATAATCACCATATGGAGGCATCTCAGGATAATGTGACCAGGGTCCCTTTGGGACAAGACCGGCTGTGTATGGCGTGTGGACAACCTCATGCTGACGCTGACAAGGCATGGGTCTGCGTACCCTGTGCTGAGCAAGCGCTGGCTTTGCAATCTGGCCTGCCAGTGGCTGCACCTCTTTTCACTTCACCTACTCCCCCAAGCTAAAATCTCACTCCTGCTGAGTTGCATACAAGTGGTGATTCTCAGCCTGATGTGTCTTCTAGACTACCTACTGCTGAACAAATTATTGCGAAGTCCTTAACGCGTAAGGGCCCTGGTAAGAAGCGGCACCTGACGCCTTATGATACTGTTTTCCCTATGGTATCTCAGGAGTTTATGAATCTGTGTGGCTATACCCCTTCTGATGAAGGAGAGCTCTTTTCTGACTCAGGCTCATCTGATGAGAGACCAAGGGGTCATGACGATTCTGGCTCTGACCCCTGGGCCCCGGAGGACACTGACAGATTATTGACCCAGATCTTTGAGGTTCTGTCTATCTCTCTCCCTGGTGAGGCTCACAGGCAAAGAGGGGAGCGTTTCTAGAGCAGGCACATTTCCATTCCCTTGTGCTCAAGGAATGGGAGTGCCCCAGTAAACTTCCCGGGGTTCCAAGGGATTGGGATAGGAAGTATCCTTTTCCATCTGAGGTGGTTAAATGTTGGTCATCCCCCCCTGAGGTGGATGTCCCAATAATAGGGCTATCTAACACCCCTGTCATGCATCCCCCTGATTCTACTACCCTGCGGGATGCTGAGGACCGGCGCATTGACCTGCTGGCCTCCCACACCTTTGCATGTGTGGGGACGGCGCTGCGCCCGGTCTGTGCCTCTGCCATTACTGCTGTGGCCACTAGAACCCTCATCAGAAATATGCTTGATAGTGCCCCTGATGATCTCCCTTGTGAGGTGTTTAATGCACTCTCCAGTTGTGATGTGTTTGTCAATTTTGTCCTAGTAGCATTGGATGACACCATCAGAATGTGTGCAAGAACTTCTGCCCTCGTGGTGGCTATACGTCGCTTGGTCTGGCTGCGACAGTGGGTTGCTGACAATGCTGCGAAGAAGGCCCTTACTGGGCTCCCCTTTAAAGGGCTACGCCTGTTTGGGGCCTGTCTAGACCTGTTTGGTAAGAGAGGTAAGTTACCCCAGCGAGGCCGGCTGTCTCGGCCCCTTCGGGGCCAGGGCCCCCCTTCTACCCCCTACCATGGTGTTAAACAGGAACCAAGGGTGTCCTTCGCGGGGCCTCGCGCAGATTCCTGTCCCAGGAGCAGAAGACAACACCCTGGCTCCTCCGGGGGGGCTAAGCCCAAATCCTCTCCCAAGTCCCCTCAAGCATGATGGGGCGCCCTCGCCCGTCAGGGTGAGGGGACGGCTGCAGCACCTTGCTCAAGTCTGGAGGCATCACGTCTCAGACCGGTGGATTCAGGAGGTAGTGTCCTCCGGCTACAAGATGGTGTTTGCTGTGCGGCCTCCCCTAGGATTATCAGGTCCCAGGTACTCCTGGTCCCTGCCTCTGCTCAGGTGTTGGCGCAGGCCGTGTAAGGCCTGCTGGGTCCGGGGGTCATTTACAGATTTCCCTTAACAGACAGAGGCAAGGGACTCTACACCAACCTTTTCACAGTTCCCAAAAAAGATGGGTCAATCAGGCCCATTCTGGATTTACAGATCTTCAGCAAATTGTCAAGTACAGGCGCTTTCCGCATGGATCTCTGCGCTCGGCCATCTGCTCCTTGCGCCCTGGGGGCTTCATGCCGTCTGTGGATATCAATGATGCTTACTTTCACATCCCTGTGTTTTCAGGACACCAAGGTTTCTCAGATTCGCGTTGGAAGATGCGTTGGAAGAAGTGCTCACCAAGGTGCTGGCGGGGGTGATGTCTCTGATGAGGCCAAGGGGCGTCCGCGTGCTGCCCTACCTGGACGTCCTCATCACTTCCCAGTC
The DNA here is from genome assembly GCA_027917425.1 of Gastrophryne carolinensis. Taxonomy (NCBI): domain Eukaryota; kingdom Metazoa; phylum Chordata; class Amphibia; order Anura; family Microhylidae; genus Gastrophryne; species Gastrophryne carolinensis. The sequence continues at coordinate 364,445,758 of CM051236.1, forward strand.
TCTACATCTGGCATGTCCATTCTGGAGTCATTTGGATGGGTGATCAACCACCCCAAGTCCTCACTGTCCCCTTCCTTGGTAACGTCATTCCTAGGAATGAATCTGGACACAGTTCAGGCAAGGATATTCCTTCCTCAGCAGAAGGTGGACAATCTGCTTGCACAAGCTCAGTCTTTCCTAGCTGTCCCTGCCCCTCCACCAGGCAGGGGATGCGGCTGGTGGGCCTGATGGTGGCGTGCTTGGAAGCGGTCCCTTATGCTCAGTCCCACTTGGGGCTTCTGCAACTTCTCCTATTGTCTGTATGGGACAAGGACCCAGCATCCCTGGACAGGGTGTGTGTGCCTTCCCCCCTGGTAAGGAGGTCCCTCTTGTAGTGGATGGACTCAAGTAACCTGTTGGGGGGCCGATCCCTTCATGCCCCTTCCTGGGAGACGGTCACCACGGATGCCTGTCTATCAGGTTGCGGGGGGGTTTCTGGAAGTCCCTGCGGTTCCAGGGGAGGTGGGGCCCTTAGGAGGCCCATACACCTATCAATGTCTTGATACTGTGAGCGATCAGGTTAGTTCTGGATCGCTTTACTACTCCTCTTCAGGGCCTGTCTGTTCAGGGGAGCTCGGTCAATCTGACGGCAGTTTCCTACATCAATCATTAGGGAGGGACCCGGAGCAAGAGGGCCCTCCAGGTAGTTCTAAAATCTTGACCTGGGTGGAGGCCAATGTTCCCTGCATATCGGAGGTATACATTCCCTCTGCAACAGGGTGTTCCAATCTCTGTGTCACTGCTGGGGCCAACCAGATGTGAATCTGTTTGCGTCCCATCACAATCACAAGCTCCAGGCCTTTGTCTTCCTGTTCCAGGATCCTCTGACCGTGACCATGGAGGCTTTAGTAATGTCATAGCGGGAAATTCAGGTTCTGTATGTTTTTTTCTCCATTCCCCCTGCTAGGCAGGGTCCTGCGCAAGATTGCTCTGGAAGGGGGGCCAGTGATTCTGGTGGCCCCCAGGTGGCCAAGAAGAGTGTGGTTCGCAGACGTGGTGCAGATGGCAGTAGATCAGTGCTTTCTGCCAGGAGTGCCAGATCTGCTCACTCAGGGCCCCTTACGCCATCCCAATTACAAACTCTGGCTGTGACGGCCTGGCTGCTGAAACCTCCATTTTGATGGAGAAAGGCTTGTCTGCCTTGGTGGTTGAGTCCATGGTGAAGGCTAGGAAGATGACTTCTTCTTCCATCTATTACAGGGTATGGCGTACCTATATTGACTGGTGTGAGTCTTGGTCTCTTCCCTGTTGGGTGTTCTCAGTTCCCAGGGTTCTGGAGTTTTACTGCATGGGTTGGAGTCGGGTCTCCAACTCAGTACTTTGAAGGTTCAGGTTTCTATCCCGTCTGTCTTCTTTCAGAAGTCTTTTGTTCAGCATTCCTTGATTAAGACTGCTTTTAGGGGGTTACTCATGTGCGTTCCCCATGACAACCTATGGTCCCTGTTTTGGGATTTGGACTTGGTCTTGCCTGCCTTGCAGGATGTTCCCTTTGATCCTATTCAGGATGCTGCTCTCGATGTACCTACCCTCACGGTTGCTCTTTCTGGTGGCTATTACGTCGGTCGGGCGTGTGTCTGAGCTGGCGGCTCTGTCTATCCACCCCCCATACTTTGACAGACACCAGGATAAGGTGGTGTTCCGCTTTAAGCTGGCTTTTCTGCCTAGGTGGTGTCTGCCTTTCATTTGAATCAAGATATTGTTCTTCCTTCATTGTGCCCTAATCTTAGCAATTCTAAGGGATGGGTTTTGTATTCCTTGGATGTGGTCAGGTGTCTGAAGTGTTACCTAGTAGTAACTGCGTCCTTCAGGAACACTGATGTTCTTCTTGTGGTCCCTTCTGATCCTAGGAGGAGCTTGGCTCCTGCTAAGTCTACTATCAGCAACATGGTTTTGTCAGGCTGTGATTCAGGCCTATTCTGCTAAGGGGGAGAATCCTCCCTTCCGCCTTATTGCTCATTCTACTCGTACTATTGGTGCCTCTTGGGCTTTTCAGCACCAGGCTTCTGTTGAACAAGTTTGCAAGACCGCTACTTGGTCTTCTGTTCATACCTTTTCAAAGTTTTACAAGGTTCATGTTAAGGCCTGTTTTTTGGCTGCAAGGTTTTGCAGGCGACAGTGGTTTAAACTGTCTGCTGTTACCTTTTTTATTGGGGATCCCACCCTACTTTATGGACACTGCTTTTGGATGTCCCAAGTGTAAGTAATATATCTGGAGCAGGATGTACTGTATACTAAGAATAATACAATTCTGTGAAATACTCACCTGTAGAATTGATATTATAAGTATACAGTACGTCCCGCTCCACCCCACCCTGGTTTTTGCATTATTCTGGATCCCCTGTATGGTGATTGTTATCATTGTTATGAGTTACCAGTTTTTGGGTGGTTAAACTCTCCCGGCTTCTTCTTCACTGCTTTTCAATGCTGGGGATTTGTGGGAGGTCCCCGGATATTTGAGGGGCCGGGAGTAGCCTGTTTTACATGTCTCTGCAGTGCAGCGCCATCTGGCGGAGGATAACCCAAGTGTAAGTAATATATCTGGAGCAGGACGTACTGTATACTTATAATACCAATTCTACAGGTGAGTATTTCACAGAATTGTATTTTTTGAAGTTCTCTGTATCTCTCCTCCTGCCGTGGCCCGCGGCAGCAGGGGGAGCTGTTTCATACTGTTAAATACTGTTTCATACTGTTAAAGTGGACCAACACCCAGGTTTTGGTCCACTTCGGCGGGGCACCCCGATCGGGGGTGCCCCGCTGTGTGAAACCCCCCAGAAACCCCAAAAAACTCACCTCTCAACGCTCCCACGTGAACGCCGCAGCCAATCCCTGCCAACGTCCAGGCGGGGATCAGGAACGTCCAAGCCGCTTCCGCCGCCGCCTCCCGCGCATCACTCTCGGTGCACGCGCGCCCCCGCCGGCCATTCACGCGGGAGGCGGCGGCGGCGGAAGCGGCGGCGGATCTGGTAAGATGTTTTTGGGGTTTCTGGGGGGTTTCACCTCGCGGGACATCCCGATCTCGGATGTCCCGCGGGGTGGGAGGTGATCGGCCCGGGAATCTTATAGATTTCCGGGCCGATCACCCCTGGGTGTTGGTCCTCTTTAAGCCACGTTTGGATTTTCCTGAACAAACTCACTTTAATAATCTGATTCTCAAGGAGTGGGAACGGCCTAGCCGGCTTCCCGGGGTACCAAAGAGTTGGGATAAGAGGTATCCCTTTCCTGCTGAAATGGTTAAACGTTGGTCATGTCCTCCAGAGGTGGATGCACCAGTTCTGGGGTTGTCTAACACATCTGTCATGCATTCCCCTGACATTACTACATTGAGAGATGGAGAAGACAGGCGCATGGATCAGCTGGCTAGCCATGCCTTTGCCTGTGTTGGGACCGCGCTTCGTCCGGTCTGTGCCTCTGCTATCACGGCTGTTGCTATTAAGAGCATGCTCAGGGGTCTCTTGGATGGGGCCCCTGATGATGCTGGTAGCGAAGAGTATAGAGCTCTTCTGCGTTGTGAGGAATTTGTTGCATATGTTCTCTCTGCCCTGGATGATACCATCAGAATGTGTGGCAGGGCATCTGCCTTGTTGGTGGCGATATGCCGCTTGGTCTGGTTGCGCCAGTGAGTAGCTGACAATGCTGCCAAAAAGGCCCTCACTGGATTTCCCTTCAAGGGGCTGCGCCTCTTTGGGGAACCTTTGGACTTGTTTGCTAAGGGTGGCAAATTACCTCAGCGTAGAAGGTAGCCCCGGTCCTTTCGGGGTTCAGGTGCCTTTTCTCCTTCCTTCAGGGGCTCCAGAATTGGACGAGGAGCTTCCTTTGCTGGAGCCCGTGGAGATTTTTGGGGCAGGGGAAGAGGACGTGGCCGCCCTGGCCCCCCCTGGGGTCCCAAGACTAAGTCCTCCCCCAAGCCCCCTCAGGCATGAAGGAGCGCCCTCACCCATCCGGGTGGGGGGACGGCTTCGGCTCTTGGCTCACATCTGGAGGCGTCATGTCTCAGACCAGTGGATTCAGGAGGTGGTATCCTCCGGTTACAAGATACAGTTTGCAGCCTGGCCGCCCCCAAGATTCATCAAATCTCGTTTGGCTCAAAACCCCTTGTCAGCACAGTATCTCTCCCTGGCTGTCCAAGGCCTTCTAGATCTAGGTGTCATCTGTCAGGTGCCCTTGATGGAAAGGGGCAAAGGCTATTATTCCAATCTTTTCATTGTGCCCAAAAAGGATGGGTCCATCAGACCTATCCTGGATTTAAAGCTTCTCAACAAATTTGTCAGATTCAGACACTTTCGCATGGAGACTCTGCGCTCAGCTGTGACCTTCTTACGCCCAGGGGACTTCATGACTTCTGTAGACATCAAGGATGCTTACCTCCACGTTCCTATCTTTCCAGGTCATCAGAGGTTCCTCAGGTTCGCTCTGGAGGATCAGCACTACCAATTTGTGGCCTTGCCCTTCGGCCTCACCTCGGCCCCCAGGGTATTCACCAAGGTGCTGGCAGGAGTGATGGCCCTGCTGAGATCTTAGGGCATTCGCATTCTCCCCAACCTGGATGACATGCTTATCGCTTCTCAATCCTTCCATCAGGCAGAGCTGGACACTCAGAGGGTGGTGTCCACGCTGGAGTCATTCGGCTGAGTGATCAATCACCCCAAATCTTCCCTGTCTCCTTCCATGGTGAAGTCTTTTCTCGGCATGATTCTGGATTTAGCTCGGGTCAAGATCTTTCTTCCTCAGCAGAAGGTGGAGGTCCTTCAAGAGAAAGTTCAGCTCCTGCTGTCTTGTCCCCATCCATCCATCCATCCATGAGGGAAATCAGGTTGGTTCTCGCCCACTTCAACTCCACACCTGAGGGGTCGGGCTGTTGCCTACATCAATCATCAGGGAGGGACCCGGAGCAAGAGGGCCCTCAAGGAAGTGTCCCTGATACTGTCCTGGGCGGAGGAAAATGTTCCCTGCATATTAGCTGTGTACATCCCGGGGGTGGAGAATCTGGAGGAAGACTCCCTCAGCAGGGGGACCTCTCGTCTGGGATAGTGGTCCCTCAGCAGCAGGGTGTTTCGCTCCCAGTTCCGCTGGATCTGTTTGCATCCCGTCACAATCACAAGCTTCCAGTCTTTGTCTCTCTGTCCCAGGATCCTCTGGCCTTGGCCACGAATGCCCTGGCAATGTCTTGGACGAGTTTCCAGCTCCTGCAGGTGTTTCCCCCATTTCCACTTCTGGGCAGGGTGCTGCGCAAGATAGTTCAGGAAGGGGTGCCAACCATCCTGGTAGCCCCCTGTTGGCCAAGAAGAGTGTGGTTCGCAGACATCGTGCAGTTGGCAGTAGATCAGTACACCCTGCCATGGATTCCAGATCTGCTCACTCAGGGACACCTACGCCACCCCAATTTACAAACGCTGGCTTTGACGGCCTGGCTGTTAAAACCTCCATCTTTATGGAAAAAGGGCTGCCTGCCTCAGTGGTGAATACTATGATCAGGGCTAGGAAGAGGTCCTCTTCTTCCATCTATTACAGGGTTTGGCGTACTTACATTGACTGGTGCGAGTCCCACTCGCTTCCCTGTCGTGTGTTTTCTACTCCTAGGATTCTGGAGTCCCTCCAACATGGTTTGGATATGGGCCTTCAGCTCAGTACTCTGAAAGGCCATGTGTCTGCTTTGGCAATTTTTTTCCAAAGATCCTTTGCTCAGCATCCCCTGGTCAAAACCTTTTTCCAGGGGGTTACTCACGTGCACCCCCCACGTAAGCCTATGTTACCAGTCTGGGACTTGAACTTGGTCTTATCTGCCCTGCAGGGGTCTCCCTTTGAGCCCTTGCAAGGGGCTCCTTTGTCCATTCTCACGCTTAAGGTGGTCTTTTTGGTGGCTATCACTTCTGTTAGGCGTGTTTCTGAGTTGGCGGCGCTTTCCATCAAGCCTCCTTATTTTGAGAGACATCAGGACAAGGTGGTGTTTCGTTTTAAGCCAGATTTTCTGCCTAAGGTTGTTTCTGCCTTTCATCTCAATCAGGATATTGTTTTGCCTTCTCTGTGTCCTAATCCCAGTAACCCTAAGGAAAGGGTTTAGCATTCTTTGGACGTAGTCAGAACTCTATTTGGTGGCTACTGAATCTTTCAGGAAGACTGGTGCTCTTTTTGTGCTTCCGTCTGGACCTAAGAAGTCCACTATCAGCAAGTGGATCAGGCCTACTATGCTAAGGGGAAGGAGCCTCCCTTCCGCCTTACTGCTCATTCTACTCGTGCTATTGGTGCCTCTTGGGCTTTTCAGCACCAAGCTTCTGTTGAACAAGTTTGCAAGGCTGCTACTTGGTCTTCTGTTCATACGTTTTCAAAGTTTTAAAAGGTTGATGTTAAGGCCTCAGCTGATGCTGCTTTTGGCCGCAAGGTTCTGCAGGTGGCATTGGTTTAAACTGTCCGCTGTTACTTTTGGGGATCCCACCCTACCTTACGGACACTGCTATTGGATGTCCCAAGTGTAAGAAATATCTTCTGGAACAGGACATGCTGTATACTGAATAATACAATTCTGTGATTACTCACCTGTAGAATTGGTATTATATGTATACAGCACGTCCTGTTCCAAAAGATATTCCTTACACTTGGGATATACTCCAGTAGATGGCGCTGGACTGCAGAGACAGAAAAGAGGGTCCACAGGTGAGTAATCACAGAATCGTATTTTTTGGGTTACTCCTATTCTAGTGAAGTAGGCGAGACAGGGTGTTCCCTGTTAGGTATTACTATTCTCATGTGTTTTTTGATAGTACAGTTCATTATCATTCATCAGCTTTGAAGTGTCCCTTCAGTATTCCTAGGTCCCTGAACTAGGTATACCACATACTGGTACTAGATGCCAAAACCCATCCCAGAGTTTGGTCCAAATTTGTGTTCCCACACAGAAGTGTGGTGCCAGGTGACCATCGGTGGCCAATGAGGTTCACAGGGTGGACTTTCCCACCCCCCACAAACTCCACAAGTCGACAGCAGTCATGTGGGGTTGCATTGCAGTGGGAGAAATGAGAAATTGTGAAGTGGAAATAGTTGAGTACTGGAATGGGGGATCGAGTCTCTATTGCAGGTATATGAAGCAGAATGCCCCTCAGCTGCCTTGTTTAGGGACCCTCTAGTCTTATTTGACTGTTGACAGTTCAGTGTAGTAAGCGATGCACCTGGCACCATTTAAAAATATTGCATATATGGTTATGATGCAGTCGACCACTTGTCCCCAATCTGCAGCTCGTATGGGAGCGACGCTGGCCCTCCACTCCTGATCCTCACATCTGTCAGAAGACTTGTGGAGGTCTTGGGCATTTGCTGTGCAAGGGGCTAATCCAGAGTTACGTAGGTGGAGAAAATGGGTGCTAGCTTACCTGCCTTAGCAGCCACTTGGCTTCCCAGCCTCCCTTTATGGTGCAACGTGACATTCCTGGCTCAGCAAATCAGCGCACTCGCTCTTGCTTGATTCTGCGCAGTGGGAGCGAAAGGAAGGCGAGTGTATAGGGCTACATGGGGGGGGGGGGGGGCGAATACACACAGTCAGACGAACAACACACAAAAAGTGAAATTCCTGTGTGTTGCTCCTCTTTAAAGATGAGATCTAGTCTATTTTCTGTATCTTTTGCCCTGAGAGGTGGTTGGAACTCCACCTTCTTGCATCACACTGTGTAGGACACACCACTACCTTTGTCTAGAGGGGTTATCCAGCTTATTCCCTTGCCTGTATGTTTCTTATAGTTCATAAAAAAACAAGTTCAATGTACTTTTGCTTGCTTTATGCTGGACAGAAAATTCAAAATGGCAGACATTAAAAGAGACAGGTGCAACCCTATTTGAAGAGACTGAAACAAATCCTTCGGGCTTGACTTGCACAGGCTAGAGAGAATTTTCCAACCATAGCTTTACAACAGGAGATGATTGTTCAGCACTAAAGGACAATGGCGGTGGGGACAGTGGACAGGGATCAGTTATCCTGCACTCTCCCTGCCCGCCACTCCTCGATCTTCTGACCCCCCAGTGGCCGGGCTGCCACAGCCAGCAGCGTAGGAGTGCCAGTCATGTTATGTTACGTTTACTTTTGATTACATTCACCCCAAAAGACACATGTTTGGGGGAATAAAAGTGCGTCTTATATGGCAAAATAGGATGGCTTTGTAGGCGAATATTGCTTTTCCTTTTAATCACTGCTAGAGTACCTATTGATTTTGGCTGCAAGATATGTTCCCACTGGCTCCAGTTGAGATGGTGTGTTGGAGAGGACAATGTGGCCCCTTTTCATGTAGATAACATCAAGTTGGAAATGGCAGGACCCCATCTTTAAATAAAACACTACAGTGGACAACAAGATGACTGTAGCCTAAAATAGCAGTGTCTGTTTTGTTTCTAGAATTGAATGAGCATGTAAATATAAAAGGCATGTTTGCAGGTATAAATCACTGATGGAACGAGTGTAACCAGTGTGCTGTGTTTTTAAAGGTTGCTGCTACAAGAGAAGAGAAACCGCCTTTTAAAGCAACTAGAGGAATCTACCCGACTGACTTCCTACCTGCACACTCAGCTAAAAAGGTTGGTTCTCACACCTAATATGGGTTACAAACTGAACAAAAATATGTAAATGTATAAAAAATATTTAAATAAATATGTTTATTTGCGTTATTGCCAATGAAAAGTATTTACAGTGCATTGAAAAAGTATTCATATCGCTTTTCCAAATGTTTAAAACATTACATCCACTTAAAGTGATTGACCACCAAATAAAAATAACAAAAGGGTACTCACCTCCTGTCCAACACAGCTGGCGATCAGCAACTTACCAGATTGCATTCCCCTGCTGGCCAAGCCCAAACTCCATTAACCTGTGGTTCTGTGTCCGGCTTGCATCCCCTGTCATCTGTCACAGGAGTGTTACCACACCATCTCCTTTCAATACAATGAAGGAGACCTCAGCACACCCCCTCCAATGCAATGAATGGATAGATGATAGCTCTCCAGTGACTGACGGTGAGACGCAAGCCTTGACATGCCATCAGTTCCAACACCTTCTGGGCCCAGAGCGGTGTTGGGTGCGATCCAGCGATCAGGGGAGTTGCTGTTCCCCAGACCAGGCTGCATACTGAGGACTATAGTGCTTACTCTGGCATAGGGAAGGGCAATAAGCTAATATATAAGCTATATGTATGTGTTTTTATATCATGACGGCAACAGCTCAGCTTGGATATACTTTGTGTAACCCGTTCAGTGTGTGGATATACAGTGACATGCTGACCCTACAAATTGATCTGTACCCCATCCCTACCCCTAACTATATGCAGCCTGTCACTCATGCCAGCCTGTTCTCCTACCAGAGATAAACTATTAAGAAAATTAATGAAATAGTTTGAAAACTATATGGATATATATATATATATATATTTATCAAATATCAAATACAATGTTGGGGACAAGGGACACTGTTTGGACTACAGTTTGACTTATATCTTTAAGGCAGAATTAAATACTGTGCCCCACTGCGTGAACCACCCCCCCAACCCCCCTCCCCCCCCCCCCCACAGGTGAAAAGGGAAATTCCACTTTAAGAATGCAGCTGTTATTGAAACATTGTAAAGCATATGTACAAAACTGTTCTTTTAATAAGACATTTGTGCTGTTTTTTGTTTCAGTTTGTCTGCTAGCACCCTTACAATGTCCTCTGGTAGCAGTCGGGGTTCACTGGCCTCAAGTCGAGGTTCTTTGGCATCAAGTCGAGGGTCTCTTAGCTCCATCAGCTTTACAGACATTTATGGCCTTCCTCACTATGAGAAGTCTGAAGCTCACTCTGAATTTTCTCAGCATATGCGCTATGATGTGTTTCCATTAGATCCACTCTGCAGGGATGGCCAGTATTGTGAAGCTACTGGGCTCTCCAACCTCAGTAAACAGAAGATGTCAATGGATACTCCTCAGTCGCTAGCCTCACTCTCATCAAGGTCTTCCTTGTCCTCATTGTCCCCGCCTAGCTCCCCATTGGACACTCCTTTCTTGTCTGCTTCTCGTGACTCCCCTTTAGCCCAAATGTCAGAGGGTCTTGAGGAAATCATGGGGGTTCTGGAACTCCTAAGGGGGCATAATTCCTCATTGGTTGATGAAGAGTGCCATGTTCAAGGCTGCCATTCAGAAAGCAAATGTCTCAGAGGAAGCGGGGCTCAGTATCCAAGTCTTCAAATTGGTGCTGGTAAGTTTTTTCTTGTACTTGCTATATGTCCTATTTAGGCAGCGAAAAGCTGACAGTGCTGCGTAAAAGCAGACCTAAAGCCAAAACAATCTACTATGCCCTATTTAGGCAGCGAAAAGCTGACAGTGCTGCATAAAAGCAGACCTAAAGCCAAAACAATCTACGTGACTGAGGGCTGCTGTAGGCAGCTGGAGGCATCCCGTACTATAATAAATCCCACCCACATCTATAACTAACCCCACCACAAACCCACCCACCACTATAACAAAACCAAAAATCGAAAAGATTCCATGGCTGGCCGCTGGCATTTTCTGGAGTTTCCCGAATCAGGATGCCCCATTGTGTGAAACTCTCCAGGGCACTGGTGGTAACTCACCTTTCCTCGGTCCAACGGCACATGTGCAGGCTCTGGTACAATCATAGGGATTTGCCAAAACTCAGATTGTTTCGAATGGGGAGCGCATGCACTGAAGACATTTAGAGCCTTTTGCCAAAGGATGTACACAGGTTTACACAGCAGGGCATCCCAATTCAGGATGCTCCATTGGCATGGGACAAACACCAGAAAAGTCAGATTTCAGTATGATTAAACAGAATATGTAAAGCTTTTCCTTTTGTTTTGTTTTTTTGTTTTTTTTTTGTTCTGCAGGTAAAATAAATCTTGTTCCTACAGCTAAATTAGTTAGGGCATAACGGGATCACCAACAGCTTTTTAGCATTGGAGCGAAACTGCACAATGTAAAAGGGGCCTTAATTGAACTAATTACATTTGCTTACTCTTATCTTTGCTTTTCTCAATGAAAGTGGCTTTAAAAGACTTCAGATACAGTAATAAAGAAACTTTCACAGCTGGTTTCAGGCAAAGCCTTTTAATAAAAGTAACAACTTTCTAATTATTTAATTTTGGAATGTGGCCTCTGGCAGTGACCCCATGGGCAATGGTGCTGCTTACAGAGGTAGCCAACAGCAGTGCTATTGTAACTCTAGCAGCAGCCTACTGCATTCCACTACAGATCTTTTGTTAACAGGGTCAAATGTTTAGTTCATACACCTGCTTTCTTCTCTTTATACATGTGATTAGCTAGGTAAACACTGCCTTATATTAACAGTCACAGCTGAAAATAGTGTGCTAGCATTGCTGTATCCACCATTATTGCTTATTCTGGGGGGGTTGTTAGAAGGTAGTGTGGTTCCACCTAGTGGTCCAACGCAGAATGAACATTGCAAAGGCAAATGGAAATTGCCACTATATTGGTAATAATAATAATAATCTTTATAAGGAGGTTTATTTGTGACCATGGTTACTAGCTTCTTGGGTTTGTATCAAAGCGGACCTCCAGTCAAATGTTTAGTAAATTGCTTCTCTAAAGACCCCCATATGCTTTTTGAAGGGGCAGTTGTGGCCCAGAGGTAAGGAAGTGATCCTGTGACAGGAGGTTTAGATTCTTCAGCAACACCCCAACTGCTCCTCGGGGCCGTGATCAGGACAGCCCACCGCTCCGAGCATGTGTATACTTACTGCTTGTGTTTGTCTGCACGGATGGGATATGTAGGATAAATTTGTGTGCAACCATGGCCATAAATACACACTATACACACAATAGATATATACAAAAAATAACTGCAAGATGCTGCGCTCCTGACAACATCTCTGTCGTGATACACACACAGACACACATATACACTGAATAAACAACTGCTACAGAGCATTGAAACAGTTGTTTACAATGGTTTTAGAAAATTCTTAGCCATGACTTTTTAGTTATTCTTAGTATACAGTACGTCCTGCTCCACATAGTACTTACACTTGGGTTATCCTCCGCCAGATGGCGCTGCACTGCAGAGACATGCAAAACAGGCTCCTCCCGGCCCTCAAATACCCCCAGATTTCTCTGCAGTGCTGACTGCGAAGACATGAAGTATCACTCTCTCGCAGGTGAGCGGGGCTATCAAAGCCCGCGGCCCTGTTGGACTATTCCCACCCGTCCTCCCTGTGATGTGCCTCCCAGCCTGGGCTGCGCTGGTCGGGTGAAGGTAGGCAGCACCATGCGTTCTTATGGAGCCATGCTCCACCGCAGTCCCCCACCAAAGGGTAGGCGGTTTAGGCTGATGGTGAGCCTCTAGGGGATGCCCCTCCCGCACTATTGCCCCATGCCCCGTGTAGCGGTGGGCCCTGTACAAAGGGTCGCCATCCTCCCTCGTTCTCCCCGTAGCTCGGGGGGAAAGAAAGGGGGGGGGTGTGGTGGTCTCAGTGTATGGTGTTTACACGCTTATGGCCTTAGTATTGTCCTTTGACTGGGATTCCTGGTGTCAGAGCCGCGCTGTTTGCATTTTTATTGTGTATCTGTCGCCACCGCGCGCACCTCTTTCCTTTACTGGATGTGCTGCGCCGGGCGGCGGCGTCACCTCAGACGCTGCGGCGTCTTCATTGGCAAATCATTTTTCTAAGTGTGTCATACACTTCGCTCCTCATGACATCGTTGAAACTATCTCAGAGCTTCGCGCTCTTCGAGGGCGCGGGGACCTGGTTTGGCGCGTTCCACGTCACAGCCCGCTCTGGCCCACCCTTCGAGGTTCGCTTGGCGCCATTTTGATGCTGGTCGCACGCACGCGTGGTAGCGGTCCTCCTCCTCCCTTGGTCTGTAAGTGCCCTCGTGGGTGATTTTCATGATCCTTGATTACTGCGCATGGTTCTGACACCCTTTATTCCCATTTTGTCTTTCAGACTGGTGAACACCATTGGCTTCTCCCGGCCCGGTGTAAAATTATAGCGGGCCTTGTAATATTCTCCCACTTCCCTAGCGGGTCTTTGGGGCTTCCAGGGTTACTTATAGTGTAAATCCCTAGTGGCATATTGTGCCTTGAATAATCACCATATGGAGGCATCTCAGAATTATGTGACCGGGGTCCCTCTGGGACAAGACCGGCTGTGTATAGCGTGTGGACAACCCCATGCTGATGCTGACAGGGCACGGGTCTGCGGACCCTGTGCCGAGCAAGCACTGGCTCTGCAATCAGGTCTGCCAGTGGCTGCACCTCGCTTCATTTCACCTATTTCCCCATGCTTAAATCTCGCTCCTGCTGAGTCGCATATAAAGGGGGAGTCGCAGCCTTTTGCGTCTTCCAGACTGCTCATGGCTGAACAGATCATTGCGAGGTTGTCAGAGCGCAAGGGCCCTGGTAAGAAGCAGCACTTGACGTCTCCTGTTTCTGTCTTTCCTATGGGAACTGAGGAGTTTTCTACTCCGTGTGACTATTCCCCTTCTGATGAAGGAGAGCTATTCTCTGACTCATCTGATGAGAAGCCGAGGAGTCATGACGATTCTGGACCTGAATACTGGGCCCATTATGACACTGGCGATTTGTTGATTAAGGTCTTTGAGGCTCTGTCTATCTCTCTCCCTGGTGAAGCTTCCAAGCCGAGAGGGGAGCGTTTCCATACAGCAACAGCACGTTTGGAATTCCTAGAACAGGCTCACTTCCATGCTCTTGTTCTCAAGGAATGGGAATCCCCCAGTAGACTCTCAGGGATCCCAGGGGATTGGGATAGGAAATACCCCTTTCCCCCTGAGGTGGCTAATTGCTGGTAATCTCCCCCCGTGGTGGATGCCCCGATCATTGGGGTTCCTAACACCCCCTTTATTACAGCCCCTGCTCATAATACCCTTCGGGATGCTGAGGACTGGCGCATTGAGCTGCTGGCCTCCCACGCCTTTTCTTGTGCAGGGACGGCGTTGCGCCCGGGCTGTGCTCACTCAGGTGTTGACGGCGGTGATGTCTCTGATGAGACCAAGGGGCGTCCGCGCGATGACTTACCTAGACGCCCTTTTTCACTTATCAGTCTCTTCGTCAGGCTAAGTTGGATACCCGGCTGATGGCGTCCATTGGGAGTCATTTGGATGGGTGATCTTTCACCCCAAGTCCTCATTGTCCCCTTAATTGGTAATCCCATTACTAGGAATGAATCTGGATCAGGGTCAAACGAGAATCTTCCCTTCTCCGCAATAAAGTGGACAATCTGGTCACATGGGCTCAGTCCCTCATTGCTGTCCCGGTCCCTTCACCAGGCAGAGATGCAGCTGGTGGGCCCGTTGGTGGCTTGCTCGGAAGAGTTCCCTGATGTTCAGTTCCCCTTGGGCCCTTCTGCGACTTCTATTGTTAATACAGGACAGGGATCCGGCATCCCTGGAGTAGGGTCTGTGGGCCTTCCCACCTGGTAAGAAGGTTTCTCTTGGAGTGGATGAACTCAAGGAACCTGTCTGGGGGCAGTTCCTTCTTACCCATTCCTGGAAACTTTCACCATGGATGCCAACCTATCAGATTGAAGGGGGAGGGTTTCTTCTGAAACTCCCTGCGATTCTGGGGGTGGTGGGGCCCTTAGACGGTCCTTACGCCTATTGATGTTTGAAACAGTGAGCGTTTTTCAGTTGGTTCTGTCTCGCTTGACGTCTTCCCTTCTGGGCCTGCCAGTTTGGGGGCGCTCGGTCTGTCTGACGACAGTGTCCTACATTTACCATTGGAAGGGGCCTGTGTAAACAATCCAACCTCTCCTGAGTGGCTGGCCAAACTTGTAAACAATACTAATAATAATAACTAAAATATTAATAATATTAGGTACATATTTATATCCTGCCCGGCTCGACTAAAATAGGCAACACATATACCAATACTATCAATATCTGGCCAATGATCACGCAGTGGATACACGCATAAGACTATAAGACTATAGGTTCTTTTGACTTCTGGTAAATGCAAGAGACACTGAGACACGCAGTAAATAAAGAGATATATTGTTGACTAAATAACACAATGATGCAATCAAATCTCAAATCAAACACAATACATGAGACTGGCATACAGTTGTGAGACAGGCATACATATATACAGGGAAAGACACATTACCCTCCTGATACGGCACTCACAAGCTTCTCATCTCCAAGCAGTGTCCGCTCCAAGCCGTCTCCCCCGTCTTGCCTCTCCTTCTTCCTTCTGCCCCCCCTCAATTATACCTCCCTGCCCTTTTGATCTTCAGTCCTGCTGACCTCCACCCCCCCCTTGGGCTTGACCCACAGGTTATGCAAAAGAGGGTGCATCCCGGAAATTCCCAGAAGCCGTTTGTATAATTTATGGTGCCAGCGTCTATCTACCTTTTGATGTCCAGGTGTTTTGCTAGGAGGGTGTAACGGCTATTTCAGGTCTATATGTCTATTTACAACATATTTATGGTATGGTCACAGAATGTTGATATTATCTAGTGCCCTCTCAGATGTCTTTTGTTCTATTTTCTGGTTTTGGAATGCAGATATTATCTAGCTTGGAAAACGTGCCTTAGGCCTTCCCACTTCATGTCATGCCCTGCTGTATATTCAAATATATATATATATATATATATATATATATATATATATATATATATATACCATTATTAACAATATTGATTTTCCATAAAGGCCCATTATTTACATATCGCCCACTTGAGACAGAGATATATATATATTATATTTATATGTATATATATATATCGAGGTCTCACAAATATATAAAATGTAAGTGCTTCAAATTTGCTGAGACCGATGGGACCCGATATATTACCGCACAATGTTCTCACAACCCCCAGTATCTCAAGTTACAGCCTGCATCCTTCAGCCACCACATACTGTTTTAATGCCACACCTTCTTCAACAGATCATCAAACATATTTCATATTTTTACACCATCCATAACCGCTTATGTGATTTGGGTGACCAAATCTGGTGACATCCGGATTTATTCACTGCTGCTGGTATTGACAGACATCCGTCGACTTCCATTGTATGTTGCAGACAATGCTTTATCAGCTGTCACTGAGTGTCCAAGGCCTGTATTATGAACGAAGTGGGTGCACAAGGTAACAGTCCATAATATACTGATTGCACCGTGTGACAGTCCATATGGTTATGAGTGCACATCATCAGAACTGCCCATGGTTTCATGGTGCACAGCATCAGAACTGCCCATGGTTTCATGGTGCACAGCATCAGAACTGCCCATGGTTTCATGGTGCACAGCATCAGAACTGCCCATATTGTCATGGGTGCATATCATTAGAACAGTCCATATTGTTATGGGTGCACATGTACTTTGACAGTTCACACAGACCATAATGAGTTACAGCAACAGTACATCTGCAATATTAGAAGCACTCGGTGATATACTCTCCAACACAGTGATACACAGCAGACTCCAAGAAATAGATTTTTGGTCACAGAGCATAAACATAATGCAACATAGCAAACGGCGTATTACGGTGGAAATGTCTGAAAGAAAACCTTGAACAAAAGAAAGTGTGACTCTGTAGATGTGGCTTTGAGGATTCAAGCTATAACCCAAGAAAAATAAGGGTGCCACTATGCTATATCAATAATCCCCCTCCGTCTCTGCAAACTCAAATCAAGGGCATATCTGGGCTATCTATGGAAAAATACTGTTTAAAGGTTATTTTACAACAATATACAACATATTATAACAAACATACATAAGATATTAGGTCCGCCTAATGCAGACCTCGTGTATTGACAATATTGTACAATACTAAATGGTAACCTTCGCCCACTTCCTACCATCTCAAAAGTAATGCTTGTGAAGAAAATGGGGAGAAAGGCTGCTCGCCCACTTCATACCATTCAAAGTAGGAAACATAAACAAACAGTTTCAAATTGTGTGCCTGTGTACCAACTACAAAAAAAAGTTCCTTAGGAAAAAAAATAATGGTTCCCACTCCAATAACCTAACAGGAAAAATAGCTTACAAGCACACAATTTAAAATGATTGATCCAATGAACAGGCTAAAATATGAATTTTAACCTTTTCATTGTTCATTGTAAAAGGAAAAAAAAGCTTAAAAACTGGTTCCCAATGTATTGTCACTGGAAAGACCCTGGCTGTATAGAAATGCTAATGCTAATAATGCCTGTGAGTGACACTGCAGGCCCAGCAACAGCGCATTCCACACAGCCTGTCAGTGACACCTGGGAGAACTCCTACATACACTAGGCTGGCACTAGTTATTAAATATGCGCAATCCGTAAACTATAGCGCAATCATAAAAAAAATACTAAATCTACACTTTAATGGAAATCAGGGATATCCGAAACCCTGTGCCTGCCAGCTTAGCAGTTCAGGTCTTTTAACTAAAAAAACAAAAATGAATTTAGATTTTTGATAACCTGACTGCTTTCATCAAATTAATCTTTGAGGCTTATCCTAAACGTGTGCACATAAAAAAAAAACCAACACAAAAAAGCCCACGTTAAGGTCCTCAAAACCTAATGGAAAAATTAAAGCGTTAATCGGAGACTTAGCCGGGTTTTTATCCAATGGACCTAAAAGACAAAACACATAGAATTAATAACACCTAACTGGGTGCCTCTCTATAACCTTTTGTCTAAGCCTTGGCTCATCCGACATTCTTCTGTTCCCCGACATACTTACCTCTTCACTTATGGCCATAACCTGTTGTATCAGTGAGCTCATATCACTCCTCAATTGCAGATTTTCTGCCATAAGGTATTCATTTCTGGCTCTTAACCATTTCACTGGGACACACTTTACAGGTTTGCTTTGACAATAATGTTCCCTAGCAAATTTCCTATGGTTAAAGCTCCCTGTCCCAAATCTAGCAGAGTAAACCATTGTCTGCCTTTTGTGGGTTCTATAGTTCTGGACTTTCTTACTACACATTGGTTTTGCAGAGGGACAGAGCCTGGAAATGTGATCCGCTTGGCCACAAGAGTGACACTTCACACTTCTAGCTCTCTTTACATTGTCTCTGCACGGTACAGCAGAGTTAATTAGTCTAGGCATTGCTTTTTGTAATGGGGACCTTGAGACTGCCACTGGAGCTTGTGTGACTGCACTAACCTTTGGGGCTACCTTTGGGTAATTTTCACTCATACACTTACCCTGCACCCCCGAATCTATATGCTCATTTGGTGAAGACCCACATGAAACCTCCTCAGCAGCACCAGGAAAAGCATCATCCTGTCTCCTGATATCCACAGACACAAGTTCAACTTCTTTTTCTGTGGCTATCAGCTTTTCTGACATTATCTGATTGTTTCTGCGCAATTCTCTGCTCTCAGCTCTCAGCTGCTCCACAATTGCGCCCAAACTTTCAGTGGATGCCCTCATGGCTCCTAGCGCTTTATCCAGGGAGTTTACCTCCTCTTTGAGGCTTTCATTTTGTATTTTCACCAAAACAAACTCCTTTGCAATCCAAACTGCCCCATAAATCAAAAAGCGTTTGCCCTCAGATTTGGATATTTGCTTAGCAGCAATGCATTTAGACACATAATCCTGGGCTTCAGCCCATGGGTTACTGGATCCCTGCATTGCTCTTATAATCCCCTCTGCATTCTTTACCTTGTTAATCTTTTTTACAAGACCCTCCATGACTATACAATAAGGCACTTCAAATCAATTGCAACACTTATATGCTATAGTTACCAATAGCAACAGCGGTCTGTGAACTATAGAAATTGAATTGCACAATGTATTATATACCACAATACACTCAATATTCCCCACAACACAGTGCTCTGCAAATACACAAGATGCCTCCTGCCCGTGGCTTAGCCAAACTGTAAACAATCCAACCTCTCCTGAGTGGCTGGCCAAACTTGTAAACAATACTAATAATAATAACTAAAATATTAATAATATTAGGTACATATTTATATCCTGCCTGGCTCGACTAAAATAGGCAACACATATACCAATACTATCAATATCTGGCCAATGATCACGCAGTGGATACACGCATAAGACTATAAGACTATAGGTTCTTTTGACTTCTGGTAAATGCAAGAGACACTGAGACACGCAGTAAATAAAGAGATATATTGTTGACTAAATAACACAATGATGCAATCAAATCTCAAATCAAACACAATACATGAGACTGGCATACAGTTGTGAGACAGGCATACATATATACAGGGAAAGACACATTACCCTCCTGATACGGCACTCACAAGCTTCTCATCTCCAAGCAGTGTCCGCTCCAAGCCGTCTCCCCCGTCTTGCCTCTCCTTCTTCCTTCTGCCCCCCCTCAATTATACCTCCCTGCCCTTTTGATCTTCAGTCCTGCTGACCTCCACCCCCCCCTTGGGCTTGACCCACAGGTTATGCAAAAGAGGGTGCATCCCGGAAATTCCCAGAAGCCGTTTGTATAATTTATGGTGCCAGCGTCTATCTACCTTTTGATGTCCAGGTGTTTTGCTAGGAGGGTGTAACGGCTATTTCAGGTCTATATGTCTATTTACAACATATTTATGGTATGGTCACAGAATGTTGATATTATCTAGTGCCCTCTCAGATGTCTTTTGTTCTATTTTCTGGTTTTGGAATGCAGATATTATCTAGCTTGGAAAACGTGCCTTAGGCCTTCCCACTTCATGTCATGCCCTGCTGTATATTCAAATATATATATATATATATATATATATATATATATATATATATATACCATTATTAACAATATTGATTTTCCATAAAGGCCCATTATTTACACCTGGAGCTGGTGGACCCTCCAGGAAGTGTCTAGGTTCCTAATCTGGGTGGAGACAATGTTCCCTGCATATCAGTGATATTCGCTCCGGTGGAGCCCCTCTGCGACAGGATATGCTAATCCCTGTGTCACTATGGGGTCCAACCAGTTGTGGATCTGTTTGTGTTCCGTCACTATCACAGGCTCTCGGCCTTTGTTTCCCTGACCCAGGATCCTCTGGCAGTGGTCCGGATGCCTTAGTAACGTCATGACTGGACGTTCGTTTCTGTATGTCTTTTCTCCATTCCCCCTGCTAGGCAGGGTTCTGCGCAAGATTGCTCTGGCAAGGGGACCAGTGATTCTGGTGGCCCCCAGGTGCCCTAGTAGAGGGTGGTTATGGTACCAAGGACAGTAGTTTTCTGTACCTTTTGCCAGGAGTGCTAGCTATGCTCACTCAGGGCTCCCTTTACGTCACTCCAATCTACAGACTCTGGCCTAGTCGGCCTGACTGCTGAAACATCCATCTTGATGGAGACAGGCTTATCTGTCTCGGTGATTGAGCCTATGGGAAGGCTAGGAGCAAGTTTTCTGCCTCTTCTTCTTCTATCTGCTATAGGGTATGGCATACCCATATTGATTGGTGTGAGTCTAGGTCTTTTCCCTGTTGGGCGTTCTCGGTTCCTAGGGTTATAGAGTTGGTTTCAGCATGGTTTGGAGTTGGTTCTCCAACTCAGTACTCTGATGGGTCAGGTTCTGCCCTGTCCACCTTGCCTTAGTAGTCTCTGGTTCAGTCTTCCTTGGTTAAGACTTCCTTCAGGGGGTACTCATGTGCGTCCCCCATGTAATTCTATGGTCCCTGCTGGGTTTTTTCAATTGGAATTTCATTCTGTCTGCTTGCAGGGTTTTTTGTCCCTTTGGTCCTATTCAGGATGCTGTCGGGCTGTCTTCCCCTCAAGGTTGTCCTTCTGGGGACTGTTACTTCGGTCAGGCGTGTGTTAGTGGGCGGCTCTGTCTACCTAGCCCCCATTCTTTGAGATACACCAGGATAAGGTGGTGTTCCGCCTGAAGCCGGACTCTCTGCATCCGGCGGTGTCTTATGTTCATTGTTTTGAGATATTGTTCTTCCTGCTGTGCCTTATTCCTGGCAACGCTGAGGAACGGGTTCTGCATTCCTTGAACAGGTGTTGGAAGTTTTCCTTGGTAGTCACTGTGTCCTTTAGGAGAACTGATGTTCCTTGGGGCCTATGGTCACTACATCCTGAATGTGCCCGATCTCGTCTGCTCTCGGGGAGTTGGGCGGCTTTGGCTCTGGTTATTACTTGAATGAATGTTTCTTCCGGTCCTTGGAAGAGTTTTTTTTGGCTTCTGCCAAGTCTACTGTTAGCGATTGGATTCGTCAGGCTGTTACTCAGGCTTATTCCAACAAGGGGAAGAACCTTTCCTTTTCGTCTTGATTCTTATTCTGCTCGTGCTTTCTTGCCTCTTGGCTTTTCAGCACCAAGCTTCTGTTGAACTGGTTTGCTAGGCCTCTACCTTGGCCTTCTGTTCATACCTTTGCAAGTTTTACAAGGTTGATGTTAGGGCCTCAGCTCATGCTGTTTTTGGCCGTATGGTTATGCAGGTGACAGTGGTTTTATACTGTCTGCTGTTGTCGTTTTTGTTGGGGATCCCACCCTACTTTATGGACACTGCTATTGGATGTCCCGAATGTAAGTACTATATTTGGAGCAGGACGTACTGTATAATAAGAATAATACAATTCTGTGAAATACTCACCTGTAGAATTTATATTATTTGTATACAGTACGTCCTGCTCCACCCCACCAGCTGTACGCTGTGTAGCAAGATGGCTGCTCTCATGCAGTTCAGGAATGCAGCATCTGCATGGAGTTCAGCCCTCTCAAATGTTTTATATCAGAGGGGGACTTTAGGGGAGCAATTTATTAAGCTTTGATTATTTGACTAGATGTCCACTCTAAGGGTGCAACCTTGTTGATGTGGTACCCTGAGGTAGACGTGGGCCTGTTTGCAGTGTTAAAGTGATCCTATAGCCAGAAAGGAAGTTTATGTCATCACCTTCTATCCAGAAATGAATAAACATCCCATAGGGGATGTAATTTACTTATGTGTGTAAATGGCTGTGTAATTCTGAGAAAACTTCTCCTGTAGAACTCCTTAAAGCAGAACAAAACCCATGTATTTGACTTCCCCAAGTCTTGTTCCGTGCCCCCCGGGGCATGCCAAATTGGGATTTGTAGACCCCCTCAGTTCACCCGGTAAAACTCACTTCTCCTCGGTCCAATGGCGCATGTATGGGCTCTCGTCCACTCAGTGCCTTTTGCCCATTCAAAACAACGCAGTGCATCAGACTTGGTAAATCAGGTCCTTTATGTGAATACACAGGTCCACTCAATCCAAAGACGAATTTCCAGTTTCCTTGTACACAAGATCATTATTGGCAATGGGACTTTCTGTGCATAGACCACGCCCACCGTGTGGCTCCCGGCTTCTTATAGCTGAGCTACAAGACATCGGTCAGCGGTGTGGCAGCAGGTGGAGGGTACTCAGAGTAGCGCCCTGCCCTCTGGCACTGTCTGATCTGAGGTCTGTGACAAAGGTTACATACAACGTTAAATAAATCCTTCAACAGAAAAGTAAAAAGCCAGTTATGTTTTTTTTTTCAGCTGGGATTACAATCCATGAAGACTGTGCAATAAATATGGACAGAACCAAGGGAGTCTCTGCTGGTTTATCAGACGACTCCCTGGCAAGTGACAGTGGTGTATTTGAAGCCCTAAATAAAAGGTATGTCATTTAATATAAAGCATATAGTTTCACATGCCCCCGCTGTGTGAAATCCTTGGGGTCACCCTTACCGGCGGCTCCCATGATGCTGTGTTCGCCAGTTGCCACATCCCCGGTTACCCTGTAGCTGTGGCACAGTCCCTGGCGTTTTTTAGATTCCAGGGCCAGCCACTTCGACTTTTGTTCAGCTTTAAAAGGTTATCTCATTTTCAAGGCCTACTTTCTCCTTAGTAAATTAGCACCATCCCATAAGCTGTTCTTTAGTTTTCTTTGCATTATCCTTGTTACATTTGCCTGATGTTATATTCCTATAAGAGGCTAGACATATCCGAGGCTGCTTGCTGCCTATTGGCTTAAATTCCATGACACCCACTTGTCCTGCTGCAAATGCATTGCCATTTTCTTAAACTGTGAAGTTTTCTTTAATACAATACAAGCTTGACCCAAAGGTACACTTTAGGTCTTGTGGTCACTTAGAAAAGGCAAGCTCTCAGCCCAAAAAGGGGATTTAGGACATGCTGTAGGTCCACAACTTAAGCTCATCTCCGGACACATTTTCATTTTGTATAGGGCAGATTCAGTTTAGAAAATTTTACAGAGATTTAGATCATAATCTCTTCCTGTGACCAAACAGAATGTAAAGGGGTTGACCACTTAATTAAAAAAAACTAAAGATTAACCGCCTTTTGTCCCCCGCAGCTGATTGATCTGACTAGAGTAGGCAACTAGAAGATTTAAATCCTGAACCGCCCATGCCACAACTTCAGTCACTGGCACCTCTGTGCAGAGCTCACTTCTTAATTGCCCATAAGTGACAGTTACTACCACGCCCACTACATTCACTCCAATAGAGGGGGCATGTCAGGTGTCGGCACACCTCTCCATTGTAGTCTCTGTAACACAGCTAGAGATTATGTTTTCCTGTCCTATGTGTCCAAGCAGATAGTGGGGTCAAAAACAGCAAGAATAAATCTGAAGCCTGAAAACCCCCTGCCCGAATCTACCAAAACAAAAACAAAATGTTGCCTTAAATTAGGAGCAATCCTTATTAAATAAAATGTTTTCTCTCCAGCCTCACCATTACTTTTTTCACACAGGAATGAGAATGTTGAAGAATCCGTCTGTAAAGTGTCTGAAAAAAGGGAGGAACCTCAAGTGCATGTTGGAGTAGTGTAAGTTCAAGTATTTTATAGCCCCTTTATAAAATAGAATTGCAACTTTCTAGTATAGCACTACCAAGGTGATACCCTGGATGGATGGATGAATAAATAAATACTAAAAATAAATAATCCATAGGGTTTTAGTAAGTTATACACATTCATATATTTTCATCAAGGTGTTATACTAAGCATAGTGATCATTGGTTTTCATTTATAAATTCCTTATGGGACAGAAAGGACCCGGATCCTAGACAGGGTTCATTATTTGTTATTATATTAGTGCTTCATGGTGAGTTGGATAACAATAATGTGACAAGTATAGATGAAATTATTTATTTTTACTATTTATTTATTCATGTCATTTCCGCCTATACCTCATCTTTATGTTTGTTTGTCCTGTGTGATTTGTGTATTTTAGATGTTTTTGACAAGTTTTCAAAAGGTTTTTGACATTAAGTAATGAGTTTATATTGATTACAATAAAGATGTAATTTATTACCATTTCATACTAGTTTGCCTTCTTTTGAATTTTTGGTCTCTATTAGATAACTGTAACATTTTTGGGAGCAACACCCAGTTATTTTATTTCATTTATCATTGTTTGCTGTGGGGTTTATGCAGGCTGGGGGCCAGTTAATATTCCCTAGAGACACACACACAGAAAATGGAATGCGAGCAACAGGTAGACAAGGAAGAATTAAGAGGAAATGTGCAAAAGAGGTTGATGGAAGGAGAAAGGTGTGTGATATGAAGAGAGAGGATGACGGGAATGTGGAAAAGAGAGAGGAGGAGAAAAGTTAAAAAAGAGAAAAAATAATGATAAAGAATGAAGGAGAGCAAAAGAAAAAGGCAAGAAAGAGTGAGAGACAGAAAGAAAGAAAAATAGAAAGACAGAAACAAGAGAGGGAAAAGGAGAGAAAGTAAGAGAGAATGTAAAATACAGAGAGAAAAATGTGAGATGAGAGAAAGAAAGAAAGAAAGTGGAAGATGTAAAAAAGCTGAAAAGAGAATGGCGGACTGGAGGAAGGTGACAAGAAAAATTTAGAGGGAATGTGGAAACAGCATGAAGAAGAGGGATAGGTAAAAGAGAGGAAATGGAAGGATCATGAAATAAAAGTGAAAAGGTCAAGTGAATGATAAATAAATGTACAAAAAACTAAGGAGAGAGGAGAGTATTTTGGAAAAGAGAGGCCTGCTGCTTCAGTTCAGAGCCCCTGGCGCACGAGAGGTTGGGGTGGCGCCCTGTTTCTTCTGCAGTGTCTAGGGGCCACATTGTCGTATTTTTCCACTTCAAGAAGCCACAAAAGATATAAGCTGCAAATGCCTTTATGTATATGCAAAGGTGAGCAGAGGTGGAAGGAAGAGGTGGGGTGAAATAAAGTGGAAGAGGTGAGGCAGGAAGAGGTGAGGTGGGCAGAAGTGAGATGGTAAGAAAGCAATGGACAGAGGTGAGGTGGGTAGAGGGGAGCTAGTAAGAGAAGTGATAGATAGAGGTGAGGTGGTAAGATAAGATAAGTAGTGGTGAGAGGAGCAGAGATAAGAAGGGACAAGGCGGAAAGAGGTAAGGTGAGGTAGGCAAAGGTAAAATGAACACAGGTAAGGATGAAAGAGGTGAGCTGGGATGAGTCTACTTGGGCATTTCCAGACACAGCCAGCACAAACAACACTCCAGTAGCACATGTGTGTCAGCCACCTCTACATAGAAGTTTATCAGTGACCCACTTCTGCTTTGGAAATTAAAGACACACTGCTCTCTAATGGTCAGCCGCTTGCACTGCAAGGAAAGCTCTGCTTCCTAACTCCTTAGAGGTGCTGGGGGCTTCAAGTGAGAGCATGTTTTAAATACTGCTCACGCTGCCTATATCCCAGGACCTCCCATGAACACCTTTAGTCATGTGCCTCACATGGGGTACCCTTGTGCCCCATGTGACATGAATGTAACCCCTTCTAAGTCAGTCTGGTTTTGGCTGGTTCCCTGTTTCTCTGGCTTTCTGTCCAAAGTCAGAGTAACCATTTACCTACTTTTCCAATAAATACACCATAGAAGCGACGTCTCTCTACTACCATCTAGTTCTATCATTACATCAGTCTTTGGGAAATTGGTATTTAAATTTACAGAGTAACTGCTCCACCAGCGCCTCCGTCACTGAGAGGGTTCTAATCATTCCTAATTGTACTTTGTTTGGATAACACTCTATGTTTACTATCCTGAGAAACAGAACTCTTATGTTATGTCTATGTAAGAGAACCTTTGATTTGTATATGAACATGAGCATGGTGAGCAGTTCTAGCTAAACATGTATTTGTTTAATAGACTTATATGTAAAATGCATTTCCTTTTTTTATTGCAGGTATGATAGTGGAAGTGAATGTCTTTTTGTTCATGTTTTTCAACTTAAGTATTTGAATGAAATCACTGTCAAGCAAGAGTGTAAAATGTAAGCAGCGGCATTCTCTCGTTCTGTTTTTATTAACTGGTTGGTAATCTTTAGAGCTGAATCCTGGCCAATGACATTGTTAAGTAATGAGCGTTTTCTTAAATAAAAATTATATTTACATGACACATACAGATCGAGAAAAATAGGCTAGACCCAGTATTTGTTAGTGACTAGGCGGAGCCATGCAAATCATCTCCATGGCTCTGCATTTACCTGGTCCAAAAGGACCAGGTAAGTGTGCATTGCTGAAATATAACCCATAATATTTACAGTCATCACCCCCCATTCGTGGACATGTGTTTTGGATGTGTGGCCCTCATCACCACATTCTTAATTGTACGAAAGCCATGCCGAATGAGAATGTTAAGGCAAAGGGCGCTGATTGTACGAAAGCCCATGCATGCGCCGTTGGAGTGGGGAAAGTGAGTTTTTATGGGTGCCCTGGGGGGGGGGGGGGTTCACACAGCTGGGCATCCCGATTTATGATGTTCCGGCAAAAATCTTGTGGCTGGTGCTGGAACTTTTTAGATTCCAGGCTGTCCGCTGGTGGGTTTTTGTTCCACAACAAAAAAAAGAGTGCTTACATATATTACATGCTACATATTTGACTGAACTAATGACTGAAGTATATTAACATTCCATATAATCTTCTCTTTATTTGTTATATTTCAGTCACATTAGAGTCTACCTGCCCTCCCTTGAATCTACCACACCAAGCACTTACTGCTCTAAGGCTCTGGAGTTCCAGATGCCCCTGATGTTTAATGAAATTTTCCAAATTCCTATGCAATCAAGTGAACTGAAGAGGAGTTCTCTACAGTTGTACATATGTTCTGTGCTGCCTGACCAACAAGAGGAGCTGCTGGTGAGTAAATATTGTGGCCATGTGACACCACATTTCTAGTCATCCTAAAAGGTCAAACTAGGCAGTAAAAAAAAAAAAATGCCATTTACCTGCCATACCCCAGACTCAATCTCATGAGGTCCTGCAGACATTTGCACTCTGTTTATTCTTAGTATACAGTACGTCCTGCTCCAGATATAATACTTACACTTGGGTTATCCTCCTCCAGATGGCGCTGCACTGCAGAGACATGGAAAAACAGGCTCCTCCCGGCCCTTCAAATACCCAGGGACCTCCCACAAATCCCCAGATTTCTCTGCAGTGCTGACTGCGAAGACATGAAGTATCACTCTCTCGCAGGTGAGCGGGGCTACCAAAGCATGCGGCCCTGTTGGACTATTCCCACCCGTCCTCCCTGTGATGTGCCTCCCAGCCTGGGCTGCGCTGGTCGGGTGAAGGTAGGCAGCACCATGTGTGCTTAACGGAGCCATGCTCCACCGCAGTCCCCCACCAAAGGGTAGGCGGTTTAGGCTGATGGTGAGCCTCTAGGGGATGCCCCTCCCGCACTATTGCCCCATGCCCCGTGTAGCGGTGGGCCCTGTACAAAGGGTCGCCATCCTCCCTAATTCCCCCCGTAGCCAGGGGGGAACGAAAGGGGGGGGTGTGGTGGTCTTAGTGTATGTTTTTACACGTTATGGCCTTAGTCTTGCCCCGAACTGGTATTCCTGGTGTCAGAGCCGCACTGTTTGCTCTTTACTGTGTATTTGTCGCCGCCGCGCGCACCTCTTCCTTTACTGGATGTGCTGCGCCGGGCGTCGCCTCAGGCACTGCGGCGTCTTCATTGGCAAGTCATTTTTTCTAAGTGTGCCATACACTTCTCTCCTTATGACAACTTTGTAACTGTCTCAGAGCTTCGCGCTCTTCGGGGGGGCGGGGACCTGGTTGGCGCGCTCCGCGTCAGACCCCGCGTCAGACCCCGCCTACCCTTCGAGGTTTGCTTGGCGCCATTTTGATGCTGGTCGCACGCACGCGTGGTAGCGGTCCTCCTCCTCCCTTGATCTGTAAGTGCCCTCGCGGGCGATTTTCGTGATCCTTGATTACTGCATGGTTCTGACACCCTTTATTCCCATTATGTCTTTCAGACTGGTGAACACCATTGGCTTCTCCCGGCCGGTGTAAAATTATAGTGGGCCTTGTAATATTCTCCCACTCCCCTAGCGAGTCTTTGGGGCATCCAGGGTTACTTATAGTGTAAATCCCTACTGGCATATTGTGCCTTGATTAATCACCATATGGAGGCATCTCAGAATTGTGACCGGGGTCCCTCTGGGACAAGACCGGCGGTGTATAGCGTGTGGTCCACCCCATGCTGATACTGACAGGGCACGGGTCTGCGTACCCTGTGCCGAGCAAGCCCTGGCCCTGCAATCTGGTCGGCCAGTGGCTACACCTAGCTTCAATTCACCTATCTCCCCAGGCTTAAATCTCTCTCCTGCTGAGTCGCCTACAAGTGGGGAATTGCAGCCTGCTGGGCCTTCCAGACTGCCTACGGCTGAACAGATTATTGCTAGGTTGTCAGAGCGAATGGGCACCTGTCGCCTCATGTTTTTGTATGTTCTATGAGAACTGAGGGGTTTGCTACTCTGTGTGACTATACCCCTTCTGATGAGGGGGAGTTGTTCTCTGACTCAGGCTCATCTGATGAGAGGCCGAGGAGTCATGACGATTCTGGCCCTGAATACTGGGGCCAGTGTGACACTGACGACTTGTTGGTTAAGATCTTTAAGGCACTGTCTATCTCTCCCCCCGGTCAGGTCCCCAAGCCTAGAGGGGAGCGTTTCCATACTGCGACTGCACGTTTGGAATTTCTAGAGCAGGCTCATTTCCATGCCCTTGTGCTCAAGGAATGGGAATGCCCCAGTAAACTTCCAGGGGTTCCAGGGGACTGGAATAGGAAATACCCTTTTCCCCCTGAGGTGGTTAATTGTTGGTCATCACCCCCCGTGGTGGATGCGCCGATCATAGGATCATAGGGGTCCCATTGAGCTGCTGGCCTCCCATGCCTTTTCTTGTGCTGGGACGGTGCTGCGCCCGGTTTGTGCCCCAGCCATTACCGCAGTGGCCGCTAGAACCCTCAACAAAAAATAGCTTGATCATCACCCCGAGGATCTCCCCTGGGAGGTGTTTAATGCACTCTCCAATTGTGATGTATTTGTGAAATTTATTCTATTAGCGCTGGATGACGCGATTAGAATGTGTGCAAGAACTTCCGCCCTTGCGGTGGCTATTCGTCGCTTGGTCTGGCTGCAACAGTGGGGTGCTGATGATGCTACTAAAATGACTCTTACTGGGCTCCCCTTTAGAGGGCAACGCCTATTTGGGGCCCGTCTAGACCTGTTTGGTAAAAAGAGCAAATCACCCCTTCACAGACGGCCGTCTCGGCCCCCTCGGGGCAGGGGCACCCCTCCTCCCCCCTACCTTAGTGTTAAACAGGAACCAGGGGTGTCCTTCCTGATTTTTCGTGCAGACTCCTGCCCCACGAGCAGCAGACAACGCTCTGGCCCCTCCGGCGGGGCTAAGCCCAAATCTTCCACCAAACCCCCTCAAGCATGATGGGGCGCCCTCGCCCGTCTGGTTGAGGGGATGGCTGTAGCACCTTGCTCTTATCAGGAGGCATCTCGCCTCATTCTGGTGGATTCAGGAGGTTGTGTCCTCCAGATACAGGATAGCGTTTGGTGCACGGCCTTCCCCAGTTTTTATCAGGTCCCAGGTACTCCTGGTCCCTGCCGCTGTTCAGTTGCTGGCACAGGCCATGCTAGGCCTGCAAGGTCTGAGGGTCTCTTGCAGATTGCCCGTAATAGGCAGAGGCAAGGGCCGCTATACCACCTTCCACAGTCCCCCAAAGGATGGGTCGGGTTGGCCCGTTCTGGATTCACAGCAATTTTCGAATTACAGGCAGTTTCCTGCATGGAAACTCTGAGTTGGGCCATCAGCACCTTGCGCCCAGTGGGCTTCTTGCCTTCTGGGGAACTCTACCATGCTTATGTTTACATCCCTGTGCCCTCAGGTCTCTGAGGCTCTTCAGGTTTGTGTTGGAAGTCCAACACTGTTAATTGTGGCCTTGTTGTCTGGCCTCTCTTCAACTCCCAGAGTGTTCACTCAGGTGCTGACGATGGTGATGTCTCTGATGAGACCAAGGGGCGTCCGCGCGATGTCTACCCGGACGCCCTTCCTCACTTCCCTTTCTCTGCGTCAGGATAGTTGGATACCCGGCTGGTGGGTCCATTGGGAGTCATTTGGATGGGTGTTCAATCACCCCGAGTCCTCGCTGTTCCCTTAAAAGTGGTAACTCCATTAATAGGAATGATTCTGGATTAGGTTCAAACCAGATTCTCCCCTTCTCAGCAATTAGGTGGGCAATCTGGTCTCATGGGCTTAGTCCCTCATTGTTGTCCCGGTCTCTTAACACCCCCCCCCCCTTGAGCCCTTCCGCGACTTCTATTGGTAACACAGGACAGAGATCCAGCACCCAGGGTCTGCGGGCCTTCCCACCTGTATGACGGTTTATCTCTTGAAAGTGGATGAACTCGAGGGACCTGTCTGGGGGCAGTTCCTTCTTGCCCCTTCCTGGAAACGGTCACCATGGATGCCAACCTTTCAGGTTGAAGGGGAAGGTTTCTTCTGAAGCCCCCTGCAATTCTGGTGGTGGTGGAGCCCTTAGAAGGTCCTTATGCCTATTGAATTCTAAACAGTGAGCGTTTTTTCAGTTAGCTCTATCTCGATTGACCACTCCCCTTCTGGATTTGCCAGTCTGGGGGTGCTCGGTCCATCTGACAACAGATGTCCTACATTAATCATTGGAAGGGGCCTGGAGCTGGCGGACCTTCCAGGGAGTGTCTATGTTCCCTTCTGGGTGGAGACAATGCTCCCTGCATGTTAGTGATATTAGCTCCGGCGGAGCCCCTCTGCGACAGGATGTGCTAATCCCCGTGTCGCTATGGAGTCCAACCAGTCGTGGATCTCTTGGGTTCCGTCACCTTCACAGGCTATCGGCCTTTGTTTCCCTGTCCCAGGATCCTATGTCAGTGGTCCGGATGCCTTTAGTACCGTCTTGACAGGACTTTCGGTTCTGTATGTCCTTCTCCTTTCCCTCTGCTAGGCAGGGTTCTGCGTAAGATTGCTCTGGTAAGGGGACCAGTGATTCTGGTGGCCCCCAGGTGACCTAGTAGAGTGTGGTTGCAGACATGGTACTGTGGTCAGTAGTTCTGTACCTTGCCAGGAGTGCCAGTTTGATCACTCAGGGCCCCCTTTACGTCACTCCAATCTACAGTCCCTGGCCTAGTCGGCCTCACTGCTGAAACATACATCTTGATGGAGACAGGTTTATCTGTCTCGGTGTTTGTGACTATGGGAAGGCTAGGAGTAAGCCTCTTCCTCGTCTTCTTCTATTTGTTGTAGGGTATGGCATACCCACATTGATTGGGGCGAGTCTAGTTCTCTTACCTGTTGGGCGTTCTCGGTTCCCAGGGTTCTAGTGTGGTTTTCAGCATGAATTGGAGTTGGTTCCCCAGCTCAGTTCTCTGATGGGTCAGGCTCTGCCCTGTCCACCTTGCCTTAGCAGTCTCTGGTTCAGTCTTCCTTGGTTAAGACTTCCTTCAAGGGGTGCTCATGTGCGACCTCCATGTAATCCTATAGTCCCTGTTGGCATTGAAATTGAATTCATTCTGTCTGCTTGCAGGATTGACCTTGGTCCTATTCAGGATGCTGTCTGGCTGTCCTTACCCTCAAGGTTGTCCTTCTGGTGACTGTTACCTTGGTCAGGCGTGTGTTAGCGGGCGGCTCTGTCTACCTAGCCCCCATTCCTTGAGATACACCAGGATAAGGTGGAGTTCCGCCTGAAGCCGGACTCTCTACATCTGGAGGTGTCTTATGTTCATTTATTCAAGATATTGTTATCCACGGCTATCCCCTTTTTCCTAGCAATGCTGAGGAAGTGGTTCTGCATTCCTTATACAGGTGTTGGCAGTTTTTCCTTGGGAGTCACTGTGTCCTTTAGGGGAACTGAGGTTCCTTGGGGCCTGTGGTCATTACATCCTGAATGTGCCCGATCTCGTCTGCTCTCGGGAGTTGGGCGGTTTGGTCTTGGTTGTTACCTTAATGGATGTTACTCCTGGTACCTTGTTCGGCCTTTGGCTTCTGCCAAATCTATTGTAGCGATCGGCTTCGTCAGGCTGTTACTCAGGCCTATTCCGGCAAGGGGAAGAATCTACCTTGTTGCCTTGATTCCTTTTCTATGCGTGCTTGATGCCTCTTGGGCCTTTCAGCACCGGGTTTCTGTTGAACTGGTTGGCTAGGCCACTACCATTGGCCTTCTGCTCATACCTTTTGCAAGGTTTTTACAATGTTGATGTTAGGGCCTCAGCTGATGCTGTTTTTGGCCGCAAGGTTCTGCAGGCGGCAGTGGCTTGAACTGTCTGCTGTTACCTTTTTTGTTGGGGATCCCACCCTACTTTATGGACACTGCTTTTGGATGTCCCAAGTGTAAGTATTATATCTGCAGCAGGACGTACTGTATACTAAGAATAATACAATTCTGTGAAATACTCACCTGTAGAATTGATATTATTTGTATACAGTACGTCCTGCTCTACCCCACCCTGTTTTTTTTGCATTTTTTTGGATCCCCTGTATGGTGATTGTTATCATTGTTATCATTACCAGTTGTTCTGGGTGGTTTAATTCTCCCAGCTTCTTGTTCACTGCTTTTCAATGCTGGGGATTTGTGGGAGGTCCCTGGGTATTTGAAGGGCCGGGAGGAGCCTGTTTTTCCATGTCTCTGCAGTGCAGCGCCATCTGGCGGAGTGTAATGTGGCCCAAGTGTAAGTATCTGGAGCAGGACGTACTGTATACAAATAATATCAATTCTACAGGTGAGTATTTCACAGAATTGTATTTTTTCAGTGCTGCTGGCTCCAGTTGTGACAGCACGCTTCTCCCCTGGGCCTTGCTTAGCCCCACACTGAATTCCAATCAGCACAAGATGCGCTACAGCAATCTCACGATATGTCCCCACCAATCAAT
Organism: Gastrophryne carolinensis; assembly: GCA_027917425.1. Classification (NCBI taxonomy): domain Eukaryota; kingdom Metazoa; phylum Chordata; class Amphibia; order Anura; family Microhylidae; genus Gastrophryne; species Gastrophryne carolinensis. The sequence continues at coordinate 364,478,852 of CM051236.1, forward strand.
GAGGGAGCCTGCTCTCATGTTATAGGGCAGCAGTGGACACAAAGTAAGCCCAAGGGAGAAGCCTGAGAGAAGCCCATAGGCCATTGTGCACAGCCATTCATATAAACATGTTGTTAGTCAAGGAATGCTGGGCTTTTTTTCTGGCTACATCAACATTTCATCTTTTTGACCTAGAGTGACATTGGGGGTGTCATTTGAACTGACCTGGAACAATACCTGGGATTTTTACTCTTCCAAGTATTGTCCGTCTCCAGCTGGGCACACTAATTTTGGATGCCCTGCTATGTTTTTTCTATGGGGATTGCATAAAAACATGCATGCCGCAGGTCAATCAGTGGCTTGCACTTCATACATACGCAAGCCGTTGGTCACTCCCCCGCGTACCACTTACTGCATGTTGCAGGTATGCACCGCAGCCAAGTAATGCAACCACGACCCTTACATACACTTTTAGACTCAATGGTGGTCGATGTTCCCCTTTAAAAACAAAAATGTAACAAAACTTTTAAACTTGGTAATGTAATTTAGTGTGTGTTTTTTTCATTTTAAATACAGTATAGTACATTGTTTCTTAAAGGTCCAGGCAGTTACAAAACATATTTCCTTATAGGGGATTGCTCAGATCAACTTGGCTAACTATGAAGGAGCAAAAGAGAAGCATCTTCAGTGGTATCCTGTCGAGATCTACAGCAGCGTTGAGACTCGGAGAGCTAATGAGGGTGGCAAAGTCTATAAACAACCCCCCGAAAGTACAAACCAGGCAAAAACAGTGAGTACTGATCTCTCAGCTAGCAATTCACTGCCTACTCTGCAGTTAGGAGACATGTTAGACCATAACTAGACTGTCCCCTTTATGAAGACAACTTAGAACCTTCACTCATTTCACAGTGATCTTGTGATCACATACTGATATACAAAGTAAAGAATTATCACAATGAGGGGAGGGCCTCCAAAATACTTAAACCCTTGCAGCACGGCTCATTTCTTACAATGGTGCCTAACGACCATCTAGATTTTGGATGGCCCGCACTAGTTCTAGGATCTCACAACAGCTGAATGCGGAGTTGCAGCATCCCTACTCTTACACCGCTGACAGCCCATCAAGTTGCTGAGTGCCCAAAGCAGGTGTTCTGACCTGTTCTATATGCTATACCTTCTGGTCTCTGCTCACTCCAAACTGCCAACTCTTCAATATAAGCTCTCAACATTGCTGGCAGGGTGCAAACCAGGCCCAGCAGTGTCATGATCACATGATCCCAAAATCTTGGGTTGCACTACACAGGTCAGGCCATTTAACTCAAACAGCTTGGAATCACTATATATTTACCCTTGGGAATAAGAAAATCTGAAGACCATAGTATAGTACAGTGATTATTTGCCATTTCTGTTTAGGATGCTGTTTCAGTGTTATTAGCTCGCACAACAGCTCAGCTGGAAGCAGTTGAGCGGGAACTAGAGGTGGAGAGGGTGAAGCTGGAGTACACTGAAGAGGAGATACTAGAGATGGAACGTAAGGAGGACCAAGTGGAGGCCATTTCAGAAAGGTATAAACAACCGTTTGAAAATACTAATAAAATCATGATTTAATCCACAGATTAAATTCACTCGTATAGGTACATTTACATACATTGCTGTATGCAGCAGGTTCAATTACGTGAACTAGTCACTACAAATTTCTTAGTTTTAAGCGTGGTCCAAGAGTGGTCTCTAAGCAAGAGCAGGCTTATTAGTGACTGGACAAAGCAGTTATGTGCATATATAGTTACATACAGTTACATAGTTAGTCAGGTTGAAAAAAGACATATGTCCACCAAGATATATTTTAAAACACATACTTAAAGTGGACCAAAATCCTTTTCCCTCCCTGTCTCCTCATTGCGCCCCTCACTCCCACCCGAGTACCTGGAGACCATGCTTCTTGCTCTTTTTTTTCCCGCTTTGTCTTTTGTGAATGGACTTGCGTCCGAGAGCGCCACAAATTGATAGCTTTAGATTTTTAAAAACCTTGTGATTCAGCAAAGAAAAACCATAATTCATTTTCTACACTAATTTATTCCAAGTGTGACATACATTCCGCTTCAACTCGTCATGACATTTGGGTTATTCTTCAGTAGAGGGCGAACTTCTGCAGAGATGAATGCAAAAAAGGAGCTCCTCCCAGTCCATAAATACCTGGGACCTCCCACCAATTCCCAGTTTATTCTCAGCAGGAAGGCGAGCAAGACAGAAGATGAAGACTTCTATTCCTTGCAGGTAAGCCGGGCTCGCGCCCGGCCCCATTTTTTACCTATTTCAGCCGGACCTTTGTTTCCTATTACTGTATGAGCCTCCCAGCCTTGGCTGCAGTTCCTGGTGAGGATAGGATACACCTCTTCAGGTGTGATAGGGAGCCTATGCTCCCCCGTGAGACCTCATTATGGGGTAGGCGGAATCCGGGTTCGTGATCCCGGTTGGGGATGCCCTGTCCCTTCTTCCCTTGTGCACCGTACGGTGCGGGATCTCCCCCCTTCCAGGTAACCTTCGGGGGGGGTCTTCCATTGTATGCATGTTGTGTGTGTTTTTTATTTTCCATTTCGAGTGTCTGTGTTGGTGTTTTACTTCATGCCTCCTTATGGAGGACTCTCTTGGGGCTGCGTCTGCCGGCCTCCGGCATCGCGGCCTCTGGGGAGCTTCTCCCCCTCAGTGCTCCGGTGAGGGGGTGGGGCCAGGTGCTATCACGCTGCCGCGGCCCGCCCCTCGCTATTGCCGCCTTGTCTGACCCGGCCTCTACAACCGGCGTTCTCTATCGCCAGAGGGAGAGGGGCGGAGCCTCGCGCAGCACGCGACCCGCTTCTTCTCCCCTTGTCTCCCTCAGCTGATGCGTTGCTTCTGTCTGCCAGGCGCCATCTTCTTTCCACGTGAGTGCCCCATTGGAGCCCACCTGTGTTCCTTACTGGTTGTGATAATGCCTTGATATATTCTTAGTATACAGTACGTCCTGCTCCAGATAGATTACTTACACTTGGGTTATCCTCCACCAGATGGCGCTGCACTGCAGAGACATGTAAAACAGGCTCCTCCCGGCCCCTCAAATACCCGAGGACCTCCCTCAAATCCCCAGATTTCTCTGCAGCGCTTACTGCGAAGACATGAAATTATCACTCTGTCGCAGGTGAGCGGGGCTATTAAAGCCTGCGGCCCTGTTGGACTATTCCCACCCGTCCTTCGTGTGATGTGCCTCCCAGCCTGGGCTGCGCTGGTCGGGTGAAGGTAGGCGGCACCATGTGTGCTTAAGGAGCCCTGCTCCACCGCAGTCCCCCACCAAAGGGTAGGCGGTATAGGCTGATGGTGAGCCTTTATGGGATGCCCCTCCCGCATTATTGTCCCATGCCCCGGTAGCGGTGGGCCCTGTACAAAGGGCCGCCATCCTCCCTCATTCTCCCTGTAGCCTTCGGGGAAAAGAAAGGGGGGGGGGGTGTGTGGATGTCAGTGTATTGTGATTACGTGCATATGACCTTTTGTAATGTCTGCTTGGACTAGTATATGTGGTGTCAACCGCCGCGCTGACTTGTCTTTTTACACTGCAAATGCCGCCGCCGCCGCGCGCGCTTTTTCCTTCATTTGGATGTTCCGCGCCGGGCGGTGGCGTTACCTCAGAGGCTTCTGCGTCCTCATTGGCTGCTTGTCGGTTGGACTTCGTTCTCTTCAGGGGGGCGGGGCCTGGCATGGCACGCCTCGCGTCACGGCTCGCTCTGGCCCGCCCTTCGAGGTACTCGGCGCCATGTTGTCTGGTCGCGCGTGCGTGTGACGTTCTTACTTACCGTGGTCCGTAAGTGCCCCTGCGGGCGGCTTTATACTCACTGTAGTGTGTTTCGGTCCTGACACCCTTCTTATTGTGTCTTTCAGAGGGTGAATCCATTGGCTTCTCCCGGCCCGATGTAATTGATAGTCGGGCCTTGTAAAATTACTCCCACTTCCCTAGCGGGTCATTGGGGCATCCAGGGTTGCTTTATAGCGTCAATCCCTACTGGCATATTGTGCCTAATAATCACCATATGGAGGCATCTAAGGATAATGTGACCGGGGTCCCTTTGGGGCAAGACCGGCGGTGTATGGCGTGTGGACAACCTCATGCTGATGCTGACAAGGCATGGGTCTGCGTACCCTGTGCTGAGCAAGCGCTGGCTTTGCAATTTGGCCTGCCAGTGGCTGCACCTCGTTTCACTTCACCTTCTCCCCCAAGCTTAAATCTCACTCCTGCTGCGTTGCATACAAGTGGGGATTCTCAGCCTGATGTGTCTTCTAGACTACCTACTGCTGAACAGATTATTGCGAGGTCCTTAGCGCGTAAGGGCCCTGGTAAGAAGCGGCACCTGACGCCTTATGATACTGTTTTCCCTATGGGATTTCAGGAGTTTATGAATCTGTGTGGCTATACCCCTTCTGATGAAGGAGAGCTCTTTTCTGACTCAGGCTCATCTGATGTGAGACCAAAGGGTCATGACGATTCTGGCCTCTGACCCCTGGGCCCCGGATGACACTGACAGATTATTGACCCAGATCTTTGAGGTTCTGTCTATCTCTCTCCCTGGTGAGGCTCCCAGGCAAAGAGGGGAGCGCTTCCATACAGCAACATTACGTTTGGAATTCCTAGAGCAGGCACATTTCCATTCCCTTGTGCTCAAGGAATGGGAGTGCCCCAGTAAACTTCCCGGGGGTTCCAAGGGATTGGGATAGGAAGTATCCTTTTCCACCTGAGGTGGTTAAATGTTGGTCATTCCCCCCCCAGGTGGATGTCCCGATAATAGGGCTATCTAACACCCCTGTCATACATCCCCCTGATTCTACTACCCTGCGGGATGCTGAGGACCGGCGCATTGACCTGCTGGCCTCCCACGCCTTTGCATGTGTGGGGACGACGCTGCGCCCGGTCTGTGCCTCTGCCATTACTGCTTTGGCCACTAGAACCCTCATAAGAAATATGCTTGATAGTGCCTCTGATGATCTCCCTTGTGAGGTGTTTAATGCACTCTCCAGTTGTAATGTGTTTCTAAATTTTGTTCTAGTAGCATTGGATGACCCGATCAGAATGTGTGCAAGAACTCTGCCCTCGTGGTGGCTATACGTCGCTTGGTCTGGCTGCGACAGTGGGGTGCTGACAATGCTGCGAAGAAGGCCCTTACTGGGCTCCCCTTTAAGGGGCTACGTCTGTTTGGGGCCCGTCTAGACCTGTTTGGTAAGAGAGGTAAGTTACCCCAGCGCAGACGGCTGTCTCGGCCCCTTCGGGGCCAGGGCCCCCCTTCTACCCCCCACCATGGTGTTAAACAGGAACCAGGGGTGTCCTTCGCGGGGGCTCGCGTAGCTCCTTGTCCCAGGAGCAGAAGACAGCACCCTGGCACCTCTGGGGGGGCTAAGCCCAAATGCTCTCCCAAGTCCCCTCAAGCATGATGGGGCGCCCTCATCCGTCTGGGTGAGGGGACGGCTGCGGCACCTTGCTTAAGTCTGGAGGCATCACGCCTCAGACCGGTGGATTTAGGAGGTAGTGTCCTCCGGCTACAAGATGGTTTGCTGTGCGCCCTCCCCTAAGATTATCTGGTCCCGGGTACTCCTGGTCCCTGCTTCTGCTCAGGTGCTGGCGCAGGCCGTGCAAGGTCTGCTGGGTCTGGGGGTCATTTGCAGATTTCCGTTAACAGACAGAGGCAAGGGACCCTACACCAACCCTTTCACATTTCCCAAAAAAGTTGGGTCAGTCTGGCCCATTCTGGATTTACAGATCTTCAGCAAATTGTCAAGTACAGGCGCTTTCCTCATGGAAACTCTGCGCTCGGCCATCTGCTCCTTGTGCCCCGGGGGCTTCATGCCGTCTGTGGATATCAAAGATGCTTACTTTCACATCCTTGTGTTTTCAGGACACCAAGATTCCTCAGATTCACGTTGGAAGATCAACACTGCCAATTTGTGGCCTTGCCATCTGGCCTCTCTTCAGCTCCCAGAGTGCTTACCAAGGTGCTGGCGGGGGTGATGTCTCTGATGAGGCCAAGGGGCGTCCGCGTGCTGCCACTACTTGGACGTCCTCATCACTTCCCAGTCTCTACATCTGGCAAAGATGGATACTCAGCTGGTGGTGTCCATTCTGGAGTCATCTGGATGGGCGATCAGCCACTCCAAGTCCTCACTGTCCCCTTCCTTGGTAACTTCATTCCTAGGAATGAATCTGGACACAGTTCAGGCAAGGATATTCCTTCCTCAGCAGAAGGTGGACAATCTGCTTGCACAAGTTCAGTTCCTCCTAGCTGTCCCCGTCCCTTCACCAGGCAGGGGATGCAGCTGGTGGGCCTGATGGTGGCGTGCTTCAAAGCGGCCCCTTGTGCTCAGTCCCTCTTGGGGCTTCTGCAACTTCTCCTATTGTCTGTGTGGGACAAGGACCCAGCATCCCTGGACAGGGTCTGTGTGTCTTCCCCCCTGGTGAGGAGGTCCCTCTTGTAGTGGATGGTCTCAAGGAACCTATTGGGGGGCGTAACCTTCTTGCTCCTTCCTGGGAGACGGTCACCACGGATGCCAGTCTATCAGGTTGGGGGGGTTCTTCTGGAGGTCCCTGCGGTTCCAGGGGAGGTGGGGCCCTTAGGAGGCCCATTCACCTATCAATGTCTTGATGCTGTGAGCGATCAGGTTAGTTCTGCTTCGTTTGACTACTCATCTTCAAGGCCTGCCTGTTCAGGGGCGCACGGTCACTCTGATGTCAGTTGCCTACATCAATCATCAGGGAGGGACCCGGAGCAAGAGGGTGCTCCAGGAAGTGTCTCTGATTCTGATCTGGGAGGAGGCCAATGTTCCCTGCATTTCAGCGGTATGCATTCCGGGGGGGGGGGGGTCCCTCTGCAACAGGGTGTTACAATCTCTGTATCACCGTTGGGGCCAACCTGATGTGGATCTGTTTGCGTTCCGTCACAATCACAAGCTCCTGGCCTTTGTCTCCCTGTCCCAGGATCCTCTGGCCGTGCCCATGGATGCCTTAGTTATGTCATGGCAGGACATTCAGTTTCTGTATGTCTTTCCTACATTCCCCCTGCTAGGCAGGGTTCTGCGCAAGATTGCTCTGGAAGGGGTGCCAGTGGTTCTGGTGGCCTCAGGTGGCCAAGAAGAGTGTGGTTCGCAGACGTGGTGCAGATGGCAGTAGATCAGTGCTTTCTGCCTGGAGTGCCTGATCTGCTCACTTAGGGCCCCTTACGTCATCCCAATTACAAACTCTGGCTTTGACGGCCTGGCTGCTGAAACCTCCATCTTGATGGAGAAAGGTTTGTCTGCCTCGATGGTTGAGTCCATAGTGGCGGCTAGGAAGAAGACTTCTTCTTCCATCTGTTATAAGGTATGGCGTACCTACATTGACTGGTGTGAGTCTTGGTCTCTTTCCTATTGGGTGTTCTCAGTTCCCAGGGTTCTGGAGTTTTACTGCATGGGTTAGAGTTGGGTCTCCAACTCAGTACTTTGAAGGGTCAGGTTCTACCCTGTCTGTCTTCCTTCAGAAGTCTTTTATTCAGCATTCCTTGATTAAGACTGCTTTTAGGGGGTTACTCATGTGCGTTCCCCATGACAACCTATGGTCCCTGTTTTGGGATTTGGACTTGGTTTGGCCTGCCTTGCAGGGTGCTTCCTTTGAACCTGTGCAGGATGCTGCCTTGGCCATTCTTGAGCTCAGGGTTGTGTTTTCTGGTAGCTATCACTTCTGTCAGGCGTGTGTCTGAGTTGGCGGTGCTGTCCATTCAGCCCCCCTACTATGAGAGCACCAGGACAAGGTGATGTTTCGTGATGTTTCGTTTCAAACCTGATTTTCTGCCTAAGGTAGTGTCTGCCTTTCATTTGAATCAGGATATTGTTCTTCCTTCTTTGTGCCCTAACCCTAGCAATGCTAAGGAGAGAGTTTTGCACTCTTTGGATGTGGTTAGGTGTCTGAAGTACTATCTGGTGGCTATTGCACCTTCTGGACAACTGATGCTCTTTTTGTGGTCCCTTCTGGTCCTAGGAAGGGTTTGGGTCCTGCTATCTGTCTACTATCAGCAAGTGGATTCGTCAGGTTGTGATTCAGGTTTACTCTGCTAAGGGGAAGAATCCTCCCTTCGCCTTTTTGCTCATTCTACTCATGTAATTGGTGCCTTTTACAAGGTTGATGTTAAGGCCTCAGCTGATGCTGTTTTTGGTCACAAGGTTTTGCAGGCGGCAGTGGTTTAAACTGTCTGCTGTTACCTTTTTTGTTGGGGATCCCACCCTACTTTATGGACACTGCTATTGGATGTCCCAAGTGTAAGTAATCTATCTGGAGCAGGACGTACTGTATACTAAGAATAATACAATTCTGTGAAATACTCACCTGTAGAATTGGTATTAAAAGTATACAGTACGTCCTGCTCCACCCCACCCTGGTTTTTGCATTATTCTGGATCCCCTGCATGGTGATTGTTGTCATTGTTATAGTTACCAGTTTTTGGGTGGTTAAATTCTCCCGGCTTCTTTTTCACTGCTTTTCAATGCTGGGGATCTGTGGGAGGTCCCCGGGTATTTGAGGGGCCGGGAGGAGCCTGTTTTACATGTCTCTGCAGTGCAGCGCCATCTGGCGGAGGATAACCCAAGTGTAAGTAATCTATCTGGAGCAGAACGTACTGTATGCTTATAATACCAATTCTACAGGTGAGTATTTCACAGAATTGTATTTTTGGCAGTGCTGCCTGCCTTGGTGTACCTATGCATACCTTTATATATTTCAATATATATATATATATATATATATATATATGTTTTAATATATTCATTTTATGACATTGTTCCTGCCACATGTGTTTAATTGTGTGTGGGTGTGTGTGTGTGTGTGTGTACTTGTGCTTATGGGGTCCTCTTCATTCATGTCTTTCCTAGGAATCCCTAGCATTAAAAGTTTACACTTCTTTTTCAAAATCCTCCCACAGGGACATTGAAGGGGCATCCCGGGGTTGCTTGCTAGCATAATTCCCTAGGTCTTGCGACTATCCAAAAAATCACCATATGGAGGCTCCGCAGGATATTGGGCTCGGGCTCCCTTTGGGACAATCCCGGCCATGTGTGGGTTGGGGGATATCCCTTACTGGTGATATTGTGCTGATCTTTATACCATGTGCACATAAGGCCATAACGCGGCAGTTGGGCCCCCAGGCGTCTGGGTCAGCACCTCCCGCTTCATCGCCTCCCCCTCTCTGCTTTATCCGTACCCCAAGTGACATGGTCGCTAGCGGGGAGTCGCACTCTGATGTTTGTACTAATTTGGCCAGCATCGAGAGATTTATTGCTAGCGCGGTGGGCAAGATGACACAGGCTAAAAAGAGTCATTTGTCGCCGGCCCAGGCGGCTTTGGATTTTGATGATGATTCCCTTGATTGGTCGGATTATTCCCCGTTAGAGAGGGGAATTGTTTGAGGTATCAGATGCTGATGAGGTGCATTTTTTGTGATACTGATGTTGGGCAGGCGCTTGGGGATGCCGTTGACACCTCCAGGGTTTTGGCACATCTCTTGGAGGTTTTGTATATTGCCCTGCCAGAGGCACCCCCTGTCAAAAAAGGGAAATTTTTAGGGTCCTCCAAGCCATGCTCGGAGTTTCCTACCCAAGGTCATTTTGAGGCATTGATCCTTAGGGAATGGGAGAAACAGAGCCGGCTTCCGGGTGTTCCTCAAGGATGGGATAAGAAGTATCCTTTTCCGGAAGCGGTTAAGCGCTGGTCTTCTCCTTCCGAAGTCGATGCGCCAGTTTTTGGGAGTGTCCAACACCTCTGTGGTCCACACCCCAGACGCCACTTCTCTTAAGGATGGCGAGGTTAAGCGCCTTGATTAGATGGCAGGTTATGCTTTTACCAGTGCTGGTTCAGCCTTGCGACCTGTGTGTGCATCTGCACTTGCTACGGTGGCTACTAGGTCTTTGGTTAGGGACTTGTTACTTGATGCCCAATTTGACCCGGCCAGCGCCGAGTTCACTAACCTTAAAAGGTGCAAATTATTCATGGAATTTGTATTGACCGCTATGGAGGACACTATTGTCATGTGTAGGAGAACTTCGGCATTCTTGGTAGGCATGAGTCGATCGGTCTGGCTTCGCCAGTGGGCGGCGGACTTTGTGGCCAAGAAATCGCTCACAGCCCTTCCCTTCTTGGGTACGCGGCTGTTTGGAGATAAGTTGGATACGGTTGCTAAGGGAGGTAAGTTACCTTAGCATTAGAAGCAGCGTCGCTCCTTTCGAGGGGCGAGGTTCTTCAACCCTTCCTTTTGTGGTGCCAGAGAGGTCAGAGATGTTGCCTACTCCGGGGGCAGAGGTTCTTCCTGTAACAGAGGCAGAGGTCGGGCCCGTCCCGCTTCTACCCGGGGTTCCAAGCTCAAGTCCGCTGTTAAACCAGCTCAACAATGAAGGGGCGCCCTCACCCATACGGGTGGGGGGATGGCTGCGGCTCTTCTTCCAGGTCTGGGCCCGGGAGGTCACAGACAGATGGATTCTGGAAGTGGTCTTGTCCGGGTACAAACTGGAGTTCGAGTACTGGCCTCCTCCAAGATTTTTAAGGTCTCGGGTGCCCTCGGACCCTCAGGCTGTACAGGGGCTCCTGTTAACAGTTAAAAAAAAAAAATCTTCTGGACATAGGAGTCATATGCCCGGTGCCTCCCTCAGGGAGAGGCAGGGGTTACTATTCCAGTCTTTTCACGGTTCCCAAAAAGGATGGTTTCATAAGACCCATTCTGGTCTTGAAGATCCTCGACGGGTTCATCAGAACCAAGATGTTCCGCATGGAGACTCTGCACACGGCCATCAATTCCCTTCGTCAAGGGGACTTTATGACGTCCATAGACATCAAGGATGCGTATCGGCATGTTTCAATTTTTCCAGCGCATCAGAGATTCCTCAGGTTCACGGTGTACGATCAATTTTTTCAGTTTTGTAGCCCTTCCCTTCGGGTTGACCTCAGCGCCGAGGGTCTTCACCAAGGTTCTGGCGGGCATAATGGCCCTGCTCAGAGCTCAGGGCATTCGCATTGTGCCGTATCTGGACGGCCTACTGATTTCAGCTTCTTCCCTTCGTCAGGCGGAGCTGGACACCCACAAGGTAGTCTCGACTCTGGAGAGGTCCGGATGGGTGATCAACCGCCCCAAATTCTCTCTCTCTCTCTCTCCATCAAGGGAGTTTTCATTCCTGGGCATGAATCTGGATACCATTCATGAGGTGTTTCTACCTCAGCCCAAGGTGCAGGGGGTTCAGGATCTGATCCGCCTTCTTCTGGCCGATCCTTGCCCCTCTAACCGTCTGGGGATGAAACTGGTGGGATTGATGGTTGCTTCCTTCGAGGCAGTCCCGTTTGCTCAGTTTCACATGAGATCTCTCCAACTTCACCTATTGACGCATTGGGACAGATGTCCGTAGTCCTTGGATCAACTTTTCAGCATGTCTCCCAGGGTTCAGCAGTCCTTTAATCGGAGTGCCCCCCTGAATTGGACCAAAACCCAGGATAGTCAAAATCCTGGGTGTTGGTCCACTTTAAGTACTATTTGGTGACTACTTCTTCTTTCCGCAAGACGGATGCCTTTTTCGTGGTGCCCTGCGGGCCCAGGAAAGGTTTGGCGCCCGCCAAGTCTACCATTAGCAAATGGATTCGTCAGACCATTGTTGGGGCCTATTCTGCTAAGGGGAGGACTCCCCCTTTTAGGGTCACTGCGCATTCTACTCATGCTGTTGGTGCGTCCTGGGCTTTTCAGCACCAGGCTTCTGTTGAACAAGTTTGTAAGGCTGCTACTTGGTCTTCCGTTCATACTTTTTCCAAGTTTTACAAGGTTGATATGCGGGCTTCAACGGATGCCGTTTTTGGCCGCAAGGTTCTGCAAGCTGCAGTGGTTTAAGTTGGTGCATTCTTTACTGTTTCTGGTTCCCACCCATGATGGACACTGCTACTGGATGCCCCAAATGTCATGAAGAGTTGAAGCGGAGTGTATGTCACACTTGGAATAATACCGTTTTGTGAGTACTCACCTTTAAAACGGAAGTGTGACATACACTCTGCTTCACCCACCCTTTTTGGTATTCCGGATCCTTTATATGGTGAACCATTGTTTCTTGGTTGTTAGTATTGTTGTATTTGGTTCTTCCTGGTCCCCTTACTGCTATCTTACACTGGGGAATTGGTGGGAAGTCCCAGGTATTTATGGACTGGGAGGAGCTCCTTTTTTGCATTCATCTCTGCAGAAGTTCGCCCTCTACTGGAGAATAACCCAAATGTCATGAAGAGTTGAAGCGGAGTATATGTCACACTTATAATATCCGTTTTAAAGGTGAGTAATCACAAAACGGTATTTTTTCTCTTGTGTGATTCAATGCTATTTTGACTTGATTGTATAGGAATGTGAAGCTTCCCTTGGGGGCGGGGGGGGGGGGGGTAAAAAATACTCAGCACATTTCCTTATGTTTTTTTTTTTACCTCAACACATTTCACAAGTGACCCAGCCACTTTTGGCAATAGGCAATGTTGAATTCATACATACATCCAGTGGGATGAATAACAAAGCATGTTATGCCTTGATCTATTGCTAAATGCATATCTAGCATCACATGGATGAATTTGATCCTTCATAACAAAGTGACTAATTGCACAAGTGCATAAAAAAATAATGGTCACAAATTCACAATGATATATTAAATGGGGACGTCACCTGATCATTCTGAAGCGGTGTGAAATCTAGAAAACTAATGCACCATTTGGGGTAAAGGCTTCTCAGCACCAGAGAAGCTTTCAGAGCTGATGTTTCTGAAATTTTCGCTTATGAAGCCATTTTCGCATGGATATTTTTTGCCTGTGTTTTCGAGCCTATTCAACTGGACAAATTTAATAAGTCAGCTTTGTTGAATCAGTTGAAGTTACATACGTTTTTTGCATGTGGTCCAATCTTCCACCCCAAACAATGTTGAATCAAGCCCTATGTCTTTTATTCACCAGCACTTTGCATTTCCTGTTTGCTCCCTTCTGCTGACCTTGTCATACATGGTGCATTCAATAAATTACACTTGTCAGGGACATTCAACAGTCTGAGAGCAACACCAGGATGACTCACTTGCATGAGTAGATCAGCATGAAGAGTAGAGTTCGCTAGGGCTTATGGAAATGTAAAGTTCTACAGAATGGAATGAAACATGGTCCCTGATACATAGCATGGCCTAGTGGTTAAGGAAGCAGCCTGTGGCAGGTTTCGATTCCCAGCCAGTACATGACTAAATTACTCAGCTAACCCCTTGACTGCTCCCCGGGTGCTCCCAGGGAGCCACTGCTAGGTCTCCCTCCCTATATCAGTTCAGCCAGCAGCGCTCCATTAGATTGAGGCTGTGGGAAAGGGATAATTGTGTATTCTAAGTGTGCCATACACTCCACTTCCTTCATCATTACATCTGGTATTCTCCAGTAGAGGGCAAACTTCTGCAGAGATGGATATGCAAACAAGAAAGACCCTCCCGGTCCACATATACCTGGGACCTCCCACCAATTCTCCAGTTTCCTTCTCTGCAGGAAGGCGAGCAAGATAGAAGATGAAGACTTCTCTTACTTGCAGGTAAGCCGGTCTCTAGCCCGGCCCTTTTTTTGTACCTATTGCTGCCAGGATTCATTCTAAATTTACCCCTATTGAGCCTCCCAGCTTAGGCTGCGGATCCTGGCAAGGGTAGGAGCACCCTGTGGGTGCATTAGGAGCAGTGCTCCACCGTGAGACCTCATTTTGGGGTAGGCGGAAAACCAGGTTGTGGTGATCCTGGTACGGGATGCCCCCGTCCATACTAGCCTGCGGCCTTATTATTGGCCGGGGTTCCCTTCCCCCTTCCGGTACCCTTACTTCCCTCTGGGGGGGGGGGGGGATGGCACATCCTAACTGGCCTCTCCTTTGCCTTATTTGATTAATTAATGATTGAATTATGTACAGTGTGTGTGTCTGTTTATGGGTGCTTCACAGTTGTATGTGTGTGTGTATGAGTGGTCCACCTGGCTGTAATCCCTTATGAATTGGTTGCATATGGCTTCCTGTCAGCCTGCGTGATTCTCTCAGGCTGTGTGTGTAAAAAGGGGGCGGGGCCGTGGTGGCCCCACCCCCCTCGTTCGGCGCGTTTTTTGTGGAGCCTCCCTCAGGCCAGATCCGCGCTGCTGGGAAGGGGGCGTGGCCGGGGGAAATCGCGCCTTTGGTGCTGGCACGCCCCCTTTCTTCTTCCTGGGTCTTGTTCTTCAATGCCAGGGGCCATCTTGTGTGCATCCGGCGTGGCTGTTGCTGTCCTAGGGGACAGGTAGGGGCCTGTTGGCCATTTTCATTGTTATTGGGGTCACTCTCTGGTGGGGTGGGCCCCCTGGGGTGTGCTTGTTGATGGCATTTTTTAATATATATATATATATATATATATATATATATATATATGTGTATGTCTTGTTGTACATTTTTCAATTAATATGCTATTAATAGTAACTTATATGCCTATGGTGTGTTGCAGATTGCTTCATATTGTGCATATTAAGGGGTTCCTCCTGGTCCTGGGGTCCCTAGATAAAAATTGTCCACCCAAAAATCCTCCCACCAGGACTTTTAAAGGGCATCCCGGCTTGCTTATGCGTAATTCCCTACGGTCTTGCGACTGACCACAAAAATTCACCATATGGAGGCTCTGCAGGATACCGGGCTCGGAATCCCTCTGGGATAATCTGGGCCATGTGTGGGGTGTGGGGTATCCCTTACGGGGGAGGATGTGCTGATTTGTATACCATGCGCACAAAAGGCCATAACGTGGCAGTCTGGTACCCAGCCTTCTGGGTCGGCTCCTCCCGCTTCATCGCCTTCCCCTCCCCACCTGATCCGTACCCCAAGTGACATTGGTACCAGTGGGGAGTCGCTTTCTCATGTTTGGGCTCGGTTGGCCAGCATAGAGAAAATGATTGCTAGCACGGTGGGCAAGAAGGCCCAGGCTAAAAAGAGACACTTGTCGTCGGCCCAGCCTTTGTGGGATATTGACGACGAGTTGAATTGTCCGATTATTCCCCGTTAGAGGAGGGGGAATTGTATCAGGATTCAGAGGCTGCCTATGGTCAGCCTGGGAATTCCAATGTCGGGCAGGCGCCGGGAGATGCCGTTGATACGGCCACTGTTTTGTCATATTTATTGTAGGTGTTGGATATTGATCCACCTGAGGCGCCCCTTCTTAAGAAGGGGGAATTTTTGGGGGCTCACAAGCCCCGTCTGGAATTCCCTACCCAGGGGCATTTTGATGCGCTGATACTTAGAGAATGGGAAAAGCCCTGCCGGCTTTCTGGTGTGCCTCAGGGATGGGATAAGAAGTATCCTTTTCCGGTGGAGGTGGTCAAGCGCTGGTCTTCGCCTCCCGAGGTCGACGCGCCCGTTTTAGGTTTGACCAACTCTTCTGGGCTGAACACCCCTGGCGCCACCTCCCTTAAGGATGGCGAGGATAAGCGCCTGGATCAGATGGCGTGCCACGCATTTGCCAACGTGGGCTCGGCCCTGCGGCCGGTTAGTGCATCTGCCCTGGTGTCGCTTGCTACCAGGTCCCTTATCAGGGACTGGCTGAATAACGCTTAGCTTGATCCAGATGGCGCTGAGTTCGCTATACTAAGAAGTGTGAATTGTTTATGGATTTTGTCATGGCTGCGATGGAAGACTCCATTGTCGTGTGTTGTAGGACGTCAGCCTTACTGGTGGCCATGCGCAGACTGGTCTGGCTCCGTCAGTGGACAACGGACATGGGAGCCAAGAAGTCGCTCACAGCTCTCCCCTTCTTGGGTGCGTGGCTGTTTGGAGATAAATTGGATGCTGTTGCTAAAGGAGGTAAGTTACCTCAGCGGAGGAAGCAGCGCCGTCCCTTTCGGGGGGCGGGCTCGTTCACTCCTTCCTTCAGAGGCTCTGGCCTTCTCAGGTGTCAAGGGCTCGTCCTGGAACAGAGGCAGAGGTCGGGCTCGTCCCGCGGCTGCCTGGGGTTCCAAGCCCAAGCCTGCCGTTAAACTGGCTCAGCAATGAAGGGGCGCCCTCACCCACAAGGGTGGGGGGACGGCTGCGGCTCTTCTTCCAGGTCTGGGCCCGGGAGGTCACAGACAATTGGATCTTGGAAGTGGTCTCCTCCGGGTACAAACTGGAGTTCGAGTACTGGCCGCCCCCAAGGGTGTTGGGGCCTATTCTGGGGCCCATTTTAGGGTTACTGCGCACTCTACTCGTGCTGTTGGTGCATCCTGGGCTTTTCAGCACCAGGCTTCTGTTGAGCAGGTTTGTAAGGCTGCTACTTGGTCTTCCGTTCATACCTTTTCCAAGTTTTACAAGGTTGATGTGCGGGCTTCAGCGGATGCTGTTTTTGGCCGCAAGGTTCTGCAAGCTGCAGTGGTTTGAGTTGGCACATTCCTTACTGTTTCTGGTTCCCACCCATGTCGGACACTGCTATTGGATGTCCCAGATGTAATGATTAAGGAAGTGGAGTGTATGGCACACTTACAATAATACCGTTTTGTGAGTACTCACCTTTAAAACGGGTATTATGAGTGTGCCATACACTCCACTTCACCCCACCCTAGTTTGTTTCAGGTATTCTGGAGCTCTTATATGGTGAACCATTGGTTTTGTTTGTTACGGTTATATTTGGTTCTTTCTGGTCCCTTACTGCTTTTGTACACTGTGGAATTGGTGGGAGGTCCCAGGTATATGTGGACCGGGAGGGGCTTTCTTTTTTGCATATTCATCTCTGCAGAAGTTCGCCCTCTACTGGAGAATACCAGATGTAATGATGAAGGAAGTGGAGTGTATGGCACACTCATAATACCCGTTTTAAAGGTGAGTACTCACAAAACGGTATTTTTTTCACCTTGCCTTTTTACGAACTTAAACCTAAAACTGAACCAACATGTTCTGCCTTTCCTAGTCGTGCAGCAAGCTATGCTTACCTCTTCTCCTTACTGGTCTCTGTCCAAAGAAGCCACAGCACACTGTGGTAGTGTCAGGTTTTACAATGTTTACTGCAAGGAAAGGTGTAGGTCAACTTGTAGTCTTCTACTTCATGTGTGCCCAGACAAGACATTAAACTGTATTAATACTTGTGTTTGTTGTGTTGCTCAGAAGCTGGCAAGCAGACTCTGTTGATAGTGGATGTCACAGTAACAGTACACCAATGAGTCCACATTATTCCGAAACGCTGTATGGGCCTATGTGTGCAGGGCAGGCAACCCTGTATGATTCAGTGAAGGCCATCAATGAGCCATTGAAGGTAAGCTTAGCATGAGCGAACTTAAAGCAGGCTAAAAGTCTCATTTTTTTATTTAACTTGCTACTCACCTTACCAGGCTGCTAGTTCCTGAACTGCTTCCTCCCATGTCGCCGGCTCCGGAACTTCTTTCTCCTGCGTCGCCATCTTGCTACACCCGTGGCAGCAGCTTCCTTCTCCGAGGGCCACCACTGCTCCAGTCACCTCACCACCGCTGTCACTCCCATTCACCTCGTCGCCATCTTACTGAACCTGTGCCTCTATCTTGCAGCCTTTGACCATTATGCCAGCCATTCACAGCAGCAAGCTGGTGGTGAGGTGACTGGAGCGGAGGCGTGGTGACCAGGGTGATGACGGTGGGCCTCAGTGAAGGAAGCTGTGGACTGCTGGCCAGTGGTCCACAGCATTCTGTGGGTTCATCTAGCCCTGTTTTACCACACTACATGATCCCGGAAGTGGCTAGAAAATGCAGCAGCACAGCTGGCGGTAGTAGACTGTGTGCTGCGGGAGCATCCAAACCTGCGCCCAAAAGGTAAGTAAGTCCTCTGGGCTTTTTTTGATTTTTGACTATTCTAAGCATACAGCACGTCCTGCTCCAGACATAGTCATAACGTGTGGGTAATCCTCCGCCTTCAGCGCCGTGCACTGCAGAACATGAAGAAAACAAGCTGCTCCCGGCCCTACATACACCGGAGGACCTCCCACAAATCCCCAGATTTCTCTGCAGTGCTCGAACTGCGAAGACATGAAGTATCACGCTCTCGCAGGCGAGCGGGTCTTACAGCCCGATGCCCTGCGGGACTATTTCCACCCGTCCCTTTTGTGATCAGAATATGCCTCCCAGCCTGGGCTGCGTTGGTCGGGTGAAGGTAGGCAGCACTGTGTGTGCTTAACGGAGCCATGCTCCACCGCAATCCCCCACCATATGGTAGGCGGTTTAGGCCGATGGTGAGCCTCTAGTGGATGCCCCTCCCGCATTATTGCCCCGTACCCTGCGTTGTGCTGGACCCTATTAACGGGTCGCCATTCTCCCTCATTTCCCCTACTACTTAGGGGGAAAAGAAAGGGGGGGGTATGTGTGTGGCGGTCCCAGCGTACCGGTGTGTGACGATCGTGGCCTTTATTCTGCCCTTTATTAACTCAGAGATGTCAGAGCCGCGCTGCTTGCTCCTTATTTCGGCTGCCGCCGTATGTTTTTACATTGCTTGCCGCATAGTCTTGATGCTGCGGTGCCCGTACTTATTATCTGTAACCGTTCTATTGAACCTTAGGCTTGTGGTTGTATCCTTGCCTTTATTTTTACCTCAGAGCTTCGCGCTCTTTAGAGTGGGCGGGGCCTTAGTTCGGCGCGCTCCGCGTCATGGCAGAGCATTTAGCCCGCCCTTCGAGGTTCGCTGGGCGCCATTTTTGTTAAGCTTCGCGCACGCGCATGGTGACGGTCTCCTCCTCCTCCACTTGAGCTGTAAGTGCCCTCGCGGGCGATTCCCTCTGTTTTTTGCCTGTCCAGCTGCGCATGGCCCTGACATCCCTTTCCCGTTATGTCTTTCAGACGCTGAGTTCCCGGTGGCTTCTCCCGGCCTCATACTCATATATATATTTATATATACATATACATATTATACTTATACGTATAAGGATATTAGCGGGTCTTCCTAAAATCTCCCACATTAATCAGCGGGTTGTTGGGGCATCCAGGGTTGCCTTTTGCATAAATCCCTATTGACATATTGTGTTTGAACAATTACCATATGGAGGCATCTCAGGATTGTGTTACCGGGGTCCCTCTGGGACAGGACCGGCTTTGTGTAGCGTGTGGTCTCCCCCATGCTGGGGCTGATGGGGCACGGGTCTGCGCGTCATGTTCTGAACAGACGCTAGAATTGCGAGCGGCGCTTGTGGTTGCACCTCGCTCCTTCTCTCCTCTTTCCTCTTCCCTAAATCTCACTCCTGTTGAGTCTTGTACAAGTGGGGAATTACAAATAAACACCTCTCCTAGACGGCCCACGCTTGTCCAGATTGTTGAAGGGTTGTCCGGCCGGGTGGGTCCTGATAGACAATGGCCTTGGACTCCTGCGGCTTCGGCCTGTGCTATGGGCTCTGAGGAGTCCTTCTCTACACGTGCTAGCGCCTCGTCGGAAGATGGGGACCTGTTCTTTGACCTAGGTTCCTCTGACGAGAGGCCGAGGTGTCAGGATTATGCTGGTCAAAATGACTGGGACCAGCTTGATATTGGTGGTATGTTACTCAGGATTTTTAATGCCCTGTCCATTTCGCCTCCCGGTGCCGTCTCCAGGCCGAGAGGGGGTTGCTTCCATACTGCGCCTGCGCGCTTGGAATTTCTCGAGCAGGCTCACTTCCATGCTCTTGTACTTAAAGAGTGGGAATGCCCCACTGCATTTCTAAGGCCCCCAGAGGATTGGGTTTGGAAATACCCTTTTCCCCCCGAGATGGTTGATATTTGGTCTTCGTCCCCAGTGGTAGACGCACCGATTATTGGGGTTCCTAACTCCCCCTTCCTTACAGCTCCGGCTTACAGCTCCTTGCGGGACGCCGAGGATCGGCGCATTGATAGGCTGGCTTCCCATGCCTTTGCCTGTGCGGGTACGGCGCTACGCCCTGTCTGTGCCGCGGCCATCACAGCAGTGGCCGCTAAGGCTCTCATAAGAAAGATGCTGGAGCATCAACCCGAAGATTTACCCTGGGAGGTATTTTACACACTCTCCAGCTGTGATATTTTTGTTAAGTTTATCCTTTTAGCTCTGGATGACACCATCAAAATGTGTGCGAGGACTTCTGCCCAAGTGATAGCTATACGTCGCCTGCTCTGGCTGCATCAGTGGGGGGCAGACGATGACGCTAAAAGGACCCTGACGGGGCTTCCCTTTAGAGGGCATCGCCTGTTTGGGGCCCGTCTGGACCTATTTGGAAGACAGGACAGTCCACCCAATCAGGGGCGGCCGTCTCGGCCCCCTCGGAGAAGGGATACCCCTCCACCTCCATATCATACCGTTAAGCAGGAACCGGGGATGCCCCTTGCAGGGTCTGGTTCGGTATCCTGTCCCAGGAGTGACATTCAACGCCCGGGGCCTTCGGGCCGGGCTAAGCCCGTATCATTCACCGAAAACCCTCAAGCATGATGGGACGCCCTCACCCACCTGGGTGAGAGGATGGCCACAGCACGCTACTCCTATCAGGAGGCATCCTGCCTCGTTCTAGTGGCTTTAGGAGGTAGTTCTTCCGGATATGGGACAGTGTTAGCTGGGTGGTCTTTCCCTGAGTCGGTCAGGAGGACTACGGTCCCCTGTTTTTCTTCAGGTATGGGGGGCAGGCCTTCCTGGGCCTGTCAGGTATGGCTTCCTTGCCAGAACGCCATTATCATATAGACACTGGGGCCTCTGCGCCAGTTGCTCCTCCCTTCCCTTGAGGATGAGGGAGTCTATCTTTCCAACCCCCTGGGGGGTTTAGCATCTGTATCCATAGGCATCCAGGCTTGGCGCTTCTGAATGGGCCGTTGTCGCCCTACACACCAGGGGTCTTCTGGCAGCCCGTGGCGTGCTGAGATGTTTATTCCGACCCCAAGGTAACTTCTGGATACTGAGCCCACTACTGCTGGGTATTGGCGGTCATCGCCACCGTTGTGGCATTGGCTGGGTCCCCTGTTGCGTTCATGTGCCGCTAGGCTCTGGATGGGTGTGATGTCTCGCACGACACCAGGGGGCAGCTACCAGGGGACCTATCAGGTCCTCCCTTTTACTTACAAGAGGGAGTCGTTTGGATGGACCTTAGTTGACTTAAGCACTACTCTGTTCCATCCTCCAGGTCCAGGTTGTATCTGGATTGGGTTTCGGCTAGTGCCTTTTCTCTTGACTATAAGGGAATTTCCGGAAACGAGGTCTCTTGTCCTCCGTCCTGTCTCGTTTTTATCTCCAGGCAGAATTGCACCTGGTGTGGCCGTTGGCGGCTGGTCTGTTGACATCCCTTTTTTTCTCTGTGCCTTTGGGCTCTGAGGCATTTTAGCTATTAGTCCTGGATGAGGGTTCAGCACCCTGGATCTAGGTCTGTTTACCTTCCTTCTGGTGGAGGCGGTTATTCTTCCGCTGGTTACTCGAGGAAACCGTTAGGGATCTTCCCTACTGTTTCTCCCTGTTGATGGTTACCATGGTACCAAATCTGGCAGGTTGACAAAGGGGGCTTGTCTTCTGAAACCCCCCGGTGGTTCCTAGGTAGGGACCTTGAGGGATCCAGTTACCTATGGTTTCTTTTTGTCACAGTGAGCTTCGGTGGGTTCTAGTTTGCTGGACTACTCCCTTTCAGTACCTGTCCATTGGGGTCTCCTGGTCCATTGTAGGACAGTGGTACGCTACTGGTTACTCGTGGAATTCCTGGGTCTAGCTCTATTCCAGGGGAGCTCTGATTTCTTCTTGGGGGGAATTAATATTCCTTGCCCTTTCTTTTAATATCCCTCCTCTGCAGGAGGTTCTCTATTGTCCACTGAGTCCATACTGGTACGGTCCTGTTGGACCCCGTCTCGATCGCAGGGTTCTACCCTTATATTGGGCCAGATTGCTCTGCCCTAGTTGGTTTCAGTGGTTCTGGTTAGACAATATATTGAAATGTCTTATCCCCTATGCCCTACTGGGTGGGGGTTTGCGCAAGTTCTCCTATGGTGAGCAGCACCGCTATGCTGTAGGCCTGGATGGCCCAGTGGGGTGTGGTCCGCGGATGTTCTGCTGAGAACAGTAGGCCTGTGTGTCCCTCACGAGCTCCATTTTACATGGTCAGGTTTCTTGTCTTAGGCTATACCTTGGCGTTCGGCAGGAGATGACAGATCTCGGGGGGGCCTTGTTCCTTGGAGAGTTAGGACTTACTTCCTTCTCTTCGTTTTCTTCCTTCTGCCACGCTATGTTAGGGTATGTTCTGTACCCATACTGGCCTGCTGGGTCTAAGCTTAGGGTCCTATCAGCAATGTTGGTATTGGCTACCAACTAAGTTCTGTGGCTTGCCCTGTTCACCTACTGTGAAGCCTGATCCAATCTCTTGTGTTGAGCTTTCTTCAGGGTCTGCTCAGTTGCATTCATTGGGGAATTCCTGTTTTTCCCTTTGGGGGGATTTCTTATTCCGATGCCCTGCTAAGGGTTCCCTTGGTTCTTATTCAGGTTCTTGTCTGAACCGTTCCTTTATCATATCACCCCTCTGGGGCGAGTGCTCCAGCCAGAAGTGTGCCATACGTATGGCTCTGTGGCGGCTATTATCATTCCATTATGTACAGTCTTATTTATATCTGTATCCCATGAGGTGAGGGTGCCGCCTTACGCTAAGTCTGCTTCCAGGCGAGGGTCCTTACCTTCATTATGCCAGATTCTCTGGTCTCTGGGATGTTGTCCTGCGTATTATGAGATAAGGGACTTGCATCTCTCTACAGAGTTGGAGATCTTTCTGAATGGCCTTTTGTCCCTGGAAGGATTTTGCCTTTTAAGGGGTTAGGTGTCCTATTATGAAGTACCGGCTCTAATTACCTCCACGGGGGAGGTGCCCTTGGATGAGTCTTACTTGGCTAGTTTTGACCTGCTGTGCCGAGAAGTATACCTTCGGCTTCTGTTGAAGAGTTGTTGTTAGCGTTCCTGCTGGTCCTGACTGAGACCAGGTTTCATATTCCCTGTGGGGGAAAGTTTTGGTGTTTCCATGGCTGCACTCCTTGCAGTAGCATGGTCAGGTCACCATTCTGGCCTATTCTGTTATGGGAAGATTCTTTTTCTCTACTGTTTTCTGTTCTCTCACCACTTGATTGGTCTCGTGACTCTTAGCACTAAGTTCTGGTGAGCTAGTTGGCTAGTCTCTTGGGGATCCCACCCTACTTATGGACACTGCTATTGGATGTCCCACACGTTATGACTATGTCTGGAGCAGGACGTGCTGTATGCTTAGAATAATACAACTCTGTGAAGTACTCACCTGTAGAGTTGATATTATATGCATACAGCACGTCCTGCTCCACCCCACCCTGGTTTCACTTGTTCTGGATCCCCTGTATGGTGATTGTTTTCACTTGATATTGTTGCCAGTTCTGGGTGGTTGGTTCTCCCGGCTTCTCTTCTCACTGCTTTTCAATGCTGGGGATTTGTGGGAGGTCCTCCGGTGTATGTAGGGCCGGGAGGAGCTTGTTTTCTTCATGTTCTGCAGTGCACGGCGCTGAAGGCGGAGGATTACCCACACGTTATGACTATGTCTGGAGCAGGACGTGCTGTATGCATATAATATCAACTCTACAGCTGAGTACTTCACAGAGTTGTATTTTTGCTCCGTTTTAACAAGAACTTAGGTGCAGTTACTAGCCCCCCCCCCCCCCATAACATGACATACTGTATTACTCTAACCTTATTTTGTGAATCACTGAAATGAAATCAGCATGCTGCCAGGAAATTGGCTTGCCAACCCTGCTAATCTACACCTCCCGTTTAGGTCAGTGGCTTGGTAAGTATTGCAGCCAGTATGGCAGCTGCTGTTTCTCTCTTAATAGTTTTCCATTGAATAATAGGTGTGCATTACAATGAAACTGAACAGAAAGCAGTGTAATAGTTAACGCCTAGCTCCAGCACAAGATCTTTTGAGAGGAGATATTCAATACAGCAGTGTTCCTCCAACCCTTATCTTGAGAGCCACCACCAGGCCAGGTTTTGCAGATCTCCACACAGAAGCACAGGTGAGATAATCAGTGCAGAAACAGAGCTACTACTTTAGTGTTCTTCTTCCTGTCTGACCCTGTTTCCTCAGAACTGGCATCACTTCTTCTGTGGTCACCCGATGCCCTGGAACAGTTAAGGACACACCGTGGGTTAGCAGTTCCAGTGGGTATTGTAACACCTTTTCTGTTGGTTGGATTTACAGATTGGCAGAATTCAGTCTCACCATCTGTATGAGCCATTTCCGCTGTGTTCAGTGTCGCACTATGTGTGTTTGGAAGTGTAGAACCCCTGATTTCTCTATACGCAGCACTCTCCTGTCAGCCTTTGCCTAACATCATTTTTCTGGATTTGAATCTCGTTTGTTGACGCTGCTATCTCTATTCATGACCCATATCTGCTCTCCTTGTGTCAGTCTCAGATGGCTCTTTTGGTTATTTCCCCTGTAAGCATAAAGTAGATGTCCAGCTTAAATGTAACCCTCTCTAACTACCCTGCTACCCTCCGCTGGCGCTAAGGTGGGACGGAGTTACAAAAAAAAACTCCTTACCTCGCCCAGGCAAAGCATATGTGGAAAGCTGCTCTTTGCAGCAGTTTCAAGATGGTGTGCCCAGCGCCTGCTGCTGCGACATCCAACTGCTTCAGTTCGTCCCCAACACCGGCTTAGCCATCTGTAAATGACAGTACAGCTTTAGCCGGCCTCTTCAAAGTCCCATGCCACTCTCGTAATCTCCCAGCAATTGGAACTGCGCAGGCACGAGATCGGGGGCCGTGCACAGTGCCTGATGGAATGCATGATGCTGCTGCCTGTTGGAAGGTTCCCGGAATCCTAGGGGCCTAGAAGATGGCTCCCCCGGGGAGGTGAGTAGAATCTACCAAATGGTAAAACCGGAGGGGGGGGGCAACGGATCGGTGAGGTTTAGGGGAGGTTTCAACCTCCCTCAGTGTTCCTCTTTAAGACCTTCTATGGCTTCTTCAAATCTCTGGCTATGGCTAATGATTTACATCATGACCCCCTGGCTGATCTGTACTAGGGTGGACCGATTCAGAGCAGACAGCTTAAATTGCAGTACCTTTTCATTATTTGTGAGAAATTTGATATGGTCTGGACTGATGCAGAATAATGCTTGATGTAGAACTGATGATTTGTGAAACTGTGTATTGCAGGTAGACAAAGAGACCAATACAGAAGATGTATTTCCAGACGAGGTAACCATTATGAAAAAAGAGAGAACCTGCCGCCGGTCTCGTGGGTCTCCCTTTGTCCGCAGCAGTACAATCGTCCGATCCCAAACGTTTTCTCCAGGTGCACGAAGTCAATATGTTTGCAGAGTAAGTAAAATAAAATAAGTCAAGCACATTAGCCTGGATGGTTATGCAATCCTTTCCATATATATATAAATATATTCTAATTGTGTGAACCCCCCCCCCCCAGTTTAACCATATAATATTTCCTTTCCAGACTCCCAATAGCGTATGCATGAGCTCCCATCCAATGAGAGACACCTATTGTGACAACGTCATTCAGTAGATGGCTCTCATTGTTTACAATGCTACATCCCTGGCGTTGCGCGCACGCTCTTGCCCTAGCCATTCAGATAGGCTGGGGTAGAAGTACGCTTACAGGGGATGCGGCAGTGCGCTCTCCCAATTCATGTCAATGAGAGCCGCCTGCTGAATGACGTAGTCACATCGGGCAGCGCTCATTGGGCGAGAGCCCGCGCGTGCGCCATTGGAGCCCGGTAAGGTGAGTTTTTAAGGGGAAACTGGGGGTTTCACACAGCCGGGGCACTGAACAATACCCGGGAAAGTCAAATTCCCTGGTTTTGTTCTGCTTTAATGTGAAAAATGTTTAACTGTGTTGTTGACATGTTACTGCTGACAGCACAAAACCTTCAACACATTACTGACTTTTATGTTTCTTTTTTTTTATTTTTATTTTTCAGCTGTATCGAAGTGACAGTGATAGTTCTACGTTACCCAGAAAATCACCTTTTATCCGAAACACACTGGAAAGGCGAACACTACGCTATAAGCAGGTATGCATATAAAGTATGGTACAAACTATGTGCACACAGGGACTTATGCTAATTATTCGGTGAAGCCAGTGTGACTTGCAGTGTGCATTGCTGTGTGGATTGCAACCTGCATCCTGGTGAGCTTTTTAGTCTTTAGACACAAAAAAGTGAAATAAAAAAAGTTTTTTATACCTTAAAGTGGACCAACACCCAGGATTTTGACTATCCTGGGTTTTGGTCCACTTCGGCGGGGCACCCCGATCGGGGGTGCCCCGCTGTGTGAAACCCCCCAGAAAGCCCCAAAATCTTACCTGTCCCCGCTCCCACATGACTGGACGGTCCAATCCCCGCCAACGTCCAGGCGGGGATCAGGAACGTCCAAGCGGCTGCCGCCGCCGCCGCCTCCCTCGCGTCACTTTCGGCGCGCGCGCGCCCCCGCCGGCCATTCGCAGACGGCCGGCGCGGGCGCGAGCACGCCTACAGGGGCGCGAGGAGAAGATCAGGTAAGGTGTTTGGGGTTTTTTTGGGGGGTTTCACCCCGCGGGACATCCCGATCTCGGATGTCCCGCGGGGTGGGAGGTGATCGGCCCGGGAATCTTATAGATTTCCGGGCCGATCACCTCTCGGTGTTGGTCCACTTTAAGGATATTTGTTTTTAGGTTTGGAAATAACAGCACCCTATGGGCTATGCACAAAAAATGGTGAAATCATTAGCATAGGGTTTTATTTCAAACCGTTAAAAATACATCCTTATATCACTGGAAAAATAATGTACCTAAACTGTAAAAATGTGCCATCACATGTACAGGTGATTTTTTTTTTGGGGGGGGGGATATAGGACAAAGATTTTTTTTTTGCCGCTTTTGTGTCTTATCGATGAAAAGGTCACCGTCATGCAGGTTGCAATCCACACCGCAATGCACACCGGAAATCACACTGGCTTTACCAAATATTTAGCATTACTCCCATAGTAGAGTACTGGCAGAATGATTGCCTGGGCCCTAACTATCAAGTACAGGTTGGTGAATCAAGGTGAAAAAATGTTCATTCACTACACTCGCACTGTATTTTGGCCTATATTTATATAGTTTCAAATATTTAGATGAAATAATATAGCATAAATGCGGCTGCCTGCAATCTTTAGATTGCATGTGCACAAAGTATGCTTGTTTGGGTATTTCAAACAAAGAGCCTTATTTATGAAGTGCTAGCAACACTCAGTGCCACTCTTCGACAATAATTCAACGTTAATGCTTGTATTCCAAGTATGTCACACACCCCGCTTCCAAGATTAATAAACATTCGGGTTATGTCCAGTAGAGGGCGAACTTCTGCAGAGATGACTAGAAAAAAAGAAGCCCCTCCCGGTCCATAAATACCTGGGACCTCCCACACATCACCCAGTAATCGTCTCTGCAGGACGGCGAGCAAGTCAGAAGATGGCTGTCTCTTTCATTGCAGGTAAGCCGGGTCCACACCCGGCCAATTTTTGTCCCTATTTCTGCCCAGACCTGATTTAGATTTAAACCCCTATGCCTGCCAGCCTTGGGCAAGGGTAGGGTACACCTTAGCATGTGTACTACTAGTACAACTGGTCCAGTAGAGGGCAAACTTCTGCAGAGATGAAAGCAAAAAAGAAGCCCCTCCCGGTCCATAAATACCTGGGACCTCCCACACATTCCCAGTTCCTTCTCTGCAGGACAGCGAGCAAGTCAGAAGATGTCTGCTTCTCTTTCTTGCAGGTAAGCTCGGCCATTTTTTGCTCTATTTCTGCCCGGACCTTTATACATTAAGCCCAATATTAGCCTCCCAGCCTTGGCTGCAGGTCCGCGCGAGGGTAGGAATCACCTTAATAGGTCATGCTCCCCCGTGAGACCCCATATAGCGGGGTAGGCGGAATCCGGGTTGGTGATCCCGGTTTGGGATGCCCTGTCCCTAATTGTGTATATATATATATATATATATATATATATATATATATATATATATCCCTTACACCATTCTTGGTACGGGATTATCCCCCTTCCGGGTCCCTCTGTTAACCTTCCAGTGGGTTTCTTTCTAGTGTGAATGTGTGTGTATGTGTGCTTGGTGCTGCACATTACTTGGCTGGTCACCATTTTTCGCTTCTGCTGAGGGGAGCTTCTTCCCCCCAGGCTGCGGTGTTAATGGGGCTGGGCCGGGCACTCGCGCGTTGCCACGGCCCGCCCCCCCCCCCCCCTTCTGGTTTGGAGCCAATTGCGGAGCCCAGGCCTCGGCTGGGAACCATGCTGCTGGTTGTGTGAGTAGGGGGGCGGGGCCAGGCGCGGCACGCGATCCGCGCTGGCCCGCCCCTTCCTCCTCTTCCTCTGAGCTGATGAGCGGTGGCAGCCATCGTACAAAGCACGTGAGTGCCCTCCCGGGCTCTCCCCTTTTATTTACCTAACTTAGCCATGTGCCCCATTCTGTCAGGGGACAGCGCTAGTCCTTTGTCACCTTTTTCTTGATTTATGAGGATATATTTAATATATGTGTATATATATATATATATATATATATATATATATATATATATATTGTGTGTGCATGTGCTTATGGCCACTCCTTTGTGTCTTTCAGGAGGACTCCCTGGGGGGTTCTCCCGGTCCTAGGGTCCCTAGCAGAAATTTGGGGCACTTAAAAATCCTCCCACTTGGTACTTAAGGGGCATCCCGGGTTGCTTACCAGCGTAATTCCCTCGGGTCATTGTGACTACCTTAAAATCACCATATGGAGGCTCCACAGGATACCGGGCTCGGGCTCCCCTTGGGACAATCCTGGCTATGTGTGGGTTGTGGGGTATCCCTTACGGGGAGAATGTACTTATTTGCATACCATGTGCGCAACAGGCCATAACGCGGCAGTCGGGACCCCAGGCGTCTGGGTCAGTGCCGCCCGCCTCTCCTACCCCACCCGCATCATCCGTACCCCAAGTGACACTGTCATTAGTGGGGAGTCGCACTCGGATGTATGTGCCAGGCTGGCCAACCTCGAGAAAATTATTTCTAGCTCAGTGGGCAGAAAGGCCACTGCTAAGAAAAGGCATCTGTCACCGGCTACGCCGGTAATTGATTTTGATGATTATGACTCACCTGATTGGGCTGATTATTCCCCGCTTAGGGACATGTTAAATGGGTCCCAGCTCAACCTGGACAGCGTTGAATTCACAACCCTTAAGAGGTGCGAATTGTTCATGAATTTTGTTTTGTCGGCTATGGACGACACTATTACCATGTGTAGTAGAACTTCGGCCCTGTTGGTGGCCATGCGCCGATTGGTCTGGCTGTGCCAGTGGGCGGCTGACATTGTGGCCAAGAAGTCACTTACAGCTTTGCCCTTTTTGGGAACGCGGCTGTTTGGAGAGAAATTGGATTCTGTGGCGAAGGATGGGAAGCAACCTCAGCGTAAGAAGCTGCGTCGCTCATTTCGGGGGGCAAGCTCCTTTAATCCTTCCTTTCGCTGTGCCAGAGGGGGCAGAGGTCTTGCCTACTCTGGCTTTAGAGGTGATTCCTGGAACAGAGGTAGAGACGTGCCCGTCCAGCCTCTACCTGGGATTCCAGGCCCAAGCCCGCTGCCAAGCCAGCTCAACAATCAATGAGGGGGCGCCCTCACCCTTGCGGATGGGGGGACGGCTGCGGCTCTTCTTCCAGGTCTGGGCCCAGTAGGTCACAGACAAGTGGATATTGGAAGTGGTCTCGTCTGGGTACAAACTGGAGTTAGAGTCCCGGCCTCCTCCCAGATTCCTAAGGTCTCGGGTGCCA
Source organism: Gastrophryne carolinensis (assembly GCA_027917425.1). Lineage (NCBI taxonomy): Eukaryota > Metazoa > Chordata > Amphibia > Anura > Microhylidae > Gastrophryne > Gastrophryne carolinensis. The sequence continues at coordinate 364,508,582 of CM051236.1, forward strand.
TCGGATCCTCGGGCGGCGCAGGGGCTCCTGTTGGCTGTAAAGAATCTCCTGGACATGGCGGTCATATGCCCGGTGCCTCTTTCAGAGAGAGGCCGGGGCTATTATTCCAACCTCTTCACGGTTCCCAAAAAGGATAGCTCCATAAGACCCATCCTGGATTTGAAGCTTCTCAACAGGTTCATCAGAACCAAGAAGTTCCGCATGGAGACTCTGCGTTCAGCCATCTGTTCCCTTCGTCAGGGGGATTTCATGACGTCCATAGACATCAAGGATGCTTACTTTCATGTACCAATTTTCCCAGCACACCAGAGATTTCTCAGGTTCGTGGCGGGAGATCAGCATTTTTAGTTTGTGGCCCTCCCGTTCGGGCTGACCTCGGCACCGAGGGTGTTTACCAAGGTTCTGGCGGGCATAATGGCCCTGCTCAGAGCCCAGGGCATTCGCATTGCCGTATTTGGACGACCTACTCATTACAGCTTCTTCCCTCTGCCAGGCGGAGTTGGACACCAGGACGGTGGTGGCGCCGCTGGAAAGGTTTGGATGGGTGATCAACCACCCCAAGTCTTCTCTCTCCCCATCAAGGGAGATCTCCTTTCTGGGCATGAATCTGGATACCAGTCAGGCCAGAGTGTTCCTACCTCAGCCAAAGGTGCAGAGGGTTCAGGATCTGATATGTGTTCTCCTGACCAACCCTCGCCCTTCCTTTCGGCTAGGGATGACTCTGGTGGGTTTGATGGTGGCCTCCTTCGAGGCAGTCCCCTTTGCTCAATTCCACATGAGGTCACTACAACTCCATCTATTGCTGAAATGGGACAGATGTCCACAGTCCTTGGATCAGCCATTTCTGATGTCTCCCAGGGTTCGGCGGTCCCTTCAGTGGTGGCTGGAATCAAACAATCTGATGAGGGGCAGATCGTTCCTGGCCCCTCGTTGGGAGACGGTTACCACGGATGCCAGTCTGTCGGGCTGGGGAGGTTTCTGGAAGGATCATCAGTTCCAGGGGTTGTGGGGTCCTCAGGAGGCTCACAAGCCCATCAATGTCTTGGAGCTCAGAGCTATCCGTTTGGTTCTGTCGCGTCTGACACTTCACCTACAGGGTTTACCGGTTCAGGTTCGATCAGACAATCGTACTGCGGTAGCTTACATCAATCACCAAGGAGGGACTCGCAGCAGGAGTGCCCTCAGGGAAGTCTCTCTGATTCTGACATGGGCGGAGCACAATATTCCTTGCATCTCAGCAGTATACATTCCGGGAGTGGAGAACACGGAGGCGGACTCCCTGAGCAGGGGATTCTCTCGCAGAGGGGAATGGTTTCTCAACCGCAGGGTGTTTTGGGTCCTGTGTCAGAAGTGGGGGACTCCAGAGGTGGATCTCTTTGCCTCTCGGCACAATCACAAGCTCCCAACCTATGTATCTCTGTCTCAGGATCCTCTGGCCCTGGCAGTGGATGCCTTGTCCCTTGCCTGGAGGGATCTGGGGTTTCTGTACCTGTTTCCCCCCTTCTCCATGGTGGGCAAGGTAGTGCGCAAGCTGGCTCTAGAGGGGGCACCAGCAATTCTGGTAGCCCCAAGGTGACAGGTTTGGTTCGCAGGCGTTGTACGATTGGCGGTAGATCAGTACAGGCTGCCCCTGTCTCCGGATCTGATCTCTCAGGGTCCACTACGTTACCCCAATTTACAAACGCTTGCGTTGACGGCGTGGCTGCTGAAACCTTCATCCTGAGGGAGGAAGGTTTGTCTGAGGCGGTTATTCAAACCTTGATTAGGGCTAGGAAGAGGTCTTCCTCTACCATTTACTATAGGACTTGGCGGTCCTATATTGACTGGTGTGAGGCTAGGGCCTTACCTTGCAGGGTGTTTTCGATTCCTAGGATTTTGGAGTTTCTACAACACGGTCTGGATCTGGGGTTCCAGCTCAGTACTTTGAAGGGTCAGGTTTCTGCCCTGGCTGTCTTTTTTCAAAGGTCTTTTGCTTTGCATCATCTGGTCAAGACTTTTTTCCAAGGGGTCACTCATGTTCGGCCCCCTAGAAAGCCTTTGGTTCCAGTTTGGGACCTAAATTTGGTTCTTTCGGCCCTCCAGGGGCCTCCCTTTGAACCGATGCAGGATGTGGCTCTTTCTGTGCTCACTCAAAAGGTTGCCTTTTTGGTGGCTATTACCTCTGTTCGGCATGTCTCTGAGTTGGCGGCTCTGTCTATTCAGGCCCCTTACTTTGAGACACCAGGATAAGGTGGTTTTTCGCCTTAAACCAGATTTCCTTCCTAAGGTGGTTTCTGCCTTCCATCTCAATCAGGATGTAGTTCTCCCTTCTTGTGTCCTAGGCCTAGCAATGACAAGGAGAGGGTTTTGCACTCTTTGGATGTGGTTCGTTGTGTGAAGTACTATTCGTTGCTACTTCTCCTTTTCGTAAGACGGACGCCTTGTTCGTGGTGCCTTCTGGGCCCAGAAAAGGTTTGGCGCCCGCCAAGTCTACCATTAGTAAATGGATACGCCAGGCCATTGTTAGGGCCTATTCTACTAAGGGGAGGGTTCCTCCTTTTAAGATCACTGCTCATTCTACTCGTGCTGTTGGGGCTTCCTGGGCTTTTCAGCACCAGGATTCTGTTGAACAAGTTTGTAAGGCTGCATACTTTTTCAAAGTTTTATAAGGTTGATGTGCGGGCCTCAGCTGTTTTTGGCCGCAAGGTTTTGCAAGCTGCAGTGGTTTAAATTGGTGCATTTTTTTGCTGTATTTGGATCCCCACCCATGACGGACACTGCTATTGGATGTCCCATATGTCATGAATAGTGGAAGCGGGGTGTGTGACATACTTGGAATAATACCATTTTGTGATTACTCACCTTTAAAATGGGTATTATAAGTATGTCACACACCCTGCTTCATCCCGCCCTTTTTTGTATTCTGAATCCTTTATATGGTGAACCTTTTTATAGTTAAGAATGTTTTATTAGCTCTTCCTGGTCCCCTTACTGCTGTCATATACTGGGGAATGTGTGAGGTCCCAGGTATTTATGGACCGGGAGAGGCTTCTTTTTTGCTTTCATCTCTGCAGAAGTTCGCCCTCTACTGGACCATAACCCATATATCATGAATAGTGGAAGCGGGGTGTGTGACATACTTATAAAACCCATTTTAAGGTGAGTAATCACAAAATGGTATTTTTATCCTTCGCTACTCTGTGTAGTTTGGGACCCTCCTTCCGTTTCTCCCTGCTCCCGCAACTGTAGCTGTTCCTTCTCTCTTAGTGTACTTGAGTGCTTTGTTTGTTTCTCTGCTGTATGTGTGTGTGGTGTGTTGCCACAGTGCCTCATATTACGGCCGCCTTTTGGAGCTGGCCGCCTTGGCTGGCTCCGCATTATGGAGAAGAGAGCTTCTCCCCCTCATTCTTGTCAGGGGAGGGGGCGAGGCCGGGCGCTCGGCGCGTTGGCGGCGGCCCGCCCCCTGTCTCTGGCACCCTTTTTGCCAGCCATTGGCTGGGAACCGCTGTCTCTGGAGAAGGTCGGGAAGGGGCGGGGCCAAGCGCGGCGCGCGATCCGTGCTGGCCCGCCTTTCTTCTGCCTCTTCCTCCTTCCCTCAGGCTTGTAACGTCACCATTACTGCTGGTCTGAGTGAGTGCCCTGCGGGGTTTAGTCATTTATTATCTGGTATAGTGGGCCTGGTGTCCTTTAACCCTCTGAGTGGTGATGGGTTATATTGCTGCCTTAATAGATGAAGATACATTTTATATGTATATTATATGTATATACAGTCATTTTTGATTTGCCATGTATGATTGCATTGTATATTGGATTGGAGTATTTGCCTTGCTTACGAGGCCCCTATTTTTATGTCTTTCAGGGGGAATCCTTGAAAAGGGGGTTCTCCCGGTCCTTGGGTCCCTTGGCTAAATTTAGAGTCTTAAAAATCCTCCCACTAACGGACTTCTTAAGGGGCATCCCGGGTAGCTTCATAGCGTAATTCCCACGGGTCATTGCGACTACCATAAAAAATCACCATATGGAGGCTTCCCAGGATACCGGGCTCGGGATCCCTTCGGGGCAATCCAGGCAGTGTGTGGTTTGTGGGGCATCCTTTGCGGGGGATAATGTGATTATTTGCATACCATGTGCTCAGCAGGCAATTACGCGGCAGTCCGGGTCCCAGGCGTCTGGGTCAGCGCCGCCGGCCTCATCGCCTACACCCCCACGCCTGCCTTTGACCCCAAGTGATGTTGTCATTAGCGGGGAGTCGCAATCTGATGTCTGTGCTAGATTGGCCAACATTGAAAAATTGATTGCTAGTTCTGCGGCCAGAAAAGCCCCAGCTAAGAGAAGGCATTTGGCGCTGTTTTTTTGATTTTGAGGAATATGACTCCCTTGTTTGGTCTGATTATTCCCCACTGAAAGAAGGGGAATTGTTTTCAGAATCTGATGGCTCTGATGATCATCAGTTCCTGGATGCTGATGCTGGGCAGGAGCGTGGGGATACTGTGGATACCCCCAGACTTCTGTCCCATATTTTTGAGGTGCTTGCTATTTCTCCTCCTGCGGAGGCCCCTCCGCAAAATGGGGGAAATTTTTTGGGGCCACTAAGCCTCGCCTGGAGTTTCCAGATCAGAAACATTTTGACAAATTGATTCTTAAGGAATGGGAAGGGCCCAGCCGGCTTCCCGGGGTCCCTCAGGGGTGGGATAGGAAGTATCCCTTTCCGGTGGACATGGTGAAGCTGTGGTCATCAGCCCCAGACTCCACCACGCTGAAGGATGGTGAGGACCGTCGTCTTGATCAAATGGCGTCACACGCCTTTGCCAGTGTGGGTTCGGCCCTGCTCCCCGTTTGTGCTTCAGCTCTCATGGCCGTGGCTACTAGATCTGTAATTAGGGGCCTTTTGAATGGTCCCCATCTTAACCCTGATAGTGATGAATTTGCAGCGCTTACAAGGTGTGATTTGTTCATGATCTTTGTCTTATCACCTTTGGACGATACCATATGCATGTGGTAGTAGAACCTCGGCTTTGCTTGTGGCTATACGCCGATCGGTTTGGTTGCGCCAATGGGCGGCTGATATGGCGGCTAAGAAGGCGCTCACAGGGCTACCCTTCTTGGGTATGCGCCTGTTTGGAGATAAATTGGACTCGGTGGCGAAAGGAGGAAAGCTGCCACAACGCAAAAAGCAACGCCGCTCCTTTCGGGATGCAGTCTCCTTTTAATCCTTCCTTTCATGGCTCTCGAGCAAGCAGGGGAGTTGCTTACTCTGCATTCAGAGGTGACTCCTGGGGTAGGGGCAGAGGACGTGCCCACCCCGGAACTGCCTGGGGTGCCAAAACCAAGGCTGCTGCCAAGCCCTCTCAGCAATGAGGGGGCGCCCTCACCCTCGTGGGTGGGGGGATGGCTACGGCACTTCGCCCAGGTCTGGACCAGGGAGGTCACAGACAAATGGATCCTGGAAGTGGTCTCTTCTGGGTACAAGCTGGAGTTCGAGTTCCAGCCTCCTCCCAGATTCCTCAGGTCTCGGGTTCCTTCAGACCCCCGGGCCGCGCAGGGGCAGTTGTTGGCTGTACAAAATCTTCTGGAGTTGGAAGTCATTTGCCCGGTGCCCTTCTCAGAGAGACGCCGGGGCTATTATTCCAACCTTTTTACAGTGCCCAAAAAGGATGGTTCCATAAGACCCATTCTGGATTTAAAGATTATCAACAGGTTCATCAGGACCAAGAAATTTCGCATGGAGTCTCTGCGCTTGGCCATCAATTCTCTTCATCCAGGAGACTTTATGACGTCCATAGACATCAAGGACGCTTACCTTCATGTGCCGATCTTCCCAGGTCATCAGCGGTTTCTCAGGCTTGTGGTGGGAGATCAGCACTATCAGTTTGTGGCTCTCCTGTTCGGGCTGACCTCGGCACCAAGGGTATTCACCAAGGTGTTGGCAGGCATAATGGCCCTTCTCAGAGCCCAGGGCATTCGCATTGTGCCGTATCTGGACGGCCTTCTCATCGCGGCATCCTCTCTCAGCCAGGCAGAGCTGGACACCAGGACGGTGGTGACAACGCTGGAAATGTTCGGCTAGGTGATCAACTACCCCAAGTCTTCTCTCTTCCCGTCAAAGGAGGTTTCCTTTCTGGGCATGAATCTGGATACCATTCAGACCAGAGTGTTCCTGCCTCAGTCGAAGGTGCAGATGGTTCAAGATCTGATACGTCTTCTTCTGTCCAACCCTTGCCTGTCCGGCAAGGGATGAGGCTGGTGGGGTTGATGGTGGCCTCCTTCGAGGCGGTTCCCTTTGCTAAGTTTCACATGAGGCCTCTTCAACTTCATCTGTTGCTGCTTGGGACAGATGCCCTCTGTTTTTGGATCAGTCATTTGTGATGTCTCCCCTGGTTCGGCAGTCTCTTCAGTGGTGGCTGGAACCGAGGAATCTTCTGAGGGGCAGATCTTTTCTGGCCCCTTGTTGGGAGACTGTCACCACGGATGCCAGCCTGTCGGGCTGGGGGGGTTTCTGGAAGGAACATCAGTTCCAGGGGCTGTGGGGAGGCTCACACCCCCATCAACGTCTTGGAGCTGAGGGCTATCCGGTTGGTGCTGTCGCACTTGACGCATCACCTCCAAGGCTTACCGTTTCAGGTTCGATCAGACAATTGGATGGCGGTCGCTTACATCACTCACCAAGGAGGAACTCGCAGCAGGAGTGCCCTCAGGGAAGTTTCTCTGATTCTTGCATGGGCCGAGAGCAATGTTCCATGCATCTCGGCGGTGTACATTCCAGGTGTGGAGGACATGGAAGCGGACTCCCTCAGCAGGGGGTCCTCTTGTCGAGGGGAATGGTCCCTCTACAACAAGGTATTTCTATCCATTTGTCACAAGTGGGGGTTCCCGGAGGTGGATCTCTTTGCCTCCCGTCACAACCACAAGCTCCCTGCTTTTGTGTCTCTGTCTCAGGATCCTCTGGCTCTGGCAGTGGATGCCATGTCCCTTGCCTGGAGGGATCTGGGTCTCCTGTACCTGTTTCCTCCCTTCTCCATGGTAGGCAGGGTGGTGCGCAAGCTGGTTCAAGAGGATGTGCCAGCAATTCTGGTGGCTCCAAGGTGGCCAAGACAGGTGTGGTTCACAGACGTCGTGCGGCTGACGGTCGATCAGTACAGGTTGCCCCTGCTTCCGGATCTAGTCACTCAAGGTCAGCTTTGTTACCCCAATTTACAAACGCTGGCTTTGACGGCGTGGCTGCTGAAACCTCCATTCTAAAAGATGAAGGTTTGTCTGATGCCGTGATCCAGACACTTGTTAGGGCTAGGAAGAAGTCTTCCTCTAACATCTACTACAGGAATTGGCAGTCCTATATTGATTGGTGTGAGGCTAGGGCCTTGCCTTGTAGGGTGTTTTCGATTCCCAGGATTTTGGAGTTTCTTCAACATGGTTTGGACCTGGGTTTTCAGCTTAGTACCTTGAAAGGGCAGGTCTGGCGGTTTTCTTTCAAAGGTCTTTTGCTCTCCATCCTTTGGTTAAGACTTTTTTCCAGGGGGTCACTCATGTGCGGCCCCCTCGAAAGCCTTTGTTGCCTGTATGGGACTTGAATTTGGTTCTGTCGGCTCTCCAGGGGCCTCCTTTTGAGCCAGTGCAGAATGTTGCACTATTCTAAGTATGTCACACACCCCGCTTCAAGATATCCATAACATGTGGGTAATACCGACCTGAAGGGGCGTTCCTGCAGAGATGATAGCAAAAAAGAAAGCCCCTCCCTGATCCATAAATACCTGGGACCTCCCACTCATCACCCAGTTTTCCATCTCTGCAGACGGCGAGCAAGTCAGAAGATGATGGCTCCTCCTTGCACAGGGGGATTTCAGGTAGCCGGGATGACTCCCGGCCCGCTATTTATTTATTTCCGTTTGGACCCTTTTTCCCCAGAAATCCATATGCCTCCCAGCCTCGGCTGAGGGTCCAGGCGAGGGTATATCAGCACCTTAGGTGCTCAGGAGCTATGCTCCACCGTGAGACCCTATATGAGAGGGTAGGCGGTAATACCGGGTTGGTGACCCCGGTTTGGGATGCCCTGTCCCTTACTTACATACAATGGCCCTCCCAGGATCCCCTTCCATAGGTGGGGTGGGGGAGTGTTGGTCCTTTTGTTAATTTATTAACTTATTTATTTATCACAGGACAGCATACTTGAGTGTGTGTGTGTGTGTGAGTGGACTGTCACTTTAACTGTATTCAGCCGCCGCAGCCGTTTTACAGGGCCTGTGCGGTGCTGGCTGCTTTCTTCCCCCCATCTTCCCTTCACCCCTATTAATGGCGGAGGTATTCACCTCACGCCATGTTACTGTGCTTCAGGGGGGGGGGGGGGCGGGTGCCGGACCGTCGGCGGGGCCGGGACTTGTCCCTCCCGTTTTTCACCCTGCTGTGTGTGTGAGTGTGTGCTTAACGTTTTTACATCTGGCCGGGCCGGCGACCGCTCCTTGCTAATGCGGCGCCGGCCGGCTCTGGGCGCCATTTCCCTGAGGTGATTTCACCTCACGCAGACTGGGGGGGCGGGGCCGGTGTGACGACGCGTCACCGCTCCCCGCCTCCTGCCTTCGCTGGTGCCACTGCGGAGCTCTGTGGAGGAGAGAGGGGGGGCGTGGCCCGGCCTCGCGCGCGTCCCGTGCTGGCCACGCCCCCTTCTCCCTCTCTGGCTGCAGCTCTGGTTGTTGGTGTGGAGCGTCTGGAAGTTCCCTCACGGTCGCCATTGCGGTCTATGGTTCTGTAAGTGGCCTCTGGCCATTCTTCCTTCTCACTGTATGCTTGATTGTTTTCTTCATTAGCCTTATCTAAAACAGTCCCTCTGTTCTGTCTTTCAGATAGTGGTTCAGGAGGTTCGCCAGTAGCATTTAGGGGGTCCCTCCTGATCCTTATCACTGGGTTAATTTTTTGCCATAAATCCTCCCACTCGTGACATTAAAGGGGCATCCCGGGTTGTCTAACGGCGTAATTCCCTGGGTCATAGCGACTTTTCATATATAAAGTTCACCTTATGGAGGCATCCCCGGATACTGGGCTCGGGGCCCCTTCGGGGCATCCCCGAAAGTGTATGTTATGTGGGGTATCCATTTCTGGGGACGATGTACTTCTGTGTATACCATGTGCACAGCAGACCATCACGCGGCAGTCCGAACCACAGGCGTCTGGGTCAGCACCGCCGGTCGCTTCATCTCCACCTCCCGCTTTGACACGCGCCCCGTGTGACGTCGTCATGGGCAGGGAGCTGCAATCTGAGATGTGCGCCAGATTGGCTAACCTTGAAAAAAATATCTCTGGCTCGGTCGCCCGTAAGGCTCCGACTAAGAGAAAGCATTTGTCGCCGGCTCCGCTGGCGGAGGACCAGGAGGATGTTAATAATCTGGATTGGTCTGACTATTCCCAGCTAGAAGAAGGGGAAGTTAATGAGGATTCTGATTTTTCGGACGATGAGCAGTCCTTTGGCGCTGATGCCGAGCTGGGGGACTTGGGGAGATCCTCTGATACTCCCCACGCTCTGGCTCTGATGTTGGAGGTATTGAATATTTCCCCTCCTGAGGAGGTGTCACAGCAGAAGGGTGAATTGTTTGAGGAATCCAAGCCGCGCTTGGAATTCCCTACACAAAGGCATTTTGACAAAATTATTGCCAAAGAATGGGACAGGCCGGCTCGGCTCCCTGGCATCCCTCAGGGATGGGATAGGAAATATCCCTTCCCTTCGGAGGCAGTTAAGCGCTGGGCATCTCCCCCCGAGGTGGATGCGCCGGTTTTGGGGTTGTCCAATTCCTCGGTTTTAAACAGACCTGATTGTTCCATTCTCAAGGATGGAGAGGATAAACGTATTGACCAGATGGCTTGTCATGGTTTTGCTAGCGTTGGGTCAGCCATGCGGCCTGTTTGCGCATCGGCACTAATGGTGTTGGCTGCCAGGTCCGTGGTTAGGGACCTGTTGACCTCTTCCGGGCTGCGTCCCGGTAGTGCTGAGTTCCTTAGCCTCAAACGGTGTGAGTTGTTTTTATCTTTTGTGTTGACAGCCTTGGATGACACTTTGATGATGTGTGGTAGAACGTCGGCGCTGCTGGTCACTATTCGGCGTTCGGTGTGGCTGCACCAGTGGGCGGCAGATTTTATGTCCAAGAAGTCACTAACGGCTCTACCCTTTGTTGGATTACGGCTTTTTGGAGAGACATTGGACTCTGTTACCAAGGGTGGTAGGTTACCTCAACGCAAGAAACTACGCCGCCCCTTTCGGGGGGCCCCTTCCTTTACCCCCTCCTTTCGTGGGGCCAGATCTGGCAGGGTATTTGCATTCCCTTCTTCCAGAGGAGATTCTGGGAGCAGGGGCAGAGGACGTGCCCGTCCAGGATTCAGTTGGGGCTTTAAGCCCAAGCCGGCTGCCAAGCCAGCTCAGCAATGAGGGGGCGCCCTCACCCTTGCGGGTGGGGGGATGGCTGCGACTCTTTTCCCAGGTTTGGGATCAAGAGGTCTCGGACCAATGGATCCGGGAAGTGGTGTCTTCCGGTTACAAGCTGGAGTTCGAGCTCCGCCCCCCTTCCAGATTTTTCAGGTCTCGGATGCCTTCAGAACCTCTAGCGGCGCAGGGGCTTCTGTTGGCAGTGCAGAACCTTCTGGACATGGCTGTCATTTGCCCAGTGCCTCCTTCGGATCAGGGCAGGGGTTTTTATTCCAATCTGTTCACGGTACCCAAGAAGGACGGATCGGTCCGACCCATCTTGGATCTGAAGTTTCTCAACAGGTTCATCCGGCCACGGAAATTCCGCATGGAAACACTACGTTCGGCCATTCACTCTCTTCGTCAGGGAGACTTTCTGACGTCCATAGACATCAAGGATGCTTATCTACACGTTCCAATTTTTCCAGCACACCAGAGGTTTCTCAGGTTCGTGGTGGAGGATCGGCATTTTCAGTTTGTAGCACTCCCTTTCGGCCTCACCTCGGCCCCTCGGGTGTTCACCAAGGTGCTAGCGGGGGTGATGGCTCTGCTAAGGGTTCAGGGCATCCGCATTGTGCCCTATTTGGACGATCTTCTGATCATGGCCTCCTCCTTCAACCAAGCGGAGTTGGACACCAGAATGGTGGTGTCCACCCTGGAGAGGTTTGGTTGGGTGGTCAACCACCCCAAGTCTTCTCTCTCTCCGTCCAGAGTAGTGACCTTTCTGGGAATGTCTCTGGACACTTCGCAGGCCAGGGTGTTTCTGCCCCAGGCCAAGATTCTTTTGATTCAGGAATTAGCTCGGCTTCTCTTGTCGGTCCCTCGTCCGTCCATCCGGCTAGGGATGAGGCTGGTGGGGTTAATGGTGGCCTCATTCGAGGCAGTTCCCTTTGCGCAGTTTCATACAAGGACGCTTCAGCTTCATCTGTTGAAGGTTTGGGATAAGTCTCCTCTATCGTTGGATCAGTCCTTCCTGATGACTCCCCGAGTTCGTCGATCCCTGCAATGGTGGCTGGGGTCAGTCAATCTGTCGCAGGGCAGATCTTTTCTGGCCCCGTGCTGGGAAATAGTCACCACGGATGCCAGTCTGTCAGGTTGGGGGGGGTGTTTGGAAGGACCTCCAGTTTCAGGGTCTGTGGAGTCCGCAGGAGGCTCACGAGCCCATCAATGTTCTGGAGTTGAGAGCCATCAGGTTGGTTCTGTTTCGCTTGACTCATCAGTTGAGAGGCCTGCCAGTTCAGGTCCGGTCGGACAACAGGACGGCGGTTGCTTACATCAATCACCAAGGGGGGACTCGCAGCAGGAGTGCCCTCAGGGAAGTGTCTTTGATTCTGGACTGGGCGGAGAGTCACGTCCCGTGTATCTCAGCAGTCTACATTCCGGGAGTGGAGAACACGGAGGCGGACTTGCTGAGCAGAGCCTCCTCTCGTCAGGGGGAGTGGTCTCTCAGTCCCACGGTGTTTCGTTCGATATGTCTCAGGTGGGGGTTCCCAGCGGTGGACCTCTTTGCCTCTCGTCACAATCACAAGCTTCCAGTCTTTGTGTCTCTCTCGCAGGATCCTCTGGCTCTGGCAGTGGATGCCATGTCTCTGAACTGGAGGGATCTGGGGTTTCTTTACCTGTTCCCTCCGTTTCCAGTGGTAGCCAGAGTGGTGCGCAAACTGACTCTGGAGGGCGTGTCGGCGATTCTAGTGGCACCAAGGTGGCCAAGGCAGGTTTGGTTCGCAGACCTGGTAAGACTGGCAGAGGATCAGTTCGTTCTGCCTCTACTGCCGGACCTGCTCACCCAGGGTCGGCTACGCTATCCCAATTTACCTTCGCTGGCTTTGACGGCGTGGCTGCTGAAACCGCCATCTTAAAGGAAGAAGGTCTTTCTGACGCGGTGGTTCAGACACTTATTAGCGCCAGGAAGCGCTTTTCCTCTACTATTTACTGGTGTGAAAGTAGGTCTTCTCTTGTCGGGAGTTTTCCATTTCCAGAATCCTGGAGTTTCTTCAACATGGTCTGGATTTGGGGCTTCAACTTAGTGCCTTGAAGGGGCAGGTTTCTGCCCTGGCGGTGTTTTTTCAAAGGTCATTTGCACTTCATCCCTTAGTCAAGACCTTTTTCCAAGGAGTTACGCATGTACGGCCTCCTAGGAAGCCCTTTGTTCCAGTTTGGGATTTGAACCTGGTTCTTTCTGCTCTTCAGGGTCCCCCGTTTGAGCCCTTGAATGAGATTGCTTTGTCTTCACTTACCCAAAAGGTGGCCTTTTTGGTGGCCATCACTTCGGTTAGGCGTGTTTCTGAGTTGGCAGCTTTATCCATTAAAGCTCCGTACTTCGAAAGGCATCAGGACAAGGTGGTCTTTCGTTTCAAGCCGGATTTTCTTCCTAAGGTGGTCTCTGCCTTTCATCTGAATCAGGACATTGTTCTGCCTTCTCTATGTCCTAATCCCAGCAACGACAAGGAAAGGGCGCTGCATTCCTTGGATGTAGTCCGTGTTGTGAAATATTATCTGGTGGTTACGTCTTCCTTTCGTAAGACTGATGCTTTTTTTGTGGTGCCCTTTGGGCCTAGGAAAGGTTTGGCTCCTGCCAAATCTTCCATTAGTAAATGGATTCGTCAGGCCATCATTGGGGCCTATTCTGCCAAGGGGAGGAGTCCCCCTTTTCGTGTTACTGCTCATTCTACTCGTGCGGTTGGAGCGTCCTGGGCTTTCCAGCACCAGGCCTCTGTTGAGCAAGTTTGTAAGGCCGCTACTTGGTCCTCTGTTCACACTTTTTCCAAGTTTTACAAGGTTGATGTTCGGGCCTCAGCGGATGCTGTTTTTGGCCACAAAGTTCTGCAAGCTGTTGTGGTTTAAGTTGTGCATTGTTGCCTTGTTTTGGATCCCCGCCCTTTTTATGGACACTGCTATTGGATGTCCCACATGTTATGGATATCTTGAAGCGGGGTGTGTGACATACTTAGAATAATACCATTTTGTGAAATACTCACCTGTAAAATGGGTATTATAAGTATGTCACACACCCCGCTTCACCCGCCCTTCTTGTATTCGGGATCCTTTATATTGTGAACTTTGCGTTATTTTGATTTATATTTGCCTCTTCCTGGTCCCTTATCTTACTGCTTCTATATACTGGGTGATGAGTGGGAGGTCCCAGGTATTTATGGATCAGGGAGGGGCTTTCTTTTTTGCTATCATCTCTGCAGGAACGCCCCTTCAGGTCGGTATTACCCACATGTTATGGATATCTTGAAGCGGGGTGTGTGACATACTTATAATACCCATTTTACAGGTGAGTATTTCACAAAATGGTATTTTCCATTCTCACGCAAAAGGTTGCCTTTTTGGTGGCTATTACCTCTGTTCGACGTGTTTCTGAGTTGGCGGCTCTGTCTATTCAGGCCCCTTACTTTGAAAGACATCAGGACAAGGTGGTCTTCCGTTTTAAGCCAGATTTCCTACCTAAAGTGGTCTCGGCCTTCCATCTCAATCAGGATGTGGTTCTCCCTTCCTTGTGTCCTAAGCCTAGCAATGACAAGGAGAGGGCCCTGCACTCTTTGGATGACGTTCGTTGTGTGAAGTACTATTTGGTGGCTACTTCTCCTTTCCGTAGGACGGACGCCTTGTTTGTGGTGCCCTCTGGGCCCAAGAAGGGTTTGGCGCCCGTCAAGTCTACCATTAGTAAATGGATACTCCTGGCCATTGTTGGGGCCTATACTGCCAAGGGGAGGGATCCCCCTTTTCAGATCACTGCTCATTCTACTTGTGCTGTTGGGGCTTCCTGGGCTTTTCAGCACCAGGCTTCTGTTGAACAAGTTTGTAAGGCTGCTACATGGTCTTCTGTTCATACCTTTTCTAAGTTTTATAAGGTTGATGTGCGGGCCTCAGCGGATGCTGTTTTTGTCCGCAAAGTTCTGCAAACTGCAGTGGTTTAATATTGCATTATTGCCTTTTTGGGATCCCCGCCCATGTTGGACACTGCTACTGGATGTCCCGAATGTTATTAATCATGGAAGCGGGGTGTGTGACATACTTGGAATAATACCATTTTGTGATTACTCACCTTTAAAATGGGTATTATAAGTATGTCACACACCCCGCTTCATCCCGCCCTGGTTTGTATTCTGGATCCTCTACATGGTGAACCTTGTTTGGTTAATTAGTTTTTTTTATTGGCCCTTCCTGGTCCCCTTACTGCTTTCCTATACTGGGTGATGTGTGGGAGGTCCCAGGTATTTATGGACCGGGAGGGGCTCCTTTTTTTTCTAGTCATCTCTGCAGAAGTTCGCCCTCTACTGGACATAACCCGAATGTTATTAATCTTGGAAACGGGGTGTGTGACATACTTATAATACCCATTTTAAAGGTGAGTAATCACAAAATGGTATTTTTAAGAAGCACAAATCAGTGGGCGCCAACATGACTGCCATTCAGCATCTAATTTATCACCAGTACCATTTAGTAGGTCTAGCCTGCCACTCTTTCCCCAGCTGCGCCAGTTTAAACAATTGCTCATACCGAACCTCCCATAGTCTTCAATATACACATGTTAACTCATGTGTTGTTAAAGCTTTATTCTAAGTATACAGTACGTCCTGCTCCAGATATAATACTTACACTTGGGTTATCCTCCGCCAGAGGGCGCTGTGGCACTGCAGACATGCAAAAACAGGCTCCTCCCGGCCCTTCATATACCCAAGGACCTCCCAGATTTCTCTGCAGTGCTGACTGCGAAGACATGAAGTATCACTCTCTCGCAGGTGAGTGGGGCTATTACAGCCTGCGGCCCTGTGGGACTATTACCACCCGTCCTCCTTGTGATGATGTGCCTCCCAGCCTGGGCTGCGCTGGTCGGGTGAAGGTAGGCAGCACCATGCGTGCTTGACGGAGCCATGCTCCACCGCAGTCCCCCACCATAGGGTAGGCGGTTTAGGCTAATGGTGAGCCTCATAGTGGATGCCCCTCCTGCTTAATTGTCCCACGCCCCGTGTAGCGGTGGACCCTGTGTACAGGGTCGCCATCCTCCCTCGTTTCCTCCCTAGCCAGGGGGAAAAGAAAGGGGGGGGAGGGGTCGTGAGTATGGCGGCCTCAGTGTACCCTGTCACACGCTTATGGCCTTGGTGTCGTGTTTGACTGAGAATGGATGTCAGAGCTGAGTTTTGTACTTTACTTATTGGTAGCCGCCGCGCCCCTCCATGTTGCACGGGCGGCCGTGGTTTTGTTGATGCTGCGGCGTCTTTTTTTTCCTAATCCGTAGTGACTCCGCTGCGGTGACACCGATCATCCTTCAGGGGCTTGCCTTGACTTCGTCTCTGCCCTGTTCCCAGCTTCTCTTGTTGCTTAGCACTTTTGGAGCTTCGCGCTCTCCGGGGGGGCTTGGGGGGTTCTGACTTGGCGCGCCCCGCATCACGTTTTGTCGCGCTCCGCATCACCTTCAGCTCTGGCCCGCCCTCCGAGGATCGTTTGGCGCCATCCCTTTTCGCGCGTGGTGAAGACCGTCCTCCCTCTGCTGTCTGTAAGTGCCCTCGCGGGTGACCATTTTTTTATCCTTATAATATATCTTATAGTTTCTCCTTGCGCTTGGCTCTGACATGTCCCTCTTATGTCTTTCGGACCGCAGATTCCGGTGGCTTCTCCCGGCCCGGTGTATCCCCCGGTTGAGACTATTAAAAAATTACTCCCACTTCCCAGCGGGTTATTGGGGCATCCAGGGTAGCTTATAGCGTCAATCCCTACGGGCCTACTGTGCCGATACAATCACCATATGGAGGCGTCTCAGGATATTGTAAACGGGGTTCCTTTGGGACAAGCTCGGCTGTGTGTAGCTTGTGGGGTCTTACCTAGCAGCGGTGACAATGCACGAGTCTGTGTTCCTTGTGCACAGCAGGCGCTATCGGCTCTTCCCGCCTCTTCCGTGGCTGGGCCTGCACCTCGCCTCACTTCACCTACTCCCCCAAGCCTGAGTCTAACCCCCAATACAAGTGGGGATTCTCATCCTGATATGGCTACTAGACTGGCCAGTGTTGAAAAATTGCTTGCTAGCTCGCTAGCGCGTAAGGCCACCGCCAAGAGGCGGCATTTAACCCCTGACTCTGCCCTTTTCCCTATGGAATCTGATGACTTGTTGCAACCTGACTCTGGGTCATATGACGAGGAGTCCAGGGGTCATGACGAATCTGGTTCCGAGCACTGGACCTCGGATGATATTGACAGACTGCTGGCTCAGATATTTGAAGTTTTGTCTATCTCTCCCCCTGTTGCTGCTCCCAGACAAAGGGGCAAGCTCTTTCATACTGCTAAGGCTCGTCTTGAATTTCCTGAGCAGACTCATTTCAATAGCCTCGTGCTTAAGGAATGGGAACAACCCAGCAGGCTGCCTGGGATCCCCAAGAGTGTGGATAGAAAGTATCCCTTCCCGGCTGACTTGGTTAAGTGCTGGTCATCGCCTCCTGAGGTCGATGCTCCTATTCTAGGGTTGTCCAACACTTCTATTATGCACTCCCCTGACACTACTATGCTACGGGTCTTGATCAATTGGCATGCCATGCCTTTGGTGGAGCGACCTTGCGCCCGGTTTGCGCCTTAGCCATTACGGCAGTAGCGCTCAGGGCCATGGTTAGGAATGCACTCGATGGCACAGATGAGTTGCCCGCTGATACTGTCAATAATCTGTCTAACTGTGACGTGTTCATAAACTTTATCCTGTCTGCATCGGACAATGCTATAAAGATGTGTGACAGATCTTCTGCCTTGGCGGTAGCTATTCGCCGTACGGTTTGGTTGCGACAGTAGGCGGCTGACAGTGCCGCTAAGAAAGCCCTTACTGGGCTTCCATTTAAAGGGCTACGTCTGGTTGGAGACCGTCTAGACCTCTTCGCCAAAGGATGCAAGCTGCCCCAGCGCAGGAGGCAGTTTCGGCCTTTTCGAAGCCAGGGCACCCTTTCAATCCCCATACCGCAGGGCCAAACAGGGAAAAGGGGTGTCCTTCGCCGGGCCCCGTGCAGATTCCTGGCACAGGAATAGAGGACGCCGTCCCAGTTCCTCCTGGGGGCCCAAGCCCAAAGCCCCTCCCAAGACCCCTCAGGCATGAGGGGGCGCCCTCACCCGTCAGGGTGGGGGGACGTCTACAGCACTTCGAGCACGTCTGGCGGCGCCATGTCTCAGACCGGTGGATTCAGGAGGTAGTGTCCTCCGGATACAAGATAGAATTTGCTGTACGGCCCCCCACCAGATTCATTGGGTCCCGAATCCCTCAGGACCCCGCCTCAGCCCAGGTCTTGCTGCTGGCCGTGCAGGGTCTCCTGGATCTAGGAGTCATTTGCAAGGTCCCCTTTGGAGACAGGGGCAAGGGGTTCTACTCCAATCTCTTCACAGTACCCAAGAAGGATGGGTCAGTCAGGCCCATTCTAGATTTAAAAATCCTCAACAGATTTGTCAAGAACAGGCATTTCCGCATGGAAACTCTGCGCTCGGCCATTGGCTCATTGCGCCCAGGGGCATGACGTCGGTAGACATCAAGGATGCTTACCTTCACGTTCCGGTGTTTGCAGGACACCAAAAGTTTCTCAGATTTGCTCTGAAAGATCAGCATTACCAATTTGTGGCTCTGCCACGTCGGCTCCCAGGGTGTTCACCAAGGTGCTAGCAGGGGTGATGTCACTGATAAGGCTAAGGAGCATACGCGTCCTGCCCTACCTGGACGACATCCTCATCACCTCCTCGGTCTCTGCGGCAGGCAGAGTTGGACACTCAACTGGTAGTGTCCACCCTGGAGTCCTTCGGTTGGGTGATCAATTACCCCAAGTCCTTTCTGTCCCCATCCTCGGTGACCCCGTTCCTGGGAATGATTCTGGATACGGTTCAGTCACGGATATTCCTTCCTCAACAGAAGGTGGAAGCTCTGACTGCTCAAGCTAGGTTCCTGCTCTTGTGCCCACAGCCCTCCATCAGGCAGGGAATGCAGCTGGCGGGCCTGATGGTGGCGAGCTTCGAAGTGGTGCCCTTTGCTCAGTTCCATTTGAGTCCTCTGCAGCTTCACCTTCTTTCAGTATGGGACAAGATCCTGGCGTCCTTGGACGGGGTCTGTGTGCTTCCCCCCTCGGTCAGACGGTCCCTTGCGTGGTGGTTGGACCTCGAGAACTTGACAGGGGGCAGGTCCTTTCTGGCCCCTTCCTGGGAGACAGTCACAACGGATGCCAGCCTGTCAGGTTGGGGGGGATTCTGGAAGTCCCTGCGCTTCCAGGGAACGTGGGGTCCTCGGGAGGCCCACTTGCCCATAAACATTCTGGAACTGCGGGCAGTTCGGTTGGTGCTGGAGCGGTTGACCCAAAACCTGAGGGGACTATCGGTCCAGGTACGCTCCGACAACAAGACGGCGGTTGCATACATCAACCATCAGGGAGGGACTCGGAGCAAGAGTGCCCTCCGGGAGGTGTCTCAGATTCTGACATGGGCGGAGGCCAATGTACAATGCATTTTGGCTGTTTACATTCCGGGGGCGGAGAATCTGCTTGCAGATGCTCTGAGCAGGGGAACGTCCCGTCAGGGAGAGTTGTCCCTCTGCGACAGGGTATTTCAGTCCCTGTGTCACCGTTGGGGTCTACCGGATGTGGACCTGTTTGCGTCCTGCCACAACCACAAGCTCCCAACCTTCGTGTCCCTGTCTCAGGACCCTCTGGCCTTGGCCACGGATGCCCTGTCCATGTCATGGAAGGAGTTTCGGCTCCTGTATGTGTTTCCACCATTCCCCCTGCTGAGCAGGGTTCTGCGAAAGATTGCTCTGGAAGGGGTGCCTGTGATTCTAGTGGCCAAGAAGAGTGTGGTTCGCAGACGTGGTTCAAATGGCAGTAGACCAGCACGATCTGCCAGGGGTGCCAGATTGCTAACTCAGGGCCCCTATGCCATCCCAATTTACAAACGCTGGCTTTGACGGCCTGGCTGCTGAGACCTCCATCTTAATGGAGAAAGGTTTGTCTGCCTCTGTGGTGGGCACTATATTGCAGGCTAGGAAGAAGACTTCTGCTGCTATCTATTATAGAGTATGGCGTACCTACATTGACCAGTGTGAGTCTAGGTCTCTTCCCTGTAGGGAGTTCTCTGTCCCAAGGGTTCTGGAGTTCCTACAGCATGGTTTGGAGTTAGGTCTAAAACTCAGTACTCTGAAGGGTCAGGTTTCTGCCCTGTCCGTCTTCTTCCAGAAAACCTTTACTCATCATCATTTGATTAAGACCTTCTTTCAGGGGGTCACTCATGCGCGTCCCCCTCGTAAACCTGTGGTTCCCGTTTTGGATTTAAACTTGGTCTTATCTGCCTTGCAGGGTGCTCCCTTTGAGCCTATTCAAGAGGCTGCTCTGGTTGTTCTTACTCTCAAGGTTGTCTTTTTGGTGGCCATAACTTCGGTTAGGCTTGTGTCTGAGCTGGCTGCTCTATCCATTCAGTCTCCATACTATGAGCGACACCAGGACAAGGTAGTGTTCCGCTTTAAGCCGGATTTTCTGCCTAAGGTTGTGTCTGCCTTTCATTTGAATCAGGACATTGTTCTTCCTTCCTTGTGCCCCAATCTTAGTAATGACAAGAAAAGGGTTCTGCACTCCTGGATGTGGTCAGGTGCTTGAAGTACTACCTGGTTGTCACTGCGGCTTTCAGGAAGACTGGTGCTCTCTTCGTTGTGCCTTCTGGGCCTAGGAAGGGCTTGGCTCCTGCCAAGTCTACTATCAGCAAGTGGATCCGTCAGGCTTTGGTACAAGCCTATTCTGCTAAGGGGAAGAGTCCTCCCTTCCGTATTACTGCTCATTCCACTCGTGCTATTGGTGCCTCTTGGGCTTTTCAACACCAGGCCTCTGTTGAACAAGTTTGCAAGGTCGCTACTTGGTCTTCTGTTCACACCTTTTCAAAGTTTTACAAGGTTGATGTTCGGGCCTCAGCTGATGCTGCTTTTGGCCGCAAGGTTTTGCAGGCGGTTGTAGTTTAAGCTACGTGCCGTTGCCTTTTTTGTTGGGGATCCCACCCTACTGTTATGGACACTGCTATTGGATGTCCCAAGTGTAAGTATTATATCTGGAGCAGGACGTACTGTATACTTAGAATAATACAATTCTGTGAAGTACTCACCTGTAGAATTGGTATTATACGTATACAGTACGTCCTGCTCCACCCCACCCTGTTTTTTTGCATTATTCTGGATCCCCTGTATGGTGATTGTTGTTATTGTTATCATTACCAGTTGTTTTGGTGGTTGGTTTCTCCCGGCTTCTGGTTCACTGCTTTTCAATGCTGGGGATTTGTGGGAGGTCCTTGGGTATATGAAGGGCCAGGAGGAGGCTGTTTTTGCATGTCTGTAGTGCCACAGCGCCCTCTGGCGGAGGATAACCCAAGTGTAAGTATTATATCTGGAGCAGGACGTACTGTATAATACCAATTCTACAGGTGAGTACTTCACAGAATTGTATTTTTTTTAGGTTACACTTTCTTTAAATAGTTTTGTTTTTACTCAGGGCGTTTATATTTGATTATGGGCACTTTATAACTGTTGTGCTTGTGGGGCACCCAAGATCTGCAATGTTTTGGACACCCTTAGAGTCCTTTGCTTTTGCAGTGGTTATAAAACACCACGGCTGATGTACCACCAACATCAGCGCCGACATGTAAATTCTTGATTATGACTCTGTTTTAGCTGGCCACTGTGGAACAAACATGCACTGCTTATTTTTTTCATGTCTGTAGACTAGCGCCACTTGTAACATCTATTTATTATTCAGCGAACACAAGCAGGGGCAGGCTTACCCACTACGCAACCCACACAATTGTCAAGCCCCCTCCCCCTGGACCCCCGATGGCTTCCATGCAACACTGATGAGCTTAGTGAATGTCTGTATAGCATGCACACCTTTACTGCAGTTGCGGTAGTAATATCGGCACAAGTTATTGCACTGCAGCCAGTAGTGACACACATTTTAAGAGTACAGGGTTAACAGGCGCTCCCTCCTCCTCTGCCACTTCCTATCACCTGATGGAGAAGAGGGCCTGCTTGGAGCTTGTCCATGGGTGAAGAAAAGCCACAGCCAGAGTGTCCTGCTTCTCTTCCATGGGTGATGAGAACCCAGTGAGGTCTTTCTGCTGCCGCTCACAAAGTGTTTGAAGTGTTTAAAAAGTTTGCTGTCTCTTTTATGTTCCTGTGAGGATGCTTTTTAATCACAGTATCGCTACCAAAACGATTTGAAATGACAGGCAGCATGCAGGGGGAAAAGGGGATGTGGGGCTTGCAGGGCTCAGTGAAGAGGTGTGTGTGGGTGGGGTATAGAAAGGCATGGACAGTTTAGTAAGTGTAGACAGACAGAGGTATGTGATGGGAAATGACTGGAGGAGAAGGAATGACTGCTGGCCAAGAGGGGTGGCAAGTGGTACAAGTGAGTTAGAACTTAGTTAAAGATGGAAAAGCTGGGGTGGCGAGAGCAAGGTGTTAGGAGGAAAGGTCTATGATAGCCAGAAAGGTAATGACCAGCACCAAACCCTCGGGTCCACCGGTTTCATCTGTCCTATACCCTGTCCTCCAACTCATCTGCATCACCCTCAAACCCCCTGCCAGGTAAGTGAAATACAGTATGTTAGCAGCCTAGTATAATATGAATGGCTTTATTTAAACTCAGTGTACTGGATCACCCAATGCAAGGTGCTGGCATGATCGTTTCCACCCCCTCGCCATCCATCACAGACACTATGGCATGCCCTCTTCATTCACTGCAGACTAGGGGCAATCGTCTGCAGGGGATAAAAGGTGAGTATAGTGTTTTTTTCCTTTCCCGGGCAATAGGTTTGATCTTTGAATAATTTGCACAGCTGAAAACGAGTTGCACTGAGGAAGATAATTAGATGCTAAGATTAGAGAATAAGATGCCAAATTAGCCTTAATAACTTTATTGCCTGAACATACACTTCTGGGGTCCCAGGCAACCCCACCCAAGCCTCAGCATACAAGGTGCCGCACACTCCAAGAATGTTTTAAAAATAGAGCCTTTGCTTTATTAGAAAATGTTTTTAAAGTGTCAAACACTAAAAAATGTATAACACACTGGACAAGACTAAGCAACCATGGCTGGCTGGTCCAATCCCCTCTCCATATCCAGATGCTACAATCCAAAGGTCCAGTGATGGACCGAGTGCCAAACTGCAATCCAAAACTTTATTTAAATGCCAACCTGATGGCTCTGGTGCCAGATGACAAAAACCCAAAATGCATGTACTGGAAAGATAAGGCCTCTGAGTGCTGCCTCCACTGCATTAGAGTAGGGTATGTTTTAATCTATTATTATTTTTTAATCAAAAATAAACCAATTCATAAAGTGTAACCACTCCAAATTCACTATATTAATCAATCAATAATTTATGAAAATATAAACAATGATCAATAGTGATAATGTGAAAAATACTCCAACACTCAAATAATCTATGAGAGACCACAGACGCTCTGAGGAAGTAACCAGTTATCTGGTCACGTAACGCGTTGGCTTTTGTGCGGCTTCCTACACCTATGGAAAGGATGAGGGCATATTTAGCAGCTATGTGAGATTCTTGTGGCAGGTGCTGATGGGTTAGCTCTTTTACCACTGCACGAAAGGAGCTCTAGCGTACTTCATAAATTGGGCTTTAACACATTCACTTAGCACCTTCACTTTCACAACGCCTTTTTATCTCAGGGGGCCTCCTCCTTATACCCTGGCATGCAGCCGGAGGAGATGCCAGGCTGCCAGGGAGGGAAGTGGGCCTCAGGTGACTTTACTCAGGTCAGGCAGGCAGAAGAAAGAAGAGCACTGTCTGGTGCCACCATTAGCCCTCTGGATAGACACCACTAGATTTTGAGGGTGTGGTGCCTCAAGGGGGGAAATAAAGATACCCCGCCACACGTCTTTGTTTATATAGACACCCTGCTGCACCTCTGTTTATACAGCTTTCATAATCTATTTAACCACATAGTTGCTTTAGACAATTAGGACACATATAGATGTATCTGCTAATGTATGGCTACATATTTAAAAAGATTCAATGCAGACCAAGCCAATGAGTTTGCCAGCACAAGCTCAAAAAGGTACCTTAGAAATGAGGCCACACAAACCAAAATTAAAAAGATTTGTATATTTAATATCAAAAAGGTACCAATACAATGAAAACAAAACTTTACATACACACACAAACGGACTATTTAAAAAACATGAAGGACAACGCCCTCCGGTGGCAAACCCCCTTTATGACTCTAAACATATATATAAAAGCTGCCTGTCCAATAAAGGATTCATATAGTTAATAGGGACCGCTTCAATGCATAATGTGTAAACAATTCATTATCATACATAAATACGTGCAACAACATAAATAATGATTAAAACACAAATTTATATACAAAAAAATAAAAAAATTAATAAACACACAGCTCCACAGAAGGAGCAAATATCTATATGGGTGTGTGTGAACCAGGTTCACTAACAACCCGGCATTATCAAAAAAAAGTGCAATGTGCTGTAAACAGTAACTATCTGTGCCAAAAAGACTAATAAGTGCAAACTTCACATGTGTAAACAATACTCCTATATACACAGTCCCTAGTCCCGTTTTATGATATAGAAATAGAGAGGCAGACATAAAGAAAACATGTCTCATATCACCATAGTATTAGCGAGTCCCAGGTGCCACCGAGGGGTTATACCGGCATCTATGCGTTACGTGGGCGTAGCCCCGCCCACTTCCTCAGGATGCTGTGGCATGATGTGACAGCATCCTGAGGACCTTTTTGAGCTTGTGCTGGCAAACTCATTGGCTTGGTGTGTAAATTGGGTGGTACTGTGTACCTGGGTGCCTTTGAGGCCTGCACCCTTATATGTATCTTGATAGCTGTGCATTACATTAGTATCTTTTTGTTCAATGCAGACCTAATTACCTTTTGTCATTTGTGTTTTGCAGCAGGCCTGCCAATCCTCTATGGCCGAGATAATTGCACGGACATCCCTAGACCTGGAGCTGGATCTCCAGGCTTCCAGAACAAAGCAGAGACAGTTAAATGACGAGATCAGTTCTCTTAAAGAACTTCAACAACGTCTAGAAGAGGCCCAGCTGAGAGGTCAGAGTGAGCTGCCCCAGTGGGTTCTGGGGGATGAGAGGTTCCGCTGTTTGCTCATAGAGGCAGAGCGACAGGTAAACATCCCAATAATATATATCCAATAAATTACATGTACAATTACACGTTATAATGTGCAACATGGCACTGGCTATGTTTGACTTATTCTAAGTATACAGCACGTCCTGTTCCAGAAGATATTCCTTACTCTTGGGTAATACATCCAGTAGATGGTGCTGGACTGCAGAGACAGAAAAGTGGCTCCTCCCGGCCCCATATATACCAGGGACCTCCCACAAATTCCCCTGTTCTTCTATGCAGTCTTGGCTGCGATGACTAGAAGATGGCTCTTTTTACTCGCAGGTGAGCGGGGCTTATTAGCCTGCTGCCCTGTAGGACTATTCCCACCTGTTCCTTTTCACTGCCTCCCAGCTTAGGCTGCGCTGGTCGGGTGACGGTAGGCAGCACCGCTGTCAGGTGCTAAGGAGCGCTGCTCCAACCGCAGTCCCCTCCAAAGGGTAGGCGGTATAGGGCCGTGGCGAGCCTTATGGGATGTCCCTCCCACAGCCGTTGGCCCTTCGCCCCCTGTCCCCTCAGTTAGGCTTCTCTTAGGCCGGCCGCTGCTTCTCCTTCGCTCTCCCTGGGTAGACCTCGGGGTGGGGGGGGGGGGGTTGTTTGTATGTGTTAACTTTGTATATCCATGTTGTGATTCGGGGTTTTTTTATTATCGCCGCCGCCGTGTCGCCTCAGGCACTGCTGCGCTGTCATTAGCTGGCCTTGTCACGGGGGTGCGTTTTCGCGCTCTTGCGGATGACCCCTCGAGGTATATGCGGGCGCCATTTTGGAGCTCCTGTGCTGCATGTCTGGCGTCTCCCTATCGCGGTCTGTAAGTGCCCCTGCGGGCTGGCTTTTCCTTGTACCTTCATTGTATTATGCTTACGGGATCTTTGTTTTATGTCTTGCAGGTGGGTCAAACTTTTTTGTGGTTTCTCCCGGCCCTATCCCCTTTAATTAGCGTTAACTCCTTCTTGGAGGGCTTTTTTGATCCATTGTCTCCCACTTCCCTAGCGGGCTATTAGGGCATTCCGGGTAGCTTTATTAGCGTCAATCCCAATTGGCCGGTTGTGCCACAATAATCACCATATGGAGGCTTCTCAGGATAATGTGCTTGGGGCTCCTTCGGGACAAGCCCGGCTGTGTGTGGCGTGTGGGGTATCCCCTATAAGTGATGATGTCAGGGTGTGTGTACCCTGCGCCCAGCAGACGCTTGCACTGCAGTCTGGGTTACCGGTGGCTGGTAGCATTGAGAGACATATTGCTGGCTCTGGCCCGCGTAAGGCTTCTGCTAAGAAGCGGCATTTATCACCTGGTGTTACCCTCTTTCCTATGGAGGCTGAGGATTTTTTTGACGTTACCGGTTATACCCCCCTGGAAGAGGGGGAATTATTTTCTGATTCAGAATCATCTGAGGATCAGCCTAAGGTTTATGGTGCCGATTCTGGGTCTGACCCCTGGGCTTCAGATGATACTGACAGGCTTTTAGCTCACATTTTTGAAGTACTCTGTATCTCTCCTCCTCCGTGGCTCCGTGACAGCAGGGGGAGCTGTTTCTTGTTCAATAATTTTTATTGTAACATATTCTGAGCATCAGAATCAAAATGTACATCATAATGAGCTGTCAATGAGCAGATATATATTACAAAAAGTTACTTCAAAATATAAAGAAAAATGTCATTATAGAATGTCATTATAAAAGAGCGGTACTCACTTTCATGAGAAAAATATCGTAGTACAGAGGGGCATACCGTACAAATACAAGAAAAATAAAAAATAATACAAGGCATAAGATATGAAATTCTATAAACATATGTATATGTATAAAAATAAAACCCATATATCTTTAAGACTAACGTATCCTCTTCGGACACTAACGAGGTTCTTATCAGGAACTCTGTACAGTAGTGCAGATCAAGAAATCACTATTTAACATCCTAACTGGGGGAGGGAGGGAGGGAAAAAACAAGACAAACAGAAAGAAAGGAAGGGGTATAGACAATAAAGAAAGAAAAAGAGAAGTTAGTAAAAGAAAAAAAGATATGCCATTGGAAGCAGACACAGCCATCTATCTTAATTCCGTAGTCTACAGCCTAACATTCGACAATATATTCAAACACATATGTTCAAATATCCAAAAGGGAAGCATCGAAACCAGGTTCCAAGATTGCATGTACCCAAGGAGACCACACCTCCCGAAAGTTCTCCAGAAACCCACCATGAAGAGCGGAGATTTTATCCAATAACCCCACATCCCCTAAAACAAAATTTCTGGCTACCTCCTCCCACATGTCCTAATCTCTCAGGCACCAAATACCATCTCGAGGTCAGCTTGATATTAGCTTCTATAGACGTCACCGAAGCTGCAGAACCAAACGAGTCAGACCACATCTTATGCCACTCGCGATCACTTTTACACTCTTGTAGTTCACGTTCCCATTTTTCCCAATAAGGCAGACGTTCCTGGTTAAGGGACACAGATAGACTGTTGTAAATCTCAGTTATCGCCCCCTTCCCTCTTGGGGCCTCCAAACATCTTAATTCAAACTGGGTGAGGGCCTCTACTTTTCCTCCTTTCTTAAGTAACGCTCTTATAAAATGAGCTATTTGTAAATAGCTAAACAGGTCCTTATGTTCTAATCCATATTTATCCTTAAGTTGTACAAATGAGGGCATGTAGGAACCCTCCAAAAAGTCTATTAATCTCGAGGCCCCTCCTGTTTTCCATCTTATGAACCTTCCGGGGTTAGCTAAGTCCGGTTCAAACATAGGGTTGTTCCACAGGGAAACTAAGGGCGTATAAGCAGACATAAGGCCTCTAGAAAGTTTAAGACTATCCCATATCCGTAGGGAATGACCTATAACCGGGTTACTATCAAATTTCCTAACATTTGGAGAAACCCAAAGAATATTATCCATCGCCAGAGGATAACAAATAGCAGATTCAATCTGGACCCATTTGGGAACATCTCTTGTGGCATGATAAGACAGCAACTGTGATAATTGAGCCGCCTGGTAATATCTATTTAGACATGGGACTCCCATCCCTCCAAATTCTTTAGCTCTAAGTAAAACTCGTCTCGAGACTCTGTTTTCTGTCCATCCAGATAAAAGCAAAAATTTTATTCTGTAAAGCCTTCAAGAAGCCAGGTGGGATTTTCAATGGTAAAGTTCTAGCAAAATATAAAAACTTAGGAAGGAGGGACATTTTAACCGCTGCCACCTTACCAAGCCACGAGAGCTTGTAATCCTTCCATTTTGACATTAGCGATTGCAATTTCTGACGTAAGGGAATAAAATTAGCAGCAAATAAGGTCTCATAATCATTAGTTAAATTAACCCCCAAGTATTTTACAGTACCTTCCCATTGAAAATCTAATGATGCCTGCAGTTGGGCCCTAACTCTGTCTTCAACATTAATATTCAATATCTTAGATTTACTGGTATTAACCTTAAGACCGGACACCTCTGCAAACACATTTAAAACTCTCATTATATTAGGGAGAGAGATAAGGGGGTTAGTCACCATCAGTAAAATGTCATCAGCAAACATACAAAGTTTATGTTGAACACCCCCTATATCTAACCCTGATACATCAGCAGAGGATCTGACCATCTGTGCTAATGGCTCTACAGCCAGAGCAAACAGGAGAGGGGACAACGGACAGCCCTGTCTTGTACCCCTCGCAAGAGGAAAGGAACCAGACTTATACCCGTTATATTTAACATACGCAATTGGATTCGCATATATAGTTCTCAGAATTCCTAGAAATTTGGGACCAAAGCCCCACCTCTCTAGTAAGCTGAAAAGGAATCCCCACGAGACCGTATCGAACGCCTTTCTCACATCTAAAGAAAGAATTATCGACGGGGTTCCTCTCTTTTTGGCAATATGGGTAAGTTGGATTATCCGTCGAACGTTGTCCCCTGCCTGCCGCCCCGGGATAAAGCCCACCTGGTCACCAGAAATCATTTCTGGAAGAAACTCTGACATCCTATCTGCCAGACACTTAGTAAAAATTTTCATATCTAAATTTATCAGAAATATGGGATGAAAATTAGACCATACAGAATGGTCAGAATCTGGTTTAGGTATCATGCTTATGGCGGCTGTAAGGGATTCCTGGGAGAAAGATTTACCACTTCTAACGTCATTGAACATAGCTATCAATTTAGGGGCTAAAATATCAGAAAAGGTCTTGTAGTAAGCCGCTAAAAATCCGTCCGGGCCTGGCGTCTTGTGTAACTTCAAATTCTTAATAACCCTCTGAACCTCATCTGGCTTAAAGTCAGCTTCCAATGCCTCAGACAAGCCCACAGGCATCTCTGGTAAGGAGAGATTCTCAAAAAACAGATTTAAATTAACAGCATTTAGGGGACTTGGTTCAGCATATAGCTTCATTAACTGTGACCTAAATATAGTTGTGATTTTTTCAGGATTACCTGTAAGAACTCCTCTCTCATCTTTAAGTCTAACTGGACAGAAGTCTCCATCTGGCGTCTTTAGTCTCCTGGCCAGCAATGTGTCAGGCCTATTTGCCTTACAATAGAACCGATGTTTGATCCTATTAAGGGCTTTTTCTGCTTTTCCTGCAAGGGCCAAGTTGAGATCCTGAGAAATCCTGTGCAATTTAGATCTAGTAGACGGAGACATGGTTTTTTTAGCCTCCTCGGCAGCAATCCGATATTCCTCCTCTAATGCCTGAATTCGATCCTCCCTTTCTTTTTTCTTTTTAGAAGCCATTTGAATAAGATATCCTCTAATCGTGGGCTTGTGTGCCTCCCAGCATATAGTCTTAGAGACCTCCATAGTTTCATTCTGTAAAAAATATTCCTTCAGCTTCTCCGAGATCAAGGCAACAACCTCCGGATCAGAAAGAAGTGAAGCATTAAGTGACCATGACCCTCCCACTGGTCTAGAGGACAAAGAATCCATTTTAAGAAATAGACAGTCATGGTCAGACCATGAGATTGGGAGAATTTTGATTGATTTCATCTGAGGTAGAAATCTTTGGGGCAAAAATAAATGATCAATCCTCGCATATATATCATGCGGGGCCGAGTAATGAGTAAAATTACGACCTCCAGGATGCGCCTCTCTCCATCCGTCTACTAAAGAATGCATTTCTAGCAATTTCCTAAATTTTTTCGAAGCCCCAGCCGATTGAGTAGTAATTATGGGGTGCTTAGGGGACTGCCTATCTAGATAAGGATTCAAAGTAAGGTTAGAATGACCACATATTATTGTCATTCCTTGTGCAATAGCGGTCACTTTGGTAAAAAATCGAGAGAGAAATTCCACCTGATTAACATTAGGAGCATAATAATTAGCTATTGTCACTACCTCATCTTGTATAGTTCCCACCACTATCACAAATCTCCCCTCTGAGTCTACAACCTCTTGTTGACAAACAAATTGAGCCCCCCTATGAAACCCTATCAGAACACCCCTCTGCTTTGTCTCAGCACAACTCGCAAATACCTGATTATATGATGCATCCAAGAATTTGGGTCTGGAGGACCTGGAGAAGTGGGTCTCCTGTAGGCAAATCACATCCGGGCGCAATGTTCTGATCTTACGGAACGCCATACTCCTTTTGTTAGGGGAATTGAATCCCTGAACATTGAGGGACAGAACAGAAGCCATTGTATGAACTATAGCTGCCGCCAGCGTGAGAAAGAAAGGAAATAAAAGAAAAAAGGAAAGGGGAGTAGAATTATCAAGGCTTAAGCCAAAAGGGAAGGTGTGACCAAAGTACAAACGGTCCTCTGATCCTAAAGTATTTAGGTCTCACCCCCCCCCCCCCCCTAGGGCCCGAACAGGGTCTCTCTGAACTCCTTAAAAGGAAAGATCACTTGACCCTTCAGAGAAGTGAAGACAGCACCCTATAATACACCGCCCTAAGGTAGTTAAGACAGTGAATAACTGGATTCTAAAAAAAGAAAAAAAAATGTATATACAGTAAATTAAACTAAAACAGGTACCCAAAAGTGTACCCAACTACAAACCAGTAGTACATAAGCCACAGGGAACAATCCCTCTGGCTCTTGAGAAGTGCGGCAAGAATATGCCAGCGGATATCCAGCAGGAGGCCGCCTATATAAAGGAACATTAATTAAATATATATAAGGCACAGCTTTCAACAGAATTAGGCCCACAATACCATATAAACATATACTGCAGCTTATTAAGCGTTAATTCCGTAGTTATTTAAATAGACCAGTTATAATAACAGAAATGCAAAGAAGGAGAGAAGAAAAAAAAAAAAAAACATTTCAGGGACCATCTCTTAATGTCAAAGATGTAGGAGACATCATTCAAAAAAAAAAATGGAAGAGAGAGACAAAAAAAAGGAATCAAGTGACTGTCCAGAGCATCGTTGAACCAGAACAGCATAAGCAGACTTATGGTTTAGCAATCATCTTCAGGTGACATTAAAGTCCAAGGAGGATCCTCTGCCTCCCACACGCAGCCCCCTTCTCTGTCGTTTTCCTGCTCTCTGAGCTTTGGGGGAATTTTCTTCACTTCTTGGTGACTTAGAGGGTGGCAAGCGAAGGATACCAGCTGAGGACATCAAGGACCTTAATTCTTCAAAGTTGGTGGCTGAATATTGGATATCTTTATGGGCTAAAGAAACCCGAAAGGGGAACCCCCATTTGTATGCAATCTTCTTTTCCTGGAGAATGGTAAGCATGGGTCTTAATTCTTTTCTTTTAGCCATAGTCGCAGCTGACAAATCTGAAAAGATCTGGTAAGTGTGGCCTTGGAACTGCAGCTTATTGGCATTCCTCCCCGCTCTCTGTATGGCTTCCTTGGTAGCAAAGAAATGAAATTTCGCTATAATGTCTCTTGGGGGCTCCTCAGGAGGTCTCCGTGGGCCCAACGCCCTATGAATACGGTCAAACTCCAGCCTGTCAGCCATTAACCCTGGCTCTAGCTCCTGACATAAAGCAGTAACCGCCGCTCTCACGTCTTCAATATGTTCTGGCAGTCCCCGAAACCTAAGATTTGAGCGTCTGTCCCTATTTTCAAACTCATCCAGCTTAGAGGCCAGGAGCGCATTATGGGACCTTAATTGACCAACTTCTTCCTCAAGGGCTTCCTGACTAGCAGTAACTTCCTCCATCTTAGTCTCCAATGTAGACATGCTTAGGGAAACTTTCTCCAGCTCCCTGGATAGGTGATCAATAATAAGTTTAGTGTTAGATGCCAGAGCTCTTTGCAGGAGTGTTTCAAACTGAGTCAAAATAGCAGTACTCACTGTGGGATGTGAGGCGGTGTCGATTGCTTGTGCTTCGTCTTTCTCGCTGGCCAGAAAGGAGGTTTCGCTAGATGCAATCTCCTCCAGCTCCTCCAGCTCCCCCAACTCAGCCGAGGTAAACTCCGCCGCCATCTTGAAACCGCCGTACGCACTTTGTGATCAGCTGCGCAGGTCACGCAGATGTCGTCTACCGCCTTGTCTGCTGTATTCCTGTCAGTCCGAGACACTCCCGGAATCCTCTCAGACCTGCTGTTGGTCAGATAAGTGCCTTGCTTCAGAGCGCGACCTCCATAAACATCCGCCGGGTCCGGAGCTGATCAGCACGCAGCCATCTCGCTCCGACGCGCATGCGCACCTCGGGGGAGCTGTTTCATACTGTTAAACCACGCTTGGAGTTTCCTGAACAAACTCACAATAATCTGGTGCTCAAAGAGTGGGAATGGCCTAGCTGGCTTCCCGGGGTGCCAAAGAGTTGGGATAAGAGGTATCCCTTTCCCGCTGAGATGGTTAAACGATGGTCATGTCCTCCCGAGGTGGATGCATTCATTGCTTTTCCCAATGAATTTGGCTTTTTGGTATCCTTTTTTGCCTTTGACCAATACTTGTATATATATTTAATGTATAATACATTTGTCTCTGTGTGGTGTGCATCCTTTCAATCCTAATTTGTTGTTCTTGGCTGGACTCAAGGAACCTGCTGGAGTTGAGGGCGATCAGGTTGGTTCTCGCCCACTTAACCCCACACCTGCGGGGTCGGGCTGTTCAGGTCCGCTCGGACAACCAGACGGCGGTTGCCTACATCAATCATCAGGGTGGGTCCCGGAGCAAGAGGGCCCTCAAGGAAGTGTCCCTGATACTGTCCTGGGTGGAGGAGAATGTTCCCTGCATCTCAGCTGTGTACATTCCGGGGGTGGAGAATCTGGAGGCAGACTCTCTGAGCAGGGGGACCTCTCGTCTGGGAGAATGGTCCCTCAGCAGCAGGGTGTTTCGCTCCCTGTGCCACCACTGGGGTCAGCCGGATGTGGATCTGTTTGTGTACCGTCACAATCACAAGCTTCCAGTCTTTGTCTCTCTGTCCTAGGATCCTCTGGCCTTGGCCATGGATGCCTTGGCCATGGATTCCTTGGCAATGTCTTGGACGAGTTTTCAGCTCCTGTATGTGTTTCCCCTGCTGGGCAGGGTGCTGCGCAAGATTGCTCAGGAGAGGGTGCCAGCCATACTGGTGGCCCCCTGTTGGCCAAGAAGAGTGTCGTTCGCAGACATTGTGCAGCTGGCAGTAGATCAGTACGCCCTGCCCCGGGTTCCAGATCTGCTCACTCAGGGGCACCTACGCCACCCGAAATTTACAAACGCTGGCTTTGACTGCCTGGCTGCTGAAACCTCCATCTTGATGGAAAAGGGGCTGCCTGCCTCAGTTGTT
Source organism: Gastrophryne carolinensis (assembly GCA_027917425.1). Lineage (NCBI taxonomy): Eukaryota > Metazoa > Chordata > Amphibia > Anura > Microhylidae > Gastrophryne > Gastrophryne carolinensis. The sequence continues at coordinate 364,541,833 of CM051236.1, forward strand.
AATACCATGATCAGGGCTAGGAAAAGGTCCTCTTCTTCCATCCACTACAGGGTTTGGCGTACTTACATTGACTGGTGCGAGTCTAACTTGCTTCCCTGTCGTGTGTTTTCTATTCCTAGGATTCTGGAGTTTCTGCAACATGGTTTGGATCTGGGTCTTCAGCTCAGTACTCTGAAAGGTCATGTTTCTGCCTTGGCCATTTTTTTGCAAAGATCCTTTGCTCAGCATCCCCTGGCCAAGACCTTCTTCCAGGGAGTTACTCACGTGCGTCCCCCACGTAACCCTATATTACCAGTCTGGGACTTGAAATCGGTCTTATCTGCCCTGCAGGGGTCTCCCTTCGAGCCCTTGCAGGGGGCCCCTTTGTCCATTCTTACGCTTAAGGTAGTCTTTTTGGTGGCTATCACTTCTGTTAGGCGTGTTTCTGAGTTGGCGGCGCTTTCCATCAAACCTCCTTATTTTGAGAGACACCAGGACAAGGTGGTGTTTTGTTTTAAGCCAGATTTTCTGCCTAAGATTGTTTCTGCCTTTCATCTCAATCAGGACATTGTTTTGCCTTCCCTGTGTCCTAATCCTAGTAACTCTAAGGAGAGGGTTTTACACTCTTTGGATGTGGTCAGGACTCTGAAGTTCTATTTGGTGGCTACTGAATCCTGCAGGAAGATTGGTGCTCTTTTTGTGCCCCCGTCTGGACCTAAGAAGAGTCTGGCTCCGGCTAAGTCCACTATCAGCAAGTGGATCCGTCAGGCTGTGATACAGGCCTACTCTGCTGAGGGGAAGGAGCCTACCTTCCGCCTTACTGCTCATTCTACTCGTGCTATTGGTGCCTCTTGGACTTTTCAGCACCAAGCTTCTGTTGAACAAGTTTGCAAGGCCGCCACTTGGTCTTCTGTTTATACTTTTTGATTGATGGTAAAACCTCAGCTGATGCTGCTTTTGGTCGCAAAGTTCTGCAGGCAGCAGTGGTTTAAACTGTCTGCTGTTACTTTTGGGGATCCCACACTACCTTACGGACACTGCTATTGGATGTCCCAAGAGTAAGGAATATCTTCTGGAACAGGACGTTCTGTATACTTAGAATAATACAATTCTGTGATTACTCACCTGTAGAATTGGTATTATACGTATACAGCACGTCCTGTTCCACCCCACCCTTGTTATCATTATTTTTAGTTACCTCTTTATGGTGATTGTTCAATTTTTTATAATGGTTATAGTTCTCCCAGGTTCAATTTAACTGCTTTTCAATAATGGGGAATTTGTGGGAGGTCCATGGTATATATGGGGCCGGGAGGTGCCACTTTTCTGTCTCTGCAGACCAGCGCCATCTACTGGATGTATTTCCCAAGAGTAAGGAATATCTTCTGGAACAGGACGTGCTGTATATGTATAATACCAATTCTACAGGTGAGTAATCACAGAATTGTATTTTTGATCCCCAATTAGGGTTCAAACTTAAAATTCAAAAACATGAAATTCTTGCAGATTTTTGGCTCCCGCCCAGGAAGTATCTCAGGCACATGCCTGCTATATCTTACAGTTACTGCGGCACCACCCAAGAGTATGGAGCATGCCACAGTTCTAAATGCAGAAGCAGTGCAATGCACATACAGATGTAGCTATGTTTAGCTTGACTCCTAACTCACTTCATAAACAGGAAGGAAAAACGTTCAAGAGGAACAACACCTGAGATTTTCACTGTCACAGGTGTTGTTCTGCTCTGGTGGGAAATCCCTATTTGGGATGACCTGCTGGGCTTGATCACGTCTTTTAAAGGCGATTGTCCAGGCCTAAAAAGAAAAAGCCTACAGTATACCACCTTTTGTCCCCCACAGTTCCTCTGTGCGGGTCCAATGTTCCCAGGCAGCTCCTACGTCCAGTGCCGGCATCCTCATAATTTTGTTTTTAATGCCTGGACAGGGACATAACTGATGGTTGATTCTGAAATAAGACACATAATGCATGCACCGTAGGACTGGAAAGGGGTGAGTTTCACAGGGCGTTCTGAGGGGGGCTCACACAGTGGGGCATACCAATTCAGGTTCCCTCTGGGACATGGACAAAAACCTTCTGCTTCAAATTGTGTGTATTCACATTTATGTTTTTTTTCTTCTCAGATGAGACAGACCAAGCTTGAGCAACACCAGGAACAAGCAGCTGAGAAGATGCTGAAAAAGGTATCCAAAGAAGTTTTTCAGCTGCGTGGTCAGAACCAGAAGGAGCCATTGCAAGTACAAACATTCAGGTAAGTCTAAAAAGTCTTACACATTTTACATATCCACTCCTTTACAGCCCATCTCATCCTCACCCTCACAGCTCCACTCACTCACTACCTAATCCATCTGCAATTATTATTCTTCCCTCCCAGCACTATTCATTATCCACTCCCCATGCCTTCCCACCCACCACCAGCAATACCTGATTTTAGATACAGAGTGAGATACCTAACTTTTCCTCTTCAAGCATTGTGCATCAGGGGTTGGATGGCTGCCCTGTTTATGGCTGACTGTACTTTTTGCACTTTGCATACAGGGAGAAGATAGCGTTTTTTACAAGGCCGAGAATTAACATACCTCCACTGCCAGCCGACGACGTATGACGTGTTTCCTACACAAGACGTATCGAAAACTTTGTTCTTATTTGAAGTGAAGTATCAAATTACAAATGTTTTAAAAGCTATTCATTATTTTGTAAAAAAGAAAAAGGAAAAAAAACGATAAAAACATATATGCATTATATAAATTTATATATGATTATATATTTTATAATATGACTGCAGCGAGGCTTGGTTTTTCCTTGCTGTCACACTGACATATTTGATGACTATTTTATAAATCAGCTTCTCTGTTCTGAAAAACAAAACCTGTACAGTTTTTGACTTTATAAAGGCTGGAAATTGGGAAAAAAGCAAGTCTGGGACAATTCGCTGTATCAGTATTTATTTATAGGTGCTCATTTTCCTTGAAGGAAAATACCTGCTTTAAAGATGTTCTAGACTGAATTTATGCTCTCAAGTGTTTTGCCATACAGTTGAATTGGACCAGTGAACTGGCTTTCTTTCTGGTACCTGAAATGAAAATACTATGTGCAAACTGTCACCTTTAGTAGCTTTTGTTGTTAGGTTTTCCTCTCGCTTTTCTTCATAACATATCTCATAGCCTTGTTTATGATTTCTGCCCTGTATTAAAATATCAGCACTGCATCTGTTTTAATATTGATTAAAGACGTCATTGCATTTTCCAGAGATATTCTGTTTTTTAGTCTTCTTTTGGCTTTTTTGAAGTCAGACCTGTACTCCTAAATGAAAGTGTCTATGAATAAATCACCTCTCCCACTAGACCCCAGTCCCTGTTTGGCCTACTCACCTGTTTCAGTGCTGGGTTTTTATGTGACATGGCACTGGAGCAGCTGAGAATATCAAAAGGGAGGTTGGGGGCAGAGAGAAGGTGCAAAACAGGACAAACAATTGATTGGGCTGTGTATTATAAACTGACTTTCTTTAGGTACTCAAAGTGGAACACTTTTCCAAGTATACAGCATGTCCTGTTCCAGTAAATTCCTTACACTTGGGTTATGCTGCCACAAGGTGGAGCAGTGGACTGCAGAAAGACTTGTGGCCACTCCCAGCCCCATAAATAGCAATGTACCTCCCACCAATTTCCCAGTGTTTCTCTGCAGTCTGGACTGCAAAGATAGAAGATGGCTCTCTATTGCGCAGGGAGTGGGGCTTTTCAAGCCTAGGGCCCTGCAGGCTTATTTCCACCCATTCTGCACCCACTGCCTCCCAGCCTCTACTGACGGTTCGGGTGAAGGTAGGACAGCACTAGGGTCAGGTGCCGAAGGAGCTCTGCTCCGAGCCGTAAGACCCTGTACCAAAGGGTAGCCGGCGACAGGCTTTCTATGGTGAGCCTCATTGGGATGCCCCAGCCTCAAACCTTGGGTCCTTGTTCCCTTCACCCGTCTCCCCTCCCCTCTAGAAGGTTGTGCACGACCCCTTTGTTGTGGCCCGCTTGGCTGGCAGGGGGGCGCCCGGGGGGTCTGTGATTTGTGTGTTTATTCTTAGTATACAGTACGTCCTGCTCCAGATAGATTACTTACACTTGGGTTATCCTCCGCCAGATGGCGCTGCACTGCAGAGACATGTAAAACAGGCTCCTCCCGGCTGGGCGGCTGCGTCGCCTCAGACGCTGCGGCGTCATCCTTGGCAAGTCATCAATTCTAAGTGTGTCATACACTTCGCCCCTCATGACAACATTGACGGCTGTCCTAGAGCTTCGCGCTCTTCGGGGGGACGGAGACCTGGCTTGGCGCGCTCCGCATCTGGCCCGCCCTTCGAGGTTCGCTTGGCGCCAGTTTGAGATATAGTCATGCGCGCGCGTGGTAACGGTCCCTCTCCTTTTGTTGGTCTGTAAGTTCCCTCGCGGGCGATTTTTATGCTCCTTGCTTACTGTGACATGGTTCTGACACCCCTCATTCTCATTATGTCTTTCAGACGGTTGAATCCAGTGGCTTCTCCCGGCCCGGTGTAATTGCCAGTTGGGCCTAGTATAATTACTCCCACTTCCCTGCGGTTCATTGGGGCATCCAGGGTAGCTTCAGCGTCAATCCCTACTGGCCTATCGTGCCTACTAATCACCATATGGAGGCATCCCAGGATATTGTGACCGGGGTTCCTTCGGGACAAGCCCGGCTGTGTGTAGCTTGTGGGGTCTCACCTATCAGTGGTGACAATGCATGGGTCTGTGTTCCTTGTGCACAGCAGGCGCTAATGGTACTTCCCGCCCCCCCGGTGGCTGGGCCTGCACCTCGCCTCACTTCACCTACTCCCCCAAACTTGAGTCTAACCCCCAATACAAGCAGGGATTCTCATCCTGATGTGGCTGCTAGACTGGCCAGTGTTGAAAAATTGCTTGCTAATACCTTAGCGCGTAAGGCCACCGCAAAAAAGCGGCACTTAACTGAAGAGGCTGATGAGTTGTTGCCTATATATGGCTATACTCCCTCGGACGAAGGGGAGCTGTTCTTTGACTCAGGGTCATCTGACGAGAAGTCAAGGGGTCATGACGATTCTGGCTCTGATCACTGGATCCCGGATGATACTGACAAACTGCTGGTTCAGATTTTTGAGGTTTTGTTCATCTCTCCCCCTGCTGCGGCTCCCAGGCAAAGGGGTGAGCTATTTCATACTGCTAAGGCTCGATTGGAATTTCCTGACCATTTCCATAACCTCATGTTTAAGGAGTGGGAACATCCTAGTAGACTTCCCGGGATTCCTAAGAGTTTGGACAGGAAGTATCCTTTTCCTGCTGATATGGTCAAGTGCTGGTCATTGCCCCCCGAGGTCGATGCTCCTATTCTGGGGCTGTCTAACACCTCTATTATGCACTCTCCCAACACTACTACGCTGCGGGACTCTGAGGACCGGTGCATTGACCAATTGGCATGCCATGCCTTTGCATTTGGGGGGGCGGCATTGCGCCCGGTCTGCGCCTTGGCCATTACTTCGGTGGCGCTCAGGGCCATGGTCAGGAATGCACTTGATGGTCCAGACGAATTGCCACCTGATACGATTAATACACTGTCTAACTGTGATGTGTTTGTGAACTGTATCCTGTCTGCATCGGATGATGCCATTAGGATGTGTGCCAGACCTTCCGCCTTGGCGGTAGCTATACACCGCGTGGTATGGCTGCGCCAGTGGGCTGCTGACAATGCTGCTAAGAAAGCCCTTACTGGGCTTCCATTTCAGGGGCTACGCCTGTTTGGGGACCGCCTAGACCTCTTTGCTAAAGGAGGTAAGTTACCCCAGCGCAGGCGGCAGTCCCGGCCCTTTCGGAGCCAGGGCCCCCTTTCAGTCCCCTACCGAGGCGCTAAGCAGGGGAAAGGGGTGTCCTTCGAGGGGGCTCGCTCAGATTCCTGGCATAGAAGCAGAGGAAGACGTCCTGGCTCCTCCTAGGGGCCCAAACCCAAAGCCCCTCCCAAGACCCCTCAGGCATGATGGGGCGCCCTCGCCCGTCAGGGTGGGGGGGCGGCTACAGCACTTCACGCACGTCTGGAGGCGCCAAATCTCAGACCGGTGGATTCAGGAGGTAGTGTCCTCTGGTTACAAGATAGAGTTTGCTGTGCGGCCCCCCACAAGATTCATCAGGTCCCGGCTCCCCCAGGACCCTGTATCAGCTCAGGTCTTGATGCAGGCCGTGCAAGAACTGCTAGATCTGGGGGTCATTTGCAGGGTCCCTTTAAGAGAATTGGGCAAGGGGTTCTATTCCAACCTCTTCACGGTGCCCAAAAAAGATGGTTCAGTCAGGCCCATTCTGGATTTAAAGATCCTCAACAAGTTTGTCAAGAACAGGCGCTTTCGCATGGAAACTCTGCGCTCGGCCATCGGCTCTCTGCGCCCAGGGGACTTTATGACGTCTGTGGACATCAAAGATGCTTACCTTCACATCCCTGTTTTCCCGGGACATCAAAGGTTTCTCAGATTCGCGTTGAAAGATCAGCATTATCAATTTGTGGCCTTACCATTCGGCCTCACTTCAGCCCCCAGAGTGTTCACCAAGGTGCTGGCGGGGGTGATGTCTCTGATAAGGTCAGGGGGCATACGCGTGCTGCCCTACCTGGACGACATTCTCATCACATCGCAGTCCCTACAGCAGGCAGAGCTGGACACCCAGCTGGTGGTGTCCACCTTGGAGTCCTTCGGCTGGGTGATCAATCACCCCAAGTCCTCTCTGTCCCCTTCGTCGGTGATCCCATTCCTGGGGATGATTCTGGATACGGTTCAGTCACGGATAGTCCTTCCTCAACAGAAGGTGGAAGCTCTGACTGGGCAGGGAATGTCTGTGCCGGTGCGCTCTGACAACAGGACGGCGGTTGCCTACATCAACCATCAGGGAGGGACCCGGAGCAGAGGTGCCCTCCAGGAAGTGTTGCGGATTCTGGGATGGGCGGAGGCCAATGTTCAATGCATTTCGGCTGTGTATATCCCGGGGGCAGAGAATCTACTGGCAGACTCTCTGAGCAGGGGGACTTCCCGTCAGGGGGAGTGGTCCCTCTGCAACAGGGTATTCCAGTCCCTGTGTCACCGTTGGGGTCTACCGGATGTGGATCTGTTCGCATCCCGTCACAATCACAAGCTCCCGGCCTTTGTCTCCCTGTCTCAGGATCCTCTGGCCTTGGCCACGGATGCACTGTCAATGTCATGGAAGGAATTTCGGCTCCTGTATGTCTTTCCTCCGTTCCCCCTGTTGGGCAGGGTCCTGCGCAAGATTGCTCTGGAAGGGGTGCCAGTGATTCTGGTGGCCCCGAGGTGGCCAAGAAGAGTGTGGTTCGCAGACGTGGTGCAAATGGCAGTAGACCAGTACGTCCTGCTGGAGGCGCCAGATCTGCTCACTCAGGGCTCCTTACGCCATCCCAATTTACAAACTCTGGCTTTGACGGCCTGGCTGCTGAAACCTCCATCTTGATGGAGAAAGGCTTGTCTGCCTCGGTGGTGGATACCATGGTGCAGGCTAGGAAGAAGTCTTCTTCTGCCATCTATTATAGGGTATGGCGTACCTACATTGATTGGTGTGAGTCTAGGTCTCTCCCCTGTAGGGAGTTCTTAGTCCCTAGGGTTCTGGAGTTTTTACAGCATGGTTTGGAGTTGGGTCTAAAACTCAGTACTTTGAAGGGTCAGGTTTCTGCCCTGTCTGTCTTCTTTCTGAAGTCTTTTGCTCAGCATCCCTTGGTTAAGACCTTCTTTCAGGGGGTCACTCATGTGCGTCCCCCACATAAACCTATGGTCCCTGTTTGGGACTTGAACTTGGTTTTGTCTGCCTTGCAGGGTGCTCCCTTTTAGCCTATTCAGGATGCTTCTCTGGCTGTACTTACCCTCAAGGTTGTCTTTCTGGTGGCTATTACTTCGGTCAGGCGTGTGTCTGAGCTGGCGGCTCTGTCTATCCAGCCCCCATACTTTGAGAGACACCAGGATAAGGTGGTGTTCCGCTTTAAGCCAGATTTCCTGCCTAAGGTGGTGTCTGCTTTTCATTTGAACCAGGATATTGTTCTTCCTTCATTGTGTCCTAATCCTAGCCACGCTAAGGAAAGGGTTTTGCATTCATTGGATGTGGTCAGGTGTCTGAAGCATTACCTGGTAGTCACTGCGGCTTTCAGGAAGACTGAAGCTCAATTTGTGGTCCCTTCTGGTCCTAGGAAGGGTTTGGCTCCTGCCAAGTCTACTATTAGCAAATGGATTCGTCAGGCTGTGATTCAGGCCTATTCTGCTAAGGGGAAGAGTCCTCCCTTCTGCCTTACTGCTCATTCTACTCGTGCTATTGGTGCCTCTTGGGCCTTCCAGCACCAGGCTTCTGTTGAACAAGTTTGCAAGGCCGCTACTTGGTCTTCTGTTCATACCTTTTCAAAGTTTTACAAGGTTGATGTTAGGGCCTCAGCTGATGCTGTTTTTGGCCGCAAGGTTTTGCAGGCGGCAGTGGTTTAAACTGTCTGCTGTTACCTTTTGTTGGGGGATCCCACCCTACTTTATGGACACTGCTATTGGATGTCCCAAGTGTAAGAAATCTATCTGGAGCAGGACGTACTGTATACTAAGAATAATACAATTCTGTGAAATACTCACCTGTAGAATTGGTATTATAAGTATACAGTACGTCCTGCTCCACCCCACCCTGGTTGTTGCATTATTCTGGATCCCCTGTATGGTGATTGTTATCATTGTTATAGTTACCAGTTTTTTGGGTGGTTAAATTCTCCTGGCTTCTTGTTCACTGCTTTTCAATGCTGGGGATTTGTGGGAGGTCCCCGGGTATTTGAGGGGCCGGGAGGAGCCTGTTTTACATGTCTCTGGGGTGCAGCGCCATCTGGCGGAGGATAACCCAAGTGTAAGTAATCTATCTGGAGCAGGACGTACTGTATACTTATAATACCAATTCTACAGGTGAGTATTTCACAGAATTGTATTTTTTTTGGTGTTGTGCGGACCGTTGTACGGCGCTCCGCGGTGGTTGGCGCTATGTATTTTTTAGGTTGCTGTCATGGCTCCGGCGTCCGGCTTGATGGGTTTTGCGTCATACTCTCGCGGTCCGCCCCTCTAGGTACTGCTGCCGGCGCCATTTTGTGGCCTCGGCCTTGCGGTGCTGCGACGCGAGCTGGTCTATCTGTCCGATTGGTCCATGAGTCCTTTACGGGGGGTTTTATTTTGCTTTACTATGTATGCGCTGGGGATATTTATCTGGTACTGATTGTGTCTTGCAGGCGGGTCACCTCTGACTGTGGTTCTCCCAGCCCTGCCCCATACCATTCTCTCACCTTCCCTAGCGGGCTTTGGGGGGCATCCCAAAAAGGGTGGCTATTGCTAGCTGTGTCCCTGTACTGGCCGTTACGCCTGTATCTAAATCACCATATGGAGGCTTCCGGGGACAATGTGCTTGGGGTTCCTTCGGGACAAGCCCAGCTGTGTGTTGCGTGTGGGGTATCCCCTGTTAGTGATGGTGTCAGGGTGTGTTTGACCTGCGCCCAACATGTACTTGCGCTGCAGCCTGGGTCCTCTGCTACGAGTCCCGGTGCTGCGCCCCTTTCTGCTTCGTTTTACCCCCCCCCCCCCCACATTTGCATCTGACCCCCAGTGAGGGGCACACTAGCGCGGAGTCTCAATATGACTTGGCCTCACGGGTGGCCAGCATTGAAAAGCATATTGCTGGGCCTGCCCCACGTGCTAAGAAGCGGCATTTATCTCCCGCTGCTTCCTTCTTTCCTGTGAAGGATGAGGGACTTTTCTGGATTTTACCCCCTCGAGGAGGGGGAATTATTCTCTGATTCAGAATCCTCTGAGGAACAGTCTAAGTTATAGGGGGGTACCTTTGGAGAAGACCCATGGTCCTCAGATGACACTGAAAGATTGACTCACATTTTTGAAGTGCTTTGTACTTCCCCTCCTGCCGTGGCTCCGCAGCAGCAGGGTGAGCTTTTCCATGCTTGGAGTTCCCTGAGCAGAATCACATTAATAATCTGGTGCTCAAAGAGTGGGAACGCCCTAGTAAGCTACCCGGGGTGCCCAAGAGTTGGGACAGGAGGTATCCTTTTCCCGCTGATGTGATTAAGCGTTGATGTGTCCTCCCGAGGTGGACGCGCCTGTCCTAGGGTTGTCTAACACATCAGTCATGCATTCACCTGACACTACTACCCTGTGGGATGGTGAGGACCGGCGCTTGGACCAGCTGTCCTGTCATGCTTTTGCCTGTGTGGGGTCTGCACTGCGCCCGGTTTGTGCCTCTGCCATAACGGCTATTGCTATTAAAGGGCTGCTTAAGTGTCTCATAGATGGGGCCTCTGATGACGCGGGAGGTGAGGATTATAGATCTCTCCTACTTTGCTATGAATTTATTGCATATATCCTTTCTGCCATGGATGATGCCATTAGAATGTGTGGTAGGACTTCTGCCCTGTTGGTGGCTATACGTCTGGCTACATCAGTGGGTGGCTGATAATACTGCTAAAAAGGACCTCATTGGTTTTCCCTTTAAGGGGCTGCGGCTCTTTGGTGAATGCTTGGACCTATTTGCCAGGGGTGGTAGGCTGCCTCAACGTAGGAGGCCGTCTCGGCCCTTTCGGGGGTCCGGTGCTTCTCTCCCCTCCTTCCGCGCTTCCAGGGCTGGTCGAGGAGTTTCCTTTTGCTGGGGCACGCGGAGACTATTGGGGCAGGTGTAGAGGACGAGGCCGTCCCGGGCTCTCATGGGGTCCCAAGCCCAAATCCTCCCCCAAGCCCACTCAGGCATGAGGAGGCGCCTTCACCCATCTGGGTGGGGGGACGGCTTTGGCTCTTTGCTCACGTCTGGAGGCTACGTGTAGCAGACAGATGGATTCAGGAGGTGGTGTCCTCCGAATACATAGAGTTTGCAGCCTGGCCGCCCCCAAGATTTATCAGATACCAGATGGCTCAAAACCCCCTGTCAGCTCAGGGCTTGCGGCTTGCGGTCCGAAACCTTTTGGAGTTGTGGGTCATCTGCCCTGTGCCTCTCAGGGAAGGGGCAGAGGCTTTTACTCCAATCTATTCACTGTTCCCAAAAAGGATGGGTCCCTCAGGCCCATCCTGGATTTAAAGCACCTCAACAAGTTTGTCAGATTCAAGCATTTTCGCATGGAGACCCTACGCTCAGCAGTCACTACTCTGCGTCCGGGCGACTTCATGACATCCGTAGACATCAAGGACCCTTACCTTCATGTACCAATCTTCCCAGGTCATCAGAAATTTCTCAGGTTCGCTCTGGAGGATCAGCACTACCAATTTGTGGCCTTACCTTTCGGTATCACCTCAGCTCCCAGGGTATTCACCAAGGTGCTGGCGGGTGTGATGGCTCTTTTGAGATCTCAGGGCATTCGCATCCTTCCTTATTTGGGCGACATTCTGATCTCGTCTCAGTCCTTCCATCAGGCAGAACTAGATACCCAGATGGTGGTGTCCACACTAGAGTCCTTCAGCTGGGTGATCAACCATCCCAAGTCTTTTCTGTCCCCATCACTGGTGAGGTCCTTTCTGGGCGTGACTCTGGATACATCTCAGGTCAAGGTTTTTCTCCCTCAACAGAAGGTGGAGAGTCTTCAAGCTCAGGTCCAGTTCCTTCTTTCTTGTCCTCATCCCTCCATCCGGCAGGGGATGCAACTGGTGGGCCTGATGGTGTCTTGCCTCGAGGCGGTACCCTATGCTCAGTTTCACATGAGACCTCTGCAGCTACACCTCTTATCAGTGTGGGATCGGGACACTGTGTCCCTGGATCAGGTGTTTGTTCTGTCCCCCCTGGCCCGGTCCGTCTCGTGGTGACTGGACTCAAGGAACCTCTTGGTGGGCAGAACCTTTCTGTCCCCTTGTTGGGAGATTATCACCACAGATGCCAGTCTGACAGGTTGGGGGGATTCTGAAAGTAAGGGGGGAAGGGATATACCCTTAGAGAATCATCTGGTAGGGACACTGGATTTGGTTCTTCATTAATCTGTCATAGATGGGGACTTTCTACCTTGTACATAATTAAATGAGTTTGGAGATAACCAGTGGTATATTCCAAATGTCCATTAGTTAGGACATTGGGGCAACCACTAGTGATTTTAAGGTAGTTTAGGCCCCTTAAGAGGATGTCCCTTTAGTTTCCTCTAAATTGTGTATTCTGAAAAGCATTTGTTCTATATGTTCATTCGGTTACTATATCAAAACGTAAGTGCATAATAAAATCACATTTATTGCTCATACAATTATCATTGCTTATGGTGTCTTGTCCAGACTAAGCATTTCTCCAATTCATTCACAAACATTTATTGGTTCGTTAACATATTCATTAATTAGCCGATTTATATTGCAGTGTTACAGATGGCCTTTTACATACGCGTTTCGCAATTCTTTAGCTTCATCAGTGTAATTTGGCCACAAACAATCTTATCATTATCTTTAAGTCTGAATAAAACCGATATTGTCATGCCAAATTGAGTTCTTATCTTAATAATGAGTTGTGGGCAGTCTCAGATAGAGTATGCCTGTTTTTTTGTACAGAGCTGGAGAGAGACACCCGTCCTTCCGTCGGGCGGGTGGTGCGTCAATGGTAAGCGGATTCTGAAAGTCCTTGAAATTCCAGGGTCAGTGGGGCCCCCAGGAGGCCCATACTCCTATAAACATTCTGGAACTGAGGGCGGTAAGGTTGGTTCTCGCCCAATTGACATCACTCGGACAATCAGACGGCAGTTGCCTACATCAATCATCAGGGAGGGACCCGGAGCAAGAGGGCCCTCAAGGAAGTGTCTCTGATACTGTCATGGGCGGGGGAGAATGTTCCCTGCATCTCGGCAGTGTATATCCCGGGGGGGGGGAAATCTGGAGGCGGACTCCCTGAGCAGGGGGACTTCTCGTTTGGGAGAATGGTCCCTCAGCAGCAGGGTGTTTCTCTTCCTGTGCCAGCGCTGAGATCAGCCGGATGTGGATCTGTTTTCGTCCCGTCACAATCACAAGCTTCCAGTCTTTGTCTCTCTGTCCCAGGACCCTCTGGCCTTAGCCATGGATGCACTAGCTATGTCTTGGAAGAGCTTTCGGCTCCTCTGTGTTCACTCAGTTTCCTCTGCTGGGCAGGGTGCTGCACAAGATAGCCCAGGAAGGGGTGCCATCCATCCTGGTGGCCCCCTGTTGGCCAAGAAGGGTGTGTTTCGCAGACATTGTGCAGTTGGCAGTAGATCAATACGTCCTGCCCAAGGTTCCAGACCTGCTCACTCGGGGGCAGCTACGCCATCCCAATTTGCAAACGCTGGCTTTGACGGCCTGGCTGCTGAGACCTCCATCTTGATGGATAAGGGACTGCCTGCCTCTGTTACTACCATGATTCGGGCTAGGAAGAAGTCCTCGTCATTTATCTACTATAGGGTATGGCATGCTTACATTGCTTGGTGTGAGTCTAAGTCTCTTCCCTGTCGGGTGTTTTCTATTCCCAGGATCCTGGAATTTTTGCAGCATGGCTTGGATTTGGGCCTTCAACTTAGTACTCTCAAGGGACATGTTTCAGCCTTGGCTATTTTCTTCCAAAGATCTTTTGCCAACCACCGTTTGGTTAAGACTTTTTTCCAGGGGGTTACTCTCGTGCGCCCGCCACGTAAGCCTATGTTACCAGTCTGGAATTTGAATTTGGTTTTACCTGCTTTGCAGGGTCCTCCATTTGAGCCTCTACGTGAGGCTGCTTTGCCTATTTTGACTCTTAAGGTAGCCTTTTTGGTGGCTATCACTTCTGTTAGGCGTGTTTCTGAGTTGGCGGCGCTTTCCATTAGACCTCCTTACTTTGAGCGACACTAGGACAAGGTGGTGTTTCGGTATAAGCCAGATTTCCTGCCTAAGGTTGTGTCTGCATTTCATCTCAATCAGGACATTGTTTTGCCTTCATTTTGTCCTAATCCTGCTAATTCCAAGGAGCGGACTCTGCATTCTGGATATGGTCAGGGTTCTGAAGTTTTATTTGGTAGCTACTGAATCTTTCAGGAAGACTATTGCTCTTTTTGTTCTCCCTTCTGGACCTAGGAAGGGTTTGCCTCCGGCTAAATCCACTATCAGCAAGTGGATCCGTCAGGCGGGGGTGCAAGCCTATTCTGCTAATGGGAAGGAGCCTCCCTTCCGCCTTACTGCTCATTCCACTCGTGCTATCGGTACCTCGTGGGCCTTTCAGCATCAGGCTTCTGTTAAAGTGGACCAACACCCAGGATTTTGACTATCCCCCAGAAAGCCCCAAAATCTTACCTGTCCCCGCTCCCACGTGACTGGACGGTCCAATCCCCGCCAACGTCCAGGCGGGGATCAGGAACGTCCAAGCGGCTGCCGCCGCCGCCGCCTCCCTCGCGTCACTTTCGGCGCGCGTACGCCCCCGCCGGCCATTCGCAGACGGCCGGCGCGGGCGCGAGCACGCCTACAGGGGCGCGAGGGAGGCGGCGGCGGCCGGCCGCCGCCGAAGATCAGGTAAGGTGTTTGGGGTTTTTTTGGGGGGTTTCACCCCGCGGGACATCCCGATCTCGGATGTCCCGCGGGGTGGGAGGTGATCGGCCCGGGAATCTTATAGATTTCCGGGCCGATCAACTCTCGGTGTTGGTCCACTTTAAAGAAGTTTGTAAGGCTGCTACTGGTCTTCTGTTCATACTTTTTCTAAGTTTTACAAGGTTGATGTTAGGGCCTCAGCTGATGCTGCTTTTGGCCACAAAGTTCTTCAGGCAGCAGTGGTTTAAACCGCCCGTCGTTGCTCTTTGTGGATCCCACCCTACCTTACGGACACTGCTTTTGGATGTCCTAAGTGTAAGGAGTTTACTGGAACAGGACGTGCTGTATACTTGGAAAAATACAATTCTGTGAGTACTCACCTGTAGAATTTATTTTATAGTATACAGCACGTCCTGTTCCACCCATCCCTTGTTATCATTTTTCTTGGTTACCTCTGTATGGTGATTGTTCAAAAGTTCATTTTGGGTTCTTAGCCATTTTTTGATTCTCCCGGCTTCTTGTATAACTGCTTGTCAACACTGGAAATTGGTGGGAGGTACATGGCTATTTATGGGGCCAGGAGTGGCCACAAGTCTTTCTGCAGTCCACTGCGCCACCTTGTGGCGGAATAACCCAAGTGTAAGGAATTTACTGGAACAGGACGTGCTGTATACTCTAAAATCAATTTTACAGGTGAGTACTCACAGAATTTTATTTTTCACAGGGTAATGGGTGTAGCAGGGGTGTGGCTTTTGAGGAGAAAATATCTGCAACATTCTATGCTCTTCCTCTGTGTGTACGTAGGTGTAGCCCCACTTCCAAACACACTCTTAAAGTGGACCAAAACCCAGGATTTTGACTTTCCTGGGTTTTGGTCCTTTCCCCCGGGGCACCCCATTCATGAAACCCCCCAGAACGCCGAGGTTAACTCACCTCTTCCCAGCCCTACGGCGCATGCACGGCTGCTCGTCCAATCTGTGTGCTCGGAGCCGGGCGGGGGGGAATCGATCGGCCTGGGAATCTTATAGATTCCCGGTGCGATCGTGGTGGCTTTTGGTCCACTTTAAACCCAAGCAACACCCTTAAAAGAAACAGTGCACATGTGCACCCATGCCCATTCCATCAAAAGTGGACTTGCCCTTTAACACCAGCAATTTCACAATCAAAATCCACAACTTAATATATGGTACAGAAGAAACAGTGGAATCTTATGATGTCAAGACCCTCTTAGCAGCATTATTAAACCGTGGTACCAAGATTAAGTTTGTTACTATCCAGCTCTACAGTGTGTCTGGAAACCTATCACTTCTTCCATATCTATCCAGTGTCCTTCAGCATCCATCAAAAACCATAATATGTTCCACAGGTAAACACATTGCTGTGTAAAAAAATGGTGGAGGCTGGAAACCGGGGTCTACAGATAACCAGCTTACATAGCCTAACGCCTGCTGTCTGACTCCCACCATCCCCTGGATCACAATCTGGGGATGATCAGTGAAACAGTCACTTTCCATTCTCGGGGATAAATAAATTGACTTACAGCACAAAATTGATGTGAGGGTATAACATATAGGACCTGATTTGTCAAGCACTATCTACCAGAATACACCAAATCAGTGTAAATTAGAGTGGTGAAAAATCTTCATTAGTAAACGCAGAAAAAAATATATAAATTATATTTTGCATTACTCTAATTTGCACCAATGTGGCAGATTCTGACAGATGGTGCTTGATAAATCAGGCTTATAATATACATGCTATTGCACTAATCATTTATCAAAGATATCACCAGTCAGAATACAGACACAACTGTAACTCTCTACCCTTCTCATTTTAACACCCTACTCCTTCCCTTCTCTCCACCTGTCCTGGATATCGCTCTCACAGAGTATAATTAGGCAGCACCAGAAAGCCAACCTCCCATCCTGCAAGCAATGTCAGAGGCTGCCATGGGACAATAATGCAATGATTTTTGAAATCTCATATAACCACATTTTGTTCACAATATTACAAAGAAGACAAGTTGCAAGTTAGACATTTTTCCATTTCATTTGAAAAAAAATGCTGGAAAGGTAAGTACTATTGAAAAACAGTTGGAAGGTCAATTTTCAATTAAGTCACATGCCAGTATAAAAGGTTCACCAGTCTGTGAAAAACTGAATTTAAAAATGTTTCTCAATGTAAAATGGCAAAGACTTGCACTGCATTACAAATAGTCATGTATTGGTATAGCAAGTCAAATCACTGCATGGGCTGAGAATAGTTCCAGAAATCACTGTCTGTGAACACAATTTGCTGTCCAAAACACAAATGCAACATAAATATGTAAAGAAGAAGCTGTGCATCAACACAATCCATAAACTCCTGTGTCAAAGCTCAATAAAAATGCACAGAGGCAAAATGCAAACCAGTTCTGTGGTCAGATTAATAAAAAAATTTAATTTGAAAGGGCTTCTGAAAATCATGGATGCTGTGTACTGTGGACTCAAGAGAGGGACCATCTTGCATATTTCAGCAAGCCAATGCTAATCCACATACTGCATTCATCACAACAGCAAGGCTTCGCAAAATCCAGAGTCCATAGGGTTAATTCAGAGAGACATAAAAAAACTTTAGTTTTTGTGTCGATCTGTGTTTTTTTTTTTAATTTTCCTGCTCGCGTATGAGTGTTTCTAAGCATGCATCACAAGCCTTCAGTAAAGTCTTCGTCCGTTCGTATGCCAACGAGAATGTCATTTTCCAGCTTTTGATTTCCGTTTATGTTACTCATGTTACAACGTAGGCTTTCGTTTTTGCCCTTTTTCCATCGTCTCCTCGAACGAATCATTTACCGTATTTTTCGCCCTATAAGACGCACTTATTTTTCCCCAAAAAATGTAATGTAAAAAAAAAACAAAATAAAAAAACTCAATCATTCCCGGTGCTCCCGCGTTGCCTGCCACACTGACAGAGCCCAGAAGAAGACAGAGGTGCAGTGGGCTGTGTCCCGGCCCCGCCACTGCGATCGTTGTCTTTTACCGGCAGCGATGACAGCGGCGGGGCCAGAGACAGCCCACCGCTTCTCCATCTGCTGCCTCTTCCTGGGCAAATTCGAGCACCCAGGTCAGGACAGTGGGGGGACATGGCCTGCACGCCACGCCCACCCGCTGTCCTGACCTGGGTGCTCGCGTGTGCCCAGGAAGAGGCAACGGTTGGAGGAGCGGCGGGCGCTGTCTCTGGCCCCGCTGCTGCCATCGCTGCCGGTAAAAGACAGCGATCGCAGCGGCGGGGCCGGGACAGAGCCCGCCGCTGCTTCTTACGACCAGCTCCGTGAATCGGGTGGGCGTGGCCTGCGCCGACACTGATGCAGCGCAGGCCACGCCCACCCGATTCACGGAGCCGACCGCCGAGTGGAGCGGTTTCAGCTGGTGAGTTTAAATTTTTTTTTTTTTTACTTATGCCGACTAATGGGGGGGGGAGGGGGATGCCACACAGCCTATGGAAATGGGGGGAGGGGGGATGCCACACACCAATGGAAATGGGGGGGGAGGGATGCTACACTGCCAATGGGGGGGAGAGGGATGCCACACTGGCAATGGGAATGGGGGGAGGGGATACCACACTGCCAATGGGAATGGGGGGAGGGGATGCCACACTGCCAATGGGAATGGGGGGGGGAGATGCCACACAGCCAATGGGGGGAGGGGGAAGGCCACACAGCCAATGGGAATGGGGGGAGGGGGATGCCACACAGCCAATGGGAATGGGGGGAGGATTACCACACTGCCAATGGAAATGGGGGGAGGGGATGCCACACTGCCAATGGGAATGGGGGGAGGGGGATGCCACACAGCCTAGGATAATGGGGGGAGGAGGATGCCACACTGCCTATGGGAGTGTGGGGGAGAGGGATGCCACACAGCCTTTGATAATGGGGGGAGGGGGATGCCACACTGCCAATGGGAATGGGGGAGGGGGATGCCACACAGCCAATGATAATGGGGGTGGGGGATGCCACATTGCCAATGGGAATGGGGGAAGGGGGATGCCACACAGCCTATGATAATGGGGGGAGGGGGATGCCACACAGCCTATGATAATGGGGGGTGGGGGATGCCACACAGCCTATGGAAATGGGGGGAGGGGGATGCCACACACCAATGGAAATGGGGGGAGAGGGATGCCACACTGCCAATGGTATTGGGGGGAGGGGTATGCCACACTGCCAATGGGAATGGGGTGAGGGGATGCCACACTGCCAATGGGAATGGGGGAGGGGGGTGCCACACAGTCTAGGATAATGGGGGGAGGAGGATGCCACACTGCCTATGGGAGTGGGGGGGGAGAGGGATGCTACACTGCCAATGGGGAGAGGGATGCCACACAGCCTTTGATAATGGGGGGAGGGGATGCCACACTGCCAATGGGAATGGGGGGAGGGGGATGCCACACAGCCAATGATAATGGGGGGAGGGGGATGCCACATTGCCAATGGGAATGGGGGGAGGGGGATGCCACACAGCCTATGATAATGGGGGGAGGGGGATGCCACACAGCCTATGATAATGGGGGGAGGGGATGCCACACAGCCTAGTATAATGGGGGAGGGGGATGCCACACTGCCTATGGGAATGGGAGGGAGAGGGATACTACACTGCCAATGGGGGGGAGAGGGATGCCACACTGCCAATGGGAATGGGGGGAGGGGGATGCCACACTGCCAATGGGAATGGGGGGAGGGAGATGCCACACAGCCAATGATAATGGGGGGAGGGGGATGCCACATTGCCATTGGGAATGGGGGGGATGCCACACAGCCTATGATAATGGGGCAGGGGGATGCCACACAGCCTAGGATAATGGGGGGAGAGGGATGCTCTACTGCCAATGGGGGGAGAGGGATGCCACACTGCCAATGGGAATGGGGGGAGGGGGATGCCACACAGCCAATGATAATGGGGGGAGGGGGATGCCACATTGCCAATGGGAATAGGGGGAGGGGGATGCCACACAGCCAATGATAATGGAGGGAGGGGGATGCCACATTGCCAAAGGGAATGGGGGAGGGGGATGCCACACAGCCTATGATAATGGGGGAAGGGGGATGCCACACAGCCTAAGATAATGGGGAGAGGGGGATGCCACACTGCCTATGGGAATGGGAGGGGGGATGCCGTACTGGGTATACGGGGAATGGGAGGGGGGAGAATGCCACACTGCTTATATGGGGAACGGGAGGGAGGGAATGCCACACTGCTTATATGGGTAATGGGAGGGGGGAATGCCACACTGCCTATATGGGGAATGGGAGGGGGGGAATGCCACACTG
Organism: Gastrophryne carolinensis; assembly: GCA_027917425.1. Classification (NCBI taxonomy): domain Eukaryota; kingdom Metazoa; phylum Chordata; class Amphibia; order Anura; family Microhylidae; genus Gastrophryne; species Gastrophryne carolinensis. Next base: position 364,561,626 of record CM051236.1, read on the forward strand.
CCTATATGGGGAATGGGAGGGGGGAATGCCACACTGGGTATATGGGGAATGGAATGGGGGCGTTCCACACGGCCTATGGGAATGGGAGGGGGGATGCCACACTGTCTGTAATAGTGCTTTTTTGGTTTAAAATATGCTTTTTCTTATTTTCATCCCCCAAATCCTAAGTGCGTCTTATGGGCAGGGCGAAAAATACAGTACGTTTCACGTTAGATTCAGATTTCCTTTTTCTATAAATAATCGTCCAGACGAAAATCGTTATGACCTTACGCCTGCGCACTACAAAATGAACTAATTAATGTGCTCAGTAATGTGAAGAACCCGCGCTGCTATCTTAAGGCTTGAATTTAGAAAACACTATGGTTACTTAAATTGAGAACTGCTCGACGTGTTAGAACCTCTTATCCCAAATAGAGAGTGTATAACAAATATAAATATATAAACACAGAGCAGAAAGAATGCCTCTATTAGGTCTAATTAGGAGGTATTGGCTCCTTGGTTGGCCGTGGTGACTGGAGTCGGGTGAGAGCCTCGCCTATCCTTAAAACAAGCGATTTGTCACTTTTTAAATGTGAGTGCGCACTTGTAGGTTGCATTTTATAATTTTTAACATTAAAAAGATCTAAGAGGAGTTAATATATACAGCTCTATATTCATTCACCAGCCGGTAAGAGTACCTAGCAACGGTGACGGGCACAGTGGTGACTTTATAAGTTTATGGGCACTGAAAATACTGTATAAGAAAGAACTACAGCCAGATATCACTTTGAATGGAAGAGGAAGAATTATAACTCTACCACTATATAAACAAGGACTATTTAAAGAGCCAGTGTCACCTGTTAAGAAAACTGCTAGCAGCATTTCTCTGTAGTTTTATACTTACAATTTGAACTTTGATACCTGAGGTGCTAAAGGTGCAGCGTTCTAAGAATGAGCTCTGTATTCCTAATTTGAATTTTGACACTAGAAGTGTTAAAGGAGTAGTGTCTCTAAGAATAGGAGCCAACCAAGGAGCCAATACCTCCTAATTAGACCTAATAGAGGCATTCTTTCTGCTCTGTGTTTATATATTTATATTAATTAATGTGCTTGCCTACATATTTAGTTCACTCACTTCTGCTACAATGCTTAGCTAAATTCAGTATATTCTTCCATTTCCTGCACCTAAAGCTTACCTAAATCACTTCGTAGTCAGATTCTTCTTCCATTTCCCGCACCTAAAGCGTACCTAAATCACTTCGCGGTCTCATTCTTCTTCCATTGGCGCACCTAAAACTTACCTAAATCACTTCGTGGTCAGTATATTCTTCCATTTCCCGCACCTAAAACTTACTTAAATCACTTCGCGGTCTCATTCTTCTTCCATTTCCCGCACCTAAAACTTACCTAAATCACTTCGCGGTCTCATTCTTCTTCCATTGGCACACCTAAAACTTACCTAAATCACTTCGCGGTCAGTATATTCTTCCATTTCCCGCACCTAAAACTTGCCTAAATCACTTTGCGGTCTTGCGAATCTTCATATGTAAATGTGTTTTGCATTCGTTTTGTGGTAACCAACCCTTAATGAATGTATTTCGAAAAGGAAATGACACAGAAACAATTTTTTTATCTCAAAAATGGCATTTTTCCATTGCCTTTTTAAAAAGAAAAAAAATTTTTTTTTACATTTTTACTGTTTTTTTTTTATAAAAATGGAAATGTTAAAATTATTTTCAATTTTTCTAAAAACAAGACAACATGTCTTAAAATATATACATGGCAATGGCAGGCCCCCGAACATTATTCTTCATCTGTGGTCCCCAACAGGTCGCACAGCTCCTGCATCTTGCCCACCAACTGAAGGACCCTTGCACTGAGTTGGGCCACTCTGGCACATGTGGTCCCTGTAAAAAAACGTAAAATACATTATTTGTCGGCAAATACATGTTTAACAGCTGTGGATGGAATGTTTATTAGGTTGCAAGCTAACTAATGAGGCCATATGTCATTATGCTAAGGAATTAATAAAAGGGAGAGGCCATATGTCATTATGCTAAGGAATTAATAAAAGGGAGAGACCATATGTCATTATGCTAAGGAATTAATAAAAGGGAGAGGCCATATGTCATGTTAAGGAATTAATAAAAAGGGAGAGGCCATATGTCATTATGCTAATGGAATTGACTATGGCTTTAGGTAGATTGGTTATGATGTCATTTCCCACATACTCCAAATATTTACATTTCTACTTACTTCATTGGTGGGCGAGCTCTGCTTCGGGGGACCACCCTCCGCTCTGGGACCTGCCACTGCTGGGAAGTTGAGGCTGTAGAGACATGTAAAATAGGGTCACTTATAATGTCTGAGTCAACAGTAAGCAAATGACACTTAGAATGTGTGGGACATCACCCACCTTCTCCATGTGCCTCCTGGGCCTGATCTGCTGCAGACTCTTCCACAGATCCTTCACTCGCTACATATTCATCTAGAAAAATAGTTTAAGGGAATCAGCTTTGCTTTTAATAGCATGTATGTGTGTGCGGTTACATTAAGAGTCACACAAATGCCCTCTCTACAACGGCCTGGGTCTTTCGGTGTGACCGATTGTAGGCCTCCTGTGCCTCATTCTGTGGCCGAAGGATGGGCGTCAGGAGCCAGGGAAGAAGCAAATAGCCGGAATCCCCTGAAAGAATAAGCAAATACTTACAATAATTAAACATTCTAAACAACAATATTGTTTAAAGTGGTCGTTCAGTCTGAATAAGAGCCTATCTTATATGTTACCCACACTCTGTACATACAGATTGCTCACAAAAAAAAATAAAAAACAGCATCTACTGCATGTTATGAGCCTTTAAACATCCAAGATGGCGGCTCAGGTAATATCAGGCAGCCTGCAAACAGAAAGTGCCTTCTGACTGTGCTGCTCTGCATTCTGGGATTTCTGACCTTTCCTGGACCCCAGCTTTGCTCTGTCTGAGCAAAACACAGCTATAACCCGCACCCTGCACTTTATCCCGCTCTCCTCTCCTCAGTAAGTGTGATGCATCTGACCAAAGATGGCGCGGCCCCTATCCTAAAGTCATGAACAGAGTTGCAGGTGGAAGTGCTGTGAAATCAGTTTTTAAGGGTTGGTGCTTTTCTAACAATTATGGTGAAGGTTTAACATGTAATCAAGGGGAAAAAACAGCCATAGGTTAAGACATGGCTCATCAACTATATTCATAGGCATACAGTGAAAAGGGAATGTAGTAATTTGAGGAAACTTACCAGGAGCCATCCACCTGATAATTCTCCAGACTCAAACCGACGGAACAATCCTGAGCTCTGCAAGATGTACGCGTCATGGGATGAGCCTGGATACCCGGCGAGCACACTAAGGAACCACATGTCTGGGGCCACCACTGCTTGGACATTCAGTGAGTGGCCCATTTTGCGGTTCCTGGAAGAAAACAAAAAATAAAAAAATTTAGCAATCCAAGGTAAACTACTCAAACACTAACTCCTAACACCCTCCAAAAAACATGTAGGACAATCCAAATAACAGTAACTAAGTACATAAGTATTTTTAATAACAAAAATTATATGTATGTGGGCGAAAATAAAGATTAACATTGTAATCACTAATTAAGGTCCGCATTAAAATGTTTTGCTAAGGCTTACATTTAAAACATTTATAAAGGTATACACTGTAAAGTGTTTCACAGGGGCACTTTACAAGGAGGGATTAAGGTATACATTGTAAAGTGTTTCACAGGGAAACTTGAGAAGGAGGGATTACGGTATACACTGTAAACTGTTTCACAGGGACAATTTACATGGAGGGATTAAGGTATACATTGTAAACTTTCACAGGGACACTTGAGAAGGAAGGATTAAGGTATACATTGTAAAGTGTTTCACAGGGACAATTGAGAAGGAGTGATTAAGGTATACATTGTAAAGTGTTTCACAGGGACACTTTACAAGGAGGGATTAAGGTATACATTGTAAACTGTTTCACAGGGTAACTTGAGAAGGAGGGATTAAGGTATACATTGTAAACTGTTTTACAGGGACACTTGGGAAGAAGGGATTAAGGTATACATTGTAAAGTGTTTCACAGGGACACTTGAGAAGGAAGGATTAAGGTATACATTGTAAACTGTTTTACAGGGACACTTTACAAGGAGGGATTAAGTTATACATTGTAAACTGTTTTACAGGGACACTTTACAAGGAGGGATTAATAGTTACAATACAGTTTGCCTAAACTATATAACAAAATTACCTATTTAACTTACCTATAGATGTACTCATCAGCTGTGGGAGGGACCAATGCAACGTGGGTGCAATCAATCGCACCCATGACGTTGGGCATGTCGGTGATATTATAAAAACCCAACTTAAGCGCCTTCCAGGCTACCATGTCGTCCGGAAATGAAATATATTTCGGACTAATGGTAGCCATGCCTTCCAAAAACTTGGATAACGTGCGGCTCAGCGTAGGCTGTGACATCCCCACGGAGAGGGCACCCAGCCTCTGCAACGAGCCATTCGCCAAAAATTGCAGGCAGCCAAGCATCTTGGTCATTCCTGAAATTGCTTGCCCCTTCCTTGTGGTGCGGGCTAATCATGGCCGCAGCTCACTATACAACCAATGAAGGGAAGCGCGGTTAAGTCGGGTCAGCTCGAACAACTCAACCTCATGCATGCGATCGATATGCATGCTTCGCCGGTGCAATCTGGCCTCGGCCCTGCTGACACATGCAATGCCCTGGAGCTAAAGGCTCTCATATTCCTCCACAAAGCCGCAAAACATGGTCAAAAGCAAGCAAGCCGAGTGCAAAATGGTCCCGTAAGTGTATTGCAAATGAAATCGGTTTATAGGGCGGTGGGCACTCGGCAATCAGCTCTCTGAATCAGACGCAAGCCCATCCCAATAACGTAAGTTATCTGAACGAACGCAAAATATCAGATTTTGATGGGAAAATGATCCGAACTAACGCAAATTATCCGATTTAGATCCGTCCATCGAAAGCACATATATGCATTAGCGGGAACGAACATACGAATGCAAAAACGAACATAAAAAACAAAAAAAAGGCCAAACAGACACATACGAAAGTCCAGACGTATCTGTCTCTGAATCGAGCCTCATATGCCAAACTGGCCTGTCTGTCACAGAAAACATTTTTTTATACCTCACCCGATTTGGAAGTGGCATGGGAGCAATGGCCACATGGGGTTCATGGGACGGATTACTATACTGGTGATGCTAGACCTGTTTATTTCTTATTCTCTTACAGCTAACATGTCTCCTATATTTTGTCATTACTGTTTTGGTTTTCTAATCTCTGCTTTTTGATACTTTAGTTTTTGCTCTGCACTGTTTGAACATGTTTGTATTATTATTTGGGACAGTATCTTTAATGAGCTGTTTTGCACTTGCACTTAGGCTCGATTCAGAGCCTGATGATAAAACTCACACCTTAGGACAGAAAATTTCCATTCACTTTCATTGTCTACCTTCAGGCTGATTCAGAGCCAGGAGACAATTCACATCTGGCTGCTGAATCACCCCCAAAGTAGACCATGAAAGTGAATGGCCGTTTTCTCACCTAGAAAAGGAGTGAGTTTTCTCACCTGGCTCGAATCGAGCCTTATATCTCTGTTTATTCATATTTATAGGATTTCGATTCATGTTTTTTTGTTTCACTGAAACGGCACTTGTGTGGAATGGTTGCTATGTTCTCAGCTTAATGAAGTATTTAAGTATATTTGTTATAGTGGCAGTATAGGGTTTCCCTGCTTTTTTAATAGTTCAGTCTTTAAATGTTATATTTTACTATTTAGTGATGTGGTGAAACCTTACTTGCCCTGTATTTCTGCTATCCTGTTCTGTTTTCATTTATATTAATATTGTGTTTAGGTTTTGCATGCCAACATTTTAGATCTTTTTTTTGCTCTTGTGACATTTACAAATATACAAAAAACATTTGGCACATTATAAAATCAAAAATCCTGCAAAGAAGACCCAGGACTGTTGAATAATAAGAACCCTGCATCAGACAAGAATGGGGCATCATTCCTCTCCCAAATTTCCAATGGTCTCCTCACTTCCCAGATATTTACAGAAGGTTGTAACAAGAAGAATGAATGCTACACAATGGTAGGCATGCCCCTGTCCCAACGTTTCTGAGATGTGTTGCTGCCATCATATTCTAAATTAGAAATTAGTTTTCAAATGAAATGTAATTATATTTAACTTTCCACTTCTGATATGTGTACTATGTTCCAATATAAATCAAATTCCATTTGTGATAACTCACCTGTAAAATGGTTTCTCCATGTACGCTGCTCCACCTAGACAGACATCCATTACACGTGGGTTGTCACTCAGCCAGTAAGCCAGTAGACGTGTCTGCAAAGATAAAAAAAAAGCTCTAGCTCCTCCCACTAAGCCTACACAGGGCTCAGCTGCCCCCTCAGCCCAAACGCAGTAACACCAACTGTGGGAGGAACCACCGGAAATCCATAAATTAATGCTCAGAGTCAAAACAAGTAAAGACGTACTATCAGTTGACAGCAAGATGGTGCAGTTAACCCCAGAAACCACCAAAGGGTGGGGCTGTCGAGGTGGAGAATTTTACTATAGATGGTATTTTCTCCTATACTCTGCTCCACCTTGACGGACTTCTATTACATGTGGAATTTCCCAAAGCAATCCACATCTCAGGGTGGGACCAGAAACAGAGAGTCTGAACAGGGCGACCACAAGCCTGTGCCACTGAATAGCTGGGCAAGGACAGCCTGGGAGACTGCAGTGGAGGAGCCACCACCATGTGAAGGCATTAAAGCAAGGTGGAGGCAAGACACCATAAGACCTCTTGGCTACCCTGCCAATTCAGGAAAATGGAAAGAGGAAGTCCCCATGTGCAGCTGACCCATGAATCCAAAAGTTAACAGGCCCAGGGAAGGCCACCCTTGGCGGAAAGAGCCATAGCTAAAGGAAAGCCTCCTGGCCCTAGTAGGCCAAGGAAAATCAACTGCCTTCATGACTGAACATTGTGAACAGCAAACTAGGCAAGCACCCATGAAAGAAAATCTCCCTCCTGAGAGTGGAGGGAGAAGGCAAAAAACAAAACCTCCCGTCAGAGAGCCGTGTAAGAGAGACCGAAAGTGCATAAAGGGAGGATGGAGCAGAGGATGGTAGAACCTCTGCAGCTAAATGAGACACAATCACAAGGAGAACTCCACTACAAGCAGCGAGAGCATCACGTGTCTCGCAGGGTAGTCGGGTGACCACAGCTCAGAGACACTGAAAACAGAGAGAGAGGCAGTGACCCAGAAAATGACCGTATTAATAGAAACACCAATAAGCCGTTGTCAAGAATCATAAAAGGAGACCCCTGGGAAAACCAGAATGAGGACCCATGGAATGAGGGGGAGATCCACTAGAGCCACGCTGGGAATGGCCCGCTCAAAGCTTAATAGGAGAAGTAAGCACCAATAGCCGCAGAAGCAAGAACAAGAGCAAGAACAAACTCAGCAAGAGAAGGTCGGATGGAGACCAGCGCCAATCCCTAAAGGGAATAAGAGGAGCCTGGAACCTGGAGGAGCCTGGAACCAAAGCTCCGGCAGGGACACATGCACCATAAAGGAGATCTGCTAGCTTCAATAATGTGTGAGGACCACCAGTGGAGAACCCAATACATCAGGCCCCGCCGGCAGACATATCACCTCTGAATCCACGTTCCTCCTTGCTATAGCAGTGCAAAAAAGTACCAAGGGGGTCTCTCAACCCTCAGCCCCTGGAGTAGGGGACCCAAGCAAAACCAAGCCGACTCCAAAGAAAAGCTGGAGGCTGACCTAAGCAGCCGTCCTGCTGGAATAGCCAGCATTCGGAGCAGTTAAGCCCAAGAGACCGGTCCTCAACCAGGGAGAGCAGCAGAGATTCCCTGGTCGGTGAGACCAGGAGGCCTCCACCTCAGCCCCAAGCAAAAAGCATAAGCACCAACTGAGAAAAAGCAAATGAAGGTGGACAGACCGTAAGCCCTCAAAAAAGAAGGGAACGATGAGATAGGGGAAAGATCGACCCTCCAGAACAGAGGGTAAGGAAGTTCTAAGACAAGGGAATTCCTGAAATGCAAAGTGAGGGGGGGCATCCAGTCCCGTAGACCCGCTACAACATGGTCAAAACTGCAGTTAAATTGGAGCATGTGAAAAGGCCACTGTACCATGGTAGAGAATCCGACGTGGCGTGCAGGCTAAGAGATGCCAACCAGTAAGCCAGGGGAATCAGGATCCTGGACAACAACATGATACACTCTTACTAGAAGTAGGAAGAAACCCTGGCGTGTTCCATGATCTTGATAAAGGCCAAGACAAAATAACTTTGGATGCAACCGAGGAGACTAAGAGAGCCGAGGCCCGGAGCGGAAGGTTTCAAAACATCCCCTACTGCCTCCTCTGGGAGGGAGCCCAGGTACAACAGGAAGGAAATTCATAGTCCCAACCTCTGGGGCCAGGACCTCCCCTCATAGCAGGTAGGCTCGGCCAGGACCAAGGACCATGTCAAGAGCGCTTGCTACACTGACTGCTGTGGACACGGGATGCCCCTGCTAGGTGTTGGTAAGTAGAACCCCCCCTAAACCCCGCAGCAGAGAGCAGGGGTATGGCCTCGCACAAGCATGCCCAGGCAAATGCCAATAAAACTGTGCTTAGATATGAAAAGAAAAAGAAGACAGCCCTGCAGGGCCCCAGTCAGGCCCAAAGCACTCCCCTGTCCTATTTTACGGTTTTCTTTTTTTTTCTTTTTTTTATACTGACAGTTGCAGGGGAATGAGAAAGAGAGAAAATGGCGCCCGGAGCTGCGTCTCACGAACTAGCGTAGAAAGAAAGGGCAGGGCCAAGGAAAAGGACCGATAGATGCGCCAGAATCGTGAGCGTGTGTCCCGACCTCCCCACCACCATTACCTCAGGCCGAAAAGCCAAAGAGTGGCACCACCCAGCCAGCATGGAGGGCACAGCAGGCCCGCAGCAGGGAACCACTCGGAGCCCCCCGCCCAAACACAGAAGCCACGCAGTGACAGTTGACTGTCCAAGCAGGGGGAACTGACCATGCCACCCCACTGCCAGAAGGCAAGACAGCTGGCAGAAGGCTAGCCCACCGAAGCCCCCCCCCCCCCCGAGGTTGAATCCCCATCAAAGACCACAGAACCCATACGGTGGCGGATCGGCCAAATGTGACTGGAGGAGCATCCAATGGCCCTTCCCAACCAAGCAACAGACCATGCAGGGAACCACCAGAGCCTCCCCGGGTCAGCCCCTCCCGCTCGAGCAGAAGAACGGGGGGAGCCCTGCCCAGGCAAACACAGTGTGCACAACACCTACCAGAACTTAAGCATGGCAGGAATAGGAGGAATAGGCCTAACACACAGGGGCATCCCAATTTCAAGCCCAGGGAGGAAGGGGGCACATCCACCACCCTAGACATCCAGGGACACCATGTAAGTCCCATTGCAGGCCTCACTCCTCAATAGAGTCCAGCCGCAGGGCCTCAAGGGCCTGGGCCTGGGCTTCAAGGTTTTCCCCTGCTTCCCGGTTTGGATTCCAGCCAGCAGGCATCTGTCACAGGTCCTCAGGGAAGAGACCTTGGGCCTGAGAGGGCAGCTAAACCCTGTGTAGGCGTGGTGGGAGAAGGTACAGCTTTTTTATCTTTGCAGACACGCCTACTGGCTGAGTGACAACCCACATGTAATGGATGTCTGTCGAGGTGCAGCAGAGTGCTATGAAGAAATATTGTTATATGACGTTATATCAACAAATCATTGCATTCTTGTTTTCCTTATGTGTTACGCGGCATCGCAAGTTCAGGAAATTGGGGTTGTATCATGGTTATGCACAGAGGGTAGTTAATATGTAGCAAAGCTGGCTGAATGGTGGTGAGGGGTAGCGTGTACAGTAGTACAGATGCATGCATGTGGATCAACATGTAGTATGAACAGAGTAGGTACAAGCATGTAGCATGTAGTATGGACCTGGATGAGGTACAAAAGGGCAGAGAAGGGTCAGCATACATGATTAGGATCAATGGTTAGGAAATAAAGAGTACTTTAAACAAAGTTTATTGGCAACCAATGTCATGTGGCCAAGTGTGGGAAGGGTTTACATGGTGTTTTGCAGGGGCTACAATAATGCATTGTATGCATGAGTGTGGGTTGGAGGTACAGTAAGCTGACAAAAGCCATTTATTAGCAGGGTGCCACTGAAAAGCACCTTATCAAACCATACAGCTGGGGGACCACTCTTGTTCCTACCTCTGTGTTAGTTGTTCACCCAGACCCCCCAAAAAAGGACACAGTACCCAAACCAAACAAATGGTCAGGTGACCCAAAGTACCTAAATTAAATTTGGACTAGCCCATGGTGTATCTATCAGGTGTGAGCAGGCTCTCATGTGTATGAACAGATCCTTGATACAAGTAGTGTCAGCTGCATTGCTAGGGGCTAGATTTCTGGATCCTCCAATGCCTGTTTTTGGCTTCCCATGAACACACCTATAGGCACTCCAAGATCACCCTATGTTTATATATCCGAGTGCTACAAATTAGGGCAAGGTGACCTTAGCCTCCCCACCCCCAGGTTCACTGCCAGATTAAAGTGCACCTCCAGTAAAAAAATCAAAATGTAGTAAATTGCTCTCCAAAATATCCTCTTTTCAATCAGTGATGTAAGCAATTTGAGAGGGCTTAACTCCATGTACATGTTGTGGAATAGCAGGCAGATTATATGCTCCTAAACTGCAAGGTAGCAGCCATTCGGTCATAATTCTGACAGCCCTGCTTCTGGAAAACCCACTCCTATTGTCAAAATGTTTTCCTAGCCAGAAGTAAAAAGCCATACGCTGTAATGATTCATTACTGTTGTGTGTGTCACATGGCAGACATGCTGATCCCTTTTCTGAAGTAAATCTCTCAGTTGTGGTGTGGGTAGCTTATAGCAAAATCCCAAGCACCAGGCAACCTGCCCTGTGTAAACTATATTTTTTTACTTGTTTTTTTGACTGGCAGTCCCCTTTAAAGGGTGGGGGGCATCCAGGAGGGCCTCCACCATTTGTTAAGAAGGGCAGGGATTGATCTTCATTTACCGTACGTATGGTGGGTCTACAGTAGACTAGGCCTTCACCACCATGCTGGTCCTGACCAGGTGCAACAAGCTGAACCCATACACTAACCATTCACACAGACAAAGGCTCTGCAGCACTCAATTCACCAAATGTGTTTTGTCAACATCCACATGCTAGCATGCTATAGCTGCTGAGAGGGGTGATTGCCAGCTTCTCTTGAACAGGGGAGCACCCAAGTGAGCGTCTGTTACCCCCCCCCCCCCCCAGATCTGGTGGAGCACAGCGCCATTGTATCTGCCTTTTATGGCACTCTTGAGTGCAACATGGCTGCTGTTTGCCATTCTTGGTGGACCACTGGCCTTTAATATATATATGCAAATAAAGTACTGAAAACTTTCACACATTCTGGTGATTATAAGGTGTATGGTTTTCATAATGCTGGTATCACCTTTTAGTTGTGCAATCTTACTTTACAAGATCTCGTAACCTGGCTGATTATATTTCAGTAATCCAGCTTTGGCTATTCTACTACATTTAGTAAGGTTGAATAAAGGTTGTACAGCCAGGTTGCAGGGTGTATAGCCAGCATCAGGAGTCATCCTAACATCATGCTTCTTGCTATCATGCTTCTTGTATTCTTGCTTAAGAATGTGTGTGAGGTATTATGTGTATAATATTGTGTCTAAACCACAATTACAAAGTTTATGATGAAGAGCACATCAGGCAAACCAAACAGCTAATCGGCTTTATGCATTCCAAGCCTGCCCGGCATTTTCCAGCATGTTACATAACATCGTGCTCGCCATGATCCAGCCTCTCCCTCTGTTTCCCCGACAGCAGGGTATTGTTCCTTTAATTCAGCCTCTGATGGATGGGAGCAGGTTCCTTTCTGTAAAAGGAGACTGAAGTCACATGACTCCTACGTCCTCTCAATGACATCATTGCTCCCATAGCATTAGAACCTAGGAGAATGATGCTGTGGATGGCTGGAGGCCTGGCCTGAAGGATGTTGCATTGCAGGTAAGAGCTTCATTTCTGCATGCACTGTATACAATCATTTGGCTGCTTCCATTATTAACCCTACGCTTGTACCGGCAGCTGACAGCACAACTGCCGCCCGATTGACTGTGAAGCAGAAGGGCCTTTTGTCCTAGTGTACGGAGAAAGCCTCATTGTTATTAAATGGCAAGCTGCTGACTCCATTCTATGCAAACGGGAAGCGCTGTAATAACACAACCCACTAATGCCCATGGCGAGGAAATGCTGAAGGACCCGCATTGCCATTCACTGGGTATCATCAATAAGCTATCAGATCATGTCACCCATTACTGGGGACATAGGATGACATATGGTATTCTGCTGCACTCTGCAGAGTACAATTACTACACATCAGCTCTGTATGTATATAGAATCATCTATTATTCTGTATATTCGATATTTATCTAAAAATCTCTGTCTATTATCCTGTCTATTCCATATCTATCTATTGTTCTATTTATCGATATCTCTAGGTATCAAAGTATCTATCTATCTATCTATCTATCTATCTATCTATCTATCTATCTATCTATCTATCTATCTATCTATCTTCTAATCTATCAGCTAATCTATCTATCTATCTATCTATCTATCTATCTATCTATCTATCTATCTATCTATCTAATTCAAATTCAAATAGCTTTATTGGCAGGAAAAAAAAAACATTTAGCATTGACAAAGCAAAAGAGAATAATGACTGAGGTGGTGAGGGGTTGATGTGGGAACTAAAGGGGTTGATATCGGGTTAAAGGGGCTGGATAAGGCATATCCATGTTGTCTCTGTTGGTGGCAGATGGGGACACACACATATATATATATATATATATATGCAATAAAGTGGTGGGGTCTGGTATAGCTATATTTTTATCTATCTATCTATCTATCTATCTATCTATCTATCTATCAATCTATCTCATAGCTGTCTATATACCTATCTACAAATCTATCCCCCAACCCTTATCTATACCTTGCTTAACTTTTCTTCTCCCCCCTTCTCTCTTTCCTTTTCCACATTCCCCCTTCCCTCTTTTTTCCACATTGCCCCTCCTATTTTTTTACATTCCCTCCTTATCTTTCTCTGTTTACACATCCCCCATTCTCTGTCTTTCTTTTTACACATCTCTGCTCCTTCTCCCTCTCTTTTCTATGCCAGGCAAAGGTAAGCATCCCTCTACTGCCAGGCTCTTTCATGACATGAGGGGGTAGGTTAGCTGAATTTAGTGTCCCTGCAAACACAAGTCCTCCCTGAAACAGAGTTGCTAAGAGGAGTTTAGGCAACTGAAACAGTGAGTTATGACTGGGGCGGACTGTGGCCCAAAAATCAGCCCAGGACTTGCCAGCCCACAAGATGCTAAACCCCACCCCTGAGGTGCTTCCTAGGTGTGTTCATCAGCCAAGTCTTTATCAGTGCAGGTACAGATTGTTGCAGAGATGACATTGGAATTTTAGCATTGTGGGGGCAGATAGATACTATGAAAGTCATGATGCAAAGGCTGTTGCATAGCAGTGGCAGCATTTAGGCTGGGGTCTTGGCTAGAGTACAAAGTGGCTGTGCATGGGAGGAGGGGGTTAGATGAAGACAGGTGACTGAGGAGGGAGGTGTTTGAAGAGGAGTCATTGATTTCCAGCTCTGGGTGAGGTGCCAGCCCATTTGGTGCTGCCTGACAGGAAATCTGCCTATGCTCTCTATGACCAGTCATCCAGTTGCATGGTCACAGTGATGGGTCACCTGTTGCACTACAACTGGAAACAGATCGGTGAGAAAACATTATTAGACCTGTAAGAGGCCATTATGCTCTCTGAATACACATTTCAAGCACATGATATAGATGTAAGAATGCATGCCAGGACTTGTGATGAATCCACAAGTAGATGTTTCTAGAGCTGTTCTTCCTGCTGATCAGGTAAGCACTGAATATATGGATTGCAGTTCAGCTTCTCCCGTGTTGTGCTATGCTTCTCAAGGGGTGTAACACATTTTCTGATATCTATACATACATATAATTGTGCATGCGCTGAGTGATTATAGAAATAACATATAGTATTATAATAGAAATAATCTCATCTTTCCTCTTGTGTAGCAGATCACTTCAGACTGGCATGGCGTCCTCCCTGTGTATCTACAGCAGCACGTGAACCCTGGATTATATCTGGAGGGGTCAGCAACATAAGCAGCTCTGTCAGCCAAACGGAGGCCTGAACAAAGCATCCCTGCAATCCCTTATTATTGCGTATCAACAGGTAAAGGCTACATACCCTCATGGCGACATGACTCTGTAACTGTAGAAAAAAAAAAGATGGGTGCATGCATGACAGGAACAGGGTCATATTTCTCATTAGGCAACCCTAGGACCGGAGAATGCATTTTCACTGTTATAGTCCTTTGTGACTGATTCCCTGCCTCTCTTGCTGTGGTCATGTAAGAAGAATATGCTTAAATGGGACTGCAGCCCACTTGCTCTCTCACCCCCTGCCTGGACTGTTCCTTTAAATTGCTCTTATTTCACTGCATCAAGTCTCAACACCTCTGACTAATAAGAGAAAGTTTTGTGGGCACCAGCAAATAAAGGACCCCATGATACTGCCCCCCCCCCACCCCTGGTGAATAATGAAGTAGAATGGTCCAACAGGAATAAAACAAAACATTTAATCTAGCATGTAAAACATCCAAAAGGAATAACCAATAATCAGAATTATCTGTTGTGGCTGTGCAGTGTTGCAGTGAGCATTGTGGCGAATTTAGGCCACACTGCAAAAGAGAGCTGTAAACTGTGGTCTGACTTTAGTCACTAGGAGTAGCAGTAGCCTAGATTAGCTAAAATTAGCAGGACCAAAATAAGCAAATAAAACATTTCTTTTTTTCTATTAGCACCGAATGCAAACGATCCACTTTCCAACTTTTGACAATTTTCCAAAATGATGTCCTCAAGATGCTGAGCTTATCTAGTATTTTTTTTT
Organism: Gastrophryne carolinensis; assembly: GCA_027917425.1. Lineage (NCBI taxonomy): Eukaryota > Metazoa > Chordata > Amphibia > Anura > Microhylidae > Gastrophryne > Gastrophryne carolinensis. Next base: position 364,576,713 of record CM051236.1, read on the forward strand.
CTTATGTGCACACATGTGTGTTTTATGGAAGTAATTATTACTACCTGCAATCTGTTGCCTGTTGCTATTGCTAACTGCACACCAAGATCTACGAGAAGTGAGCCCTGTACACACAGAGTACTGCTGCTGGACATTTGCAAGATTGATTGAGCTCCCTCAACAACATCAGCAGTGGCCATAACATAAGTGTTCTGGGTGTATAGGACTCGCTTCTTTCTTCTTGTAGATCTCAGTACTTTGAGGACCTCCATTTGGCAGAAAAAATTTGCACTTAAAAAAATGCTATTGAAGAACTTTCCCTTTAAACCTTTAAATGCCTGAAAAAGAGTATCTATAGCGGTGCTGCTCCAACCGTTAAGTGCCAGCACCATAGATTCTACTTGACTGGCATTTTCTTCCGCTACAGCAAAAAAAAAAAAAAACACCTTCATCCAGGATCCTTATGATGAGGGATCCAGAAATGGCCACACAAGGCGGTGCCACCCATCCTGTACTTGTTGCAGCCATTTCTTGGTCCACTGTCAGACATAGCTCTGTGGGGGGAAGGTAATGTAAGTATCCCTGAAAAACACATGACAGAATGTTTCTCCTGAGGGTCTGAGAGCTTACTGTGTAAGTCATGTAGTAGTTGTTGCAGGGCTACCATCGATGACAGCTACAGGACACCCTTCATGGGCCTCATACCTAAGTCCTGCCTGGACTGATGGCGGCCCTGGGTGGAAGATCTTCTAGTGCAACCTTTTTTCAAGTTTCACTTTCCATTTTCTAAAGATCTCAAGTACCACCTTACTTGGGTGTAAGGGTTGCCAGCACCTAAAACAGTTTGACTTACAAAGCAACCACATAAAGTGTATGAAATGCACAAAAAAGGCACATATATAGTTTTCATCACCTTTTGGAGCAGTTTTGTATGCAAATCAGGCTTGGGTAAAGTATAGAAGTAGAAGGCAGCAGATCAGGTTGGGGTACAGATCTGTCTATGACCTTGCCTTATAACCCAAAATTGGGGGGCCCTCCCAGGGGCTAAAGAGGGGCACAAGCCCCACCAAACTCCAACTTATTTTTTATTAAGGTTGCAATATAGGTACAGTGTAAGGCATATTTTCATAAAATTACATCTCTCAAAGGAACATGTCAATAAAAGATGGTACATCACATTTTAGGCTTGCATTGGACATTGTGAATCACTTACATTGTTGTTGATGTGTACATCATTTCCCATCCCGTCCGGTGTAGCACAATCAGGGTGAGGCCGCTGCGTCCCACGGATACACGAACTTACACAACAATATTTTAAAGTTATGGTCCACAACCCTGTCTTCAAGGCCCACCAACAGGTCATATTTTGGGGTTCTCCACATAGCTGGCTCTATAGCTCTGTTGCTGCACTAATTACTCCACCTGTGCATCAAGGTGGGCCTTGGAGACAGGGTTGGGGACCCCTGTTTTAAAGAAAAGAAAATGTACTGATTAGTCAGACAACCAATGACAAAAACAACAGACCAAATTAACCAATAACAAATGAATAAACACTGTATCCTTTATAGAGCAATTCTAAATGAAGGAGGGGGGACATAATACAAATGGTGCCTACAGCAAGTACAGTACACCCAAATGAGTAGCACCTAACAGGTCAACAATCCCCCAAACACCACCACCAAAGGTCTGAAAAGCAAACAGAAAATAGCATCACTGTCAGTGTTACAATGGATACTATTCTGACTACCAGATGGCAGTAATATGAATCCTGTAGACAGCTCCACATTCCTTGTGTGTGTCTGTGGTGGATGTTTTCTTTACTCCATAAGGTTTGGCAGATAGTTTACTCAACTGCTCGTGGATCACATAGGATACGTTTCAAAAGCTTTATTTCAGTACAGAATCTTGCAGCAAAACTTTTTACAGCAGGAATGTTGACACATACATTCAATACAGCAGGAAACTTGTGATGTAATCCATACAACAGCAGTAGGTAGAAAGACTGTAGCTGCAGAAGGGAGCAGCAGGTGTGCACTGATTGGATGCCAAACTAGTAATGGCTGAGGGAGAGGGGGAGAAGGGTGGAGTTACTTGCATCACAGGTAGACTAAGGGAGCCAGGAAGGGATAAAGGGGATTAAAGGCACACTGCTCAGTAAATAAACATTATATTAAACAGTCACCCCGGGCAATATAAAACACACGTCGTGGGACATGACAGATATGTGCCTGTGAAAGATGAGATGGTGTGATGAAAGTTTCTTCAAGTACCCATGCGTTTCACAAACTTGCAGTGCTTCGCCAGGGTGATGTCATTATTGGCTGATTTGGAGGCTGATTCACTACGAGCGCCACGTATTGACAGATGAGCGTCTGTATAGCGGCACTTAGAGCGACCACTAGTAGACGCTGTAAGTGGGTATCGGCCGCTGTAACCTAGCGTAGCGGTCGCTGTAGTTACCTGGCCAGGATTGATGAATGTGATGTGTGTTGGGCGCTCTAAAGACAGTATAACGCTGCAATGAGGGGGAGGTAGCCCCAGCTCAGTGCGTCCGGCACTCAGCACTCAACATCATACTTAACAAAAAACTACACACACACACACAGTGTTGGCGCTCTAAAGCTGGGCACTGTAGCATAGAGCGCCAGACGCTGTGTGATTAAAGTCTGTTTTAGAACACATATACACCAGAACCAAAGCGAAAACACTTGGAATGACATTAACACTTTAGTGCCAGACCTGTAATGACAATTCTGCATAAAAATATAAAAAGTCCAAAAAATGTATAAAAAATGTTTGTTTGCAGCCAGGGGAGGTCACACAATGACTTGAGCAAAAGCAACAACAACAAAAAAAATTGTCAAACACGCTGTTTAAACGCAAACAAATAAAAGGCCATTGAAATGTATGGGAGAGCGACACTGAGCGAAAGGTAATACTTGGCGCTCTTGAACCTAGAGCACCGGCGCTATACGCTGAGCTGCCACTGGTAATTCATGTGACACTACATGACGCTGTTAATGTCATTCACCAGATTCGCTTTCATAAATGTGGTTTTCCGTACAACACCCAGAGTTCACCTGCCGCTACGAGGCACTACCTGGCGCTATCCGTTCTTAAATAACCCCCTTGGTCTGTTGTTTTTATTGCTATATGTGATTGGTTGTCTTACTAATATCAATAAATGTTCCATTCTTTGATATATTGTTGGAGACTGGTAGTGCTTGTGCCCCCCCCCCTTTACCTCTGAGCGGGCCCCAATGTTGTTTTTGTTTTGGTGCTAAGTGTAGTTGATTCTATCTGGGTTCATCTCTCTTGGGGAGCACACCAGCCTCTGAATAGCATTTACTACCGGTAGTGGTGCATGTACAAAAGAATCCTCTTCCCTGACCTTGCCTAATATCAACTAATGTGGAACCCCTGATCTAGTGATTGGAGCATCTGTTACCACCAATGCAACTCTGTGCTCTATAATTAGCCAAATAAGTCAACAAAATGTTTATGAAGTGCATGTGACTAATTAAGCATCAAAACATACATATATAACCAAGACAGGGCAACACATGTCTGAGGAGGAATTGCTTTTATTAGACAATCTAATACTGTAAATTCTGTTTGATTGTAGAAGCCAACATGGTCAATATTGGAGAGATAAATGGCTCAAGCAACTTGATGGATTTCCTGGATGAGCCGATTCCAGATGTTGGGACATATGAAGATTTTCACACTATCGACTGGTTGCGGGAGAAGTCACGAGATACAGACAGACATAGAAAGGTGAGATGGCTCAAACTATTCAAAACATTGTACTTGTTCTACCAAACCCTAGTAGTGATCAGTAGTGATGAGCTGCATCTGCCTCATTTTGGTTCTGGTGCATTTCTGCAGATTTTAGCAATATTCTAGCTCTATTAAAGTGGACCAAAACCCACCCTCTAGTCTATGAGACTCCGGGGCAGGTATAATTGCTCCCCCCGGGCATCCAGATTCGCTGTGTCAAACCCCTCAGGTCACCCCAAAACTCACCTTCATTCACGGTCCAACGGCGCATGCACGAGCAGCGGTCGCATCCCCATTATCTCTTTAGCAGGGCGCATGCCCGTCCCAGGCATTTGTGAATGGCCAGCCTGGGCACGCTCCCTGTTAAAAGGTAGCGGAAGATGCGGCCACCAGCGTGCTCAGATCATCAGCGCGCTCTCCTTAGATGAGCTCTAGGAGGAAGGGGCGGGAGCAGATCTGAGCGCGCTGACTGCACGAGAGGCTGCGCACGTGCTGTAGGATCGAGGAAGGGTAAGTGAGATCCGGCAACCTGGGGGGATTTCGCACAGCGGGACACCTTTGATCAGCGTGCCTGGGGAGCAAAGACCAAAAACCAGGATAGTCAAACGGGGAGGCCGATTCATTAATAGCGGCAGGTAGCGACAGTTGAGCGACTGTAGCGGCATTTTCAGAGCGCCCGCTAGTAGTCGCTGTGCTTGGCCGTTGTTCGGTAGTTGATTGCGACTCAGTCGGTTTGCCATAATGTTGAATATTGGGTGAGGAGTCGCTATTTGACAGGTTCCGTGCTGTATGGGAGCGCATGATAGCGACTGGCCCTAGCGACCGGCTCCCACCATATTCATGAAAAAATCACACTCAAAAAATTCTCGCGCTGTAAAATGCATGTTTAAACCCCAGAGCGCTGGCGGCGATGGGTTAAAAGTTGTTTTTTAACCCCCAAACAACCATATTTTTGGAAACCAAAAAAAAACAAGTTTTTAAAAATAATTTGGTAATATGAATACATTAATATCAGACCTGTAATATCAATTCTGTACAATTTTTTTTTTTTACCTTAAAAAAATTATCTAAATTTTTATCTAAAAAGGCAGAAGTGGTCACAGAATTTTTCAAATTAAAAAAAAAAAAAAAACAATAACAATTAATTATGAATATTTAAAGATTGTTCCATTGAAATGCATTGGAGAGCGCCAGGTAGCGAGAGGTCATACCTGTCGCTGTTCAAGGTCGGACGCTGGTGCTGTGGGCTGAGGCTGGAATAATGATGAATGAGTGGCTATCTGGCGCTATCTGGCGCTAAGCAGGATCGGCTTGATAAATGTGTGATTGTGGTGGGGAGTCGGCGTTCTCATGGTGGGGCCCGTCATTACCGGCCGCTCACCAATCGCTACCTGTCGCTATTCCTTCATATATAAGGGTCTCAGTTTTGGTCCAATTTAGAGTATACAGTATAAGGGAAACATTTGAGAAGTGCTTTTGGGCCCCTGAAAAGCAAATAAAACAGAAAAATTCCCCCACAATAACATGGGAAAACCACCGAACATCTTATGAACATTGTGCTATTTATAAAGTAAAAATATCAGAGGTCCCCTTTAGTCAAATGAAGTATTTTTGAAGTAGAATTCTCTTTAATGCATTTTACCTGCCAAAATGTATTTCTGTAGTTAACACCCCTCTCCACAATGGACTGCCAGGCCACCATTGCTGTTTCTGTGATCAGTGGCCTGCTGCTGATTGGTGCAATAACATGGCCTCTCTCACCTGTAAGGGCCAAACATTGTTTGACACACAACCCCTTCTTTTCTCTCTGTGGTTACAAGATTTATTTCTATTGTTGTCTAAACCTTTACAGACTCTTAAACTAGACCTTCACCCTAAATAAGAGCCTATCTTATATGCCCCCCTCCCCCCCGTACATACAGGTTGGCCACATTAAAAATCATCCTACCTCCATCTACTACATTTTATGATCCTTTAAAAATCCAAAATGGTGTCCCATGGAGTTTCAGTCTGCCTGCAAACAGGACTGTGCTGCTCTGCATTCTGGGATTGCTGTCCTTTTCCTGACCCCAGCTCTGCTCTGTCTGTGCAAATCACAGCTATAACCCGTCCCCCTGCACTTTTGACCCCTCTCCTCTCTTTAGTATGTGATGCTACTCAGCCAACATGGCGGCACCCGTATCCTAGTGTCCTGAACAGAGTTGCAGGTCAGTGGGGAAAAGAATAATAAGTGATTAAAAAACGCTAAATATATTAATTTTAGATGCTGGGGAAAATTTTTTTTAGGGTTTGGGCTTTTCATTAAATGACGCTGAAGGTCTGCTTAAAAGTGGACCAACACCCAGGGGGGATCGGCCCGGGAATCTATAAGATCCCCGGACCGATCAGATCCCTCCCCACGGGGCATCCGAAATCGGGATGTCCCGCGGGGTGAAACCCCCCAGGACGCCCAGAAACCTTATCTTAACCCCGTTCCAACGGCGCATGCGCGGGCCGCGGCCGCGTCTCGCGCTTCCTTCTAGCAGGGCGCGCACCCGCGCCGGCCGTTTGTGAATGGCCGGCGTGGGCGTGCTCCCTGTTAGAGGGAAGCGCGAGACGCGGCCTCCAGCGCTCAGAGCCGCTGTGGTTGGACGCCGCTTGTACGTACATACCACAGCGGCTCTGAGCGCTCCTATTGGACGAGCGCCCGCGTAGGAGCGTGGTGAGGTGAGTGTTTCCGGGCGTTCTGGGGGGTTTCACACAGCGGGGCACCCCCGATCGGAGACCAAAACCCAGGATAGTGAAAATCCTGGGTGTTGGTCCACTTTAAGTTTCAATATGTACTTCTGTAGTTTAGCTTGCCATTATCCTATCAGCAGTGATGTTTTGGGGGCTATGGATGCCACCGGTTACACCTATTCTTGGCTGGCACTTCATATGTCATGGCCGCTATAAAATTCCTAAATGACAAAGTGAGATTTTTATTTTTTTAGGTGTGAATAATATAAATCTGATTGACTTTCTCCTAGATCACGAGCAAGAGCAAAGAGTCATTATGGGAATTCATCAAAGGCCTTCTAGACGCCTGGTCAGGATGGGTGGTCATGCTTCTGATTGGACTCTTAGCAGGTAATGTACAAGCAGATTAATGGGACTCTGGAGGCAATCAGCAGCTCCCCTCATCATGGCTGCTCTCTCTCTTCTTGGCAGAATACAACTGCTTCTGAAAGTAGAAACAAGGCAAAAAGAGTAGTGGCATACCTCCTGAATTCCTTTGCCATAGACCACCAATCACAGGGCTAAGCTGGTGGTCTAAAGCTCTACGTCATCAGACTGTGGACACTGAGAGAGAGAGAGAACAGCCAGGGTAATGAGAATGCCTGTCTGACAGACCCCGTCCATTATGATGATTATTATGCGGCATCACAGAGCTAAGCGCTACGTCCAAATATTTCATAGGATAAATCATAAGGACGAACTATAAACTTTGATATCTCGGCTATTTCATCTTCAAGGTGATGCAGCAAGGTTTATTTAGCCTTTATGTATACTATATGCCTGTTTGCCTTTCTTTTTTTATTCCTCCCACCCCCTTTTTTGTTTTTACTCCTAGCTTTCTTTTCTTTCTTTCTTTTCTTCTCTTTCCTTATTTCCTCCATTCTTTCTTTTCTTCCTGTCCCTCTTCTTTTCTTCCTGTTTTTGTTCTCTTTCTTTCTCTCCTTTTTCGCTTTCCTTTCTTCCTTTATTGTATCTTTCTTTTCTTACTTTCTTTTTTCTTTTCTTCCCTCTTTCTTCTTTTTTTTCCCTTCCTTCCTTCCTTCCTTCTTTCTTTCGTTCCTCCACTCATTTGTTTCCTTCTTTTTTTCGTATCATTTTCATTTCCTTCCCTTTCTTTCTTTCCTACCTTCTTTTTTCATTTCCTTTCCTCACTCTCTTCCTTTCTTTTTTTTTTCCTCTGCTCTTATTTCCTTTCTTTCTATCATTCTTTTTTTCTTGTGTCCGTTTTATCTTTTCTTCCATCCTTCTTTCTTTGTTTCCTTCCTTCCCTATTTCTTCTTTTATTCTTCCATTTAAATAGTGTTTTTCCTTCTCTCCTTTTTTCCTTCCTTTGCCATTAAGCTGGCCTGTAGCTCATTGTTGATGCAGTTTTGCTGACAATTTTGCCCATCATGCAATGTTCTGAGCAGAGATGATAGCCCTTGGCTTTATTACAAGCCTGCCCAGTCGGCTACCTAGCACCCAAAGTCACTTATTTTGCTGTATTCCACTATGTTCTGTGGTAGGCTGACTGAGATCCTGTCCATGTAATATCTCTTATATAGGAATTCCACAGGTGACCTATAGGGTTTGCTAGACGGGCATGTGTGTGTCACAGTGCACGCCTGGCATATCCCATTGGGTGCTGCTGGGTTTTGTTTTTATACTACAAATATTTGGGAATGCCTCATTAAAGTGAAGCAATACCCAGATGAGTGGAAAACCCACTTTAAAGGTGATTAAAATCAACTTGTGATGCTTTTTTCTTAATGGATGTCTTTGACAAAAACTACCACTGGGTGTCAGTGTTTCACTCCTAATCATTGAGTGTAGAACTTCCTATGTAACTTTCAACTTCAGTTTAAATATATTTAATGGCTCGCTGGTTGACTTGGGCATGGTGTATTGGGTGGATATGAATGGTGACCCTGACATTAAAGCAGAACTAAACCCATGATTTTTACTATGCTGGGCTTTTATCCTTGCCCCAAGTTCATGAATATTTTAGCAGATGGGTGTGGGAGCGTGCCTTAGCCCAGAGATGCTGGGGATGTGGGCAGCATTGAATACATTGCTGTGGCAGCCAGGGCAAAGGTGAGTTATGCAGCGAGCTGGGGGTTTCACACAGTGGGGCAATCTGATTTGGATGCTCCGGAGAAAGGCCAGTCTCTTTTAGACTCCAGGGCTGCCCGCCAAGGGTTTTGTTCCACTGGCGACACCTTTCTATTGATTATATGCCTTGTCATAAGAAAACTTCATTGCAAATGCACACCTACATAGGGCCAGACACCATGAATGATTTTATTTGCTGGATTGAGGGTATGATTCAACAGCATCTGGAAAGGCTAAGCACATTTGTAATATTTAATAAATATGATCCCATGGGGGGGGGGGGGGAAGTATTAGGTACATAGATCAGGTAAAGACTAGAACATGTAAGTTCACAATAAAACTTTTGTGATTGAATTTTAAATCTGAAAAAAAAACTGGGATTTTGACTATGCCAGGGTTTGATGCCCCACTATGTGAAACCCCCCAAAAAACTCATCTCACCTCACCTCTTCCTGGGCTAATGGGGCATGCACGGGCTCTTGTCCAATCAGAGCCGCTTGCCATGCATATGTAATGCTCGGCAAACGGCTCTGTTTACATGCTGGGCTTCAGCAATCTGGAGGGCAGCGGCTGCATTCCCAGCTCCCTATTTAAACGGCTGAGGGACAGGAGCGCGCTCACAGCCTGAAGATGCAGAGATGTTGCCACTGGATGTTTGTTCAGGAAGCAGATGAGTTCTGCAATGCCCCGGTGGGGGTTCACACAGCGGGGCATCCTGATTCGTTATTGCCCCCGGGGAAGGCCAGGGGTATCTTTAAGATTCCAGGGCCGGCCACAGTGGGTTTTGTTCCCTTTTAATGCCCAGCATCAAGGGTTTTTTCCACTGAAGTTATCTCAAATCCCACACGACCCCTAAAATATTTTTCTTCTTTATTATTGAAGACCAATTGAAAACTCAACTCCAACCCCCTATTCCCAAGGTAACCCTACCATTTTGATGATCACTGAAGCTTCAGGCGGCTTCAGGGATTGACCAGTCAAACATGAAACCTGACCTTATGCAGTGTCAGTCCCATACTGTCTATTTTCTCCAGTCGCTGTAAGAGAGAGGAAATGCCTCCTTCACTTTGCTTCGTCCAGCGCCTCCCCCGTGATCCTGACCACCAATTGAAGCCTGAGCCTCATGTCAGGTTGATGTCCCCTTCAATCAGTGGTAGGCTTGAATGCCAATCAAGCCCCTGCTCAGCATTCCCTCCTACCCCCTCCTGTCCATGCTCTGCTACTTACTGATAGCCCTCCCAGGACAGAAAAAAGCAGGTACATTTTTTTTTTAATTATCATAACTAAGCCAAAAAATATTTGTTTTTAAAACATAAGAAGGATATTGCTACATGTAGCCCTAAACAATGAGCTAACTATGACTGATCTTTGCACCCTGATGAAGTGACGTGGGAGCGTCACGACACACGTCGGCGGCTACTTCGGGGGGCCCCCAGCTGGTTTGTCCTTCCAACTATCCTTATGCATGATCTATTTTGATATGTATTTAACCTGCCCCAGCTTGTCCTTAAAATGTAAGCACTTATATACTTTTTGCACTAGCACTTTATAGGAGATAGCACATTCTGCACAATCTGAGTTGTAAATATTTATAAGTACTTAGTGCTGATTATATATATATATATATATATATATATATATATATTTATTTATATATATTTTTTATGAGTAGCACAGTAATTGCCTGGGCAGAATAGACTATTATGTAAAGATTCAGCTTTGAGGACAGAGTGCTGGTGCCCTTGTGTGTCTTATGTGTACATGTTTTTTAGATTGTCTCAATAGTGTTTTTTATGTATTTGGCTTCACAATAAATATTTTTGGATATTCTTTTACATTATAGTGGTGCCACTTTTTTGTCAGTCCGGATATAGTTTGGGGAGTGTGGGAACCCCTATTTGGTGTTCAAATAACGTGCATTTGCATAAGTATATATTCGTGAGTGTGCACACTTTTGCATTATTGTATGCTGGTGCGGTCCATTTTTTCTTTTTCTATGACTGGAATTTTCTCTGCATTAAAGTGGACTTTTATGTAATAGAGCGATTGGGCATTAGGCCTGTAATTTTGGGTTGGGGAAAATAACTTTTCTCCGTCCCAATCTGGGAGTAGGGGAAGAACCATGGGTAAGGTCCCTAGGAGGGTAGGCCTGGTTTTTATTAACCAGAGCTGTTTCCTTGCAGTTTGCCCTTTTTAGTTGTAATGGTAATACTGTACGTATTTTAACTGTAACAATTGTGTAGCTCTGGCGGCTTCAGGCTGTCCGGAGAGGACATGGCCTAATGAGAATATGCCTAATGAGAATAAATAAATGTGATGCAGCAGCCCTAGTTTCCCTTCCCACCAAGACACAGTGACAGAGGGCAGGGGAGGATTGATGTGGAGTGGTCAGGCTCAGATGGATGTTGAACTTAGCTGTCCTGGGGATTCAATGAAAGCTGTGAGTTCTGTGCTGGGGAGGAAAGGGGGAAAGGAGCAGCTGGGTTTTGTTTTTGCTGTACTTGAGCTGCACAGCAAGGCAAAGTTGCGGTTGACTATTCATCCAAATCTTACCCTGTAAAACCTATTAAAGTCGTAAAAATAACCGAATGACTGAATTTTATGCAAGATACTAATACCGTTATGAACATAAAGTACTCATTTCCAAATGTATGTATGACTCATTGGTCTATGCATCAGTCGTGTCACATGGTCTGATTAATTGACTTGGTTTGTTAGTTAATATAAGAGCTATGAGTTGGGGTTGACCAGTGCAGGTCTTTCTGGCCAACTATTTCTCATTGTATCCTGGGTTGCAAATCCAATCCAGGGAAAATATACCAATATATGAATATCTTCTTGTACTCCACATATTTTATAAAACTCTATGGTTTTCATGGTGTAGCTTACTGGTATTTTTGGCTGGGTTCATTCCTATTCAGTTTTCTATTGCCAGCTATTGTTTGAACTGAAAAGTTGGAGTAGACTCCATCAACTAGATGGCGCCTTTGCTTTTCTGTTGTTGTCTATGATTACTTATTTATCTAATCTCATAGAGAGATTTTATTAAAAGACTCTAGGGCGTGATAGATAGATAGATAGATAGATAGATAGATAGATAGATAGATAGATAGGTTGGCTCAGTCTGAGCCCCTGATACTTTAGACTTCCACCTTCCTCTAGGACAGTGTTTGCCAATCCTCTCCTCGTTAGCCAACAGGTTTTGCAGATCTCCCCACAGACACACAGGTAAAGTAATTAGTGCTCAGAGAGAGCAAGAGAGACAGCAATTTGGAGATCCAAAAAACATGACCTGTTGGGGGCTCACGAGGAGAGGGTTGGGGAACACTGCTCTAGGAGGTGGTACGGATCTGGTGCCCATTTAAAAGAGGAAAGGAGAATGCTTGGAAGTGCCTACAGTCAAGGTGCTAGAAACTAGACTGAAGCAGCTAGCAGAGGACTGACCTCCTTCTTTGGTCATTAGAACATAGAATTTAGGTCTGCACACCATTAAATAAAAAAATAGGTATAGGATGCTGTTTGTCCATGATCGGTATTCTCGTTGACCCTTACTTCTTCTTTATCCATGAATCTCTTTTGATGCTTGAATATGGTCAAGAAAGATCACTACTGTTTCTAGTTAAAAATAATTAAAACTCATCACATTTTTACACTCTATGACTGTTCGTAAAGGGCTTTGGTCCCTTTTGAGTTGGACTTCGGATAAAGAAGCAGCTTGTCCTTTGAAACTTTTCAGTTAGGGGAAGGTTATATAACGAGTAAGAACATAAAATTCATCAAACCCAAGGAATTGAAGTGAGTACTACTACTGGAGCTTTACCCCCTTGGTGTAAGTGAAGCGCCGATGTATGTGTTGTCTTTGCAGGCTGGGACAGGGGTAGTACTACACCACAGACACTGTGATATGATAACTAGTATAAGTCTTCCTCTCATTGTGATTTCAGGTACGCTGGCAGGTGTCATTGACTTAGCTGTGGACTGGATGACTGACCTGAAAGAAGGGATCTGTCTGAAAGGTTTCTGGTACAGTCATGAACAATGTTGCTGGACATCAGATGAAACCACATTTGAGGACCGGGACAAATGCCCCCAGTGGCAGAAATGGTCTGAACTCATGATTAGTAAGTCAGAGGTAAAGCAAGTTCATTATACTTTCTAACAACTACAGATTGCTGTGAAATATTTCCTTTTTTGTGTCCTGCCAATTGTTTCATTATGTCACTTTCTAATCGAATTTCCTGTTGTATTTACATTTTGGGAGCCAGTTTTTGTTCATGTCTGTACAGTGGAAGAGTGAACAAATAATTCAGTGCAGATATTTATCAGCTTGGTTGAAAAACTGTCAGTAAAATCTGTTTTTGAATTTGATTTTTTTACTGGATTTTACCAGATTTTTACTGTGCTGGACCAAGATCCCCATAAAGCACCATTAATTCCTTGATATTAAAGCTTGAATTTATTCAGCACATGAGGAAAGTATTTGCCACTAATTTTTAATTAGGATTTAATGAACACACAGCCTGAATTTTGGGCGATTAAATGTCCCTTTGTGTCCTATTTCCTTTCAAATTATAACTTCTGCTTCAATGTTTGTATTCTTTTAAAGCAGACCAAACCCCCACCCCCTTTGCCCTCCAGCCAGCCCACCCAAGTACCTGGAGACATCCTGTTTCCTCGGCCCTGACTACCAGCATTTTTAGCCTTCTTAGCCATGCCCACTGAGCAAATTAAAGATTTCTGATTGACTGATCTTAAATTTGCCGGGTCATGGAAAGGTGAGTGTCCTTGGCTGAACCCCGGAGGGGTTCACAAAGCAGGGCATCCGGAGCGTGGCAATAGGCTTGTCCTGGGACTCCAGGATGGGGTTTTAGTCTACTTTAAGACAACACCCTTTACATGGTCAGCACCACCAGTCAAAACTGGCCTACAGGTATGGGTTACACGACTAACAAATACAAAATAGATTACAAACTCCACCCACCCTATATGCTGCACAACCTACAAGAACTGTAAGTATGAAAAAAACAGACTGAGAAAAAACAATGCAAACAGGATGCCATAAACCCTGTACCACACAATAAATATAGAACACTATTTTTATATTAATGGTTCTCTATATTCCAAATGTAATATGGATAGGATGCACTGCACCCACTTTCACCCATCCTCGTAGTTCTGTATTTTTTTAAAATATCTTAGGAAATTTGGGGCCGTATTGATCCTAGAGTCAAAAATATTCCCTTAAAATATCTTAGGAAAATAGGGACCGTATTTATGCTTTATTTTAGAATAAGCAGTTGAAAATGTTCATTCTGATCAGGCAAAAAGGTTCAGTCCAAAAATCTTTATTTGCCCTCATTCCCACCCAATTTGGAATGCCCCGCTGCGTCTAACTCTGCCGCAAGCCTGAGACCATGTGGCCCTGTAGTTATTAACTTCCCATTTGATAATAGCAGGCAGGCAGTCTGCAGAACCTCGTGACCGCCAGCGACCAATTCGAGTCACCCCCTTCCAGACTGGCCATTTTGTTTGGAATGGCTTTCATTGCAGAAAACCTGCAGCAGTAAGTGGAGTTGCAGCACTGGTGAAGTGAGGGAATGTAAAATGCTTTTTATTTTTTTTCCTTTTTAAGGTTTACTTGAGAGTGACTTTAATAAGTGAATAAAATGCAGCAGTCACATTGCTCTATTAAAAGTTTTTTGCCTTTATCTCCTCTCTGAATCACATCTCATGCCTTCTTTGAAAATAAATCATAAATATGGTCCTTAATTTCAGGATATGTTTAAAAGAAAGTTTATTGAATCATGGCCATGAAGTAAGTGTGATTTTAGGTGAGATTTTAAATCTAGTCCATCGATACAAAAACAGTGAGATCTTTGTGAGTTGGAAGCTATAAAAATCAGTTGAGCAACAGACTCAAAGTCGTAGTCTTCGTCCACCCACATTATGTGCTTAAAGTAGACCAAAACCCAGGATTTTGGCTGTCTTGGGTTTTGGTTCTTGCCCCCGGAGAATCCCAATTCAGGATGCCCTGCTGTGTGAAACCCCCTAGGTCGCCCGATCTGACTCACACATCTCCAGTCCTATGACACATAGGCTGCCTCCTCTTCCAATCAGCGCGCTCGACTGCGCTAACACTATCTCGGCTTGGCTCATCTAAGGACCCAAGTCTAGCTGAACTCCTCCGAGCTAGCTGGTGCCACATTCACAAATGCCTGACGTGGGCACCCCATGCACCTGCTAACGGGATAGTGGAGACGTGGCGCAGCTTGCGCATGCGCCGTTGGACTAGAAGAGAAGGTGAGTATAGCGGGTGACCTGGGGGGGATTCACGCAGTGGGGCATCGCGATTCTGGATGCCCCGGGGGTAGGGAATTAAGCATGGCATGGATTTTGGTCCACTTTAATGACTGGAGCAATGTTGGTTTTTAGGCAGTTTATAGGACATGTGTAGGCATAAAATATAACATATATATATATATATATATATATATATATATATATATATATTTATATACACACTATTTGTGCCCTATAAGAAGCAGCTGCCCAAGACACACCTAGGATCTGGAGGAGGAAAATAAGGAAAAAATATTCTAAGCCAAATATTGAGATAAAATAACCCCCCCCCCCCCCCCCAGAACCAACATGGCAGAACACCCCTATCCCCAACTGCTGCTGAGCCAGTTAAAACAAAAACAATCTTCTTACCTCGGCTTCTTCTGGATCGCGGGTTGTGGCTAAGGTAAGAAGGTTATTTTGTTTTTGTTTTAACTGCCTCCGCGGCAGTTGAGGATTGTCGGGGGAGGGGGCATCTGCACTACATGTTATAGGGTGGGTTGGGAGTGTACATTCGCCCCATATGTTTCAGGAGCATTTTTTTTCCAGCTTTTGATCTGACAAGATGGATATATACCATACAGTGTGATTTAGACACAGATCCCTCATTGCCATCATTGGTAAAAGAGGATATTCACGTGTTGTTATGGTGAGAGTGTATCGTCAGAGGATAAATGGAGCCATTGTAAATTATTGACATGGAAACTAAGGAGCACCGTGTGCCGTTGATATGGGAGGTGAATGTCAGATACAAAGTTGGAAAAGGGAAGACCGACATGCTATAGTGGAAAATGTCATCACCAAAGTTAACCAGGTGCCTAAAGCAACTGTTTAGAGAACCCTAATCCAATGCATACAGACTGTCACTGTACCTCTAACAAAGTTGCATCGGAAGAAAAGGCTTTCAAAGCAGTACAAGAATTGGACCTCCACTGAGTTCCCTGGTTCATTGAATGTTGGCATGTTAAGTGAGAAACATCAGAGAACAAATACCCTGTAACCACTTCTGGACACAAGCCAGACTGTTCACTCTTCCAAGTGGGTTGCACTCTCAACTGATTTAGGTATGAATCCATCCTTGCAGTTCACTTATACCCATACATGCAGATTGTCTCCCCTGGCATGGATGGTATCTATGTCGCATGATCTTAATCTATCTATCAAGATCATGAGACATGTCACACAAATAAACGTGTCACACAATAAACATGAGCATCTGTGGGACCACCTCAATCATCGTATTTGCCCCACTGGTCCTCCCCTACACCCCCTCCAGTAAGTGTGGGATGCACTGAAGTTAGCATTGATCAAGATATAGCAGCGTATTTCATAGACTTCAAACCCCAATGGAAGTAAACTGCTGTACACAAATGTGTGCTGCACTGCTCTTCTGTCTCCAGCGTAAGGTGGTCTAACTGCACCTTACGCGAAAGGAGCCTAAAGGCAATACATAGTAAAGAGCATTGGTTCAACATACACTTTTTTCTTATTGAGCAAGTTTTATGGTGGGAACCTCTGCAAGATTGCTTTTTTGGGATGAGCTGGGTTTATTGGAGGGTAGACATGTAATTTGTCCTTGGAGGGGGCACCACCTGCTCACCACTGCTAGATTTATTTTTTAGGAGTGAGTGGTATATTGGAGGGCACATAGTCTGTTTTGTTCTGGGGGTGCCATGCTGCCTTCTTTCAACAAAGAGATTATCCCATGACTGTGTTGTTTCCACATATTTAAATGTTACAGACACAAATTTAAATGTATTTTATTGAGATTTTAGCAACACAAAATCTCAAAGATTTGTGAAATGTATAGAAACCGAGAAATGCTTTTCCAATTTAAAAAGAACAAACAAACTGAAAAGTGGGGTGACATACCACTTATAGGGGTCGATTCAGGGCCAGGAGAGGAAATTGCCATTTACTTTAATTGTATCCCTTAATTTAATTATATCCCTGATCTCCGTTAGTTTACACTTCATTCATGTCTCCTTATGGGAGGGGTTTACTCCTGACTGTATAGGTTTATGTAAATTATATTGAAATGTAGGATAACCCACTGTTGACTTCACTAGTCAGCATAACAACCTCCTCAAACAGTAAACACATCAAAGGTTTCAAATCTGTTCATTACACTTTTACTGTAATTTAAGTTTTGTATACAACAACAGTACACATTTATCCACATACCGTAATACATTGCATAGATTTTCAGTCTCAAACTCTTAGCTGGTTTAGTTAGGATTTAGTGTGTCAGATTTCTCCAGTGCATTTCACTGGTGTCATGCACTGTGAGTCTTCCACCTTCTGTGAGCTGGCAAGCAACCCCCAATCTCCACCGCTGTTTCTGCCTATAGCCAAGCCCCCGTTCGCTGAGCCGCACGATACTCCTTGCTGGACACGGTTGCCCCACAGTCTTAAAAGGCTCAAAGGATTCCAGCTCACGTTGAAGATAGAAGGAACACAAGGGTAACTATGGCCAAGGTCAGACAAGGGAGATTAGTCGGAAAGTGTCTACTCTACTAGCCGAAGGTCAAGCCGGGTGGTCAGAGGTAACGTGGTATCCAAAGGGGTCAGACCAAGATCAAGGTCAGACAGGCAAAAGTGTCGGTTTGAGCACTGAGCTGGGATGGTCAGACAAAGCCAGGTCAATCTCAAGTACAGCACAGATAAAGTCACGACCCGAGCAACACTAGCTATAACGGGTAATGAGGTCAGAGCTAAAATGACATTAAATCTAATGTTCACTTTATTCACTTTGTTTACAACTATTCAAAATCAATAAAATTCTACTCCAATATATTTTACTCCATTTTGTATAGTTTACATATGCATTTGTATACTTTCCTTACTTCTCTATTCATACAGTTCAAAAGTCTTTTCCTACTGTTCAAATGCCTATAGGGATTATGATATGATATTAAAACACATCCTTAATATTTTGTGCCGTGGGTTCTTATCTTTCATTATAAAATAACCTTTCTATTGCCTCTCCAACCGTTAAACGCCAGCCACGTAAAATTTACGTGCCTGACTTTGCCCCCTGCTAGCGCCTGCAAAATTAAAAAAAAAACACTTACCTGACCCCTCATTCGAACCGGCCGAGTCTCCTCTTCACCCAGGGGGGCTCCGATCCCCCGTTGGGGCTCCTCCGGAGGAAGGGGAGAGCCCGGAGTAGCCCCCCCCCCCGTTTTTGCGGCCGCTGGCTTTTCCTATAAAAATAAAAAAAATAAAAATGACATTTACTCACCTCCAATGTGCGCTCGATCTCACCGGCCCTCCTCTTCACCCGGGGGGCCTCCGATCCCCCCCCCCCCAGGGCTCTCTATCTTCAGGAGAGAGCCTGTCAGGCTCTCTCCCCTCTTCCTCCGACGGGCGCCACCATCTTGCTGCGAAGCCCCACCCCATTTGGAGGCGGGGCTTATGACATCACTCGGCCGGCATCATGACAGCTCCAGGCCTCTCAGCTGTCAGATGCCGGTGATCGGTGGTTAGAGAAGGAGGGGACAGGAGATCCTCTGATCTCCTGCCTCCCCTCCTCCTCTGGCTGCCGATCACCGCCATCTGTCATCAGGTCAGCGAAGGACAGAGGAGCTGACGATCGGAGGTGAATAAAGAAAAAAAAAAATATTATTTTTTAAATAAAATAATTTTACTCTGTGTTTATTTTACTGTTAACCCTTTGTGGACTGGTAAGGGGTCCATGAGACCCCTTATACCAGTTCACAAGGCTGGGGGCTGGCAAGTCACCTGCAACTAGCGGGTGACTTGCCATTAACCCCCGCACCCCCAATGACCTGCCTCCCCAAAGCCCGGGGGGGGCAGAAGAGCCCGGGCCCACATAGGCTATGTGGGCTTGTAGGCTGCAGGGTGGGGGGACCACCAGAGCTGTTCCTACAAGCCCCCATAGCTGGTCCCGGGTTGGTTATGATGGGTAGGGGGGACCCTATGTCATTTTTTTTTTAATTTTAAGGGTTAGGGTTAGGGTTAGCCTAACTCTAACCCTTAAAATTCCAAAAAAAAATGCCCCCCCCCCCGATCGGGGGTGCCCCTGCTGTGTGAAACCCCCCAGAAAGCCCCTAAAATCTTACCTTATCGTCGACGGATAAGCCGCCGCCGCCTCTCGCGCGTCCCTCTTAAGGGGGGGGGCGGCGCGCGTGCGCGCCCTGCTAGAGGGACGCGCGGGAGGCGGCGGCTTATCCGGCGCTTGTCCGTTGCAGATAAGGTACGATTTTAGGGGCTTTCTGGGGGGTTTCACACAGTGGGGCATCCCGATTTTGGATGCCGAGCGGGGAGGGAGCTGATCGGCCCGGGAATCTTATAGATTCCCGGGCCGATCAGGGGTGGGTGTTGGTCCACTTTAAGGGTTAGGGTTAGCCTAACCCTAACCCATAAAATTCCCCCAAAAAATAGCTGGGAGGGGGGACCCTACGTCATTTTTTTTTACATTTTAAAGTGGACCAACACCCTCCACTGATCGGCCCGGGAATCTATAAGATTCCCAGACCGATCAGTCCCCTGACTGCGGGGCAACACCCCAGAAACCCCTAAATCCCTACCTACTCCTCGATCCAGCGGCTCCCGCCGCCGCCTCCCGCGCTTCCCTCTAGCAGGACGTGCACCCGCGCCGGCCGTTTGTGAATGGCCGGCGCAGGCGTGCGCCCTGTAAGAGTGACGCACGGGAGGCGACGGCGGGCGCGCTCTCTTGTCTGTCGCTGCCTCCCGCTTGTCCGTCGGGGGGGATTGGCAGCAGCAGTCACGTGGGAGCGGGGAGAGGTGAGCTTTTGGGGCTTTCTGGGGGGCTTCACACAGCGGGGCACCCCCGATCGGGGTGCCCCACCGAAGTGGACCAAAACCCAGGATAGTCAAAATCCTGGGTGTTGGTCCACTTTAAGGGTTAGGGTTAGCCTAACCCTAAACCTTAAAATTCCCCAAAAATATAGGTTTCCCCCCCCCCCGGGGGGTGGGTGTTGGTCCACTTTAAGGGTTAGGGTTAGCCTAACCCTAACCCTTAAAATTCCCCCAAAAAATAGCTGGGAGGGGGGACCCTACGTCATTTTTTTTTTTACATTTTAAAGTGGACCAACACCCTCCACTGATCGGCCCGGGAATCTATAAGATTCCCAGACCGATCAGTCCCCTGACTGCGGGGCACCCCGATCGGGGGTGCCCCGCTGTGTGAAACACCCCAGAAACCCCTAAATCCCTACCTGCTCCTCGATCCAGCAACGCCCGCCGCCGCCTCCCGCGCTTCCCTCTAGCAGGACGTTTGTGAATGGCCAGCGCAGGCGTGCGCCCTGTAAGAGTGACGCACGGGAGGCGGCGGCGGGCGCGCTCTCTTGTCCGTCGCTGCCTCCCGCTTGTCCGTCGGCGGGGATTGGCAGCAGCAGTCACGTGGGAGCGGGGAGAGGTGAGTTTTTGGGGCTTTCTGGGGGGTTTCATACAGCGTGGCACCCCCGATCGGGGTGCCCCACCGAAGTGGACAAAAACCCAGGATAGTCAAAATCCTGGGTGTTGGTCCACTTTAAGGGTTAGGGTTAGCCTAACCCTAAACCTTAAAATTCCCCAAAAATATAGGGTCCCCCCCCCCCCGGGAGATCAGCGAGGGACAGAGAAGCTGACGATCGGAGGTGAGGGGACCCTATTTTTTTTTTATTTTAAGGGTTAGGGTGCCCCGCTGTGTGAAACCCCCCAGAAAGCCCCTAAAATCTTACCTTATCGGCGACAGACAAGCGCCGGATAAGCGGCCGCCACCTCTCGCGCGTCCCTCTTACAGGGCGCGCGCCCGCGCCGGCCATTCACATACTGCCGGCGCGGGTGCGCGCCCTGCTAGAGGGACGCGCGGGAGGCGGCGGCTTATCCGTCGCTTGTCCGTTGCAGATAAGGTAAGATTTTAGGGGCTTTCTGGGGGGTTTCACACAGTGGGACATCCCGATTTTGGATGCTCAGCGGGGAGGGAGCTGATCTATAAGATTCCCGGGCCGATCAGGGGTGGGTGTTGGTCCACTTTAAGGGTTAGGGTTAGCCTAACCCTAACTCTTAAAATTCCCCCAAAAAATGGGAGGGGGGACCCTACGTCATTTTTTTTGTACATTTTAAGGGTTAGGGTTAGCCTTTAGGTAACCCTAAACCTTAAAATTCCCCCCAAAAATAGGGCCCCTCCCCCCCGGGAGGAGGGACCCTACGTCATTTTCTTTTTAAATTAACCCCTTTTGTTTATAGTGTGGATAGTAGTATTTTATTTGTAAATGTTATAAAGTGCTCTTTTCAGTTTGGGGGGTCTCCTGGGCATGAATGGGGGGGCTATCGATACATATGTGGTACCGTTGTAATCGGGAGAAATGGGGCTTTCACATGCAATATGGTTTTCATTAATAAAACAAATGTTTTATTTAAAATAAAGGAGATAATTGTCTAAAAAATATTATTTTATTTATTTTTTTTGTTTTTTTACGCAAAAATATTTTAAAAAACTGTAGAAAAATTACAAACAAGACATTTCATGTTAAAGCCTAAACTCTGCTGCAAAAATATATATATATATTTTCCTGGAAAAAATTCCAGGACATTCCAGCAAAAAACACGGTTAAACATGACGCAAAATGGGGAAAATGACCTGTCAACAGAGGGTGACAAAACTTCAAGTAGGCTGGCAATTAAAAGGGTTAATAGTACCAATGCATGTTGGGTATTATTCTGCTCGGGGGACGTTGCGCTTTCAGATTTAGCTTGTTTTTTTCTTATTTGCATGTTGATATTTTAGGAAAAGGTGTTTTTTATTCTGCTTTTTTATACATTTGTTTGTGAAACCCTGTGCCACCTAAGAATTCTTCCAGGGATTACGCCCAGAAAGATGAGCCCACTACAACAAGCTGGGTATGCATAGAAAGCTTAAAATGTGTACTTTCAGGGAATGTATGGTTTATGGGGGGTATTCTAAATGTAAAGGCTTGTTTTGGTAGAAAAAGCACAAGGTGTGCACTTTGTCTGCAGAGCTGAAATTTTGAAGTAAAATTAACGTTATGCACATGCTTTACTATGGTGTGTTTGGCAACTCTTCCCTTGACAGTAGTTATGCATGCTGGGTATGTTATGTTCGGGGCATGTTGCTTTTTCAGATTTTCAGTTTTTTTCTTGTTTGTATATATTTTATTTTAGGAAAATGTGGTTTTGATTCTGCTTTTTTATTCTTTTTTTAGGGAAACCCTGTGCAACCAAAGAATACATTGAGGGATTACTTCCAGAAAACTGCACCCATCTCAACAAGCCTGGTACGCCTATAAAGCCTGAGGTGTATACTTCCAGAGAATATATAGTTTGTTGGGGGTATTTCAAATGTAAAGGGTTGTTTTTCTTGAAAAACTGCAAGGTGCGCATATTGCATAGCATAGTTGTATTTTATCTGAAAATCCCCTAAAGCGCTGTTTCAGTTTGGGGGAGTCTCCTGGGCAGGAAATGGTGTCTACCAATACATATGTAGTACCGCTGTAACCGGGAGAAATTCAGGTTTCACACGAAATAAG
The DNA here is from genome assembly GCA_027917425.1 of Gastrophryne carolinensis. NCBI lineage: Eukaryota > Metazoa > Chordata > Amphibia > Anura > Microhylidae > Gastrophryne > Gastrophryne carolinensis. Next base: position 364,599,176 of record CM051236.1, read on the forward strand.
ATTTTATTGACAAACTGTAAAAAATAGTTTTGTTTTTTTTTTGCACATATTTCATCCAAAAATATTGAGAATACACCTAAAAAATGACAAACAAGACATGTCATGTTAAAGCCCAGACTCACTAAAACAATATATCACTCCAGGTAGGCTGGCAGTTAAAGGGTTAATATTTAATTAATATTAAATATGTTTTTATTTTTTATAGTTTTATAGTTTGTTCTCATGTAATACTCATACTATTGGAATCTATGTATATATATATGAATATATATACTCGTATAGTGGTCCAGCTGAATGGTCTCTTGAGCTCAGAGCCTTGGAGGGTCATGGGGGCTGGTGGGATTTATTCAACACATTTACTTCCAGTTAGAGTGCTTATATTCTAGCTATATGCAGAATTAACTTGAAGACATTTCTTTTACAACAAAAGTTTTACTTTAAATGCAGTTTTAATAGGCTGTAATCTTCTGTCCCTTCTGAGTAATGTGGAAATCAAATGGTTTTAAAGCCTAAATGCTGATTTTGTTTGGCTCTTTTTAGTCTTGGGTTTACCATGTTTACAGAGAGCAGTGATTATAGATGTAATATAATGCTTATTTGTACATAATATGTTTACTTCATGCAGCCTTTCAAAGATCTTCTCTGGCTTGTTTTAGTCCAATTTAGCATTGAAAAGCACATGTCCTGCAGTGTTCACAGTCTCAAGTATCCCATTATGCTAAGTCTGATTGAAGAGGGAGAAGCTGTGGGGTTTATTGAGGTTTAAACTGTCTCTTACAAAGCGCTCCATCTCCACTCCTGCTGGGGTCTCACCGGATCACTTTTATTTTCCGTTAACCCTACTGGCTCATTTAAGTATATTTCACTCTTTGCAGTGTTTCACATTATAAAATGGCCCTATTTTTACTACTTCGCTTTTGCTGGAGGCTTCTAAGCTAGTAGACAAGTTACATTAGATATACAGAATCAGACTTTAATTAATCACTTGTTTCATGATGGGGGGGATTTTAAATGTGGTCATTTCTCCAATTCACATAGATAAGCTCTCTACCTTATATGATACGTTTCAGCCTAATTTGGCTGCAATTCAAGAGAGTTTGGAGAGCTTGGATTCTGAGGTTAAAGTGATCCTTTACCCAGTAAGTTGGTGTAGTCACTCTCTATCCCTAGCACCAGTGCCCCAAAACAGCATGTGTTTATTTTTGTTTTGTTACTAAAGCCTCTGCCCAATATTCATAACAACACTAACAGGATGTAGTACAATGTGTTACACACAGCTGTAACTCACAGGCTGGGGAGGGGGGGTGAAGGTCTAGGCTTGTTACAATACCTGCCATAAATCTGAAAGCAGTACAAGCTATACTGCCAGAGAGCTGGAGAGCACCAGGTGGTGCTGCTGCACAGCCAGGAAGCCATATAGCCAGCATTCAAACATCATACTGCATCCCTTTTGTTTTTTTATAAATATTGAGCAAACACTTTGGTAAAAAAAGAAACACAGGATACTTTGGGCGGACTAGGCTGCGGATTGAAGGTGGCTACATAAACTTCCTTTCTAGGTATAGGATAACTTTATGGAGTCTTACAGCAGAAGATTTAACAGAAGTACAGAGACATTTTTACACATAAGTAATTTACAACCCCCATGGGATGTTTACCGCTACCCAAACCCCCAAGCCTGTGCTATGTACTCACTGAGTTTTGTGGTAGTCATATGTGCAGAGCCTTAACACCTCATTTAGCATAATATACCTGTATATTTTCTCTAACACACACCCTGAAGCCCCCTGGTATCAATACTCCTCCAATTAATGGCAGTGTAGCCATTTCTCCTGGCCATGCACATCTGGCATTTGATACAATGTGTTGCATGTGCTACTGAACTAAGGAAAAACAAACAGATACATTGTATCAAATTGTTACATCTCTCCCCAGTAAGGAGAATGTCAGCTGGTGCAGAGAAGATAAGTCATGGTTTTTATGCTCATCATACAAATGGACTACCAGTGGTAGCCCGCAGAATTGGATCCCGGAATTAGGTGAGTATGTGGCCCAGGCTGGGGGGGTCTATAGTAATACACACTGTGTATGACCATTAGGGAAAATTGTAAGTGGGCCAAACGTCATTCTAGACTGCTTTAATCTTGGGCATTTTACAAGGTTATGAAGACAAAATGTAAATGATCTGTATTGCTGGTAAAGGCCATCACCCAGGGGCGTAGCTAGGGGGGAGCAGGGGGGGCACTTGCCCCGGGTGCAGCAGGTCAGGGGGGTGCCAAAGGGGGGGGCCTGAGTACAGGTGGGGGCGCCATTTCAAATATTTGCCCCGGGTGCCAGAAAGCCTAGCTACTCCCCTGCCATAACCACAATTATTATGGCAAGCAATACAGCAAAAAAATAGCATTTGCTTATTTCTCAGCCCATGTACTTATTTTTTCTAGAGTCGGGTTCAGGCCACTGTTGTTTTCAGATGTTTTTATTTCCCTGTAATGGCTAAATTTCCTGACATACCACCATCCTATAATTACCTCTGTCGGTAAGGCTAACTCCTTATTATTTCCACTGTTTTCCAGGGTGCCAGTGCATATATTTTGAATTATTTCCTCTATACTTTGTGGGCTTTGTTGTTCGCATTCTTGGCGGTGGCTTTGGTTCGAGTGTTTGCTCCGTACGCTTGTGGCTCTGGAATTCCTGAGGTGAGATCTTAATGATAACTGCTGACATGGCATGATATTCTCACTGCGCGAGAGAGACATTTCTCTTCTACCTACACTACTTCCATCTGTTCCAACAAATGAAATCCCTTATGCTACTTCCCCCAGTGTAAAACATGATTAAACCCTTCAGAAAGACAGGCTTCTTCCTGGAAACTTCTGTTTATTTTCTAAATCCTAATCACCCTCTGCCATGATTTTAAAGGGAAGATATGATTTATTTGGGGTAAATGTCTTTTCAAGGTCATTTTAAATTATACAGGGTTGCCTACCATGAGATTCTATCTGTTTTATCAAACCCTTAAAGAGACAGTCCAGGCAAAAAGTGAAAAAAAATAAACCCGCTCAGCCTTTTCATCCCAGTTCAGCTGTAAAAAAACTTACATTCAGGGGTGACCACTGTGTCGTTAGGTTGCCCCCTGAATCAGTCACAGTGACTCCAGCATGTTTTTATTTTTTTCATGGACACAGAAAGTATAAGAAGTGTAAAGGTTTAGTTCACAAAAATTCTCCACCATACCATAGTAGCCAGCAGCACACCACAAACCAAATCCTAATTATACCTAACTGTGAACCTCCCGCTGTAAAAAAAAACCAAAAAAAAACCAAAATCTTACCTTTCAAAATGCTCCTGTGGTGAAATCAAACCCCGATTACTAGGTCTCTCCTGGCTATCCGCTGCCCGTGCACTTGTGACTGCGGAGGCCAATTGCAGTGCTCAGTTTCGCCAGGGGAGCGCTTAAAAGGTAAGATTTGTGTGATTACCAGGCGTTGCAGCGCAGGGGCCATCGGCAATCAAGAAGTACCAGCCCCCCCCAGACCAGCAGAGAATAAATTGATCCTTCTTAATCATAAATCAATACACTCAGAGAGGCACCTTACTGTCCTGTGCAGAGGGCAGGCTGGAAAGCATGCTTTTATACTCATCCCCGCTCCTGCATTCTGCTCTTGTCATAAGCATCTCAGGCAGGTGACATAGACATCACATGACTGCTTATGTCACTAGTCTTGGCTGCAGGGAATGAGAAGCAGAATGCAGGATCCAGGGTGAGTACCTTGGCTTGCGCCAGCCACACTCCTGTTCCTGTTAGTGACGTGCCTCTCTTCTTCACACACACTCCCCCAGGACATGGCAGGGGAAATGAAAGTACCCAGGGAGCTCTCTAGTACAATGCAGGGGGGGTCACTCTTAGAGACAGAAGGCAAGACTCATCAGTCATCCTGGCATCCCCTGCCTTTTTTGAGGCCCATGGTAATGGCACTGCTCCCCAGTTCTAGAAATGGCCCTGATGATGAGGTCAGCAGGAAAGAGAGTAGACTAGGGCATATCAGGAACAGCGTCTGACAACCTGCATGAGGTATTCAGAGAACAGGCAAATTCAAGTCTTTGCCGGGACTTTCTCTTTAAAGTGGGAGAGCAGAATTAGTATTGTTTGCTTTGGTCGAATGTTATTTGCTAGACCTCGGTTAACAGTGTTTGGACAGGAAAATTGATGCCCACCAGTACCTTAAAAAGCAAGTTTAAATATGTATAGCATTTAATGTGGTACAAAACCCAGGATTTTGACTATCCTGGGTTTTAGTTCTTTCCCCCGATCGGGGTGCCCTGTTTTGTGAAACCCCCCGGATCTCCGATGCCAACCCACCTCTTCCCGGTCCTACGGCACATGCACTGCCTCTCGTCCAATCAGCTTGCGGCTGCATCCCCCGCTTCCCTCTAACAGAAAGCGTGCCCACACCGGCCTGTCACAAATGCCTGGCGCAGCCACCCGAGCTGCTACAGGGATAGGGGGCATGTGGCTGCGGTGGTAGCGGGCCAATCGCTGTGGGTTCTGGTCCACTTTAAATATTCTTTGTTTTCTGAACAATGTTTTTATTCTGTTGTAAATTTCTTTTGTTGATGATTTTTTAACTTACTAAAGCGATAATGACACATTTTTTTCTGGCTCGATACATTAAAAGATAGGTATATAGCTAAATTATACTGATCCCACGATGAATCGTACTTTTGCATTACATTCAGATTACATTTTAGCATGTTCTGTAAATGTTTTACATTCTCGTCGCATTTAGATAAAGACTATTCTAAGTGGCTTCATAATCAGAGGATACCTAGGAAAGTGGACACTGTTAATAAAAACAGTCACATTAGTATTGGTTGTGTCTTCGGGTCTAAGTCTGGGAAAAGAAGGACCGTCAGTCCACGTCGCCTGTTGCTGTGGTAACTTGTTCAGCAGCTTATTCTCCAAGTACAGCAGAAATGAAGGAAAAAGAAGAGAAGTAAGTAGATTTCTTTAAGTAAGAATATGATCATTTAGCTGTCATTGCGCTTTAACATACAGTATTGATGTGTTTATGCCGCAGGTGCTGTCAGCTGCAGCTGCTGTAGGAGTCTCTGTGGCTTTTGGAGCTCCAATTGGTGGTGTACTTTTCAGTCTGGAAGAGGTACTGTGTATTGTTCTGTAATTTAAAACTGATGTTGTTTAGCATTGTTTTTTTTCTTTTATTGATTTGCATTCGCATATTTGCATATCTAGTAATAAATGACCAATGAAAAAAGACAATTCTGTGAGTACTCACCTGTAGAATTGCTTTCACTTTGCATGGCACGGCCTGCTTCAAGAAGTCCTTACGTATGGGATATTCCGCCACAAGGTGGCGCAGTGTACTGCAGAAGAGCTGTGGCTCCTCCCAGCCCCATATAAAAACAGGAATCACCATAGACCTCTCCAGTGTTGACAAGCAGTTATACAAGAAGCCGGGAGGTATTAAAGGTAAAAAGGTAACAAAAAACCCCAACTAACTTGGAACAATCACCATAAAGAGGCAACCAAGAATAACGATAACAAGGGTGGGGTGAAGCAGGCCGTGCCATGCAAAGTAAAAGCATTTCTACAGGTGAGTACTCACGGAATTGTCTTTTTCCTATTGCATGGCACGGCCTGCTTCAAGAAGTCCGTACGTATGGGACGTCCAACAGCAGTGTCCGTAAGGTAGGGTGGGATCCCTAAAAAGTAGCAGCAGGCAGTTCAGACCACCACCGCCTGTACTTTGCGACCAAAAGCAGCATCAGCAGAAGCCTTAACATCAACCTTGTAAAACTTAGAAAAGGTATGAACAGAAGACCAAGTTTCGGCCTTACAAACTTGTGCAACAGAAGCTTGGTGCTGAAAAGCCCAAGAAGCACCAATAGCACGAGTGGAATGAGCAGTAACCCTAAAAGGAGGAACCTTCCCCTTAGCAGAATAGGCCTGCTCCACTGCCTGACGGATCCACTTGCTGATAGTGGATTTTGCCGAAGGCAAACCCTTCCTAGGTCCAGCAGGAAGAACAAAAAGAGCATCAGATTTCCTGAAAGACTCAGTAGCAACCAAATAAAACTTCAGAGCCCTGACAACATCCAGAGAACAAAGAGTCCGTTCCTTAGAATTAGCAGGGTTAGGACACAAAGAAGGTAATACAATGTCCTGATTGAGATGTAAAGCAGACACAACCTTAGGTAAAAAGTCCGGCTTAAGCCTAAACATCACCTTATCCTGATGCCGCTCAAAATAAGGAGGTTTGATGGAAAGCGCCGCCAGCTCAGAAACTCGCCTGACCGAAGTAATGGCCACCAAAAAGGCCACTTTAAGAGTCAGAATGGCCAACGCAGCCCCACGGATAGGCTCAAAGGGAGGACCCTGCAGAGCAGACAACACCAGGTTCAAATCCCAAACCCAAAGCATAGGCTTACGTGGCGGACGCACATGAGTAACTCCCTGGAAGAAAGTCTTAACCAGTCAGTGATTGGCAAAGGATCTTTGGAAAAAAATTGCCAGAGCTGACACCTGTCCCTTGAGGTTACTAAGTTGAAGGCCCGAATCCAAACCATTTTGCAAAAATTCCAGAATCCTGGGGATAGAAAACACCCGACAAGGAAAAGACTTGGACTCACACCAGTCAATATAAGCATGCCAGACCCTGTAGTAGATAAAGGACGAGGACTTCTTCCTAGCCTGAATCATAGTATCAACAACAGAGGCCGGTACCCCCTTGTCCATCAAGATGGAGGTTTCAGCAGCCAAGCCGTTAAAGCCAGCGTTTGTAAATTGGGATGGCACAGCTGTCCCTGAGTGAGAAGATCTGGATCCTTGGGCAAGACGTACCGATCTACTGCCAACTGCACGACGCCTGCGAACCACCCTCCTTGGCCAACAGGGGGCCACCAGGATGGCTAGTACCCCCTCCTCTGCTATCTTGCACAGCACCCTGCCCAGCAGAGGAAAAGGAGGGAACACATAGAGGAGCTGAAAATCTGTCCAAGGCATTGCTAGTGCATCCGTGGCTAAGGCCAGAGGAGCCTGTGACAGTGAAACAAATCTGGGAAGCTTGTGATTGTGGCGGGACGCAAACAGGTCCACATCTGGCTGACACAGGGAGTGAAATACCTTGCTGCTGAGGGACCATTCCCCCAGCCGAGACGTCCCCCTGCTCAGGAAGTCTGCCTCCTGGTTCTCCACCCCCAGAATGTAGACTGCCGAGATGCAAGGGACATTTTTTTCCGCCCAAGACAGTATCAGGGACACTTCCTTGAGGGCTCGCTTGCTCCGAGTCCCTCCCTGATGATTGATGTAGGCAACCGCCGTCTAGTTGTCCGAGCGGATCTGAACAGCCCGACCCCGAAGGTGTGTGGTCAGCTGAGAAAGAACCAACCTGATCGACCTCAGTCCCAGGACATTGATGGGAGCATGGGCCTCCTGGGGGCCTCACCGACCCTGGAACTTCAGAGACTTCCAAAAGCTCCCCCCAACCGGCCAGACTGGCATCTGTGGTGACAGTCTTCCAGCACGGAGGCAGAAAGGTCCTGCCCACTAAAAGGTTCCTTGAGTCCAGCCACCACGAGGGGGACTGTCTGGCCAGTGGGGAAAGAGCAAATTCCTGGTCTAGGGACACAGGATCCCGATCCCAAACTGACAAGAGGTGCAACTGAAGAGGTCTCATTTGAAACTGAGCAAAGGGGCACACAATCGAAGCAGGACACAATCAGGCCCACTAACTGCATCCCCTGCCGGATGGAGGGATGGGGACACAAGAGCAGAGCCCGTGCCTGCTTCTGAAGGACCTCCACTTTCTGCTGAGGCAGGAACACCTTGACCTGAGAGATATCCAGAGTCATGCCCAGAAATGACCTCACCAAAGATGGAGACAGTGAAGACTTGGGAAAGTTGACCACCCAGCCAAAGGACTCTAGAGTGGAAGTCACCACCTGGGTGTCCTGCTCGGCCTGATGAAGAGACTGAGCCGCAATCAGAATTTCCTCCAGGTAAGGGAGGATGCGAATGCCCTGATTCCGCAGCAGAGCCATCACGCCCGCCAGGACCTTGGTGAACACCCGAGGTGCCGAGGTGATACCGAACGGTACACAAACTGTTAATGCTGATCCTCTAGAGCAAACCTCAGGAATCTCTGATGACCTGGAAAGATAGGCACATGAAGATAAGCATCCTTGATGTCCACGGTGGTCATGAAGTCGCCCGGGCGAAGGGTCCTGACAGCCGAGCGTAGCGCCTCCATGCGAAAGTGCTTGAACCTGAAAACTTGTTGAGACCCTTCAAGTCCAGGATGGGCCTCAGAGACCCGTCCTTCTTGGGAACCGTGAAAAGATTGGAGTAGAACCCCCGACTCCGTTCCTGGGGAGGCACCATGTAAATGACTCCTGACAGAGGGTTTTGAGACATTCAGGATCTTAGGAATCTTGGGGGCGGCCAGGCTGCAAACTCTATCTTGTAACTGGAGGACACCACCTCCTGAATCCACCGGTCTGAGATGTGGCGCCTCCAGATGTGAGCAAAGAGCCAAAGCCGTCCCCCCACCCGGATGGGTGAGGGCGCCTCCTCATGCCTGAGGGGCCTTGGAAGGAGGTTTGGGCTTGGGACTCAATGAGAGACCGGGACGACCACGGGATCTGCCACGGCCCCAAGAATCTCTGTGGCTGCCCGAGAAGAGGGAGTCACAACCTCCTCTGGTAGCACGAAAGGAGGGGAGGGAAGCGGAGGGCCCCCGAAAAGGCAGAGGCTTCCTCCTACGCTGAGGCAGCCTACCATCCTTGGCTAGAACATCCAGATGCTCACCAAAGAGCCGCAGCCCCGCAAAGGGGAGCCCAGTGAGAGCCTTCTTAGCAGCAGCATCAGCTGCCCACTGCCGCAACCAAACAGAGCGGCGCATAGCCACCAAAAGTGAAGAGGCCCTACCACCCAGCTGTACGGCATCATCCATGGCAGTAAGGATAAAGGCAACAAAATCAGAGCAAAGCAAGAGGGCCCTATAGTCCTCCCCCCTTCTACCAGCCGTAGCGCCATCACAGAGACGCTTGAGCTGTTTCTTAAGGGCAATAGCTGTAATGGCAGCGGCGCAGACCGGACGCAGTCCAGCCCCCACACAAGTAAAAGCATGGCAGGCCAGCTGATTCATGCGCCGGTCCTCGCTGTCCCGCAGTGTAGTAATTTCAGGGGAAGACATGACCGAGGTGTTGGACAGCCCTAGAACGGGAGCGTCCACCTCAGGGGGGCACGACCATTGCTTGACCAGGTCAGCAGGAAAGGGATACCTCTTATCCAACCCTTTGGGCACCGTGGGCAATCTATTAGGACGTTCCCACTCCTTGAGCACCATAGTAGTGAAATGGACCTGCTGAGGGAACTCCAGACGCTGCTTATCAGGACGAAAAAGCTCACCCTGCTTCCTCTTAGCCACCTCAGGGGGGACAATGTGCAAAATTTCAAAAATGTGAGACAACATACTATCAGTGTCCTCAGGGAACCATGATTCCTCCCCGGAAGCAGACCTAGGGTCACTGTCGTAACCCTCCTGCTGGTCCCCAGAGGAGTCAGAGTCCTGGAACAGCTCCCCCTCCTCTAGGGAGTAACGGCCACCAAAAGCATCAGTTTCCTCATCCTCCTCAGGAAAGAGGGAGGGCGTGGGAGCCAGGTGCCGCTTCTTGCCAGAGGCCTTCCTTGAAACAGGCCTGGCAAGATGCCTTTCAATGCTGGCCACACGGAGTGCCAGATCAGATTGTCACCCCCTTCTAGTATCCCCCTCACTGGGGGTTAAATGCAGGTGCGGAGGGGTAGGCGATGCAGAAGGCGGCGCAGAACTGGGAAGAGAAGTGGGCAGCCCAGCCTGGGCTGCAGTAATACCTTGGGCGCACGGCACGCACACCGCGGCACTGTTACTCAAAGGGGATGCCCGCACATGGCACACAGCCGGGATTGCCTCGAAGACCCCCAAGCGCGCTATCCCCAGAAGCCTCCATATGGTGATCAACACAGGCGCAAAAGGCCAGCACAGGGTAAAGGCTAACCGAAAAGCCACCCAGGATGCCCCCCCAAGGGATGCCCCCAGAAGCCAGTAGGGGGAGATGAGGGGAGGGATAGGGAATAGAACCGGGAGAAACCACAACCCACCGTTGTCCCACCTGAAAGACATAAATAACATGCACATAAGCGCAGCAGACTCAAAATGGTGCCGGCAGAAGCACCTTGAGGGGCGGGCCGTGGGGGGACGACGCCATACGTGCCATCCTCCGGCCCGCCCCCCGAAGAGCGTGAAAACGGCGCTCACGTGACCGTGCCGCCTCCATCACAGTGCAATAAACGCCTCACAGTTATAGCGCCGCCCGCCGCGGAGCCTAGTACAACGACGGGGGGAGGAGAGCGAGCAGGCAGCGGAAAGAGCCAGGCCAGGGATGGGGGGGGGACCCCAGAACCAGAGAAACAAGGTACACAGTCCCCAAAACACTCACCCCCTCAGAAGCTAGGACAGGAACTCTGCACCCCTCAGTAGGCTCACCATAAAGCCTATGGCTGGCTACCCTTTGTGGTACAGGGTCTGCGGCTTGGAGCAGCGCTCCTCGAGCACCTGACCCTAGTGCTCCTCTACCCTCACCCGATCCGTCAGCCGAGGCTGGGAGGCACAGAGGATCTGGAAACGGGTGGAAATAGACATGCAGGGCCGCAGGCTTTGTTGCCCCTCTCACCTGCGCATTATAAGAGCCATCTTCTATCTTCGCAGTGTCACTGCAGAGAAAACACTGGAGAGGTTTATGGTGATTCCTGTTTTTATATGGGGCTGGGAGGAGCCACAACTCTTCTGCAGTACACTGCGCCACCTTGTGGCGGAATATCCCATACGTAAGGGCTTCTTGAAGCAGGCCGTGCCATGCAATAGGAAAATAGAATATCAGAATAGCCGATTCCTAGTGACTGGTTGGTTTTGAGTTTTTTCTAGTTGTTAAGAACAATGTGAAATAAAAATACATAATTAAATCCTGGGTAACGCTAGTTCATGTTTTCAGCATTGGCATTTTCTGACTTTTACTAAGGTCATGGACACATGTACATTATGATTGAGGAGAATTAATGCTATATATGATGTGCAATTTAGACAAGAGGGACTGAATGGGTTTATAACTCAACAAAAAAATCACAACCACAAACAGCAGGTTAAAGAGAAGGCTTTGATTGCTGTCCCCACCCAGCAAGCTTAGGTGTGGGATGGAGCTCAAGGAAAGGGACCACTGATTTCAGTACAGGGATGGGGCATGGGATTAGGACCACAAATCAGCCTCCAGTATGCATCCCATAAAGGTTACGTGTGCTATAGCATTCAGGGGGTAAATCAGGGACAGGGGTGAATATGACCACTCTTAAGGTGATGGTACTGAATCTTTACTATTGTAGGAGCAAATAATTTAGCAGGGTTGGGTATAGTGCCCCGCACATACATAATGCTGAGGCTATAGCATTGTAGGGGCAGAACATGGACTGAGATGCCTTGGTTTGGGAGTACAGTACATTACAGTACAGTACACCAACTGGAGAGAATAATTTACAACATAATCTCTCACTAGCCAGTCTTGAAGCTGTGTGGCCCACCAGTATGTTCTTGGTTCTCCCTATGGTCAGCCTGCCCTTGGTGGGGTGTTGCCTGCCAAGGCAGCCTCATTTATATATTTGAGGTCATATAAATCCATGTATCACTTTGGCAACTGGCACAAGACAGTTGGATTGCTTCACTAGTACCCAGGTCTGGCAGATACATAATTCCATTGTACCACCCCACTTATAATTAATGTATCTTTAAAAAAAATACACAACAAGAAACCATACTGTTTTCGACAAAGTAATAAATAATACTAAAACAACATGTAGAGGTCAAAAGTCCCGATCTTGTGTAGCGCTCCTATCAGAGTTCCTCAAATCAAGTCTGAACTTTATTTCTTTTATTTCCTTAGGTTAGCTACTATTTTCCTCTGAAGACACTGTGGCGTTCATTTTTTGCTGCTCTTGTTGCTGCCTTCACCCTTAGATCCATCAACCCATTTGGAAACAGCCGTCTGGTCCTATTCTATGTTGAATATCACACACCATGGTATATGGCTGAATTAATCCCATTCATCCTTCTTGGAGTCTTTGGGGGACTTTGGGGCACTCTATTTATAAGGTGCAACATTGCTTGGTGCCGCAGGCGCAAGACCACCAGCCTTGGCAAGTATCCAGTCCTGGAAGTCTTAGCTGTCACCGCCATCACCGCAATTCTTGCTTTTCCAAACCCATACACTCGTAGAAGCACAAGTGAGCTGATCTCAGAACTCTTCAATGACTGTGGTGCTTTAGAGTCTTCTCAGCTTTGTGACTATGTCAATGACCTAAATATGACTAGACCCGTGGATGACATTCCGGACAGACCAGCTGGTCCAGGGGTTTATACTGCAATGTGGCAGCTGGCATTAGCTCTAATTTTCAAAATTGTTATTACCATATTCACATTTGGTATGAAGGTAAGTCAGATGGACAGTTTTGTTGAATATAAAAAACTGAAAACTCACTTTGACAAACTGATGCATTCGTGTAATATAAAAGTAGAACATTCTTTGTTACAGTACAATTAAAAAAAAGTATACAAGTTAGAAAAAAACTGATTCAGGGGTTTAGCCTGGTAAAGGTAAGTTCCAGCCAATCAAGTGATATTTTTGACAAGAGTGGAGATTTTATTGCTTTTTTGCTACATATGGCTCAGTTGTAAAGATTGGCATCCGTTCCTGTCTGAACATTCAAATAGAGTCCAAATAAAATCTAAAATGGAGAAAGGCCTGCGGTTCTTTTAGTTAAGTTGTGACTAAAAGTCACAGGACTGTATAGGTCACAGGACCAGAAAGGCTTGGTGCAGGAATGCAAATTATCCAGAAGGATGTTGGTGATGTCCACTATTGCTTTGTAGGATCTGGGGATAGGACATCTGGGTGTAAAAAACACATATCCCCCCCCCTTCCGTGACGATTGAAGACCTCCAGTGGATTTATCAGAGATATTTCCTGTGGTTCTCTGCTGTTTTCCTCTGTTCAATTACAGGCTCCCCCTCCTTCTTCTGCCAGAGTACTGACATTACTGCCATAGGGAGAGGCATTTATATCTCAGAGGTGTGCCTTCACTGGGATACCCCCAAAATCACGATGCACCACAGCAGCAAGCTGTGACCTTGACCACTTTTAAAAGTTGGTGCAGCCTGAGAGTTCCTCTGGACTGTTAGATTACCCTGGCCTCAGCATCTTCTCCCTGACTTTTGTCCTCCTTTTCTGTGTCTTTTATCTTTACGGAGATGGATTCTGGGGTGGGGGACGTTGTCAGAAGTTGGTAAACTTTAGCTTTGTGCTGCTCCTGGCCATGACTCTGGTAGCTTTTAAAGCCTAGTTACTAGAGACTTAGTAAAAGTAATGTACATTTTTTGCACCTGGTGGCTAACTATATTACATATTTGATGCATATTGTTTGATTAGCGATTGTCACGATTAACAACCTGTAGGTTCAAAAGTGTAGACATCCCATGTGATGGAACCAATTTTGGCTTATCTATGATGACTGTACCATGAGCATGTCACTTTCAATGCAAGACTTTATTAAATATGGATGTTTTATGTTTCCGCCTGCTGCCATGCATTCAGCTTCATTTTTTGACTGACTTCCTTGAATTGACCCCTATATGACAGCAGTGCATATGCTGAAAAGCATGTCAAAACCTGTGCACTTTGCCTGTGATCCTTATCGTTCTGCCACTGCTGGTAAAAACATGATGATATTCTCTTTCTTAGAAAATGGTTTTGCTTACAAGAAAAATAATAATCAGCTCTATTCTTTTCTCACAAAAATAAAGGCCTTGTAATTGCAGTAATGATTTAGCCTTTGTCTAGCTTTACAATGGTGCCAGCGGGTTATTTATATTTTGACAGTTTTTAGTCATGATCTTGTACTCGAGATATTTACTGTATTAGCAGCATTATCTTAATGAATGATCAGAAATTGCATTATGCGCTACATTTTCATTTTGTTTTAGTTTATTTCATTGTGGCATTTCTTTACAGATTCCATCTGGCCTGTTCATCCCAAGCATGGCAGTTGGAGCCATAGCCGGCCGCATAGTTGGAGTTGGGGTGGAGCAGCTGGCTTATCACCATCATGACTGGATCATCTTTAAAAACTGGTGCCGGCCAGGAGCAGACTGTGTCACTCCCGGACTCTATGCTATGGTGGGAGCAGCAGCTTGTTTAGGTGAGGAGAAAAGGGAACCAGTAAATTGTAGTAGAGAGCACACTTATTTCACATGTTTAGTTGTGTATTCGATTTCTTTGCTGTAGTTAAGTTTAAAAAACCCCACACAGAAAATTTGAGTTAGTATTTTAATTCATTTTTTCATTAATACATGTGCCCTGAGTATTTATAGCCTCTCTATAGGTGGTCCTACAACATACTCACTTTAATTAAAAAACATGCTCCCTTTTCCGCCTTTCCACTTACTCCAATTATAACACATTATATAAAAAATATTCTCACCAAGTCTATGTCTTACACCAGGAATAAATAAGATGAGTATAGCCTCGATTCAGAGAGACAAAAAAAACTTCCGTTTTAGTTCCGATCTGTTTTTTTGTGTGAAATGTTTCCGTTCTCGTATGAGCGTACAAGCGATTCTATGCATGCATTGAAAACCTTCTTTTTCCATCCAGACTTTTCCGTTTCATTTTCACATGTTACAACGTAGGCTTTCGTTTTTGCCCTTTTCCCATCGTATCCGCCAACAAATCCTTTACGTTTCCCGTTTGATTCTGTTTCCCTTTTTCAATAAATATTCGTCCAGACGGAAATCCTTACGATCTTGCGCACTACAAACTTAACTCATTAACGTGCTCCATCTTGCCTTTTGGACCCTTAAAGCTCACCCAAACCACTTAGCACTATCCTCCATCTTCCCTTTTGGACCCTTAAAGTTCACCCAAACCACTTCTTGGTTAGGTTCTTCTTCCATTTTAGCCCCCTAAAACTTACCCAAATCACTTCTCGGTCATGTGAATATTCATCTTTAAATATTTCTGGACCCATTAGTTTTGTGTTAATGTATTTTGTAGATGAAATGACAATGTAACATTTTTTTTTTATATACCATCATAAAATATAAAATTTTTAAAAATGTTGAAAATTTCTAATTTTTACAACTATAAAAAACAAAATACATAGCAATGGCAGGCCACTGAACATTATTCTGTGGTCCCCAACGAGTTGCGCAGCTCCTGCATCTCGCCCACCAACTGAAGGACCCTGACACTCAGTTGTGCCACTCTGGCACGTGTGGTCCCTGTTAAAAAACGTAAATTAAAATTTTGGTATAACCTTGTTGGGGTCATACTCCAGTGCCCCCCCCCCCCTGTATGGTCCAAACACCTAAATCTGGACTTCAAAAGCCAGAGGGCCCGCCACCACGGCCCGGGTTTTGCATAGTGCCCGATTAGAGAACCCCTGGCCCGCATTCTGCAGGCAAAGAACGGGCATCAGGAGCAAGGGTGAGTGTCACATCTTGCAGTTCCTGCAACCAAATATAAAATAATTACACAAAGCAAAGGTAATCAACTAAAACAATAACTCCTACAACAAATTAAGATTCAAGTTCAACAATCCAAATATAATTCACAAAGGACATAAGTCTAAAAAA
This sequence comes from Gastrophryne carolinensis, assembly GCA_027917425.1. Taxonomy (NCBI): domain Eukaryota; kingdom Metazoa; phylum Chordata; class Amphibia; order Anura; family Microhylidae; genus Gastrophryne; species Gastrophryne carolinensis. The sequence goes on from CM051236.1 coordinate 364,614,907, forward strand.
ATATAGCAATTATATGGATGTGTGGAAAAATAAATGTTTACATGCTAGCATTAAAATGCATCTATAAGGCATACATGAAATGTATTAATTCAGGTATGCATTGCTATACAATTTATGGCCTCGGCCATGCTGATACATGCAATGCCTTGGTGCTAAAGGCGCGCAGACTCCTCCACATAGCCGCAAAACATGTTCAACAATAGCAATCCAAGCCCTCAAAGGTCTCGTAAGTGGATCAGAAATGAAACGGATTTATAGGGTGGTGATCCGTCGGAAATCAGCTCTCTGAATCAGACAGAAACCCATCCCAGCAACGGAAGTTTTCAGAACGAACGGAAAATTTCCGATTTTGTTTGGAAAATGATCCGAACTAACGGAAATGTTCGTGCGAGTAGAAAATGGACAAAAAAAAGCAAAAAAATGACAAACACCCACCAAAACTTTCACAGACAGCTACGGAAGTCCAGACGAATGTGTCTCTGAATCGAGGCTTATATGCTTATGCTTTGCTTCATATGAAGCATTGTAATTCCCCCAAAGTAGGGAGAAAATTACGTCTTATGGAGCGAATATGAGGCTGGTAAAGGAAAGGTCCACTTGCCTTACCAGCTTTCCCACTCCGGTCATTGTGCACCTGCAGCCCTGGTCCTAGCGGGTGAGCATTGCCTGTGTACTGTGGCTCCAATTAAAAAGAATGGGCCCCAGACATACACAGGCCACCCCACCTGCCAGCTGGAACCAGATCTGTGGGAGGACGACTGGTGTGAAAAGCACGGGTGAGTGGATTTTTGTTTTACAGTGTGTGTGTGTGTGTGTGTGTGTGTGTGTGTGTTTTAAGGAGGGAATGGTGGACAGTGGAGGACTGGTGAGCAGACTGGTACCCTGTTTGTCAACTGCTCCCTGCCCACCGGCCCACTGGTCTCCCACTGCCTAGCACTTCCTTATCACACACACTGGACACACCTGGGACAGGGGGTTTGCTCACTGCCTATCTTTAGGTCTTGGGTTGGTGTTGCCATACTGCTAGTTACAGGGTTCTTGGAGGGGGGATTCTGCACACTGCATGTTATAGGGATCCTGAGGCCCGGGGGGGGGGGGGCGATTTTGCACACTGTGTCTGTTATGGAGTTCTGGTCAGGAGTCTACATGCTGCCTGTTATGAGGTTTTTGGGGGAGGGAGAATTCGCCACACTGCTTGCCGTCCCCTAGAGCATGGTGTTAGTTATCCCACTGGGAGTTGTTTTATTCATGTAGAGAACACCCTGTTAAATATGGTGGCTACTAGTCCTGCCTCTTGAAGCATGTTGGTAGGGTATGGGTATTTTGAGGACCTCATAAGGGGCACTCTTTTCTAGAACTCTCCCTGAGTCTCCCTGAGTACACAACAGCAGCAGACTTTTCCTTGACCAATTTTAAAAGGGGTCTTGGGTAGACAAAAAACTGTGAAAAGGTGGTAGGAAGGCACGGATGAGTGTGGGGAAGGGGTTAAAGTTTGTTTACTAACATTTTTGCTGATTCCGAATCTTTAAGCGGCTAGTTATGTTATTTGTAACATCATTGGGATCCTCCTCCTAGAATTCTGTGACTTGACTCCATGAAGGGTGAAGGCAGCCAAGGACTAAGTCTATAGCCCTCCCAAAACCCCCTACATCCTACAGCCCTGTAGGTGAAGTGAATTCACATAGATCTTAGTTTTGTTTGTGATCTCGGGTTCTATTCAGCATCCACCGAAATAAACATCTGATAAGCTCTATGCTCATTAAAATGATGGTATTTTCTGGGACCCTCCTCAAAAAACTTGAACCCTGTGATTGGGCTTCATAGGGGCCCAGAGCGAAGTATTCAGCCCTCATAATACCCCCTACATGCAGCCTTGACAAGGAAGTAAATTTACATAGACCTTCATTTTGCTAATGCTGCCACCTGGTCCCTAGTACAATAAAACTGGTTATCATGTATTAACAGTATTAAAAAATATTAAACTTGACTCACACAGAAAACAAATTGTTAATATTCAGTAAGCACCAATATGCTTTGCATGTGCATCAATGTATTTATGTATTGATTTACTTTACACATATACTGATATGTCCCTGTGTTTCATTTACAGGAGGTGTCACCAGGATGACTGTTTCCTTGGTTGTCATCATGTTTGAGTTGACGGGTGGTCTGGAGTACATTGTCCCATTAATGGCAGCTGCAGTGACCAGTAAATGGGTAGCAGATGCATTTGGAAAAGAAGGCATTTATGAAGCACACATTCACCTAAATGGATACCCATTTCTGGATGTAAAGGATGAGTTCACCCACAGAACGCTGGCAACAGATGTAATGAGGCCTCGCCGTGGTGAGCCGCCACTCTCTGTTCTTACACAGGACAACATGACTGTAGAAGATGTAGAGACCTTAATCAAGGACACTGATTATAACGGTTTTCCAGTTGTGGTATCCAGAGACTCAGAACGTCTCATTGGCTTTGCCCAAAGAAGAGAACTCATAATAGCCATAAGTAAGTTACTGGGTTTGTGTCTGACTTTGTTTTCTATCATTACTTTCTGTGCAAGTTTAAGTTGCGAAAGTACAGCAAATCCATTTAAGATTTAGCACGTGTTTAGGATTTTGGCATACTTAAAAGTTTTGTAGGAAATATTTTGCCAAATTATACAACAAATGCAGGTGTAAGATTGTATATTGAAAGGCAAATGTCCCACTTAACATCTGTCTAGTTAGCAGCTGGAAATACTATATACCGGTAATTCAAATACTGAAGATTATGCTCAGTCTAAATTTCATACAGTAAAATAATGTTTGGCATTTTTGCATGCATATGCTCTCTTTCTCTCTGAAGGGTCTGCCCAAGTCCTTCTCCCATTCACTCCAAAAGGCCGGGGGGGGGGGGTCGTTTGTTCATTTATCAGAAGAGAGCATAATTTGGAGATCAAGTGTGGGTACGGTTGACCCCCTAGGCAAATCCTCTCAAATTCCGTGGCCCTCTACTTACATCTCTTCTGAAACCCATTTGGGACAAGAATGACTGAAGGTGCAGGAGGGTCCAAGGGTCTAAATTAACATTCTCCCATTTACCTCTCAGTTCCGTCAATGAATATATGCTTATGCTTTGCTTCATATGAAGCATTGTAATTCCTAGGCAAATCCTCTCAAATCCTGTGGGCCCTCTATTTACATCTCTTCTGAAACCCATTTGAGACAAGAACGACTGAAGGCGCAGGAGGGTCCAAGGGTCTAAATTAACATTCTCCCATTTACCTCTCAGTTCCGTCAATGAAGCCTACCCCCTCCTACTTATCAGGTCCCCGCTTCTCAGCTGGCGCAGGTTGCCCCACTCACATAGGTCTGCTTTGAAGGGGACCGCATGTAATAGTGGGTTACTAACAACTGGCACCACTGGAGAGGGCCAAGGGGAGAACTCCAGTCATTCCCTGCACTCTCTGAACACCCCCAAGGTCGCCCCAATGATTGGGTGGGTTCTAGTTTCCGGTGTGGTGGGCGCCCTGTTCCAGACAAATGTTTCCAACTGGGTAGGGGTAGCAGCTAGCTCCAGCTGGACCCACCTTTTTGTTTCCCGACAGTTCTGCCACTCGCATACTCTTTGCATGTGAGTGGCTGTCCAGTACAACTTCACATCCAGTAACGCCATTCCGCCTGATTGTTTGGGGCTACATAATAGTTGTGTCCTCAGCCTTGCTCGTTTCTTTTTCCAGATAAATCCCATAAAAGCACTACTTATATCTCGGAAGAATTGCATCGGGATACGAATTGGGAGAGCCTGGAACAAGAATAACAGCTTAGGGAGCATAGACATTTTAATAATGTTAGCCCTGCCCATCCAGCCGCCAGAAATTCAAGTCTAGGATGTTTGAAAGCTGGCTTGGCAGCTGCATGCCGAGATAGGCAATCGAGGTCCTCGCCCACTTGAATGAGAACGATTGTTGCATATTTCTGGTTACTTCCCCGGGAAGTGAGATATTCATGGCCTCTGATTTATCGAAATTAATTTTAAGATAGGAGAGTCTCCCATATATCTCGAACTCCTTCATCAGGACCGGAAGTGTCACTGAGGAGCATGTGATAAAGAATAAGAGATCATCTGCATATGCAGCCACCTTGTGCGTACCATCGACCGAGTCAACCCCCTGTATGTCAGCATTGTCTCTGACTCTGCAGAGGAACGGCTCTAATGACAGGGCAAAAAGTAAGGGGGATAGGGGGCCCCGTTACGGATAAGTACCGGTTCGGAGTAATGGCCATTTATCCTAATCTTGGCTTACGGGGTGGTGTATAGAGCCTCAATGAGTGTTCTCATCCTATCACCCAGGCCTATATGTCTAAGGGTTTCCTGCAGAAAAGGCCATCTCACCCTATCAAAGGCCTTCTCCGCATCCGTAGAAAGCAGCATAGCGGGGATCGCGGTGGTTTTAGCTCTATGTATCTCATTGATGGCACGCATCACATTATCTCTGGCCTCCCTGCCCAACACGAATCCCGTCTGATCGAGCTGCACCACTTGTGCTACTAACCTGGCCAACCTGACAGCCAGAATTTTGGTGTATAATTTCAGATCCGTGTTGAGCAGGGAGATAGGGCGGTAACTCCTGCAGGAAAGTGGGTCTTTTCCTGACTTATAAAAGACTGAGATGTGGGCTTCCAATTCCCTCCCCTAAAATGAGCTGGGGGACTCCAGGTCTGTTATCGTGTTCCAGGCTCTCACCAGGTGAGGACCCAACAGTGAGATGTAAGATTTATAGTCCCTGTCCCTTCCCTGTCGGCGAGAGTTTAATAGCCTCAGCCAACTCCTCTATGCTTATTGGGTCTTCCAGGGACTCCGCTATTTCCTTCGAGATCGATGGCATGCCTGAGTTCTCTATATACTCCCTGACCCTCCCGGGAGCGTCCGCGCCGGCTGACCGCATGCTAGATCATACAGTCCAGCATAATATGACTGAAACTCTATTTTCTCAGAGGTGAGCTGTTTCTACTGAGAGCCATCTAGGATTTCCGATATGTAGTTTTGGGCGTGTTGCTGTTTAAGGGCTCTCGCGAGCATCCCATTTTTTATTCCCATGTTCCTAATATCTACGTTTACATTTTTTTATCACAAACTTTGCCTTTTGCCTTAGCAGGGCATTGAGGGCCTCACGAGCCTGGGTCAGCTCTCCGAGGACTCTCTCCTCCTCCGATTGTTTATGGGACGACTCCAGGCGTCTGACCTGCTCCGAGAGACGTTCTAGTTGGATCATTCTTTCCCTCTTTAGTTTGGATGCCTGGCTAATTAGTATCCCTCTAATCATGCTTTTATGCGCCTCCCACAGCATTAATGGGGACACTTCCCCATTATCATTGTTGTTAAAATACGTTCCTATACCCTCTTTGACCGCTTGGGCGACCACCTCATCTTGCAAGAGGGACTCATTGAGTCTCCACGTCAATGGGGGTGGGGGTCTGTCTGATAGGTTCAGGTCTAAGTCGATAGGGGCACGATCCGAGAAGGAGGTCGGGAGTATCCCACTGTCCGAGGACAAGCCTAGTAGACTGTGTGAGATCCAGAGGTAGTCAATCCTGGAGTAGTCCTGTGAACTTTTGATTAGAAGGAGTAGTCCCTATCTACGGGATTCTGAACATGCCACACGTCCACCAGCTGCATGCTATGTAACTTTTTCTTAAGTGCTCTCAATGCTAAGTGGGACACCACTTCGTTTTTGGCGCGAGGCCGGCCCGGGAGGTGTGTGTGGAAGCGTTTGGCGTGTGTGAGATTGTGAGGAGTGATTTTCAAACTTATGATTGAAGCATTGGAAATCACGGAATTCTCCACCAGATGAATCTGTTTTAAGGCTTTTTGATTTCGTAGATTTGGTAAGCGCATATCCGTTAAGGTGGTGGGCACGTGTGTCAAGATAATATTGTCGATGTGCATGCACCGTGGGATACTTAAAAAAAAATTCTTCTTATCGTTTGAATAAGCTTTGCTCTCCCTTTGCTCTGTGCTTTATAATTATTTATCTAAGTGGGACACCACTGATCTACCCGCGGAAGAATCTATAAGTGGTTCAATGGTCAAATTAAAGTCGCCCCCCAGGATTATTTCCCCTTCTGCTAATTCCTCGATCCTATCCAAAGATTGCTTGAGGAACTGAACTTGCCCTTGGTTGGGGGCGTATATGGACACCAGGGTATAGGTTTTTTGGCCGATGAGGCATTTCACCATTACTATCCTCCCGGCTTCGTCCCCCCAGGATTCCCACAGAGTGAACGGGACCCCCCTCCCTATCATAATCGCTACACCTTTTCTTTTAGCATCTACCGCACAGCTGGTGAACACATGCGGGAACAATCTGCTATTTAGCCGGGGGGTTGCGGACCTTTTGAAATGTGTCTCCTGAATAAAAGCTATTTTTGTCTTGTGTCTCCTCAACTCCTGCCAGAGAATCGTCCTCTTCTCTGAGGAGTTGAGACCCCTTACGTTCACGGTCATATCACAATCGCTACAGCAAGGCCACAGGTTAGTGTTCCCGTTCTGTATCCCTGCCGCCAAACCCCCCGGTAACTAAGTGGGGGGTTGGAGAAAAGGACAGAGGACGGGAAGGGAGGATGGGGGGGCAATGGACTAGAGGGTTGGGGTAGTTTAACGTGGGGTTTGGGGAAGAACAAGAGGGGGGTAACAAAGAAGAAACGGTTTAACTGTGTAGAACTACAAGACTATCAAGTAGTCAACCAGAGGTCGCCTTTAAGGGGACCTTCGTAACTGGTGCTGTTTTACTTTCTTTCTCGCCTCCTCCGGGCCTCCTCCAGGCCGGTTCAACCTAGCACTACTCTCTCCCTTCTGAGGGGGGGGGGGGGCAACGGACTTCCCCAGAGGGGTGCACCAAATATTTAGGGGGGATGGAGGATCAGTACCAGCGACAACAAAAAGGGAGACGCACTATATCTACTGTCTCCTAGTGTTACACCACAAGGCACCACAAGGGGGGGGGGGACAGTGTATGCGAACCGTAATGCAACTCAATCAGTATTCAGGTTGTGTACACTGTGTCCGCTCCGGGGAAAGGCGTGGCCAAGAGACCGCCCGCCCAACAAGAAACACAACTTTTACAACTTAATCTCAGCGACTGTGGTATACTGACATTTGGCACTGACATTAAAAAATGTCATTTTAAAAAAGCAATCAGGTACTAAGCTTTTTGAGAGAATTTTCATGTGGTTTCTCGCAAATAAAAATCTTTCTAAAAAACAACTACTGAATCAAAAGAGACGGGGAGAGGGGCAAGAATACATTTCTCATACTTAGAACCGTGCGGGATGCATTTACCAATGCGATCCAGATACATTTATCTGCTGTTTACATATTATTATACATAGATTTACAGTATATAATATCTTAGGTCAAATCAAGAATCCAGTTTCAAAGATTAATATTGTACCGTAAAATCCAAGAAAAAAAAAGCAAAAAAAGTCCAAACCCCTTCCTCAAATATAACCATTTTATAAACAATCATGGGAAACAATTTGATTCCCAGACAGAATGAAACCCCCTGCCAGTCCTCCTTAAGATCTTCTTTTTTTCATAACTCTTTACTTGCAAATGTAATCGGTTCCCTGGAAGCAAAAAAATCCACGTGTGAGACAAATTGAATGCTGGTCATTGAAAAAAAAATTAATTACTTTTATGATTATAAAATGTAGTATTCCCGACATGCTCTCAATAGGGCTCGGCTATATTTGATGTGTGTACTTCTCTGGTAATTAGGTGGCAATTAGTAATTTTCTTCAGTTATTTTTATCTCTCTCCCTGGTATCACTTCATAATTCCAATTTATGAGGTTTACAGATTTACATAGCCAGAAACTGTAATTACAGAATTTGTGATGGTTAATTACCCATCGTAATGCTTTAATTATGTCATTTTCCATGTTTTTATTGCTTTTATTACATCCTCTTATTATCAGTGTGAGAGTAATGTAGACCCAGCTCATATCATGAAAGGTATTTTACAGACGGCAACAAGATACAATTATATAACCACAATACACCTCTGGTGCTGAAACTCTACCCTACAATCCTCAAAGAGTGACACATAAACAGTGTGAAGAGATCTAAACAGTAATATTTTATTGAATTTCAGTAGATCAATGAATAACACCGTATCTGTTAAAACTTTGTAAAAAAAACATGTGTACAGATGGGGGGCTGCTAAAATAGTATAAAGATTTCAAGTATTATGCGTCCTCCCTCCTAAATATAACGATATTTCAAGTATAAGTGCCGATGTGAACAAAAAAGGATATGTATACAGTTATGTAAATATAAATATAAAGTGCTAAAGTTTCAAGTATGGGTATAGAGTATCCATAGAGTATGGTATAGAGTAGTGGTCCCCGCATCAGGCCCCTCTCGTTCCATGGTGTCTAGCAGTAGGTACAATCTCCTAAGGCAGTGGTGCTAGACACCATGCAATGCATAAGGCCTGCTGTGGGGACCACTGCATACTCTTTACCACGGGGGCTCAACTTTTTACAAGCGCAGGCCACTTAACTGATTTGAAAACTGGCTGCGGGCCACAATAAATAGGTTCAGAATTTTGAATAGCACTCACTGTCTCCACAAACTCAGGACCACATTGCCCGCACCAGCCATTTGTAAATGGCCGGTGTTAGAGAGAGGCGGGGGATGCGTCTGTCAGCGCGTTCGAAGCCGTTGGCCTTAGACGAAGGTTTAGATGACATGATGTCAGCGGCTCTGAGCGTGCTGATTGGACAACGTCTGCGCATGCGCCGTAGGACCAGAAAGAGGTTAGTTGGCATCAGCTATCTGGGGGGTTTCACATAGCAGGGCACCCCTAATCAGGGTTCCACGGGGGAAAGGACCAAAACCCACGATAGTCAAAATCCTGTGTTTTGGTCTACTTTAAGGATAAAAGTGTAAGTGCACTTTCGTGGACTTACCCCGCAGATCAGAGTGCCATTAGACACAAAACTACCTCCTTAATTAAAATTGAAATTAAAGAGTCAGTCTGGGGGGTCCTATTGACATCAGTGGGCACCTCTGTACACCAGGAACTTCTATGTACAAATGCTCCTGTTAATGTCAGTTGGACTGAGGCCAGGCCCACCATGGGCAAACAGCATAATGGGAGCGGATGGAGGTAAATGGGTAGTCTCTTGCCTAATGGCTCTCTGATCTTCAGGCCTGGGTGGTAAGTCCATGAAATTGGACATTCCCAAGTCAGGTAGGGCAACCATGTGCCGGGATGGTGCAACTAGCCCCCTGAGGCTGAAAGGAGGCTTAACTATAGGCGAGGTATATATAGAGTATGTGGATTGGGGGTTAAACAAGCACTGACGTTTGGTTATGGCCCTAATGGTGGATCTGCAGAATGCTGCAGCAAGCTCAATTATCTGAAGTATTTTCAAAAAGAGATTCTCCGTGATCCTCCATGTGAGTTTTGAATCATACAATTATTAACTGAATCTCTTTAATTTTCCATCCGCAATCACTATGTATATATTGTACTGGGTTGTACTTGGCTTTTAGACCCCTTAATCCCCCTGTATCACCTAAAATGGGTCTATCCCTAGCCAGGCTTATGATGATGTTCTGGTACTCCAAGCCTCGCCTCCCATGTCACGATCTAGCTCCAGCCCTGGTCTCACAAGGGTCAAAACCGAGAAACATGTATCCAAAGGTAGGAGTGGACGGTGACATATTTTCAGTACCAGGAACTTCCATGTACAAATGCTCCCATTGGTGTCAGTTGGACTGAGGCCACGCCCACCGTGGGCAAACAGCGCGGTGGGAGCGGGTGGAGGTAAAACAGTAGTCTTTTGCCTGAAGGCTCTTTGATCTTCAGGTCTGTGTGGTAGGTCCATGAAAGTGGACTTTCCTTTTAAGTCCTGGAGGGCATCCATGCTCTGGGATGGTGCAGCTACCCCCCTGAGGCTAAAGGAGGCTTAACTACAGGTGAAACCTGAATATGTGGAATGGTTGAACAAGCACTGCCGTTTGATTATGGCCCTAATGGTGAATCTGCAGATTGCTGCACCAAGCTCAATTACCTACAGTTTTTTTTCAAAAAGAGATTCCCTGAGAGCCTTCATGTAAGTTTGTAAATCATTTTGATTTACAAATTTTGAATTCTCTCACATTTATTACTGTAACTGAATCTCTTTAATATTTCCTTCTGTATTCACTGTATACATATCGTACAGGGTTTGGAATATCCATTCCCAAATGACACCTGTCACCAATGTCCACACATAACCAGCTGGCTGACATGTTATAAATGTCCAGACCTCTTCCAAAGGAGCCAAGCTAACAGAAGACACATACATGGACACCAGGAAGTATTGCCTTAAACCCGCCTATGCACATTAAGAGTAGGAAATGAAAGCCACTAAACTACCTTTAATATGTTTATACTTACATACATTTTTAAAAGTATAAAAGAATAATAAAATTACATAACTCCTCGAGCAGATGGTGAGCTTTATCGGTTTACAGTTCTACTGACCTTGTGTAAATAAGCAGAAAAATATCATCGTTGTTTGTTATTTCACATATCCAGCTGTATTGATTAAAATGCTAAGTAAAGGCCAATTTTTATGCTTCTGCTTCATTTATTAATGTATTAACTGATTCTCTTTCATGATGACTAACACATGTGGTCTGTAGTCACAATATGTTATTTTAATAAATGTGAAAATCTGCATGATATAACCATTTTACCTCAAGCTTCTTTTGTTTGACTCTAATACATGTGGATTACCTTTGAAAAATAAATCAATTTATTGTATCTATTTTACAGAAAATGCCAGACAGAGGCAGGATGGAGTAGTAAGCAACTCAATAATATATTTCACAGAGGATCCACCAGAACTTCCTGCTAACAGCCCTTATCCGCTGAAACTGAGACGCATTCTCAACCTCAGCCCCTTCACCGTCACCGACCACACCCCTATGGAGACCGTAGTGGATATCTTTAGGAAACTTGGACTGAGGCAATGTCTTGTCACTCGTAGTGGGTATGTATGTTTTTATTTGTCTGCTTTTTTTGTTTCAGTTTATAATGACTGTTCACCTAATCTATGATCAGGCTTTTGCTTTTAGTGCTACGTTAATGCTTTCACTTGTCACTTCTAGTAAATTACTATTATTAGTTATGATCACCCCTACCCATATCTTTGAGATCATTCAACTTTTGAGACATATTTAGTAGACGTAGTGGTGTTTCAAAAGACTATTGCACACAATTTAATACCTAGTCTACTGGATTGATTTTCCCTGTGTTCCTTTAATTAGACATCCATGGCCAACAATATGAAGTTTAGCCTAGAGCACATGTACTCAACCCTCCTCCTCAAGGGCCACCAACAGACCAGGCTTTGCAGATCTCCACACTGATGCACAGGTGATGTAAGAGGCCGATTCATTAATAGCGCCAGGTAGCGACAGATGAGCGCCAGTAGCGTGATTTTCACAGCGCCAGCTAGTATTCGCTGTGCTTGGCCGGGGTTTGCTTGTTGACAGCGACTCAGTCGGTGTGCGGTAATGTTGAATATGGGCTTAGGGGTCGCTGTTTCACAGGTTCAGCGTTGTATGGGTGCGCCTGACAGCGAATGGCCAGAGCGAACGGCTTGCTGCAGATTCATTATCAAATCACGCTCCGAATTTTTTCGCGCTGTGAATTCCTTGTTTAAACCCCAGAGCGCTGGCGGCGATGGATTTAAAATAGTTTTTAACCCCCAAACAACCATATTTTTTGATTGTAAAATTATACAAGTTTTTATAAACATTTTGTAATATGAATACATTAATATCAGACCTGTAATATCAATTCTGCACAAAATCATTTTTTTTTTTTTTTACCTTAAAAAAAAATCCTAACATTGCAGAAGTGGTCACAGAATTTTTGACATTAAAAAAAAAACATTAATAGCAAGTAATTATGATTAATTAAAGATTGCTCCATTGAAATGCATTGAACATCGCCAGGGAGCGACAGGTCATACCTGGCGCTGTGATGTGATTAGCAGCGGCGCTGTTCGTTGCAGTCGGCTACATGATGAATCCCGCGCTAGCTGCCGCTCTCGCCGGCGCTAGCCTCATTTAGCTTGATAAATGCGTCATTGTGGCCGACGCCGGGCGTACTTGAGTCGGTAGCCGCCGTTAGCTGGCGGGACCTGGCGCTCGTCAGACACTACCTGGCGCTATCGCTTGATGAATAAGGGCATAATTAAAGATTGCTCCATTGAAATGCATTGAACATCGCCAGGGAGCGACAGGTCATACCTGGCGCTGTGATGGGATTAGCAGCGGCGCTGTTCGTTGCAGTCGGCTACATGATGAATCCCGCGCTAGCTGTCGCTCTCGCCGGCGCTAGCCTCATTTAGCTTGATAAATGCGTCATTGTGGCCGACGCCGGGCGTACTTGAGTCGGTAGCCGCCGTTAGCTGGCGGGACCTGGCGCTCGTCAGACACTACCTGGCGCTATCGCTTGATGAATAAGGGCATTATAGTTCTCAGACAGAACTGTAGATTCAGCACTAATTACATCATATGTAAATCAGTGTGGAGAGATGCAAACCTGGCCTGTTGGAGGAGGGTTGAGCACCTATGGCTTAGAGTATTGATAAATGCAAGACCAGATCAAGTTTGGTGGAGTTGCCTGGCCAGAAAATCCAGTAGAGGCCCTCATAAGTAACTTTTGATTAATTGCTGCCCTTGTTAACAAATGGTGGAGGTTTCTCCCCTTTAATACAGTCCTAGATAAATGTATTAAACCTTCTAATGCCAGCTACGTAAAATTTACTGCCACTCCCCTGACCCATCAATCCATCCGTCCGGGTCTTCTCTTCACTGGGAGGGGGCTCCTATCACCGCCTGAGCTCTTCAGTCTCTTCAGGAAAGGCCCGACAGCCCCCCCACTTCTACCATCGCTGTTGTAGCCACTAGCCCCATCTCCCCATGTAGCCCCATCTAGGGCCAAATTATGTCATCTCGCTGATGCCAGATGCAGTGATTGCTGGTGAGAGGGGCAGGGGATCCTCTGATCCCCTGCCTCCCCACCCCCCCCTCCAGCGATAGCCACATCTGATATCTTATAAAGTGCTCTTCTCAGTTTGTCACCTGGGCAGGAACGGGGGGGCTACTGATACATATGGGGTATCAATATCACTCTCTTGTCTTGTACCTTTAATAGAGGGCTTTTAGATCTCTTTAATCCCCCTATAGTGCCTAACACAGGTCTATCCCTAACTAGGGCTCTTATTTATCAAGGGCTAGCGCCAGGTAGTGTCTGACTAGCGCCAGGTAGCGCCAGCTATCGGCGGCTACCGACTCCAGAACGCCAGGCGGCGGACACAATCACGCATTTATCACGCTAAATGAGGCTAGCGCCGGCGAGAGTGTCAGCTAGCGCGGGATTCATCATGTAGCCGACTGCAACGAACAGCGCCGCTACTAATCCCATCACAGCGCCAGGTATGACCTGTCGCTCCCTGGCGCTCTCCAATGCATTTCAATGGAGCAATCTTTAAATATTCATAATTAATTGATTTTAATTTTTTTTTTTTTTTTTTTTTTTAACTGTCAAAAATTCTGTGACCACTACGGCAATGTTAGATATTTTTTTTAAGGTAAAAAAAAATAAAAAGAAAATTTGTGCAGAATTGATATTACAGGTCTGATATTAATGTATTCATATTACAAAATGTTTAGAAAAACTTGTTTAATTTTTTAAACAAAAAATATGGTTGTTTGGGGGTTAAAAACTACTTTTAAGCCATCGCCGCCAGCGCTCTGGGGTTTAAACAAGCATTTCACAGCGCGAGAATTTTTTGAGCGTGATTTGTTAATGAATATGCTGGGAGCCGTTCGCTCTGGCCATTCGCTGTCAGGCGCACCCATACAGCGCGGAACCTGTGAAACAGCGACTCCTAACCCCGTATTCAACATTACCGCACACCGACTGAGTCGCTGTCAACAAGCGAACAACGGCCAAGCACAGCGAATACTAGCGGGCGCTGTGAAAATCACGCTACTGGCGCTCATCTGTCGCTACCTGGCGCTATTAATGAATCGGCCTCTAGGTGTAAGATGATGTTCTTGCACTCCAAGCCTCACCCCATGTCACTATCTAACTCCAGCCATGTGATTACAAGGGTCAAAAGCCCAAACACATGTCCACAGGTAGGAGTGGATGGTGACATCATTTTTTATATGCTTTACCAGAGCTTTGTGTTTAGTTTTGTGTTATGAGTTTTAGTTTTGAGATGTAAAGGGATAATTTGCAAGGGCTCAACTACTGCAAGGGATTCTGGGAGCAATTCCAATATACTTGGCTTGTTTGCCCCATGCAGATACTTCCTGTTTTGGCAAAGCATTTTTTGCCATGATCAGTATAAGTTGCTGTACAAAAATGGATGACATTTTGGAATGGAAGTGACATAAGCAATTTAAGTCTTAGAAAGTGCACCATGACTGTCCAGCTCCTCAGATTCACTATCAAGCATGACTAAAGAAATGCCAGCCATCATACAGTACAGTATGTACATACACCAATGGTTAAGTAACAATATTATTTATTTATTTATAATTTGTACCTTGTTAAATTTTGGAGTTTTAGGTCAGGAGGTAGGAAGCGAATAAATGACGTCTGCTTGTGTGCTTGGAGACGATACCTGATATTTACAATTGATTTTTATTTGCAACATTCAGTGATCAACTGGCATTTAAAAATTAAAGGAAGTATGAGAGCAAGAAAGAAAGTTTATATTTACACTTTCATATCCAACAAGTCTCAGCAATGATCAGCTGTACAATCCCCCATCCCTTACAGCATTGAACAATACTAGGAAAAGATTCTTAGACCTCATTGTAATGTGTAATATTGGGAAGGAAACTGGAAAGACTGCATGCAGATACCAAGTATGTTATCTGTAGGCTGATGGGAAACATCATCTTCTATTGCACAGTACATGTAAGATACTGGCGCTGCATGCCTCAAATACTACTAATAAAGGGTGAGAGCTGCATAGTAGGTCCCTGATGGGGGTACATGTTGGGCTTAGTAGTTGACGTCTGTATCATTCAAGATGTAGAGGTGTATTTATGTATATAAAACTGTTAGAAATCAAATTGTTCGGACAAACATACTTTTCCTTCCCACAATGGGGACATTGTGAACACTTCCCCCCCAAACCAATTCATACCACCTATCAGTTGATGGTGGCCACTACTAATAAGGCATATTAGAAAATGGTCTTTGTGACCAAACCTCTACCTCGTGTCCCCGTTCAGCGTCTCTGTCACCAAGATCATGCAGTATGTTTCAGTTAATACAGCTCTATATTGCCCTGACCGACTGCAGGGCCCCTTCACTACCTCCAGTGGACAGAACTCTACCAGCTCATAGCAATGCCACCAGCTCTGTTTGATAGTCAGTGGGATTATATCAGGCCAGAAGCCAGCTCAGTAGCATGTAGTTAAAATAAGTAACATGGACAAATAGATTTACTGATTAATATAATAGAACAGCCCAAAATTAAGTTGTATATAATCACTTTAAGAGAACACTAGACATACAATGATTAGATGCAATACAGGTCAGAAGGACAATTCCAAGTGGGTAAGTTACAATCAGAATTAGCAGAGAAAATATATGTCAGAGATAGGTGACCATTTCCTTACAGCTGGGTTATCAGAGGGTATTTTAGATGAGATCTTTGTTTACAGATATGAGTAGGTCAGAGGGGTGATATTTTCCATCATATGCCTAACAGTCTTTCTTGTTTACTGTGGCATAGAGATACTTTATACAATAGGTATATGGCTATACACTGGGACTCATAGACTACACAGTACACAGTGTACAATGAGTGGTCTAAAAGTGCTTCAATGTTTTCAGATGCAGAAGTGACTAGTAAAGGTTATTAACACCATTTCCTAAATACCTCTGCACACCCAGGTCCCAATTTATCATCACATAAATTGTTGCCATAAAAAACAGTATCTCACTCCCTTGGGAAACATTTTAATTAAAAAGGAAATATTGTTTTCTTCCGAAATTTCCAGAAATGCCACCGATGACCCGCCACATCCTAGTGTTGCCTTTCACAGTGCACGTCTAATGCATGCAGTCATTTCCACACCACATCTGCTCGGTTTTGCAGAAACCAAATGGAAATGAGAAATAGCACACAGAGTGTTACTCTTCTGGTTTCTCGCTGTTTTATGGAAGCATAGAGACAGATTTTGTGTGATTTACAGGGGCCACAGACACAGTAAAGTAGAATGTACCAAACTGTCTTGTACTGATCTTTATGGGTTTCCCTGGTTATTTTCTGCAGGAGGCTTCTGGGTATTATAACAAAAAAGGATGTGTTGAGGCACATGGCTCAAATGGCTAATCAAGACCCCGAATCAATCATGTTTAACTAGACTATACAATCCTTCTGTGGGGAAACACTGAGCAGAATCTCTTGACAATAATGAAAGCTTTTATTCCGTCATCCTAACATGAGCAGAAGCTGGCACCTTGCAGAGACTGGCGTGAAGAAACTGTTGATTTACAGTAACTTGGATACCAGGTCACAGATGAGATACATACAAGATGTATCTGAAATAAGAATGAAAAATGGTAAAACTGTACAGTATTCTGCTGCTTTATAGTAATCTGTGCTCTTTTCAATCACTTTATCTTGCACAGTATTTTTCTTCAATTACAATATATGTTAGTATGCGGCATCCTCATAAAGCCTAAATTATTTTTAATTAAGAATTCAAACAAAGAGGTAACTAAAAATGTGGTTCTACCTCTACAAATTCTACAGTCTGCATACTGTAGAAGTTATGTCACAAGCAGATCAAAGTGAAAACATAAAAGGGTAATTTAGGCAACAATGTTATTTTTTCATGTTATCATGTAGCACAAAGAGAAACATGAATTTCAGGTGTTGTGTCCATCCCTATTTGGGGCGCCCTGCTATGTGAAACCCCCAGGATCGTCCAGGAAACTCAGCTTTTCCTGTGCCCCACGTGGGGCATTCTACATTTTGCTTGCACTCAGTGGCTGTGTGGCTAGCAGAGCCGAAAGGATCCAAGCGAGGCCAGCACACTGCTGGCCACATCCTCACTCACCTCTAGCTGTGGGCATGCCCACGCTGACCATTCGGAAAGACCTACTGTTGGCACTTGAGGTATAGTGAGGATGCAGCCATGGCTCCAGGAACAGGTCAGTGGATCTGGCGATCCAGGGGGTCTCACACAGCAGGGCATCTAAATTGGGGAAGCCATTGGGAGTGCGACTCAAACAGCCTCTGATGTTCCCCTTTACTCATTCTTTATATATTAGCATTTAGCTCTGTTTGTCTAGAGCAGTGGTTCCCAACCCTGTCCTCAAGGCACACCAACAGGCCAGGTTTTGCAGATCTCCACAAAGATGCACAGGTGGAGTAATTAGTGCAGCTGCAGAGCAATAGAGCTGGCTATTTGGAGATCCAAAAAACATGACATGTTGGTGTGCCTTGAGGACAGGGTTGGGAACCACTGGTCTAGAGCCTCGCTATTTGATTCACTGACCAAGATCGAAATGTGACTAATTATTTTTGCTCTGGCCTTGATTTGAAAATATATCCAATGGAAAAGGGGCATCAGATACACATGACTCAATAGAGGGAAACATAGGCGGTCGATTCAGTAAGAATTGAAACAATTCTCTTGGGAGTAAAATTCACTTTAGGTGAAAAAAGTGTGAGTATTTCAATGTTGCTGAATCACCAGCTAGGAAGACAGTGTAAAAATAGAGGCATATTTTACACCAAAAACTTGCACTAGAGTAAGAAAAGCACTGACATCCCCTCCAGTGGTCCACGTTCTGGAGGATTTGAGGGTCAAAACTCTCATAGGTAACTTCAAAACACACAGCGAGATAAAGGAATGAGACTATAAATCATGGGTGCACAACATTTTTTGGTCTAAGGGTCGCAGTGTTCCACTTCAAGGGACCGCAATAAAAAAGTTTTCTGCAGGAAAGATGTACACTTAAAGCATTATAGAATCTATTATGTTTATGCAGATGTGAGCAGAGGTGAGATGGTTAGTGGAGAGTAAATAGGAGGTGGGAAAAGGTGACATGGGAAGAGGTGAAGCAGGAAGGGCTGAGGTGGGAGGAAGTGGGCAGGGGTGTGGTAGGAAGAGATGGACAGGGGTTAGGTGGGGCAATAAGTGATGTGGGTTAAAATCAGGTAGGAACAAGTGTCCACATCTGACGGCAGTGCGGGCCACTGGTTGTGCATCCCTGCTATAAATGAATGCTAGTGTCATGTCTCACTTTGGCTTGGTTCAAGAAATTCTTCTTGAATATTACCATAGAAATCAGGATCTTTTAAAGTGGACCAAAACCTGGGAATCTGAATATTCTGGGTTTTGGCCTGAGCATGCTGACTGGCTGCATGACTGCGCATGCTCCTTTTGATTAGTTTCAGTTAAGTTGTACTGGGGATCCGGGGGTTTCACACAGCAGGGTTTCCCAAATTGGAATGCCCTGGGAGCAAGGACCAAAAGCCGAAATAGTCAAATTCCCAGGTTTTGGTCCAATTTGGCATACCCTGCTGTGTGAAACCCCCCGGATCCCCAGAACAACTTAACTGACCACCAATCAAAAGGAGCATGTGCAGTCGTGCAACCAATTAACGGCTTATCTTAGCTGCTGAAAGGTCTCGACGGCTAAGGGCCGAATGAAGCTGAGTGCGCCGATGGCCACATCCCTACTAGCCTCTAGCTGGAGGCATGCATGCATCAGCCATTCACCAATGCTTGACACGGCGCACATCTGGCTAAAGGCATGGGAAAAGCGTGGCATGTGAACACCTCATTGTATCGGCAAATAGGTACAATTTACAGGGGATCCTGGGGGTTGCCCCAGAGAGAGGCAATCAGGCAGCCCTGGAATCTTATAGACTCCAGGGCTGCTTTTGGTCCACTCCAATGCTTTACTTAAATATTCATTTTTCAATAATTATTCATATATCTCAATATAAATCATGATTCAATATAATACATGGTGAAACAGGTGATGTTAAAGGCACGTGTTACACCTAAAACTTTCACTACAGCAATGTATTAGTAGCAGCTGATCATAATTATTACAATCTAGATATTTTCACCTATCCAGGTGGTAAAACGTTTTTTCACTATCCTGGTGATAGGTCCTTGCCCTTGGGGCATATTGATTCGGATGTAATGTGCTGCAGGTCCAGCTCACCAAGTGTGATAAAACATAACATTTAATGTAACATTTTAAAATATAGCATGACCTGTGTGGAGTGAATATCCTGGGCTCCCCATTCAAAGGTAACGCGTTTCGGGGTTACCTCACCCCTTAATCCTACCTTGATTCGGATGCCCTGCGGTGTGAAAGCCCCCAGATCACGTACACAACTCACCTTTCCACAAGGTATTTATGCTGTGCATACTAAAGCATTGTTTTGAACACAGCGCTGGCATAGGGAGCAGCCACATCCTCTTGTGGTGTTCTCGCCCCCGGCCTATCATATAATAGCTAGGCATGGTCTCATCTGCAGGGAGGCTAAGGTTGCAGCCATGGACCAAGAGTTCGGTGTGGGAGCACTGAAAATGTAAGTGAATGAGGGCCTGTCTGGGGGGCGCACACACTAGGGCATCCCAAATCTTTTAGACTCCAAGGCTGACTTAGAGGTGATAGGTCCACTTTAAAGTGAACCAAAACCCTGGATTTTGACTATCCAGTGTTTTGGTTCTTGTCCCCAGAGCACCCCGATCAGGGGAGCCCCACTGTGTGAAACCCCCCTGGTTTCTCAAATACACTCACCTCTTCCCGGTCCAACGACGCATGCACTCATCCAATCAGCGCGCTCGGATCCGCTTGAGCCCCTTCATCAAGAAGCTCGTCTAATAGGATCAGATCCCAGGACGCTGATGGCCGCATCCCCCGCTACCCTCTAACAGGGAGCGTGCCCGTGCAGGCCATTCACAAATGCCTTGTGCTGGCACGCACCCTGCTAGAGGGATAGCGGGGATCCGGATGCCCCGGGGGGGGGGGGGGGGGGGGAATCAATCGTTCTCCGTGGGTTTTGTTCCACTTTAAATGTTAATAGCCTACATTTGAGCACTTTATTCATCTCATTGAATCAAGCCTTTACACATAATACTTATATTAAACCTAAAACAGAAAGTTAAGGGAAGTTTCTTGGATCAAGCCTTATAAAACAAACTCCGACATACAAGTTTTTTGCCAAAATGACAGCTAGGGCAAAAAGCCAACCCTGCAATGCTTGCAATATGTTATGGTGGCACTTGGCAGACTCCAGCAGATCCTCTTTCTGGCCTGGTAAGCCTCTATAGCTAATAGAGGCATTCATATACCAGATTAATTATTGTTTAAAATGTTTATATTAATATTACCTATTAAATGCTTGGGAGTCTAAGGTCATGAGTATATATGTGGCTGCAAATTTCGTTTTAGAAATGTTTATGACTGCACTATGCTAATTAAAAGGCTGATATTTAAATATTGGTAGATTGGTTGTGTAAATAATAGTGTGTTCATTGCTACAAAAATTCAGCTGCACCAAGATCATTGCTTCCTAAAAATGTATATATGCAGGTCACAAAATGATGATGTACATTTGTGAAACTGTTTTACCTACATTTTGTGTTATTAACTTCTTTTTAACTTATTTTAAGTTCATGAGTGCAACTGAGGATGTGTGTTTGAGTGCAAAGAGCATACAAAAAGTTCCAACTAAAGAGGTTTGTTAATTGCATTATTGGCATAAGAAGAATTTATATCAAAGTCTTTGTTGCTCAACATGTGTCCCTCAGGGACCTATGTTTACTACAGTAGATGACCCCCAATCTAACACTGATACTGTTCCTGGCAACGCAGTGAGCCCATGCCATCAAGGTCCTCTTTTGGCAATGCCAGTGTGCCCTTAATGTTGCCACCGAAATGGGGCTCTATCTGTATTTAACAACAGGACAAAGGGACCTTTGCCAATCAGCTCTAGTATTTAATTGAAGAAGGTTGTCAGTTCATAGGGAGGTTATGTTCTGCACACACAGACAGTGTGGTTGAAGGTGCCAGCTGGTGCTGACTAGAATGAGCAGAATTTGGCAAGAAGGGGTGCAATTTAAGCCGGACCTTCATCCTAAATAAGAACATATCTTATATGTTTCCCCCACCCTGTACATAGAGATTGCCCACATTAAAAATCATACCTTACCTGAATTTACTGAATTTTCTAAACCTTTAAACATCCAAGATGGCGGCCTATGGATTCTCAGGCTGCCTGCGGACAGGAAGTGTTTTCTGGCTGTGCCGCTCTGCATTCTGGGATTGCTGTCCTTTTGCTGACCCCAGTGCTGCTCTGTCTGTGCAAATCAAGGATATAACCCGCTCCCCCTGCACCCCCCCCCCCGCCTCTCTTCAATATGTGATGCTTCTGAGACAAGATGGTGGCGCCCTAGAGTCCTGGACAGAGTTACAGCCCAGCGGGGGAAAGATTAATAAGTGACTAAAAACTAAAATATGCCGAAGGTCCGGTATAAGGGTTGGGGGGGGGGGTCCAGGTATTTGATACAAAGATAGTGTGGTTGAAGGTGGCAGTTCTGTGAATGACCCCAGTCCAAGTTGTCCACCGCTGATCTACGTGTTTCCCCTCATTAACCTGCTTCCTGTGGTCACAATGCAAATTACATTATAGACTAATTATAGAGAGATTCACAATAATGTGGACGCCATGATGTCTATGATGTCTAAATGTTTGTCTGTAGATGAAATGGTCAGCCATATTCATGAGCTTGTCTAATGTAGGAGCAGTGTAATTTGTTTTATGACAGCCACATAGATTCACAAAATGAAAGATGGATAAAAAAATAGAACTTGAGCAGTATAAAAAAATTTATATTTCACACATTTTGAGGAGGGCAGCCTAACGTAATCACACTTAACTTTTATTATGTAAAATACTGAGTGTTAATACCTGGAAACCCACTGAGGCAAAAGGCACATGATCCTATTTTGTGCAGTAATGGTCGTGGAACTGATGCTCTAAAGATAAATTGTGCTTTTACCATTTACTGCACTTCCAACAGTTGCACATGTCTTATCCAAGTGTTTACAACAATATAGTATTTAATATCAAACTGAAAGTATTTGTATATCTGCAATAGTATTTTGAATAAAGATACTGAATAAGCAAAGCTGCGTGGAGGCTTCCTTTATTAAGTGGTCTTGCTTGGCAAGATCACTTATTGTTCTTGCTGATATATTATTAAGTGGTCTTGCTTGGCAAGATCACTTATTGTTCTTGCTGATATATTATTTTTATTCTTATTCCAAGCATTTTTGCACTGTAACTCCTCCCACAGTTTTGACACTACATAGACCATAATATACCAAAACGTGCGGATCGTTCCCGAATGGTGTGCTTATATTTTGTGGAACGTTTCGCCAAACGGTTTCTGAAATATTGGCGTTTTCCTGGCGCAATTTTCCCATAGGAATGAATGGGAGGTATTTTCAAAGCTAGAGTGGGAGATGCGTGTGAAATGAAAAATCAGGACATGATTTCTAAACTGCGACCTCTCCCTCATTTTTAATCCCACCTACACAAATCTTATATCAAAACGTTCAGCTATCCCTGCTGCCGCTAAAAATGTCCAAGGCTAAGCCATAGCCCTAACAGATTTCACAATATGACCTTTTGTTTGCAACTCTCACCTCCCATTGACATTCATTGAAACTCCACTCTAGACACCACAAATTTGAATGGCAATTTCTAAACTGCGACTGTGCCTTCATTTTTAATATTTCAGAGACAGGTTATGCACCACATTATAGGTCTTCTTCTTGTGATTCTTACAGTATAAAGCTCTTTGCTGTAGGATGTATACTTTTTAAGCTACAGTCATTTGAATATGGCAACCACCAGTGCATTAGAAATGTGTTTTAATGTGCATTCTCAGTTTACCTCAGAGTGAGTTTCCATAGCAACACAGCTGCAGCCTGGCTCGTTACACCAAGTCTCAGGAAACTCCCCTTAAAGGAGCAGTATCGCGAAATTGGCATTAAAAAAGATAAATAATTAAATAGCCACACAATAGCTTCTAACATGTCTATAAATAATCTGGCAATAGAAAAAAGAAGAATGCTTACTATCTTTACTCAAAACAATCCATACAGTTACTCTGCCTACTCCATATAGTTACTGTGCTCAGTCAAACCTTTCCACAGTTACTCCAGCGACTCCAACCACACAACAGTTACTCAAGTCACTCCACCCAGATACTCCGCCCACTCCACCCAGTTACTCTGCCCATTCCACCCAGTTACTCATCCGCCCACTTCACCCAGTTACTCCGCCCACTCCACCCAGATGCTCCGCCCACTCCACCCAGTTACCCCACCCACTCCACCCAGTTACTCCGCCCACTCCACCCAGTTACTCCGCCCACTCCACCCAGTTACTCCGCCCACTCCACCCAGTTACTCTAGCCACACCACCCAGTTACTCCGCCCACTCCACCCACACAACAGTTACTCAAGTCACTCCACCCAGTTACTCCGCCCACTCCAACCACACAACAGTTACTCAAGTCACTCCACCCAGTTACTCCACTCACTCCACCCACACAACAGTTACTCCGCCCACTTCACCCAGTTACTCTGCCCACTCCACCCAGTTACTCCACCCACTCCACCCAGTTACCCCGCCCACTCCACCCAGTTACTCCGCCCACTCCACCCAGTTACTCCGCCCACTCCACCCAGTTACTCCACCCACTCCACCCACTCCACCCAGTTACTCCGCCCGCTCGACCCAGTTACTCTGCCCACTCCACCCAGTTACTCCACCCACTCCACCCAGTTACTCCGCCCACTCCACCCAGTTACTCCGCCCACTCCACCCAGTTACTCCGCCCACTCCACCCAGTTACTCCACCCACTCCACCCACTCCACCCAGTTACTCCGCCCGCTCGACCCAGTTACTCTGCCCGCTCCAGTTGTAGAGAACTGGCGGAGGCAAGACCACTTCACGCAATTTCCCCGGAAATTGCACTTTGTCTAGTTATTATTATTATTCCAAGCATTTTTGCACTGTAACTCCTCCCACAGTTTTGACACTACATAGACCATAATATACCAAAACGTGCGGATCGTTCCCGAATGGTGTGCTTATATTTTGTGGAACGTTTCGCCAAACGGTTTCCGAAATATTGGCGTTTTTCTGGCGCAATTTTCCCATAGGAATGAATGGGAGGAATGTTCAAAAGCTAGAGTGGAAACTGAGTTTGGAGTCAAAAGTCAGGACATGATTTCTAAACTGCGACCTCTCCCTCATTTTTAATCCCACCTACACAAATCTTATATCAAAACGTTCAGCTATCTCTGCTGCCGCTAAAAATGTCCAAGGCTAAGCCATAGCCCGAACAGTTTTCACAATATGACCTTTTGTTTGCAACTCACACCTCCCATTGACATTCATTGAAACTCCACTCTAGACACCATGAATTTGAATGGCAATTTCTAAACTGCGACTGTGCCTTCATTTTTAATATTTCAGAGACATGCTATACATTGTTCGCCTAGCTCTTGTGATTCTTACAGTATAAAGCTCTTTGCTGTAGGATGTATACTTTTTAAGCTACAGTCATTTGAATATGGCAACCACCAGTGCATTAGAAATGTGTTTTAATGTGCATTCTCAGTTTACCTCAGAGTGAGTTTCCATAGCAACACAGCTGCAGCCTGGCTCCTTACAGCTGCTCCGCCCACACACCCAGTCTCAGGAAGACTCCCCTTAAAGGAGCAGTATCGCGAAATTTGCATTGAAAAAGATAAATAATTAAATAGCCACACAATAGCTTCTAACATGTCTATAAATAATCTGGCAATAGAAAAAAGAAGAATGCTTATTATCTTTACTCAAAACAATCCATACAGTTACTCTGCCTACTCCATATAGTTACTCTGCTCAGTCAAACCTTTCCACAGTTACTCCAGTGACTCCAACCACACAACAGTTACTCAAGTCACTCCACCCAGTTACTCAAGACACTCCACCCAGATACTCTGCCCACTCCACCCAGTTACTCCGCCCACTCCACTCAGTTACTCCGCCCACTGCACCCAGTTACTCCACCCACTCTGCCCACTCCACCCAGTTACTCCGCCCATTCCACCCAGTTACTCCGCCCACGTCACCCAGTTACTCCGCACACTTCACCCAGTTACTCCGCCCACTTCACCCAGTTACTCCGCCCACTCCACCCAGTTACCCCGCCCACTCCACCCAGTTACCACGCCCACTCCACCCAGTTACTCCGCCCACTCCACCCAGTTACTCCGCCCACTCCACCCAGTTACTCCAGTCACCCCACCCAGTTACTCCGCCCACTCCACCCACACAACAGTGACTCAAGTCACTCCACCCAGTTACTCCGCCCACTCCACCCAGTTACTCCACCCACTCCACCCAGTTACTCCGCCCACTCCACCCAGTTACTCTGCCCACTCCAGTTGTAGAGAACTGGTGGAGGCAAGACCACTTCACGCAATTTCCCTGGAAATTGCACTTTGTCTAGTTCTAATTGTAGTCAAAATGCAATCAGCCTCTCCACTTTTAACCAGACTAATGTTAAAACATTGACTTTTGATCTGGGGTCAATTTGGGATGCCCCACAGCAGAGAACTGCTAAATTCAGCATACTTACATCTGCAGAATCCCCTGCAGTCAGATTTAGCACCAGAAGTGTCCACGGCAGCATCCTCACATAACAGTAAACACATACATTTCAAATATAAAATTATATAAAACATTACTCTTCCCCCCAGATTTACATTATGGGTTAAAAATGGTTATGTCATTTCTTCTCTGTAACTTGATACAATCTTTGTATCTTCCATTTCCACTTCTCAGACTCATTTCCTTTCTTTTTTCCTCCCACTCCTAAAATTATTCTTCAGTCTTATTTCTTTGTTATGGTTGCATGATGTTCTAACATCCTGGCATTTGTATTGCCAACTGGGCAAGAGATATATTTCACAGATTTGGATGCCTTTTTAAAGATGCTTTATTAAGAAATTCATTTGATCAAATGCATTTAGGTGATTTGAAGTATACTTTTGAATCAACTGTAACCAAAAAAGTGGATTAACAGTCAAAAATGACTTAAACCAGACCAACACAACAAACAGTGCTCACATGTATCCCTCCCCAGGGCAATTTAGATAAAAATTAATTTACCTTTTTCTATCTCCTGCTGCAGTCAATTTTAGAAACAAAATGGTGGCTCGTGCATTTGCAGGCCCCCTGCAAACAGGAAGTGCTGCTGGGCTTCCTGTTACTGTGCATTGTATCCAGACAGCAGCATGGCTGAGATGCTGGGAGAGGAAACTCCAGCCTCTACCTTTCTTTTCCAACTGTGCCAGGCTGTTGGTCCAGTTTAAATACTTCTACAAACAAATATACTTCACTGTGAATATGTAGCATCTTCAACCTGAGGAGCAACAGTACTTGTGTAGAGAATCCCAATCGGCAATCCACAGAGTCTCCCACTGGACTTGTGTTAAGCTTCTGTCTGACCCCAGAGGTTTAGTTTTATACTCCTGTCTTTATCACTGACCACTTTATCACTGAGGCCAGATGTCTTGAAACCAAGCAAATATCATAATAGGATACAGTTATTAGCAGATTGGATGTTCTGTGTCCTTCAGCAAAGTAAATCAGGGTAAACAGATTCCTCAACAAAGCAAACTACTCATGTAGTGGGTCGACTTTAGGCTAAGATGGTTCTGAGCAGCAATTTTGTATCCCTGACCATTTTTACCACATCATCCCACCGGGAACACAAGAGACTCCAAGAGAAATGCCCCATGGGAATGTATTTCCAAGAACTTTCCTAGGTTAATGTGGATTTTTAATATTAGTCCAATTCTGAGTTCCATGATTTAGATCATGCCCTTCCTAAGTCTGCCCAATGCCAAATTTCTATGTATGTACAGAAAGCCACAAAGTATGGTATACTGTAACTAGTGAGCATAATGCTACATTTCTATTATGTTTCTGTAAGCAGTTGTTATTTTTAAAAGTCTTTCATTTAGGTTTGGCGGTGGGCCTGGGAGGATCAACCTCCTCAGCCTCAATGGGAAGGAACTCCAACCACATCTAGTGACTCACACGGCTCTGAACTTTTACTCCTTTTTCTTCATAATTTATAGTTTCAATCATATTTATTGATAAAGAAACAAAACGATGGATGGACTTTGCTTTTTTATGTGCGGCGGCCGTGGGAGACTGGGAGGACGACGCAGGTGCCTGGTTAAGGTAAGGGTTTTTTTTTGGTAACCCCCCCCATCCTGCCTCAGCGCCAGGGTAGCATGGCAGGGCGGGGGGTCCTTTTTAACTGAACTTCCACTTTAAAGTCATATTTTAGGCAAAGACAATTGTTACACCATTGTGTCGGACTATGTTTGGCACTGTCCTTGTCTTTACACTTTTAAATTGAAGAAGAAATAGCAGAGATAATGAGGTTTACATTTTCGCCTTATGACTTCTCTTCTAAAGCAAGTGGGTGTGGCTCTTGGCTCTGTGATGCTGCATAATAATCAGCAATATGGATGGGGTATGCAAGAGCCTGAGAACTTGCTTAAGACACCTTGACTATACTCCTTCCCTTTCTACCTGTTACTAGGCCAATTTGGAGCCTAGACCAGCACCCCTAGATGTGCATGTGCACTTCTAGACATGCATGCACCCAATCCCAAATGACCATGCTTGCATGCCCAGCTGTCAGTAGAGTGCATTCCCCCTCCTGCCTGCTGATGAGTCTTGAGTCGGGTCTTTGGTGGTGCAGGTGCGTATGGGCGGCCATCTGCAGGGCACAGGCCAGGAGAAGTTTGAGAGCAGGGAGGGTAACGGCGGCTGCTCCCAGCAATAGTCTGGAGGAAAGAGAGAGAAGAGGGGGGGCGACAGCTGCTCTCGCTCCTGGCTGGAAGGAGAGAGGCAAGGAAAGTGGCAGCTTGAGGAGGGGGGAGTGGCAGGGCCCGCTCCCGGCACCGGTTGGGAGGAGAGAAGTGGGGAACAGAGAGGTGGGGTGTGGCAGCTGTTGTGCACACCGTACGGGGGGTGGCAGCTCCCACTCCGGGCACCAGACAGGAGGAGAGAAGCGGAGATCAGAGAAGGGAAAAAGGTAGAGTGCAGTTGCTCCGAGCAACAGACAGGAAGTGGGGGGTTGCAGCACCTGAGGAGAGAGACGAGAGAAGTAGGGGTGCAACGTCTTCCAGTATTGGCCGAGGGGAGGCACAGAGGAGGGGGAGTTGCAGCGCCTGCTCCCGGCTCCCAGAGGGAGAGGAGCAGGCTACACATGGGGAGGAGATGGGAATAAGGGGAAATATTGAGTGGGGGTGTCTACCCACCACGCATATTAAATGACTAAAAACTCCATTTAATGTACAGCATGTCTTTTTGGCAATTTATTGAAATTGAGGTTTGGCCTTTTTAGTCATTTTATATAGTAAAAGATAAGAATCATGTTGCCATTTCTCCTGTTCTAATGTTTCTCACTAACTCCAATGACAGCCTTTCTGTGCTTAATTCTCACCCTTTAGCGGAAAAAAGATTATTGCCACGGCTCTGCCTAATCACTGAGAATAAAGGGTTTAGTCTGTCGGCCTGTGTACTTTCATTTTCGGAAGGCGCTCTTTACCTGGTACCCTTGAACTACATGATATAAACTGGTATGTCTTAATGAACTGCTCTCAGAAGTAAGTGCAAGTTGTAGCAGCATATTGCTTAAGCAACCAGGTCAATTATGACTAGAGATGAGCGAACTTTTGAAAAATTCGATTCAGGCGATTCACCGAATTTACCCGGAAAAATTTGTTTCGGTCTGAATTTATTCGCGACAAATTGCTATTAAAAACGGCTATTTCTGGGCGTCCGAGAGCCTCCATAGGGTTGCAGAACGTTTTGCTTGGCTGTAACATGCATAGGATGCATGCTGGATTAGTGAAATATTATTGTAAAGAAGTATGACATGCAGATCAGAGGCGTCGCTATTAGATTCGCTGTCACAGAGCGGCACAATTAAAGAGCCTTAAGGTGGCAGCAGCATAGGGAGCCCATATATTGCCTGAAAAACACACCCTGAATTTGGCAGCAGCATAGGGAGCCCATATATTGCCTGAAAGACACATTGGAGTTAGCAGCAGCATTAGGAGCCCATATATTGCCTGAAAAACACACCCTGGAGTTGGCAGCAGCATTAGGAGCCCATATATTGCCTGAAAGAGACACTGGAGTTTGCAGCAGCATAAGGAACCCATATATTGCCTGAAAAACACACCCTTAATTTGGCAGCAGCATAGGGAGCTCATATATTGTTTGAAAAACACATTGGAGTTGGCAGCAGTATTAGGAGCTCATATATTGCCTGAAAAACACATTGGAGTTGGCAGCAGTATTAGGAGCTCATATATTGCCTGAAAAACACATTGGAGTTGGCAGCAGCATTAGGAGCCCATATATTGCCTGAAAGACACACAGTGGAGTTGGCAGCAGCATAGGGAGCCCATATATTGCCATAAAAATACATCCTGAATTTGGCAGCAGCATAGGGAGCCCATATATTGACTGAAAACCACATTGGAGTTGGCAGCAGCATTAGGAGGCCATATATTGCCTTAAAAACACACTTTGGAGTTGGCAGCAGCATTAGGAGCCCATATATTGCCCGAAAGACACACCCTGGAGTTGGCAGCAGCATGAAGAGAACATATACAGATTTTGAGCACATATATCTTATCCTAAGAATATAAATAAAAATTAAGATTAACGTAAAGCATTTCCTCAATAATTACTTGTGGTCTGATGCGGAAGAATGTCTGTAACTGGAGAGCAGCGCCTTAAATCTGTTTTGCATATTTTCCATATTTCTTTAGTGTTGGTCTGGCACAATGATCAATCTATTCTGATGCACCAGGCATTGGTGGGTGGAAATCTTGACTGGTCCATGCCCGATTCATTTTCACGCAGGCCAGTCTCTCAAAAAAACATTCAAGCATACTAGAAAACATTGAATTGCCCTCATCAGAGCATCACATACGCACATCTAAGAGTTTCATCAATTTGTTCCTGTTAAAGTCTTCAGGGCCTAGTTACTACTTAGTGAAAGGCCATAGATAGTTACACGCCTGCTGCTGTTATCGACAAATCCTGTTTTAAGTATAGTATAGCGTTTTGTCCTCCCCTCATATACGCACTAAGTATGTCAGGCAGAGAAGTGCCAGGATGGGCACAGAGAAGTTGCAGAGGCCTAAATTCATCACGCAGAGGTCGCAGCAGACTAGGGGTGAGTGGCAGCAGGAGTCTCAGTGAGAGGCCTGATCTCCCGGTATCAGCTAGCGGTCGTGTCTCGACCAGCAACCCATCTGCAGTCATCCATTGGTTAACACGATCATCCACTTCATCACAATTGACATCTGACACCCCCAGTCAACTGTCGGTTATATCTTATGCTTTGGGTTCAGCTCCACTATTCAGTGAGGACCATCTGATAATCTGAAAAACCAGCAGCTACTGCCCAGCCAAGAAGTGGAGAAGACACTCGCCGCTTCTTCCACTAGGCGGGCAAGTAGTGATGAGGAGAGTGGCATGGGAGGTGGTGTTGCAAGTGTTTTGGCTTCTTAAGCAGACACTGTTGAGGAACCTGAGGATATCAGTGAGTTTTGAGGGCACTTTTAAGGGCTTGGAGTGATGGAGAGTGACAGATTTAGGGGTCAGCATGATGGCAGAAGGGGAAAGTATGGAGGCAAATGTGCTCGGGGTAGACCACTTGCTGCACGGCAGGCTACCTTCCCAGGAGGTAGTGAAAGAGGGTCCCTGGAGTTGGCGGGGGAAGCAGCAGTGAATTAGTGCGGATTGTTGGTAGGAAACTCAGCTACTCGGTGATGTGGCAGTTTTTCATCAAGCATCCGCAGGAGGCTAACATGGCTATATAAAATATTTGTAGGCAGAAGGCGAAGTGTGGCCAGGGTCCCAATGTTGGCCCCACAGCCCTGCGTCAACATTTACAGCTTCACCATAAAGCTGCCTGGGAGAGTTGGCTCCAAAGTGGTGGTCCAGCCTGCTGCATTACCCAGTTGCACGCCGCTCCGTTCCAGCCAGCCAAGACTCCACCACCTCCTGTGTGTCATACCCATCCTCTGTCGCTCCAGATGCTCCTCCTCCTCTTAATCCGAGTCAGTCATTCCGCCAGCAATCCATTGACCAAGCCTTGGACAGGTACCTCCGCTGTGGCCTCCACGCTCCTAGGCCTTTGTGCCTGTGACAGTGCACTTGCACTTAGCAATGGTGTCACAGAAAAAAGTGCCTAATTGTCAATTACATATTAATTGTTAACATTTATCTTATTTGAACACATTTATAATAATAACATATAATAACATATAACATAATAACAATAACATTTAACATAATAATAACATAAAATGTATTAAAAAAATTTTGGTTAACTTTGTATTTTTTTTTCATTTTTTTTAAAATATTTAGTATTTTTTAAAAATATATATTTTTTAATTTTTTAAAATTTTTTGTATTTTGATTTATTTTTTACATTTTTTGTTTTTTTTCATTATCTTTTTATTTTAATATTTTGTTAATTTTTTTACAGATGTTTTTTTCCATTTTTTAATTTTTTTTTTGTATTTTGTTTTTTCAAAATATATATTTTTTCTGTATTTTCATTTTTTTTTTGTTTTTTTCAGTGCCCTTCCAGCCTACCATGTGTGCAGAACACGGCGGTTTCACGCTGTTCTTCGCATGGTTTGCCTTGAGCCACGGAGTCACACATGGGAGGAACTGCTAAAAATCATAAATCAATAAATTAAATCATGGCTTACTCCACGAAAACTGCAAATGGGAACCATGGTGACTGACAATGGGAAGAACATCTTGTCTGCACTGCGACAAGGAAGCCTGAGCCATGCACCCTGTATGCCACACGTGTTCAACCTAGTTGTCAAGCGTTTTCTGACGTCTTCCCCCCCATCTGCAAGACATCCTAACAACGGGAAGGAAGCTTTGCATGCACTTCAGCCACTCCTACACTGCCAAGCACACCCTTCTTGAGCTACAGCGTCAGAACGGTATCCCCCAACATAGTCTGATTTGCGATGTTTCCACCCGTTGAAATTCCACCCTCCATATGTTGGATCGACTATACGAACAGAGAAAAGCCATCACTGATTTCTTGATGATCAAAGCGGATAGGGGGACTCCCCTGTGTAACTTCAATGTAAACCAGTGGCAGCTCAAACGTGACACCTGTCATTTACTCAGGCCCTTTGAGGAAGCCAATTATTAGTCAGTCGCCAGGACTACGGGATGAACAATGTGATTCCACTGCTTCATGTACTAAAACACATTGGAAACCATGGCTGGTCAGGGCACTGGAGACATGGCGCTTACATTTCACGGCCACATGAAGCAAGTGGGGGCTGAAGTGGAGGAGGAGGAGGAGGGGGTGGGGCACAACGAAGCACAGTTTAGGCTTGACAAAATGGCCATTTTATCTAGTCATCTGACAGGAGAGAAGGAGCAGGAGCAGCCAGAGGAGCTAGAGGGTTGTGAGGAAGGCGAGACAGAGGACCCAGACACACTGTGGCAGTATGCAGTGGAGATGGAGACAGGTAGTCTCTCCGAGTCACTTGCACAAATGGCACGATGCATGCTCACGTGCTTGCGTAGTGACCGCAGAATTGTCTCCATTTGTTAGCAGGATGACTTCTGGCTCTCCACCTTATTGGACCCTCGCTACCGGCACAAAATGGGGGCATTTTTTACACCCACTGAGAGGGAGGACAAACTGACCTACTACAGAGACATTCTACGTAGTAAGTTGGCTGATGCCTTTCTGCGCCATGGTCTATACTCTCGCAGGTCTGACTCGGGGGGACCTCTGCGCTCACCTTCCACTGCCATGTCTGCTGGGGGGTGGGGGCTGCTTGGCAGGAGCAGCAGCAGCAGCTCCATTAGAAGCAGCCTGAGTCTTCAGTCGCTAATGAGTAGCTTTCTTCACCCGCACAGTGAGGCTAATCATGAGCAGCAGAAAGACCTGGAGCAGGCCCTGAACTAGCAGGTAGTGTCATACCTTGACATGACCATGCCAACGCACCTTGCTGGAGCCAAACTTGACTTGTGGCCGCAACTGGCAGAGTTTGCCCTAGGAAAGCTGTCCTGCCCGGCGAGTAGTGTGCCATCTGAGCAGTGGTTTAGTGCGGCGGGGGCCATAGTCATGCCAAGGAGAACTTGTCTGTCCACGAAAAATGTGGAGAGACTCACCTTTGTGAAGATGAATCAGGCATGGATCAGCCAGGATTTCCAGCCACATATGGCTGATCCATGGTAGTAGCTGATGCATGGTAGCTCCTTATGCTGCTGCTAACTCCAGGGTGTGTCTTTCAGGCAATATACGAGCTCCCTATGCTGCTGCTGCCAGCTCATATGTGTGTCTTTCAGGCAATATATGGGCTCCCAATGCTGCTGCTGTCAACTCCAATGTGTGTACTCTAAAATGACACATGCTAGCATATTTGGGGTGCCTCCCCCCCCCCCCCGGTTAAAGGCAATGGCTGCTGGCAATTTGACAATGTGACTTTCTTTACAAGATGCAACCAGTTAGCAGACAGGTACTCTTGAAATGTTTATGCTAGTATTTGGGATGCCCCCTCTTCAAATACATAGGTTGGCTGCTTTTATAGTGGAAAAGTGACTTTCTTTACAAAATGCAACCAGTTAGTAGACAGGTACTCTTGAAATATTATGCTAGTGTTTGGGATGCCCCCTCTTCAAATACACAGGTTGGCTGCTTTTATAGTGGAAAAGTGATTTTGTTTACAAAATGCAACCAGTTAGCAGACAGGTACTCTTGAAATATTTATGCTAGTGTTTGAGATGCCCCCTCTTCAAATACATAGGTTGGCTGCTTTTATAGTGGAAAAGTAACTTTGTTTACAAAATGCAACCAGTTAGTAGACAGGTACTCTTGAAATATGTATGCTAGTGTTTGGGATGCCCCCTCTTCAAATACATAGGTTGGCTGCTTTTATAGTGGAAAAGTGACTTTCTTTACAAAATGCAACCAGTTAGTAGACAGGTACTCTTGAAATATTTATGCTAGTGTTTGGGATGCCCCCTCTTCAAATACACAGGTTGGCTGCTTTTATAGTGGAAAAGTGACTTTGTTTACAAAATGCAACCAGTTAGTAGACAGGTACTCTTGAAATATTTATGCTAGTGTTTGGGATGCCTCCTCTTCAAATACATAGGTTGGCTGCTTTTATAGTTGAAAAGTGACTTTTTTACAAAATGCAGCCAGTTAGCAGACAGGTACTCTTGAAATATGTATGCTAGTGTTTGGGATGCCCCCTCTTCAAATACATAGGTTGGCTGCTTTTATAGTGGAAAAGTGACTTTCTTTACAAAATGCAACCAGTTAGTAGACAGGTACTCTTGAAATATTTGTGCTAGTGTTTGGGATGCCCCCTCTTCAAATACATAGGTTGGCTGCTTTTATAGTGGAAAAGTAACTTTGTTTACAAAATGCAACCAGTTAGTAGACAGGTACTCTTCAAATATTTATGCTAGTATTTGGGATGCCCCTCTTCAAATACATAGGTTGGCTGCTTTTATAGTGGAAAAAAGACTTTGTTTACAAAATGCAACCAGTTAGTAGACAGGTACTCTTGAAATATTTATGCTAGTATTTGGGATGCCCCCTCTTCAAATACATAGGTTGGCTGCTTTTATAGTGGAAAAGTGACTTTGTTTACCAAATGCAACCAGTTAGTAGACAGGTACTCTTCAAATATTTATGCTAGTGTTTGGGATGCCCCCTCTTCAAATACATAGGTTGGCTGCTTTTATAGTGGAAAAGTAACTTTGTTTACAAAATGCAACCAGTTAGTAGACAGGTGCTCTTGAAATATTTATGCTAGTGTTTGGGATGCTCCCTCTTCAAATACATAGGTTGGCTGCTTTTATAGTGGAAAAGTGACTTTCTTTACAAAATTTAACCAGTTAGTAGACAGGTACTCTTGAAATATTTGTGCTCGTATTTGGGATGCCCCCACTTCAAATGCATAGGTTGGCTGCTTTTATAGTGGAAAAGTGACTTTGTTTACAAAATGCAACCAGTTAGTAGACAGGTACTCTTCAAATGTTTATGCTAGTGTTTGGGATGTCCCATCTTCAAATGCATAGGTTGGCTGCTTTTATAGTGGAAAAGTGACTTTGTTTACAAAATGCAACCATTTAGCAGACAGGTACTCTTGAAATATTTATGCTATTATTTGGGATGCCCCCTCTTCAAATACATAGGTTGGCTGCTTTTATAGTGGAAAAGGGACTTTGTTTACAAAATGCAACCAGTTAGTAGACAGGTACTCTTGAAATATTTATGCTAGTATTTGGGATGCCCCCTCTTCAAATACATAGGTTGGCTGCTTTTATAGTGGAAAAGGGACTTTGTTTACAAAATGCAACCAGTTAGTAGACAGGTGCTCTTGAAATATTTATGCTAGTATTTGGAATGCCCCCTCTTCAAATACATAGGTTGGCTGCTTTTATAGTGGAAAAGGGACTTTGTTTACAAAATGCAACCAGTTAGTAGACAGGTGCTCTTGAAATATTTATGCTAGTGTTTGGGATGCCCCTTCTT
Source organism: Gastrophryne carolinensis (assembly GCA_027917425.1). Taxonomy (NCBI): domain Eukaryota; kingdom Metazoa; phylum Chordata; class Amphibia; order Anura; family Microhylidae; genus Gastrophryne; species Gastrophryne carolinensis. The sequence continues at coordinate 364,650,677 of CM051236.1, forward strand.
CAAATACACAGGTTGGCTGCTTTTTTAGTGGAAAAGTGACTTTGTTTGCAAAATTCAACCAGTTAATAGACATGTACTCTTGAAATATTTATAATAGTGTTTGGGATGCCCCCTCTTCAAATGCATAGGTTGGCTGCTTTTATAGTGGAAAGGTGACTTTCTTTACAAAATGCAACCAGTTAGTAGACAGGTACTCTTCAAATATTTATGCTAGTGTTTGGGATGCCCCCCTTCAAATGCATAGGTTGGCTGCTTTTATAGTGGAAAAGTGACTTTCTTTGCAAAATGCAACCAGTTAATAGACAGGTACTCTTGAAATATGTATGCTAGTATTTGGGATGCCCCTCTTCAAATACACAGGTTGGCTGCTTTTATATTGGAAAAGTGACTTTGTTTACAAAATGCAACCAGTTAGTAGACAGGCACCCTTGAAATATTTATGCTAGTATCAGAATGACACCAGGTAAAGGAAAAGCTAAATCGGCAGGTGTGTTATTAACACTAATTAGGCTTGAAAGCTAATGCAAACACTTTAAACTTTCCCTGTCTTTCTCTGTCCCTGTCACAGCCTCTCTCCTTCTCTATCTGTCCCTCGCTTCTTCTGTTCTTTGTTCTATCTATCTATCTATCTATCTATCTATCTATCTATCTATCTATCTTTCTGTCTGTCTGTCTGTCTGTCTGTCTATCTGTCCCTCGCTCTCCCCCTGCCTGATCTGCTTTGGCGGCTATACAGTGTCAGAATGATGTTCTGCAAAATGGCCGCCACTTATAAAGGTCTGTGACATCATCGGTAAGCCTGTCTGCTGATAGGATTCCTTGCTCCATGGGACATGTCCTGACATGTGGATCCACCATTTTAGATGGGCTGGATAGCCGTAAATGGAGTTTTAAGGAAGCGATTCGAGCGATCAAATCGCGGCGATATTCGGAATGGTAACGAATCGAATTTTTCCTGAAATTCGTAACGAATTCGTGCTTGTCAGAATCGATTCGCTCATCTCTAATTATGACGGTTTTCAAGATTTTCATGACCCACTTTTTTATCTCCTAACTTGTTTTATTATTATTCAGTTCATCTGCAGTGCAGCCCAGTGCGGCTTAGGCCTTATAATACCCTATACCTCAAATGAGAATACGAGGGAAAGTGAGATTGCTTTGCTCAAGCTCACCTACCTGTTGGGTAACATTATGTCCCTCCCTATCTGCACTTCCACAATAGTGAATCAATTGCCTAACTCTAACTCTAAAAACCTGCAGTGTGATCAGTCTCTTGATCAGTATTATTTATTTTGCTAGTATGGCACTGGCTATATTGCTAGAGTAACTATAAAATAAAGTCTCACCTTATGTTGTGCTGTCCTCTGTAATGGAAGTAGCAGGGCTGAGTGATGCAAGCATGCCGTGTGCATTGCACTGGGCTTGAGTGACAGAGTGTAGGGCTCCATTCTAGCCTATCACTAACAGAGGGGGTTGTCAACCCAAATCTCAGGACTGTATCTGTGGTTAGGATCTGGGTGGAGTAATGAAGGCAATGAAAGAAGACGTTCCCCTTCCTTTTTGTGACCAGGCAAAGAGACAGCATGGGACTGACACCACATCGGGTAAGCAAATTATTTTAAAGTTTGACCGGTCAATCCCTTTAAGTCATGGTTAACATTTTAAGTTAAAAATTCTATAAAAAAATGTAAGTTAATTTACATTTTTACCTAGTTTTTATTACATCTTGTTCTAAAATATAGACTGAATACAATCCTAATTTTCATGAGATATTTAAGGAAATCGATGTTTTGAACTCTTCTTTATGAGGCAATATTTTGGCAGCCTGATGACTTGTAAGGGAATGCACTGTAATGTACTGCCTCACATTTGGTTTAATTCCTGTTTGGTTCCTGAATGACTTGTGGGACTTGAATAAATGTTCATGTTGCATTATGAATTTTAATGTACTAAGTTACCACTGAAGGCTGAATTTTGTTGTTCTAGCTCTGAAATGTATGTTGCATATATGTCATTGTACACAACATGGCAGCACTGATTAAGCCTCACATTGTTGTGCTTCACTGCAATGTCACAAATCATTTAAACTATAAAGAATAATGCTTTCCCTTTTTTTCTATTCCCCAATGTCTGCCCACACTTCAGTCAAAATTGCTTGAAAAGAACATTAGGCGAATGTCTGTATCGCTGTACAAGGTGAAACATAGAGCACATACAATATTACAAACAAGATCCTGGAAAGGTCAAATTAAATGCTATAAAAGCAGGATATAATTGATTTTCACTATCCTGGGATTTGGTCTGTCTCCCCTGGGGGACTCCGAATTAGGATGCCCTGCCATGTGAAACCCCCCAGATCGCCAATTTTTCTTACCTTTCCTAGAGCCCACGGCACAGGTGTGGGTCTCCTCCAATCAGCTTCTGCAGCCGCACTTATTAATGTGCATCTGGAGAAGCTGAATGAAATCCTAGCATCACTTGCATCCACATTCAGTTACAGCAGGCGTGGTCGCGCACAGTCAGAAAAGGATGCAAATGACGCCGCCGCTGGCCACGCATGCGCCGTGTGCTCTTTTCACAGGCAAGTATATACGGGATGCCCCAGGGAGAGGGAATTCACTTTAAGGTGGACCAAAACCCACGGAGATCGGCCAGAGAATCTATAAGATTCCTGGGCCGATCGATTCCCCCCCTCTGGGGATGCGCCCACCAGTGCGCTTGGATTCGCTTGCACTAGATGAAGGCTTAGATGAGCAGACATGAGCGGATCTGAGCGCACTGATTGGATGAGTGGCCGCTCATGCACCATAGGACCGGAAAGGGGTGAGTTTGTTTGAGCGACCTGAGTGGATAGTCAAAATCCTGGGTTTTGGTCCACCTTAATGCCTATAGACTGATCTAGAATGTGACATTACCAGCCCATTGGCCAAATCCCCACCTTCCCTCTAGTCTTTGAGGTGTGCTCCCGTATCCAGCCTATCTGAATAGCTAAACGCCTGAGCACACCTCAACTAATGGCTGGGGTTTGAATGTGGGCTGCAAAAACCCCATAGAAACTCTGGGAAAGGTTAGTTATGCGGGTTACACAGGGGGTTTCACACATCCTGAATCGACATGCCGCAGGGACAGCCAAGCGGGCGCCGAAGGAGGTTTTGCTGTTTAGCGCCATTTTGCTGGCATAGTGCTCTTTTCGGAGCCCTGGCATCGCTTTCTTTTTTCAGCTTCTATTTTGACACAAGTCACAACACCCAATGTTAGCTAATTAGCTTTAATTGTTGCACTAAGTATTGGCTGTCCTAGGTCAGTTCCTGTTGGACCCAATTATAACAGCGCCAGTGAGCGCCACTTCGTATTGCCGACTTTTAGGCGCTGCACAGAGTATTTATTCATTTTAGGCACACAGAAAAGATTGGCGCTGTATATAACAGATGCTGGTTGGCATTTCAGCATTACACTTATAGGATATCACTGCCGTCGGGAAATTTTACAGTGCGTTAGGCTGCATTTAATTTGTTGCCAGGAAAAACCATTTTACAAAATAAAAATAAAATGTCATATGTGAGTGTTTGGGGCCCAGATCTTGACCCGGGGGCTCAGGGGCCTGTACCAGTGGGTCACCCCTGCACATATCAATTGTGGTGGAGGCCCAGGGAAGTAGCCCCCTTTGCCCTGTGGCACAGAGGAATGGATGGATGCAGGTAATGTTTTTAAAGTGGAGATGGCAGGAGGTGGCTAGGGAGTGAATGTGAAGTTTAAATGAAAGGCCAATGTCCAGAATGATTTCAAGGCAATGAATACTTTAGTAAGTAACCCCCAACGAATGCCACAGAAAAATTAATGTTATTGTCCTGTTTGATCTGTTCCAAGATTAAAGGTTTTTGATTTTCTTTGTCAGTGAATCAGTATGCATATGTTTATTCACTGGCATTTGTTATCAGATCAAAGACAACCCTGAATAATAAATCCCAACATGCAGGAATTTTATAAATAAAAATAAAATAAACTAGAAGTGTACTCTCTGCTTCATTAAAGACTCAAATCAATATTGCTGTGGGTGCACAGGTGCACAAGATCAATTATTCTCATGCTTTGATGCTCATGCTAAATCAGTTTAGGAGGGTGAAGATACAGCCATTGGCTCGTGCAATGGCTTAATGGGGGAAATGTGAAAATGCTAATGGACTCAGATACACAGTATATGACATGATGTGATGAAAGTAGCCTCAGACTACTACATCAGACTTTATTCCCCGAAAACTATGGACAACGAGGTAGACGAAAAATTCCTGATAGGTACCAAGAACACTCTGGACACAAAGAGAATCGCAGCTATGGGGGAGCCCTTTGTGAAGGGGGAGTTGCACTCTGCTGATAAGTCCTTCAGACAGGGTAGGACCCCAGGTAGTGGTCTCCCAGTGGAGCTCTATGTAGCACTGTGGGACCTCATTGGTCCGGGCTTGCCCACGCTGTTTGAGGAAATAATGGTATAGGGCAAAATGCCCGCTCTGCTAAAGGAGTACAAGCTTAAAGAAGAGAGAAATGAGCTAAGAAATTGGAGACCTATCTCTTTCCTGAACATGGACTACAAGATCCTGACAAAAAAACTTGCGAACTGGCTTAGGTCAGTCATCGAACGAATAGTCAACCTAGACCAAACCTGCGGCATTCCATGCAGCCTTGCTTTAGTAAGAGACAGGGTACACTACATCCACAATGTGCACAGTGCCCTTCTCAGCCTTGACCAGGAGAAAGACTTTGAACGTGTCTCACATGGATTCATAAGCAAGGTCCTAAGTAAGTATGGTTCGAGTAAACTGCTTTGTTTGTATGTTGACTTAATATACTTTGACATTTGAAGTACTGTGCTGGTGAACAGCTGGAAGAGGCTGCCCTCTTTCACCTCTCCTTTCTGTTTGTTGTATAGAGTTCTTCACCGAATTCATCAGACCGAATTCAGAGATAAAAGGGATCACCGCACCAGGACCTGGCAGACTGGAAGTCAAGTGCTCTCTGTAGATGGATGATGTGGCGGTATTCTGCGCAGACCAGCGTTTGATATCAGCACTCGTGCAGACCTGCGAGGACCTGAGCCTCAGAGGCTAATGTCAACTGCAGGAAGACTTTCAAAGTCAAGCCGGACCACATCAAGATCTTTGGCGTGTTGTTTGGATAGGAAGGTGCGCCCCTGAAATCCTGGGAGGAAAACCTGTCAAAGATGAACCAGAAATATTGACTTTGGAGCCTCAGAAAGCTTACCATCGAAGTGAAGATGCTGGTGCTATGCAGTGAAATCCTTCTTGTGCCATCTTTCACTTCATATGGAGCTCCAAAATGGATTGACTAAAGCAGAAGGGCAGGAAAGCAGTCCCAGAAATACCTACCATGCTGATGGTCACCTTCGCCAGCAACTGTTTACGCCGAACGGCAACAAAGAACTGTCCTCTGCAGGTAACGCCATGTCTCGTTTTTTTTCTCCTGCATGTCTGGAGGAAACTAGGCTGGGCCAAATGGGACAGCTCCTTGCCATATACCTGGAACCTTCCCTGGTTCTACAAGGACACTGAAGGCTTTTGGATTTTGGAGCAACAGCTGGGCTAAGGCTAAGGTTGACCGCTGGAGGCCCAAGAACCTCTACAAGATCTACTGAGCCAAAGACGAGACCGAGGCTCCCGTTGGACACACATAAGTTCATGTGAAAGAACAAGTCCTCTGGGTGCCTTACCAACCAGCACAAAGACCTGGTGTGACAAGCGATCCAGGAAAGGTCTGCCCATCTGGACCTTCATGCAGGACAGGGGCTTGCGCAGATATAGACACTGTACTATGTGCGTAGTCTGCAAAGAAACCTCCCGTAACCTCTTTTGGGATTGCTTCTAGGCCCAGGCCTTGTTGGATGCCCTAGGATTGGAACTGAAAGACTGTTTTATATGAACTATTCCATGGCACCTTCAGTTAGGAGGTAATCTGCCGCCTTATGTCCTGTTTTAAGGATGCTATATGGTGTGCTCAAAACCACCTAATCTGAAGACAGGAGTGGATGAAAATAGAGGACTGATCCACAGCCTGCTCAGAGACTGCTCCCTGATGGACTTTGGTGTGGAAGACGATTGATTTGTTTTTGAGTTGCTTTTTCTCCCTTCCCCCTCCCTCCACTTCATGTTCTATGTCTTAAATAAAGCTTTGGGCCTGTGATTTTCCCTGCCTATACCCTCCTCTCCCTAACCCAACCCCCCTTCACAGACCATTGGAACCTGCAGATGGGCCATAATGCCAAAGTGCTTCTACAGGGTATTGAACTGTACTATGTCAAGATGGAAGTATACATGGACAGAAGGAGTCTGGTTTGTCAAGTGTGTAACACGTGTCAACTGCAGCTACAGCTAGTAAGCGATAAACAAATGTATGGTGTACTGGAGCAAGTTTCTAAAGTAGGTCAAAACCTTTTCAGAGACTTGTGTTTTCAATTTGGACTTCAACTCTGGGAGCAGCCCCTACAGCACACATGTGCCACAGGATCCCTTTGGGCCCAGAAGGCACCCACTCCCGAACTACCACCTAGCCAGGCAGACAAGGGTAACATGTACATCTGTTAACTTTCACACATTTAGTTCTACAGGGTCGATTCAGCACCAATTTATAAAGTCTACCGCCTCTTCATTTGCTACCTAGAGGGCAATTTTTACTCCAAAGAGCACTCTTTACATGTGCTAAATCAACATCTAGATATTAAAAGGCTAATTAAAATAAATGTCTATTTTTGTCGACTTCCCACAGACCCTAAATCAGCCATCGTGGCACAGCCCAGGTCTTGCATACTTTGCAAATGTATGTGGGAGCCACATGCCATGCCATTTGCCACTTCTTTTTCATTCTGACCTACTCTAAACCATGAAAGCCCATCCTTTTTGGGTCATAGACAGCAATGGAAACATTGACAACTGAAATTACCAGCAGCTCAAACTCACGCTTGCACAAAAAAATCCAACAGCGCTTTTAAAACTCTGGGTAGCGCACAATGGGCCAATTCACAAACTCGAATGAATATTGGGTTATGCTTTGCAAGCATTTATCTATTTCCATCCCTACCCTTCTGCTTTTTATTTGTATTTTTTCACAGTCTCCAGGTGCTGCAAATATACCAATCTGCTGCATACATTTTACTTAACCTTTAGGGGGAATCTAGGTCCCATGAGCAGTTACTACAGGACTGGACATCCACTTATAGTGCTCCTAAACTCAGAGGTAAGTATATATAGTCACCTTCTATCCCTAGCTCAGTGTCCCAAAACAGCCTGTGTTTCTTTTTTTTACCTCAGTCTTTGCTCATTATCCATAACAACATAAATGCAGTCAGCCATATTGCTCCCTGGCTGAGCAGTCCCGCCCCCAGTGATGATGCAATCAGAGTACTCACAGTGCAGCAATGGGGAGCACTTCAACCCAACTGCCATTATGCAACAGTTTGGTTGTAACTGATTTATTTAGCATATGGCAGGCCATTCACCATAATACGATGTCCTGGTGTTTTTATAGATATTAGGGTTGATTCAGAGCCCCTTTCTCGACATTTTATTGCGTGAAAATTTCCGTTCTCGTTCATTTTTCCTCCTCGTCTGATTCAGCAGAGCCTCTTTTCTTTTGTTTGAAATGTTTGAAATGTTTTCATTTTTCTGTGATTTTTCGTTTGGTAGCAAGATCTCCATGAAAATGTTGTAAAAGGGGCTCTGAATCAACCCTATTGGGCAAAGGCTGAGGTAAAAAAGGAAACACAGGCTGTTTTGGGGCACAGAACTGGGGATGTAAGGTGACCACATAAACTTCCTTTCTGAGTATAGTTGCAATTTAAATAGAATAGATTATTCTTTGAGCGCTTTATTACTTTTTATAATTTTCATAACAGTATTTATATTATTCAGAGGGCAACAAATTCCCAGTATGCAGTGACAACTATTTACTAAAGTACGCATTGTAGAGTCTTCTAGCTGAAAGCGGAATTAATGTCTGACTTTTTATAGAAAGAATTGGGACATTTATGCAAATGCACTAGGGATGGGGCCCTCGTTTGCATAAACTTAAAGCAGAAATGCTTAGTGCACATTTGAAGCTTGTGGTAAAGTGTATGGAAAAGTGGTGGCAGGCACGATATCAGAGATCCAATCCACATCCCAGGTCCTCTATGGGTTTTTCCTCTACTTACAGGTCTTCCCAGGTCATGAGACTAATTGAAGAAAGGAAGCCCTATAAAAGGTGCTGCTGAGGGTTCCAGGGTGGAGATGGAGAGAGTGGGATGAGGAGTCCGTGCCTTGCTGCTCCCAATACTGCCAGTGCTGAATTGCATATGAAGGACTTTATGTGTTATCTGTTCTTGGAACCTGTGGACTAACAGCCTGGACTTGTATGCCCCGAAAGAGGAGCTGTGATATCAAGGACTTGCAATACGCTGTAATCATACACTGGACATTGCTAAAGTTGGTGAGGTAACCGCTTTCTGTACTGCATTGTATCCTGCACTATACTCTGAAGTTAAGAGATTTTGCCTGTTGGACTTTCAATAAATCGCTTATGATTTGACTAAGAGCTGTCTTCAGAGTCATTGCCGTTGGCCCCAGATCCTGACAAGTTGTATGTTTGTATTGTTTTTCCAGAGGTTTAGATTTGGTGGTGGAGGTACTAAATGTGGTCTGCCAATGTGTAGAAATGCCCTCTGGTGTACTGCAATCCTGTGCATTCTGTTGCCTGTAGACCTGTGGATGCTCATTATTGGGGCACATAGGCTGAATAGGTCAGGTAATGGTGGGCATTGTTTCCACCGTGGATCCTCAATTCCCCGGATCATGGTTTGGTGGCAGTGATTTGGCCTCAGCTCCCCTTGTGTTGCCTCCTTTTAAAACAGCACAAACTTCTCTTTGGCCCATCTGCCTGTTGTACATATGCCCGATGTATATACCTGGCCTCCAGCAGCATGGCAGAGCATCCATCCATCCTGGATTCATTACCTCTGCTCTGCTTGTGTGAAACTGTGCAAATGGCACTGCCTCGAAGCAAGACACCATCAAGCCCAACAGACTCATTCCTTGATGAATCGTTGTGTGAGGGTAAGACAAGGCCTGAAGTTCTGTTCCAGAAGAAACACTTTTGCCTGAGGAGTGTCTAATGACATTCCCAGAAAAGAAATAACTCTTGAAGGAATATTATTATTCAGCTGAACTCTTCTAATGTTGATAAGACAATAACATTTTTGTCATCATTTTTTAAAATTTTGTTATTTTTTTATTTTATTGTCAATGTTTTTTTTTTGCTTGTGTATAAATAGCATTTTTTTAAAGCAATTTTAGGATAAAATCATTGCTCTACCTATCATTCGCTGGAGTGTTGGCCTGTTGTTAGATGTAGCGTAGTCTTGGGCGCTTTGCCCTCGGGACGCTACATAGACGCTTAAATTGCAATATGTGGCGCTAGTCTTAAATCAACCTCTTTATTTTTTATTGTGTAATGTGTAATGTGTAATTGTGTAAGTCATAATGTTTTTTTTTATTTAGTATTCATTATGCATTTTTAATTTTTTATTCATAGAGTTTTATTCTTTTAATGTTATGTTTTTTTAATAAGATAATATAAAAGTAAAAATTAAACATAAATACATAAAAGGGGTAACATTTTATTACAAAATATTTACAAATATTTTTTTTGGGGGGGGGTGTTTAAAAGAAGGTGACAGACTCCCAGTACCTTAAGGATTCCATTCCGTTTTCCCACACACCATGAAAGCACAAACTTCCCAACAAAAAGTACCCGTAAGCGGACGGAAATTTCCTGTTTTATTTCCCTCTCTCACACGCTAAATCTGGGCTCTGAATCATGTGGAAGCCCTGACTTTTAAACATAAGCGCTAAAAAAATACAATTACACATTGGAGACTCGGTTTACACGCAACCACGAAAACGCTAATACAAAGAAAAAAACACACGATAAACTCACAAATGGACAGAAACATTACACATAGACATGCTTTTTCATGTGTAAGTGCAGGTAAAAGAGGCTGTAAATCGACCTTAATCTGTGTATCCTTCTGGGCATTTTGAAATGATGGGGCCTATATCAACAGATCGTCTAAGTAAGGAATTATACGTATCTCCTGACTTCTAAGAAAAGCCATGAGAGCTGCCAACATCTTGGTAAACACCCTTGGTGCTGACAACAGGCTGATGTGCAGAGCCACAAACTGAAGGTGTAGACCATTTACTGCAAGTGCAAACCACAGATATTTCTGATGTCCCAGAAAAATCAGAATGTGTAGGTACCATCCACATGCTTTGTGTTGCACAAGCTTACATAAATGCCGACCGTTGGGGCATAAAACGCTGGATGGCTGTAGCTAAGCTTGCTAGAAGACACTGAACACACATGGCTAATTAACATTCCGTCCAGCAGGCTCCAATCATCACCAGCCACATCACTGGAAAACACACAAGCACATGGCTAATTGATATTCACTTCACTGTGTAAACGTCACAGACTGAAGGCCAATCAGGGCTTCCTAATGTTAAAGCCTGCCTGTCCTAGCCTGTCAAGCCACCTGCCTCTGAATGTTAACAACAATCCCTGTGTCTGGGCTGAGCAGAGGAAGTCATAGCAACATGGATAAATATTAGTTAAAAAGGAAAAGTTACATAAAACCTACATATTATAAACAAAGTAACAGGTGTTACACTGCAAACATAACTTTACATTTAACTTGTGAAGCTCCCTGTTTGAGGCAAGGAATGCACAAAAGCCTGTGCATGGGAGGAGTGGGGAGCCGCTGCACTGTAAGCTGTGCAAGCCGCCACCCGCTGACTCTGCAAGGCGCTGGAACCAGGATGGTGGGGAGTTTTTTTTTTTGAATTTCAGAAAAGATTTGGTCAGCACGAACCCCCAAAAATTCTGTTTCGTGCTGAATCAAATTTTTCCTGAAATTCGGAATGAACTTGGTTTCTGATGAACCAGTTCGCCCATCCCTAATACTTATCTTCCTCGTTCCATCACTACTCCAGTGACTGCCCAGTCTTGCTGGGCCCTGTGGTACGTCCCTTTGGTGGTGGGGGCGGGGTTGCAGGCTGCTTGCCTGCGCACCTGCTCCTCCATCGTCTGATTGGTCGCTTTGCCTGACGGCCTGTCCAATGGCGAGGCGGCTCTGAGTGGCCCTGTGGTGATGTGAGGGGACGGGGCAGTCCTCTCCTCACTCCGCCCGCAGGCCCTCCATGGGGGGGAGAGGCAGGAGCTGTGCTAGTGTGGCGAAAATAAACAGTTTCAGCATGCAGTGTCCCGGGCTCCTGCAGGTATGTAGTGCGGCGCCCAGGGGAGCGGGGGCATAGCCAGGCACTGGAAAGAGAAGCCATATTGCAGGCTGCTGTGGGCCCAGCTGTTACATAGCCACAGGGGGCAGGATGCTCCCCCCCCAAGCAGCAGCCATTGGCCAGGATGCTGGCAGCAGCATAGCCCTATGGCTGCTGCACAGGTTGCCCCATAGCAGCCTGGCCCCTGTGGCTATGTAACAGTGAGGCCCACAGCAACCTACAATATGGCCTCTCCTTCCATTGCAGCAGCCATGGGGCCAGGCTGCTATGGGGCCTCCTGTGGCTTCTGCACAGGGGGGGGGCATAGCAGCCTGGCAGCTGTGGCTTTGTAATGGTGGGCTGCCAGATACTGCGGCTACCCTGAAGGAGGGGCCCTATAGCAGACTGCTGTGGGCCCACCACTGTTATGTGGCAATGGGGGCCAGGCTACTATGGGGTCCCTTGTTCAGCAACCAAGGGGGCCTGGTTGCTACGGAACCCCTATGCAGCAGCAGTTTTGGGGCAAGAGGAGAAGAGACAGGAAATAAAGAGTGATGGAAGGAAGGGTGAAAAGAAGGGGGAGGAAAGGAAGGGAGGAAGGGTGAAAGGAAAAGAAAAAAAAAAGGAAGGAAAAAAGAAGAAAGAAGGAAGGAAGGAAAGATAAGCACGGTAGATGGAATGGAAGAGAATGAAGGAAGGAAGGGAGAAAGGAAGGAACGAAAGTAGGGGAGGAAGGAATAAATGGAAGGAGGAAAGAGAATGTGATGGATGGTGTGACAGACGCTCTGTCTTTTGGATGTCATCACTATTCAGTTGCCCACCGGGTCATTCACTGGCCTTTTCTTAATTAGGTCATTGTATTTTGATACTGTTACAGGCAATGTCATTGTATTTTGACTGCCATTGTGTATTGTTGATTACGTCACAGTCAATGGCATTGTCCTGATTGATTATAATTATATTACAGCCTGCTATTGTTCTACTGATTGCGTCACCGGCAGAGTTGAGGGATTGTTTGCCCTGCTGCTATTGGTCGGTGTGTGTGTCATGCAATAGAGACTTGTGTATATAAGGCCCAGTGTGGCACTAATAAAGGACACTTCACCTTCACCCTCAATACTGAGTTCTGTCTCTTATTGGGGGAAACGCTATATTACAATTCACTAGCCCTTGTAAGGGCTGTTCCTGTTTCCTCACGGACGACTCTGGAATTCCAGCAGCACCTCTTACGATTGGGAAAAGGACGTCTCGGGCGGTGAAGCCCTCCGGCGATAAGGGTTATCGCTACAATTGGTGGCAAGCGGTCGGATGGTCCTTTCTACCCAGAGAGAGTGCTACCCTGATGGAGAGTCAGTAGGACAAGTTGAAAAGGCTGACCCTGAAGGATCTACTCGAGAGCCGGGGAAGGTCGGCTAGCAACCGCCCACGTCAGGAACTGATAGCCGAGCTGATCGAAATGGATCGTGCAGCAGTGAGGACCGAAACCAATATAGAGATCGATGAAGACGCTGCTCTCGTTCAAGCGGTTCGGAACAGATTGTCGGTCTATGGCCGAATCCATTACAAGAACTGATCGACCAAGTTTTCGCCGCAGCGGAGGCAGAGGCCAGTAAGCGAAGGAAAGATCGGCGACTCGCAACCCAGCAGCCTCTCAGCGCCCCTGTGTCTCCAAGCCTCAGTTACACTCGGGGGAAAAAGATTCCATTTGCAGCATTTAAGTCCTTCCAGGAAAGTGACGATGAGTGATGGATTTTTGGCCGATTTTGAACGGCAGTGCGCTTTACACCGGGTACCCACGGAGGAATGGGTCACCATATTATCAGGGAAACTATCGGGGAAAGCTTCCGATGCTTTCCGGGCCATCCCTGATGCGGACATACCACACTACCATCTGGTAAAGGAGGCTTTGTTAGCCCGGCACGCTGTCACCCCGGAAGCCTACAGTTGTTTGTACTAGAACATTTTCTCAATGCCTTGCAACCAGAGCTAAGAGTGTGTGTGTGTGTACAAGACCAGCACCCTGTGAGTACATGTGTGTGTACAAGACCAGCACCCTGTGAGTACATGTGTGTGTACAAGACCAGCACCCTGTGAGTACAACTGTATGTGTGTGTACAAGACCAGCACCCTGTGAGTACATGTGTGTGTACAAGACCAGCACCCTGTGAGTACGTGTGTGTGTACAAGACCAGCACCCTGTGAGTACAACTGTGTGTGTACAAGACCAGCACCCTGTGAGTACAACTGTATGTGTGTACAAGACCAGCACCCTGTGAGTACAACTGTATGTGTGTGTGTGTGGGTATAATCTTCACCCTCAATACTGAGTTCTGTCTCTTATTGGGGGGAAAAGACAAGACCAGCACCCTGTGAGTACAACTGTATGTGTGTGTGTGTGTGTGTGTGTGTGTGTGTGTGTGTATACAGGCCCGGTAGACAAAACGGTAATGCAGATGGATTATCCCGGCAAACAGAACTCTGCCCCTAACAAGAGTCTGGACAGCCCCATGTTAACCCGAACAGGGTCAGTCCGGGTCTGCCGGGTGTTCCACAAAAAGGGGGCATTGTGACATACGCTCTGTCTTTTGGATGTCATCACTATTCAGTTGCCCACCGGGTCATTCACTGGCCTTTTCTTAATTAGGTCATTGTATTTTGATACTGTTACAGGCAATGTCATTGTATTTTGACTGCCATTGTGTATTGTTGATTACGTCACAGTCAATGGCATTGTCCTGATTGATTATAATTATATTACAGCCTGCTATTGTTCTACTGATTGCGTCACCGGCAGAGTTGAGGGATTGTTTGCCCTGCTGCTATTGGTCGGTGTGTGTGTCATGCAATAGAGACTTGTGTATATAAGGCCCAGTGTGGCACTAATAAAGGACACTTCACCTTCACCCTCAATACTGAGTTCTGTCTCTTATTGGGGGAAACGCTATATTACAATTCACTAGCCCTTGTAAGGGCTGTTCCTGTTTCCTCACGGACGACTCTGGAATTCCAGCAGCACCTCTTACGATTGGGAAAAGGACGTCTCGGGCGGTGAAGCCCTCCGGCGATAAGGGTTATCGCTACAGATGGAAAGGAAAAAAAGAAGACAAGAGGAAGGAAAGAATGTAGGAAAATGGATGGAATAAAAGAAAGAACAAAGAGAGGGGGAAGGAAGAAGAGAAAGAAAGACAAATGAATGAAAAAAAGTCATACAGACCAATAAACTTAGGGCCTTATTCATGAAGGGATAGCGGCAGGTAGTGCCTTGTAAGCGGCAGGTAGTGGCAGGTAAATGGGCCACAGCACGCAATTACACATTTATGAAGCCGATTCTGTTGAGCAACTGGGATAATGCCATGTAGCGTCCGATTCATCATTATCCCAGGCTCAGCGTACAGCACCAGCCTTGCAGAGCGCCACATCTTACCTCTCGCTACCTGTCTCTCTCCCATACATTTCAATGGACGTTCTTTTACTTCTCTTTAAACAGGGGGTTTTTATTTATTTTTTTTAATCTCAAATAATGTTGTGACCTCTCCTGGCCTAGAAAAAGCCATTTTTGAATACTTTTCCATTTTTATATATTTATGCAGAATTTACATTACAGGTCTGGCATTAATGTGTTCATGTCACAATGTTATAACAATGTAATTCCATATGTTTTCGCTTTGTTATTGGTGGATACATGTTAAAAAAACAGCCTTTAATCACACAGCCTCCGGCACTCTGGGCTACAGCGAAGCATTTTTGAGTGCCGGCGGTGTGTGGGGATGTTTTTTTGATGAATATGATGTGAGTCGTCACATTGACCAGTCGATACCATTCACTCCTATACAGCGATGTACTACTCATATAGCGACTTCCACAACATATTCATCAATGCTGCACAGCGACTGAGGCACTCTGAACTAGCGAACTACGGCCGAGCACAGCGACTACTAGCGGGCGCTCTGAAATGCCTGCTACAGACGCTCATCTGTCGCTACCTGGCTTTAGTAATGAATCAGCCTGCCCAATAGAAGTTCTGCATAGCGTTAAATGCTGGCATGCATTGCGAGAAGTTTTACTGCCCCAGGGTGGGGTAATCAGCCAGCCCTGTCTTTTAGACTCCATGGCTAGTCACAGAGGCGGCTGTTCCTCTTTAAAGAGGAACAACACCCAGGATTTTAACTTGGGTTTTATTTCGTCTGTAAAAACTCACCCTTTCCTGGTTCTATGGCGCATGTGTAGGCTCTCATCCAATCAAAGCCATTTGCCGTGCATATTTAATGTTCGTCAAATGGCTCTGTTTGTCACAAGGGGCCCACTCAGACTCTATCGCCCAGGGGCCCACAAAACCCTGGAGCTGGCCCTGGGTGGTGGTGTCCCTTCATGCCTGAGAGAGCTTTGAAGGGGTTTTTCCCTTGTTCTGCCAGAAACCTCTTGCCTTATTTTGGGACTTTGATTTACTCCAAAATTCTTTTTGGTATCCTGAGGAGGCAGAACCTCCAGCTTCTGTGGAAGATTAGCAGACTTACCACCAGTAGCTTCCTTTACCATGTCATCCAAGCACTCCTCAAACAGGTGCCCCCCGCTTAAAGGGGAGTTCCGTCAGATTCTTCTCAGAGGCTATGCCAGCTGACCATTGCTTTAGCCATAAAGCATGCCTTAAAGCTACCACCAGAGCTAGGCCTCTGGCACTTAACCATAGCCGAGATAACATACCTGTTGATATCCAAACTGGTTTTGATCAACTGGGAGCATGACTTCCGTGGACGACCTGAACGAGTCTAGTTGTTTTAACAACTTCCTGCTCGCCAAAGATGCTATGGATGTGGCAGATCTATGCGCTTATCCGCTGGATCCCTTGCAGAAGCAGTATTAGAATTCCTAGAAAGACCTGAAACAGGATCGCCCACCACAGGAGGGTGAGACCATAATTCAGTCTGATGTGGAGGAAAGGGATACTTAGTATCTAACACTCTAGGAATTGGTGAAAGACTATCCGGCTTCTGCCATTTCTTTTGAATCAGATTAGAATAATGCGTACGCATCAGAAAAAACTGCCTCTGTTTTTCTGGCTTAAACCAATCTGGCTTAAACCAATCTGGCTTAAACCAATCCCCCTTCTTCTTTTTGGGGGCTTCTGGGCCCGAAAAATCCTTAGCCTTAGACTCTGAGGGCCCGGCGACAAGGGTCGGAACCCTTACATGGAGGAGACAACTGTCCATATTTAGCAACTACTACCGATGCACAATCCCTGCACACTGCGCTATCTTTGTCCAGTGCCACCTGCATGCATACTGGACATGGGGTAAAACTATCTGCTAAGGGACCCGATCCGATTACCCCAGTCTAACTCCCTGGGGATCTAAGACCAAGTATATAACAGGTTTTGATAGTCGCAAGTGACTACTCCGAGATTAGGGTTGAACCACACCAATATATTTCCTGCCCTTTCCCACTATCTACAAGACAAAAACACATATTAATATTGATGTAACATAATATTAATACACATAATAAAAATGACCTACCTAATGGTTTAGGTCCGCTTGAGGGTGGCCATGCAGTGGATCGGAAGCAGTGAAGCCCCAGCATCTGGATGGAGAACCTAAAACCGCAGCGAGGATATGTGGTGGCACGGCCTAAGAAATGACCTGGCTCATGGGGAAGGAAGTGCGCTGCAAGCTGGAGAAGAACCTGCGGCAGCAGGACAGCGGTGATGAAGTAACCTGAAAGCTGATGCTAAAGGTAAGGTTGGGGACAAGGCAGCGATCGTGTCCGGCAGAAGGAAGCATCTGTCCCTTCCTGCCGCCTTAGCCCTGCCCCCCCCCACACAAGACCCCACTCCCCTTGAAGACACGCAAAATTAAAACATGTTAACAAAGTGCAAACACACTGAGGCTGCTCTTCCTTTTAGTGGAATTGCAGCCGGGAGTGACACCCGTAAGCACCCCAAGACCCTGGCGCTTACCCTTACCATCCTGATCTGCATACAGCATAGCTGAGGAGGCATTGTGGGTCAATCCACATCAAAGGAGTATAAGGGCTAGGAAGACAGTTGGGGTTTAATTCCCCCCGCTTCCAAGGTAAAATCCTTAAAAACTGGATTGTGGTATGTCAGTCGGAAGAATATAGGCCAGGGGGAGGAGCCACACTGTTGTCTTGCAGTCTACACCCTTCAGTTGAGAGGTTAACCCAATCCTTACTGGCCTGAAGTAAAATGGAAGAGAAAAGAGCATGAGATGCTGCCTCATTCACTTTTAGGCCTACCTTGGCATCAGATGGCATTCTCAGAAGTATGAAAATGTGGCTCTGCAACCTTAAGGGGTATATGGAGAGTGACAGTCATAAGAAGAGCCTGCTTGAGACCCTACCAACGCTTTTTAGAGCTGTCTGCTTTACCGGAAGTCATCAGAGCCATAGGCCATAGCCCTGCTATCTTGCGCCAGAAGAGCACTTTGGCTTAAAACCTGGTCAGGAGACACAGTTTTTAAGGCCAAACTTTGTGGAATCCCTTTCATGTAAGCTTCTATTTGGAGAAGAGCTAGATACTTTTTTGACTCAGTCAAATGAAGGTGGAAAAAGGATTCCCAATAGGAAAAGGAAGTTTAATACACTACCAATAGAGGTGAGACTACCTTACATCTGACTCAGAGAAGGAGCAGTTTGCTTTGCAAACCTCCAGAGTGCCTAAAGTCTCAGTCCTGACAACAAACACCCAGTTGAGGGCACACTCACTTGGTTTGTAGCAGCCTGGAGAACAAAATCAATTTTTGCTGCAAACACGAGAAAGGGGATATTGATTCGAATCTTCATCCATCCCTCAACCTTTTTCTCTAGTAAACAGGTTGCCATAAGGAAGAGGGAAGCCTTCCCTCTAGTTTTACAAGAACTTCATCAGATGAACATGAGTCAGTTCCCCACCCCTCAGAAGGAAGGGGATTATACTCTCATGTTTTCCTGGTACTAAAACCATCAGGGAAGTATTGGATGATTTTAAATCTGCGAAGATTGAACCAATTTCCCCGATACAAGAAATTCAAGATGGAATCAATTTATTCCGTGAGAAATATCTTTATAGAGCATGCCCTGATGGTCAGTCTAGACCTCCAGGATTTATACCTACATTTTCCAATTCTAATGTTACATCGCAAGTATTTGAGGTTTGTGGTTCAGACAGACCAGGGGCTCTATCATTACCAATACATGGCCTTGCCTTTTGGCCTGTTATCAGCCCCACGGATCTTTACAAAGATTTTAGTGGAGCTGATGGCATACCTCAGACAACAGAGAATCACAGTGATTCCTTACCTGGATGATCTCCTATTGTTAAACAGGTCAAGGGAGGGATTTCTAGCAGATCTAAAGAAGACCCCCCGTTTACTAAAGGCCTTGGGCTGGAGAAATCATCTCTGATGCCCAGTTACCTATGCAGATTCCTAGGGTACGACCGTCAAAAGGAAAAGATATTATAAAAGATATTTATATTATATTTATATTATAATATCCAAGGCAAGACCTCCATAAAAATGATGAGAAAGGGGCTCTGAATCAATTGTGTCTAAACCAAAAGATTTTGCATCAGATTGTAAGTGCATAGGGTCTTCCTCAGATAGACTTATTTTGCCACTGCCAGCAATGCAAAATGTGAAACATTTTATTCACTGACAAGGGGAGAGGGTGCGATAGCAGTGGATACCCTGGCTCATTCCTGGAATTTTCACCTAGCTTATGCCTTCCCTCCTTTCAGAATACTGCCACAAGTGATCCATCAAAATGCCACTATTGCCAGATGGATAAAACAGGCTATAGTACAAGCTTATGCATCCAAAGGAGTTGATCCTCCTCAGGTTTCTGCCCTTTCGATGAGAGCAATGTCAGCTTCCTGGGCAGAAAGGACAGGTGCCTCTATAGAAGAGATCTGCAAAGCAGCAATGTGGTCATCACCCCACACCTTCCTCAAGCATCATAGACTAGATCTCCTGTCTACTAAGCATCAGGGCTTCGGTAGAAGAGTCTTACTAGCAGCTTCCCACCCCAAAGGTAGGTTCCTCTCCTTAGGTCGTGCTGGAGAAAATCTCTGTTAGTAATGGCTAACGGCTTTTCTAAAAATCCTTCAGCCAACCCCTTAGTTTCCAACCATAGTCCTTCGGTTTACCTTATGTTACTTGATTAAGACCGAGGTGGGGAGGAAGGGGTGGGGTTTTAACCTCTGTTCAGTTTCCTCCAAGGGGGTGGAGCCACCCTCTCTCTCCGTGGGTCGCGATAAAGAATTCTTAGAAAAGCCATTACCGGTGAGTCTCACAGGGATTTTAATGTTGTTTTACCACTACAGACAAAACATTAGGGTATTTATTACAGTCTACCCAAAATGAAAAATGTTTCTATTATAATAGGGGGCTAAAAATGCCTGACAGATTTGAAAGAACCTTAGTTCCAATATTACAGTAAGGAATTGTTTGCCAATACCCACCTGAAACATTCCTTTTCGATCTTGTCACCATTACGCTCTTTAAATTCTCATTTTCTAGTTCAGGAGGGAGCCAATACAAGAGATCATGTTACACGAGGACCTTGATTATGTCAGCCAGAGACTCATAAGCTCACGACACATACTTTTCTTATATATTTATTTTAACACTCTGGCAGACTATGCATTCTTCCTCACTTACCCAACAACACTTAAAACATTTGGAGACTTATGCCAGTTTCTATCACATTTTTAAGAACACAATCCTGAATTCTGTGATGTTTAGAGCAGCCACCGAAATGTGTTTTCAGCTGTAAATTTACCAAGCCCAGTTTATCTTATATGATTGCTCATACTAGAAGTATAGTTTGTATGGTCCCCAGTGTAATACTCAATAATTGTGACATTAACTGGTCATGGCAGGGGAAATAATGAACACACCTGCACAGCAGCATTTCTTTCATATATACAGATGTTATATTTTTGTTCCAAATTGTGTCTCGAAATTCATATATTTTCGAACCGACATGATAGCTAATAAATGGTCACACATGTAGCTTGACGTCAAGTTATGGAATGCAGTACCAAACTGTATTGCTCAGGCTCACAAGAATAGTTTAACCCTTCAGCTATGTAAAATTTACGTAGCTGCCTCTCCTACAGTTAAACAACAGCTATGTAAATTTTACATACCTGGCTTTCCCCTCTGCTAGCGGCCAAAAAAGGAAAGGGCACTCACCTGACCCCTTGGTCGATCCCCCACCCGGGCTCTTCCAGCTTCAGGAGGGGGCCTGGAATAGGCCACTGACAGAAAAAAGGACATTTGCTTACCTTTGTGTGCAATCCTTTGATCTCCTGCTTCCACACCCTCTCCTGGAGGTGAGTAAAGAAAAAAAATGTTTGTCTGTGTTTTTTTTACAGTTAACCCTTTGTGAACTGGTAAGGGATCCATGGAGGCCACCATACTAGGTCACATATCTCGGGGAATGGCAAGTCACCTGCTGCTAGGGGTGACTTGCCATTAACCCCCAGCCCCCCCATTACCTGTCTCCCCAAAGCCCGGGGGCAGGAGAGCCTGGGGCCGCAAGGCTTGTGGGCTTTTTTAACCCTTAAAAATCCACCCAAAAATGGAGGGGGGACCCTGTCATTTTTTTTAATTAACCCTTTATGTCTCATCACTCAGCAGGTTTAAAAGACTTCCAGAGGCAGCAGGAGAGCAGAAGCCAGAGTGATCAATGTGGGACACAGTACTCGGGGATGGATCGATGGAAGGTGGGTATTAAAAATTAAATATTTTATTTTAATGTGTGCATGTTTTTTTACATATAACCCGTTGTAAACTGGTAAGGGATCCATGAGCCCACTATACCAGTTCACAAGGCTTTGGGGTTGGCAAGTCACCCGCGGCTAGTGGGTCACGTGCCAATAACCTCCAGCCCCCGCCATTACCTGCCTCCCCAAGCCAAGGGGGAGGGGCAGAAGAGCCCAGGCTGTTTAGACATGCGGGATTGTAGCCTGCACAGCGGAGGGCCGCCGAAACTGGCCCATGCACCCTGTTCTACAAGCCCTGCATGGCTGGTCCCCGGGCTGGTTATGCTGGGTAGAGGGAACCCAACGTCTTTAAAAAAAAAAAAACTGTGGAAAAATATCAAACAAGAAATATCATGTTAAAGCCTAAACACTGCCGCAAAAAATATGTAATATTCCTGGAAATTCCTGCAAGAAGTCACAATGAAACATAGCGCAAAATGAAGTGAAAGTGAAAGTGAAAAATGTTCTATTTGTTGGGTATTTTTTCTGCTGGGGGACCTTTCAGATTTAGCTTGTTTTTCTCTTGTTTGCATTTAGATATTTTAGGAAAATGTGTTTTTTATACATTTTTTTGAAAAACCCTGTGCATCCAAAGAATTCTTTAAGAGATTACTTTCATAAAGAAGGGCCCACTACAACAAGCTGGGTACGCCTAGAAAGCTTAACATGTGTACAATTTGGCATTCCAAATGTAAAGGGTTGTTTTGGATGGAAAATGGCAAGGTGCGCACTTTGTCTGCAGAGCTGAAAGTAAAATGACCCTTATGCGCATGCTGTACTTTGGGGTGCTTGGCAGCTCTTCCCTTAACAGTATTTATGCATGTTGCGTATTGCTCTATTTTTTTTAGATTTAACTTGTTTTCTTAGGAAAATGTGGCTTTTATTATGCGTTTTTTGTTCCTTTTTTTAGGGAAATCTGTGCAACCAATAAATTCATTGAGGGATTACTTAGAGAAAACTGCGCCCACATCAACAAGCCTGGTATGCCTAGAAAGCTTGACGTGAGTACTTCCAAAGAATATATAGTTTGTGGGTGGTATTTCAAATGTAATTTGCCCGAATTTAACAATGTTTCAATGTTTTTACTTTTACATTTATATATAGTAAATAGTGTTATTTTTTAATTCTTAAACGCATTTAAAAATATAAATTGCTATAAACTACTTACTATTAGAAGCATAAGTGACGATTTTTTGGCCTCTGCAGCACTCTGCTTGGGATTGAAGAAAGAAAAAAATGGCAGCGGCCACCGGCCATATTATCTTTATCCGGAACTGTGACTGATGCAGGGAAGAAAGGGGAGGGCACTTCCAGCCTGGCTGACAGACAAGGGAGGGAGGGGAGGACACATGTAGCTAACCTAGCTGTTTTAATGGCTGGCTGGCTGGCTGACAGACAGGGAACAGTGACTGCATGTTGGGAGTATGCTGGGAGTTAGTCAAAAACAGGTAGTCTTATTTTGTGACAATCACTGGACTGGACACTGGACTTCCCCTGAAAAAGTGCAAAAGCAGGTGGGGATCATGTATTTAAGATGATGAGATGAAGAAGGGCCACCTGAATCGCTGGCCCTAGAGTCTAAAAGACTCTAAAACCAGTCGATTTACTACCGCTGGGACGTCCCAATTTTGATGCCCCCCGGATCACCCATAAACAATCAACTTCCCTGGGGGTCTCACACTGCATCAGATGCCTGCCATTCATATAGGTTTGGTGCGGAAGCACGCCATAGACCGCAGTAGGACTGGGGATGCCGAGGCTACCCATTCCAAATGCAGGAGTTCTGTTCCATACTGGGACTTAAGCCATGCATTAATATGCATGGCATAAATCACTGATCGGACAAGAACCTGTGTATGTGCAATGGGAAAGTGATCCAAGGAGTTTCACATGGCATAGCATTCCCCAAGGAAATGGACCATCCCGTGTTTTGGTCCATTTAAGTTGCCCCCTTGAGGGCCTCTGTACCACTAGGAACTGCTGATACTCACCTCTTCTAGGAGCGTTCCATGACAGAGCAGCCTATTAAAGTGGGCCAAAACCAGTCCAGTGGGCATGACAGGGTGCTCAGGAGCATATGGGGCATGTGATGCAAAGTGTTAAGGTAAGTATCAGTAGGCCCGTTCCCTGCAGTACAGAGGGCCAATGTACAGTGGGCTGCAGACGAATCGGGAGTCCAGTAATTTTTGTCTGCACTTCCACTTTAAAGCAAACCAACACCCATTTGTAAGTACAATGTATGTTGGTACCCATGTACTAGGCAGGGGGGTAGAATGCAGACAAGTGCAAGTAAGCTTAGCAGGGGTACCAACACCCATTGTCCTAAAAAGCATAATCTCCTGGATTTTTATTGTTTGTCATACTGCTGTTGCGTTTACATGGTTAAAATAGTATTGTGTTATGTTTCATTATATATTTTAGCACATCATAAGGTTCAGAATATTTTTTCTGATTTTCACCTCCAAATCTTGGTGCGTCTTATTGACAGGTGCGTTATTATAGGGTGTAAAAAATATGGTATGTGATTATTTTAAAAAGAAAACTAAACATGATTACAGAAGTATTAGAGTCAAGTCATAATATACATGTTAGGTATAAATACTAAAAATACATAAAACTATAATATATTTTGACAAATCAGTACGGGGAACAAATATCCCCCAAAGTATGGTAGGCAGGAGAAAAGAGGGCCAAGCGTCATGCAAGCATGATTTGTAGAGCGAACGTGCGAGATTGTGTCATCTGTGAGTATTTAAATGGTCCAGACAATGGCAATAATAAAGCAGCTCCCCTGATGCCTGTCCCATGTGCCTCTTCCTCCTCAGTGCACAGGTATTGTGGTTGATGCAGGGGGCATGACCATGACAAACCAGTGTTAGACAGGCTACTAAGGAATTCTGGGGCACAATCTCATGGGATAAGCCTGAGTAACAGACCAGCTGGAAGCTGCTGCAGGGGACAGATTGATTACCTGTTTAATCGCCTTATATTAAAGGAGCGCTATCGCGAAAAAATGGCCTAATGATTAAAATCCATATAAATTTGCTGGATGGCTGGTATCCCCAGCATCAGGAAATATACAGCCAGGTTTGTTTTATTATTTTAATGGAAGGAAAGGACATCCGGGGTCACAGGTTCTGTCAACCCTGATAGACTAAACCTGTCACCCCATGGATATTCCTACCATGAGAGAATAATCCACAAGCTTGGTGGGCGTTTTATTCAGTTGGGGTGAATAAGTGACCCCTCCTCTCATTATCTATTCTATCTATCCATATCTATCTATTTCAAACCCTGTAATATATGTACTCCAAGTTATAAAATGATGGGCATTTTCTCCACCAGGACTAGTGGATTCAGGACCAGCTCTCCAGCCTCTGGATCTCCTAGGCTGGAGGAATTTTAGTTCCCCACTCATACCATCTGTGGCATCACGTGTATACACCAATGGTTCAATTGTAATCAGTTAATAAACAATGATTTTTTCACTATTGTTGTGAGCTGGAGCTGTAATGTTTAAACTTGCTGTATCATAGACTATACTTCCATGCTCCAAGATGACACACCTGCAGGTGACTGGTATAGGTGGATTCAGCTGGTTTATGGACATATGAAGTACAGTAGCTGATATCATCTAAGAGCCATGCACACTATTTAGCATCTGGCACCCTTTGTTATCCACTCCATAAGCTCCATAGCCTTCCAGAAGATAAAAATAGAATTTGCAAAAAGCCAGACGCCCTGGCATGACAGCTAGATGTTTTTTTCAAACAGACATTTCCATGAGATTTTTATGTGGGACGTTGTCAAAGGCTTTGCTAAAATCCAGATAAGCAATGTCCACAGCACCACCTTAATTCAACACTCTAGTCACATAGTCAAAGAATTCAACAAGATTAGTTTGCCAGAAAAGCTGTGCTGTTTTGGGTCTAACAGGGTGTACATTTTTAGATGGATATATTTTCTTTTCAAGCGTTTCCATTAGTTTCACCACTACAGATTTTAAGCTAACTGGCCTGTAGTTGGTTGTTTCTTCTCTACTCTCTTTCTTATGGATATGTATAAGCCATTGTCCAATCATCTAGAACAGTGGTTCTCCGCCTTTCTAATGCCGTGACCCCGCAATACAGTTCCTCATGTTGCGGTGACCCCAAACCAAAAAATAATTTTGGTGGCTACTTCAAAACTGTAATTTTGCTACAGTTATGATTCGGAATGTAAATACCTGCTATGCATTATGTATTCTCATTGCTACAAATCAAACATAATTTAAATATAGTGATTAATCATAAAAACAATATTTAATTATATGCTGAGAAATATTTATTACTAATTCCAATAAATAACATTTCACCATGGCATAGCATGTGTGCATTTCTGCGGTGGATTGTGTGGTAACTCGAGATTCTCGGGAGCTCTCTTCCACAAAATTCGCCGCACTCACAATGAAATCGATAGGAGGCGGATTCAATGCCGGAATTTCCTCATTCATAATATGGGAAATAGTGGGAGATATGGGAGATAATTATACATTCGGGGACAGTGTGAACTACATCTTATAGTGGTCTCTTATAGTATAAGACCGATGTAGTTCACACTGTGTAAATGTATGGTGCTTTGTGTAAGTGTAAGCTGCTTTGTGTACTGTGTAATGATTACACACAAAGCACCTTACACAGTATTGTGTGTATGCTGTGTGTACTGTTTTTACATTATTAACCTTTATTACACCAGCAGGCTGCCTCGCAGGCTCTCTTGCCTCTCTGCCTCCTAGGCTTCTGTCCTCCGGCGCTTGCTGCATCCGCCCACTGATGACGTCAGCAAGCGCCGGACACACGTAATGCGCTGCTATGGACTGTGGAACGTTCCCCCGCCCCTTAGGCCCCGGACAGATGATGCAATCATGTCTGCGCATGCGCGCAGTCATTCAGTTTGGAATGTGCATCCATAACGGCGTGCGTTCCAGCTGAATAGCGCTGCTGCAGATGGTAGCACGACTTCTCAGCGGCTAAAGTCATCAGAAATATGTATTTTCCGATGGCTTTAGGCGACCCCTGTGTTTTGGTCGATTGACTCCTGCCGGGGTCCCGACCCACAGGTTGAGAACCGCTGATCTAGAACCTTGCTTATATAAAATGAATTGTTAAGTAAATAAGTTAGAGATTCCCCAAGAGATGGCTTTAGCCCCATGCCACCTTTCATTGTATTTTGCATTTTGATTTGAGCACCATTCAATTATACACACACTGCAGGAATGGCTATTGCTGACCACCTAAACCATTCCACTAATTTGTTCTGACAGCAAAAGCCTAGCTGATGGTTCCAAATGGCGTTACCCCTCCACTTACATTTTCTCATTAAGGTGTAAAAACATTAAGTGGCAAATAAAATGACATAGCGTGAAGTTCTGCTATTCAGTACAGACATCAGCATTCAAACACATAATGAAGTGTGCCAAGAAAATGCCTTTTTCAAGGAAGAGCGTATCATCCATCATAACTCTATGTCAATGAAATTAATATTCCATAGAAAGTTAAGTCAGTATCATGGCCAGTTAGATGTTCCTTTGCATGAATGTAAAATAATTCATGTATTTTGCCTTTATTTCATCTTAATGGAGCATTTATAGGAACATTCCCAAATAAAATATATATTTCCCATAAACTTTAGGTAAAGCGGACCAAAACAACATTTTTAACTAGCATCCTCTGAATTGCTCCCCTCATGTAGAGAACCTTTTGCTAATTTTCACTGCTTCTGCTTACCTCTAACACCCAGATAATGGTGTCTGTTTTAGCTGCAAAGCTCCACCTCCTCCATTCATTGCCACTGTTGTGTGTGGCAATGATGCAATTGCCACATCTATGTAATGACTAATCACAGAGAGCAACAGCAAAAACACAGTGTTCCAGGGCAATTAGAAAAGCGGAAATATCCATTTCTAGTTCTACACCCTAAGAAGGGTGTATAGGCAGGCGTTTTGGCCAAGTGTATTTCACAAGTTTGGTGGGTTTCGGTCCGCTTTAAAGCGGACCAACCATGTCATGTGGAAAAAAAACACGTATCAACTCCCCTTAGTGTCCTAATTTTCCAAAAAGGAAAAAATGGGGGAAAAGTAAACCTTGTTGCAGCTCTTATCTTCCGCTTAGCACTATTTTCAATAGGATCTAATGGCTTCCGGCACGGGTTTGCGAGGGTGGGTGGGCTTAAATAGCTAGTTTTAAACAAGGGTATCCTGTCAGAAACCAATGGCATACCTGGGGAAAACAAGAATTAAAATCACTATACCAGGAATACCAAGCAGCATTGCGGATAGAAAACATCCACATGGTAATGTGGGGGTGGTGGAGCAAAATTAGTTGTTTTGGCGGGTTTTGGTTCACTTTAATGCACTGCCTATATTATATTTGTATTATGATACAGTTCCTATGAACAACCAAAAATATTTTTTTATAGTTACAGAACAATATGTTTTTGTATTTTTTTTTAGATTGATATTTTATTGACCATTTTAGTGCAGTTAAAATGATTAAAGTAGATCACCATCCCACCCTTCCTGCAGAAGCCTTTGGCAATTTCTGAACCCACCCTTTGAGAAATCCTTATAGAAAGCTACAGAAAGATGACTGATGCTCCCATGAGTGAGGATACTGGAAGCTGGCACTAGATGTCCTGGCACTAGAAGTGTCCTCACTTATGAGAGCGGCCAGCTTTCTTTCTGTGGCCCTGGACCATAGCCCATTTGACAGCTGGAACGCCAACCAAGGATCAGATCACGGGGCTTAGGTAAGTAACAGCCGCTTCCTGCTGCACCCATCACTATTTTTTTTTCTTACAGCCCTGATCCTGCCTCTGGTGGCCCCCTCCACCTGGGAGGAGTGTGTGTGTGTGGGTGTGTGTGTGTGTGTGGGGGGGGGGGGTTAGACCACATAAATAGGGAGAACACCGGCCCAAAAGTCTAATAGTGTTGTTCATTTTTCAAGTAGCACCACTCACACATCACTCAACACTAGGACCTCTGTTCAATAAACATTCTCAGGAGGTGACCCTAATTTTCATGAGCTATTTTAAGGAAAGCTTACTGAATCAAGGCCTAGAGCTTCATCAGAAAAATATAGCTCACACAAAGGCCACTAGGCCAAAGATCATGTAGAGTAACTGACAGAAAGGTTGAGAAGCCAAAATAGGCCTCAGACCAGTGAAGCAACAATGTTAATACCTAGTTTATTATTACCATATTTCAATGTGTGGATATATTTGATATTATATTTGTATTTGCAAGGTTTCAGTAAAAAGTCCACTTGTGCTAGTGACTAGTCATAACAATAACTCCTGTTCTGCTCACTTGTGAAATCACATATGGTCAAGCATGGCCTCAGTGTGGTTTAGAAAAACACTTCCTAGCATGACATTGTTTTTCTATAATGCAAAACAGATTTTGGACATGAATGACGGCCGCTTTATGGCTCATTTCATTACACTGTATGCCGTGGTAATATGTGAAAACATCCCTATCATTCCGAAATAGTTTCAGCATGAACAATAGGATGTGAGCAGTGATTTATGACTTGCCATGCTTGGTGTGCTATTATAAAGTTAGTGTGTAAGGTCCACACAGAATGTACTAATGAAAGAATAACACCTATGGAAAGTATGAAAAATAGCCCAGGGCCCAACTCCAGGCAGTTATAACGACTCTAAGCGTTCCCACAACAAATCAACCACTTACTTACCTTTTTCATTCTGGTCTTCCTTGTTGGGCAGACAAAACATGATGTCTTGATGAGCACTTTTTTAAAATCTGTGGCCACCATGTCAGAAAACACAACTCCCTCTTTCTTCTCCTGGAAGCTGAGCAATTACTTTATGTGGGTAGTGTGGCCATTAGCCTGGTCAAGAATTAACACAAAATTAACACATAATGGGCACCCCTGGAGGAACACAGGGAATATATTGATTGGCACCAGGCTCTTTTGCACCCCCAGTGTCCAGCCAGGGGGTGGTACGAATAATCAGGTGACAGTATATGCAAAAAAATGCAAAATTGCAGCCAAGTGGTTTGCCACCTCCTACCATTGGAACCAGGTTTTTGAGACCCCTTACCTGTTCACAAGTAGTTAACAAAAAGTTAATAAACTCCCCCTTACAACAGAAAAAAATAATCCAAGGTCCGGCATCTTTAACCAAGTCCAATTTCAGGCAAAAGCTAACAAAAAGCTATACTCACCTTTTCTCCCATGCAGCCCATCGCTCCTAAGCCGCAGCTCTCACCTGATCCCTCAATCCAGCTACTTCGCCGTCCGGTACAGAGCCTAGTCGAGGGCACGTCTCTCTCTTTCTCTGACGGGGAGGTGCCCCTGGCATAGTCACTGTGAGCTGGCACGCCTCCTTCCATTCACTGCAATCTGCATTTTCCTGTTACATCCATTGCAGTGAATGGACAGGGGGTGTGCCAGCTCGCTGTGAATGATGGCGGGGGGCATTGCCGCATCAGCAAAACAGGAACAGGCGCGATTGACTGAGTGGTGAGGGAGCTGAACTGATCAGCTGAGAGCTACGGTTTAGAAGCAATAGGCTGTGTGAGAGAAAAAGTGAGTAAAGCTTTTTGCCTGAAATTGGACTGGCACTAAAAATCATAAAATATGGTGGAATAGACAGTAGGTTATTAAAAATGTCTGTTTCTTGAAGCCCATGAATAATTAACACTATCAATTTTAAATGTAATATCAAACTACATATCCAACATTATGCTCACAGCCTGTACCATTATACCCAGGTCCATGACCGTGGCTTTCTTCCACCAGGAACTTTTGTCTCCATAGGGGGACTAGAGAATCTGTCAGCAGATACATACTTTCGTTTATGGTTATCACCAGGGCCACACTGGATTGTTTGAGTTTTGAGATAAGTCCATATGCAACTAATGTCTGTTAGATAACAGTCCTGGTTTACTAAAGCTGTGCCAGGTTGCTTCAGTCCAGAATAGCCCCACATAGCATAAACAGCAGATCAAGTAGTATTCACTAAACTATTTTTACCACAGGTAAGTGAACTCTTTGAAAGTCGCCGAATTTCCCCATGAAATTCGAGTTCGTCCAAATCAAACTTTCACAAGCCGGCTTCTAAAACAATAAAGAATAAGCTAACCTCTGTTCCTATTCCAGCCCCGGGATGAGGTCCTGATGCCAGCAGGTGTCCTCAATGGGGCAGAGAACACAGATTCTCTGTCCATGCTGGCCTTTTTTTCTTTTTACAGGACTTGCCGGCGGTGACTGAAGCTTGAGGGGGGGGGGGCATATTCCAGGTACTCTTCTGCAGTCGGAGTAGCCCGGGGGGGGGGGGGGGGCGAAGTGAAGAGGACACCCCTACGGATCAAATGAGGGGTCAGGGGAGTGTTTTTTTTACTTTTCTTTTCCTGTAGCAGGGGGGAATTCAGAATCAATACTAGAAAGAAAGAATCAATACTACCCCTGATGAAGCCCCAGTAGGCGGGGCGAAACGGCGTTGGTGGACGGACTGCCCGGCCACGCCCCCTCCTCAGCTCTCCTCACCACACACGCTGGCTCTGCTGTGACAATACACGGTTGGTGGAAGGCGCGAAACAGCGTGAAGCTACACACCCGGCTGCGGCCCAGGAGAGGTATCACGGTCGAGCTGCGGGGACCAGGGTCGGAGGCCAGACGCATTTGCGCGGCCGGACCCAGCGCGGCTCCCGTGGGAAGCATGTTTGTTATTATTGTGGCCTATACAATCATATCTTTTTCAAGCTGTCATTGTTCAGACACATGAAGAAGTCAATATTGCTGTGAAACTGCAATGAGCTTGTGCTTTGGCATATACATCATTATTCAGCGTGTGACCGCGGATGCTTTATATTACTGTTGCTGCTATATATCTATGAATTGATACTGGACTATAACTAGCACAAAGCACTTTAATGTTTACACAGTTGGACATTGCTGCTATCTAGTTACTTGCCATTTAAGCCTAAGATTTGTTTACAGCATGAAGCACTTTAGTATAAGTACGAAATGGCCCTTTTAAGACAAATACTCTCCCTGTAATGCAGCCGGAAATCAGAGAGTGATATAGTGGCTGGCCAGCCATCTAACCTTAGGGATGTGTGGTGGTATGTGTGGGAATGAGGAGGTGTGGTATGTGTGGGGGGCCCCCGTATCTATTTGAGCTATGCTAGCTTTTTAATTTGAGGGACATGGGGTTGGTTTATTAGTTGATGTGCCACGTTCAAATAAAATTCATGTGTTGTGGTTCAAGCAGCCGTGATTGTGAGTTTTTGTCTGTAAGTGCCAGCCCTATGTGAACCACTTGTCTTGTAGGTGTTTCTTTGTAAGAATCAATACTAGCATCATCTAATGAAATATCACGACATTTGACAGAATAGATTTTTTCTGACATCCCTACCGGAAAAGCAATCTCCCTGCAGCTGACCCACAGGCCAAGGATGCAGCAGCTTCCAGACCCCCATTCTGCAACAACAAGAACAATGTCAGATTCCTAAAGGAATCTGTGCAACTCAAAAGGCTTTGCCCCCAGAGGGAGCCATACCTGAACAGGGAAAACCGTGGAACGCCAGCCATGCTGAATCAGATATTCAGACCAGGAGAACAGGGAGGCCGTGCAAGAGCTGCATGGCAATGATCCAGGGATGCAGCAGGGACCTCCAGGCACTGCGCAAGATGGCGCTGCCTCATGCTGTGGAGGAGGAGGGCAGGGCCACGGACCTTGCAAATGCAGCTGTCCCGTCCCCTCCTCCACTGTAAGGGCGGAGCAGGCCGAAGCCAACCTCCACCAGCGTTGCCGGCATGGCCGGACCATCTCCTTCCCAAGTTAGCCAGTAGGCAGGTTGCATGGCCGGTGGCCACGCCCCCTCGCGACAAGGCTGCCTCCTCCTCCAAACACTGGCAGGTGAGCTCTGACCAGCATGGCTACCAGTAGTAGTAATCACAAACACACTGAAACAAGGTAAACTGGCCACCTAGCTCAGGCACCACACAGTCACCATGGGGAAGGCAGACTGCGTTTCTCGCAGGGTGTCATGGGGTTAGAGGGACCAGGGCTCAGTGGGAGATACACAGCAGGGCCATCATGCAAGGCTCAGAGATCAGGAACCCTGCTATAGGTGCATGTACCTGAACCCATGCACACTCCCCTCACTCTAGACGATCCCACACTACCGGCTTAGGAACCGACTTCAGGCATCTAACTGAGGTCCCCAGGAATTCTGCAGCTGGTGAGGGGCTGGGAGACAGCCCTGTAACTTAAAAAAAAATCCAGACATCTTCACAGTCCCTTGTGACTACAAGAAAAGAACTGAGTCCATCCTGCCACAGCCTGCCTTATATAGGCCGGGAGGAGCTAGTTTTTATCTATTTTGCAGTCCCTGCATACGGCTGAGGTTAACCCATGCATTAGTACTGGTGGTGCCCCGGAATGGAAAAGATGAGAAAAGGTCATAATAATAAGCATTCAAACTGCTGCATGCTTAAATTATAAATCTACTCATGGGCCTCTGGATCCACCACCTTGCTACACCCGGGAGTATGTATCCCCCAGTGCTTCCGGGTGCAGCCTTTACCTTGCGCTGGCACCCCACAGAGAGTGGCTGGCTTTTCTTCTTGAGCAGTGGTAACATCGAGGAGACGTGAGTGGGATCCTTCGGCAGGAGTTGAAAACCGCTGACCGGTGACCTGCCAATGATCCACAGTTTTATACAGGTTCATGCAGCGAGTTTTTATTGCACTATATGAACCCAGAAGCAGCTGACAAAAGCAGCAGCATAGTCTAAAGTAGTCGGATGTGAGCTGCAAGAACATCTGGATCCTGCACCCAGAAGGTAAGTCCTCTGGGCTTTTTTTCCTTACTTTTGGTCCACTTTAAACCTCACTGTGCCTGACCTTACCCCAGCACAGGCTGGCTAGCTAGTCAGCAGCTTTATCGCACTATGCTGGCACACCTAGCCAATCTGGCCCATTATACTATATACACAGTTATACACAATATCATATCATGGTAATGCTTAGAATAAATTGTGTTTACTGCATGGAATATGTTATCTTAAAAAACTAAATTAAATTTAGCATATTGTTAAGACTGCAATGCTAATTCTTGGGAGCTTTTGGGATTGTCAAGTTCCCATAGATCAACACATGTTTGTTACCTAAAAGGAATGTTTGCTGCATTAAAATACAAGCCAGATATCAGGTTCTAGTGAGGACAAACAGTTTATTTATGGCTTGTGTTCAAACACCCTGAAATTAAGCAAATTCAGCAGAGAAATTAAGGTCATAATGAAGTATGACTTGATTCTGGTAGTATTAGTCAATCTTTATGCTGATACTGCATCTTTCCTCCACTCTTCCTTTTTGTGCCCCACCTCCATGATCCTCTCTTTCGGTGATTTCCTCTCTATCTCTCAGCCATTTATGTCTTACTTTGACTCCTCTCTCCCGAAGGCAAGCAACTAAAAGGTGGTGAGCTCTCCATCACTTCTCAACCTATGTGGGGAGCTTGCGCAGAAATATCCAGCTATAAACCGAGTGTAGCTCTCCATTCATAAACAACATGGGGTCATGCTCCATATAAAGGTAGAATGTTAACTGCATTTACATGATTGAAGCTACTATAGATGATGCTAAT
Organism: Gastrophryne carolinensis; assembly: GCA_027917425.1. Classification (NCBI taxonomy): domain Eukaryota; kingdom Metazoa; phylum Chordata; class Amphibia; order Anura; family Microhylidae; genus Gastrophryne; species Gastrophryne carolinensis. The sequence goes on from CM051236.1 coordinate 364,684,412, forward strand.
AGTTTGCCCTGGTAGAGGTATTAAAACTGATCTGTATGTAGCAGACAGGAGGGCCACACCTCCACCCTTAAACCGGACCAACCACCTGGCACAGTTGGAAAACAATAGTAGTGGCCATTTTGGAGCTTCCAGCATCCTAGCCATGCTGCTGCCTGGATTCAACTGACAATACACAGTAACAGGAAGCCCAGCAGCACTTCCTGTATACTAGGCGGCCTGCAGATTCATGAACCAACATTTGGTTTCTAAAAAAAGGTAGAAAAGGGTCATATTTTTTATGTGCAGAAACTCGAATCGCCCTGGGGAGGCAATTCATGTTGAGCACTGTATATGAGCACTGTTTGTTGTGTTGGTCTGGTTAAAGTAATTTTTGATTGCTGGTCGGCTTTAAGCTTGGGAGCTCCACTGACATAAGTAACTTTCTTTATTTCTTTATACCTCTTTTGAAGCAGGCTTTTTGTGTACAAGATGTGAATATGTCATCAAACCAGATTAGACTAGATGAGTTTTTCCTTCTATGCTGGGTTAACCAGTAAACTGGCTACTGTTTAGCCTCTATAGTGTACAATGCTGTTATTTGTTCTTCTTGTGTTTTGGTGTTGGGCCATTTGGGTGAACCAGTAGCAAGCACATATTTATTTAAATGAGTTATAGGATTCTAAAGGGGAGACGTCACAAGGTCCAGTGAATGTCATACAAAAATATGTTGTGTTCAGATCTCCTATACTCACCTATTTAGTTATTATAACAAAGAGTTAACATGGGGGTCAAATCGCCACCAAGTGCAAAAAAATGCACTCAAGGTGAAAAATAAAATAAAAGTGCTATTGTTACACCTGGTGCTGAATCAACCCAGATGTAGACAATCGGGGTCATGCTAAATATTTGGTGAAGCAGTATGCATTGCGGTGTGGATTGCAACCTGCATCCTGGTGAGCTTTTTAGCAATAACACAAAAAAATCACCCAAAAATCCCCCCCTCCCCAGGGGGGATCGGATGGCACCAAATAAAAGAGGAGACCCAGCCGGATCGATAGAGAGGTCAGGTGAGTATTTTTTTCTATTTTTTTTTAACTAGCAGGGGGGAAAGTCAAGCACGTAACACCTACGTGCTTGGCACTTAACGCCTGGACAAGTGAGCCCGTAGGTGTTACGTGCTTGGAAACAAAAGTGTTAAAGTGTCCCGGCAAATGGGGGCTTGGCTAAAGGTGAAGCTAGCTGTGGAGATTGGGGGTTGTAAGCTCACAAAGAAGACAGGTGTCGAGGTTTGACATTAGGTTTCCTCAACCTCCATATGCCTCCTAATTTGTGATAAATAAACCTCCACATCTAATACTACTATCCCCTCTCCTTCATCTGCTTGTTTTTCCAGTTTTGTTCTATCTTTCTTTAACAATTTTATACCCCTTTTTATACTATTCTCAATGAACCTATTTTTTTCCCCCTTTGAAGGTTCAATTTTTACTATTAAAGTGGACCAACACCCAGGATTTTGACTATCCTGGGTTTTGGTCCACTTCAGGGGGGCACCCCGCTGTGTAAAACCCCCCAGAAACACCCCAATACTCACCTCACAACGCTCCCACGTGGCCGGGTGACAGCGACGGACAAGCCAGCGCGTCCGCCGCCGCCTCCCGCACGTCCCTCTGACAGCGCGCGCGCCCGCGCCGGCCATTCACAAACGGCCGCCGCCGCCGAGGAGGTAAGTTTTTGGGGAGTTTTCGGGGGAGTCCCTCACCGCGGGACATCCCGATCTTATAGATTCCCGGGCCGATCACCCCTGGGTGTTGGTCCACTTTAAGGTCTTTCAAACCAATTTCTTAAGTGTTACTACAGGTCACACACACCTGCCTTTAGTGCTCTTGCTCTCTTACCAAAACCATGTTTTAAAGCTTGCTGTAGTGCATTTAACTCTGACCAGGGGCATCCAATTTCAGACCATCTGACAGTGTATTTGCATTTGTTTTTAGCAAGAGAACCTGCGTATTTTGGTCTTGCCTTTCTACCAAAACCACACTTTAAAACTTGCTGTTGTGCATTTAACGCTGACCAGGAGTTGGCCCATTTAAGGCCATCTGACAGTGTGTTTGCATTAGCTTTTTTTCCCAGGCCTTGCAAGCCTAGTTAGTGTTACAGATCACACCAACCTGCCTATTTTGCTTTTGCTTTTCTACCAAAACCACGTTTTAAAGCTTGCTGTAGTGCATAGAACTCTGACCGGGGACATCCAATTTCAGGCCATCTGACGGTGTGTTTGCATTTGGTTTTATTCCTAGGCCTTGCAAGCCTAGTTAGTGTTACATATCACACCCACCTGCCTATATTGCTTTTGCTTTTCTACCAAAACATTTTTAAAGCTTGCTGTAGTGCATTTAACTCTGACCAGGTACATCCCATTTCCAAAAGGCAAAAAGTTCCATGGTGACAGCTGCACACAACTTAGTGGGTGCCAGATTAGCGGAGACGCCGCAGTAAATCCAAAGTCTTAAAGTGGACTGTCACCCAGGGGTGATCGGCCCGGGAATCTATAAGATTCCCGGGCCGATCACCTCCCTCACCGCGGGATATCCGAGATCGGGATGTCCCGCGGTGAGGGACCCCCCCCAAAACCCCCGAAAAACTCACCTCCCGTGCGCCCCTCTAGGCGTGCGCGCACGCACTGTCAGAGGGGCGCGCGGGAGGCCGCTGTCACCCGCTTGTCCGTGGCTACGTGGGAGCGTGGTGAGGTGAGTTTTGGGGGCTTTCTGGGGGGTTTTACACAGCGGGGCACCCCTAACCGGGGTGCCCCCCTGAAGTGGACCAAAACCCAGGATAGTCAAAATCCTGGGTGTTGGTCCACTTTAAATAACCAGCATAGAATATGAAGCGACGTTAATGGACCTTAATATTTAGTATGGTTCTGTAAATTGCCGTAATCTGCTGTTCTTCTCCCTCGGTCTCCACCAACCCCCATAGGTTCTCCTGGTTATCCTTCTTTTGATCCCTCTCTTTTACCCCTCTTTCTGGATGTTATCCCTCTTATCTCTTCCTATCGCTCCAACTATATCCCTCTGATCCTACCTCCCTATCTTTGATCCTTCTTTTTTTATCCCTCCTTTTGAACATTATCCTAGCGTTCCAACTATATCCCTCTTATCCTACCTTCACCTCTTCATCTCATCGTCATTTCTCCCCTTTATCCTTTTTTGCCATTATCCCTCCTACTTATCCCTCTTCTTTGATTACATCTCTTCTATTCTGGTCCCCTCTAATTTAACACCACTTTACCTCTCTCCTCCCTAATGACTCTTTAGTTATCCCCCTCTTTCCGATCCCTCCTGTATAATCAAATCCACCTCCGCTTCTGCCTCCTCTACTATCCCTCTTGCCACTTCGCATTCCTCCTCTCCTATATTCTCCCTTCTCAATTCCCTTTCTCCTTTTCTCTTCTTGTATTCATTTATCCCTCCTTTTCACACAGCACGCCGCTTGGTGCTGGCTCTGTGTTGTGGCTCGGTGTAACCCTCCCTCCAATTGGATAGGGTGCCGCACCAACGTCACTCGTAGCTGGGCAGACTTTCAGCCCCGCTCAATGAGCGTCCTCCCTAGCAGGCAGGGGCTCGGGCACACGTCGCTTGGCAACCGTTTTTTTGTTTTTTACCTTCTAAATTTTGGATTACTCCATATACCAACAGGGTGTATTAAAAATTATGATTTTTAATTTTCACTATGACATCACTGATGACATCAGGCGGGATTCTACCTCTTTTCAGCTCTATTTAACCCCACATGTGATCCGTTTACTAGCTGGCCCTGAGGAATTAACTGGTATTAGCAAGTATGGTCCACTTTGTCACAAAGATATGTTCTGACCTATTTATTAGAGATAAGCAAATCATCTGGAAATGAGATTAATTTCAGGTTCAAATTGATTGAATCGATAGAAATGTATCGGAATTAGCATTATCTGACCATGAGATTCACCAGTTTTGTCCAAATCTGATGTTTAGCCAGATTTTTCTAAATATGATAGTTGGTTTGGGGTTGATACCATTAAGATTACTTGGTTTAAACAAATGGAAGGACATTTGGTTGTCCACAGCAATGTGCTTAGCAAACCATGGACAAACTCCATAGGAATGCCAGGCCTAGCTAAGTATAGGGTTTCTTTCTATTCCATATCTTTGTTAGTTTATTTTACTTTTAACTACAATTGTGTTTATTATGTTTTTGCCAGTAACATGTTCACAGGTTTATTTTTACACCCTCAAAGTCACAATGCAATAGAAGAGACCCGCCTGAAAATTAATTTGGTATTGTAGAGCTTGTGTCTACAATATGTCTCATGTACATGCTGTTGGTGCATAACATACGGATCTGAAATGCTTATAATTAATTTAGTTTTATTTGACAAACAAGTTGCTTTCCAGAAAATTGGGGCCTCGTGGATGAAATATTTGGATAGCTTGGTTTAAATACATATAACTTGGCTATTTTGTTATCTACAATATTTTTCCCCCTATATGACACTTTTAGGATTTGGAGGAGGAAAATAGGGAAAAAAATATCCTGAACAAAATGTGCTAAAACAAGGTCCCCCCAAAAACCAAATAATAGAGTGCAGAGTCCCCCATTTGCAGGCAGTGTGGCATTTACCCCCATCCCATTCCCCATATAGGCAATGTGGAATTCCCCCCATCCCATTCCCATAGACAGTGTGCCATTCCCCTCTTCCCATTCCCCAAAGACAGTGTGACATTCCTGTCCTCCCATTCCCATAGGCAGTGTGGCATTCTCCCATCCCATTCCCATAGGCAGTGTGGCATTCCCCCCATCCCATTCCCATAGGCAGTGTGGCATTCCCCCATCCCATTCCCATAGGCAGTGTGGCATCCCCCCCATCGCATTTCTATAGGCCATGTGGAGTTTTCTATTGATGGTAATGGACGCAGGCCATGTTCACCCACTGCACGGGACTCAAGTATGTGCGCACTGGCAGAGTCAGACTAGGGACAGCGGGCAGGGTTCCTTTATCGGCACAGGAGTGGTGGTGGCAGCCGGAGAGTGGACAGCTGGCAGAATTCATTTACCTAGCCCTTTCTTTTACATTCGCCCGATAAGATGCACTGACATTCCCCCCCAAACACTTTGGGGGGTGCATCTTATAAGCAGAAATCTACTGTAAGTTTATTCACAGCATTTTATTATATTCTCCCCTCTTCTCTTTTATTTTTGTTCTAATTTCTTTCTTGCCTCTTCCTTATTGATTGGTCAATTGTTTTTAGCATAGAAGAAATATGCGTCACCTCAAAGGGGTTGGAAGTTACCAAAAGCCTTACAGATGTATTTATAACAACTTAAACCAACCCAACACCTTTACAAGAAATAGTGCTCATATGCATCCCTCCTCAGGGCAATTCAGTTTGCTGCAAATAAAAATTAATTTACCTTTTTTGTAACTCCTGCCTTGATCAATTTTACCACCAAAATGGTGTCCTATGTATCTGTAGACAGTCTGCAAAGAAGCTGGGTTTCCTGACACTGTGCATTCTGGGTTATTTAGGTTAAATCCAGGCATCAGCACAGCTGGGACGCCGGGAAAGGAAGTCTCCAGGGTTCTTCAAGATGGCCGCAACCAAGAACTAGCTTGATAAAGGACCCAGGTTGTCCGAAACATGTTGCGATTTTGCGGGGAATCGACTGGATACCTCAAACGTTGCAACCAAGAGAAAATCTGTTTCAAAGTTCCAGCTTTGAGTGGATGCAGGAACAAATTCAAGTGCTGACAATGATTAAATATCATGCAGGCAGATGTTCCAAGTGAGTTTTGGGGATTTGTTTTTCAACTCTGCAAAGCTGTTGGTCCACTTTAATCACCTATGTTTTTTGAAACTCTTCACTTGATCATATATTTATACTATATATTCACAGCTGTTATGAAATGTGATAGGTTGTATGAGACCATATACTGTGTAATATTTCAATTAAAAAATACTGTTAAAATTGAGCAAATACGGCAAGCCAAGAAGTTGGCAAACATTGTAGCGCTCATTGGTGCTGTTACTCCAGCATAATGGTCCATAACTACACAACCATGAAGTGACATAGGCTGGGCTATAGGTAGAAACCTAGTGCGCCAATGTAAGATAATTATTTTAAGGGACTGTAAACCCAACTACAAAAATCTAGCAGCAAGCAGCTTACCTGTCTGTCCCATTTGTCTGTTCTCTATTTCCTGTATTGCGGGATGCGAATGCCAGCCAAATGACTCAAAATGGTACAGGAAGGCACACTTCATAAATCAGGCTCCTGCATCCAACACTGACTTACTCTGCTGAAACTCTGGGCCCGCAACAGTAGAGGAATTTGGCAGGCTTTGGGGTAAAGTTAAATGTCACCAAGCCCCTAGCCGTGTGTGTAGTCTAACATTTTGGATTATTTCTGGCAGCACTTATCAGTCTGAGCTGAAGAATAAGCAGAGGGACACAGCTGCTACTAATTACAGTTTCGCCCATGCCGGAATGTACTAATCAGAGAGGGGGTAAGAGGCCCCCTATTGTCACCGACGAAGGATTATCAACAATATATTACAAGTATCGGAACAGTTATTTTGGATTGTTACCGGTTTCTGTTTATTATTGGGTCTGATTTGTTGCACTTTTTTGCTTCCTGGGCTTTCCTGTAAGATATGCAAATTACTAACCTCAATTGCCTCAAGCACATACAGTAAATCCAAAAAAATGCCTAAAATTTCATACAGTCCTTCCTATAAACTTTTTACTTACTTCTTACTTGGTTGCAAGCGGAAGTTGTGTTTTAGCAGGTTTAATCCTGCTCATCTATGAGGATATTTATTTAGTATTCACTGTCAGCAACTGCACAATTTAATGAGTCTTTTCGGATTTAAATTAAAATAGGAGATATATACTGCTTTACGCCTTATAGATTTCACAGGATGACAGCAATCATTTCCAAAACTATTTTTAGGGGGAAATGCAATTTATAGTGATTCAAATAAATGCATGAGAATCCCCATAGAGTGTGAGATTGTTACTTCTGTTTGCTTGAGCTACATTGCATGTTTTATGAGTTTGTTTCTTTATATGAATTATGCAAGTAGACAGCAAAATATGTTTTGGGTCTTATATTTATGGATGAATAGTTGTTCTTTGATGCTTAAGATTAGATTTTTACCAACTTCTGCTTTAAATATATGACCAGGATGATGAGTTTTAGGTGAAAAAACACAATCCTTCTTTCCCTGCTTCTCTTTATGCCCTCATTAAAAGTTGCACTTACTTCAGAAATGAAAAATAAGTCTACGCACAGTAGGGAATTTACAAGTCACCATGTTATATATAATTACAAAAATGTAATTCTTGACAATTACATGGTGCTATAGACCTTTGAGGGAGTAAGCATGGGCATTGTTTTTGGGGTACTGGGAAAAGCGGTGGATTGGGTCTAAATATCAGGCCAGCATTCTACTATCCCTGTCCAGACCATGAACAGCCTGCTACATCCCTGCTAAGCTCCCAGTTTGTTTCCTGAGTATGGGGTGGATATGCCCACTCCTAAATTGATGGTACTAAAGCTGTAGTTTTGTAGGAACACATACTGGGGCAGGGGTGGTTATTGCCCCCTACATTCATGATGCTGAGTCTGTGGGGTTTCTTGACCAGGGGGTTTAGTGGGTCTGGGTACAGGATGGACTGGAGGAGAGACTACAGAAGCAGGGATGCCATGGGGATGTTAGAAGCAGCAGCCCATCCGGCCCCAAATCACACAGAAAGGATTATCTGGCAGCAAAGGAGAGCCAACAAACCGATAAGTGGAACAAAGGATCTTAGATAGAGTCAGTTTATTAAGAATTTAGATGAAACATCCAAGAAGACACATGATTAACTATGTTTATGTATATGGTTTATAGAACAATTAAGGGAAAAGCGATTTCAAGATTTGTCGAAAAGAAGGCAAGCACTCCAATGGTTAAAGTTTAAATGAATATATTGTTTAAAAATATGATAACATACACTTCTGATGTAAAACCACTGACGTTTAGGGCTCTGCAAGACGTTTGGCTGTATTGCATAATTTGCATAATTTGCATATTGCATAATTTTTGCCCCTCTTGCAGGCCCTCTGGGTTTTACATCAGGATTCTATGCTATTGTATGGATTTTTTTTAAATATATTAATTTGAACCTCAACTGAGTGGACTGATATTGCGCTCTCTCCATCTGAGGAATGGGGACAAACTTTTTTTTACCATAAAGACTGTATGGCTGTAGTGTAGCTAACCCCAGCAGTTACAGTGAATGGCTTCCAAAAAGAATTAAACTAATTCTTAAAAGGATTATACCATTACTGTTATATAAAGGTATAAAGTGTTTATTTTCTCATTCCTTGATTGATCTTGTCTTGATAGACATGAACAGGATCTTTTTTCAATGGCTCTATGTAACTATGCGAAGTGACATTGACATTGAAAGCTTTTAAAATGGTCACCATGGGGAGTGTAATGGTCCAATTTGTTTGCCTGAGTTTTCTTTTAAATAGCAGCATACTAACTTGTATATGTAGTCTACAGCTCGGATGTAACTACACCAAATTACAGTTCATTACACATACTGGATGTACGTCAAATGTGGCTGGAGCTCTGCACCTTCAGTTTGATGTATAATTTCTATTTTGATCGGATTTTGTCTTTTTTTGTCTACAATCTAGACTTGTGTTGTTCCATAGGCCTTTTGTATAAAGCTGGACAATGTAGATCAGGAGGTGGCCTGTAATATTATGTTGTGGCTTTGACTTGCATTATCCTTTTGACTCAAGTGTCTTCCTTACATACAGTAGCAAAATCACAGTATTTTTTATTTAATACCAATTTATTTAAATGGCAAAGCTTATCAGGATTCTGTGTTAAAGAAAATGTATTCCATACTGTTGTTTTTACTGCTAAATCTTAAAATATCTTAAGAATAGTTGCAATTGACCATTTATTTAAATATTACCAAATGAGGCCATAGTATGGTATGTTGGGCGCATGATATTGCCCTGGTATTATTTAACATAGACTGTAAAGAACTCAAAGTATCATAAATCAAGTCTACATGTTTAGTAAAATATAAGAAAACTTGTTTTAAAATGTGCATGTCAAGACATAATGTTTACTATAGTAATGATCAAACCTAACATGATACAGAACCACTAGCACATGTATTCGAGTGATATGGTCATAATATTCCAGCATTTGGCTCCAACAGATGTTAAATATATTCAAATGTATTGTTCTTTGCTTTGTTCAGTTAAAGGTTAATAAGCCATAGTTTATATAGCTAGTGTGTTTCATATAATATAATTTCATTTATTAGCCCTGTGAATTTCATTTGGACAGCATCATGAAAAGGTAGAAACCAAAAGTTAGTACTGCATGCAATGAAGCTCATTGGACAGGCAAGGCTGGTTCCAGTCCAGACAGGGCTAAATAAGCCTGATTTCTGTTCACTTGAAGGGCCACTCCAGCCCCTTTCCTCAAAATAGACCTAAGCCCACCATGCCCCCTCCAAATAGCGATTATTCTGATCAAGTAAAGGGAAAACGACACCCATCTTCAACCCGAATCCAGTCGGTGGTGCCGCAGCTGTATCACCGATCCCCAGCCACCATCTTCCTGAAGTCCCGGATGGAGCTGGGAGCCGCTTTCTGCATTGCGTGAATGGGCACAGGAGCAGGCGTGATGTTGAGAGCGCTGCTCCTACCGGCCGGGACTTCCGAGAAGACGGTGGTGGGCGTTCGGTGCAGTTCGGTTCAGTACAGCTGCGGCACCGCCAACTTCAGGGGCTTGGATTTGGGGTGAAGATGAGTGTCTTTTTTTGTTTTCCTTTGGGGGCTGAATTGGGAGTGAAGGTGCCTTTTTTTTCTTTTATTAGATCAGCATAATCGCTATTTGGAGGGGGCAGAGTGGGGCTTAGGTTTTTGAAGAAAGGGGCTGGAGTGGCCCTTTAATGCTGGAAGTTGACAGGTGCCATGTCTTTCAGTCGGTCTTGTTTTGCATTCAGATAACCTCTAGTGCTCCCTCTCCTTTCTGATGGTCGATTCAGTCATGCTTTAGTCATCCTGTGCTGCTCTCAGAATGTAGGGTCTGTGAGAAGTGTAATTTATTGAGGGAAGAGTGTCTGATGAGACAGCAGATGAAAGAAAGTTCATATAGGGCTTATCAAGAAGTGCAAAATGCAGTTGAATGAATGACATGACCACTAACATTCAGCATTAGGGAGCACAAAGCAGGATAATTTAACCCTTTGTCTAGGATAGCCCCTTAATTACTGCACCCAATTTAAACCTAGAGCCATGTGACATACCTAGGTGGATCAGGAAAGACCAGCATAGGAATGGCAGGCTTCCAGGGGGAAATAAAGGATTATGATAATATCCAAATAAAAATGTAATTGAAGTTTAATATAAAATGAAGGCGCCAATATTTGCCCTCCATTAAATTCCTCTGTGTCCACATTTGTGGCCGCACAGCTTTTCCTTTCCCTGGGAGCTCCCAGCATGAGTGAGCAAAGCAAGCCACAGTGATTAAGCTGTGCCAGGATAGGACCACATCCAGGAATGAAAGCAAAGCCAGCGGCTTCCCTAGAATACATAAGATATTTACTTTTAATCAGAGATTTTGCAATGGATTGAAATGGCTCATTTAACACTGTTCCCACAGGATGTTGGGGGGGGGGATATTAGTGTGTGCCTGGCTTTAATGGATCTGTCCAGACTCTCTCATAGTCTCATAGTTTTTATCTTCATCTTTTACATTTTGGGCTAAATTTGGCCAAAGCAAAACTTTTGGCACCCTCTATGGTAAGTACCTAGTAATACACCAGGAAATGAATGTCATTCACAGAGTTAGCTGAGCTCACTGGTTGCACTTGAAAATTACTTCCAGAGTAATTATAAAGTTTCACCTTATGTTCTCTGTGATGCATTGCATCGGAATGAGGTGGGGTTAGCTGAGTAAGTGGAGGGTCACGGGGGAGGTGCTGAAGGCAGAGGAAGGGGAAGAAGTAATTCCCCTTCCTTTCAGTGACCAGAGCAAAGAGACAGTTCCCTTTGACGATGAAGTCCAAGCATAATATAACACTAATTAACAATAACGCTCTCCATGTGCTTAGCCCAATTTGGGCACTAAAAAAAAAAATTTGCGCAAGCTGAAGCTGGAATCTTAATGGTAGGTCAGCAGTAGGACTGTACTGATCTGTCACAAAAGTCTAAATATCACTAAGGTCCACAGCTGAAGTTCAGAGACTCATCAGGAATTGCAGCAATCAGGTGAGTTGTTTTATTAGTCTTTTTATTATTTTAACATCTAAATCAGGCAGATGGCCAGCGGATTACAAAAAACTTCCTCTTTAACTATTCATTGGAGTGCCAAGCGTTTGCATGCCGCTGGATTTGTCGATGTGTAAGGATAACAGCTATCCCTTGGTCCCCAACCTTTAATATGTGATGTCTGGAGCCCATAATTCAAGCATGGTTGCCATGGGGTACAGCCATTAGATATTATAACTTTATATGGCCTTCCAATGTAGACTCTAGGCTTCCCCATAATCTACTACCTATAATACGTGATGACTGGTGAAGTGCTGCTGGCTGAGCAGCTGAGTGGGATGTGGATGGAACACTTTGGATGCTTCCACAGAGTAAGGGGAACAATGGAATGTTTGTCTGAACCATAGCACAGAAGGACCAATTAGCAGTGTTGCTGAGGCAGGCTGAATCATGATCGAATCAGTGGGGACCAACTTGATTTTTAGAGATTGGAGCAGTTCAGACATTGTCGGCTTGCTATCAGGAGGTTAGAACCCCCTTCATATCAGGGTCCCATACAGGGGTCCTGTCTGATGACTTCCCCATGCACATGCTTTAAGAATTTTAATATTTACCATTACACAGAGTCTGGAAAATCTCAGGATGAGTATTATTATTTTTTCCATCTTGTGTATCTAGGAGCATATACACCACATGTTGGAGTATTTCTAGCTGTCTGGCATCAAACACATTCCTGTGCCTGATGATAATCAAGATCACCTTTTAAACCTCATATCACCTTCTTTTACTATAAAAAATGTATGCACTGCCATTTTTCAGTCTGTTATGGGATACTCATATAAATGTTGTGCCTGTATATTTTCCCCCTTTTTAATGTAAGCTAAAACAGATCTGAACTATTTAAATGTACTGATTTTGTTATTTTCGACTAGGCAGACTTGTGCTCCAATTCATCAAGAGTTGAAACAAATTCTGATGGTAGTAAAAAAATCATTTTATGACAAAAAAGCCTGAGGATGTCACTGTTGATGAATCACCTGATATGAAGACAATAATAGTCAATGGCATTTTTTAATCCTGAGAAAAGTGGTGAACATTTTACTACTTTTTACACTGTAGTAAAAAGTACCATTTACCTTAATTGTCTTTATATCTGGTGATTTATCAACAGTGAAATTCTCATGCTTTTTTCTTATAAAGTGAATTTTTTACTATGATGAGGACTCTTAATAAATCAAAGCCATTGTGGTAGATTCATGACCGTGAGTAAAGTCATTTGCGCTCAATTTTCAGGAGTAAAAATGGTTTCCTGACATTTTTCCCCTTACTTCTGACTCAGCAGACACTCTTTTTGTGCGCAATATTTTTGCACAAAAATTTGCACATGGAGTAAGCTTTCATGCACAAATTTATTAAAATAGTATGTTTACATGCAATTCAGGGATTGTTCGGAGGGGTGAAAAGTGTGCCCAAATGTGTTTTTTTCATGCAACATTTTCCTCCAGCACAAGGGAGGAGGAAAATGAAAATGTGCATGCTTATTTCATCCATTAAACACATGCCGGCAATAGCTGGCATGTTTTTTTATAATTGAAAGTGTCAGCCACAAGTTAATTTTCTGTATTTTTTACTATTTTATACCATTTTTCACAATTTTTTCAAAAATTGTTCTAAAAATAGTTTTAAAAGTTTACAAAGTTAATATTGTTTTAAGCTACAAACACAAAAAGGGTGAACATTTGGCCACAAATAGTTTAGTTTACTAAAAAAAAAATGAAGACACAATACTATAAAAGCTCAATTATTAAACACTAATACACTAAACAAACAACGCATATATAGAACATCTTGGAACATTCGGAAACACAACATTGTAGGTCAACAGCATTCAAGATAACGTACACTAAAGCACTTCTCATAAAAACAAGGAGAACACAATCGCCACAGGGAATACGCTACAGATTGGAGACTAGAGATTTTCCTCAAACACAGTAGCAGAAGCAAATTTGCCACTACTAAGCAGTAAATACGGGGAGAAACATGGGGGCGATAGGCACCACTTATTGTCTTAACCTGCACAATGCGCACGGAGCTTGGCCATTTCCACATAAAAAGAGCTGCATTTCATGTGCAAGTTTGCATATGAATTGGAAACTTGCCAAAGCACATCACACATGCGATGTACAAATGCGTGAACTATTCACATAGTGCCATGAATTGTGCGCCAAATCGCAAGTTTCTACATGTGAATGCAGTTGCGTGTGTTTTATGGCTTTTTGGTACATAGACATAAATCGTGTATCTAACAAAAAAACTGGGTGTCATTGAGATCTGAGGGGTGTTGCCATGTTCTGTGTCACTGTACAAGGTAATACTTACAGAGTAATATATAAAAAATAAATTGAGCTCCAGCCAGCACCACCAGTAGGCCACCAGTCCTACTTCACAATATCCAAATATGACGAATATTTTTTTATTTACAAATGAATGACAACAAAACTACATTAAATTACACAAGACTGATTGAAAAATACATGGGCTGGCCTCCTTCATCACAATGAATATTCCATAGTATAAATGTAATGGTGCATATAATAAATAACAATAGTACAATACACTCTCTCAATATAAATAATTGAGTAGCACATGAAATGCATATTACAGTGCAATGTGCTAAGACAAATAAAAATAAAAGAGGAGGAGGTAAAGCAAATTGTAATTATACATGTGAAAGGAGGTAGGAGCAGCAGATGTAATGCTCAGGATGACAAGCACACCCCCACTTCCATGGTTATTCAACCACTTTTCTATGGTAATACAAATAAGTAAAATATAACATAAATGAAAGTTTTTGGAGGGACAGATAGATAAACATAACACCATATGGAGTCACTGGATCCCAGAATAGGTAATACGAATATATGTTCAATGGTAATTCTCCAATTAAATGCTATTATAGCTTAACTAGCCTTGATTCTGCACCCTGTCCCATTTCTCTCTTTTTTTTTAATTTAATTCTCTTTTCTCTCTCTGATGTGGAATGTTGCTATGGTCAAAGTTTTGTCGTGTGAATGGGCGTGAATGCATGTAGTATTGGACTCAAGTAAACGTTTTAGATTGAAGAATATGTTTAGGAATATGTTGGATAGACAAGCAAACTGTTTGACTGCATCTTGTTCTGTTTTATTCATACAAACTGACATCTGAATAGACACAAGGTTTTGCACATATGGAATATTATAAATGTAAGGATTGTTTCAAAAATGTTCATGCATAACATATGTGTTTACGCAATAGAGCTCATTCAAATTAAAAAATATATATATTTTACAAAATAAGTTATATTCAACACAAGATAACATAGTAGTGAAAGTTTTGAAGTTGGAACACTATAGTCGGTTATAGATGGGTAAAGTGTAGAGATGAGCAAATTTTTAAAAAATACGATTTAAACAATCCGCCAAATTTCCCCAAGAAATTTTTAACGAATCACTAGAAAAAAATCTTTACTTACCAGCGTGTCTACCCCTGTCTCCCATGGTAGCGGTGGCTCTGGTGTCATCCCAATCATCTAGTGAGCCTGCTTCTCTTCTTTCCAGACCAGCGAGGCTCATCCTCTGACGTCCAGGGCAGTCCTCAATCATCTTCAGCTGAGGACCAACAGCTAATTAGCTGCCAGGCCACCACCAATTTACACAAAGGGAGATAGAGGTTTCCCTTTTCTTGCCCAAGGGCCACTGTGGGGTAATGACGGGGCAGCACTTAGGCATTCTGGCAAGCCCCAATCCCTGTGAATGTCGAGGGAGGGTAGCTAGCACAACGTCACTGCCTGCACCTGTGGACTCAGGGACTCAGAGTTTGCCCCCCTAAAGGAGGAGACGGCCCAGCCATCAGAGCCAGAGGGAAACCCGCCAGACAATGATTACATCTCCTGGAAAGAAGAAATACATGGAGCAAATTCCGATTCATCCAAATCCTTTCGCTCACCCCTAGTAACATGTTGGGCCAATGTTAGAACCATTAGGAAGACATAAATGTGGATTCACTAGTACAGTATAAAGCAGAAGATCAAAGAGGATACTTCATTCATCATAAATATGAGTAGCAACAAAAATTATACAATGGAGAAAGAAATGCTAGCACTCCAAAATCCTTCAAAAAGTATATTCAGTCCATGCAGGCGTCCTTACCTCATTGGAAAAATGGCCCATTACAAGGGTAGTTCATTTTTTTGAGGAAATATTAGAACAGAAATGTTCAAGTAAAAAAGCTCACTCAGATGTAAGCTTCAGTTCACCCCGAAAGGACACCCCTAAACCGAAACATGCTTCACTAGATCTTTAGCATGACCCCTGAATGGCACTGGACGCAGAAAAGCACATTTCACATGAATTGGGAGTTATGCTAATTATCTATTAAGTAAGGTGCTTCTTGGGCTGTGTACTACAACCTTCATCTCTGTGAGCCTTTTAATACACAAAGTGCCCAAAAATATTTTGTGTTCAAAATGTTCCTCATGACTCACCTGTACCTGCGATGAGGCATTTTTACAGGTAAGGTACATCATGTTTCCAATAAGGTAAAGATATTCTTTAAAAAAAGCATCCTATGGGTTATACAGAAGAATTTGGCATTTTTCTTCTACATACTTCATAGGGTGCTGTTATTTCTAAATTGCTATAAAAATATCCTTACCTCATTGGGAAAATGATGGACCGCATCTGTAAAAATGGGTGCAGTCAAAAATGTTCTTTCATCGCGCAATGTTTTTTCTTTTCTTCTGCCGTGGAACAACACTGGCCCTGACATTTTTATGAAAGCATTCCTTTATTCCCATATTGAATTTTTTTCTTAAAGACAGAAGCTGATCCTGAAGCCAGAATATGGTAGTGCTGATTTTCAGGAACTGTGACATCTTTTTGGCAACATACAATGGGAAAGCGAGCACTTCACACACAAGACATTCAGACGATGTTTACACCAGAGCCACTGAGCTTGAACATTTCCGACCTGGTTCAGGAAATCACACTGCTTCTTTAAAAAAGACTTCAAACAAACCTGAACTGCGGTGGCTGCATTTTTTTTTTTTTGCATTGACAGCTTTTAAAATAAAGTGAGAGGTAATCTGTGAAACCAAAAGTGCTGGTAAAGGTATTTTCTTGCCAACACATGTGCTCATTTTAAGCCGGCATCTTGCATAGCTAAGTGAAGCTGGACACTTCTTAGAAGAAAAGACTATCTCTTATTTAACATGCTGGTTCATTGTTGAGGTATTTACAAAAGATATATTGTGAAAGTGGTCTAGGATTAATCCCCTATGTGAAATGTGAAAAGAACATTCAGACAGTCTTCTTTACTGAAAGTGAAAAAAAATGGAATGACAGGTTTGTGATCATAACAGGGTAGAACTGCAGAAAATCTGCTTAATTCTATTTGCCTGCCACCCCTGTCAGCCTATGGAAAATAGTAGCAGTAAAAGTCTTGGCAAAAACAAAGGCGATACTTACCCAAAGCCTCAATCCCTCACATAGCTTTATTCAGTTCCATTCTTCTGCTGTCAGCAGCAATGTTGACAGCATACTCCCAAAATGTTATGGGGTGTCTACCGCAGATAAACATTTCAAGGTCACATGAGGGTTGATTCAGCACTGAGAGCCAAGTCCCTGTGGCCTGTTCACACTCCATGTGCAAGTGTAAATATACTGAGCTCATGATTCAGGGACACATGTGCCACAATACTGCATGTGCATGAAGCATGTGCCAAAGCCACCAATGAATTCTGTCTTCATATGCCATTTTACAGCATGCATGACAGTTTACTGAATCACTGTATGTGTTTTTTTCTTTTACAAAATCTTCATTTAGTTTGATATAAGAAACAAACAGTTGCTTTCATGAGTAATACAGCATTAAATCCCATGACACGTTACAAACATTCAACAATAACGAATGGTATGAACAAATTAATTAATTAATTAACAGTCACCGCAATCTTACTTCATTGTTAATACTGCAAGAAATTCACAGTTGCAAACTAAATATAATCAAATTACATAGAATCATAAGAAAGAAAGAAGGTCAGGAAAAATTCGGAAAGGTAACGTAACTCTGGAAATAGAAGAGAAGAAAGATAGAAAAAGAAAGACGAAAGGGTGGCTCGGCTACCTATAAAGAATTGGAGCCTCATTTAAAAGGTGGCACTCAGCGTGATTTAAAACTAAAAAATATCAAAATCTAAATGCAGGGTTGCAGCGCTGTGTCCTGTTGATAACAGGGTAAACTATCAAGGACCTGCATGTCACCAGTATTGGATTGTGGTTTGTCCAAGGGACTGATAGAATATCTGTATCTGTATCTGAGAGTAAAGGCGCCTCTGCACAAACAGGTGGTCCATTTTAGAATAGGATTGCTCCGCCAAGGAGAAGTGGTTGTAGTCTTTAGTAAAGGGGTTAATCAGTTTCCCAATACTCCTGGCCTCTTTAAAAGACTGCGCTGCACTAGGGGAGGATCTGTCTACTTTAGTATTCAACACCTGGTTGGAGTTCCTGTTCCAGCATACGGTTAAGAAATGGATTCTGACCTTAATTTGGAGCATAGGAATTGAGGATGGTGATTACAGAAATGTACCCCCCTTATCTTAGTTTGTGCATTAGCATCGAGGAAAAGGAAAAGTGTGTCTCCTGCAAACAAACAATGTCTGCATGAACACCCTCGATCTCTTAGTTGGAGAGTTAATCCCTGTATGTTAAGAGTTAAGATGAAGACAGAGACATAATGGGGGTAGCGAGAGTGAGAATACAACAGGGTAAGTATCATTGTGCATACCAATCCAGCGAAATGACTCCAACAACAAGACACCCGTGTATATTTGGACCAGCACGCACTGAGAGCGGGAAGGGGGGTGGTAGAGAATGGGCGAGAAAGAAACCGAAAAAAGCTAAGAAAGTCAAAAACAATAATAAAATCAAGCAATTTGTGGAGCATGAGGGCCCCATCCCCAACCCAGCAGAAGCTGGGCCAAGGACCCATCCCCCAGAGAGCCCCCATATCACATAGCAGCAATAGAAGAAGGACAAGGGAATCACGTGGTAACAACATAAGCGAAAAATAGTGCATATGCATACTTTAAATATAGTTTGGGTGAGTAGACAACTTGGCACCTTTCCGTAAAGAAACATTAATCAATGGTAGTCTCCAACAGTGGAATATAGGCATAGCCCCTAGCAGGTCCAGTTGGTATGAGCTCGGGAAGGGGAGAGAGAATAAGCACAAAGAGAGGGGGGAAGGGGGTAGAGATAGATGAGGCAAGAGAGACAAAAGGGAGTAAAAGAAGAGTGGTTTGGAAGAAAAGCGAGAAAAAAAGGAGGGGTTCAAAGTAGAGTAGAGAGAGTGGGGGAAGAGAGGAAGAAAGAATATAGTGGAAGGGGTAGGGAGAAGGTGGTGGGGAATAAAAAGAGGGAGAAAAAGGGTCCAAAGAGGCACCCAAGAGCAGCAATACATATGTTTCTAACGCCTCTGTGTTACCACACACAGCAGTGATAAGGGTAAAAAGAGAGCATATAGAAAATAAAACTAGAAGTAATAAAATCTTATGCATAGCATATGGATAGTGCAAAAATATAAGTATCATGCATTGCCTCATATGTATATGTAAATATATTGAGAAGGAAGAGAGTAAAAGTGAGGGAAGAGCAGTGGGAAAGAAAGAAGAGAGGGAGAAAGGGGGTGGAAGAGGGGTATTTAGAGTGGAAGGGGGATAGTGAGAAGGTGGGGGGGGGAGAAAGAAGAGGGGGGGGGAAGAGGGTCCAAAGAGGAGAGCAATGGTTGATGACAAGAGCATCAATACATATTTACCTAACCGGGTTATGTTACTGCACAAAGCAGTGGTGAGGGCAAAAAGAAAACATATAGGATTTACAACTAGAAAAAATACAATTTTATGCGAACTATGTGGTTATTGCAAAATTCTAGATAGCATGTATTGTGTTAAACGTACATATCAACCTTCCCTTGGTTGATTTCAGACACAACAATATTAAACTAACCATTGTCCTGGGACATAACTGGCTACCATGGAACATAAATTGTATAACATAGAAACCTATAGCTTAAGGCTACCTCCAAATATATTTTGTAAAGAAACGCACATAGATCAGCATAATAATACACATACTAAACAGCCTTATAGGCCAGTGAACTATGCATAGTAACTTTGATAACCATGCCGGTATGTTATTTTAAATGAAAATGACAGTCGGTATTTTTGTTTTTTTTTGTTTTACAATTTCCTAAAATTAATTAAAAAAAAATATGTACCCACCGCTCCAGGCATAAAGGGCTGGCTACCCAGGACTCAGAGGCCGCATGGCTGCCCCCTGGCACTGCGGGTATACCAGCACTTATGCCACTGGGCTCTTCCGCACCCCTGGTGCCCCAAATAGGAGCGTGGGTAATGCTGGGCGGCAGGTGACGTGACAGCACCAGTAGAGTAGAATAAACTACTC
Organism: Gastrophryne carolinensis; assembly: GCA_027917425.1. NCBI lineage: Eukaryota > Metazoa > Chordata > Amphibia > Anura > Microhylidae > Gastrophryne > Gastrophryne carolinensis. The sequence goes on from CM051236.1 coordinate 364,704,223, forward strand.
CCAATTGGCACCTACTTACTGGGGGTTAGAAAGAACTTCTTAATTAGATAGAAATTGGATTTAACCACAAATGCCAAAATAATTACCCAAAAATGTTTTGTAAAAATAAACCCACAGGCAGTTACCTGCAGCGGGAATGAATTAAATCTGGAAAAACTTTATTTTTTATTTATTAATGTATTTAATTCATTCTTGCTTTTTGTGACTATTCACAGCACTTTCCCTACCCCATTTTGTGCAGGGCAATCTCCCTGGTGTTAGCCTCCCTGGTCTGCCCTCTGACACCAGTAAAAAATTATTCTTTTTACATTTATTTATGTTTTTCCTATTTTGGTTTTCTGTTATTATTTAGAAATGTTTCTGTGGCCCATTTTGTGCAGGGCAATCGCCCAGGTGCTCCCCACTCCCAATTTGGCCTCCAACACCCTTTAAAAAAGGAATATTTTTTTTTTTCATTTATGTATGCATTTCTTTAATTTTTTAGTTTTCCACTTACTGGGTGTTAGAAAAAAATAATCACCCGTGGGCAACCCTTGCATTCTGTTTACTGGGGGTTAGAAAAAACTACTCACTTGTGGGTAAGCCTGGCATTCTACTTACTAGGGAACACATTACTCACTTGTTGGTACTTGTTGGTACCAATCTCATAATACTTACTGGGAGTTAGAATAAACTACTCCCCTGTTGGCACCACATGCATTCCACATACCGGGGGTTAGAAAAAATGCCTTGTTGGTACCACCTGTTTACCACTTACTGAGGGTTAGAGAAAATTGCTCACTTGTGGGCACCCCTTACATTACTAATTACTGGGGGTTAGAAAAAAAAACTACTCACTTGTTGGCACCACATGCATTCTAATTACTGGGGGTTAGAAAAATCTACTCCCCTGTTGGCAACACTTGCATTCTACTTACGGGGGGGGGGGGGGGGGTATTAAAATAAACTACTCATTTGTTGGCACCACCTGCATAATACTTACTGGTGGTTAGAGAAAATTGCTCACTTGTGGGCACCCCTTGCATTCTACTTACTGGGGGTTAGAAAAAACGACCCACTTGTGGGCATCCTTTGCACAATCCTTACTGGGGGTTAGAAAACCTACTCACTCATGGGCACCCCTTACATTCTAATTGGGGGAGTTAGAAAAAACTACTTACTTGTGGGTAAGCCTGGCATTCTACTTACTAGGGAACAAATTACTCACTTATTGGTACTTGTTGGTACCAATCTCATAATACTTACTGGGAGTTAGAATAAGTTATTCCCCTGTTGGTACCACCTGGCTTCCACTTACTGAGGGTTAGAGAAAATTGCTCACTTGTGGGCACCCCTTACATTCTAATTACTGGGGGGGGGGGGTAGAAAAAAAAACTACTCACTTGTTGGCAGCACCTGCATTATACTTAGTGGAGTTTAGATACAACTACTCCCCTGTTGGCACCTCTTGCATTCTACTGACAAGGGTTAGAAAAAACTACTCCCTGTTGGTACCACCTGCTTTCCACTTATTGGGGGTTAGAAAAAACTACTCCCTGTTGGTACCACCTGCTTTCCACTTATTGGGGGTTAGAAAAAACTACTCCCCTGTTGGCACCTCCTGCTTTCCACTTACAGGGGGTTAGAAAAAAATACTCCCCCGTTGGCACCACCTGCATTCTACTTACGGGGGGGGTTAGAAAAAAAACTACTCACTTTTTGGTACCCCTTGCATTCTACTTACTGGGGGTTACAAAAAAAGGACTCTCCTGTTGGCACCCCTTGCATTCTTCTTACTGGGGATAAGAAAAAACTACTCACTTGTAGGCACCACCTGCATAATACTTACAGAGGGTTCGAAAAATCTTCTTCCCGGTTTACACCTGTTGCATTTTACTTATTGCCCTTACATTCTACTTACTGAGGATCAGAAAAACTACTAACTTGTAGGCACCACCTGCATAATACTGAGGGTTAGAAAAAATACTCCCGTTGACACCTCTTGCGTTTTACTTACTGGGGGTTGGAAAAAAAAATACTTACCTGTTGACACCACCTGCTTTTCTTTTATTGGGGGTTAAAAAAACTACTTGTACTTACTGGGGGTTAGAAAAAACTACCCACTTGTGGGCACCACCTGCATAATACTTACTGGGGGGTTACAAAAAACTGGGCAGTGCACAGACGATAAGACACAGGTAATTTGCAAGCTGTGCCACCAGTGCCTGAAGCGAGGGAAAATTCTTAATAATCTCAGCACCATGTCCACGAGCTGCAGTGGCAGCAACACCTAAAAAACATGTAAACACCTGAGGTTCCCTCTGCTTCTTCATTTGCCTCTGCCTGTCTACCCCCAAAGGGAGGATGTGAGACCCCCACCAGCCCCACCAGCAGCAGCCCCACGATCACCAAGCGTGTCCACACCATCCCAGGGAAGTGTTCAGCTTTTCATCCCTCAAACTTTAGAGAAAAAGAGGAAATTGGGCCCATCTTACAAGCCCTGGCCATGAATACATGCATTTCAAAATTGCTGGCCTTTGAAATGGCACCATTCCGAACCACCACTACTTTCTCGGAAGGCCATCTCTGCCCTGAACCAACATGTTGTGGAGAAAATAGGGTGTGCACTGGGCGATGATATTAGTTCTAGTGTCCACATCACCACTGGCACATGCATGGCAGTAAGCAGGGACATTACATGTCTCTAACAGCCCACTGGGTCAAGGTAGTGGCACCTGCGACTGAGGCAGGAAGTACTTTAGCGCATATCCTTCCACCACCAAGGGTTGCTGGGCATCAGTCACTGCCTCCGACAACGACTCTTCTTCCTCCTCATGCAGTCAGCGCAGCACCTGTACCACCAGTTTGAGCATGGCTATGGGGAAACTGAAGCATGTGGAGCTAAAAGACCATCTGTCTGGGCGAAAGACCCCACATCGGCCAAGAACTGTGGACCAGCATCCAGGAGCAGGACGATGCATGGCTGCTGCTGCACCTGAGGCCGAGCAAGGTGGTGTGCAACAAGGGGTGTAACCTTGTGGCAGCCTTGGGCCAAGCAGGGTTCCCTTGCCTGGTGCATGTGCTCAACTTGGTGGTGCAGAGCTTCATTTTACATTATCCATAAATGCTGCTGCATAAAGTGCTGCTGCTTTCCCCTCTGCACTGCAGAGGAACTTCAGCCTTTCCACCCATCGCCTCATATGTGGCTTGCTGACCACGTGGAATTCAACTTGTATATATTGGAAAAGGTGTGTGAGCTGCATCAGGCACTAGTGGAGTTCCAGCTCCAAAATGCCCTGGTGAGTATAAGTGTAGACCAACAGCACATCACCACCAATGAGTGGGCCTCTATGAGGGACATATGTGCAGTTCTGCAGTGCTTTCAGTATGCCACCAATATGATCAGAGCAACATGATCAACTATTGAATTCAATAGGGTTCGGGTTCAGGTTCAGGTTGAGTCTGGGGAGCCAAACTGAATTTTTGTGGCAAGTTTGGCCGAACTTGACAAACCCAAATGTCAACGTGTTTGCTCATCACTACTGGTCACATATGCTTTGCTCACTGATCTGCTACTAAGACTTTCAGACATGTTCTTCTCTCATCCATACACTGTGCATTACATGGGTGAGGACATATATTATACATCCAGAGGGTCAGTCTCAAGCTTTTCAGAGAAAATCAATGCCAAAGACAAATGCAGGAGCAGCATAAAACCTTTCAAATTCTTTATAAGGAAGATTACTACCTATGTACTACCTTTGAAGATTAAAGTCCCTACTTCTAGTCACATGGGTCCTTCTCTAGATAATAGAAAGGGGATGGTTAATCCATGCTGACTTCTCAAAGACTGCGCATATAGTGGACCTGAAGCAGGCAAAACCTGGTTCTATTGGACCTAAGTTAATATCTCACTGATGGTAAAAGTGCGTCCATGCCGAATATTGATTTAGCTAAGTTTTTATTTTGAAGTGTTTGAATTAATAAACATTAGACATTCTTTTGAATGCGTTCTTCACTTTACATTCTTACAGCATTTTTTTATGTAAAGTGCTTATACTGTATATTTGCTTACAGTGACAGACACAAAGACAGCTGAGGGATCAGAGTTCATGCACTTCTCTTGAGGTGGGGAGCAAACCACATTAATGCAAAATAACAGGTTTAAAAAATGTGGTTTTACTCCTCAGGTCAAAGCACAGTTACTTAGCCATTGGTCAACAAACCTACACAGAACAAATTATCCATATTAAGGTAGGGAGCTGGTAAGTAGCCATGACAGCTGACTGAAAAAAAGCCTTTCACCAGAGGTCCCCTGTAAATGAATTTGACAGGTAAACATTTGCACGCTGGAATTTAGATTTGCAAATGGCAGACTAATGCATGCAATCTGTGAAGCTGAATGCACAGGGGTATTAGGTGACTGATGTTAGACATAACATAAGCATTAATGTGCTGAATGAACAAGACTACGTGTATATGTCAAAGTAAAGGATAATGATAGCTTATAGTATTATTTAGAATGCCATCGAACAGTAGGATACATATGGAAGTAACAATGGAGGATCAGGGTGTATTGAGTATGTTTTAATTTGGTTTTGAAAGTCCAAAGCATTCTCTTTCGGAGTCACAAATGTTGGTGTCATTACTAGAGATGAGCGAACTTTTGAAAAATTTGATTCGGCTGATTCGCCGAATTTTCCGGGAAAAATCGCTTCGGTCCGAAGGTATTCACGACAAACTATTAAAAATGGCTATTTCTGGCCATCCGAGAGCCTTCATAGGGTTGCAGAACGTTTTGCTTGGCTGTAACATGCATATGATGCATGCTGGGTTAGTGAAATACTATTGTAAAGAAGTATGACATGCAGATCAGAGGCGTCACTATTAGATTCGCTGATGCAGAGCGGCACAATTACAGAGCCTTGAGGTGGCATCAGCATGATGAGCCCATATATCGCCTGAAAGACACACAGTGGAGTTGGCAGCAGCATAGGGAGCCCATATATTGCCTAAAAAACACACCCTGAATTTGGCAGCAGCATAGGGAGCCCAAATATTGCCTGAAAGACACACTCTGGACTTGGCAGCAGCATAGGGAGCACATACATTGCCTGAAAAACACACCCAGGAGTTGGCAGCAGCATAGGGAGCTCATATATTGCCTGAAAGACACACCCAGGAGTTGGCAGCAGCATTAGGAGCCCATATATTGCCTAAAGACACACCCTGGAGTTGGCAGCAGCATAGGGAGCCCATATATTGCCTGAAAGACACACTCTGGACTTGGCAGCAGCATAGGGGGCTCATATATTGCCTGAAAAAGACACCCAGGAGTTGTCAGCATCATTAGGAGCCCATATATTGCCTGAAAAACACATTGGAGTTGGCAGCAGCATTAGAAGCCCATATATTGCCTGAAAGACACACCCAGGAGTTGGCAGCAGCATAGGGAGCTCATATATTGCCCCTGGAGTTGGCAGCAGCAGCAGCAGGAGCCCAAATATTGCTTGAAAGAGACAGTGGAGTTGGCAGCAGCAGCCCAAAAATTGGTCTAAAGACACACCCTGGAGTTGGCAGCAGCAGCAGGAGCCCAAACATTGCTTGAAAGAGACACTGGAGTTGGCAGCAGCAGCCCAAAAATTGGCCTAAAGACACACCCTGGAGTTGGCAGCAGCAGGAGCCCAAACATTGGCTGAAAGAGACACTGGAGTTGGCAGCAGGAACCCAAACATTGACTGATAGACACACCCTGGAGTTGGCAGCAGCAGGAACACAAAAATTGTCTGAAAGGCATACCCTGAAGTTGGCATCAGCAGGAACCCAAAAATTGTCTTAAAGGCATACCCTGAAGTTGGCATCAGCAGGAACCCAAAAATTGTCTGAAAGGCATACCCTGAAGTTGGCATTAGCAGGAAACCAAAAATTGGCTGAAAGGTACACCCTGAAGTTGGCATCAGCAGGAACCCAAAAATTGTCTGAAAGGCATACCCTGAAGTTGGCATCAGCAGGAGCCCAAAAATTGTCTGAAAGGCATACCCTGAAGTTGGCATCAGCAGGAGCCCGAAAATTGGCCTAAAGACATAAATATGTTTTGCACCATTTGTAAAGTGTAAAACGTGGCACCATGCTGAATCTACTTGAATGCATCCGCCCTGATTCATTTTCACAAAGGTGAGTCTCTCCACATTTTTAGTTGACAGACGAGTTCTCCTCGGCGTTACTATGGCCCCCGCCGCACTAAACACCCGCTCAGATGGCACACTACTGGCTGGGCAGGACAGCTTTTCCAGGGCAAACTCTGCTAGTTGCGGCCACAAGTCAAGTTTGGCTGCCCAGAAGTCCAGCGGATCCTCAAGGTGTGTTGGTATGGTCATGTCAAGGTATGACACGACCTGCTGGTTCAGGTCCTGCTCCAGGTCTTCCTGCTGCTCATGAGTAGCCTCACTATGCGGGTGAAGAAAGCTACTCATTAGCGACTGAAGACTGAGGCTGCTGCTGATGGAGCTGCTGCTGCTGCTCCTGCCACCCCCCCCCAGCAGCCATGGCAGTGGAAGGTGAGCGCAGAGGTCCCCCCGAGTCAGACCTGCGAGAGTATGGACCATGGCGCAGATAGGCATCGGCCAACTGACTGATGTCTTTGTAGTAGGTCAGTTTGTCCTCCCTCTCAGCGGGTTTAAAAAATGCCCCCATTTTGTGCCGGAAGTGAGGGTCCAATAAGGTGGAGAGCCAGTAGTCATCCCGCAGAAAAATGGAAACAATTCTGTGGTCACTACGCAAACACGTGAGCATGCTTCGTGCCATTTGTGCAAGTGACTCGGAGGGACGACCTGTCTCCATCATCACTGCATACTGCCACAGTGTGTCTGGGTCCTCTGTCTCACCTTCTTGGCTGCTCCTGCTCCTCCTCTCCTGTCAGCTGACTAGATAAACCAGCCATTTCGCCAAGCCTAAACTGTGCTTCACTGTGCCCCTCCTCCTCCTCCTCCAGTTCAGCTCCAACGGGGTTCATGTGGCCGTAAGATGTAGACGCCATGTCTCCAGTGCCCTGACCAGCCATGGTTTCCAACATGTGTTGTAATACATGAAGCAGTGGAATCACGTCGTTCATCCCGTAATCCTGGCGACTGACAAATAAAGTGGCTTCCTTAAAGGGCCTGAGCAAACGGCAGGTGTCACGTATGAGCTGCCACTGGTAGACATTGAAGTTACACAGGGGAGTCCCCCTATCCGCTTGGATCATCAAGAAATCCGTGATGGCTTTTCTCTGTTCATATAGTCGGTCCAACATATGGAGGGTGGAATTCCAACGGGTGGAAACATGGCAAATCAGACTATGTTGGGGGCTACCGTTCTGACGCTGTAACTCAAGAAGGGTGTTATTGGCGGTGTAGGAGTGGCTGAAGTGCATGCAAAGTTTCCTTGAAGTTGTTAGGATGTCATGCAGATGGGGGGAACACTTCAGAAACCGCTTGACAACCAGATTGAAGACGTGAGCCATGCAGGGGGCATGGGTCAGGCTTCCTTGGCGCAGCGCAGACAAAATGTTCTTCCCATTGTCGGTAACCATGATTCCCATTTTAAGTTTTCTCGGAGTAAGCCATGTTTGGATTTCTTGATGAATAAATTTTAGCAGTTCCTCCCCTGTGTGACTCCGTTCGCCAAGACAAACCATGTGAAGCACAGCGTGACACCTCCGTGCCCTGCACACATGGTAGACTGGAGGGGCACTGAGACTTGACCCTACAGTGGAGGGTGAGGAGATGGCGGAGAATGAGGAGGCCGAGTCGCACGGTGTCACAGGCACAATGCCCAGGGAGCGCGGAGGTGGGAGCGCAGAGGCGGAAGCGGCGTGACCTGTCAAAGTTGCTGTGGGCCGTAAACGACATGCACTGTCCCTGACCGTAGTTCCAGCTCCAGACGTCGGCGCTGCCATGCACTTTGGTACACACCGACAGGCTCAAGGACTGGTCCACCTTCTGTTCAACAAAATTGTGCAGCGCTGGTACTGCCTTCTTGGCAAAGAAATGACGGCTTGGGACTCTCCACCTCGGCTCGGCACAAGCCATCAGTTCTCTGAAAGGTGCAGAGTCCACCACCTGAAAAGGGAGCGACTGCAGCACCAGCAACTTGGACAGGAGCACATTCAGCTTCTGCGCCGTAGGATGAGTGGGCGCATACTGCTGTCTCTTGGACATGGCTTCGCTGATGGATTGCTGGCGGGATGCATGACTTGGAGGAGGAGGAGGAGCAGGAGCATCTGGAGCGACAGAGGATGGGTATGACGCACAGCTGCCTTCGGCTGAGGTGCTGGAGCCTTGGCTGGCAGAAATTTGGAGCGGTGTGCCACTTGGTGAGGAAGCCGCCTGGACCACCTCTTCGGAGCCTCGGTTTTCCCAGGCCGCTTTATGGTGACACAACATATGTTGACGAGGGCCGTGGTGCCAGCATTTGGGCCCTGGCCACGCTTCACCTTCTGCCTACACATCTTGCATGAGGCCATGTTACCCTCCTGCGGATGCTTGATGAAAAACTGCCACACTGCCGAGTAGCTAATTTTCCCACCAACAGCCCGCACTGATTCACTGCTACTGCCGCCAACTCCAGGAACCCCTGCTCCACTACCTCCCGAGAAGGTAGCTTGCTGCGCAGCAAGTGATCTACCCCGGCCCCGTTTGGCTCCAGACTTTACAATTCTGCCCCCATGCTGACTGCCAACCATGCTGCTAACACCTTGCTGCCTCAGCTGCTGACTCCGGGGCAACCTGCGCCCCTCTTCTCCTGATGATGATGAAGCCCCTTCTGCACCCGGCTCCCAAGTGCGATTGGCTTCATCATCATCATCATCGAGTTGTGTCTGCACGTCACTGATGTTCTCGGTTTCCTCAACAGTGTCTGGGGCAGGAGCTGGCCCGCTGGCTCGCCACACCACCTCCCACGCCACTCTCCACATCACTATTTGTCTGCCTAGCGAAAGAAGCCACCTCCATTTCTTGGCTGGGCAGTAGCTGCTGACTGTCCTCTATCTGATCGTCCTCACTAAAGAGTGGAGCTGAACCCAAAGCATAGGATACGTCGCTGGGGGAGGGAACGGCGTAGGACAGAGGCAATGGGAGGACAGGGACTGCTCCCGGGCCATGCCAACTCAGGGCTGTTTCAGAGGAACCTACCGACTGTAGATTGGGGGTGTCAGATGTAACTTGTGATGATGTGGATGACCGCATTAACCAATCTACGACGGCAGATGCTTTACTGGTGGAGACACGACCGCTAGCAGATACTGGCAAATCAGGTCTCTCACCGCTCCTGCTGCCACTCGCCCCTAGTCTGCTGCGACCTCTGCCTGCTGAATCTAGGTCTCTGCCACTCCTCTGTGAACATCCTGGCACTTGTCTGCCTGAAATTTTTATGTAATTGAAATGTGCAACAGGCACTTAAAAAAATGTGTTTACTTTAAAAAGCAGAAGGTAAATAAACTGAGGAACTGCTTCTCTGTAACAGATACTATGAAAATTGGCAATATGGGATGCCCAGTGCTCAGGGGTTTTTAAAGCAGACACAAAAACACTTTTAAAACTGTGCTCTAGTTAGATGAAATCAGCTGAAAGACCTGCTTCTGTGTAACAGATACTATGGAAATTGGCAATATGGGATGCCCAGTGCGCAGGGGTTTTTAAAGCAGACACAAAAACACTTTTAAAACGGTGCTCTAGTTAGATTAAATCAGCTGAAAGACCTGCTTTTGTGTAACAGATACTATGAAAATTGGCAATATGGGATGCCCAGTGTTCAGGGGTTTCTAAAGCAGACACAAAAACACTTTTATAACTGTGCTCTAGTTAGATGAAATCAGCTGAAAGACCTGCTTCTGTGTAACAGATAGGGTTAAATGTGCAAACAGGGGATGCACAGTACCCAGGGTTTTTTAAAGCAGACACAAAAACAATTAAAACTGTGCTCTAGTTAGTTGAAATCAGCTGAAAGACCTGCTTCTGTGTAACAGATACTATGGAAATTGGCAATATGGGATGCCCAGTGCTCAAGGGTTTTTAAAGCAGACGCAAAAACACTTTTAAAACTGTGCTCTAGTTAGATGAAATCAGCTTTAAGAACTGCTTGTGTGTAACAGATAGGGTTAAATGTGCAAACATGGGATGCCCAGTGGTCAGGGGTTTTTACAGCAGACACAAAAACAATTAAAACTGTGCTCTAGTTAGATGAAATCAGCTTTAAGAACTGCTTGTGTGTAACAGATAGGCTTAATTGTGCAAACATGGCATGCCCAGTGGCCAGGGGTTTTTACAGCAGAAACAAAAGCAATTTAAAACTGTGATCTGGCTATTAAATTAAATGAAAATAAAAAAAAGCTTTCTCTGTCACTTTATCTGCTGTCCCTGCCTCGATCTTTCCCTGGCTCTCTGTGGCTCTCTGTCTTTCCCTGTCTTTCCCTGTCTCTATCCAGCTCCGTTCTCGCCGCAGTACAATGCTGAAATGCGCACCAGCAAGATGGCCGCCGCTTATATACCGCTGTGACGTCACCGGGGTGCTGATAGGCTGCATGGGACCTTCCCATGATACCTTGCCCCAGGGGATATGTCCAGACACGTCCCTCCACCAAAATGCCTGTAATTGCAGTAAATGGAGTTTAAAGAAAAAATTCTATCGATCGAATCGCTGGGAAATTCGGATTCGTTCAGAATCGAATATTTCATGAAATTCGGAACAAATTCAGGTTCGTCCGAATCGATTCGCTCATCTCTAGTCATTACCACTATCGTGAAAAAAGGTCCAGTAATAAAATTCCAAATACAATCATGGTTGCAAGTGTTGCCATCTCTGATTTTTTTTTTCCAGAAAATAAAGCATTTCTCTTAGAATATTTGTGATTTGATAAAAATGTTTTGCTATATACATGTTTTTTCCTTTGAGTAAAGGGAAATTTATATCATTTCACAAAACTCCAAAAGCAGGCCAGATAAAATGTGAAAATTGTGGAGAAGCAACTTTGTCTCAAGCATGTGATGCTCGTTCAAGCTTACTCACAAGGTGTGGGTAATATAAAAATCAAACCTGAAACCAGATAAAAAGGGGATACGTTTACTCAATCTTTGAACCTCCTGTCTACTCCAACTCAAGAACTTCTCCTGCATCCCTCCTTTCCTCACACCTGAAACCACTGAAATTCTTGTGCATGCCCTGGTCATCTCCCAACTAGACTACTGCAACACACTCCTCTGTGGTCTACCAGCTAACAGACTGACACCCCCACCAATCTATTCTTAACTCTGCCTCTTGCCTCACCCTTCTCTCCTCTCCTCTTTCCAGTGCAAGAATTCAGTTCAAAATCATAACCCTTACCTACAAAACCCTCTACAGCTAAGCCCCTTCCTGCATTTCATTGCTATTCCAAAGATACCAACCCAGAGGTCTCCGATCAACCTGTGACCTCCTCCTGTCCTTAACCCTGATCACCTCCTCTCACTCTCTTCCAAGGACTTCACACATGCTGCTCCGCTCCTCTAGAAAGCCTCATACAAAGCAATACTCTCCAACTCTTAAAGTCTTCAAAAGCACCCTTACAGCCCATCTATTTAGACAATCTTACCACCTAGCCTAACCAAACCCCTTTACAGTCTCGTCCTCCTTCAGAGCACTTGCTACCATGCTTAGTTAATATGTTTTGTGACACAACCTCTCCACCCTCATCCTTTAGAACAGGGGTACTCAACCACTTCTTGTAAAGGTCCATTTACAGGCATCTGGTGAGAGGCGGAGGTCCGAATGGGGCGCTGTCAGGGGGGTGGATAGTTAGAAATCAGCACATTGGGGGTGGGCTGGGGGTGGATTATACCTTGCAATGCCACTTCCTGTCCGTGCAGTACTTCATATTGCAATGCTATGTGCCAGGGAGTCATGACACTGGCAGGGAGACAAACAACTACCACGCCAATCTGTAACGGGGCAGCGCTGAGCATGGCAACACAGAAGCAACTAAGTGCAGGGCTGTCAAGTCAGGGGTCCAGAAATTTGGCACCGAGGTCCGCATTCGGACCCCGGTCCGCCAGTTGAGTACCGCTGCTTTAGAATATAAGCTTGCAATGGACTTATAATACTCAATGTATTATATTCATTCATTGTCATATTTCTGTTATATATGATTCATAATGCCCTGTAAATTATAAGTATGTTACTTGTCCCACCCTCCTGTGACTTATACTTTGTACAGCAACATGGAATATGATGCTTTGTTAATAAACAATAATACTAATAATTGTGTGTCTGTGTGTGCCCCACTAAGCATAGGGAACAGAAAAAGGGATGGTTTGAGCAAAATCATGGAAAAATATCAACGATCTCAAGGTCATCACCAGAAATCTTGATGTTCTGTAGTCCATGGTGAGCAACATAATAAAGAAGCTTAAAACCAATGGCACTGTATCTCGCTTTTTGTGGACAGAAGAGAATAACTGATGAAAGGTTACAACGCAGGATAGTGCGGATGGTGGATAAGCAGACCCAATCAAATTTTAAAGAAATTCAAGCTGTCTTGGAGGCTCAGGGTGCATGGTCATTCAGGAAAAGTTCAGATATGTTTCGGGGTTGTCTTGATACCTCTGGCACTGGGTGCTTTGACTGTATGCAAAGCATGGCCGGCCTTTGGGGTATTTGACAGGGTGCCCTGCTTAGGAGGGGTCCCGTACAGCAACACCCACCCGTTCGAGCCACTGGCTCAATGTCAATTGGAGTTGTTGGAAGTGCACAGTTGGTTGGGTCAGAAGAAAGTGCTGATTCCCTATCCCCGTGGCATCCACTGTGTTAAACCCCCTGGGATCACCAGGCATGCATGCAATCCAATGGCATATACAGTATGTATATTATATTTATGCAGGGCAAAGAACTTTTTCTGTCCACAGAGCCCAGTGTAGAAAGCAAAGAGCAGATGGCAACAGTTTCCTCAGCATGGCAGCCCATTAGCCAGGAATGTGGCCCATGCATGCCCTATAAGATTGCTTGTGTGGTAAGTATACCGGCGATCCCAGGTGGTTTAACACATTGGAATGCCCCAAGGATAGGGAATCAACTGGCTCCGAAGTCTTTCAGACAGGGCTGGCAAATACAGACTTTAGTCCACTTTAAAGCGCGCTGAGCTGATCCCCCCATTATCATGCCTGATACTGGAAGAATTCCCCCACTTCTGCAATGCCTCCCTACTGTCTACCAGTTCACCACTCCACATGGATGGTTACATGGGTCATAGGAACTGGCAGTCAATTGCTGGGGAACGCTTCTGTGAGTGGGAGCCTTTGCCTGCCTTCAAGCCTTCTATGCTAACGCTGGCCCTGGCGGTCATGGGTCTTCCAGCAGGACAATGACCCCAAACATACTTTAAGGAGCACCAAGAAATGGATGGAAACAAAACTCTGTAGAGTTTTTTCTGGCCAGCTAGGAGTCCGGATCTAAATCCCATTGAACACCTGTGGAAAGATCCTAAAACTGCTGCTAAGGCAGCCTTCAAATATGAGAGACCTGGAGCAGTGCAAAAGAAGAGTGGTCCTAAATGCTAGTTGAGATGTGTAACATGCTTATTGATGGTTATAGGAAGTAACTGATTACAGTTATTTACTCCCAAGTCAAAATAGAAGGTTTGGTTGCTCACCTCTATCTAGGGAACAAAAGTGTGGGGAGAGCAGGCTAGTATGACCTTCTGCTAGGGGTCCAAGGAAGGGAAGTCCAATGAAAAAGGGGGTTCCAGTGCTCCTCCAGGCTTAGTATAGGAAAGAGTAAAAACTTTTTTAAATTAATCTTTATATAATGGTTGAAGAAATAGATTTCCATAGAGTTTGAAGTAAAACACTGACATTCAAAATATCTTAATACTTTTTAACCGTTCATCTCTGGCTTAAACTCTGATAACTTCTAAAATACATTTTCCAGGGGAAGAGAAACATGTATATCATACACTGCCCTTCCCCTTTGACTTCTTCCCCTTCTTCTGACTAAGATATCACCTACTTCTACAACCAAACTATATTACCCTATGCTATTAATCACTCTTTTGGTCATGCTGTGCTTAAAGAGGAACGTTGCAGGTATTGGGGAGTTAATAAAAATACCCCAAACCTGGCTTGCTCGGTCCCCCTACCCCTCCAGTTACACATTTCACAACTTTAAACTTACCTGTCTAGTTGCATCGCACTCCGGCATCCCTTGGTCCTGCGCTGTCTCCGCAGGGCAGGTTAGGCTCTGCCCCGCCACTCAGATCTCACACATACGTAGTGTCATAGGCTGCAATGACACTCTGGGCAAATCCTGCAAGATTTTAAGTGGCGCGGGACATTTTAAACGGGATGTCGAAGGGTAAGTACAGCTAGGACTTGCAGCCTTCACTCAGTGACAGCTAAGAGGGGAAGGGGGGTGCAAAGGGACCATCCAAAAGGCAGTAAGGGAGGGGGGAAAGGATGTTTAGAGAGGAACATCAGAAAAGGTCTACCAGCTTATTGATAGGAGTAAAGATGATCATCCCTACCCCCCTATTCATGTGCTTTAACCCCCATCCTAACCCTCCTGTGAATGCCCCTACTTAGTTGATCATCGAGTAGGTAATCTCCCTATAAAGGGGAAGAAAAGAATGCACCTCATCACCACCCTGTGTCCTCCACCTTGCCCCATCCATTTCCCCCCCCCATCACTCCTCTCCCTGTGACCATAGATAACCCTGCAATCTATCTCACACCTTGGGTGTAGGCTTCCTCTTTTATTGTCAAGATTTCATCCATTGTCACCTGCAGTTTGACCTGTTGCTTGATCGCCTGTATAGTAGTGACAGCTTTAGATCGCCAATTCCTGGCGATCAAAACTTTTACTGCGTTTAACATGTGTGTTATTAGTGAATAAGCATATTTGTCCATACCTGCAGGTCTTTTGCAAAGCATGCTTATCCAAATATCTAGAACGTCTTAAAAACGTTCCTTATCAATTGCTTCACTTTCGTCCACACCATTCAAATTTTTTGAATTTTTTACCATAAGTTCTCGATTGTCCCTCTTTCCTGCTCACACCTCCAGCATATCTCAGGAGCCTTTGGAAAAATCCAGTGAATCAAAACTGGGGTTTTGTACCATTTAGACACAATTATATAATTCAATTCACTCATCCAGATGTTTCTTGATGCTTTATGCACCCTTCGCCGAGTCATTAGCCAGCATTCTGTACTGATAGAGTCCTTCAGCAATTTTCGCTGAATTTCCTCCCCACGGGCTGCAGCCCTTTATCTAGTTCTTCCCTTAATATCTTTGGGACCTTGTCCAAGACACGCTTTTTCGATGGGCGTAAGCTCGGTCCAATTGCTTATCAATTTACACATACTGCTCACAAAGATATAGCCACCATTTAATGCTCATCTCTGCAACCGTGAATGTCAAACATAAGTTTCCTCTAATAAGATGAATTAGGCGAGGGGTCTCATTATGTGACTAACCTGATAAAACCTTACCCTCTATTCCCGGAATAAAATCAGAGTTATATCTAATCCTTGTCCTGGAATTCTAAAGGTTGTATAATTCTTGACCAGTAACCTCTTATTAGTTATGGTTCCATATAATACTACATGGTTTGCAAACATAAACTTCTTAGGATGAGATTTTATCCAAGCCAGATCTGAAAGTTTTTGGCCGATGATAATATTCTTAACCCAATCTTTTTTCTCCTCTTTAACATGCTATTCCGTTAGCCCTTGAATCATAATAGCTTTGTAACATTCGCCAGATCAGGCACCTGTAATCCATGTTTGCTTTTATTCATGTAGATTTTCTGAAAGCCATTATGGAGGGAGTTTTATGTCGCCAAATATATTGAGATACCAACCCATTAAATTGTCTAAAGAATCCTCTAGGTTGGTATAGAATGGATTAATTCTCCAGCGCCCAGAGTAAATTGAAGAGTAAATTGAATAGAGAAATTCTATTGAACCACAAAGTTTTAAGTCTGTTCCATTTTATTAAATCAGATGTAATCTGATTAATGGTGTATAGTTCAATTCAGAAAGTTGTTGCGGATTTGAAGCTATCTGTACCCCTAGATATTTTATATGTTGCACCTGCCAATCAAAACAGAAAAGCTCCTGGCACTAATTTAACGGGAAATCATTAACTACAATATTAAGAACAGAAGATTTGCTGCAGTTTATCTCCAAACTGGAAAGATTTTTAAACATACTAAATAATTCTAAGAGATTTGGTAGCATTTACAAAAGCTGTGTAACAAAGAAGAGCATATCATCAGCATAGGCTGCATATTTATACTCTGCTTGCCCAATTTTTATTCCATGTATATCCAGATGTTTTTCAACAAAGTGAAGGAAAGGTTCTAAAGATGAATTAAAACTACTGGTGACAAAGGGCACCCCTGACGCATACCATTTGTTAATGCTATACTCGTTGATTGTGTACCATAAGCATTGATCCTGATATATGGACTGGAGTATAAGGCCATAATCCTGTTTAACATCTTGGTGACCATACCTAGATATTTTCGTACCTGTTGGATCCTGTTAGCTTGCAGACCAACCTAAAATCTGTCTCTAAATCTGGTTAAAAAGTACTCGGTCACACACATCTGCAGAAGTATACTTAAGCTGCACCACCAAGCGCCAAGGTGCCTCTGTGGGGTGCAGTCCTAAATCCAATCTCTGAGTGCCCCATTTGGGACATACAATGCAATAGATAAATAGTTTTCCCAATTCCAATATTGAACATCAAGGGTCTTTATGGTATTGTCCCTGGCTTTTCGTCCAGGGATAAACTTGACTTGGTCTATATACAGTAAGCTAGGGGTTCAAGGTTACTAGTCTATTTACCATCCGAGTGTCAGTAAGTTGTTGTATCGTTAGCCATCGATTTGCACCACAATACACAAATTTATTCATGGCAAAACTGGAAGAGAGGAGTTCCTATCAAAATGTGCCACTAGACCAATAGTCTATTTTCGCTACATTGATGACATCCTAATCATCTGGTCTGCAAGCCAGGAAGACCTCATTGATTTCGACATGAATTTTAACGACTTCCACCCCACAAAAGTGTTTGAAACGTACCCATTCACCAACAGAAATCAATTTCCTTGACACTACCATACGTGTTAAGGGAAAGGTCCTACAAACATCCATCTACCGGAAAACGACAAACCGACCTACATACCTTAACCATAACAGCTTCCATCCAAACCACATCAAGAGGTCGATCGTATTCAGCCAGGGAATCAGATACAACAGAATCTGTTCCGATATCATGGACAGAAACGCATATATGGACAATCTAAAAAGGGACTTTATTAGGCAGGGCTACAAACTATCAGAAACAGAGGCCCAGTTACAAAAAAGCACTCCACTTCCTCAGAGACAGACTCCTGCAGTACAAAGAATTTCAAAAGAAGAACAGTGTTCCGCTGGTTGTCACATGCAATCCACGTCTGGAGGTTCTAAGGAAAATTGTGAAGGAGCTCCAACCCCTTTTACACAGGAATAAGAGACTCTCTGAGATTTCCCAGATCCTCCTCTGTTGGCATATTGACAACCTCCCAACCTCAGAAAACCAGAAAACCAATTTTGAGGAGCTTTCTAAGTGACTCAGCACAGAATGGGACATGGCACTGCATGCAGAAAACCTGCACACACATCAGAGAGTCTCTTTTCTGTATAAGAGACTCTCTGAGATTTCCCAGATCCTCCTCTGTTGGCATATTGACAACCTCCCAACCTCAGAAAACCAGAAAACCAATTTTGAGGAGCTTTCTAAGTGACTCAGCACAGAATGGGACATGGCACTGCATGCAGAAAACCTGCACACACATCTACACCACCGACAGAATAAAGACACCACGTATGCAACATTATTACAAAATACAGGGTCATTTCACATGCAAATCTCCTAATGTAGTATACTTGATCATGTGTGTGCGGTGCCCCTCAGCATTTTACATCAAGCAGACAGGACAAGCGCTAGGAAAGCGACTAAATCTGCACAGGTTCACAATTAAAAATAATAAAACTGATGTGCCTGTTGCAGCCCATTTCTGCAGACCAGGCCATGGCCTATGTGACCTCAAACTCACAGAGCTCAAGGGGGGTTTCCGCTCACAAAAGGAGAGACTGGAGTGGGAGTGTAAATGCATCCAAATCTTTAAATCGATGGACTGTGGGCTAAACAGGTACAATAATTTTATGTGTTATTATGCATGGATTGAATTGACTGGACTCATCACAAGGTCTGATATTAAACAGACTGTCTGGCCTGGTGTGAGAGCAACAAAAATTCCACACACTCTTTCTCCCACTTTCATTCTTATCAACCGCCATTAATTGTTATAATCCCCCTGATTCTTACCTCCCAGTGTCACTTCTTTGTAGTTTTCTGTATAAATGCGTGTCAGACCTGTATTATGCCTGAAGAAGAAGCTTGAACCACTTCGAACACTTGCATTTTCAATCTTAGTGAGTTAGCCAATAAATGGTATTACCTTAACCTTGGATTTCCTAGTCTATTTACCAAAACCTTTCCATAAATGTTTACATCAGTATTCAGGAGTGCAATTGGTCGATAACTTGTACACTGACTGGGGTGTTTCCCACTCCTCTGGAAAACAGTTAGATCTGTGGCTCAAATTTGAGTGAGCCAGAGTTTGCCACCTGCTTGAACACTTTGCATGGGGGGGGGGGGGGGGTCAGTATATCTCCATAAAGTTTATACTAATCCATGGGGTATCCACCAGGACCTCAGGCAGAGTTAGCTTTTAGCTGTAAAACCACCACATTTCTCCTCATTGATGGGTTTTTCCAGCTTAATTATAATGTCAGATAGAATTTGAGGCATATTGGAGGATGCCAAAAAAAATAATTTACCTTAGCCTTAATCTACACCATCTTCGCACGATTTAAGGCGATTCAAAAAAAGATGTGAACTGACCCACAATATCCTCAGGGACTTCATAAATCTTGCCCTTGGCATCTATAATCTGTCCAATTTGGGCTTCTCTTGGTCTATCACAGACTGATTTAATCAAAATCAAATTGCCCTTCAATACTCAGGTCTCTGCTTAATTATTGTGGCCATTTCCCTCAAATTATTCCCACATATATTTTACAGAACAAAGAATTGCTCTGTTTATTTTGCATACTATATAAATGCTGTTTAAATAAGTGTACCCTGCACACTTTATAATTTAACAAGGCTAGGAGATCTTAAGGAGGTTCTTGTAGCTTCTCTAAATTTTGTATCGCTTGTTTCTGCCTGTTCTAATAAGCACATCATATGGGCGTATTCCTCAATTTTAAACAAATGTGCTTCTTTTTGGTATCTAGGAAAATTAGCTCCCCCCTAATAGTACATTTCTTTGCTTCCCATATTATGTTAATAAGGTTACATGCAATGTCTAAATGCATGTTTTTTGAATTCGTGTATATTTCATATTGTGATTAATTTGAATAAATGAAAATAACTTTGGAAAATTAGTCTTTTTCTTGTTGCATTAGACTTCATGAGTGCGCACCTTCAATCATTTTTTGTAAATTGTATGGAAAGGGTTGGATAGGGGTGGAAACCCTTTAATTGAGGTTGCATCACCAACATTGGATTTATTGATCAAAGCATATAATGAGTAAAGGAGTGCAGAATCAATGACTAATATTTATTTGCTTCCCATATTGTCATGGGATCTAGTGCATCACCATGTTCTCTTCAAAATACAGAAAACCAATAATTTAATTGTCCCTGCACCACCCTACAAACAAAAATGAATCCCAACAGACCAGTGTGCACATATATGGTGTCCAAAGAAAAGGCAATGTAATTTTGCAAACAAGTATAATATGGGGCCCAGTGTCACCCAAAAAGGACACCAATAAATTGCACCACCAATCTATATATTCAAAGAACAAGGCATGTAACGAATGCTATGAAATCTTAAATTGTAAATTTATTTACATCATAATTAAAATTCAGAGCTCATACAACACATAATTAAAACCATAATTACTCAACAGGAGACTAACAAGCCAGAGAAAAAAAGTGCCATTGTGCATATAATGATGTAAATATATAAAAGTGTATATAAACAAATACTACAAGTGAAGGGGAATCAACAACCCCTAATCAAAAACAAATCATCAGACCTATATAGTGTTTGATAAGGCAATATATGTGTATCAACTACTAACACATGAAAATTACACACCTGAAACAATCCAAAACTAACCCCAAAAAATAAACCTTAAATATTGAAAATATATAAATATCTATCACCAAGTGTCTGGCTGGAGCTCCTGCTGTATCCTGGTGCCCCTTTACCCACGCGCTCCGTGGAAAACACCACTTTCACAAGGTGCCAGGAAGAGAACACTTCAAAATACAGTTTCAACTTTCCCCCGAGTTGTTCAACCTTTTTGTGGTCTTTAAGTAAACTCATATTGAGACTCCATTGGCATTCATTAAAAGATCTTGTTGGAATTTTAGCTGATAAAAATACTGGTTCATTTAACTCGCCCCCCCCCCCCCCACACACACCGCTGCTAACATTCTTAAAGGGAAGAAGAGTACAAAAGACAGGAAGAAGATACAGCGTGCGAAAAAAAGGAGGGAGGATATTACCCCCAAGAAACCTGCCACTCTTATGTTTCTTTTACTTACACCACCTCATGTATGTCTATCTATACTCTCATTATTTATACCCAAGTATGTAAAAAAGGAAAGATATATTATAGGAGGTTAATTTGAAAAGGGGAGTATGGGGGAGAGAAAACAAAAAAGGACTGCTTTACATGCTGAATACCCTAAACGTGAAAATATAAGAGACTTTAATTGTGAATTCCTCCTGCGTTCGTGACTGTAATATAAACATTTCACCCACAAAAATGTTGTGCTTATCTAATCCCCCTTACCAGCCATAATCTACCCCTAACCCAACGACCCTGCTACTGAACCTCCTTACAAACTATTCGAATTGTGACAAATTTGATGACAAGCATGTGTATTGTTTTATCCATACCAGTGATATCGTCATGTATCCTATAAATAACCCAATCTAAAAGTGAGCACGAGCACACCCCAAATAGAGAGAAGAAGAAAAAGAAAAAAAAGTAAAGAAACCCCAACAACGGCCTTCCCTACCCTCATTTCAATGTAATCAATTTGTGACAAATGTAATAACAATCATATATATTATTCTACCCATGAGTTATAAGGTTGTGTAGCTTATGCCCTATCAATAACCCAACGAAAATGACACAAAATAGAAAACCCTCCATTTCACCCCCACCTGCCACCCTCCAACAGTCCAAATTTCCTCCCAAAGTCAGTAAGTTAAACTCATTCTTCTTCCCTGGGTCTTTATCCATTTCTTCCCATCCCGGATTACACCCAGAGAGGTGGATGGGTGCCCTTTGCCCAGCCTCCATCACCTACATCTATACAAGTTTAATCCCAACCCTAAAATTGATACTATTACTATTAAACCTGCATCTATAAATATACATATGTTAGGGTGAGCGCTGCACGCCAGTCTCACAGCAAGTCACTTACCTCCATGGCTGCATGCAGCCGTCATCCATCTAGCAGCACTTCCCTCATGGCTGCATCCAGCTGCCATAAACTTCAAAGAAAAAATAGTAGCCAGCTCACCAACCTCCTTAATAGTAGCACGGATGGGGAGATCCCAGGCACAGCTCCTCCAGAATTGAAAGGCAAAAATAGCAGTTATTTGTCCAGCTTCTCCTTAAAACATAGCTTTTAATCCATCCAATTAAAAACAGCTTTTCAGTGAAAAAATTGAAGAAATTGAAATGGCCCAGTAACAACAAGAGACAAACACCTAGTGACGCGTTTCAAGCCTGGTCGGGGTCTTAATCATCCAGCTGCCGCCCTTCCCCCCATGCTTCCTCCTCACATGCTCAGGTGCGAGCACGTCTCCGTCCACTAGAGGGCGAGCGCACTGGATTCCTGAGATTTAAAGGGCCTGTAGAGCACTGATTGGTGTTTGGTCATCCAATCCTGCATCCTCTTCCCCTATTTAAAGAGGCACTTCCTTCCTTCAGTGCCGGATCTTGGTCTCTCCATGATTGTTGAAAGTCAGACATTCTTAGATTGCTCACCCGTGTACCGACCTCTGCCTGTCCCCGATTCTGAACCTTTGCTGCCTGCCCCGACTTTGGCTACTCACCTTTACTGCGAACCTGTGCTGCCAGCCCTGATCTCTGCCTGTACTTACTACGCCTTTTGCCTGCCACTTGTGTACCTCGCTGAACCTCGGCTGACTGTGGGACTGGGCCGCTGTTGGGGGGTAGCGACCTGGGGGTCACTCGCCGTACAAGACCAACCTGCCTTGCGGTGGGCTCTGGTGAATACCGGTGGCCCCTTAGACTCCGCTCCCCTGACACGGTACCCGCCATCGGTCCCACGGTTAAAGCGGATCCACACCTGAGTCCGCTCCACCCGGTCCATGACAGTAAGATCCGGCCATGGATCCCGCTGAGGTGCCGCTGCCTGATGTCACTGAATTGCCTGCTATTGTGGCTATGCAGTCCCGCCAAATTAATCAGCTCTCGGCTATGATGCAGCAGTTACTATCGATTCAGCAACAGCAAGTGCCACCACCGGCCCCAGCTTTGCCGCCACAGACTCCTGTAGCATCTACAGCTAGAATCCGTCTCTCCTTGCCGGCTAAATATGACAGGGATGTCAAGTTATGCCGAGGCTTCCTTGCCCAGTGCTCTCTACATTTAGAGTTGTTGGCGGATCAATTCCCCACTGAACGTGCTAAGGTGGCCTTTGTCATTAGTTTGCTTTCTGGAAAGGCCTTGGCCTGGGCCACTCCTTTGTGGGATCGCAACGACCCTGTCACTTCTAGTATTCACACCTTTGTTTCCGAATTTCGCCAGGTCTTTGAGGAGCCTGCCCCTGTGTTTCAACACCCTTTGTCCGCGCATGTACCTCCCAGTGAGGAGGCCCTGCAGGTCGACCGATCCCGCCTGACCCAGTTGGAGAGAACTGGTGTATGTGCTTCCTCTCCACGTCTCACGGTTTCTGTGCAACTTACCATCGCACCTACCACCTCTTTGAATTTGTCCGCTCTGCAGGCAATGTAATTTTGCAAACAAGTATAATATGGGGCCCAGTGTCACCCAAAAAGGACACCAATAAATTGCACCACCAATCTATATATTCAAAGAACAAGGCATGTAACGAATGCTATGAAATCTTAAATTGTAAATTTATTTACATCATAATTAAAATTCAGAGCTCATACAACACATAATTAAAACCATAATTACTCAACAGGAGACTAACAAGCCATAGAAAAAAAGTGCCATTGTGCATATAATGATGTAAATATATAAAAGTGTATATAAACAAATACTACAAGTGAAGGGGAATCAACAACCCCTAATCAAAAACAAATCATCAGACCTATATAGTGTTTGATAAGGCAATATATGTGTATCAACTACTAACACATGAAAATTACACACCTGAAACAATCCAAAACTAACCCCAAAAAATAAACCTTAAATATTGAAAATATATAAATATCTATCACCAAGTGTCTGGCTGGAGCTCCTGCTGTATCCTGGTGCCCCTTTACCCATGCGCTCCGTGGAAAACACCACTTTCACAAGGTGCCAGGAAGAGAACACTTCAAAATACAGTTTCAACTTTCCCCCGAGTTGTTCAACCTTTTTGTGGTCTTTAAGTAAACTCATATTGAGACTCCATTGGCATTCATTAAAAGAGCTTGTTGGAATTTTAGCTGATAAAAATACTGGTTCATTTAACTCGCCCCCCCCCCCCCCCCCCCCCACACCGCTGCTAACATTCTTAAAGGGAAGAAGAGTACAAAAGACAGGAAGAAGATACAGCGTGCGAAAAAAAGGAGGGAGGATATTACCCCCAAGAAACCTGCCTCTCTTATGTTTCTTTTACTTACACCACCTCATGTATGTCTATCTATACTCTCATTATTTATACCCAAGTATGTAAAAAAGGAAAGATATATCATAGGAGGTTAATTTGAAAAGGGGAGTATGGGGGAGAGAAAACAAAAAAGGACTGCTTTACATGCTGAATACCCTAAACGTGAAAATATAAGAGACATTAATTGTGAATTCCTCCTGCGTTCGTGACTGTAATATAAACATTTCACCCACAAAAATGTTGTGCTTATCTAATCCCCCTTACCAGCCATAATCTACCCCTAACCCAACGACCCTGCTACTGAACCTCCTTACAAACTATTCGAATTGTGACAAATTTGATGACAAGCATGTGTATTGTTTTATCCATACCAGTGATATCGTCATGTATCCTATAAATAACCCAATCTAAAAGTGAGCACGAACACACCCCAAATAGAGAGAAGAAGAAAAAGAAAAAAAAGTAGAGAAACCCCAAGAACGGCCTTCCCTACCCTCATTTCAATTTAATCAATTTGTGACAAATGTAATAACAATCATATATATTATTCTACCCATGAGTTATAAGGTCGTGTAGCTTATGCCCTATCAATAACCCAACGAAAATGACACAAAATAGAAAACCCTCCATTTCACCCCCACCTGCCACCCTCCAACAGTCCAAATTTCCTCCCAAAGTCAGTAAGTTAAACTCATTCTTCTTCCCTGGGTCTTTATCCATTTCTTCCCATCCCGGATTACACCCAGAGAGGTGGATGGGTGCCCTTTGCCCAGCCTCCATCACCTACATCTATACAAGTTTAATCCCAACCCTAAAATTGATACTATTACTATTAAACCTGCATCTATAAATATACATATGTTAGGGTGAGCGCTGCACGCCAGTCTCACAGCAAGTCACTTACCTCCATGGCTGCATGCAGCCGTCATCCATCTTGCAGCACTTCCCTCATGGCTGCATCCAGCTGCCATAAACTTCAAAGAAAAAATAGTAGCCAGCTCACCAACCTCCTTAATAGTAGCACGGATGGGGAGATCCCAGACACAGCTCCTCCAGAATTGAAAGGCAAAAATAGCAGTGATTTGTCCAGCTTCTCCTTAAAACATAGCTTTTAATCCATCCAATTAAAAACAGCTTTTCAGTGAAAAAATTGAAGAAATTGAAATGGCCCAGTAACAACAAGAGACAAACACCTAGTGACGCGTTTCAAGCCTGGTCGGGCTCTTAATCATGCCACCCTTCCCCCCATGCTTCCTCCTCACATGCTCAGGTGCGCGCACGTCTCCGTCCACTAGAGGGCGAGTGCACTGGATTCCTGAGATTTAAAGGGCCTGTAGAGCACTGATTTGTGTTTGGTCATCCAATCCTGCATCCTCTTCCCCTATTTAAAGATGCACTTCCTTCCTTCAGTGCCGGATCTTGGTCTCTCCATGCTTGTTGAAAGTCAGACATTCTTAGATTGCTCACCTGTGTACCGACCTCTGCCTGTCCCCGATTCTGAACCTTTGCTGCCTGCCCTGACTTCGGCTACTCACCTTTACTGCGAACCTGTGCTGCCAGCCCTGATCTCTGCCTGTACTTACTACGCCTTTTGCCTGCCACTTGTGTACCTCGCTGAACCTCGGCTGACTGTGGGACTGGGCCGCTGTTGGGGGGTAGCGACCTGGGGGTCACTCGCCGCACAAGACCAACCTGCCTTGCGGTGGGCTCTGGTGAATACCGGTGGCCCCTTAGACTCCGCTCCCCTGACACGGTACCCGCCATCGGTCCCACGGTTAAAGCGGATCCACACCGTCCGCTCCACCCGGTCCGTGACAGTAAGATCCGGCCATGGATCCCGCTGAGGTGCCGCTGCCTGATGTCACTGAATTGCCTGCTATTGTGGCTATGCAGTCCCGCCAAATTAATCAGCTCTCGGCTATGATGCAGCAGTTACTATCGATTCAGCAACAGCAAGTGCCACCACCGGCCCCAGCTTTGCCGCCACAGACTCCTGTAGCATCTACAGCTAGAATCCGTCTCTCCTTGCCGGCTAAATATGACAGGGATGTCAAGTTATGCCGAGGCTTCCTTGCCCAGTGCTCTCTACATTTAGAGTTGTTGGCGGATCAATTCCCCACTGAACGAGCTAAGGTGGCCTTTGTCATTAGTTTGCTTTCTGGAAAGGCCTTGGCCTGGGCCACTCCTTTGTGGGATCGCAACGACCCTGTCACTTCTAGTATTCACACCTTTGTTTCAGAATTTCGCCAGGTCTTTGAGGAGCCTGCCCGGGCTTCATCTGCTTAATCGGCTCTATTGAACTTGGTCCAGGGTGAATTGTCCGTTGGTGAATACGCCATCCAGTTCCGTACCTTAGCATCCGAACTGTCTTGGAATAATGAGGCCTTGTGTGCCTGCTTCAAGAAAGGACTTTCTAGTAAAATTAAAGATGCTCTAGCTGCACGTGACTTGCCTTCGTCTCTCACTGATCTCCTCCATCTGGCCACACGCATTGATGTGCATTTTATTGAAAGGCCTGAGGAATTCCGCCAAGAAAGAGATACTCAGCGCCCTAGGAGGGCATCCCGTCTGGCCCCTGTGTTTCAACACCCTTTGTCCGCACATGTACCTCCCAGTGAGGAGGCCCTGCAGGTCGACCGATCCCGCCTGACCCAGTTGGAGAGAACTGGTGTATGTGCTTCCTCTCCACGTCTCACGGTTTCTGTGCAACTTACCATCGCACCTACCACCTCTTTGAATTTGTCCGCTCTGCAGGAATTTGGGCTCTGCAGGAAACTTTATAGAGGCCTCCTTGATTAATAAATATAATATCTCTGTGAACCGCCTCGCAAAGCCCTTATTTATCGCCTCAGTCAATGGTGACAGGCTGGACTGTACCGTGCGTTATCGCACCGTTCCCCTTCTTCCAAAGGTTGGACTTTTCCATCAAGAGAGTATTGAGTTCTACGTCCTCCCTAATTGTACATCTCAGATTCTTCTCGGCTTACCTTGGCTTCGACGTCATGATCCCACGCTTGATTGGAACACCGGCGACATCAAGACTTGGGGTGCGGCATGCTTTAAGAGGTGTTTGAGGTCCGTTCCTGTTCGACCTGCTTCAGCCCCCTTGCTTGGCCTGCCTGAGGTCTACCGGTCCTTTTCCGATGTATTCTGCAAAAAACAAGCGGCGGTACTTCTGCCTCATCTCCCTTACGATTGCCCTATAGACCTCTTGCCGGGTACCACTCCACCTCGTGGTCGTATTTACCCCCTCTCGGTTCCGGAGACACAAGCTATGTCGGAGTATATTCAAGAAAATCTGCAAAGAGGGTTTATACGGAAGTCTTCCTCTCCAGCAGGCGCGGGTTTCTTGTTCGTGGCAAAAAAAAGATGGCTCTCTACGCCCCTGTATTGATTACCGTGGCCTCAATAAGATTACCATCAATAATCGTTACCCTTTGCCTTTGATTGCTGAATTATTTGACCGTCTGCGTGGGGCCAAGGTTTTCACCAAACTTGATCTGCGAGGGGCCTATAATTTGATACGTATACGTGAGGGCGATGAATGGAAGACAGCCTTCAATACCCGCGATGGCCACTTCGAGTATTTAGTGATGCCCTTTGGTCTTTGCAATGCACCCGCTGTATTCCAGGAATACGTAAATGACATTTTTCGGGACTTGCTTTACTCCTGTGTAGTTGTAAATTTGGATGATATACTCATCTTTTCATCTAATCTGGAAGAACATCACCGTCACGTCCAGCAAGTTCTGTCTCGCCTCCGTCAACACCACCTTTACGCCAAGTTGGAGAAGTGTCTTTTTGATCAAACCACTTGGATTGCTCACCCGTGTACCGACCTCTGCCTGTCCCCGATTCTGAACATTTGCTGCCTGCCCCGACCTCGGCTACTCACCTTTACTGCGAACCTGTGCTGCCAGCCCTGATCTCTGCCTGTACTTACTACGCCTTTTGCCTGCCACTTGTGTACCTCGCTGAACCTCGGCTGACTGTGGGACTGGGCCGCTGTTGGGGGGTAGCAACTTGGGGGTCACTCGCCGCACAAGACCAACCTGCCTTGCGGTGGGCTCTGGTGAATACCGGTGGCCCCTTAGACTCCGCTCCCCTAACACGGTACCCGCCATCGGTCCCACGGTTAAAGCGGATCCACACCTGAGTCCGCTCCACCCGGTCCGTGACAACATAAAAGGGGAGAAGGGTGAGTCATATAACTCAAATCAAAATAATTATCATTATACATGTATATATCAAATTACCAAGCATTATGTTTATAATACAAAGTAAAGGAAAGAGGGGAGGGGTGGAGTGGAGGAGAGAAAAAAAATCCTCTGGGAAAAAGGGAGTAACTTCTCCCCTCCTTCTTCACCTGGAGGCTGAAATGGGAATATATGTGATATTGTGCAGTACCTGTAACCACAGTCTGTGGTGGTTGTGGGAGGCTGTATATAGAGAGTGTTCGGGGGGACTTGGGAATTATTAGAAGGGGAATGAATAACTCATATTCCAATCTTTGAGTTAGTTTTGCTGCTTGATGAAAGGTACATCAAGGTCAAGCTAGTCAAGCGGTCCCAAAACAGTGCAGGGAATTCTCCCTGTGCTCCTTATGGCCAGTTTGTCCCTGCTTTCGCATGTATCCTTACCCTTACATTTGATGTCTTGCCTTGTCACTGTTCCTTTACCCCACAATCTATGCCTCCTCCCACCATTTTATACTTCCCATTCTCTGTGATCTGGGTCCTCTTACATGGGAAAGTGATGGCATAACTCTCACCATGCTGCTGGCACATAACAGGGCGATCCAACTGTTAAGCAGGCTCAGCCAATGAGAATGGCTGATCTTTCTCAGGTGGTAGGTCACAATTCTCCTGAGCCCAAGGGTTCCAGAATTAATTGTGCCAAAGATTTTCGAGAGATCAAATGGTAAATATCGTTTCCTGTCTTTATCAACCCTAATCCTCTAAATGTAAAATTGAGCATTTATTGGTAATATTTATAGATGCCTGTCAGTCTTAGTAATCAGCTCCGTTTTACTGCCTGTCAAACAGCCTACATGAGATGCTAATTTATTAGATGAGATCACCCCATGACAGTTACCGAGTGCATGTGAGGACAAAAACTCTTCCTGATTACAACTTTTTCAGGCATTATTCTCTAGCGAATGAGTATAATTTATCCGACTTATCCCAGATATTACGTGTCGCTGAAGAGAATCAGAAATTTAAGCACACATTAATGCGTCCATTCAGTGATTGGCCAGACATGAAATTTAGCTTTGAAGTACAGAGGAATATTACCAACATAGATAAACACTTGGTCACCCTCAGGAGGAGCATCATTCATGATATTATATGTCAAATTGTAATTCTTTTTCTCTCTGATTTACCCCTCATGTCTGTGCGCATTTTAGTCACTTAAATCATTGTCATGTATTAACTTTTTATTTGATAAAATTCTATTTAAATACAAAAAATAGTCTAAAATTGCCAGGAGGGATTTGTTTTGTCCTCTGCGGATTTTGAAAAGTTAAAAATTGATGGGCATGTCAATTCATGTAACCATGTAACACATTTCATGAAAAGTTTTACTTTATGACTTAAATTACTTAAATATCTGCTTTACCCTCAAAACAAATAAAACTCTTTTTTACAATGGTTGAACAGGAAATACTAACTTTAATGCATATTTTTGCTGTTGGTGGAGGAAATCTAGCCTTGGGTCTGTTTGATCACAGGATACAGAAAGTCAATGTAATCCCTTAGGTTTATTAAAACCAAGTAGCAGTGGCAAGGTAAAATATTGGGTGCCCATTGTCTCTGGTTAATATATCACAGGCACACACTAGACATGCTCTAGGTGAGTACCACTCAAAAACAGCATAACAATAATTTATGTTAGATTTTGATCTGATCCAGACTGGCTAATCTTTGGAATCCTCTGAATTTTTGAAAAGGTCCTTGACTTCTCATATATCAATATAAAAACAGCATTGAAAATGAAATATTTCAGTTCATAAAGTATAGCGGGTAGGCAAGCATGTCCTGATAAACATATGTTCTCCAGCTTAGTCTATATGTATACTTAGATTTCTCAATATGTATGTTTCACTCTGCTATCAGACCATCTGGAAAAATGTTCTTTGCTAAGTTATCACAACTGTATTGTACCTTGCTGTAGCAGCATAATCCTGGGTACATCACTTCTGTATCCCAGGTGGCTTTTACTGGACTCTCCTCCAGCAACACAATATATATGGTTCATACAATTAAAGTGATTCTGCCACCATGATGGCTCAGCTGAATTATCCAGAAGATGTTGTGTTATTACTACTTTAGCCTGGGGCCTTAAAGTGAATATCTACCCTTCCCAAAAAAACTAAACAAAAAGGTACTCACTTTTTCCCCCCTGCAGCTGACTGGTCTGGCTCTGGCAGTTAGGGGTTTATTCATCAAGGGATTGCAGCAGGTAGTGCCTTGTAGCGGCAGGCAGCATCTGGTGAACGCTGGGCGCTGTACGCAATACCACATTTATGAAGTTGATTCTGGTGAGCGACTCTAACAGCGCCATGTAGCTTACGATTCATCATTACAGGCGGCTCAGCGTATAGCGTCGGCGCTCTAGCTTACAGATCGACAGGTATTGTCTATCGCTACCTGTCAATCTCCCATACATTTCTTTTTTTTTTATTAATTTTTTTTAGTTTTGCAAGTACACAAACAATACAAGACAAGTAACAGCATATGGGAGACGAGGTTGTCTGTAGCCTCAGATCTTTCCACTTTCAGCATAATAGGTGTACATTCGTTGACAGGGCATCATATCACATACATGGTATTGCAAGCTCAGCATAGGCCTGCCACTTGACAGGCCGTCTGCTTCCATTGAGTTTCCTAAAACGCCAGTTGTCTACCTCTGGTAGGAAGCGAGTGCTTGGCGGCTTTTATTTTCTGTTCACCTACTTCCCTATTGTCTCAGGCTATCTACCTGCTCTCCTTTTCTTGAAATACCCTCCTCCATAGTTTCCTGATCAGGTTGGACGCCAAGTCTAGGTAGAGGGGGCAAGGGGGGGGGGAGGGAGTGGGTGTTGTGCGGGCGGGGTTCACATTTAGTGGGGTATCCTCTCCGCTCTCTGCCCAAGGCTGCCTCATACATTTGGTTATCTCTCTAGCTTCTAACTTTTCCATGTGTCAGGGCCTCGGATCGTGCCCTCCCTCTCTCAGATATCTATGAGTCCACTAAATATCGGAATTCCCCTGACTCCTTCTCCCATACAATTCAATGTACGTTCCCTTTCTTCTGTTTAAACAGGGTTTTTTGTTTTTAATTTTTTTTTCTCTCAAATAATTGTGTCACCTCTTCTGGCTTGGAGTCATTTTTGAAAACTTTTTAGATTTTTTATATTTAGCAGAATTGTCATTACAGGTCTGGCATTAAAGTATTAATGTCACAATGTTACAAAAATGTAATTCCATGTGTTGTTACTGGTGGATATGTGTTCAAAAACAGACTTTAATAACACAGCGTCTGTCTCTCTATGCTTAGCAACCAGATCCAGAGCGCCGACGCTGTGTGTGTTTTTGTTGAATATGGTGTGAGTCGCTAAGAGTCAGTCGCACTGAGCTGGCGCTACCTTTCGCTCCCTGCAATGCTGTACTGGTGTTAGAACGCCCAACATACATCTCATTCATCAGTGCAGGCCAGGTTACTAGAGCGACTGAGACGCTCTGTTACAGCGGCCGATAGCTGATCACAGCGTCTACTAGCGGTTGCTCTAAGTGCTACTTTATAGACATACATATGCCGATACCTGGTGCTGGTAATGAATCAGCCTCTTAGCATCTCACTTCATCCAGTGTATGTATTCACTGCATTAATGGGGATGTGCTGGAGCTTGATACACCCCCTTCCTTGCAGTGAATAGAGATGGCTCGGCAGGGGTGTGAGTCCCCCACAAAATTGTCGGCAAATGGAGCTCAGGTTCGGATGGCAGGGGATGTGATCCAATGATCAGGGAAGTTGCTGATCAACAGGGTTTGACCAATCAGATGTAGGGGACTCAAGACGAGTACACTGTTGTTGTTTTTTTTTTTTTTTTGAAAGGTCAGGCACTTTAACTATGCAATGGGAGATTTATATATTTGTGTTATTTCAGAGGATCAGATTTGGAGGCACCATATTTGTATATTTATGTTGCAGACAAATGAGGTTTGACATTGGTAGTCACATTGATTGTGTGATGACATAGGAGTCCAAAATTTGCTTCTCAGTGATGTAAATTTTGAAATATATTTAAATGTGAGCTTCATTTAAAAGCATGAAACAGAGGGATGCTGCTGCCAGTGGCGATAAAATCTTTACTTTTAAATTCCATCTCAGGAGATATGCCACACACGAAAGCTTATACATGTTTTTTAAAGAGGAACAAAACCTGTGATTTTCACTATTGAGGGTTATATTCTTCCCTCCTGGCACATTCCGATTTAGAAAGTCACCCTTATGGCGATACAGTCACCGGCTCATAATCCATTGAGCTTTTACTATACTGCTCTGAGCTCAGCCACAGTAGTCATGCTTGCTGGACTTGATTATGTGGGGTGCAGAGGGACAGGGGCAGCCATGTGACCACTTTGTGCAGAATTAAAAAGGTGGGCAAGCGTTGGACTTGCTACAGCATCTACAGGAAATAGAGGAGAGTCACATGGGACAGGTTGCAGATGAGCCCCTTGCTTATTTTTTATTGCCACCACCTGGATTATCTTTAAAATAGAAGCTTCAACATGAGCTTTACAAAAATGAAGGTACAGAGAGTCTGCATAATGTTACAGTTGAAACTATAGTTAAGGAAAATGTATGCGTTTGATTTAAACCTTGTAACAGTTACTTGATATGGATATGTATGAACAGTACGAAATTGAATATGATCAAATCTTGTATGTGATTATAAGGTCAGAATGTTGCCCCTGAGGACCCAATGTTATGTAGTAAAATCCCTTTATGACCTGTAAAAAACATGATACCTCAGCAAGTCATATGAAAAATCGAAAACTCACGTTGCCAGACCAGCTGATGTCCTATTACTTACTCCAATGCTTTTTACAGAGTTAGGAAACACAGCTCAGTCTTACCGAGTGTCTCACGGCCTTTTAGTCAAAGAACAACTGTTTCAAATCTCTGAGGATTGGACATGTACTAATTTTAAGAGTACTATAAATTGCAAACATGTGCATGTGTAAAAGAAAGTCTGCACATTTTTCCTGAGCTGATGTTATCCATCTGTCCTTCAGGAATCTCTACCCCTGCTTCATGACGGCCTTTACATACTGGAATGACCTCTGCGTTGTATTTATCAGTTTTATGTCCATGTTTTATTGGTGACACACACTTACTACTACTACTACTACTTTACTACTACTACTACTACTACCACAAAGTTTTAGATTGCAATGTAAAAATCCTATTAAAAAATGTAATACAATTAAAATATTTTTCTCAATGAAATTTGAATGAACAGAAGAGAAATCTAAATGAAAAAAACAGTATCTATTCTTTTAGATACACTTGTGGTCATGCTAAATATTTGGTGAAGCCAGTGTAACTTCCGGTGTGCATTGCCGTGTGGATTGCAACCTACAGCTTTTTAGCTTTTTAGTGATAACAGACAAAAAAGTTAAAAAAAAAGCCTTTGTCTTTCCCCAAAAATCACCCGTACATGTGATGGCCCATTTTTACAGTTTAGGTACTGTACATTATTTCTCCAGTGATATAAGGATATATTTTAAGTTTGGAAATACCAGCACCCTATGGGCTATGCTAAAGATTTCACCATTTTTTTCTGCATAGCCCATAAGGTTCTGTTATTTAACTTAAAACAAAAATCTTTATCTGACGGGAAAAAGGATGTGTCTAACCTGTAAAAAATGCCCCATCACAAGTACAGGTAATTTTGGGGGAAAAAGGTAGAAAAAACGTTTTTATTGCACCCTTTTGTGTCTAAACACTTAAAGTGGACCAACACCCAGGATTTTGACTATCCTGGGTTTTGGTCCACTTCGGCCGGGCACCCCGATGGGGGGGTGCCCCGCTGTGTGAAACCCCCAGAAACCCCGAAAAACTCACCTCTCCTCGCTCCCACGCGACCGCCGCTGCCAATCCCCGCCGACGGACAAGCGGGAGGCAGCGACGGACAAGAGAGCGCGCCCGCCGCCGCCTCTTGCGCGTCACTCTTACAGGGTGCGCGCCCGCGCCGGCCATTCACAAATGGCCGGCGCGGGTGCACGTCCTGCCAGAGGGATCGTGGATAAGGTAGGGATTTAGGGGTTTCTGGGGGGTTTCACACAGCGGGGCACCCCCGATCGGGGTGCCTCGCAGTCAGGGTGTCTGATCGGTCTGGGAATCTTATAGATTCCCGGGCCGATCATGGGAGGGTGTTGGTCCACTTTAAAAGCTCATCGGGATGCAGGTTGCAGTCCACACAGCAATGCACACTGGAAGTCACAGCACATATTTAGCATGACCCCCATTGTCTGGGTTTCTAGATTTATGGTTCACCAATTATACCAAACAGGTGATAACGATCATCATTTTTGTATGTGGTTTGAATCACAGTCATTAACTGAAACAGAAACAGCTGTGCAGGAGGGATAAAACTGTAAGAGGGACAGTCAAACTCTGTTACAAAAAGTGAGGAGCAACAAAACACAAGGTAATTAAACTGCATCAGCAAGGTAGGTCAAGGTAGACAAAGATTCCAAAGCAGACTGGGGTTTCAAGATGTGATAATTACGGTCCTCAGCAGGCAACGCTAAGGACCATAGATGCAGCGGTTAGCTATGGAAATTTAGTGTGGCAGATCAAAGAAACACTATGCTTCATTCCATTTGAATATATCTGTTAGTTTAGAACCAGTGAGAACCAGGTAGGCTCATCTACTGTTCTGAGAAGGCTGACCAGAAGTGGTCTTTATGAAAAAAATTGTGGCCACAAAGCCACTCCTTCAACATTGAAAGAGGGCCAAGCAACTTAATGGAGCATTGCTGAGGAAAATAGTTCAATATAAAATTGCATATAGATATGCTAGAGAGCACATGGAGGAGTTACTTCACTAGAAGGATGAAGAAGGATGACTGCTTTTACAGGGGAGAAAAGCGGTCAGCCAAGACAAGCAGTTAGAGGTGAGCAGGTCTCCCCTGTAAAAATGGAATGATATGCTCACGTTTCACCCCTGGATTTTTCTTCTACCTTACAGTGTATTCATTTGGGTTGTATACAGCAAGTAACTCCTCCACTCATATCTAATATGTTTATATTGTTTAGATGTTCTATTAGGCAGCCAGTCCTGTGGATTGGGGGTTTGATATATAGTCTGTATATTATTTTTGGTGTCCTAAAAGGAAACTGTCGAGATTGAGGCGGCAGTTTATGCTTGAGAGATGGGTGCACATACGCTGCATATTTATGTTTGGGGCTGGGGACAGACAGGGGTGAGGGGGCATAAGCACCCAGCCTATCTGCATGGCTAAAGGGACGCCAGTATGCAGCCATCTATGAAGACAGCATCATAGGAGTTGCCAGTAACAGTGAGTTTACCAGCAAAACTGGGGGTTTCACACAAATCCCAAATTTTTAGATGTATGTTATTATTATCGCTTATTTTTAAAGCCATCATCCTCTGCAGTTATGTGTAATGTAAAAAATACCGTCGGGGTAAAACAAACATTACGATTGAATGCAGAATATTTTCAAACATTCCTCAAATTTCCTTGGAAGTTACTTACATTCTTAAAGTGGTTTCTGAAGTCAATTTACTTCTTAATGGAATGTTGTTTTTAATTAATAGGGCCTAGCCGACAAGCGTGTTTAATCTTTTTATCTTGGTTGATTTTTGACCTTACAATATTCCTGAAAAACTTTTAAAAATGGAGGCAAGGTGGCTTCACTCTTGCTTCTGTACCTTGTCTCAAGTTTAGGCCAGATGTTTTAATACATTATGGCAGCTATATAGGTTTACCCTACAATCATCAAGTTTTAAGTAAATTAATTCAGGTCAGTGGGTGTCTGCCTTGGCCAGCTGAACCTCTGAAAGGTGGTAGCCTGGGAGCATGGTCTACACCCTAGCCCTCTAAGAATTGGGACTACCTGGCTTTGCTGGGAGGGATTTGGCTTGCACACCTGAGAAGCTTGTGTTGAAGAACAGCAGTGACAATGCACAACTCCAGGAGGCTTAGAATCTAAAGAAGTCATTTTCAGGTGGCTTAGAATTGCAGTTAGTTGGTGGGGGCAAGAAGCTTTGAGGCATAGTCAGTAATCCAGACAGAGGTCATAATCTGAGGAGACAATCATATGGACACATCAATCAGGAACAAACCAAGAGTCACCAGTAGAGGATCTTTCAGGACCATTTTAGCACCCTGATTCACTATTAATAGGCCTTGATTGCACACACAGTAGTGGGATTGCACAGGTCCTGCTGGAAGTGAATCCTACACCCCAGTCTTAAGTCTTTTGTAGCCTCTAACAGGTTTTCCTCCAGAATTCCCCTGTATTTAGCTCCATCCATCTTCTCACCAACTCCATCTCTATTCCAGTTTACTGGTCCCTGCTGAAGAAAAGCATTCCGAAAGCATGATGCTGCCACCTCCATGTTTCAAGTTCAGGGTTATGTGCTGTGTTAGCTTTCCACGGCAGCAATTGGCATACAGCAACTGGCATTTAGGCCAAAAAGGTCAGCTTTGGTCTCATCTGACCAGAGCACCACATGCCGTGTCCACTACATAGTCTGACGCAAACTGCAAATGGGGCATGTTTTCTAAAATGTCTGTCAGATTTGTTGGACTGATTTATGGAGTACAGG
The DNA here is from genome assembly GCA_027917425.1 of Gastrophryne carolinensis. Lineage (NCBI taxonomy): Eukaryota > Metazoa > Chordata > Amphibia > Anura > Microhylidae > Gastrophryne > Gastrophryne carolinensis. The sequence continues at coordinate 364,741,006 of CM051236.1, forward strand.
ACTAATAGTTGTGCTGTGGACAGATTTTCCTGCAACTCCTAGAGAGTGACCCTGGGGCCTCTTGGCTGCTTCTCTGATTAGTGTTCTCCTTGCCTGGGCTGTCAGTTTAGGTGGATGGCCATGTCTTGACAGGTTTGCAGTTGGGCCTTACTCGTTCCATTTATGGATGATGGATTGAACTGTGCTTCACAGAACTTTTGTAGTTATAGTGAGAATATATTACATACAGATGGACTCTATTTATCTAGGTGTCTTCTGAAGGTAATTGGTTACACTGGATCTTATTTGGGGATATCAGATTTGGAAATCCATGTAGCATTTTCTTTACACTGAACAAATACTGTAATTTCTACTTTGTGTTGCTCTATTACATAAGGGGGTGATTTACTACACGCAAGCCTATTCACCAGTTTAGTGCTGGCCGGTGCACCGTGTGCCTGGAGTGTGGAATACCGGTATGATCTAAGCTATTTTGCGCTGGAAAATGTGGGGAACAATTGACTTTCTGACTTTTGCTGTGTCTTAGCTGGTCATAATGTGTGGCATGTACTAGCGAGCAGGGTGCGCTTGCCAGGGGGAGAAATGTGGTGGCGAGTTTTGCTACAAAACCAAAAATTGTGCTGAAAAACCACTTAACAGCTTATGGCAGCAGAATGTATTGTCTGTGCATGTGGAGTATTTGGGGTGTTTGGCAAGCCTCAAACAAATAGTTATAAAAAAATTTAAAAAATCATGTGAAAACCATTTAATTTATTGTTCCTCCAATACTGGTTATCTATCTGACCTTCAGCTCCATGTATTAGTGACAGAAATACATAAGAGATATTCTCGCCAAAAATAACATTGATTCCAATGGGGTTTTTGCCGCTAAAAGCTGGTGCACTGAAGCCATTCACTAGCATTCACCTTATGAAAATGTCAGGGTGTAAATATAGAAAACTTGCCCTTCATCTGGTGAATCGGCCGCTTTTACAATGGTGTAAAATGTTACAATGTCGCAAACTAGCGAAAGCACAGCGAATGTCTGGTGAATTTCTAATTAGAGATTAGAGAATTTTTCAGTTTGATTTGGCTGATTTGCCAAATTTTACCAAGAAATTTGATGAGATCCAAATCAAATTGAAACAAATAGCATTTAAATTGTTCTCTTTTGGCTGCTATGTAAAGCATATTTAAACCACTATAAAGGATGATGCTGAGAATGACACTCTTGCTCAGATACCCCAGCTAGTTTCCAGTGTTGGGTTGCTGAACAGATCTCACCATGTGCACAATCTACAAAAAACAACGCGATTGGCAATTAAAATTGCCTTTGATTCAGTAAGCAATCCATACACTTCTCTAAACTAAGTTCTATGCCTTTCTATACAGCTGCACTATCTCTGCAATACCCGGCATTAGAACACAGCTTTCCTCTAGTTGCCCACAGTCACTGCAATGTCACAGATCATGTCAGGTCCTGCTTTTGAGGGTCTGTCTCTCTATAACATCACACAAGGGTAGTCACTTGCTACTGCTACCTGATTGGCTACGTGCCATGATTATGGGTGGTGCTGCACTCCCAGCATTTTTACTTTCACTTTTAAGCATGTGTCCTCCATTTTTGGGATCAGCTTATTCGTTTTCCAAGCTAATTGGCAGAAAATCTGATTCAGACGAATCAAAGATTGGCCTGAAATTCAGAATGAAATCAGGCTCTAGCTATATTATTAAAAAAAGTAAAAGTTTTAGAAAAGTTTCACGAGGTGTGAATACTTTCTCAAGGTACTGTAAATTTACCTTTCAAACTAGGTACTTCCTTTAGTCTACTCAAACCATTTAGCCTTGCCTCCCTAAGCAAACTATGAAACTCTTATGACAACAGCTTGAGATGTTTCCTGCCTCCCTGTCTCAAAATATTAAAACAAAGGATAAAATCCTCATAAAATACAACTGAACAAACACATTGCAATCTCTACACTGAATACCACTAATACAGGGCGATAATAGTCCTCCCTTTGCTTTGTTCTTAGTAATTGCCAGTATTTTGTTTTAACTTACTTTCACTGAACAGAAATTCTGGCACATTTGATAAGAAAGTTGCTTCACAAGATAAAATAGAAGATTTTGTTGGACAGTCGGCAATGAGAGATGCTCATGTGGCCAAGAAAACATCAACACTATGATACAATTAGAAATCCCAGTAAATCGATCAATGACTCATTCTGGATTCTGGAGCAACGCAGCTGGAGAGCACACAGACGCTTCACTCTATACATCGCTCACACATCTTCAACCTGTCTGAAGGACTTTGTTCAGACAATAAAAGCATCCCAGATGTCCAAACGTATATTATTCATTTTTTCTTCTCATTTATAAGGAGATGAAACATATTCTAAAGTGCTTTATGACGTACAAATCATTATTCTTCCTTGTATTTCAAAGGAGCTCACAATATTTTTCCTAGGAAACAACTTGGATCTGTTTGTGTAGATAGTGTTCACAGCATGTAAACAATGAGAGCCCTGGAAAACCCTTTTTTGTCAGTTTTGATTAGACTTATAAATGTTTATCGCTGCTTTATGTTGTTTTAGTGGGTGCTTGCCACTGTAGAGAGCCTACATCCCATGCATGAGGTCACTCAATGCATTATAATCAGCCACACGTGATATCATGTTTCTTCACAGTAACACCACATGATTTTGGGATTGCCTCTAAGCATCATCCAGTGATTCAAGAAATACTGACTTCCTTATCTGGTCAATGGCCTTCTGTTTTTAAAGGGCATTTTCACCTACGAAGTAAGTGTAATGCCTGGTTGGACATCTGCCTTCTAGTCAGCGAGCAACCCCCAATCTCCACCACTGCTTCACCTATAGACAAGCTCCCATGTGCGGAAATGCTTCACATGCCTCACCAGTCACAGTTGCCCACAGGACTTAGAAGTTTAAAGAATGCTGGTTGACAGAACAAAGGCAGATGAACCACCAAGTCACTGGGGGCAGTAGGAAATGCAGAGAGCAGTAGCATAGTTGGGAGCAAAGCTGGCATCGGGAGCCAGGTGGGCAGGAATGTGAAGGCGTCAAGGATTCAAACTGATGGATCAACTTGGCACATACATTAATACTCATGTACAATAGGAGTGAGGGCCCTGCCCATGGAAGCTTACTATCTAAAAGGTAAGGCAGGAGACAAAAGTATGGGTCACAAGTAGAATGTACAAAGCACAGTGACATGTGCCTTGAAGGTTGTCAAGATTGTGAATTGGAATGCTTGAATGATAGACTTGTCTGGAAAAAAATAATTTTGAGGGGACTTTTTAAGGTTTGAAGGGTTGCAGAGTGGCTCATTTTATGAGGGCATTCAAGAATAGTGGAGCAGTGCATGTGAAATCCTGAAGATGAGAGAAGGATGGGTTGATCAGGGCTGAGGACAGGAGAAGGTCAGGAGAGAAAAGGCTCTGTCTGGGTTGGAATCTTTGGACTAGCAATGTAAATGTCAAAAGGAACTTGGCCCACATCTCTAAAAACACTGGTAGGACATCAGATATTAGTTAACAATATATAAATACAAAAAATAATAATTTTTTATACACATCAGGGTAGGCACCTACTGATGATCACATATTTTGCTTGTGCATCACAATTTTAGCCTACTCTGTCTACATATTTAGATTACAATTTCTTGTGATGAGCTTTGGATCCAGGCCGAAGTTAGATTCAACCAGGCTCTTGCCGATTCGCTCTGATTCGCTCCATCCTGGATACCTGCAAAATCCAGATCAAGTGATCTAGCATGCCAACTGCCAATGCTTTGGATCCCCTGGACCCCTTACCAGTTCACAAACAGTCAAAATAATAAAAAGAAGAAGAATTTCCCTGCAAATCTCAATGCCCCTTCTCTCTACAGATGCCAGTGGGGTGGAAGTATTAACTGCTCCCTAGCATGAAGAAGATCACAGCCTGCTGAACCATCAGGGAGACCCCAACTCGGAGGACCTGAAGAGAGGACATCACCTGTCAGGGGATAGATGAAGGAAGGAAGGTTTTTTTTCCTCTTAACTGTTTATGAACTGAAAAAGGGGTACCGAATTCTGCATACTGAGGACTATCCTACTCATCACTCTTCTTTAAGTGTAGTCTTTTTATAAACGGACAGACTTGTTCTACTGAAAAACTTAACCCATGTCAATATATGCATATTGGTGAGACAATTAGCTTATACAGTCCATGACAGACCTCATAACTAAGACGTGTCATTCAAACACTCATTATGATAACTCTGCTTGAAACCAACATGTTAAAGCTCAGCTTTAATGGCACTTTAAGTAGAGATTTCAATAATGACACTGAAACTACAGTAACTGCACTGACTGTTTTGACATATGCAAGTGCTTTTAAATAGGTAGAACCACCTGTAAGTGTTGCATGTGATCATCATGGCTACAGTGCGGTGGTGAAACATCAGCAGCACAAGAGTCCGTTGTTCTAGTCAGTCATTATCACACTAGAGGTATTGTAGAACAAGGAGAAATATGTGATTGGAGTTGGCTTTGAGATTTTTTTTACAATGAGTGACAAGCTGATAAACTGCAAGGTGAATATAAAACATGGCTCCTCACTCAACAATTACTCATAACCTTTCTTTCTTTATCTGCCATAAGCCTTTGACTGGACTTTCCTTCACAACTGGTATTACATTCCTGACATAGCCAAGAGTTTACACTGGTAAATTTATGTTAAAGGAGTGACTGATGAAAAGCTGCATGGATTAATGTACTTTATAAATTACGCAAAGTTGTGCCAAGATTGCAGCAGCCTATAAATTAGACACCTTATGTGGAGATATGTATGGGTAAGGGAGCTAAAACATGCTTAAGCACTTAGTGACATATTTATATCTTTTCAAATATTAGTAACCCTTTACATGGATTCCTATTCAAAAACATTTAGAAAAATGTTGTGTGTATAAGTATTATAAATCTTATGTTAATATGCTAAAGTGCTATATGGCATATAACAAACGGGGCAATGATATTTCAACTTTTCAACAGGAAGCTCTTGGGTAAAATGTAATTTGAATGAAACCTTTTTTAATAAATATGTTAGGTACAGATGCAGCCTTCTGTAACATCCAGAAACTTGAGCTGCAGTTAATTTCCCATGCCCACGATCGCACCAGTGCCCTGTCGTGTGTGTTGAATGCAAAGCGCTCATGCAAGGCATACATTCTAGAGATATGTTTTAGGAAGATAGATAGGAGTCTATAGCGTCTGTCACTTTGGCACGCAGGAAAAGTATCACAATCACTGTTCCTACAACTACAATTCAGTGCCATAGGCCACTTTACATTTTGGACCAAATTTGTGCCACCAAAACTAATCTCTTGACATCATCAGAGCCAAAACCAATTTTAGGGGTTTCACTCAATTTTGGTTAAGTTTAGGGGTTAAAAGATAACTATTGGCAAAATTAACATTCCTTTCCAAGCCCCTTCATACTTTCCCATGTGTGCTAGTGAAAGAATACTTCTGTTTCCTTTACCTGCCAAAATTCACTCATTTTTGTTTAGTACACAGCTCTTGTAAAGCTACTGTCTGTTTAGAAAGAATAAGGTGCCATAGCAAAATAAGACTAACTCAATACAAAAATACACAAGCATACAGTATTTGGAGGCTTAAAGTGGACCAAAAACCAACCCTAGAGCCTATGGGACTACAGGACCTGCTTATTCCCTCCCCCGGGTGAATGCAGAACCCCATCCTGCTGAGCCCACGGTGCATTTGCACCCGGCGCCTGCATCACTCACATCCCTTCTCGGCTGTGCGCAGCCCTGCCCACTGCAATTGAATGGCTGTGCATGGCCGTGCACAGCTGAAGGATGCAAGTGATGCTGTGCACTGCCGATGTGTGCAGCTAGGGTTTCTATTCAGCTTCTCCAGCCGCACATTAATGGAGACGGCTGGAGAAGCTGATTGGTCCAGCGGCCTCGCCTTTGCCATGGGATAGAGGAGAGGTGAGTGGATTCGGTGACCTGGGGAGTTTCACAAAGTTTGGGGTGCTCCAGTGGGACAGACCAAAACAACCTAGGATAGTGAAATTCATGGGTTTTGGTCCACCTTAAACATTACACCTATAGGAGCTTAGGTTTTTCTGACATCCTATTATAGATACATAGGTATTATTAAAGAATCACCTCCACCCTGAGCATTTACGGTATTTGCAGCCGAAGTTGTCTCAGGGGCCAAATGTTTACATCTCTTCTCTTACCATCTCTTCTTCAGGGTCTGTAGAGGGAAAGAACCTTAGTTAGTATTTATGGACATGTGTTGTTTATGTAATGTTTGGTTATTGCTCTGCTTCACTGGCTTGACCTGAGTCGTGCTCCACTTCGCCACATACTCACCCTCTGATGATTCTGTAGAGACAGAGAAGCACAACACACCAGCACTTAGCATGTTATTAGACTTTATATGAGGCACAGTCTGGGGGGTTGGGGTGATTCTGCTACATTTCTTATGGGAATGGGAAGGGGAATGCCACACTGCCTATGGGAATGGGATGGGTGGGATGCCACACTGCCTATGTGAGGAATAGGATGGGGGTGTGTCACACTGTTTATGGTGAATGAGAGGGGGGAATGCCACACTGCCCATGTGGAATGGGAGGGGGATATACCACACTGCCTATGGGGAATGGGAGGGGGGATGCAACACTGCATATGGGGAATGGGAGGAAGGATGCCACACTGCCTATGGGGAATGGGATGGGGTATGCCACACTACCTTTGGGAGTAAAGGGGGGAATGCCACACTGCCTTTGGGAATGGTATGAGGGAATGCCACACTGTCTATGGGAATTGGATGGGGAGAATGCAACACGGCCTATGAGGAATGGGAGGGGGAAAGCCACACTGCCCATGGGGAATGGGAGGGGGGAGGCCCCACTGCCTATGGGAATGGGAGGGGGAATGCAACACTGCCTTTGGGAATGGGAAGTGGGAAAGCCATACTGTCTATGGAAATGGGATGGGGGAATTCCACACTGCCTATATGGGGAATGGGAGGGAGGAATGCCACACTGCCTATATGGGGAATGGGATGGGGGAATGCCACACTGCCTATGGGGAATGGTAGTGGGGATGCCACACTGCGTATGGGGAATGGGATGGAGGATTGCCACACTGCCTATGGGGAATGGGATGGGGGAATGCCACACTGCCTATGAGATGGGGGAAATGTCACACTGCCTGTAGGGAATGCGGTAGGGGGGAATGCTACACTGCCCATGCGGAATGGGATGGAGAAATGCCATACTGCCCATGGACCAATGAGCCCTATCGTTTTATGTGCCCTTGGTTGTGGTGGTCTAGTCAGCCCATGGGTAGTTGCTGGGCCAATGAGCCCGAAGTTTTCCTGACCAAACCCGTACACCCAAACCCAATTTAGGTTTTCCCAGGTCACTCTCTTCCTGCCCGTGATAGCGTTCTGCTGGGTGTTATAGTGCCTTACCCATTGTATTCAACTTAGCCTTGTCTAAATCCTCTCTGACGGCTGCCTGGGCTGACACCTGCATTCCTGAACTCGAGCTTGCCTAACCCATCTGTAGCGCAAACTTCTGTCTCCCCGGCTTGACCCTTGTCTTGACACTTGACTTTTCTCTGTCTTATCCTTTGGAACCCTGAATTGGACTGCCATTCTCATGTATGACCCCGGCCAGCTGACTTCCATCCAGTCTTGTCCCTGGTTCATTCCCCTTCACCCTGTGAGTCAGCATCCTTTGTGCTAACTAAGACCTGGGGGAAACCGTGTCTGGTGAGGTGTATCCAGTGTCCTGTCGAACAGGGGCTTGTTTATAGGCAGAAGCAGCAGCAGAGATTTGGGGTTACTGACTCACCTGAAGGTGGGTGTCCCTCAGGGCCTGACAATATGTAGCTGTTCCTTTTTAGGGGAAAAGCTATTTAAATGGCTCCATGGGCTGTTCCCTAATTAATCTATCATTAATTATGCAGTTAAAAGGTCTGGAGTTGATACCAGGTGTGGCATTTGCATTTGGAAGCTGGTGCTGTAAACCGAAAACATGTGGTTAAAGGAGCTGTCGGTGGAAGTGAAACAGACCATTATTAGGCTAAAAAAGGAGAAATCCATCCAAGAGATGGGGGAAATTTTAGTACAGGCCAAACCAAAAAAGTAAAGCACCTGTGAGCTCCGGCAAAAGGCCTGGACATCCACAGGAATCAAAGTGGTGGATGATCCATGAATCTTTTCCATGGTTAGGGAAAAACCCGTCCTCAACATCCACCCAAGTGAAAAACACTCCTCAGGAAGTAGGTGTCATGATGATCAACTCAACTGCTCCCCGCTCCCGTCGTGTCGTTGGCCACCTGCTAGGGCCCCGCCCCCAGCAGCATACGTGCGTGCAGCCACCTCAACAGCCTTGGGCTTCCACCCAGCTTAAGTGGCTGTAGCTCTCCTCCCTGCCTGCATCCCCAGGTCCTCTGTTCATGCCTGCACACGTGTGTGAACACGTTTAGTTTATTCCCTCTGGCGGCTCTGCAGGCAGCATGCTGTTTAAACAGGTATATGAGCCCTAAGGTAATTAGTAAGGCAAAGTGCCCTTGATCAGTGTGGGCAAATCAGCCTGAAGATTGTAGCCGGACCGATCAGCCCAAATCTCCCCTGGCCAATCCCCTGCACCTTAGCCCTATAAAGAGGATTCCCTGTCACTTAGTCATCACCCATGATAGCGTGCTGCTAAGTGCTGAAGTTCCTCTGAAAGTTACTGTTATCCGTTGCTGATCTTGCTTTGCCTGACTATTTCTGTTGACCGTCGCCTAAATCAACTCCTGACTGCCTGACTGTATCTGTCTCCTACTCTGTACCATGCACCCTCTGACCACCCAGCTAGACCCTTGGCTTGTCCCTTGACCCTGCTCTTGCTAATCCTTTTGGTGCAGTGTATAGTGAGGACTGTCCTTCTGTGTATGACCCTAGCTTGCCAAGATCACTCAGTCTAGTCCCTGGTTTATCCCCCTTCACCCGTAAGTCCACATCCTTTGTGCTATATAAGACCTGCCTGCAACCTTGTCTGACGAGGCGGGTAAAGCATCCCTGCAAATGGGGGTATGTCTAAAGACTGAAGAAGCAGTGGAGATAGGGGGCTGTGGTCTCACCAGAAGGCATATGTCCCACGGGGTTTGACAGTAGGTGTAACAGAAAGTCTCTACCAAAACAGAAATCTAAAGAAGCCAGTACAGTTCTGGAAAAAACACTATTTAGATAGATGAAACTATTGTAAGCTGTAACCTGTAACAGAATGATGGAAAGAAGAAAGTATGAAGGATTGGAATGGTTCATGGTCTAAAGAACTGTTACTCAACCTGTGGTAGACATACCCCAGGGGGTACGCAGCTATATTCAGGGGTTCACCAACTGGGGCTGATGACAGGTCTGGTATATTACATTTAATAGTAGCACATTATTCCTTCTTGCTTTAAAAGTGCAACATTTTGGCAACATTTATAACTGATCTCCTCCTTGGGGGTACTCAAGTGGAACTATCTAGGAGGTAGAGAGGTAGAGAACCCCTAATCTAAAGCACACTTAATTCTCTGTAAATCATGGTAGAGGCAGTGTGATGGATTCCAATGGCACTAGGTCACTAGTGTTTATTGATGATGTGACTGGAGACAGAAGCAGCCAAATTAATACTGAAGTGTACGGGGATACATTTTATGCTCAGATTCAACCAAATGCAGCAAAGTTGGTAGGACGGTGGTAGGACGGTGCTTCACAGTACAGATGGACAGAAACTCAAAACATATTGTAAAAGCAACAAAGTTTGAAAAAGCAAAGAAGAGGAATATATTGCAATGGCTGAGTCCAGAGCTTAACCCGAACAAGCATGCATTTCACATGCTAAGGCAAAACATAAAGGGAAAGTCCACTTGCAATGGCATTTTGAAACTGTATATTTTTGTGTGCCAAAAAGATGTCCTTAAACCGGACCTTCACCCTGAATAAGAGTCTATCTTATATGTTTCCCCCACCCTGTACATACAGATTGCTCACATTAATAATCATCCTACCTGCACCTACTGCATTTTATGAGCCTTTAAACATCCAAGACGGGGCCCATGGAGTCTCAGGCTGCCTACAGACAGGAAGTATCGTCTGACTGTGCCGCTCTGCATTCTGGGATTGCTGTCCTGTTTCTGACCCTGGCTCTGCTCTGTCTGTGCAAAGCACAGCTATAACCCATCTCCTGTGCTTTTGCCACCGCCCTCCTCTCTTCCGTATGTGATGCTTCTATGCTTCTGAAGCAAGATGGCAGTGCCTGTATCCTAGAGTCCTGAACAGAGTTGCAGCCCAGTGTGGAAAGAATAATAAGTGACCAAAAATGTAAAATATATTAATTTTAGATGCTGGGTAATTGTTTTTTAAAGGTTTTGACTTTCATTAAATGATGCTGAATGTCCGGTTTAAGGTGCTGAGTTAGTTTTTTTAAATTGTTACTTGTGCAGACAGACAGTGTTTTTACTACCTGCAATCTGTTGCTATTGGCAACCATACATTAAGTCTGTACACCAAGATCTACAAGAAGAGAAATGTGAGATTTGTACACATAGAAAATGGCTGCTGGGCATGTGTAAGCGTGAGTGAGCTCCTTTGCCTCAGCTGTCACCAATGCAACAGTGTCCTGTGTGTAAAGGGCTCACTTTTCTCTTTTTGTATATTTTGGTGTACAGATTTGGCATATGGTTGCCAATTGCAACAAATTGCTGGTAGTAAAAGTTGCTTCCACAAAACATACATTTGCTAACATAAGAAAAATAAAAAAAATAAAATAATAGATAAGTTCAGCATCTTGAGGGCATTCTTTTGGCACAAAAAATATACATTTGCAAAAAAATGGACTTTCCTTTTAAGGCAGAAGGACCCACAGACGAGCAACCACTGCAGAAAAGGGCCTTACAAAGTGTCACAAAGGAGGAAACCCAAGACTTCCAATATTCAGGCAGTCATTGCATGCAAAGGATTCTCTACAAAGTATTAAAAATTAACATTCGATTCATGGTTGCAGTTTCTAAACATTTGAAAGTATATTTTTGTTTAACCCCATTAATAAAACCTGAAACTCTACACTTCAGTTGCATTTGAGTTTCATTTCAGATCCATTGTGGTGAAGATTCTGTCACTGCCCTAATATTTCTCGATAGAACTATGTACACAGCGTATAAAATAAGTCCTTTTAGCACATAAATGAAAATGATGTTGCTATGGCAATTCCAAATAATAACATAATTCCCAGATGTCTACCGAAACAACTCCAGGCAAGTCGATTGTTTGCTAACACTTGCACATGACAAGGTGAGCCAGCAACATTAATAAGGAACAACGGAAAGCAATGACAGGCATGATGTACCTAGCTACAGCATTCATTTAGATTTCTTTAATATTTCGCATACAACCTTGGACAGTCTTTGTTATACTTGTCTGCCAACAGCATTGATACATGAAGGACAGAACATGAAACTGAAACGATGATAAGGTGATATCTGAAGGCGAATGCAGAAAGTGTCTCGCTTGGGAAGAAAGAAATTCGCTCCTTTTCGGTTTATGCCAAGTATGTGTCAGTGATCCCATCCCGTTAGAAGTTAGCAACCGATTTATCATGCAGTATTTGTAAAAAGAATAAAAAAAACATTGAGCTAAATTTAAGCAAAAAAGTTATAGATTTAACAAAACTTTAACATTAACACAATAGTGCTAATCACGGCTGTGATTTATCTGCTTAGGTTTCCCTTCTGGCCTTTGACGGAGGAAGTGGCCATTGGGTCCGAGAAATGCAATTAAAGGGGACAAAGGCATTAAAAAAATGTCACAGCAGATGTAATTCTTTCGCACTAGGATACAATTATGAAAATGTATATGCCTAATCTTCACAATGTATATTGATGTTTCCCTAATAATGCACAAAAAGTGGGAAGGCCCCTTGTTCTGTTACTTAAACCGGACCTTCACCCTCAATAAGAGCCTATCTTATATGTTTCCCCCACCCTCTACATACAGATTGCCCACATTAAAAATCATCCTGCATGCATCGACTGCATTTTCTGAGCCTTTAAACATTCAAGATGGCAGCCCATGAAGTGTCAGGCAGCCTGCAAACAGGAATTTTCTTCTGACTGTGCCGCTCTGCATTCTGAGATTGCTGGCCTTTTCCTGACCCTGGCTCTGTTCTGTCTGTGCAAAACACAGCTATAACCCACCCCCCTGCACTTTTGACCTCAGAATTTGATGCTACTGAGTCGAGATGGCGACGCCCATATCCTAAAGTGCTGAACAGAGTTGCAGGCCAGTGGGGGAAAAAATAAAAAGTAAGAGATGGGGAGGCCGATTCATTAATAGCGGCAGGTAGCGACAGTTGAGCGACTGTAGCAGTATTTTCACAGCCCCCGCTAGTAGTCGCTGTGCTTGGCCATTGTTCGGTTGTTGATAGCGACTGAGTCGGTGTGCAGTAATGTTGAATACGGGGTGACGAGTTGCTATTTGACAGGTTCCGCGATGTATGCGCATGATAGCGACTGGTCAGAGCGACCGGCTCCCACCATATTCAGCAAAAAATCATGCTCAAAAAATTCTCGCGCTGTGAAATGCATGTTTAAACCCCAGAGCGCTGGCGGCGATGTGTTAATAATATCAGACCTGTAATATCAATTCTGCACAATTTTTTATTTTTTTTTTTTTACCTTAAAAAAAATATCTAACATGGCAGAAGTGGTCACAGAATTTTTCACATTTAAAAAAAAATACATTAATAACAATTAATTATGAATATTTAAAGATTGTCCCATTGAAATGCATTGGAGCGCGCCAGGTAGCGAGAGGTCATACCTGTCGCTGTTCAAGGTCGGACGCTGGCGCTGTGGGCTGAGGCTGGAATAATGATGAATGAGTGGCTATCTGGAGCTATCTCAGTCGCTAAGCAGGATCGGCTTGATAAATGTGTGATTGTGGTGGGGAGCCGGCGTTCTCGTGGCGGTGCCCGTCATTACCGGTCGCTCACCCATCGCTACCTGTCACTATTCCTTCATAAATAAGGGCCAAAGTGTAAGAGATTTTTTAAGGGTTTGGGCTTTTCATTAAATGATCCGCTTTAACACTCTGAATATTACACCATATGTGCAAATGTATGTACACATCCTGTCGTATTTATGAGTTTGCCCTTTCACCATTGCTAGAAGTTGTATATGAGCTTTTACTGAATGTGAAGATTAATGTTTAGAGCTAACGGATACACAGGTAGGGCTGAATAGTCATTCTGCTCCACTAAGCTGGGTTATTCATATATATATATTGCCCGTACATGCAAGGACACGCGAAGATGCTCCCTTTTTACCAGTGTATTACAAAGTAATGCACAACACAGTAGTAGGCCACCCCATGGAGATACCATGTAAGATCTAATATAGTGCGATATAAGAGACTGAAACATCCCCTATTCAAGGTATTTACTTGGCACATACTTATCGGGAATGACAAGATTACCCATTACTCCTAGCACACAACCTCTTTTCACTTCAGAGTATTCAGAACTGTTGAGTATGCAATGCTTGGATGTAGCTTCTAATGCTAATACAACTATTGCTTCCAACCTGTGGACACATTTTACAGGCCCTTGTCAACACAAGGCCGGAAGTTAAAGAGGCACTATCACAAAATTATGTAATATTAAAAATCCATATTAACACGTCAGCTAATCAAAGGAGGGGTCACTTATACACCTGAACTGAATAAAACTCCCACCAAGCTTGTAGTTTATTCTCTCATGATAGGATTAAAATCCAGGGGTGACAGGGTTAGTCTATATAGGGTGACAGAGCCTGTCACCCTGTATGCCCCTTTTCTTCCATTAAAAGAAAGAAAAACAAGCCTGGTTGGATATTTCTTGATGCTGGGTGTATAAGTGACCCCTCCCCCACCATCCAGCATACTTATATGGATTTTTCTCGTTGGGCAATTTTTCTGTGACAGTGCTCCTTTAATGGCTGTGGTGCGGGGTAGACTTGGGAATTCTGAACATAGTAGCAAGCCAATGTAATAAGAAGTAACTCATAGAATAAAAAGTCCAGAAAAACAAGTTTTTAACCTTCTAAGCCAAGGTACACTTTCAAAGATGACACAACTTATGTCCCCCATAGCGAAACAGTCTGACTGCCCGCAGGCAGCATTTCGCCTGATTGTTAGATCCCACGCCAGCCGGGCCCTGAACAGCAGTCTGTGATTATTCTGTCAGGCTCCCGTCGCCACCATCAGTCTCAGGAGTGCTGCCTCACCCTCTCTATTCATTGCAATGGAGGCCTGACATGCCCCCTTCATTGTAGTGAATGGAGTGGGTATAGCGGCACTCCTGTTAATGATGGCAGAGAGCGCAAGGCTGACATGGAAACCACACCAACTGTTGATCCAGTGTTCAGATCAGCTGCGGGGGCCAAAAGTAGAGTACCCATTTTTTCCACATGGCTGGTCAATCACCATAAAGGTTCCATAGCAGGTTAAAAGCCAAGTTAAGGTCAGTATCAAAACAGTAACAGAGGGAACTGACACAGATCCGGAAGGGATAATGGATAACTGACCAAGAAGAGGTAGTCAGGGGACCGACTATTCATAGGTAACAAAAGGACAAATCAACAACAATGACAAGGGCTGTACACTCCTCATTGCAAAGTCCTTCAGTGGTCACTGCCATGGTGGAACACACTAAGAAGAAGGGCAGGGACCCACCACACACAGACTTCACCTAGTAGCCAGACTCAAAAGGCTAGAGACATGCAAACATGCAAACTTCAGGTGGTGCTACAACAATCTATTTCTGAAGAAGAGCAGAGAGACAATGAACATCTGGGACATGGCGAAGAACAAGTGAAAGTGACAGGATGTGGAAAAGGCAGAAGCAAAGAATACCGGAAACAGACATGCACAGGGGCAGCATACCATGGAAGACACAGAGCACAGACACAGTAACACAGACAGACCTCAGGAAAGCTGAGCTTACACATTGCTCTTCTTTCAGATGAACTTCTTCCTGTTTGGGCTCCACATGTGACCTAAATACTACTGGTATTTTACAGGGTAATTAGAGACAGCTCCTATGTCCCTATCCACAGCTAGAATGTTTCAGTTGCCTATGTATGTAATTATGTTACTTCCGAATACTACCGTTTCAGGTAAATAGCACAATGAGTATTATCTCAACCAAGCAACTAGAGCATTTTATTTTAAATACAGCAGATCAGCAGTACATATATATTACGTCATTGATATGGCGATAAATAGTAGTAGAATTAAACTGACCATTTTGGGGAGTGTGTGGGTGTGACTTATTTACTGGCTTTTTACAAACAAATATCCATTGAATTATTTTTTACTCATGTGTATAAGTGCTGTAGTTGTAGCCCAGCCTAGTCACATAATCTAGGGCAGCAGTACTCAGCTGGTGGACCGGGGTCCGAATGCGGACCTCGGCGCCAGATTTCTGGACCCCTGCCCTGACAGGCCTGTACTCAGTTGTTTCTGTGTTGCCATGCTCAGAGCTGCCCCCTTTACTTGAGTGTCATGGCTGCCTGGCACCTAGCATTACAATATGAAGTACTGGACAGGTGGCAAGTGTCATCGCAAGGTACACACAAACTTTGTTTCTCTGTCTCTTTGCCCCTTCCATTCCTGTCCCCCCATGCGCATGCGCGTCGGAGCTTGATGGACGCACGCTGACTTGCTCCGTGCCCGGCGGACACAAACGGTGTGGGATAGAGCGCACACCCACCCCGGAAAGCATGGGGAAGACTCACCGGAGGGTCCTGGGACGTCTGTGGAGGCCTCGGCGTGGTTGCTGGCAGTGGCTGTGGGACCTGCGCAGCCTGACAGGAAGCGCTGCAGGCACATTCAAGATGACGGCGGAGCTCACTACAGCAGAGCTAGAGGAGCTGGAGCAGATCGAGAGCAGCGAGGTCTCCTTCCTTGCCAGTGAGAGAGATGAGTGGCGACTACCAGCTCTGCTTTACAACCCGAAGTAAGTCCTGACATCCTGCTACAGTTTGAGATACTCCTGCAAAAGGGCTCTGACATCTAATACTAAGCTTATCACTGAGCACCTCTCAAAGGAATTAGAAAAAGTTACTTTAAGTATAACTACCCTGGAAACTAGACTGGGATAGGTCACAGCTGCACAAGAGGTCCTGGGTGAAGAGGTGGGTCAGTTGAATATACATAGTGCACTCCTGTCCTCTAAACTTGAGGAGCTTGAAAATAGGGACAGAAGGTCCCTAGGGGACTTCCAGAGCATATTGAGGATGTGAGAGCAGCGGTCACTGCCCTGTGCCAAGAGCTGGAGCCGGGGATACCAGTGGATCGACTGGAGTTCGATCGCATTCATAGGGTGCTGGGCCCACGTAGACCCCCCGAGGAACCTCCAAGGGACATTATTGCGAAATTTAATTTTTTTGCCACTATACAGAGAGCGGGGAGGAATGCAAATTCGTTGCAGTTTCAGGGACTTAAATATCAGATTTTTTCAGATTTGTCGGCCACCACTATGGCAAAGAGAAAAGAAATGAAACCCCTGCTTGTTATTCTTCAATAGAGGAAGATCAAATACAAATGGGGCTTTCCCTTTCGTATCTCATTCTCTTTCAAGGACTCCCCATATTCAGCTTCTACTGTAGAGGAGTTGCGATCCCAGATGTCATCAGCGGGTCTCCTCCGGCAACCACCTATTAAATCCCAGAGGTATCTGGAGGACCCCCCCAGAGCTCAGACAGCCGGCAAAAGGCAGAGGCAGGGGCTGCGTATGGGTGGTAGGAGCTCTTCTCTGGACTTCAACGACACCTGAAGAGGGCTGTTGGTCCTTAGGACTGTGTTTAATTGGAGACTCTCTATGTTTTTATGGAGGAAGCCTTGAAACCTAGATGGCTTAAGCCCTGCAGCGCCCTGGGCTAGTATGTCTGGATGAAGATACCTGCATCCCTTTCCCAATGGGACGGCCTCTAAAGTGTTTTTCCCCTTACTCACATGTTTTCTAGGTTAAATTGGAGTCTTATGTATAGTGTCATACCTTCTCTATGTATGAGCTGATTTGTTAACATGGCTCTGTTTTAGGTTACGTGCAATAACTAGTTTTTTGTTTCAGGTTGATCCACCCCTGTGTGTCCCCTGGCAAATACATGTCGCACCTCTAAAGCACTAGAGGGATAGTTCCCTGTGGTTCAATTAGTAGTTGGGTGAGAGTTGAGTGCCTGTTTTATATGTACTACTGTTAATATTTACATACACAATTTTGCGGCCCTAGGCCCTTTTAATATTTTTAGGGTTTTTATTAGAGGGGTAACGTCTTCATTCACTCCTTGGGGGGGGGGGGGGTTACTGAGGAGCTTAGAGGGATTCTAGTCATCCCGGGAGGGAAGGAGCTGACTGGTTGTCCAAGAGCATACTGATCTGTTTTAGACCTCCGGGCAGCCCATCCCTCTGGGTGTTGGTACTGTTTACTAATATCCCCTTAAAAGGGGCTCACAAGTCAAATTTAACCTTCCCTATCCCCACACAAAGGTGTTTTTACCTTCATATAGTTCTTCCTTTTTCCTTTTTATTTATTTATTTGTTTTCTTTTTCTCTTGTGTGCTGGTGGTAATATAGGAGGTAATAATGACTTCTGTTTTATCCTTAAAGGTCCAGGGATTTAACTCTCCCAATAAAAGGGGCATGGCATTCCGCAAGATTAGAGCACTGCGTCCTGATGTGATCTGTTTACAGGAGACCCACTTCTCAAAATCCTCCAGACCCAAATTTCTAGATTCATCATACCGCCAGGTATTCATGAGTTGTGCAGAGACTAAACAGAGGGGAGTTCTGATTGGATTTCGTAGGGGGACTCAGTTTGTATGCCAGAAAGAGATAGCTGACCCAGATGGGAAATTTGTGATCCTGATAGGGACCCTCTCTAAATTCTTTAACGAAGTAGTGGCGATTGCGCAGGGCATGACGGTAATCTGCGGAGATTCTAACCTCACCCTAAATCCCTATTTGGACAGACAGTCCCCTAAAAATCCTACAGTGGATACCCAATCTGCGGCGGCTTAAAAAAAAATTAGGAAATTATTAGATGTGCATTCTTTAGTGGATTGCTGGAGAGAAGCGCATCCAGGATGTCGTAATTTCACTCATTTTTCATCCCCACATAACACCCTCATCCCCACATTCATCCCTCCTCCAAAGATATCTACCTCAGATGCGGTCTGTTAAAATCATCCCAATCTCGTGGTCGGACCATGATGGCCTATTTCTTAAATTGGAATCCTTGTCATCTAAGCCGATGGGATGTTCTTGGTCTCTTAATGCCTCACTTCTCTCAGACCCAGAAGTTATCTCCTCAGTCTCAGAGATGCTGGCGGAATATTTTTTAAAAAATGAGTCCTCTGGGGTTTCGACAACAATATGCTGGGAAGCACATAAGCCCACTATTAGAGGTAGACTTATTCAATTAGCTTCCAGAAAGAAGCGGGAGAGGAGGAGGAATATAGGATATGAAGCTGAATAAGAGGCCGGGACCGGATGGTCTAACTTTCGTCCTATCTACCTTATAAATTTGGACATGAAGATCTTTACTAAAATCCTTGCAGATAGGATGTCAAATTATCTCCCAGAGATAGTCTCTGGTGACCAGGTAGGTTTTATTCCAGGGCGACAGGCGGGGGACAATTTTAGGCGGATAATCCAGCTTACACATATAGCCAAAGTAAGGGGGACCCAATCTATACTCCTTTCTCTAGATATTAGAAAGGCATTCGTGGGAGTACCTTTTTGGCATGTTGAATAAGTGGGGATTTGGCCCCAAGTTCTTCTGAGGGCTATATAGGCAAACCCAATCGCCTATATTAAATATAATGGCTTCAGATCAAGCCCTTTTCCCTTAGCCAGGGGAACGAGACAGGGCTGCCCGTTGTCCCCCCTCCTGTTCGCCCTGGTCATGGAGCCGCTGGCCCAGATTATTAGAGACTCTATGGATATATCGGGGATAGAGGTGGGGGGCACCCAACACAAACTATGTCTGTTTGCAGATGATGTTTTAATGCTGGTCACTAATCCCCTCATCTCTCTCCCCAATATAATGAAGGTATTGAATGGGTTTGCTGCTGTGTCTGGCCTCCAGGTCAATACTGTTAAATCTAACGTGTTGAATATTAACGTTAATGAGAGTATCCGGTCTCAGTTGCAGGCGTCATTCAATTTTCAGTGGGAAGAAAAGGTTAAATATCTCGGGGTAAATTTTACCAATGACTATGAGACATTATTTGGAGCTAATTACATCCCCTTACGACAGAAATTACAGGCGTTACTGTCAAAATGGAAGGAGTTTAAGCTGTCATTGCTCGGGAAAGTGGCAGCAATCAAAATGACCCTCTTGCTTAAGTTTTTGTGCCTTGCTAGAACCCTACCGGTAATAATTCCCCCCAGCTTTCTTAAGGCCCTGCAGAACAGGATTTTTGATTTTATTTGGATAGGAAAGAGACCCAGAGTGACAAGACGGGTCCTATTTAGAACAAAAGAGTCAGGGGGGCTGGGGGTTCCTTGTTTTAGAAAATACTACCAGGTGGCCAGCGCAGTTACTTTCATACCATACCTCAATAGATGTTCCTAAGTGGGTCCAGATAGAATCTACGATTTGCCATCCTGTGGCGATAGACAATATTCTTTGGGTTACCCCGAAATTTAGGAGACTGGACCACAACCTGATCATGGCCCACTCATTGAGGGTTTGGGATGACCTTAAATTTTCTGGGGGTCTTGCGTCTTCCCATCTGTCCCTAATATCACTTTGGGATAATCCGATGTTTGTACCAGCCCTCGCTGACCCTGGGAGGTTTATTAGATGGTGGGAGTGGTGTCTCAAGACTAATAGGGTGTGTACAGGGCTCCGTTGTATCCTCATTCCCGCAACTCGACGAGAATAAAAAGATTTTTTTAGTTATATGCAAATAGCTCATTTTGTACGAGCGCTAGTTAGAGGGAGGGAGAAGGTGGATGCATTGACCCTCTTTGAAACAAGATGTTTGAGGGACCCTAGGGGAAGGGGGACGATAACGGAGATCTAAAATCAATTGGGCATGTATCTAAATCAGGGTTGTTTGCCCTATAGGGAGAGATGGGAACACACGCTCCAGGAGGTTAGGAGCGAACGTGAATGACAAAGGATGTGGATTGACTCTTGGGTCTGCGGCTTCAGTTATGTCCATAGAGGCTAACATTAAAATAACTTCAAGATGGTATTTGATGCCGGAGCGATTGGGGCATATTGTGGGAAGTGACCAGAAATCTTGTTTTAGGGGCTACGGGGCAATTGTTTCTTATCAACATACATGGTGGGACTGTCCCGTGGTGAAAAACTACTGGACTAGGGTGTTTGATGTGCTGAGTTCAGTGTTGGATAGAACACTGGAGCCTGATCCCTGGACAGCACTGCTCAATAGCCAGGTTAGCCAATACACAATCGCCCAAAAGAATCTTATAT
Source organism: Gastrophryne carolinensis (assembly GCA_027917425.1). Taxonomy (NCBI): domain Eukaryota; kingdom Metazoa; phylum Chordata; class Amphibia; order Anura; family Microhylidae; genus Gastrophryne; species Gastrophryne carolinensis. Next base: position 364,761,546 of record CM051236.1, read on the forward strand.
ACCACATACTGTCTGGGGCCAAACTAGTGATAGCAAAAGCCTGGAAGTCTCCTGATTTGAGTTTTGCAGCGTTTCAGAACACGGTCAATTCCATAATGGCAATGGAAAAAATATCTGCCCTCCATGTAGGGAACTTGGAGGATTTTCGAGAACTGTGGTCTCCTTAGGTCCAGAAATCTCTGCCGCCAGGCTTTGATACTACCCTTCTAGTTATTTAGGTATACGACTTAGAGAATAGTGTCTAATCTTGGGGAGTCGCGTGCTGTAACTCTATAGGACAATTCCTATTTTCTCTTTTTCTTCCTTTTCCCTGCCCCTTGTCCCTCCGTTTGTCTGTCATCCCTTTCCCCCCTTTTTTCCCCGTTCTGGTTGATTTACAGTAATAATTTTTTCTGTATGTTGAAAGTTTTATATATGTTAGAGATCATGCTTAGAGTTCAGAAGTCTTGACTTGGACCTCTAGGCTTCAACAGGGATGTCCAGTTTGATTAAGATACTGTCTGTGAGACCAATATAGCTGTATTGATAGCCCTTTTATTATCTTTCTACATGCGGTTGTAGATATTGATTGTTATATCTATTGAATGCTGCCTTCTGCCGTGCATAATTGTTACTTGACAAATGGCTATGATGTGCGGCGTTTGCTGTGATTATTTTTCTTACAATAAAAATTATTGAACAAGAAGAAGTGGTTGAGTACCCCTGATCTAGGGGATTCATAAGAGGTCCACTTCACATGTTCCAAAACTGACATTCAGCCAAAGAGTCAGAGAAGTTGGAAACGTATCAGAAATCCTTCATCCTACATTCGGTGGGACAGTCTTACCCATAATGTCAGCAAAATGTTTCCCCCAAACACACAGGAATTATATATGTAAAACCAATGTTGGCAAGTGAGACAGCTTTTCATAGATATTTACCAATACGTTATCCAGCAGAAGTATCAGTAATACTGATACTTTCAATTTGGAGTTTCTCTTGGCCCACAGACAGACAACGGACCGCCAAGGCTTTTCTAGTTAAGTTGATTTCATTCTATTTTTCATTTTATTTGTGTAGTCATTATCTAATTTCCTTTAGAAAATAAATGTAAGTGCATTATGCTTCCATTACAATAACCTTAGTTGTAACCAAGAATGTTCACAATGTTTCCAGTGCCTTGGGATAGGGCATGAGTCAGCCTCAAAGGATTGCGTCCATTGTAATAGCGGCTGGAGTCATGGCTACAAATAACTTAGCAAATGTGTTCTCTCTTAAGGGAGGAATTTATCAAAAGCATGACGAGTTTTATAACTAGGCTTCAATGTGAAATGTTAGCAGTGTAAACAGATTTTGCTGTTTAATAACTTGTTCTCTGTAAAGACTTTAGGCTATAGATAAAAAGCATTATAACACATTCCTCTGTGTAATGAAGTGAATTTATTCAGATAAAAAGGTATAGTACACCAATGAACCAACTACAGTACAAGGTAAATGGTGTGAAGTCTTAGCTGCAAATTTGAATGAGTGGCTAAGGCAACCATAAGTAGACCTGTAGTCTATGTAACCCACAAATCTCCCATGACTACCCCAAGAAAAAAAAGACTTACTTGATCAAGGGTTATTGCTTGCCATCCTAGGGGAATTGAAACATTCCTGGGTTTCTTCAGGTTTTCTCGAAGGTGTGTATATAGTGCTCACAGGGCGTTGCCATTGTCAGTGCACTGCCTGTAGGGAGCGCCAAAGTCAGAGCAAATGAAGGAACATGGGACAGTTTATGCGTGGCAAGGCAAAGGCAGTCAGCACTGGGACCCATTCAGTTTAGCATCTGCCTCCCCTGCCATTATAGGTGCCCCCAGAGTGCTTCTGAGCCGGTCATCATGTATGTTCCTCAACAACGGCTCTAGCACTCAGCAGCAGAGGACAAGGCAACATCATTTGAGGACCTGGAGGTGGCAGTGAGAAGCGGAGGATATTCGGCACAAATGGAAGACCCAGTGACATCCTTGGAGGACCCAGAGATGGCAGAAGGGGTGGATCAAGGAAGCAATGTATGTTTTTTGTTTAGGTTTCAGAAAGGGTATTTAACTGCTGCTGTCAGTAATTATTGCATCTAGCACCAGGTCTTTCTCTGTTGAGGGGGACCAGAAGCTGCAGCCTGTTTTTGTGTTCCTGAAAAGTCCAGCCTTCAAATCTGAATGTGACACCTTATGTGCTAATAAACATGAACTGCATTGTATTCCATCCAGACCCACGCTCCTTCCCTTTTGAGTCCTGCCACATGCCCAGACAGTACTTTCCCACCACATATTGGATATTGCTGTGTTCAGGAGAAATTGTGTAAGAAATTGTAGGGTTCTTTTTTCCCAAGTGTCCCTTGTGAAAATTAAAAATCTGGGGCTACATCAACATTTTAGTGGGAAAAATTTTTTATTTGTTACTCCAATTATTTTCTTAGCCTTAAATTTTGAAGTTTACATTGATAACTGGGATCAAATGAGCCCCACAATTTCTTACACAATTTATGCTGATGCCGACAACACCTCATATGTGTGGGGAACTTACTATTTGGGCACATGGGTGGGTTAGGAAGGCTGGAATACATTGCAGATGCTATGTCGAGTTTGCAAAGCCCCATAGGTAAAAACCAAGACAAACTCCCTAAAAGTGACCACTCAAGGAATTCACTCTAGGGGGTTAGTGAGCACCCTGAACCCAAAGATGTTTCACAGGACATTATAATATTGAACCTTAAAATTGAAAAATGTATTTTTAACTTTCATAGCCTAATGGTAAAATGTTCTGTAAAATCCCTGTGATGCTCCCTACACTCCTAGATAAATTTCTTGAAGGGTGTAGTTTTCAAAATGGGGTCACTTGTGGGGGACGTCTCACATTTTCTCACTGGTGCGGCTCTGCAAATGTGACATGGCATCTGCAATGCATTCCAGCCCGATCAGCGCTCCAAAAGCCCAATAGTCCTTCCCTTGAGACCCATCCATGTGCCCAAAAGTAGTTTTAAAAACATTGAATTTTTTTTTCCTGATATATAGGCCCCTTAAAGTCAATGGTTTTGTAAATGTTGTTGAAAAAAAAAAATGCTGCTACATTTTTAAGCTTTCTAACATTGTAACAAAATAAAATAACATTTAAAAAATGATGCTGATGTAAAGTAGATATATGGGAAATTACATTTATTAACTTTGTTTGTGTGGTGTGGCTATCTATTTTAAGGGCATAAACATAAAATCTTTAAAACATGATCATTTTTCTCATTTTGGGTCAAATTTTAGGTAGTTTTTTAAATGAACGCAAATCATATCAACAAAAATGGCACAAAAAACAATATCAGAATCGCTGGAATATGTGCTGGCATTTCAAATTTCAGTTTCAAAATTGGCCTGGTCAGGAACACCAAAACTGGCTGTGATGGGAAGGGGTTAAATGCTCAAAATCAGGTCTTAGGCCCTTATTTATGAAGGAATAGCGACAGGTAGCGACTGGTGAGCGGCCGGTAATGACGGGCCCCGCCACGAGAACGCCGGCTCCCCACCACAATCACACATTTATCAAGCCAATCCTGCTTAGCGACTGAGATAGTGCCATATAGCGACTCATTCATCATTATTCCAGCCTCAGTCCACAGCGCCAGCTTCCAACCTTGAACAGCGACAGGTATGACCTCTCGCTACTCGGCGCTCTCCAATGCATTTCAATGGAACAATCTTTAATAATAAATAATTGTTATTAATTTTTTTTTTTTTTTTTAATGTGAAAAATTCTGTGACCACTTCTGCCATTTTAGATAATTTTTTTAAGGGGAAAAAAATGTAAAAAAAACATTGTACAGAATTGATATTACCGGTCTGATATTAATGTATTCATATTACTAAATTATTTAAAAAACGTGTTTTTTTTGGTTTCCAAAAATATGGTTGTTTGGGGGTTAAAAAACTACTTTTAACCCATCGCCGCCAGCGCTCTGGGGTTTAAACATGCATTTTACAGCGCGAGAATTTTTTGAGCGTGATTTTTTAATGAATATGGTGGGAGCCGGTCGCTAGGGCCAGTCGCTATCATGCGCTCCCATACAGCGCGGAACCTGTCAAATAGCGACTCCTCACCCAATATTCAACATTACGGCAAACCGACTGAGTCGTTATCAACTACCGAACAACGGCCAAGCACAGCGACTACTAGCGGGCGCTCTGAAAATGCCGCTACAGTCGCTCAACTGTCGCTACCTGGCTCTATTAATGAATCAGCCTCCCCGTATTCCCCTACTCTATTCCTGGATCCTCAGCAGCAGCATCCAGCACTGAAATAACCACCAGTAGCCAATAGGATACACATATGCCCTATCAGCAAACTCCCTTGACTGCTGATGGTACATGGGAGCAGTAGGGGAGCATGAAGGGGTGAATAATAATGCCCAAGGTGACCTATCACTTTGCCAAGTGTACTTATCATACATAAGCCTTTAAATGTCAGTGATGATAATGTTCCTGGTCCAATTCTAATGGGCAGTGGTTTTTCTGGTCTGTGGGTTGAGACACTCATAGTAGGAAAAGGGAAAGATTTAGCCAATCGCCTTCCACCACATCTTCAGTTTTACATTGCCAATTGAATCATGAGGTCAGTACAGGATAAAAAAAATGTTCTTGAAACTGCTAGTAACTGAATGTGCCACCAGTAAAAGTGCTGCACCCATATCACAGTGATGAGTACTAAGCAGAATACAATCTAGTTGCTCCTGTCTTTGTGTAGGACTAATGCAGCATACAGCAACTTCTGTTCTGTATGGAACAAAGAATTTAGCATCCAAGCTAGAGAACTGAGGGATCATGACATCATTGGATTGGCTATAACTTCCCAGAAACTAATGCCTTTCCTCATGTAAGATGAAGGCTCCAGGAAAACCCAATGCCAGAATGTAATCATTCTAAAAATGTATCAATATACATTTAACAGATGTCAGATTTCAACAAATGCTGCTCATCTTATTTCCTTATTATAAGATAATTGTGGAAGAAACAAGCTCAAAACAGTTCAGCTGTAAGAAAATATATAGAAATATATATATATATATATATATATATATATATATATATATATATATATATATATATATATAATATATATATATATATATATATAAAAATATAGAAAAATAGTTTTTCTATATTTGCATTATGGGAGGTTAGAACATGTCCATTTGGTCTGGTCATTGTAATGGTCACTTTATCACAGGACGTGGGATAGATGGTCTTACAAAGTTTTCTCCACACATCAGTCTGTAGTCCAGAATAATTAGACTTCCAGTAATTTGATAACAGGAAGATGTATGGTACTCATGTGACTTTATTGCATAGTGATGAATACAAAGCAGATCTCCATGTGTCAGTTACTATAGTCATGTACTTCATAATATAATATACCTGTTTTTATGAAAATAGGGAGACAAGACAAGGAGACCACAGGGGGTCAGAATCTTCATCAGGATCTTCATCTTTATCAGGTTGTTCATCTTCATCAGGCTCTTCATCTTCATCAGGGTCTTCATCTTCACCAGGATCGTCATCAGAATCTTCATCTTCATCAGGATCGTCATCTTCATCTTCATCAGGAACTTCATCTTCATCAGGATCTTCATCTTCATCAGGATCGTCATCTTCATCTTCATCAGGAACTTCATCTTCATCAAGATCTACATCTTCATCAGGATCGTCATCAAGAACTTCATCTTCATCAGTATCTTCATCTTCCTCAGGATCATCATCTTCATCAGGATCTTCATATTCATCAAGATCTTCATCTACATCAGGATCTTCATCTTCATCAGGATCTTCTTCAGGAACACGGTGTAATGACCTGGATATCAGTGGATAAGATCCTTCAAGGAGGATGATGGAAACAATTATCATGTGAGAACACTTTTTTCATAAGAAAACTGTGTAATGAACTGGATATTAATGGATAACATCCTTCAAGGAAAATGATGGAAATGGAATTATCATGTGAGTAAACTTTTTTTCAGGATCTTCATCTTCTTCAGGATCTTAATCTTCATCATGATCTTCATTTTTATCAGTATCTTCTTCTTCACGATCTTTATCAGGATCTTCATCTTCATCAGGATCTTGATCAGGATTTTCAACTTCATCTTCATCAAGATTTATAAGATTTCCGGGCCGATCGATTCCCTTCCCCTGGGGCATCAAAAATTGGGATGCCCCGCTGTGTGAAAACCCCCAGGTCACCCATACACTTACCTTGTTTCCCGGTCCAACGGCGCATGCACAAGCTACAGGCTGCAGGCTGCATCCCCGCTATCTCTCTAGCAGGGCGCTTGCCCGCGCCAGGCATTTGTGAATGGCCGGCGCAAGCACGCTCCCTGTTAGAGGGAAGCGGGGGACGTAGCTGCCAGCACTCTCGGCTTAGACGATGTGACGTCAGTGGCTCAGAGCGCACTGATTGGATAAGCGACCGCGCATGCACCATAGGACCAGGAAGAGGTGAGTTGGCATCGGCGATCTGGGTTTCACAGATTGGGTTGCCCCGGGGGAAAGGACCAAAACCCAGGATTTGATCCACTTTAAGGAAGCGCCTTGTGACTAGAGGGTGGAAGGTTCAATTCAATTCATGACAACTAACCCCCCAACTGCTCCCCATTGCTAAGGCTGTCCACCGCTCCTGGCATGTGTGCACTCACTGCTTAGGAGGTGAGTGCGAAGGAAAAATTCCTGTTTGCACAAGCGAACAATATACCACGAATGTCCAAAAATCTCAAAAGATTCCTAAAAATTACAAAGCTACTCACCTTTCACCCCATGCCACAGGGGGCAGAAAACAACTCTACCCAGCAGAACCAGAGTACCTATAGTGGCCTTCAGTTTGCAGCTGTTTCCTGGTCCCCCACCATACAGAGCTGCACAGGGAAAAGGTGAGTGCTAAATTCAGGTCTCACGGGCACTGGGAGTAAGTTCTTGCGGACCTGGGTCGTACCTAGGACAGAGTTTCCAGGGAGGGTATGAGTCTTTAAATGCATTTTGTGAGCAAAACAAAAATATCCTCACCTTCTCACTGGGGAATAAAGGATCTTGATGTCGAAAGATTATAGGAATTACATTTATTGAGAAGAGATGTCTAGAAGGGGGGACCTGGTTAAATTGTATATATATTTAAACAGCCAATATAAAACTACTTTTATGCAAAATCTTCTCTAAAAACAAAAGGGGCACTTTCTATGTCTGGAGAAAAAAAGATTGGATCTCCAAAAGCAACAATCATTTTTTACCGTAAGAACTATAAATCTGTCTGCTCACACTGAGAGCTCCAAGGGACAAAGTAGCTGTAGGACCACTTTTTTGGGTGGAGGAATACATTTGAAAAAATGCCAAAACTTGGAGCCCTGCTACCGCTTCCACCCTGCATTGCAGGAAATAAAGGAGGGCACATGGGGCAGGCTTCGGGATAGCTGTTTGCTGGCTAATTATTGCCGTTGGGATTAGAGTCCCTTTAAAAAGCAATAACAATTCTATTTTAGTAATAGATAAAAGTAGCTAAAAGTTCTATGTTCATCTTGTTGTATGTTAGGGGTTACTAAAGGCTAGAGGTGGGGAGTCATGAGTGCTGTTAATTGCAATGTCTAGAAATGGTTGTAGCAAAAACTTGAAGGACCCATATGCTCTGACATTTGGGTTTCATGTGCCAAGAAAGTTCTAATAGTGGCCCTGCATTGTTTAAAACACATTTATGCTTTGTGTGCAAGAAATTCATTATCAAGTTGTTAGCTAATGTTTATATATATCAGACCTGCATATTCAATGTATATATTACATAGCCTAAACGCAATCCCCACCACACATGACATGTGTCACTTTTTACTACTTTGTTCTTATTCCATGTGTTTGTAGAGGACGATTCGCTGTAGGAAGTTTAACCTCAGTTATCTTGTAACTGGGACCATTTATGTTCTTTATAAACATAGATTTGCTGATATTGGTCTGGCATCACTTTTGCAGCTTGTTTTTTCCTTCCTTTTTGTGGCTTTTTATGCCACTCGTTGTTTCCTATATTTCAGACTCAGTTTGTTATCAGTAGATTTACTTCTTGGCTATCTGTCTCACAGACATTACAACTCTTGTCCCGCCAGGTGCTCTGGGTAGGGAAGTTAACCAAAATTCACCAAAATAAAAACTATGCATTTTAAAAAGCACTGACGATCTCCCACCCATATATATTCTAAAACCATAAACCTTGCCAATGAGACTCTTAACAATATCTGTTGAATTGAAATTTTCATTAAAAGCATGTTTAAGGAGGAACTTCAGTCTAAAAGACTCCAGGGCCACCCGAGTCCCACTTCCTGGGGCATCCCCAATTGAGATGCCCCGCTGTGTGAAACCCTCTTGGTTGCTCGATCTTCTTACATCTTCCCGACCCCTCGCCGTGCCTCAGCCGTATCCACATTTTAACTTTAGCTGTGTGCATACCCATGCCAGATCTTTGTGAATGGACGGCAAAGGCCACAGCTAGAGAGGTGAGTGTTAATGTGTGCGGCAGCACCATCGGCTCCATTCGGTTAAATAGAGCCGAATGAACGATCGTGTTGATTGGCCATGTGCCCATGTCTGAGCTGTGGAAATGGTGGACAGATTAGTTTCCTAGTCAATCCATGAGTTTCATGGCCAATACACAGTGTGGCATCCCAAATTGGGGTGCCCTGTCTGAGAGGAACACATTTCTCATTGCAACCCAGTCAAAACATAGAGAAAAAGCTGCCCATTACTTTTTAATAATAAAAAAATACATTCAAAAAGGTGCCTGGTGCATAGGGCTGGTTAGAGATTTGGAGGCAGAGCACGCTATTTGGATATGTTTTCCAGAGAGCCCCGGGATGTCACTGGAAATTGCGGACCTGCAATAAAAAGCGCTTACCACCCTGGGTCGAAAAGAAGAAGACATGGGGAGTGAATAATGTTAATCTAGATTTATTTAATTATTTTTTCAAGGGATGTATGTTTTTTACTGTGGTGACCATTTGTGGACTGGGAACGGTCTCATGGTCCCCTATACCAGTTCAAAGGTTGGGGGATACCTCCTGCCCAGTTACCCGCACCCCCTCCTGAGCCCCGTGCCCATTGGCATGAGCCCTGCACCCCATACCAGATCTATGCTAAAAAGCATAGGGGCTGCTAATTTGGTAGGGCTGGGGACTCTCTAGCACTCCCCCACTCAATTTACCATTCCCCAACCCCACCAACCTTTAAAAGTGCCCTCAGAACTTTATTCTGACAAGCCTATTATCTGGCTTAAAGTGGCCCAAAGCCGAGCTTAGCATCTATAAGGCACTAGGTCAGGTTAGACAACCACCCCTGGAATATCCAGATTGTTGTACCAAGGGGTCCATCTAGCACAAGGTGTAAAGTCAGCACTTTTTACAAATGGTGCTAAATCAACCCCATAGTTTTAAACCACACTTGCTCAATGATTTTGAGAAGCTTTCTAATTTAATATATCTGTGCTACCATTTCTCTGGCTCTGTTGTGCAGTGTGTGCATACTAATGGCAATATTCACCGTGAGCTAATTATAGGGAAAGTCATGGGAGTTCGAGAGTTGTTTAGTGCTGTTTGACCCTCATTTGATGGGGGCATATAATGTATCAAAATAATACAGGCTTACAGTATTGGCAATTTGCTTACATTGTTCAATTTATTACAATGAGTAGGCGTTTCTTCATTTTAATTTTTTTCTGATTCCACACAATATTCTACTTGGCCCTATATAGCACTCATGTCTACATAAACTGACAAGATGTTCCACTTCGGTCGGTGGACAGTCCTATTTTGAGGCCCACTGTCCCACCGAAAACTCTTCTGACTTTCCATGACTTTGCTGTCATTACCAAACCGTAATTCACTCTGAGTTTCAGTGAAAAATTTGATTCACCCAAATCAGAATATCTTGCTGATTTGTGGTAGCGCCTATTTTCTTCCCTGAAACACACCAAAAGTAAAAAAAAAAATCACCTACTTCCTTTTTCCAGCACTGGCGGGTCTCTGGAGGAAGGTGTTGTGGCTCTGGTGTCCAAGAAGAGAAAAAAGAGTAGCTGGCTCACTGAATAAAGAGGAAGAACATTTTTATGGCGCCATCCTGTCCCTGAGTCCACGGACACTGGCTGTGACCTCAGGATGGCAACCCCCCCTGGCCAGCCACAGGGTTAAGGGCATGCCAGAATGCCTAAGCAAGCTGCTCTGTCATCACCTCCTAAATAAGAGAGACCACTATCTCCCTGTGAGTAAACTGGTGGTGGCCTGACAGCTGGTCAGGTGCTGGCCACCAGCCAAAGACTATTGAGGACTGCACTGGATGCTGGAGAATGGGGCTTACTGGATTAATAAAGAAGAGTAGCTGGCTCACTGGAAGAGGAGGACATCTAAGCTGCCGCCTCTATCACAGGAGCCAGGGGAAGAACTGCCAGCAAGTTAATCATTTATTTAAAGTGGACCAAAGCCCAGGATTTTGACTAGCCTGGGTTTTGGTGCTTTTCCCAGCGGCAACCCGATCGGGGGTGCCACGCTGTGTTAAACCTCCCAGATGCCCGTTCTTACTCACCTCTTCCCCATCCCCCGGCACGTCTAAGAGCAGCAGCTCTGATGGCCGCACCCTCTTCTTCCCTCTAACAGGGAACGTGCCCGTGCCAGCCATTCACAAATGAGCTGGTGCGGGCACGCTCCCTGTTAAAGGGAATTGGAGAATGCTGCCATAAGAGCTGCTGCTCTTAGACACGTGGTGGGACCAGGAAGAGGTGAGCTGGGCTCGGCGTCCTGGGGTTTCACACAGCAGGATAGTCAAAACTATAGTTTTGGTCCACTTTTAGCAACTTGTTAAAAGATCAATCCAGAATGAGTAATTAGACCTTTATGTGTTTCATTCATGGTGAGTAAGATGGGTTGACTTTTATACCTGACCCCAGACTAGAAACCTGGGTGCAGCTACATAAAAAAAGCAATTTGTTTATTCATATTTTAATACCATATCAGAGTTAATGCAAACTGCAATGAGCACCAAGAATACAGTGATTAGACATGTACAAAATATTTGTATTGGCCACAATTTAATTAAATTGTGGTTTTTGAACATGTGTAAAGCTATTATTTTTCTCACAGTACTGGGAAATGCCACCACAAGGTTACCATTATGCAAACCATATTTTAATTGAACACAGTTTTAAATACATTAGACAGTCTATGTCCTAACTTCAGTGGAATTAGGGTAAAACGATACTGTTCTAGAAAAAGAGCTTCCAATAGTATGTTTTCTCATGTAAGATAAAGGCTGCAGCATGACTCAATGGCAGCATGTAATATATATGGGAAAATATCAATGAAAGGTTAGCAGATGCTCATCTTATAAGGAAATAAAACTGCCAGGGAAGGCAAAAGATGCAGAGAATTTCCAGCTGTAGGAAAGTAAGGAAATGTGTCTAACCCTCAGAGAAAGGCCAGGAACTGTTGGAGGGTGATAACTGGAAAAACAGCCTCTGGATGAGGTCTGTGTGATAGAAAGGCCTTTGCTGGAATTGGAATAATGTAAATAACGCATCCGTGGAGTTTTCAGTAAATTACATCATTGCCAGAATCATTTCAGATTGAACAAAGATAGGGAAAGCGAAAAAAAAAGGTTGCATCTGGTGTTTTAATGTATAATACAGAACATCTGAACATAAAGCTACTGCTTTGTAATTTGCAACAATTTTCAAAAATAATGAATTGCTCTCTTTAAAGCTGCACTGCTCTTATTCAATTTTTGAGGTGTTTAATCTGAAATGTAACATATATGTAAGACTAAGGCCAGAACTACTAGGAGAGCAGGTGGAGAATAACGTTCACTATAGACAGGAGATGTATCTGTGGCAACTGTGTTCTTCTAACTCCACAGCTCCAAGCAGAGCTCAAGATGGTCAGATTGTTCTAACAACTACACAGATCAACAAACATTATGGATTAAAGTGATGCCCCTTCTTTCTATGGAAAACTGATATACATGTTTTACAAATACAGTAAAAAAGGTGAAACACCTTCTAGAGGACTGTTTCTCAACCTGCGGTACTTGTACCCCAGGGAGTACGACCCACGGCTTGAAGGGGTAAACAGAAGTTCAGTGGTGCACCAGCATGGTGTGTCTGATGGGTTTGGTATAATATTTTAACAGTAATACATTATTCCTTCTTACTTTAAAAGTGTTCCAAGGTCTGTGACCTACTTATTTTGTTAACATTCATAAGTTATACCCACCTTGGGTGCTTGGTTTGAATTTCTTGTTACTAGGGGGTATTGTTTGGAGTTTCTTATCTCTAGGGGGTACTTGGTTGGAGTTTCTTGTCACTAGGGGGGTACTTGGCATAAAACAGTTGAGAACAACTAGAGGAATTAGAAGGTTTGAAAAGCAACAATTGTTGGTCACCTCCTTCATTTCATTGCATCCCCTAGGTTATTAGGGTTCACTTATATAATCAGTGCTAATCCAGTACATGAATACAACATTGTTCTTTGGCTACCAGCAGATGCAGATACAAAAATTTTAACTTTCAGTATACCATATGTTTCGCCCTATAAGATAGGATTTGGAGGGGGAAAATATTCTGAACCAAATGTTGTGCTAAAACACGCCCCCCCCCCCAAGAACCAAATAGGCGAGGTGCAGAATCCGCCAATTACAGGCAGTGTGGCATTCCCCCTCCCATTCCCCTATAAGCAGTGTGGCATTCCTCCCTCCCATTCCCCTATAGGCAGTGTGGCATCCCCCCATCCCATTTCCCTAGACAGTGTGATATTCCCCCTCCCATTCCCCTATAGGCAGTGTGGCATTCCCCATCCCATTTCCCTAGACAGTGTGATATTCCTCCCTCCCATTCCCCTATAGGCAGTGTGGCATTCCCCATCCCATTTCCCTAGACAGTGTGATATTCCTCCCTCCCATTCCCCATAGGCAGTGACATTACCCCCATCCCTTCCTCCATAGGCAGTGTGGCATTCCTCCCATCCCTTCCTCCATAGGTAGTGTGGCATTCCCCCCATCCCATAGGCAGTGGGGCATTCCCCCCTCCCATTTCCCATAGGCAGAAAAAACATGCAAAAAAGGAAACTCACATATCTGGCACTCCCACACTACTGGCCTGGCTACCACCGCCACAGGAGGCCAGAAAATGGAGGAGCAGCGGACACTGCACAGAAATGCTAGTTTACTTTTTTCGTTTACTGTTTACACACACACACACACACACACACACACACACACACACACACACACACACACTTTTGTGGGAATAAAAGTGCGGCTTATGGGACGAAAAATGCGGTACATATTTAATTTTCCCTATAAGTACACTGGCAGATGGGCAGTCAGCCCTGCATCGAAAAGAGTTGACTAGTTTATTAAGCTCAATACAATAGCAGTGATGCAAAAAGAGAAAGAATAGAAAGAAAATATAAAGTTAAAATGGACCAAAACCCATGATTTCCCTATGCTGGGATTTGGTCCATCCCCTGAGGCATCCCGATTTGGCATAACCTGCTACATGAAAGCCATCTAGTTGCCTGCTTTTCTTACCTATCCAGGGAGCCCACAGTGCATGGACAGCTGACTCAGTGGCATCTAACGCATCTCTGGTTTAGTATAACATATTCATTTATGTATCTCTAATGAGGCATATTAAAATGCACAGCAAAAATGCCTAAACAAGAGATAATGATTAAATACAGCATTGTGGCTATTTTTCTATGAATATAAATGTAGAAAAAACACAGAAAATGCACCACGAATAGACTAGCACGGTTTCTCTGTTTGATGGGGGCACCCCAGAATAGTTCAATAATCATTTTCAACTTATATACTTTACATTTGTTACTGCCCAAATTTAGGTTGCAACAATATTATGCATCCCCAACCTATCCACCAATCACCTTCCAGTTTGGTGTAGAGAAAGTCTTGGCTCCTAAATGAACCATGAATGGGTCAGGTGTCTATTAACAGTATGCTGTCCTAACTTGCCAAAAAATATGGTTACATCATGACCCCAATTACGAAACTGATGGTCTATGGCCTAAAATAATTTGCAGACTTATAGGAAGACTGGGCAACCAGCAGCCAGAAACACTGATCGGCTTTTAGATCTGTTGGGAAATAGCTCCCATAGAAGTCCCAACAGGTCTCGCTTACTAACCTATAAAGAAACTAGTTTTTTAGATAGGTCCAAAACAATATGTTATAAGTTATAATGGCCATAACCCTGAGCAATAACTTATGCAACTACCAAATGAGTTGATATGGAAGTAAGGATTTGCTTATTGAATTTTTTGAAATAATCATATCTCCAGAAAAATAAAATTAAAAAAATGCCTTGGTTGAATTTAGGTCTGTCAAACTGAAATAAAAATGAGTAGGTGATCTTTCCTTGTTTATTAAAGAGAGCTCTATCAAAGTACAGCCAGACATGCACTGATTTTAAATGTTACTTTAAAACTGTCACAGCAGCCCCATATATAAAAGAAGACAGACAGACTCTCATTAAACACGTGCCAGTCGGTTAATAACAATAAGCTACAGAGTTTTCTGAATTTATCAGAAGTGACACACTGTCCAGAGGGATCGTTCCCCAGAATCTGCTGCAGTCATTGCACACAGTCTCCCAGACACCCACGTTAGGACAGTGCCAATGTTAACATTGCACTGAAAAAGAATATGTGCATATAGTGAGGAAAGTCATTTTCCTGAGCGCAATGCAATACATTTTCCTACCACATCTGTTTTATTATAAGCTGTGAGTCCCTAATGGTTACCAGTTTCTGGTTCTCATTCCCAGGCAGCTGCTGCAGTAGACTTTTCACTTCAACATGCGTTATCGCACATTAAATCTGCACTTTGTCCATGGCAACCTAAAATAACAGACCAGTTCCCATATGTATTTCAATTTTGGGGAAAATCCACCAGTGACTTTTTCTTAAAATTTGTTTTCCAACAATGTCGGCATGGATGTCAAAACATTTCCGTATAGTTGCTGTTTTGTGTGGTTATTTCTGAATTGTCCAAGCAATCATCGACAACCTCAGTCAACCTGGCTCATTGTTGAACAATCAATGATTTATGTGTTAAATAAAATAATGCAAAATAAAGGGGGAGGTGGAACGAATGTGCACTGAATGGGTCACTGCAAGGAAGTCCCCCCAAAGTCCAAAAAGTTACTAGGATCTCGGTCTTTAAAACATAACTGAAATAATTAAAATCAAGTCCGAAATTCAAGCATCATGGATTGCAACATGTTTCAGGTCTCCTGGACCCTAGGCCGAGTCCAGGAGACCCAATACACATCTCAATTCATGATACATTATAAAGTAGTCCACAAATCAAAGCATAGATCGAGACACATTTTGATGTAAAGTAGATCTAACGCATGATGCTTCAATTTGTGAACTAGTTTTTAATGTACCATGTAAAAATGTTGTTTTAAAGTCATTCAGTGGCCAAAGAAAAACTCAAAAGGGTACTTTTTGACGGTGCTAGTCCGGCGATCAGCAACTCACCTAATCACTGGATGTGAGCTTGCGCAGCTACCACCACTTCCGGTGTCACCCTGGGGCCTGAACTGAATTCCATGCCTGCTAACATCCCCCCATCAATCCCAGGGGTGCATCCACACCCTAGGATCTTAGAAGACCTCTAACACTCCTTGGTCACATTGGTTACATTTGCCATGGTTATATTTATGTCTTCACAAACTAAGGCTCTTGTGGTCACCTGTTGCCTCAGTATCTGCTGCTTTCCCTTGGGACTCCCAGTGCAGAGAGCATGATGATATTGATGATTAAGGCTACAAGGCTAGGGTGCCTGTTGTTTAAGACCTGGCATCATTGATTCAGGGTCCTATTAAAATAAAAAGATTGATGGCAACAGTTGAAAAATCAACAGTGGGCATATTGCCTCAGGTAAGTATACAAATATCCTAAGATACAGAGAATATACAATATACACATAAGAGGAGACTAGATGACCATATAGCCTTCTACTGCTGTCAACCCTCTCTAACCTTAAAGAAAGCAATTTAGCTTCACTTACTGTCTAGGGTAACCCGAAAGGAAATCCATCTAACAGGAAATGCAGAAGTTTGATCACCTTTTAGTCCTGAAGACACGTAATATGTTTTGGTTAAATGAACTTTCTTTCTTTAGGGTCCAAGCATGACCAATGGATGAGGTCAGAGACAGGACAAAATAAACACACAAAAATTACTGAGCCAGTAATACTAATTTCCTAGGGCCATATGGATGTGAAGACCACATTATACATTTTCATGTAGAGCTGCGAGTGCCAGATTATACAATGCTATCACACTAGTGCAGAGATCGCATGTGTTATAAAGTAGGATGCTGCTACATACTGCAGGGATGCGGTCAGTTATTGCAGGAGATGGACTAGATTGCCAGGACCTCACAACAACATGGGGTTGCTTTAAAATTGTATTCTAAAAAACAGTGATATATGAGTTTGTAATAACGAATAGAGATGAGCGAACTTTTGAAAAGTTCGATTCGGCCGATTCGCCGAATTTCATAAAGAAATTCGGGTTCGGCCGAATCGAACTTTTACGAAGTTCCCCATCATAAATGCCGGCATGGTGGGAGCCGGCCGGCGGGCCGGTAAAGCCGGCCGGCCCGCTCCCACCATGCCGGCATTTAAAAAACAAAAAAAAAAAAAAAAAGCATTTTTGCCGGCATGGTGGGAGCGGGCCGGCCCGCTCCGCTGTCAGCGGAACCGGCCGGCCCGCTCCGCTGTCAGCGGAACCGGCCGGCCCGCTCCCACCATGCCGGCATTTCAAAAAAAAGCAAACACTTACCTGCAGGTCCGGAGCGTGGAGGCCGGCGCCGCTCTCAGCTGTCATCTGAGGGCGCGTCATCAGAGGGCGCTCGCCGGCCCGCTGACAGCGGAACCGGCCGGCCCGCTCCCACCATGCCGGCATTTTTTTTTTTTAATTTCAGGAAAAATTCGATCGGCACGAACCACAAAATATTCGGGTTCGTGCCGAATCGAATATTTCCTGAAATTCGGAGCGAATTCCGGTTCGTCCGAACCGGTTCGCTCATCTCTAATAACGAACATGGACTTTTGCTATTATTCCATCTTGCGAACAACCAACATTTTTCTTTCTGTCTTTACAATTCAACAAATTTGGGAAAATGGAGAAGGATGGACGAGTGATGAGTCTGTATCTATTCTGCTCTAGGCAGTTCTGACGAATAGTTTGCATTGTATTGTACAGATTGTATTACCAGAATCCCATTAAAATCTTCAAGGCAAAATTTGGGGTGTGCATTTAGGAAGGTTATTTAAGAAAAGCATGTATTTATCAAAAATCCTATCATCAGCGCTGCGTTCCCCACAGCGTCAAATAAGACCAGGCTCTCACTCTGCACTGTGTGGCTTTATCCCATACATTGGTTACATTTATTTAGCCATTTTATAATTATTTTTTTGGGAGGGCTGGTGCATGTGCCACGGGATCCCTGGGCTGGTTGGGATTATTTTTGGATGCATTTTTAGCACTTTTGTGTTGCGCTGCAAACTTGGGATTTGGGTCGTGAGAAAGCTGTGTCATGTCTTTCGAGTGTCCCCAATGCAATTCCCAAAAGAAAAATCCATGAACCTAAAAAATAAAAAAATTTTAGATTCTAACAGGTGCTGTGTGCCTGGAATCCTGTTTTTGGTGTGCCTCTGCAAGGCACTTATTTTTTCTAACTTTCAGCTTGTGGTGCTCCTGGCCAGCACTAGGTGTCGCTAGCGCATAGACATATAAAAGCCATGAGATGCAAACACTGCCTAGCCGGGAGCACTGCAGCCTGTTTAGCCATCAAAGGCTTCATAAGGAAAAGGGAAATTCTTCTAATCTGAAATTACACCATTCTGTTAAAAGGGCCTTCTAGATTTACTTACAGATAATTTAAAGGGTAATTCCACTTTCCATGGCAATTTTTAATACTTCTATTATTGTCAATGTGCTAAGCTTATCTGTTTTCTTTTAAATTTTCTATTTGTTTGCAACTCTGAGTTATAAAAGAAAACCCTAGCAACAATGTGTTTACCTTAGCTATATACACCAAAGTAGTGACTTTGAGTACATATCAAAGGGTTACTGATAACATTGTCCCCTGGATAGGTCGTTAGGCTTCCTAGACTTAGCCAAAGCTGCTGATTACATCTCCTGTTACTTCGGAAGACTTGGGACTTGTAGTCCATTGTTTTTACTCAAGGCCATGAAAACCACTCCCACTGAAACAAAACCCAGCCCCAGGAATATGAGAAATTTGGAAGCAACATGCAAAAAGGGAGTTCTCCTTTAAAGGGTTCTCCTTTAAAGGCCAATCAGATCCCTCCCCGCGGATCCAAAATCGGGATGCCTTGCTGTGTGAAACCCCCCAGGATGCCCCATTCACCATACCTTACCCCCGTTCCAACGGCGCACGCGCGGGCCGCATCTCGCACTTCTCTCTAGCAGGGCGCGCGCCCGTGCCGGCCGCTTGTGAATGGCCGGCGCGGGCGTGCTCCCTGTTAGAGGGAAGCGCAAGATGCGATCGGGTTGCCCCGCGGAAGTGGACCAAAACCCAGGATAGTGAAAATCCTGGGTATTGGTCCACTTTAACAGTCCCTTTGAAAGATACTGTATACTTACGTAGGCCACATCATTTCCAGGCATTCCTCTGTACCCCAGTCTGCCAGTCCCATCACCCCCACATCTGCCTCCAATACAATACTGAGTGCTTTGCATTCAATGGAATCGAAAAGCAACCCAAGGTCATCTTTTTGACATATATCTCTTTTATTGGGAGGGCAGACTTCATTTCTATAGTATAGATCTATCTTAATGCTTTTTCAATCATGGTGGGCTTGACATACGGCAGGGTGGCTTTAGGGTGACAGGCTAGTCAGTCTGTTGATTGTACCCCCAATACATTTTACTACTGTTGTTCTACCTCCCCTCATTCATTTGTGATCATGGCCTTGCTGGATCACTGTAAAATGGCAACAACTGGCCCGCAGATCATTATATTGCTTTTGGTATAATAAAGGATATTACTAACACCTTTCATTTAGTATTTGGTTACAGTTGGAATGTTGACGCTGTCTTGTCTGACTGTTTTAATCTATGCACATGGCAACATTTATCATACTGAATATTAAAAGTTGGTGGGTTTTCTATGACTTGTATCAGGCGCATATAAATATTAAACATGAAATTGAATACCCCAGCAGATGTGTGAGCTCCTCAGTTTCTACACAACTACTAAACTATGACCAGTTACTTGGTGCACATGGCTACCACGTGTGAGATCATGGTGACTGGTGATTTTCCCTGGGACTATTCACAGTGATAAGTAAAATAGTAAGATGTGTCAAATTAAGCATATTGTCAGGATATGGGGCCAGCAGCAATGGTTCTGAAGACAGTTCTTAATCAAATAATACACAATTTTTTTAAAATAAATTCCAACAGGCAAAATCTCTTAACTTCAGAATACAATGCAGTACAGCAAGCGGTTACCTCACCAGCGTTAGCAATGTCCAGTGTAGGATCCTAGTCCGAATAAATCTTACCAGGTCCTAAGTTCGAATTCTATGGTGTGCAGGCCTACCATATTGTTTAGTATGTCTCAGTGCTCCCCGGGAAAGGGGGAGGGGATACCACGGGACTCATTCTTAGGAACCCATAAGCTTTATTTACCAGACTGCAGGGAAGAAAAAGAGTGTATTCATTTTTATCCATTTTTTTAGCCTGGACATTTACATTCATAAATACATGCAAACATATTTTGGGGATCATCCAAATGATTTATTTCTACAATATTTGTAGAGGGTTTTAAGAGACTTTCTAACTCCACATACAGTTAAAAGGAATAAATAAAGTTTTAACATTTAAAAAAAAAACCTGAACCTGTGATTGGGCAGTTCCATGGGTCAGAAATGTACATATTTTATATTACGAACTTGGAAATAACAGCCGCTTATGTGGTTTTCAAACACAATAAAATGAACCTCTGCAAATGTGTTTGAATTCCCCTCAGGCTGCTGTTATTTATATTTATTAGGGCTGATTCAGCACTGTGAGAATTTTTTTGATCTCGTTTCACAGTACAGTAAACTGCAATGTACCACAAAAAAGAAAATATGGCCTACAAAGCTCAAGGCCAAATTTAGTACTGATTCTGGGCTTTAGCATGAAATGCCAGTCTGTCATTTTTTTTTAGTGTACTCTCAAATATTTTGGGGTAAAATATGTGCAAAAAACCCCAGTTGTTGACAATTTGTGGTGATTTTTTTGTACTAAAAAATACATGTTTTTCAATAAAATTATATTGCGTGTAAAAGGCCCATTTCTCCCGGTTACAACGGTAGCACATATGTATAGGTAGACACCCTTTCCTGCCCAGAAGATCCCCCCAAACTGAAACAGTGCTTTAGGAGATTTTCAGATAAAATACAACTATGCTATGCGCTATGCGCACCTTGCAGTTTTTCAAGAAAAACTACCCTTTACTTTTGAAATCCCCCACAAACTATATATTCTCTGCAAGTACACACCTCAAACTTTCTAGGCATACCACGTGGGTGCAGTTTTCTGGAAGTAATCCATCGATTGCACAGGAATTCCCTAAAAAAAAAGAATAAAAAAGCAGAATCAAAGCCACATTTTCCTAAAAAAAACAATATGCAAACCTGAAAAAGCAAGGTCCCCCAAACAGAACAATATACAACATGCAAAGCTACTGTCAAGGGAAGAGTTGCCAAACACCCCAAAGTAAAGCGTGTGCGAAAGTATAGTTTTAATTGAAATTTTCAGCTCTAGAGACAAAGTGCGCATCTTGCACATTTTCAACCTAAACAACTCTTTACCTTTCAAATACCCCCCACAAACCATACATTCTCTGAAAGTACACAGCTCCGCTTGTTGTAGTGGGCTCATCCTTCTGGAAGTAATCCTTTGAAAGTGGACCAACACCCAGGATTTTGACTATCCTGGGTTTTGGTCCACTTCGGTTGGGGCACCCCGATCGGGGGTGCCCCGCTGTGTGAAACCCCCCAGAAAGCCCCGAAAACTCACCTCAACCCGCTCCCACGTGACCGCTGCATCCAATCCCTGCTGACGGACAAGCGGGAGGCAGCGACGGACAAGCAGAGCGCGTCCGGCGCCGCCGCCTCCCGCACGTCCCTCTTACAGGGTGCGCACCCGCGCCGACAATTCACAAACGGCCAGCGCGGGGGCGTGCCCTGCTAGAGGGACGCACGGGAGGCGGCGGCGGACGCGCATGCGCCGCTGGAAAGGGGAGAAGGTAGGATTGTGGGCTTCCTGGGGGGTTTTCCGAAATCGGGATGTCCCGCGGGGAGGGATCTGATCGGCCTGATTGGACCAACACCCAGGATTTTGACTATCCTGGGTTTTGGTCCACTTCGGTTGGGGCACCCCGATCGGGGGTGCCCCGCTGTGTGAAACCCCCCAGAAAGCCCCGAAAACTCACCTCAACCCGCTCCCACGTGACCGCTGCATCCAATCCCTGCTGACGGACAAGCGGGAGGCAGCGACGGACAAGCAGAGCGCGTCCGGCGCCGCCGCCTCCCGCACGTCCCTCTTACAGGGTGCGCACCCGCGCCGACAATTCACAAACGGCCAGCGCGGGGGCGTGCCCTGCTAGAGGGACGCACGGGAGGCGGCGGCGGACGCGCATGCGCCGCTGGAAAGGGGAGAAGGTAGGATTGTGGGCTTCCTGGGGGGTTTTCCGAAATCGGGATGTCCCGCGGGGAGGGATCTGATCGGCCCGGGAATCTTATAGAATTATTTTTTTTCGCCAGAGTTTAGGCTTTAACATGAAATGTCCTGTTTGTTTTTTTTTTTCATTGTCTCATTTATTTTAAATATAACATGTATTTTATATAAGAAAACCATATTGCATGTAAAAGGCCCATTTCTCCCAATTACAATGGTATATATGTATCGGTAGAAAAGAGCACATTATAACATTTACAAATAAAATGCAAGCACTATCCACACTAAAGGGTTAAACAAAAACCATTGGCGTGTGGTCTCCCTCCCTGGGTTAAAAACCCTTGCATTTTTTTTAATGATCCCAGCATAACCAGCCTGGGCACCAGCTATGGGGGCTTGTAGACCAGGGCACAGAGGCCAGCCTCAGTGGCCCCCAGCCCTGAAAGCTACAAGCCCGTGTAGCCTTTGTGGCCCCTGAGCTCTTCTGCCCCCCCCCCCCCGGGCATTGGTGATCCAGATAAAGGGGGGTTTGGGGTTAATGGCAAGTCGCCCACTAGGGGTCTCATGGATCCCTTACCAGTTCACAAAAGGTTAAATGTAAGAAAACACACTGACACATACATAAAATCATTTTATTTATTTATTTTTTTAATACTTACCTCCGAACCATTCCTAAACACTGTCCCACGCTGATCACCTTGACTTCTGCTCTCTTGGTGGTGCTGGAAGCCTTTTATACCTGCTGAGTGATGGGACATAAAGGGTTTATTTAAAAAAAAAATGACATAGGGCCCCCTTCACAGCATAAGCAGCCGAGGGACCAGCTATGCAGGGCTTGTAGAACAGGACACAGAGGTCAGCTCCGGTGGCCCCTGCCCCAAAAGCTACAGGCCCGCATAGCCTCCAAGGCCCTGAGGCTCTACTGCCCCCGGGCTTTGGGGAGGCAAGTAATGGGGGGGTTGCCGGACCCCAGGCCTTGTGAACTGGTATAGGGGTCTTATGAATCCCTTAACAATTCACAAAGGGTTAACAGAGAAAAAATTACAACAAAATTAATGAAAAAAGTTCAGCTGGAAACCCTGCCAATAGTGCGTCCATAAGAGTGCGTTTGTACTCTCTCATTTTGCGATCTTGCTCCAGTGCTGGTATCAAAGAGGTGATGTATTTATAGCGGGGAACCAGTAGGGTGGCCACCCGGTAATCGGCACTGGTGGCTATGCGGGCAACTTTGTAGTCATTGCACAGGCACTGGAGCATGTAGTGGCTCATGTGAGCCAGACTGCCCTGAGTCAAGGAGAAGCTGTCCTCAGTGGCAGGTTTCTCCTCCTGCTCCTCCCTCCAGCCACGCTCCAGTGATGCCCGTTAGCTGTGCTGGGTGCCACCCTGCTCTGAGAGATAGTCCTCCTCCTTCTCCCCCTCCTCCTCCTCTGAATTCTCCAAAACTGTCAGCTGGCTGACACACTAAGCACTTTATGCAGCAGTTCTGGCATGTCTGGATAATGGGCAAGGAATGTGCAGCAACCCAGTTCAGCCCAAGGCTGCTACAAATTTACGGCCATTGTTGCACACCACCTTGCCAAGCTTTAGGTGCAATGGCAGCAGCCACCCATATGTCTACTCCTGGATGCCAGTCCATAGCTCATGGGTGGTGTTTTAGCACCGCATGTTGCCGTTTCCCCATGGCAGTGCTCAAATTGGTGGTGCACGGGCTGCTCTGACTGCTTGTGGAGGAAGCAGAGGAGGAGGAAGCAACAGGAGGCACCAACTGATTTCCAGCAATCCTGGGTGGTGGAAGCGTCACAGAGCTTCCTGCCTCAGTCCCAGCAGACACTACATTGACCAAGTGGGTAATTAGAGAGATGCCTGCCCATGCTTACTTGTCCGTGGTGATGTGTAAACTGGTACTAATGGCATTTCCCAGTGCACATCTTATTTTTTCCACAACCTGTTGGTGCAGGGCAGGGATGGCCTGTCGAGAAAAGTATGGGAATGGCTGGGAATGATGTATTGTGGAACAGCTGCCGCCATCAGATCTCCACCAAGCGGAATGGAAGCATTTCAAAGGCCAGCAATTTGGAAATGTTTGCATTCAGGGCCAGGGCTTTGTGGGTGGGATGGGCTGAACTTCCGTTTTCTTCAAAGTTTGTGGGATGGAAAGCTGAACACTTCCCTGGGATGATGTGGACTGGCTTGGTGATGGTGGTGGTGATGATGGTACTAGAGGTGGTGGTGGGTAACAAGTGGCTTGTCATTGGGGAGGTGTCAAATGCAGCAGCAGAGGAAGCCTCAGGTGTTTC
Organism: Gastrophryne carolinensis; assembly: GCA_027917425.1. Lineage (NCBI taxonomy): Eukaryota > Metazoa > Chordata > Amphibia > Anura > Microhylidae > Gastrophryne > Gastrophryne carolinensis. The sequence continues at coordinate 364,785,635 of CM051236.1, forward strand.
CTTGTTTTTAGGTGTTTCAGCCACTGCAGCTCATGTTTGGATTACAGGCGTCTGATCGTGGATCTGGTGCTGAGAATATTAAGAATTTTGACCTGTGTCTTGTCCTCTGTGGACTAATTGAAAAAATGGCAGAGAGATCCTTTGAGCCTGCCTTGGCACACTCAGTCCCTGGGTGTGGTGGGCACTGGCAGCAACGGGCTGACTGCTGGCAACCTTCTCCCTCTTCTGTTTGCTGCCGGGGGCTGTGTGACCACCAGCTCGTCCTCCAAATGATAAACTGATGTCCTTCAGTCCAAGTTAGGTCTAGGACCTTGTCATCAACCCTGGAATACTCTTCCACCCACTCCTCCCTGCTAGCCTTCCTCTCAGCCTCAACATTGCAGAAGGTTGCATCAGTTGGCATTAGGGTTTCATCCTCATGGAGGGTGCCCTGCGATGGTCCACTGGCCACGTCCTCATCCTCCAACATAGGTTGTTGTGCATCTGGGAAACCTAGGTCTGCAACTGGGGCAGGTGGATTGCCCCCAGTATCCCATTGTCATCATAGAGCATTATTGACTCTGTGATTTGTGGCTGGGAAGGCCTTGCTGATTTTAAAGGTGGGTGAGGGGGTGCTCAGTGGGTGGAAGACAGTTCCACAGAACTGGTAGCACTGTGTGCCATATAAGCTACAACTGCCTCAAATTGTTCTGGTCTCACCACTCTACCAACAGTATTGGGGACTAAAAAAATGCGCGCCAAACCCTAGCGCCTGCTTGCACCAGGGGAAGGTGAAGCAGGCAAGGATGAAACACGTCCTCAGCAGCACCACGGCCACCTCCCTGTCCCTAATTTGATGCTTTTCTGGATTGTTATACACCTGCAGTTACAGCGGCCCACAATAGACAGTTAATGACCCTTAAGTGCCCTGAGCCAGTGGATTCTCCATTAACAATAGGTATGAAACTGTAGTGACCCCCAAGTGGCCTGAACAATTGGTATTAAACTATAGTGGCACATAAGTGCCCTGAACAATTGGTATCAATCTATAGTGACACAAAAGTGCCCTGAACCATTGGTATTAAACTGTAGTTACTCCTTGGTGGCCTGGACAATTTTTTTGCGCAAGTGGTGTTAAAGAGTATTGACACCCAAGTGGTTTGAATAAGCGGTGTTAAAGCGTAGTGACACCCAAGTGGTATGAGCAAGTGGCATTAAAGGGCAGTGACACCCAAGTGGTTCGAGCAAGTGGTATTAAACATTACTGACATACAAGTGGTTTGATTAAACAGTACTGAAACCCAAGTGGTTTGAGCAAGTGGTATTAAACAGTACTGAAACCCAAGTGGTTTGATTAAACAGTACTGGAACCCAAGTGGTTTGAGCAAGTGGTATTAAACAGTACTGACCCCCAACCTATCTAGCCCTCACTCCAGCCACTTTCCCTAAATAAATGTCCTTAAGGACAGTTTGTGTAAAAAAAATATTAAAATTATTGGATTTAATGGGTAAAGGGAATCTTCTGTGAATTTATGGATATAAGTGAAAGTTGTATTTTTACCATTTTCCTAAAGTATGTATGAAGATGTAAGAAAAAAATAAAAGAATTTGAAAAAAATGTCCCAAGACCCAACATCTTGGTGGTAAAGTGTCTCCAACAAAGTGCTATCACCTGCTTTCATTGTTTGCAAGACACACCATATAAAACTACATTGGGGCTGTGCTGGGAATATTGACCTGTCTCATGTATCCTATCCCTGTAGCAATTAATGATGCTTGCTGGACTGCTAAAAACTGTAAATATCTTACAAAAAGAGGGAAAGCAACAATGTTTTTCACTGTACACTGGCACAATGGCCTGCTCAAGGCATGACTCATCTCGGGGTCCATCTACATACCGAGTGCTCTTATTATGTTCCCAATTTTGGTTGGCGCGGTGGAAGAATAGGCGTCCTTCTTCTCTATGGTTTATTCACTGACCTCACTGACTGAGAGCTCATTAATATTCAAGGATGGTGTATAAATTAATTAGGTATTTTCAGCATGCTTTATTTGCTTGGTCGGCATCTGGAAAGCATTGTTAATATCAAGAATTAGTCAAAATTGCTTTTCATATTACCTTTCTTGCTTTTTGCTTTTGTGCTTATGCTGCCTTCGGGTCCCAGTAAATTTGAAAGTAAAATGGAAGTATTTGGAAAGTGCTCTTTAAAGTAATGGTTGTATTCACATGCCCCCACTTAGCTGAATGTTGTACATTTCCACAAAAACTCCAGCCTGGCTGACATGAGTGACATGAGTCTTCCCAAAAGCCCCTTTCATTTCAAGCCTCTATTTAATCTGTTCAGTTGATTTGTGCTCTGCAGATAATCATTGAATTTTGTGAATCCTTTTTAAAATGTTCCTTCTAAGAAAACTTTTAGAAAGCCTTTGCTTACATTTGCATCAGTTACAGCTCTTGCAGAAACATCCAAGGACAACTCTAGGCATCACATTTAGGGTTTTGGTGAGCCCCCAGACAGGCAAACACCACCCCGACAGGGCCCAATTATCCATATCTACAGCTATGTCAACACCAGGGTAATGTGCTAACAGACTGGAGCCAAAAATCAGCCTGGGATTTTACTCTGAGCACCCCAATGTGTCTCCAGGCCAATCATTATCAGGGGTGGACCACTCTTAAATTGATGGTACTGAAGCTTTAGTATTATGGGGGAAGATAATAGGGCATGAGTGGCCGGGGTCCCATTCAACAACCATGATGCTGAGCCTTTAATTATTGGAGGCTGGGGTTTACTAGGCTAGGTAAATCATGAGGCCAGGTACACAGGGGGCTGGGTGGAGACTAGGGAGGCAGGGATTGGATGTGGATGTTAGGAGCAGCAGCCCTACTATGAAAACAATGGAAGAACTCTGTACACAGACTATGCCCACCCACTGACTTGGCTTTTCATAAGGGGGGTGCATGAGAGTGATCAGCATCCCAGGAGCAGTTGGCAGGTAAGTGGGAAGTCTTGTGTATGTGTGACCTAATGTCCATCATGCCGGGGCCCATCTCTGCAGTTACAGCCAGGAGGGATCATCTGTTGAACCAGGTGAGTTTTTTTTCTTCGTAAGCCACCACACAGCCTAACCAGTGAGCAGCATTATTAGAGACTTTAGGGTATTTATAAATGTATATGTATTTACAACTTGGATCATTGCAAAGTTTACCTAACCAAGTAATCAAATAACCTATAATGGGATAACTGGGGTCCAGCCACCACATATTGGGTTGGGTATATGAGGGGGCAGAATAAACAGTCTGGGCACCTATAAACTTGTGATGGTTGGGCCCCATGGCAGTCATTCCCAATCATGCTGCAAGCATGGGGCGCAGTCATCCCATGTAGACTATGGGGACCCAGAACACCCTAGAGACAATACTGAGAGACAATACTGAGACTGGGGTCAAACTGGATATTGATTGCACCACTAGAGGAAGGGAAATGAGGCATTCTCAGTTCCTAAGAAACAGGACACTCATTAGGCAAACACAATCTTGTAGAGCCTGAGCTGAGAACAAGCAACCCCCGTCTATCTGTCAAGCAAGCCCCCCCCCCCCCCATGACTACCTAGACCAAGGGATGCAAGTCCATTAAAAAAAACCCTGGAAAACTCTGTTTCTCCATCTGAACACCTCAAAGGCTACCCATGTTGGCAACTTGTGTCATTGTAGCTTGTGAGTTCATTGGACAAGTATGTCAGTCACCAGATCTTGAGTGGAGTACTCTTGTGTATCTTTTTTTTAATTCTTTATCCTAATGTGTATCTTTTTAGTAAATTTGTAAAGCAGTCCTGGAGTCTAAAAGACACCAGTGCCAGCTGCTAGCATGTCCTGGGGGATCCGAAATCTGGAAGCTGCACTGTGCGAAATTCCAAGGTTGTTGGTAAACTCACCCAGCCGCTCCCACTGCCTTGAATTCACCGCCAGCTGCATTCCCAGCTTCCCAGTACCTGCGGCCCGTAACTAGCCGTTAAGATGTGATCAGAGTGCTGGGTCCCATTGGCTGGGATGGGGGGGTTGCTCAGGCACAGGAAGGAAATTTGGGGTCTTGTGCCGCTTTAACGGTAAAAAGAATCCACATACTTTTTGTTCAATACTACTTTTAAAAATGGATAAAGACACAATATGTTTCCTTAATCTCAAGGGTAATTATATTGATTTTGGTTTTTTTTAACCAAAAGTAATCAGACAGGAGAGACTTATCTCTCACAGACAGTCCTTCAGCCTCCTTTATAATTCAAATTGATGTGTTTTGCAACAATCCGACCTCAAATCACATCTCGGTATAACAGATGGGACTGCTAATTATTTTGCAAACTCTAAGGATTTGTCCAGTTCAATTTCCCATCTAGTCTTCCACACAGGCCATCTTGGTTTGTACTTATTTGCGACCTTGAGGCACTTTCAGATGTGCTGAGTCTGATAATTATAGGGCCAGTATTATTGAACCTTTTTATGTACTGATTGAGCTGGGCATAAAAACAATTACTTTCCTCCATGACCCGAGGCGCTAAAGCTGTCAGAATTATTGGAGATTGGCAAAAGACAGTCTGGATCCACTTACAGCATCAAAAACTAGCTGGTAAATATTTGCTGCCTGAGCAAGTTCAAAGGCTTTATTCATAAGAGCCTAATCATTTGCCAGACTTTTCTGCTCGACATTTTACATTAATAAGGAATAGAAAAGCGGCCCTAAGCAGGCCCCATGTTGAATTTCTTCCTCTCCTCAAATCCGGGTGCTGGATCATGATGCTATCCAGCAATCGCTGGTGCTGCTATTTAAACTCCCAGAAATTTGATGTATCATTGGTGCTTTGGGACACAAGGATTTTATTATTATGGATGAAACATTCCGTTTTAACTATCACCCTATTGGATTACAGAGAGCTGGAACTATTTTGCTTTGGGGAAATTTCCAGATCTACTTCTGAGAGAGGAGAGAAGACAGGGTGGTGAAACCATACAAAAGCTACTGTTTGTGGGGTGAGGGGTGCAGGGGATATTAGTCAAAAAGATCTGCTTTGAACCACTATACAAAGGATAAAGTTCCTTTGGACAAAGGTCAGTTGTTCTGGGACTAAGATCACTATATAGTGATCCTGGTGCCAGCATAAATTCAATAGTATGGTGCCACTGTCACTACTATAGATGAACCCAAGGCCCCACTGTTCAAAGTTATTGTGTCACAAAGTAAATCTTTATAGATCTATATGGTGGATTGTAAAATGGATGTAATACAGTGTTTGTACCACATTTTTGCTTATTCTCCCCAGTTTCATTTCCAGCCTAGGGGGCTTAGATATGTAAAGAACTGGCAGGGGTGGTGCTGGTGTTTGAAATGTCGAAACTCTGTCATCAGTGAGGTCCATCCCACACTTTCCTCCATTCCTCACCTCTTGCCATTCTGATTGGTCAGTGTATGGGGTGTATGTTTGGGGGCGCTGTTCTTCCCTTTCCTTGATCATGTCTTGGCCCCTCATTTTTACTCTGACCTATCCTTCTACATATTATGTGGGAGAAGGTATCCGGTAGGGAGATGGTATCCACTTGGGAAGTTGATCGTTATGTGGGGGGTCTGCTCGGACTTTCAGGGATGGTCTATCGATTCTGCCCTGTCTCTCTCTGCATATCCTCCCATGATTCTGGTTGGTGTGTGTCAGGGGGAGGTTTCCTTCAACAGAGAGGTGGGCCCTTGGTCTTTCTTCCCTATCATGAACTTCTGCCCTCCTTTTAGGATGACAGCATGGTGGGTGGGGTAGATTCACCTCAGTCTGACTGTTTCCAGCGGCTGGCTGCACAGATTAACTTGTGGGTGGGGCGGCAGGTCTATACTCCAGCATTTCCCTCTTATACGGCGGGGTCAGGGATGGTACGTGTATGACTAAGAGTAAGAGTAGGAAACCACCTACCAGCACATCATCTAACCTTTACGGATGCTGCGGTTTCAACTGAATGCTAGTAGGATTTCACTGAGTAATTAAAAGTTACGTTTTATGGAAGTGATGGATAACCACTATTTTCTCTATACATTTCCACCTGTGGTATATTATAGATCTCTAGCAGCTCTTATCTTTAAAAAAGCCCTCAGTCCACCACCCATAATTCCCACTTTGACCCAGCTCAAATAAGGGTTTGGAGTTAGGAGTCAGAGAGCCTGTTTTAGATTTCATCTGACAAACTCTATTGACTTGAACTGTCCCATGTTCTCAGGGACTCCACCAGAGTTGTGCACTCAATTTGAGGTCTCCGTCTTTTTTCCATACTAAAGAGTAAGTCCAATTTCATCGGTTTACACATATTGCTCTCCAATGTAACCCATACTGGAACACCTTTCCCTCTATAAGTTGTGCTAGTCTAGTTCCGTAGTAATAATTTCAGAAATGTGGGACACCCAGTCCACCCTGGTTCCTTGGAGCATATAGGGTTTTTTTTTAATTTAATCTCCTATATATTACCCATCCAAATACATTTCAAAGTGCCATCTTTCATTTTCTCTAAATCTTTAGGATTCACTGGGATAGGAAGCTCTCTCATAAAATAAAGAATCTTTGGCAGCACATCCATCTTGCTTGCTGCAATACATCCCAACCATGACAATGGCTTTATTCACCATTTCCACAGATCCTCCTGAAGCTTATTGAACATGTTGGGAAAGTTTGCTTTGTTTAACCGATCTAGATCCGTGGTTAAATTAACCCCTACATATGAAATTTAATTTGCCACCCAATGCATATCATAACTTTCTTTTAATTTCCATATTGTCTCTAGGTCAAGACCTATATTCAATGCAACCGACTTGCTGCTGTCCACCCTCAAACCCAAACATTCCGCAAACTGTTCTAATATATGATTAGTTTTAGGAAGTGATGTTTCAGGTTTGGTTATGAACAGCAGCAAGTCATCTGCAAATAAAGCGCTAAAGTGCTCTTCCTGTCCACACTATACCTCTTTATAGTACCTCTGAGATCTAATATTCTGCTAAAGGTTCTATTGCAAGAAGAAATAGATTTGGGGATTTGTCTGGAAACCATTAATAAGAACCAGGGTTCCAGGATTGGAGTATAATCCCCTTATTATCATCATAAATTCTTCACCAACCCCCATTTTTTTAGTATCATTAGCATAAAATTCCATTATATAGTGTTGAATGCTTTTTGCAAACCTGTTGATAGCAGCAACCTTTTGCTAACCTCTCCCTGTCTTATCTATGGATAACTATGGATCAGCCATTTTGTTTGGCAATTTGTGCAAATTATGTTAATTATGGTCAGGATAGCCAATAACCATTAACTATTTTGTATCCCTGGCCCATCCTTTCTCTATCTGTACCCCAGGGGGCAATCCCCAATCAGGATACCCACTCCCTAGACACGAGCAGCGGTGCTGTTGCCGTATTCGAGCGATCTGATGATGTGGTGGAATTACTTTAATCCTATACAGCAAGGCTGGGGGTTCTCAAGCTGCAGGGCCAAAACAGGATGGCCGGGATTTAACCCAGACTAGACTTTTAGACCCACCTTAAGGTGGGAACAATTATGAAAGCATAAAGTATCTTCACAAATACACAGCAATTCCAATAGTTTCGACTTGTCACTACACAACATCATTGATGAAACCTTGGCCGAAATAAAACTGAATTATTTACTTTGGGCTGCTGGGCTCTGCATATATTTCTTTTCTTTACTGCAAAATCCTTCAACTCCAGTAAATTCCAAATGTTTTTTTAGCTCCACTATTCCTCTGTAGAGTCGTAGAAGCTTTATGACTCTGGGCAAGCTATAAAACTCATTGCTACAAATGACTTGTTAACATCATCTACTATTCTGTGCCATGAAAAAGAAGGTTATGGTGCCCTTGTAAGTCAAAGAAATGGCTTAAGGTAATGCTTTGTTCCTGTGTTCTTCAAGAGCATTACTATTTATGTTAGCAGAAGTCTGCATGTTTATGTACATCTCTTCCTGTTAGTGTTAGCAGCTGGCCCGCCCCTTCCTCTGGCCAAACACATCTTCTGAATACAGGATTAACTGTGCTGCAGAGGTCTATACATAACCTTCAACTGCCAATGACTTTAACATTTGATCAGTCCTGTTCCTGTGCCACTAATGATATATGTGATCTGCCATGCTTGAAAAACCTTTACTCTTTATAACATTTACTCTTCCATCTGGTGCTTATATGATTTAACTCTTTAAGTGTGTTTAAATGTGTTTTTTACTGAATACTCAAGTTGCCTGTCAGACCGAATTATAACAGGCCAATGAGAACATGGCAGAATATAATTCTGTGGTTAAAGGTCTCCTTCGCATATATCATTTCTCAGATGGAAAGTAGATCAAGGCAATTTATGGACTGCTGTCATAAAGAAGCTAATGTCTGTTCATACAAAGGAATGGTTTTGCATGTTGGGGTAAAGCTATATATAGCCAGTGAATTGAATTGTCAGAATTTAGAGGGTCCCATACAATGTGATCCTCAGGAGCTTCCACCTAGACCTATTGTAATCTTCTAATTCAACAGAGCACCCCTTTTATTTAGCTTTGGTGCATTTTTAGCATGAGCTTTATCTAGCACCTACAGTGGCTCCTCTGGCACTCCTCGTGCCACAGCTTTAGCTGTGTATCAATACCTAGCAGTTATTCTTTATACCCTTCTGTAAACTAAAATAATAATTTAAGGGTATCTTTACCTTAACCTCATCCAGTACAGAGCTTCCAGAAGAAGAAGCACCAGTGGACCTCTAAGCAAAAATAATATTAAATTGCTCCTCTAACCCCCCTGCCCCACGCAATCAATGATGTTTTGGGAGGGCTTAACTCCATAGAGTTGTTGTAGAATAGCAGGCAGATTCTATGCTCCTGAACTGCAAGGAAGCGGCCACAATTTTGACAGTCCTGCTTTTGAGAAACCAAGACCCACAGTCCAAATTACCCTAAATCTCATTGAAAAAATGCTTTAACTCTAGCCAGAAGTAAAAAGGCATCAGCTGTAATGACTCATCACTGCTCAGAAAGCTCTTAAAGTGGATCGAAACGCAACAGGCTTGGCCCGGAAATCCGACGGCGCCTTAGAGGGAAGCGGGGGATGCGTCCGCCGGCATGCTCGGAGCAGCTCTGCTAAGACGTCGCTGAGACGTGCATAGCTCAGCGGCTCTGAGCACGCTTATTGGACGAGCGTCCGCACATACGCCATAGGAGCGGGATGAGGTGAGTTTCCTCAGGCGATCTGGGGGATTTCATGTAGCTGGGCACCCCTGATCGGGGTTCCCCGGGGGAAAGGACCAAAACCCAGGATAGTCAAAATCCTGTGTTTTGGTCCACTTTAAATATTGTATCAAGTTACCATGCAATGCAATTGCTCATAGGGAAGACCAGCCTATGTAAGGGCTTAAGAGGTTCCAGCTGCAGGAAATGTTGGTCTTGTCTGCCAATAGTATTTTGGGTGGATATCCCAAGAATGTTATATGGGGTGGAGGGGTCCACCAGGAGGGCCTAGCACAGATAGGGTCTGGCGTCATTCCTTAGTTGCAGAAGTGGTGAACATGAGGATGTGACTGCTGCAGTATTCTGATGAATGTCTGGGTGCTGTTGCTGCTGCTCCCTGCACCTCCTGAACCATGAAATCCTGCTCCTCCTCCTCGGATGTGTCCTGAGCTCCAATAAACTTGCAGCACCCTTGCCTCCTTTCCTGCATCTTCTACCGCGTTGCTGCTTTCACTTGTTACATGGATGCTCATTGCCGCTAAGCATCCCCTGATGCAGTCAGCATCCATACTACATTCATGAGTGCCACAAAAGGTGGCACTGGCACTGCGCTGCACCATCTTAGGGAGGCAGACTTTTGGATCATTACCTTGGTGCCCCCCTCCTCGACTGAGATAAGTATAACTGCTTAAAAAATTGCACTGAGTGAAAAAACAAATCATTGTTTGTTCACCTGTTATGTGAGAATGCTTTCTGGTGTGCTGTTGTTAGAGCCAAGATCTGGCCCATATTCTGTAACCTAGGTCTCAGATTTTATTTATGCATGACCACCTTTATTTACCCTGAGAGGTGGACCTACCTCCACCCCTCTTGCATTGGAATGTTTGGGACACACCATCTCCTCTGTCTGCGGGGGGAATGGTTGCTCCTCTCTCTGCTTGTCTTTCTATTCTGTGCATTTTTGTGCACTGCAGTGTTTTCATGAAGAAAATAGGCAACCCCGTTTCTTCACAGACACTTGGGAGTAGACAAACAGAAATGAAAGCATGACTGTAAAAATCATCCCAGTTTTTCTGAGCATCAGAAAAAGGAAGGAAAGACTCTTATATTGTGACTTTGGGTCTGTCTGTACACTTTCTTTAATTCTTATGATTCACGAGAGCCAGAATAAAGCAGTCTGGCCAAAAGCAAGCAGGAATAATATTACAAAATTCACAACCCCTATGAAAAGCATAAATCAGAAATATAAGAACTGGCATCTTTATCATTCGACTATAAAGTTAAAGGGCAGATGTCTGTGGGTACAGTAGAAACACATTCAACACGCACATTTTTCATGGCATGAGAAACGTATAAAAATGTCAGAATAGGGAAGAAAGAAATGTATGTTAAGGAATTCCACAGCAATAATTTGCTGCTGCTGAGCTGACGACTGAAGAATATTTGTGATACTTCTTAATAAAATACTTGTGACACAAGGGTTGTCTCATATTTTCTTCTTCTTAGCCTTCTTAAAGTGGAACAAAACCCAGGGTGACCGGCACGGGTATGTAAAAGATTCCAGGGCTGGCCACCGGCCTTCCCCCGGGGCATCTCAAATTGGGATGCCCCGCTTTGTGTAACCTCCTGGGGCACCGGTAATCACTCGCCATTCCCAACAGTGCATGCTCAGGTTCTCATCCAATCAGCCTTTTGACTTTCAGCAAACAGCAATCCCCTACATCTTTGGGCTGTGCATGTGCTTCTGACCCAGCCATTCAGATAGGATAATGATATAATGTAATATAATATATATATATATATATATATATATTATGATTTAAACATACATTTACCATTTTTAAAGTGTGTTTGTGGGTGATGGGCATGGTAGGGGTGTGGTTTAGCGTGTGGCTTAATTACGGGTCACATGCTCTAGGAATATTTGGTTCATAAATGATGTTGCTGATTGAGCCAATGCTCAGACATCCCACTCCCACTATTTAACCAATGTGTCAGAGCAGCTGTAAACCACCCAGACATCCAGCATTTTGCATTTGGTGGGAAAAAGTGGGATATCTGGTCAGTTTATATAAACACGGCAAAGAGCCCTGATTGGATGAGAGCCTGCACATGTGCCATTGGGAGGGAGAGGAGAGGTGAGTTTTACAGGGTGAACCAGGGGGTTTCACACATCGGGACACAATTCAGCATGCCCCAGGGGCACGGAGAAAAAAACGGGATAGTCAAAATCCCAGGTTTTGTTAAGCTTTAACTCTAGTATATTGTCTTTTTGACTTAGAGCAGTCGTCCCCCAACCCTCCTCTTCAAGGCCTGCTAACGACTCATGTTTCATGGATCTCCACATAGCTGGCTGCTTTTTATCTTCGGTGGTCCATCTTGGTTATGTGCAACAACAATACCAAGTTAGCTTCAGGTTTATTTTGTTATTGATCTTGCTCCTTAGTGCATGGTGAGTTCATTACCTGGTCTTCAGTCCTGTGCTATTCTTTGGCTGTTACCTGGCCTTCAATCCTGTGCTATTCATTGGCTGTGATACCATCGGGTGGCTCAGTTGCCACCCGAGTTGCCATGAGAGTCACAGGAAGCGTTGCTCCCTGTGTAACACTATGCTGCCCTTTTGCCGACCTGTGCCACATCTGACCACAGCCAGTGGCAAGCCCTGTTATTTTCTATTGACTGTTGTTCTAGGTTGGACTCCCCATCATCTCGTCTCCTGGTGCCATCATCGCTCTGGTTATGGACGATCTAGGTGTATACAAACAGCGATGAATCCCAAATCAGAATGCCCCAAGCAGGAGAAGCAAATCCCGGGAATGGTAAAAACTCTCAAAGGAAAACTCTCTCAATGTGTTGTCTAGGTCATCATGCCAATCCCGGAATGGTTAAAACCTCAAGTTTTGTTCCTCTTTAAACAAGGTGTAAGCTCTGGTGGGCTTTTACTGGATGCCCCCTGGACGCCCTGGTGTAGGAGACAGTCACCCTATCCACTGTGTCCGCTGGTGCCGTACAGCACAAAGCCCAGACCGACACTGACGACAAAAAGCTGAATCTAGAGTATGCCGGATTTACAGCTCACAGGGCCCTACCAGAAATGTACTATACCACTGTGATCAGCAGCGAGTGTCCATTGCTATTGACAACCATTAGGCAGATCTACCTGCTCTTCCGGGATGATACTGTGAATGTCTACAATCTTGACCCCAAACACTGGGCGGCTTGTGGCGAAGCAACTGCTGCCCTTCCAGAACACCTTTATCCTAAATGTATACGAGACACTTGATATCCAGCTACTGACCAAAGATGGCATATAAATGGATGGTCCTGTTTATATACAGAGCCTGGCATAAGGGAGCAGCCGCATCATCGGTCTCCAACCTATCAGAATGGCTAGGTGCAGGAGTGCTAAAGGGAGGCCGGAGATAAAGATGCGGCCAGTGAACGCGTCATGGAAGCCCCAGCTAAAGTGAGTAAAACTCGGAGTGATCATGGGGCTCACATAGTACTACATCCTGAAGTGGGATCTCCTTTAGGCTCAAGGGCTGGCCATTCAGGTGGTTGGTCCACTTCAAGGCTATACAGCTGTTTAGTCACAATTCCTTGAGGCCCTTTGCACTATGCATCTAGAAATGTGCTTACTTTTACTATTAAACATATCCCTGGTTTCTACAAATTGATTTCACCAAATATTTAAAGGAGCACTATCGTTAAAAATCCATATAAGCACATTGGCTAATGAGAGGAGGGGTCACTTATACACCCCAACTGAATCAAACTCGCCAAACTTGTGGTTTATTCTCTCATGGTTGGAATAAAATCCAGGGGTGACAGGTTTAGTGTTTGAGGGGTGACAGAACTTGTCACCCCTGATGTCCTCTTCCATTAATATAAAAATAATAAGCCTTGCTGGATATTTCTTGATGCTGGGTGTATAAGTGACCCCTCCCACCTACCAGCATATTTATATGGATTTTTATAATTGGGCCATTTTTCTTGATTGACGATCATGATCATTCATTTTATTAATTAAGAATTCATTATGGAGTTATTTATTTTATTAGAACATAATTAAAAAAAATTCAAACACCATTTAGTTTTTAAAATAAAACTTTGATTTTAATATACAGTATTTTTTAAAAAATACAAAATATTAAAAGACACAGTCGTAATTCAAAACAGTTTGTAGATAACCCAACATTAAATTATACAAGTCCACTTTTTCAATATCCCAAATTTCTTGTAAAAAAGGATAATGCAAGAAAGCGAGAGTTCAAACTAAATTGTTGTGGACAATGAGCCCATGGTTATATACAATTCTTGTTTCTTCTATCAGCTCGTTTTAGGTGCTGTGGAATACATACACAAGGATTGCTATTGCCCCACAAAGTTAGCCTTGGTTAACCGCCAGTAACATTTTCCAGAAAAAATAATTTGTTAAAAATACATTTCTTTTCCTAAAGCTTTAACGGTACTCATAAATCATTTAGACTGGTTTGTAAGAAAAAAAGTTTTTGAACTGTACCACACTATTTATCTAACAGTACACAATTTCTTTAGGGTAAAGTGGCATTACCAAACAGATTCCCTGGAATTCCACAGGAGCAGGTTTAGGATTTTGTTGGGATCTTACAATCCCCGATCAATCAAAAGTAAAAAACAATATATACTCACAAGTAGGCCCGCACAGCTCATTCACCATATAATGCTAGTTTGAAACTTATTGCCATTGGCAATCTCATCTCCGCATTCCGAAGTCAAGCTGTCGTCCCCTTGTGTCCGCTCCTTTCACTGCAATGGAGGCATGCCAAGGGCTGGCACGCCGTGAGTGATGCAACAAGGCGACCACAGACCGCGGGGATGGTTTCAACTTTCTGTATTAGGCACAGAATTATTTAAGTATATATCCCGTTTTACTTTTTTCCCAGACAATGCTTTAACTATGCTATAAAAGAATACGCTTCAGATGATATAACAAACCAAATCTGATGGCGGGCATAAAACAATGTAACTAGAGATGTACTTTTTGAAACGTATGAGAGCAAATGAAGAGGAGACCATTGAAAAATATACAATGTGTTATTGTGTTATGCAGGAAACATTCTGCTCATGGGTTTTGATAGTGGTAATATAAATAAGGAAAAAGGAAAACTTATCAGTACCTTCATAGTCAAATGCTAAGAATTTTTCTGAAATAGTTCCCCCTTTAACCTGAAACGGAATGATTAACAAAGTGCATTAGACTGATCTTTCCACTAAAAAATGATTTACTGCAACGGAGGAGGCTACTAGTTCAGAAAGGAAGTATACATTTCCAAACTTGTTTCAAACAATTATAGAACAATACAAATGTATTGTATTGTAACCCTCTGAATACATTTCACAATAATTTACACATATTTATATGTAGAAATATTTCCATACTTGCCTAATAATATCAGCATTGGACATGTACAATTCATATTTTCCCTTTTTTGCTATTATTTTACAAATAATATTTAGCAATGGACCATTAGCAATGTTAATATAAAGTATGTAAAGACAAATTAAATACATTTTATTTTATATATACAGCGCTTTACTGTTAAAACAAATGAGACATCTGAATTTTAGGCTAAAATGAACTACAGTAGTAGCAAAAGTGATGGGTTGTCAACTAATCCTAGAAGCACTTTTCCTAACCTACAATGCAGCTTATCCGCACTTCTGTGCTGTTATATAAGGCCATAGCCATACACCCAGCTTTTTTCTCTGCCTGACCACTAACAAGACCAAAAGTTGGACTGAACGTCACCTCTTCCTGCATAACACTGTGTAAGTCAATTTATGGTGTGTGCTATGAATTGGGTTAAATGAAAGTTTTCCTGGAAGTATACAGAAGGGAACTGAAATAGACAGTCAGAAGCTGATCACCCCTCCCTTCACACACTGAATGTAACATCTCAGCATGTGATGCAGACACAGATTAGATAGAAAACTGAAAGACATGGATGACATGAGACAAAAAATAATTCTGAGAGCAGCCCAGCATGGATCAGCTGTCTGGGAGCTATGGAAATAATGCTTAAAAAATAAATTTAGCCATTAGAGAGGTTCCGTATGAGGGTGCATTTTTGCTTCTTGGCCACATTTAAAAGGTGTGAATAGAACAGAAAGAACAATCGTAACCTGACCAGCAAATTGCAAAATGTGAAAATGCTATTGCTAATCGATTATTATTTATAATATAACCATCCTAGGGTGATCTGCAACCACCTCCAATGAAGGTGCAAAACCTTCTCTATGCCCTATACTTAACGGCAGAACCCAACAAAGGCAGTGCCAGCAATAGTTCACTTCCATGATGCTGCTGTATATATGAGGCAACTTTGGGGGTAAAGGTTAGTGGTTTGAGGACAGATATTCATCAAACCACTCTACGTAAAAGTGCCCTTTAACAGACCGAGATCATATTGCAAATCTATTGTTTAAAATAACCTTCCTAAAATGTGAAAAGCAACAAATGTCTATAGTAAGTTTTTTGGGGAAAATAAATGACAGTAAAATTGTTATAGAGGACCTTTATTCTCTATAACAAAGAACTTGAGTTGGGGTCATTAATTCCTTAGTCCTATGCTTAAAAAAATGTCTATAAAAATCATTACATATTGCCACAAAATAGTTGTCTCCAGTGAGAAAAGGGGTGACATTCCCATCCTACTCCAGCTGCAGCACTCTCAGAGAGTGGTGGGTGGGGCAAGGGAAAAGAAGCCACCTTCAAAGAGGATCAAGGGAGATCAAGTGTGTATTTTGCTTAAAGCAGATTAAAACCTGTGAGGCATGGCTCTGGAATCTAAAAGCTTTCTGGGCTGGCCACTATCCTGCCCCTGGGGCATTCTATACCAGATGCCCCGCTGTGTGACACCCCCAGGGTCGCAGATAAACTAACCCTCTCTGGTGGCGTCCATGACTCTGTGATCGCCTGCACCACTTTCCCGTCTTCTCTGCACCCTCCAGCGTCCAGCCTTTCTGAATGGCTGAGTGTGGGAGCACCGGAACAGAGTGCCTGGGATGTGGTCAGCTGGCTGCACCTCATCGCTGCGGCACCTTTGAGTTCATCCAATCAGCGAGCAAAAGCGCTGCTGGCAGTGGAACAACAGCAGTCAACAGCAGCGAGGTACTGGGGCAGAGGAGTTGGGTGGGTGGCCTGGGAGGAAAAAAATGCACTTTAAGGGCTATTGGTTTAAAGTCACTTTAGGCCACTGATGACTTTAATTCATGTAGAACACAGTTTTTGTTGAACATCTACCAATTTTGGTAATGACTTATATGAAAAGTACAAGGTTTATGTTTTCAAAAACATAGATGAGGGCATAAAACATATTATAACATATGCACTTAGTAAGAAATTGTATATTTTTCTGTAGATATCCACATACTTTAATGCCCCCCAGGCTTTTTTCAGCACAAGCCTGAATGTGATTTCTACATAAGGGCCGATTCATGGCAGAAACCCCCAAACCATGGCAAGTGCACATGCGGAAGCTTGCAATTCTACGCACTCGATTCACGGCACTGTGCACATCGCATGTCTGAAGTACGTTCGCAAGCTTCCGATTCATGTGCAAACTTGGCCACTGAGCCTGAAATGCAGTTCTTGCGTGTGTAAATGGCCAAGCTCCATGATAATTGTGCAGGCTAAGGCAGTCAGTGGTCCCCATGGCCCCTATGTTTCTCCCGTCTTTACCATTTAGCAGTGGCAAATTTGCTTCTCCCGCTACTGTGTTTTAGGTTAATTTCTATTCTCCATTTTGTCGTGTATTCCCTGTGAAGCATGTGTTCTTTTGTGTAGTGTTTTAGTGGGCGATATCTTGATTTCACTTTTTTACTCACGTTTTTCTGGAGAAAATGCTATTTTGTTCCTCTGTGCAATTCAGCACATTTGTGCACACTTTTCAGCCCTCAAAAAACTCCCTGAATCATTTTTGCTCATGAAAAGAGTGTGCAAATGACTTTACTTACTCATGTTCTAGAATAGACCCTATAGTCAGTACGGCTTTGGAGCAAGCCGCTTAGGGAGAGACCCAAGGCTTAATATAGTTGGGTAAAATAAACCAAAAGCCCAAGTACCCATGAATACTGGTCTCTTTTTAGCCCACTAGATTAAGACTAACATAGTTCTCTCCCTAAGTGGCTTGTCCCTTCTGTTATGGTACAGCCCTACCTACCACATGGCCACCACTGCTCCTTCTGGGAGCAAAAAAGTTGAATGGCATGCATAAAAATTCTGGGACCTTACTATGGTGTCTTAAAAACCTCTCTCTTCAAAAGGCTTCATCTTTGTTGAAACCTTACCTTCATCTAATGGTCCCTGTAATTCAAGGGGATTAAATATCAAGTAATAGTTCACTGCCTGACCTGCAGTGATCCTGACAGCAGGTGCATTCTAGGATTATGGGAGAAACTTCTGGTAAAGACCAACAACGATCACATGACTTTTTTTTTAAAGAGAACCTAAAGTCTCTTTAGACGTGCCCCCCCCCCCCCGGTGCTTATGCTGTGTGGGGTTAAACAAAAACGAACTTAACAATCGCCACATTCCTCAGGAACAACTGCACTGAGCGGTATCTCAGGGGATGCAGATCAGTGCAGCCTCGCTGCGGGTATTACCTGAAGCCCCACGGGAACATGCAGATGTTGAGACATAGTGAGATTTTTTACATTTTAGCCCAACCCTGTTGCAGTGCTAAAAGTGGGGGCCAGGGGGGAGGACACTAGAATCACAAGTACGATGACTTTAGAAGAGACTTTTTTCAAATCGGTAACTCATAAGGAGTTGGACACATCTAACTCCCCCCCCCCACTGGACATTTAGACAAATATAATAAGGCTATGGTCTATTTTTATATGCGTGCTTCTTTTTTTTTTAAAGAATCAAATTTGCATAATGTAGCGGAATAGAAAAAAAATATTGTGTACACTCGTTCTGAAATCTCCTGTAAGTTGTTTAATAAAACGTGTATTCAAAGTCTTTGTTAATTGTTCTGTAAAAAAAAAAAATGAAATCATATTTGCATACAAGATTGAGTCATGCAACTGGGCTGTAAAATATATAAGAATATACGTTTAACCCATATATTTCTCTAAGCACCATGTAAGGAATATAATGGTCATTAATGTAAGGACGTCTTATTTATCAGCTTCTACTTTGGGATGTGTTTTCAAACCAACTAAAGTAAATATGAGACTTCCTGGCAATATTTCTTGTTGTGTGTTCAACTTGATAATTGTGATTATACAGATAAGTAAAATGGGAATAAAACACACCACCTGCAGATTCAGTAAATCACATTCCATTGCGAGCATCACAAGCAGGATGAAATAAATCAATGTGCAAAACAGAAAAAAAAACTAATTAATAGTTACAAATCCATAAATAATCAATAAAACATTCATGTGATGCAAGCTAACCAGGGAAGCTAAAATCTCTAACAATGCACTCAATAAAAGTTCTGTCTGCGCACAAATCATGCCAGCTGCTCCATGCAGTCCAGTTGATCTGGTATAGGAAGGCCTGTTAATATTGTCAGACATTTGTTCCACACAGTGAGGGTGGGACACACAGGTTGTGCAAAAGCAATGTCATACGTGTAAAGGTGAATAGAGTTCAAGGCATCATAGAATGCCAGAGAGCCATTATCGTAGTCTAACAAAATTCCGATTCGTCGGAGATGGGGCGAGGGCTCAATGGGAATCTCCTTATTGTTATGCCGTACTGCCCAGTTGTTGTTGCACCGACAAAACACCCAAGAGGCTGAATTTTTTCCAATCCACTCATGCTTTGGGGCCGACTTGTATGCAATGCCAACAGCATACCTAAACAAAGAATAATAAAAAGGAATATAAATACATAAACTAAAACTCGATTTGTTTACAATTACACACACACACACACACACACACACACACACACACACACACACACACGCATTCTTCAGTCTCAGCTCTCCATCGCAGCTCTGTGATGGAGAAATCACTCACACTTAACAGAAAGCTGTAAGTCAGCTGTGAGTATTTTATATACATTTTAATAACATGTTCCTGACTGGTCTACGATGTATCAAAGCAGGGTTGCTCTTGTTACAATTGTAATATCAACCACAGCCTTCCTGTTACATTGGATTACACAGTGGCAAAATGGTTGGCTTTAACAATGTAAGATTGGGTCTTAAAGGGATAGTCCAGTCTAAATAAATCTTGTTATTCATGGGAGCAGTCATGATGGGATTACTTGCTGCTGCGGCCCCATTGTCTTTTATTGAAATGTACGAGACAAAGCACTCCTTCCTCCTTTCAATAGAAGTCAATGGGGTAGGATAAGCAGTAATCCCAATATGGCTGCTCCCATGAACAACCAGAGTTATTTAGACTAGACTGTCCCTTTAATACACTGCACAGTAGGAGAAAGAAAGGCTGAACGATTTAAAATACCGTTTTGTGAGTACTCAGGTATTATGAGTGTGCCATACACTCCACTTCGGTCTTCAGGACATCTGGGTAATCTCCAGTAGAGGGCGAACTTCTGCAGAGATGAATATGCAAAAAAGAAAGCCCCTCCCGGTCCATATATACCTGGGACCTCCCACCAATTCCCCAGTGTATAAAAGCAGTAAAGGGACCAGGAAGAACCAAATATAACCTTAACAATCAAAACCAATGGTTCACCATATAAAAGCCCCAGAATACCTGAAAAAAACAAGGGTGGGGCGAAGTGGAGTGTATGGCACTCTCATAATACCCGTTTTAAAGGTGAGTACTCACAAAACGGTATTATTCTAAGTGTGCCATACACTCCACTTCGGTCTTCATGACATCTGGGACATCCAATAGCAGTGTCCGTCATGGGTGGGAACCAGAAACAGTAAAGAATGTACCAACTCAAACCACTGCAGCTTGCAGAACCTTGCGGCCAAAAACAGCATCCGCTGAAGCCCGCACATCAACCTTGTAAAATTTGGAAAAGGTATGAATGGAAGACCAAGTAGCAGCCTTACAAACTTGTTCCACAGAAGCCTGGTGCTGAAAAGCCCAGGATGCACCAACAGCACGAGTAGAATGCGCAGTGACCCTAAAAGGGGGAGTCCTCCCCTTAGCAGAATAGGCCCCAACAATGGCCTGACGAATCCATTTGCTAATCGTAGATTTAGCAGGCGCCAACCCTTTCCTGGGCCCTCAGGGCACCACGAAAAAGGCATCCATCTTGCGGAAGGAAGAAGTAGTCACCAAATAGTACTTCACACAGCGAACAACATCCAAATTGTGCAGAACCCTCTCCTTGTCATTGTTAGACTTAGGACACAAGGAAGGGAGAACAATGTCCTGATTGAGGTGGAAAGCAGACACCACCTTAGGAAGAAAATCCAACTTAAAACGAAAAACCACCTTATCCTGGTGTCTCTCAAAGTAAGGGGCCTGAATCGACAGGGCCGCCAACTCAGAGACACGCCGGACAGAGTTAATAGCCACCAAGAAAGCAACCTTCTGAGTGAGAACCGAAATAGCAATATCCTGTAACGGCTCAAAAGGAGGACCCTGCAGAGCCGAAAGAACCAAATTCCAAGCAAGCACTCACACACACACACGTGAAAAACTCAGCACACAGGGACCAGGGCTGGGTAAAACGAAATATCGGCCAGGGATAAGGGCTGGGTAAAACGAAATATCGGCCAAAACGAAATATCGGCCATGCCCCCCCCCCCCGAGGGGAATAAGGGACCCGGAAGGGGGGGAATCCTGCCAGGAGCCGGCCATAAGCTGGGACGGGGCATCCCACACCAGGATGACCAAGAAACCTGGAAACCGCCTACCCCATAGTGAGGTCTCACGGTGGAGCAGTGCTCCTGCTGCACCCATAGGGTGCTCCTACCTTCACCAGGACCCGCAGCCTAAGCTGGGAGGCTCAATATAGGGCAATTTAGAAGGGTCCTGGCAGTAACAGGGATAATAGAAGGCCGGGCGCGAGCCCGGCTTACCTGTAAGCTAAGAAGTCCTCATCTTCTGTCTTGTCGCCTTCTATGCAGAGAAGAAACTGGGGAATTGGTGGGAGGTCCCAGGTATATATGGACCGGGAGGGGCTTTCTTTTTTGCATTTTCATCTCTGCAGAAGTTCGCCCTCTACTGGAGATTACCCAGATGTCCTGAAGACCGAAGTGGAGTGTATGGCACACTTAGAATAATCTTTCAACTAGAAATATAGTATTGCTGCTTCAGTAGTGTAGCCACAATGTAGAAAGTAAATCTGGAAGAATTTATCCTATATTTCCATTTAACTACAGACTGGTCTCAGTTTATAGCTGCAGCATGACACCCTATTCCAAGCATTTTTTTTGTTACGCAGCAGTCCACCTGCTCCCTTAACTGTACTTCAATTTAAAAATGTACCCATAGAAGTTCTCATTAAAGAGACATTTCAAGCAAAGGGTTAAAGCGGTACAATACACAGGAATTCGACTTTCCCAGGTTTTGTTCTGTGCCCCCAGGGCATCCCGCTTTGGTGAGACCCCGAAAAACTCCCCTCGCTACTCTCCAATGACCAATATTTGTTTCTGTCTGTGCAATACAATTAGGACAATTTACTGTCAACAGCCATTGGAGAGGCCTTGCCTCACTTAAGGCTTGGCTACTAAGACAAAAAGTTATTGTAACAGAAAATCCATGTGTGTCATCTTTTCATTAAGGTTGTGCGTAACTTGTCCCTGACAATTTTTAAGCTTTCAAGACATTTTTAAAAAGGAGGGCTGTCTCAAGGGCTCCTGGGCCATTCCATTAGGATCACCACCATCACTTACATTTCCACAATATGAGGACAGTAGGGGCATCCATATGGCTGCTGCACACAACTGAACCAACAGTACCTAAATGACTGGAGCAAAGCCAGAGGGGAGTGGGCAGCTACTAAGTTCCATTCAGTTTTCTAAGCCACTCATACATGAGGAAAATCCGCACATGTGCTGTCGGGATCATCGAGGAGGTGAGTTAAACACACAAACTTCTCGGACATTCATAGCGGGAAATCCCAAATCACTGGAGAGGAGAAATCCCTGGCATAGTAACAAATCCCACTGATTGTTCCTTTTTAAGCAGCGCAGCATCCAAAACTGGTTTGCCAGACCATTATAGTCACAATGCTGCATGGGATTGGGTGACTAACTTGTCACTCAAGTTCTCAGCTTCAGTTTCTGTGCAGATTATCTTCCCCCCAGTGAGTTTTTAATGTTAATGCCTAAACTGGGCTCAGCACAGTGGTAGGGAGGGGAGTTACCAAATGTTTGGACTTTCCCTTTAGCGATGGCCCATTAATAATCTCTAAAGAAGACGGTCAGAGAAATGCCACCAGCCACCAGTATAACTATTATTCAGAAATGTTGGTGAGTTAAAAACTGAAAAATATATAGTGGATTGTTCTAGGAAGAAACTTAGCATGGCTAACAATAAAAGCAAACAACTTAAAAAAGATTTTATTTTTTTAAACAGCAAAGGTTAAAATGTTCAATTTCCTTGAAACTTTGATACCGATGCATGTGAAATACTTCAGGGAAAGCAAAGCTTGCTTGTGTTTCTGTTTAAATATTATTTCTGCTTTATCATATTGTAAACTCTTACATAAAGAAAGAAAAAAAATATGCTGCATACAAGCTTGGATCGTTATTTAATACATACCAGGTGCTTCCACTTATAATCACTTCCCAGTAATGGCGACCACTGTCAAGAAACACGTTGCCAGCTACGCCATAACTTCCCTGGCTCGTAAAACGCTCTGGAGTGTGGCTCTTTTTCGAAGATGATTCGTCTCTCTCTACCGTCAAGTTGTCATGAGAAACCTTAAGCTTCCGATGAGCTGATTTGGGGTCTAGCTTGAATGGTTGACCTAGGGAAAAATAAAAAATGAAAATGTATTCCCTTCTTTTTATTTACGAAAGAAATTAAATACAGGTCAGTTTGTCGGATATGTCAATACAGTGCTCACTCCACTAACAGCGGATGTAGAATATGGTTAGTGACATGTGGGGCCCAGGGTCTGCCGTTGATGCAGATCTAATTTGTCATAGTGCACAGCTGTGTGCTGCAAAGGGTGAAGAAAGTTCACACTATTTTTATATGACAAAAGTCCCCACTGCTCTGCTTTAAGAAATATATATATATGTTTGAAAATCAATTCAATATATTCTCAACACAAAAAAGTGTAGCTTACATCAAGTGCAAAAATAAGTTCAAGTGCAAAATCACATGAAGTGTTTTATGATTTTCTTCCATATTGCAGAATCTTACAATGAGTAAATTAGCACAGATATATTTGGTAAGTTTAAGCTTTTCCAGAAAAGTTTTTCCAAAATTTTTATTTAAAATCTCCTAAACTCTAGACTAATGTAAAAATTGTAGAATGACAAGAATTTTTCAAGGTGATTAAAGTGAGAAAAAATATATATCCCCCAATGCCATGCCTGTGCAAGACCAATAACAGACAAAGGCCTCGATTTAATAAGGGTAGAAAAAAATTCTCATGGTAGTAAAAGATTCAATTCATGAGAAAAAAGCCTGAGAATTTCACTGTTGTTGAATCACCAGCTAAGAAAACAATGAAAGTCAATGGCACTTTTTTACTCGTAAGAAAAGTAGAGAACTGTTTACTTCTTTCTACACTGCAGTAAAAGCTGCCATTGACTTTCATTGTCTTTTTTTCTAGTGATTCGGTAACAATGACATTCTCAGGCTTTCTTCTCATGAATTGAATTTTTTACTACCATGAGAATTTTTTTCTACCTTTATTGAATCAAGGCCAAAATGTCAAATAGGACCATTGGACAGTCTAGGGAGTTCTCAAAAACTCCCCAAACCCTGCCCTCTCTTCCCTTTAAAGATCCGATTAAACAATTGGCATTTTAAACTTGCCTGTCTTCTGCCCTTAGTTCTGTGCTCATCTGTTCTTCTCCTGGCACTATTCTTTTCTTCAGTCTTCAATCCCAGTATGCATTGAGCCGACCCCGAGATCTCGCGCCTGCACAGTGTATTGTCTGTGCTGCTCTATCACACACAGCCAAGAAGCAGGGGGAAGGAAGCAGGATGTCGGCAAACTGGAAGATGCTGACATCCAAAAGATATTCTTTATGACAGTGGGGGGCTAATAGGACCTGACTGTGCAGAGGTCCGTTGTTTCTCTTTAAGCCTTAGTATCTGATCCTCATAAAAAAATTCTCCAAATCTGGGATTTAGTTCAGAGGGCGAGGGTCCACTTCTCCCTATTTGAGGGTGTCAGCCACACCCATACAAGCTTAGGTACATTATAAATAGTTAAGTTCGGTTTATTCCTGATACATTTTTAATATATATATATATATATATATATATATATATATATATATATGTTCAATATTGATCCATGCCCCCTCTCCCTTTTTGTGTCCCTTCCCCCATCCTCACCCCTTCCCTCCCTTAAGGATTTGTTTAAGGTTTATGGGAATTTTTGTGTATTAACTTATTTATTTAATGTGGTGTATTTGTCTTTATTCTAGTAATGTATCAGTTTGTCATACAATTTTGAATGGTTTTCTTGGGGGCTACTAAAAAGTAGGGGGTGCTGCTCTGTGTGGCCGCGGCCCATGTTCAGATGACTGACCTGAATTATAGGAGAGCTTACATAGAGACTGGACATCAATACTAATATATATATATATATATATATATATATATATATATATATGACAGCAAACGGCCTCCACTACAGAAGAGATGAATTGACAGGGGCTGGAGCTGATCAGCATATGGGGCAAGATAGGAATTTTTTAAAGCGGAAAGTAGATTTAATTAGAAAAAGCAAACAGATAGTCTGTCAAACGCCTGTGTTATCCCTGTATAAGTAACTATTATTCTTAAGCAAATCTTCGACTACATCACCTATAAAATTTCTACTAAGTGAGCTGCTCATAAAAGTGGAAAAATATGGCTTAAGACATTCTAAACTCTAGCCCACTATAGGAAATTAAAGACAGCTTAAAGGAGACACGTCTCAAAGCCTTGGCAGATCAAAATAACTCTCTGAGGGCTAGTAAATAGCAAAACAACATTCTGGTTTTGAATTTAATACTTTAGAATTGAAATCCAGGATTATACTTGGCTATCACTCTGGGATAATAAAGCAACATGCTAAGTGAAAGGAAATCTTGAGCTTTTACATATACAAGCTGTCTGTAGCTATTGTGTGTTCTATACCAAATTATTTGTCTTCCTAACAGTGATAACATTGTAATCCAAAACAAGCACTTGGTCATAAGCTGTGGAACACATTTGGGAATTTGCACATCTTTATAACAGCCTAAACCAAGTCTGGTGAGAAGACATTTATTTGGGAGGCCAAGAAATGTGGGTAATTATCGTCAGTGTCATAATTGTGGTGCCAGAGATGTCAGCGTTGCTGGATTTAATTTACAATGAAACCCATAACCAATAAAAAACTAGTGCAGGTATGTTTAAAGTGATCGGCAAGTCAAAAATGTAAAAATAAATATCAGTAGCTTACCTTACATTGAGTCCCTTCAGTGCTCTCCTTCCTCCTATGTCTGTAAATTTAGTGAGGAAATCACTTCCTCATTCAGCTTTCAATCTCCATCCCGCTGACCTGGTCCTTCAATCAACCTTCAGTGGGCCAAGAAAGGAATACACCCCCCTCCCTCCCTAGGCGCCCTGATTAGCTGCCTCTCTCTCTCTGCAGCTATGAAACACCAGCCTCCTCCATGATCACACTATGTGCTGGAGACGCTCTTAGGTTGAACTATCTTTAACCCAATTTTTATGATCACATTATGTGCTGGCAGTAATAACTAGAGGCACGACAATGCACTTACTTTTTTTTTTTTTTTACTATGGATATATGTAATGCACAGTGTGCTTACATCACATCGCTGTTACCACACCCACTGTTTCTCCTCATTTTTTCTCTGCATCTCCAATGCTCTAATACTTTTACAAATAACTACAGGGTCTTTTTGAAAACAGATGGAAGTTTGGGACAGTGCAGCATGTAGCCCAAGACAATGCAACAACAACCAGGTTTGCCTTTAGTATAACTTTTATAAATTCAATTACAGGGTTTCTGGTAATTTTTTTTTAATGTTTGTTTTAGGCCTACTATATATGAAATAATTGACTACACATACTATAATATACAATATAACACTATAGTCCAGCACATCCATCTAAATA
Source organism: Gastrophryne carolinensis (assembly GCA_027917425.1). Classification (NCBI taxonomy): domain Eukaryota; kingdom Metazoa; phylum Chordata; class Amphibia; order Anura; family Microhylidae; genus Gastrophryne; species Gastrophryne carolinensis. The sequence continues at coordinate 364,812,089 of CM051236.1, forward strand.
CAACGCTTGTAGAGGTCCAATATTTCATACTTTGCTATATATATATATATATATATATATATATATATATATTTATATATTTATTTTAGGTTATATTCACTCAACTCAACCTATAACCTCACTAGAGATCCAGTTCAATTCACTGAAGATTCCACTCAACTCATCGCAGACCTCTCTTAACTCACGGGAGATGCCTCTTAACCCACGGGAGATGCCTCTTAACCCACGGGAGATGCCTCTTAACTCACGGGAGATGCCTCTTAACTCACGGGAGATGCCTCTTAACTCACGGGAGATGCCTCTTAACTCACGGGAGATGCCTCTTAACTCACGGGAGATGCCTCTTAACTCACGGGAGATGCCTCTTAACTCACGGGAGATGCCTCTTAACTCACGGGAGATGCCTCTTAACTCACCACAGATGTCTCTCTACTCACTACAGATGCCTCTCTACTCACCACAGATGCCTCTCTACTCACCACAGATGCCTCTCTACTCACCACAGATGCCTCTCTACTCACCACAGATGCCTCTCTACTCACCACAGATGCCTCTCTACTCACCACAGATGCCTCTCTACTCACCACAGATGCCTCTCAACTCACCAGAGATGCCTCTCAACTCACCAGAGATGCCTCTCAACTCACAGGAAATCCCTCTCAATTCACACGATATCCCTCTCAACTTACACGATACCCCTCTCAACTAACTCACACGAGATCCTTCTCAACCTACATGAGATCCCTCTCGACTCACCGGAGATCGATCTCAACTCACAGGAGAACCCTCTCAGCTTAGAGGATATCCTCTAGAATCAGAAGAGATTCTATTCAAGTTACAAAAGATCCCTCTTAATCCAACTCACCGAGGCTTTATTTTCTCACTCACAGGAGATATCGCCTGCATGAGTTGAAAGTTTTAAAATGTTGCCCTAATATTTCATATGTAAAAAAAGGTTTTTAATATGAATGCAGTCTTGCAATTCAGTGTCTCCCAGTTTTTACTGAGGTCCTACCGTTGCAACCTCAGTAGTGAAGACAACTATTGAGTTCATCGTTCTGCGCGGTATAATTAACAACCTCATTTGAGGTGATTCCAGTGGTACGCACAGATACAAGTAGGTATGTTTCCTTGCCTTTAAGCATTATTTGGTTGAGAAGTCTTCTACATTACGATTCCAAATGGGATCCTAATATGAAGTTGGATGACACCAGCTGGAATAGGCCCACAATCATTTGAGAAACAAATCTTAAAATAATTTTGGAAATGGACATGGAGGAGGAAATCAAAGTACGAGGTCCAAGGGCTGTTACACTGGTCACCTTAAAATACATTGACACAAATAAAGGTAACAACAGGTCTCAGATTACCATATTGGGTAAATTATTAGTCTAGTTTTATCAAACCCTCGCCTCTCAGTTGGTTGTTGCACACAAGGAAAACTACATATGGATATTTTTTTACAGAAAATCTCAACATGAGGCTTAACATTCCTGGCTAACATTCAGTGTCAACAAAAGATGGCACAAGGGACCGCTTGCCACATTACCATGCCAGAATATAAACAAAGCAAAGAGCAACAATTTCTGAGCCAAAAATGCATTACTACTAAGATTCTAAATTCATCTTTAACAACAAATACTGTGCTAAGAAAAACATTTTTTATAACACAAATTGGAAAAGTAGACACATGAATAGAAACAGGCTCGAGTAATGTGACAGTACAGTAATTTCTTCAGATGAATTGGCTCTCTTTAAGAGATTTCCCTTGCGGCATGCCAAAGCCCCGCAATGTGAAACCCTATAGTTTCCCCATCTACATACTTTGATGGCACTGCTATGGCTAAGTTTATCCACACTCCGCAACACCCCCACCGGCAAAGATTTAAACTGGACCAACGACCTTGCACAGTTGAAAATAAAAACTCCCCAAAACTCACTTGCCCTATCTGTATGCAAGATACTGAATCACTGTCAGCACTAACGTTTGCTACTGCATCCTCTCCAAGCTGAAACGCTACCTTACTGATTTTCTCCTGGTCACGGCCATCTTGGAGCACCAGAGAGGCTTTTTGCCCCAGCATCCTAGCTGCCACCTGAACTTAACCAACATAACCCACAATGCAAGGTGGCTAGAAACACAGCAGCACTTCCTGTTTACAGGCCACTAGCAGATCCCTAGGAGGAGGGGGAAAACAGACCACGGCAGGAGTTACAAAAAGGAAAATAAATTTTATGTGCAGCAATCTAAATTGACCTGGGGAGGAATGCATAGAAGCACTATTATTTCTAAGGGTGTTGTTGCCTGCCAGGTGCAGCAAGAGTGCAGACAGTACATGAGGAAACCAGATTTCACACTGTGGGACATCCAAAATTAGGATGCCATTAGTATATCTTTTAGTTTTGGATAAGAGTGAGGAAGTTAAAACCAATTTAATTTATTTTGTAGTACATGACCTAACTAGGAGCATCTAGTTCCTTGCTGTGGTGATCACAGGCAAATATCAAAGGGGTCTGATAGTTGCCACTGGCATAGGCACCACATACGTTGTTCTGTCATCAACACTGATTGGTTGTTAAATGAACTTCTTGCCCCTGAGTACCAGGTAGTAAGGCTTGATCTAACCTTATGACAGCATTTTAAATTATTTCTAACCCTGTGCTACTCCATAATTTCCCAGGACAACATTTTGTTTTTAAACAGGGATTAAAAAGTAAAACTGATGTTTTGATGATTGAATCATATTACACATCTATTTATATATTGGTACCATGGCTCTGTAAATCTTTGAGACTGTGTGATGGGTTCCAGCTAGTTCTTGGAACATACAGGAATTCCACTTTCCCATGTGCTGTTCTTTCAGGTGGGGAGGGGACGAAACCTTCCTGAAGTTCCTAGGGTGCAGAACCAAATGCGCTGATTGGCCATATATAGTTCCCTCAGCTCCCTACCAGACACGAAGGGAGCCGAGTGTGGCGCCGACTGCATCCCCACCCAGCTTCTAGCAGCATTGTGCCCACGTTGCCCATTCAGGAAGGCCTGCCGTGGGTGTACGCACAGCTAGAGATGAGCGAGGATGCGGCCGAGATGAGGGCTCCGGGAGAAGGTGAGTGTAATGGTGGAACGGGGGGGGGGGGGTTCACACAGCAAGGAGTGGGACTCGGAAGGCCCTTGAGTATTATAGACTCCAGGGCCTCCAAAGTTCCTCTTTAGCAGACTTGTGCACTTGTATGCAATTCTGTTAGTGTTAGATTTTAGGGTTATTGGCGTTTCTTTTAGTTTTAGACTGTCCTAAATACAAATAAATCAATTGGCCAGAGGAAAGCTACGAAATATAGTTCTAGCAAGTTTTATTTAGTTCTGTTATTTTCTCTTTTTTAATGTACAACTCTTACATTAATAGTTATGACTCAAGTTTTTAAAAAGGGTACAGAGATACTGATGTCAGCATCAATTAACATTTTCTTCTGTAAGAGTTGCATGTACATAACATTTCCAATTTCAGTGGTCCTTTCATAAAACAGCCCACAAACACCATAGGCAGCACATGGGATTTATACTTATCACACAGAAAGGTGATATCCTGTGATTGAAAGGTTTGCATACAGCTGCTGTTAAATTTGGTCTCAATCTAAAAGGAATGTTACTTTGGGGACTTGCGTTTTATGACTGCGTGCTTGTTAAATCAGGGGTAAAACTGCTTTGTGTGCAGAATATCGTGCGGCAGCCCACTTACCCCTGATCTTAGGTGCAGCATGGGTCAGGTCACAGTAGATGATTTTTGGCATCTCTCTCTTCTAGTCTGATTTTTGTGTATTTGTAAAGGAAATAAAACATGACTCGTGCAGAGCGTAACAATTGCTGCTAATAAGGCAAGCTTCCTATGCGACATTGGTCTCTTTTACTTTTACCATTTTATGGATGTTTGCAGCTGTATAAAAGCTAAAGCTCAATGTTCATAGTTATTATTGCCATGGGACATGCTTGCTGATGGAGAGGAAATGACAATCAATTCACAGGAACATTCCAAAAACTGATAGTTTTGTTATATTTTAGTGATTAAAGCTTGGGTAAAACTAGATAAAAATGTGATGATGTAGGTTCTATTCACAGCTGGAGTGATTACAATACAAAGATTGGCTTCATTATTACAGTTTTTGAATACAAAATATACTAATAATGCACACATTTGCTCTAAGGTTAAAAACAATGGCATTAATCAATAATTTTTTCCCGAGTATGTAAAAGGGATTGAACATCCAAACAACAAAACAAAAGGGTACTCAACTTTTGTAATCTGCAGCAGATCGGTCCTACTGCACCAGCTGTGTTGGAAATCCAGCCACCGGCACTTCCGTGAAGGGATCGTGCTTTATCGCCATCAGTCACGGGGATGCCGCCACACCCTCTCATTTGCCAGCAAAGGAGCAGGTGTGTAAGGCCTTGGCACACCCGCTCCATTGCACTGAATGGAGGAGTGGTCGCTGCTCTGTGACTGATGGTAGAGGGATGCCATTCCAACATGGAAGTGCCGATGACTGGAGTTGCGACAAAGCCAACACGAAATGCAATCCAGCGATTTGGTGGTCCGGAGTAGGAGCAATCAGCTGCAGGGCGCGAAAAAGGAGTACCCTTTTGTTAAAGGTCAATCACTTTAAGTGTTCACTATAATTTCTAATCAAAAACATAACAAAACATCTAATGAGCCACCAAACATGTTTTTTTATAGAAGACTGGTAAAACTTTTATGATATAAATTGTAAAGTGCCTTGACTATGCAAAAACTAAAGGGATTGTGTAAGAAGAAAAGCATTGTCTGCTTACCTCCCATGCAACTATTGAAGGACAGATCCAGACAGATTTTTTAGGCACTATTTTTCATCCAAAGAGGTGGTTAGAACTGCACCTGTCCAGCATCACACTGTGTGACACATACTATTCACAGTGTCTGAAGGTCAGATAGTTGCTCTTTCCTCTGCTTTCCTGTCTCCTTAGTGCTTCTATGCACTGACAGGAAAAAAAAGAAACCTGGTCTGCATCCTTAGCTGCAGCATCTTATTCACCCTGTAAATGCTATAGAAGTTCCATGTCTCTGCATGCCTTTGTCTCTTTCTCACCAGAAAAGAGACACATATACAGACGTGCATGAAAAGCCAGCCTGTAGCTGCCAGTAGCCAAGGAAAGCAGCAATCTGGATTTTGGATTAACTGTATGTTGTCTGATGTCTGAAAAACTTCTTGGCCAAACAGCCAAACAAAAATAACCAGGAGTGGTCCAACGTGCTTCCTCCCCAATTCAGTGTTTGGGGCACTTTTCAGTTTTGCCCGCAGCCACATACTGTGTAGAACTAGCCATGGTCAGAGTTAGGTTGGTATAGCACAAATGAGTGTGGCCAGTTCTTCCAAATGATACTAGCAGGCCATGAAGAAAGAAAGGTTAGGAGAATGACATTTATGTGGGTGCGATCAACACCAAAATGGGTTTAGACATTTGTTCCCAATATTGCTACGTGGCCATTATAGAGGAACAACACACATGAATTTGATTTTCCTGTGTGTTGTTCCTTTCTGCAGTGGCATCCTGAATTGGGATGCCCCGCTGTGTGTACACCCCAGGTCACCCCGTTTCACTCACCTTCCTTCCGCTCCCATGGCGCAGACTCGGGCGAAAGCAAGTGCGCTGATTGGCTGAGCAGCTCGCTCAGCCAATCAGCGCGCTCGCTGTCACTCAGCTCTCTTAGGCGCTGAGGATAGCTAAGCCGTCTGGGTGGCTATGCAGCCGAATGGCGCCGCCAGCTGCATTCCCCACCCACCTGGCAGCCGCAGCGTGACCGCGCCGCCCATTCAGGAAGGGCGGGAGCGGGCGCACACACGGCTAGGAGTGAGCAGGGATGTGGCCAGAACACAGAGATGCGACGAGGGCTCCGGGAGAGGGTGAGTGTCCCAGGGGGTTTCACACAGCATAGCATCCCAATTCAGGATGCCCCAAGAACTGGAACTCGGGAGGCCCTGGAGTCTTTTAGGAGGGTTATGAAATAAAATTTATATGTGTGTGGCTAGGCCCAAAACGGGTCCAATGTTTTTGTTTCCGTGTGTACAGGATTCTACAGTTTTAGAGAACAGGAAAGCATTACAGTGGACTAAAATCCTTTTTTCCCCTCTCCCTGTCCACTCGATTGCCGAAACCATGAAACCAGAGACAATACTTCTTCCCCTTCCTTTTCTTGTTTTTTCTGACTGGGACTTGTCTGCGTTTCACAATACAGATGGACAATGACTCAAAACATAAAGCCAAGGCTGCCCGGGAGTTTATTAAAGCAAAGAAGAGGAATATTCTTGAATCTTAACCCGACTGATCTGCATTTCACATGTTAAAGACTAAAGAAAGGCCCACAAACAAACAGCAACTGACAACAGCTGAAGTGAAGGCCTAGCATTAAAAAGGAGGAAACACAGAGTCTGCTTATGTCCATGAGTTTCTAACATTTTTATGCAATCATTTTGTTTAACCCACTGAATTAACCTGAAAGTCTAAACATCAACTGCATCTGAAATGTTTTTCTCGGAATTCACTGTGGTAATGTACAGAACCAAGATTAGCAAAATGTTGTATCTGTTCAATATTTATGGACTATATAGACTATGGATATATAACTTTATATGTTATTTTATATTTTTGGTAGCTTTGCTTTGTTATACAGTCAGATTAAATTCTTTATGTAGCTTTTAAAGCAGAAGAAATATATTATAACATTAAGTTAAAAAAAGACAATAAAAGTGACTTGTAATGAGCTAGCTAAGCTTTTCAAGCAGAACATACTTTAGAGCTCAAGTTTGCCCCTGGCATTCCAAGACTAAATTCATCAACATCAAAATCAGTGCCTGAGTGGGTAAAACAAAAATAAATGAAGCACTCCCCGGTAAATTAATTAAGAAGAGTTAAACTGAAGTACAAAAAACATTGTACACATGTGTTAGTTTAAAACATATCTAAGTTATATTTATCCTAAAAAGCAGTGTTTGTCCAGAAAGGGGCGAGGCCCCGATGTTGCCAAAGGAAAAAAGACCGGGACCCAATTATGCTTGTTCATGCTCAGCAATTTGAGGCTACAAAACAGATGAACCGAGGTTAGCTAAGCCTTGAGGCCTTCTGCTCTTAGATTTGCCAAACATTTTCGCCTTCCAACTTTTAATAAAATGTTTTCTTTCTAGATAACAAAAAAAGAAAAACCTTAAACGTCAAGAGTTTGTAAATTAAAAATATGGCCTCTTTTCATCTATGTATTTACAAAATGGTTTCGGAATACACTTTAGATTAGTACTTTGTACAGACAATAAAAGGCTCTGGAGAACATTTGTGTTGTTTGTGACCAAAACAGGCCGCATAGTAACAAACATTATTACCAAGTTTTCTTGCAGACATTCAAAAATAAAAAGCAATCTCTAGCTCAAGCAATTCCTTTATGCATTTCAATATTGCACACCCTTGTTGGGATAAAATATGTAAATATATTTCAACGTTAAATGCTAAATGTAAGCAGATGTAACCGGAAATAGGCATCCCTGCTTTCCCCTCTGTGTGTGTGAGCATAGCCAAGCCAACCAGGTTCAAGAGAAGGATGCAGAAATGCAACTTCATTGCACTGGGCTGCCCTTCATCTCATCTTACAGCTGCAATGAAATCCGAGATTGAGTACGTATTTTTGCCTTTTGGATTTCTGTTTTGTTTTACACTGCAGGGCATCCCGGATTCCACTTATGGAGGATGTGTGCCAGACCTCAAATCTTTTTAGACTTTAGGTCTGGTTTAAATCAACCACAGTTACAGCTTTCCTTATAGTGTGTCTTGCATTGTGCTGGCATGCCACAGAGCTATTGTGATGCTGAAAATTGTACTTAAGGCATGTCACGCTTTCTACCACCAGATGGCACATAGGTCAATTGGAATTATTTTTGTAGTGTACAGTATCCTTGGCTGTCCATGCCTTTCATTTGTTCACTTTCACCTAGTAACTTCAGTATAGGGGAAGATTGTTGGAGGCATAATTGTTTCTGAACATTTTTTTATGGTTTACAATACAACTGAGAAGTCACACTAAGTCCCAACCTACAGTTTGCACAACTGCCGCTTAGCTATTTACACTGAAAGATACAAATGCTAGTGCCAGCGTTAAGAGTAGGGGAACACTGTACCCCTCCCCCCCCCTTTTGCTCCAATACCGGTTCTGAGCAATTGTTCAGGGTTAGGGCAGATATTAAGCTTTCACACGATCATACCAAACCAGCAAGACCACCATTAGAGCAATAACTTATTATTTTGAGCCTTAAAACAAATGTCTAAAGACAGTGTTGGAGGGCAAGAGGACCCCAAAAATGTTCCCCTACACTGAAGCTTAGCACCAGTATATGTCAAATTGGGGGGTTGGGGGTAGTTTAATCCTGCAATAGCTTAAGCACAATGCACTTGTCACATTGCCCCTCACCCCTATCTGTGCTACCCACGCCAGCCATTCAGAAAAGCCTGGTAAGGGTATGTGCGGGAGGCGCAGACAACAATAGCTCAATCACAAAAAAGCCCAAACTGTTTAGAAACAGTGTTTTGGGGCACCAACAATCTACCTTCACAGGCATTTCACATGCCTCTTGGATAGCAATTACTTTATATAAAGGCAATTACTTTACATATAGCCCAGCAGTAACAATATTAGCATTGTACTATTTTTCTGTCATCTAGTGGTAAAAGCATAAATTACACACAAAGGAAATAACAGTGCCGTGCTGAACGCTTCAGCCTGCTAAATAAATCACGCAGTGCATGGGCTTTCGATTTACAGACTGTTCACTCTAGAAATTAGAAATATCTTGTCATGAGAGACACACAGCTATTAAAAACTGTAAGAAGATGGCCAAAACAGTTTATATGTTTATATCATGCTGCTGTTACAAAGCACCAATAATCTGTTACCCAAATACGTATTCACCCTCAAGTAGTTTTGCAGATTTATGGGAGCCGTGTCAGCCAGTTCGCTGGGTGGGCCTGCAAAGTGCTGCGTGGCCCCATCCAATAAACGTCACCGATCATGGCTGTCATGCAAAGCTCAGGATCAGGTTTCCCTTGCTTGTATGCCATGCAGAGCCCCCACACTGGCATCAGGAGAGGATCGCAAGAATCAGGGGTGTTGTTTTACTATTTTAATGGCCAAATCGGGTTTAGCACAGTTGGAGAGAGGTGTAGCTGAGGGTTACAAAATGCTTTGACTTCCTCTTTAAGCATTGTGGATAAATTAAAAAGAAATCCATAGGAAATTTGGTCCATCAAGCTGGCAGGTTGGAGACAAAAGGGGCACAGATGCCCAAAGCTATACTGCGTCTTCCACCCGTGCTGTCTGGTGATGTCAGCTCAGTCCGCCTGTTGTTTTTTGGTTACAACACTGGTTATTGAGGCAATCTGACAACTAAAAGACAACTTGATAGTAAGCACTGGATATTAAGCTATTTGCATACTTTTTTCTTCTTTAAATAATAAGTGACTGTACAATTGACTGTCATATGATGTGGCATTTGCATGTTAATACAAAGGAGGGATACAGTAGATGGACAGAATCTATCGATGCGGCTTCTCAGTCCTTGAGTTGGATTACAAAGTAAACACTGCAAATATAATTAAAAGCATCACACATTTATACACTGGAAAGGATTTGTTATACTTCATGTAAAATACCACATGTGAAAAACCAGCAGCTTACATATGTAAAATTTATATTCCAGCTACAAGTTCCAGCTATTATATAAAAACCATATATTCTGCCATATATATGATCCAGACAGGGTATAAGATTACACCTGCAAGCCGGAATGTTTGACATATCCAACTAGGTTGTAACAACTTGCACACTTGTCTACAGGGTATAAAAACATGAACTTCTAAAGATTGTGTGGGTGGGTTTTCCTGAACAAGACACAGTGTGCGCCAGATACAAATTGCTGACTTTAAAACAGGACCAAATTTAGCAAGATCTTCCCGTTTTATCTTCTTAACCATAACACTACCCTGCGGCTGCTCTGTGTTTTACTAATTGGTTTCTGAAATTTATGAAATGTTCGGTTTGGCATAAAGCAGATGAAAACCAACACTTGGGACTTTTAATTTTGTGTTAATGCCAAGACCTCAGAAACACTAACACCTTCATTAAACTGAGCTGTGAAACTTAAGGGAGGACTAGAACCATATTTTTCCACGTTAGCACCTCGTCATTTATCGCTGCATGTTTTTATGATCTCTTGTCCTCTATTTCTGAACCAATGACACATATAAATAAGAGATGGTAAAAAAGCAGGCCAAGAGCATCAGCAGGAAGGTATCTAAAGGCAAATCCTAAATGTTTTATCTTGGCCATGATATATATAAGTACTTCTTATCACCTAAAAAAGGGGCAACCAACACAGCTGCCCAGATAAACAAAAGGGCATTTATCCTCTTATGATAGCAGTCTAGTCATCTTTCCATCATTGTAAGGCCCAGCCATCCAGGAGGGTAGAGAGCCATAGACATGTAAATCGAGGTATAAGCAGGTTAACTCCATGAATTGTGCTTTTTACTCCCCCCCCATTCTTTGTGTAAAGATCCTCAGAAAGCCAAAATCAGTTATGTAACTGTATTATGGCGGACACAATAACTGTGCACTGTAAGGAAGCATTATTGGAGAAGATGCAGTTACCCCCCCCCCCATCAGATGGCACTCCATTGTGAATAGATTCCTTACTAAAGCAGGGCTGCAGTGGGATCTAGAAAGAAGGTAATTATGCAGTATGGGCTGGGGGGCATCCCGATTAGGACACATTGCAGTGGATAAAAAAAACTTTAACTTTTGGCATTAAAGAGAAACAAAACCTGAGATTTTCACTCTCCTGGGTTTTGCTCCCACTGTGCCTACCCCATGTCACAATAAATTACCCTTGCTATTAATTATCCACTTTATGGTGATTAGGATTAAGTCCAAGTGAAACGCGGTCATTTACTGGATGCATTACTATGAATTTTGAAGCGTATAATCATGAATTTTAATGGAATGGATCAATAAAATGAATTTTTTTTTAATATTTGTAATGTGGCATTTGGGAAATTATTATGTTATAAATGATACCGTATGCACTTCATAGAGAGTAGCAAAGTTGATGGGGGATAGAGGGTTTTTCTATTGGTAATCAATAGGGACTTGGTTATGAGCTTTGGGGTGATCCTGGGATATAAAAGGGGGGTGGCAGCCGCTCAGACCATTTTATAACTAACCAGGGAGGTGCACATTAGCAGGGCAATTAGAATACAAAAGTCTTAAAGGGGCCACAGCTCTCAAACCAGTTAGCTTGCTGACCAGCCTACAATCTGTCTCTAAACTAGGTTAAAAACAGGGGGCTCGGTCACACACATCTGCAGAAGTATGCTTAAGCTGCACCACCAGCGCCAAGGTGCCCCTGTGAGGTGCAGTCCTAACTCTAGTACTAATTCTAGTCTCTGAGAGCCCATTTGGGACATACAATGCAATAGATAAATTGGGAGCAGGCTTACCTGAGGTTGCCCTAAACTTCAAGTGCAAGCCATGGGGTGGAAGGGTCAAAGACCTTGCAATACAGCCTAGACCCCACACACCATGTGCTTGCACAAATTCAAAAGAAACAAAAGGGGGGTGGCAGCCGCTCAGACCATTTTATAAAATGGTCTAGGCTGTATTGCAAGGTCTTTGACCCTTCCACCCCATGGCTTGCACTTGAGGTTTAGGGCAACCTCAGGTAAGCCTGCTCCCAATTTATCTATTGCATTGTATGTCCCAAATGGGGCTCTTAGAGACTAGAATTAGTACTAGAGTTAGGACCTCACAGGGGCACCTTGGCGCTGGTGGTGCAGCTTAAGCATACTTCTGCAGATGTGTGTGACCGAGCCCCCTGTTTTTAACCTAGTTTAGAGACAGATTGTAGGCTGGTCAGCAAGCTAACTGGTTTGAGTGCTGTGGCCCCTTTAAGACTTTTGTGATCCTGGGATATCCCACAAAGAGGGAGACCACTCAGCCTACAATCCTATAGACTGTAGGCCAGTGGTTGCACCCCTATCACCCAAGTACTTTGGGCAATGCTGTAGTCTCAGTGGCGGCTCAGCAGATTTGAGATTGCTGCCCACCTGGCTTCCCTCTAGCCTGAGGCGCACCCTGGGAACTCAGCAGAGTTTCACAAAGGGGCCTGCCACTTGTATGTTTTAATCCTCTTTACGAGATATTTCTTTTTTCTGGTAGAGCTTTGTCTAACTGGGTACTCAGAAATGGCTGCTTATCTACTCAAAACGGAAATGAAATACCAAAAGGAAAGAAAACAAAGAGAAGCAGAAATAGATGGATAGAAAGATGTAGAGAGCATAGTTCCTTTTCCTCTCACTTACTATTTGTTTTTAATTTTCCAGGTTCACTGTTCCGACTGCCAGCTTGATTGATGGCCTTGACAATGAAGATATACTTGGTGCCGCTCTGAAGACCGTGCACGGTATAATGGTTCTGTTTGATATTGGGAACAATCATCCAGCTGTCGGCAGAGTTACACAAACCTGTAGATTTAATTAAACACATTGGTCATTTTTGCACATGGCACAGCCAAACTAAGCAAATCGTATACTGTAACAGACAGAAATATGAGTGAGCGCAGAGAAAAAAGTTGACGTAGCAAGTTTTTTTTCTGTTTGAAGGGCTCACTCTCACAGGTGCTCTTGATTCTTTAAGTGCATAAATGGATAAGCAAGAATCAACTAAACTAAACTCTCAAACACTACTCTTGACCCTTAAATGGCCACTAAGAAAAAAAAAAACAAAGATTTTGCCTACATGAAAAGTTGATTAGTAAAATCTGAAGGAGATCGCCAAGCCATAAGATCAGGACATTTGGTGTGTATATAAACCTGTCTACTTCTTTGCCTGTTATCTTTAGTTTAAGGAGGAGAGATGGGTAACACAAAAATAGAAAACGTAGCAAATTTCAAAGAATGAGATGGATGGTAAAGTGGTCTTTCAAGCTTACCTTAAAAAGAAAGCTTATAGATTCCCGGGCCGATCACCCCTGGGTGACGGTCCACTTTAACAATGTAACAAGGGCAGCTCCTGCTATTACAATGTGTTGAGTTCACAGCTTTTTTGTATTGTGTGGGTGATCCTCTATCATGCCGTTGCAATGGACAGATCACAAGAATTCTGCATTTATACCTGCCAAGTTTGAGGGTACGTCCTCAGTACAGAATGACCCCTATAATTTAGAAAAATGCAGCTGAACAGTTAGTCGACCCTAATCCCCCATCTCCCCCCTCCGCTATATCAAAAATAAAAATTAAAATTCCTTCTCCTATTTGCATTTTGAAACCAAGAATACAATTTGTTCTTAGCAATTTGGCAAAGATTCGCATAGATCAGTGTTTTAACATTAATATGAAATGTATTGTACAAAGTACATTGTCTCTTTTCTTTGGTTTGGAGAAACCTAGAGAGTCCTTCCATTATGCTGGAAAAAACTCAAACTAATAAATAAAACAAAACTTGAGGATAAGACAGCCATTTCCTCCTGCATACTAAAGCCAAGGCTGAGTACTTGCACATGTTCCTAAATATAATATGTAGCAATCAACATGAGGTGCTTAGCCCCAGCTATAACCTACTTTAATGCAAATTGACTGCATTATAAGGTAGTTACTTTTACTGCTGGGCTGTTTATGGGCAGCAGAAGGCTTTATGTAAGCTCTTGTGTACAAAAGCTCATAGAGGGACAGAAAAGCAACAGGCAGCGAGGCCTAACCATTAGGAGAAACCGCTAATGTAATATAATGAAAGCTACAGTTATATTGCCGTTACTTGCTTGGCATTTCGTTTTTATGATAATCTAAATCCCCAGACTGAATTACAGACGTAATTTGAATATTGCAAAGATGTTACCTAGATTGAACCAGTCCCATTATTAGTGGGATGTGCAATCTACTGTTCATCCCACTATCACAAAAATTTACCAAGAATCAGCCTAGGATTTAACCTGTGTTTAGGTATTCAGAGGAAACAAGCATGAGAACATGGAAACAAATGTGTGTGCCAAAGATTCGAACAATACAATAGTGATAGGAGTGTTACACCATATTTACCACATTTTTTCGCCCCATAAGACGCACCCAGAGTTTAGAGGAGGAAAGTAAGAAAAAAAAATATTCTGAATCAAATGGTGTGCTAAAATTCCCCTCTCAATCACCCCATTACAGCCAGTGGCCGGCATGCCCTATTACAGCCAGGGGCAGTATGGCCCAGCGTGCGACATTTCCCCCCTTCCTCCCCCCTGACCTTTCTAGCAGCTGGCCTCCTGCTCCGCCGTCAGAGTCTCCACAGTCAGACACACACACACACACACGCATAGTTTACCATCTGTCGCCCACCTCCTCTGCCACACACGTGTTGCAGCCTCTTTGCTGCCCCAGGTCATCCGGCTGCCACTGCCTGCCTCCACTGCCACAAGTCTTTCAGCTTGTGCCGAATGTCACTGATTATGTCACCAATTGCCACAGAGGGGATTAGGGGAGCAATTTGCTAAGCTTTGATTTTTTGACTGGAGGTCTGATTTAAATTAGTTCAGTCTACTTGTCTCCCCCCACCCTGCTTCCCTCACCTGGCACCACCCCACCAGAGTTTCGAGACCTGAGCACAGCCATCTTGGATAGGGCGGCATCTCCCACATGAACAGGCCAGCATGCACACAGAACAGGGAATCACTATCTGTGCCGCCATCACTCGTGCACCAGTGAGTTTTTTTATGTACCCTTCCCCATTCTGGCAGGACGAGTTTCCTGTGGACTGGACAGCCACTTTAACTAAAAAGTATGTTAGTGATATCATTCTGGTTTGTGTCTACAGCAACTGTTTTTTGTTGGATGAACTTTCTGTTTTAACCCTTCTATACTATACCTAAAAGTAAAAGTGTGTGCTGTGGTGACCATAGCCCACTCATTTCCACCATTTATAAAAGCCTACATTTTGGAATGTCTCTCCCTAGACTGGCAAGTGACTATGTTTTGGCCCGCCCAAATATTATCCTCCATACAGCCATCTACTTGCCTCCCTGTTCTGAAGAGGGGTAGAACACTCTCTATACAGCCTAACATGGGTCTCTTCCTAGCCTGGCTACTGACTAGGTTTTGGAAATACTTACCTTAGCCTTTTCAGGATCCACTATCTGACAGAAACCTAAAAAGGAAAAAGGAAAGTATCCTAAAGCCAGGGGTTATAAATGGAGGAAGAAGGTAAATTAGCCCGCCGCCCCGCTGACCAGGGAGGCTTTAGGTCCAGGGAGGACTGATGAGTTGAAGCAGGGGTTACAGATGGTGAAAGTGATATGCAGCCCATTAGTGATGTCAGAAGCAGAATTTGGGGTCATTTATTTGGCTATTATTTAGCTACTTTAAGTATATGTATTTATATATTCAATATATTCAAGATGCAGACTGGAGAAGATAAAAATATATATAACAAGGCACATCACAAATTTCCTATGTCTATTCTCTATGTCCAACCGCATTTATTATAGGATACTTCTCTTCAAAAAAAATATAAAGACACAGCTGCAAAACTCAAGTGAGACCATACAGCCTGGATCCCAGCAGACAAGGTGCAGCCCATAGATTATGAGAGTAGTAATGTAGAATGTTACTTCCTCTGGGCTTGATGCGGATATAGTCTAAGCACTGGATTGGATCATTCCCAAATTCATCAATACGCCAAAATAAATATCTCTGTTCCATATGCACCATCTGATCCTATTTTACAGGAGTATATCAGAATCATAAAGTCAAGCATTCTGCTTTCCCCAAGATTCACATGTAAACCTGGGCCATCTATGAGTTGAAACAACGAATCATCTCAGATAATGTAGCGAAAGGAATAGAAGACGTTGAGGACAGGTGAGGATACATGAAAAAAGAATGCAGAGTAATTATTTTAGAAATTATGTTATTAGTCATGCATGCTGTTTAATATTATTTCTATTATTTTGATGGTGTTGCA
This sequence comes from Gastrophryne carolinensis, assembly GCA_027917425.1. Classification (NCBI taxonomy): domain Eukaryota; kingdom Metazoa; phylum Chordata; class Amphibia; order Anura; family Microhylidae; genus Gastrophryne; species Gastrophryne carolinensis. The sequence goes on from CM051236.1 coordinate 364,828,153, forward strand.
TTGTATTTGGCAGTAACAGGCTACACCTGTTTGATATTAAAGCGGACCAAAAGTAAAAAAAAAAAAAAAAGAAGTTTAGTAAATTGCTCCCCTAAAGCCCCCCTCTGGCAAAAACTATTTGAGAGGGCTTAACTCCATGAAGATGTTCTGGAATAACAGGCCGATTCTTTGCTGCAGAACTGCATAGGAGTGGCCATCTTGTCACACACATAAGCATAAGAAGGGAGAGCTGTGGCAGCAGCAGCCCACACAAAACTGAGAGATAAATGCCTCAGAAACATGGGCAGCTTGTGTATTACGTTATATAAACACACACAAACCAGCTGCTAGAAAGATTCTGTGTGTGAAGGGAAACTTGCAACAATGTTTCTTTATCACTCTTCACTGCGGACTCTTGAATGACTTCACTCCCATTCAGTCAATGTAAACATTGTGAATCTTATAAAATGATACAATTCTGTCAGCTGTGCATCATCACAGCTGATGGATTCTACTAGAAATAAAGGAGGATTGCACGGATATGTGAGGCAATTTTGATTAGGTTTTTATATAAGCTAGACTCATGTACGTAGCAAGGGGGCCACTGCCATGCAGTTATGCAGCATAGAATCTGCCTGCTATTCCATAACTTGTGCATGGAGTTAAACCCTCTCAAACTGAACTTGCTTTTTTTGACTTTTGGTCTGCTTTAAATCTGAGTGGCAGGCAAAATGAGTGTTAAAAGTGTACAGATCATCCTGTATCCAGTGCTCTTGGGCGAAGTAAAGCGCATGTGCAAAGGCTTAGCAATCTGTGATGTCCATTCTTGCCTGGACCTTTGTCTTGCACCCCTGCCTCCTATATGACTTCCTGCTTTGTCTGCAGGCTGTGCCTTCTGTATTGTAACCAGGCCCAGTTTCCCAGTAGTGCCAGATAGACAACCCGGGGTGTTTTCACAGCACAGTCTGCCCCCGGCCCCCCCCCCCAGATTGGGCTCCAGTGAGATGCTTAGACACCTCGTATTTTCTGGCACCTAGTGAGCCTGAGACTTTAGTAGCTTTGCCTCTTGGGCTCCATCAGCCTTCAGTACCCAATAGTATTGCTTTTACAAGGGTGGGGATAATTCTGATTTTAGCTGTCAGGATGAGCTACCCAGAGGAGTGAAGACAGCTTTCCAAACATTTAAATGAATGCATCTCCCTTTCACACCAAGCTCTACTGCTCTTCTTTCGACTTCTTGGACCTGCATTTGTAATTGGTCTCTTTTTCAGTTTTCAGTTTTTCGAGTTCTTCTTTAAAAGTACTGAGAATAAAAGTAGCTATTTTAACAGGCAATTATAAAAGTTGGCTGAATAGCTTTGGACAGCATGTTCACAGGATCTATGATTTGATTGAACTTCAAATCAAACTCTGTAAGTGTTCACAGCAGTCTGTACAGGGACCAAATTAGCCTGCGGGAAAAAAGCAGATCACTTAGCCAGACCTTTTTTTTTAGCTGTAATACATGCTATCTCTTTATAGCAACAATTCCCATGAACAATACTCTTCAGAATGTGTAACTTTGAATAATTATGACACAAATCATGATGCCCCTGGAAAGGCAAACTTGGGGGGATGGGCTGTTTGGGTTTTGTTCCTCTTTATTTTTTGTATTTTCATTCACTATATCCACAATATATACAATAAATAAATAAAATGTACTGATGGAGTAGTATATGGGCAAGATTTGTTTAGGCTTGCAGTGGACTATTCCGGGCTTGCACAGTAAAAATCAAGATCAAATAGTCGCAAATCTTGGTGTAGTGAACCAGATCTTGTGTTTTTCTTCCCTAATGTCAGAGGCACATCATTAGAGATGGTTTCTTATTAACCACAGCCAGGAATAGGGTAGGCTCAGGCTAACTACTCACCCAGTACAGGTACTAATTTATCCTTAAATGTCTTCACTTTTAATTAGTATATGAATATATTCTTCTTGAGAAAGCCAGAAAGATAACTACCGCACATCTTAAAATGACACAAGTCCAATTGCGCTTCTTTCTACAGATATACCATGATTAGAACCTTCCCCAGTGCGTTTACCTATTCAGACCCAGAAAATAGGCATGATTTTAGACAAAGCCTTGCATCTCGTATTGCATTTTAATTTGTTAACATTGTTCAGAGCCTCGTACCTGGCAGGAGAGAACATGTGTTGTATCGCACATACCCCTGAACATGTTTGTGGTTAACCACAGCCAATTGCAGGTCTTGCTGTTGAGGGCCAAAATATGTTGCAGATACAATAATGTGGCTTTCTTTAAATACCCAGAACCACTATATCAACATGCGATCTTACGTCTAGGTTGAGCTTGGAAATGCAGTAAACCAGGGAATAAAATACAGGAAAAAAGAAAAGCTATGACAAAGGGGCAAGAACAAGTGAGAATGAGAAAAATAAGCCCTATCATCTTTTTCTGAGCAAAATATTAATATAAGACCTGTCTTATTTTCAAGGAAACAGGGTAAAAAGAAAAAAAAAAAAAATATATATATATATTATATATTCATATTAATCATTATTTTGAAGCTAGATACATTCTCACGAAACGAATATTTAACAATAATAATATTTAAAGTGATTCCACACTCAAAAATACAATTCTGTGATTACTCACCTGTAGAATTGGTATTATACGTATACAGCACGTCCTGTTCCAGAATATTCCTTACACATGGGTAATACATCCACAAGACGGCGCTGGACTACAGAAAACAGCTTGTGGCTCCTCCTGGCCCTATATAAGTCAGGGACCTCCCACAAATTCCCCAGTATTTACAAGCAGTTAACAAGAAGCCGGGAGAACAATAACATCAAAAATGAACATATGAACAATCACCATACAGAGGTAAATAGAATAATGATAACAAGTGGGATGGAACAGGACGTGCTGTATACATATAATACCAATTCTACAGGTGAGTAATCACAGAATTGTATTATTCTAAGTATACAGCACGTCCTGTTCCAGAATATTCCTTACACATGGAACATCCAATAGCAGTGTCCGTAAGGTAGGGTGGGATCCCCAAAAGTAACAGCAGACAGTTTAAACCATGGCCCTAACATCAACCCTGTAAAACTTAGAAAAAGTGTGAACAGAAGACCAAGTAGCGGCCTTGCAAACTTGTTCAACAGAAGCTTGGTGCTGAAAAGCCCAAGAGGCACCATTAGAACAAGTAGAATGAGCAGTAAGGCGGAAGGGAGGCTCCTTCCCCTTAGCAGAATAGGCCTGTACCACAGCCTGACGGATCCACTTGCTGATAGTGGACTTAGCTGGAGCCAGACCTTTTTTAGGTCCAGACGGGAACAAAAAAAGAGCATCAGTCTTCCTGAAGGATTCAGTAGCCACCAAATAGAACTTCAGAGTCCTGACTACATCCAAAGAATGTAAAACCCTCTCCTTAGGGTTACTAGGATTAGGACACAGAGAAGGCAACACAATGTCCTGATTGAGATGAAAAGCAGACACAACCTTAGGCAGAAAATCTGGCTTAAAACAAAACACCACCTTGTCCTGGTGTCTCTCAAAGTAGGGAGGTTTGATGGAAAGCGCCGCCAACTCAGACACATGCCTAACAGAAGTGATAGCCACCAAAAAGGCTACCTTAAGAGTCAAAATGGACAAAGGGGCCTCACGCAAAGGCTCAAAGGGAGACCCCTGTAATGCAGATAAGACCAAGTTCAAATCCCAGACTGGTAACATAGGCTTACGTGGCGGACGCACGTGAGTAACTCCCTGGAAGAAAGTCTTGACCAGACGAAAGGATCTTTGGAAGAAAATGGCCAAAGCAGAAACATGACCTTTGAGGGTACTAAGCCGAAGACCCAAATCCAAACCATGTTGCGAGAATTCCAGAATCCTGGGGATAGAAAACACCCGACAGGGAAGCAACTTAGACTCACACCAGTCAATGTAAGCATGCCATACCCTATAGTTGATGGATGACGAGGACTTCTTCCTAGCCCGAATCATGGTATTAACAACAGACGCAGGCAGCCCCTTCTCCATCAGGATGGAGGTTTCAGCAGCCAGGCCGTCAAAGCCAGCATTTGTAAATTGGGATGGCGTAGCTGCCCCTGAGTGAGCAGGTCTGGATCCTTAAGCAGAGCATACTAATCTACTGCCAACTGCACGACGTCTGCGAACCACACCCTTCTTGGCCAACAGGGGGCCACCAGAATGGTTGGTACCCCTTCCTGAGCAATCTTGCGCAACACCCTGCCCAGCAGAGGGAAAGGAGGAAACACATAGAGAAGCTGAAAGCTCTTCCAAGACATTGCTAGAGCATCCGTGGCCAAGGCCAGAGGGTCCTGTGACAGAGAGACAAAGACTGGAAGCTTGTGATTGTGACGGGACGCAAACAGATCCACATCTGGTTGACCCCAGTGGTGGCACAGGGAGCGAAACACCCTGCTGCTGAGGGACCATTCGCCCAGAAGTCCCCCTGCTGAGGGAGTCTGCCTCCAGATTCTCCACCCCGGGATGTACACGGCTGAGATGCAGGGAACATTCTCCTCTGCCCAAGACAGTATCAGGGACACTTCCTTGAGGGCCCTCTTGATGATTGATGTAGGCAATCGCCGTCTGGTTGTCCGAGCGGACCTGACCCGCCCGACCTCGAAGGTGTCGAGTCAACTGGGCGAGAACCAACCTTATCGCCCTCAATTCCAGAATGTTGATAGGGGTGTAGGCCTCCTGAGGGCCCCACTGAACCTGGAATTTCAGAGATTTCCAGAAGCCCCCCCAACCTGTCAGGCTGGCATCTGTGGTGACTGTCTCCCAGCACGGGGCCAGAAAGGATCTGCCCACCAACAGGTTTCTTGAGTCCAGCCACCACGAGAGAGACCGTCTGGCCAGGGGGGACAGAACCAGCACCTGATCCAGGGACAGAGGGTCCTGATCCCAAACTGACAAGAGGTGAATTTGAAGGAGTCTCATGTGAAACTGAGCGTATGGAACCGCCTCGAAGAATAACACCATCAGGCCCACCAACTGCATCCCTTGCCGGATGGAGGGATGAGGGGAAGACATAAGAAGCCTGGCTAGGGCCTGAAGATTCTCCACCTTCTGTTGAGGGAGAAAGATCATGACCTGAGATGTATCCAGAGTCATGCCCAGAAAAGACTTGGGATGGTTGATCACCCAGCTGAAGGACTCCAGTGTGGACACCACCAGCTGGGTATCCCGCTCGGCCTGCTGGAAGGACTGAGAAGTGATGAGAATTTCGTCCAAGTAAGGAAGGATGCGAATACCCTGAGATCTCAGCAGAGCCAGTACGCCTGCCAGCACCTTGGTGAATACCCTGGGAGCCACAAATTGATAGCGCTGATCCTCCAGAGCGAACCTGAGGAGTCTCTGACGACCTGGAAAGATTGGTACATGAAGGTAAGCGTCTTTGATGTCTACAGACATGAAGTCGCCCGGGCGTAGAGAATTGACAGCTGAGCGCAGAGTCTCCATGCAAAAGTGTTTGAATCTGACAAATTTGTTGAGGCGCTTTAAATCCAGGATGGGTCTGATGGACCCGTCTTTTTTGGGAACAGTGAAAAGATTGGAATAGTAGCCTCTGCCCCTTTCCCTCAAAGGCACCTGACAGATGACCCCCGACTCCAGAAGGTTTTGGACAGCAAGGCACAGACCCTGAGCTGACAGGGGGTTTTGAGCCATCCGGGATTTGATAAATCTTGGGGGCGGCCAGGCTGCAAACTCTATCTTGTAACCGGAGGACACTACCTCCAGAATCCACTGGCCTGAGACGTGAAGCCTCCAGACGTGAGCAAAGAGCCGGAGCCGTCCCCCCACCCGGATGGATGCCTGAGGGGGCTTGGGTGAGGATTTTGGCTTGGAACCCCAGGAGAGGCCAGGACGGCCACGTCCTCTGCCCCTTCCCCAGTGATCTCCGTGGACTCCAGTACAGGAGACTCCTCGACCAGTTCTGGAACCACGGAAGGATGGGAGAAAGGCACCCATCCCCCAAAAGGACCGGGATCGCCTCCTACATTGAGGTAACCTGCCCCCCTGGCAAACAAATCCAAGCGCTCACCAAAGAGGCGCAGGCCCTTGAAAGGGAAGCCAGTGAGAGCTTTCTTAGCAGCATTATCAGCTACCCATTGATGTAGCCAGACAGAGCGGCGTATAGCTACCAACAAGGTAGAAGTTCTACCACACATTCTAATGGCATCATCCATAGCAGAAAGAATATATGCAATAAATTCCTCACAAAGCAGTAGAGATCTATACTCTTCTCTACCCGCATCCTCAGATGTCCCGTCCAAGAGACACTTAAGCACCCCTTTAATGGCAATAGTCGTAATAGCAGAGGCACAAACTGGGCGCAGCGCCGTCCCCACACAGGCAAAGGCGTGACAGGCCAGTTGGTCCAAGCGCCGGAAGTATCAGGAGAGTGCATGACAGATGTATTGGACAATCCGAAAACGGGCGCATCCACCTCAGGAGGACATGACCAACGCTTAACAACATCAGCAGGAAAGGGATACCTCTTGTGCCAACTCTTAGGCACCCCTGGCAGCTTGCTAGGTCGTTCCCATTCCTTGAGCACTAGATTATTAAAGTGAGACTGCTCAGGGAACTCCCAGCTTGGCTTAACCATATGAAAAAGCTCGCCCTGCTGCTGCGGAGCCACTGCCGGGGGAGAAATACAAAGCACTTAAAAAATGTGACTCAACAATCTGTCAGTGTCATCAGGGGACCACGGGTCTTCCCCAAAGGGAGTCCCAGTACTACCAAAAATCTTAGGTGGTTCCTCAAAGGATTCTGAATCAGAAAATAATTCCCCCTCCTCAAGGGGGTACGGACCTGAGAGTGAGTAAGGGCCCTCATCTTCTACAGGGATAAATGCCGCTTCTTAGCAGAAGCCTCCATATGGTGATTATAGTGGCACAATAGACCAATATAGGGTTAACGCTAATGATAGCAACCCGGGATGCCCCAAAAGCCCGCTAGGGAGGTGGGAGATATAATAGTAATAGCCCAAAACTAAAAGGGGGAGGACCGGGAGAAACCACAATATGCTCTACCCGCCTGAAAGACATAAGAAGACATCCCCGTAAGAAAAACAGCAGACACGCAGCACGAGGGAGGTAAAAATAGCGTCCGCATATACCTCGAGGGGCGGGCCACAGAAGTGATGCGGAAAACATCATCCGCAGAGGCCGCCCCCCCTCCGAAGAGCGGCAATTGCGCCCACATGATCCCGCCGTCCAATAAAGGCGCGGCAGAGCCTGAGGTAATGTGGCCGCGGTCCGCTGTACAAACGCGTGGCTGCGGTTGCCAGTAAAAACACATTAAGTAAGACATGCAGGATACAACAAAATCAATTCTGGCACAAGCAAGTGAACATTCAGGCTGCTCGACATACCGCACACACGACCCCCCCCCCCCCCCCCCCCGAGATCTCCCCAGGGTGAGCGAAGCAAGGGTAGCAGGGTACTCATGGAAACAAAATGAGAGGAGGGGGCAGATACCTAAGGGGTGTAGGGATTAAAGGGAAACCCCGGGAGTGGGCATCCCACAAGGCTCACCACAGGCCAATACCGCCTACCCTGTCAAAGCAGGGACTGCAGTCGGAGCAGCACTCCTCAAGCACCTAACCTGGGTGCTGTCCTACCTTCGCCCGAACCAGTCAGCCGAGGCTGGGAGGCAGTGGGTCCAGAACGGGTGGTAATAGTCCTGCAGGGCCGCAGGCTGGTAAGCCCCGCTCACCTGCGTATATAGAGAGCCATCTTCTATCTTTGCAGTCCAGACTGCAGATGAAAACTGGGGAGTTTGTGGGGGGTCCCTGACTTATATAGTGCCGGGAGGAGCCACAAGCTGTTTTCTGCAGTCCAGCTCCATCTTGTGGATGTATTACCCATGTGTAAGGAATATTCTGGAACAGGACGTGCTGTATACTTAGAATAACAACCCCTTACCATTCCTTTCAATGCTAACCCTGATGTGCATATTAAATACATTTACCTGGTTCATGCCTACACTTCTTTTCACTGTCAAAGGTTGCATCCTACCATTTTGGTAGTCCTAGCCCGACATTGCATGGAATGTGATTGACATTGTAATCACCCAATCACTGCAGTGGCTTGGCAAGCTACTACAGTGATTGGTGACAAATTTGCTGCTCACAATCAATGCAGCACTGGGGGGCACTCAAAGAAAGTTGGAAAGGCAAGGATCAGATTCCAGTGATTCCATGATAAAAGCCAGTGCCCCCCAAAAAGTTACACGGAACCTCAAAAAAATCAGGACACAAAACTGCTGGTTCTAAGTTCCTTATCTAAAATAATGAGACATCGTTGATAAATTAAAACAGAAAAAGAACTTTATTTCTATATGTATTTCTGACAGATTTTTGTTTTTGACTCAATTCTAAAGATCTACTAAAATCATAGGGCAGGTCCTTCATAGCAAGATTAAATAATCACTTCTCTAACTAGATTAGAAAATATGAATACATAGTAAGCTCTCAAACCAGTCCTCATGGTTACACTCATGGTTACTGGAGTAAGAGTATAGGAAAGGATTACATTAAACATTTAGCTTAAAATCTTTATTATATTTTTACTATGATAAAACTTTTAATAACAACCACTGCCATTGGGACAACAGCAGCATTTTTTTTACAAAGCTACAGTGGGAAATGTTACACTAAAAACAGAACATTATTCATATATTTTGTTATCTGTCTTTATCACTAGAGATAATAGCTGTATAAAAATACCAGTAATTACCAGCTGGCATGTAGGAGTTCATGCAGCCCAAAAAAATAAAAAATATACAGAGCGCCAAAGAACACGGTGTCCATGAAGTGTAAACAAAGCAGCAATATGCTTTAAGCATAAAAATATGATCTATAAAGTATAATGACAAAAAAGTCATAAAAACATTGCAAAAACGGTTTACAAAAGTCCGGGCTCTGCTGCTGATGTGGAGGTGGATTTGGGCATTAAAATTTAAAAAAACAAAACTTACCTAACCAGTGCTGGCAGCTGCTGGGTGACTACCCGCCCTGACCATGGCATAACGTCTGCTTCTCAATGAAAGGAATGTGGAGGCACTGCTCCTGGCAGCATAAAAATTAGTTTTTCTTATTTTGCCCAAATCCACCTCAGCACAGAGTGGGGGGTATTGGCAGAGGAGTCTAGTAGAGGTTCCTTATATTTTCACACTGGTAAAAAATCCAATACATGTGTGCGTTCTCCCCAAATTGTGTTTAAAGAGGACCAGAACCCATTTTGAAATCTCTAGGGTCGAGAAAAATCCTCAGATGCCCCTTTGCAAGCCCCTCAACAGTGCAACAGTTTACCTTGTTTGTGTGTGTGTGTGTGTGCGCGCACGCGCGCGCGTGTGTCTGTGTGTTTGTGTTAACTGGAGAGAACAAAAATATGGCGTGTTTGCTTCTGTGGGGCATGGCTAGAAGTAAGCAGGCAGCGTTCTCTACCCCCGAGGCAGCAACAGACAGTAGTGCCTAGTTTGCCTACCAATCAATCCCCACACATGGTGGGGGCATACTGGGGGGACTATAGACAGTTGGGTCCCAGGGTGTGATGCGCCCAGGGGGAGGGGCATTCCCAGGGCATCTATTAACCTAAAACTGATCCAATTTCTTTGTGTCGCAGTTTAAATGGAAGTGAATAAAGTGCACAAAAAATCTTGCTAGACTTTCTAAATTTCATTACAAAGAACTTAACAAGAAGAAGCTCTATAGGGGATAGTGACATGTCCCAGAACGGAGTTGCATTTAAAAATGCACACAAGTGGATGTAGGGTCAATAGATCATGCATATGCTGCCTAACCTGATAGGCACATGCTGGAGGAGCTGTAATCAGGGGAGCTGGTATCAGAACACCAAACTTTAGATGTTGCCCCTAAATTAGTAACAAAGTGGTCTGTCTAGGCACCACTGTTGTTCAGGGTTCCAAAATGTTTCAGTTATAACCTTGGAAACCGATGAGACAGAAAGGGGGTAACCAAGGAGAAGCTTGGTCAACAGATTTGAGTAGGGACCTTCTGTGTTGCCTGTATGAAGGAGTCACTATAGCATCACAAGGCAATACTTTTGCAGTATTTTATGTAACTAAAAAGAAAAAGTATGGAATGGATTCTTCTCCCTTAAAACAATTTTTATTCTCTTAGAAATGTGCTCTAATTCACTACAGCTAATCGAGAATGGGGTACAAATGTTATGCTTCTTAGAAATCTATTGCCTGCTTCATCAGTGCTTGATGGTGTCATCTATTTGTTTCATGCATGTATGAGAAATGTCAACTTCCATTTAACTACTCTTCCATTTCGATAATTATCTTTTATTTCAAAAGATGATACACAACGCAGTAATTAAAGTGGAAAGCAGTGGGTGGCAGACTCCCACTGTGCAATCTTCAAAGTATAGCAATTAGCGGATCCCAATAAGAAAATCTTATTAACACATACTTTGAAAATCAAGAGTGTGTGTCTACATGGGTTTCACCTATCCTAATAATTAGGCAATTAGTCTTTGACTTGCCTAAAATGATTTGCTAGCAGAAATAATTGAGCCCTTTTCTATTATTTTAATATTGAGGGCTATTAAGGAACGTCCTCATGTAGGTAAAATCATTAAAAGTATTTTGATTTAGTAGGTATAGACAGCCCCCAAAATGCGAACATTTCCTGTGGCATTTAGTCCACACAAAAACACACAAAAATAGAAAGAAAAAACATGCTTACAAATCAAGTTAATGCAGATCCGAAGTAAAAACAAATATGAGTCCCCGTCCCCCCCACAATTCCCTAGGAAGCCCCCGCAGTTAGGGTGCAAGAACAGTGCAGAAGTGTCAGCCAGTAGCCCAACTTAAGGCTTCCTTGGGATTCTTAACTAGGGGGAATCCCAAATCAGAATGCCCCAGGGATGGAGGTGTAAAGAGAACCTAAAGTATTTTTGAACCTAGCTTCACTTTAAAGCCCTAGTCAGCTTAATGATTATTTAGGGTTAATCCTCCCAATCACAACAGTGCATTAGCCCTCAACCTTGTTGAGAGAGCAGCCATAGCCCTAACCACTCTGGTTTCCAGAGAGGAAGTTAGATCCATACATTTTAGCCCTTTAATTTTAGGTTGTCCCTGACAAATGTACACAAATCTTAGCAGATTTCCCACCACTGTTTCAGAAGGAGATGGCTTTGCCGACATGGCAGGTCTTGGGGGAAAACTTGGTTCTTCTCTTCCATGGATATTTGTCAGTAATGTACATTTTCATTTTTGTAAAATATCTCCCCCTTAAGGGTGGTCTTACCAGATTTTTTTTAAAAAACTCACGCTTCTGTTTTAAAAAAGGCAAGCCTTGTGGGTTCCTTTTCCCCCCAACTTCACTTATCCAAAATCACACACACACACGGTTATGCCTACTGTTGGCAGGAGCAGCTCAGGAAGATGGTAAGTATGTGTGGCTCGAGGATGTGGGGTAAGTTCCCTGCGTGTCAGCTTGCTCTCTCGTGCATTGTTGGCAGGAACGGTATTGGTCTGCCTTAATTTCAACTATAGCTGCTAGGTGTTTTTAAGCAGAGGAATGAGCAAGGTCCAGTAGAAGGCAAATTAAACACTAAACTCAATACATGAAATCTCTGTTCAGCTTTCTCTGTTCAAATTCTTGGTTTCATTCTGTTCCCATCAAGTTTATGTCCTTTGAATCAAACTACACAAAAACGTCACCACAGAATATACTTATAAAGAAATACTTACTGATTACATTGGCTTGTCCAGTAAATATGGTATATTGAAGCTCATATGAAACCACACTAAATTCATCATCGGATGTCCAATGTACAGTAATAGTGTCATAAGATGCTGTGCAGAGTTCTTCCCTAATCACTGGAGGGCTTGGAGCTGTGGGAATATAGAACATACTTAATTTCATTCATTAGCTATAATATAGGTCCACAAATGTCCAGTCTAGTCTACCCAAAACCTAGGCCTTTGTCAAAAGAACATTTAGTTGCATTAAACTCATTGTGGACCAATGCATTACAAGCAAGGCACCTGTTTTTTTTTTCATTTGACCCCTGGACATTGTTTCTCCTAAAAATAAAATACAATTCCATTAAATAAACTACTTGCATACATATATATATATATATATATCCTGCCCCTAGCAGTGAAAACATGGCTAAGCTCAAAAAAGCAAGCAATTTGTGTCTCTTAATTTAGATTTTCCCCCAAAAAGTGTGGGGTGCGGTTGTAGAGCATACAGCTAATGGAGCATTGACAACACCCCTTGATATCAAGTCTCTCATTAGAAGTAAAAAGAGACAAAGGTTCAAGCACTGTTTTTAGTGTTTAATACGGAAATATGAAAAGTACAGAAATCCACATTGACCAAACTAAAATATGATTTACTGATGGAGACCCACTGTAGTAGTAAATTAAAGAAATTAGCCTCTGTAATTCTCCCTATAATCTAGATCTTTGTGGTCTTTGTCGTCAATCTGTCTCTCTCCCAAGTCTCTGGGTTCTGCTTACGGTCCATCTCTGTTCAATCAGGTTCTATTGTCAGATCCAGTATAGGTCCCTCTCTGTTAACTTTCCTCTATTGGTTCTCACCACCTGCCCCCAGACCTCCTGTAGTCTGTCACTATTATTTCTAGTGTGTCTTTGTTTAGGACCGATTGTCTTGGGGTGGTGTCTGGTTTTGGGATATATTGTGGTTGATAGATCCATGCATATGGATTCTGGATACATTCATCTTATTCACCGGTGACCATCATTTGTATTTGCAATCATGAAACTTGATCCTAACATCTAGTACATAATTTAACAAACCCAAAAGTAGCGAGTGATTTCATGCTTTTTGATGTATTGATTTTATCCCTTGATGTATACACAATATCACATTTAAAAAACTTTCACTGTACTTTAATTTTTTACAAGCTGAAATTCCCATGATTTTACAGACACATACATCTGTGAGCATATCCTTTCGTACCTTCCGTACATGATTTTATTCAGCTGATATTTATTAGCCACCGCCCCTGTTCCTCTGTGATTCCCCACCGCCCCGAGACAAGTCACACCATTAACTATGCTGATTAACTTCTACATTGCTGATTAGGCAAAAAGTGGCCATGCTTTCATTTACAAGATTCAGCCTTAGATTGGCAGAGACCCCCACAATCATATAAGCACAGCTGAATGCTTGGCAGGCGCTTAAGGAAGGGTGCATATAGTACCTAGGAGGGGGAAAGCAACCAGACCCACTGCTAATCAAGCAGACAGCAGTGAGGAAGTTATTCATCTTGATCAATGCCACTTGGGAGAATCATCTCCTGGATGTCAAGAAGGTACCTCAAGCCCAAGATTATTATGTTTATGATAACGGAAGGAGAAGGCAGTTGTACTTTTACTGTCAAATTAAGAAGAGTATATGTGGAGGCTGAGAGGTAAGTCCACTACTTGATGACTCCTGATTGGCAAGTCAATACCGGTGTTCTACTTCAGTGAAGTCACCTCCTCGGCATACCCTACGTGATCCCTTTATCAGGAGTGTACTTTACAATGAACTAAAAGAAACCAGAAAGACATGCAATATGCTAGATCCTCCTTGTACAGAGAATGATATGTCCCACACAGTGTGACCACCTCCTTGTGTTTAAAAAGGTGGTCATTCAAAATAAAAACTGGGGGTTTGGCTACAATTACAGGCTAAAATTCAGAAACACCACCTTGATGCAGCAGCACAGTAGTGTGAATCAGTTGCATGGGAAGGAAAGGATAAATTTTACACTTTGCCTAGGCAACTCCTTTTAAGGATGTGGAATGGGCTCCCATTTAATAGGTATCAGGCCGAGTTTAAACTGTATAAACAGCACAGCCCAGTATCACTGTATGTGTTTTAAAGACACAAGGTAATATTAAAGAACATCAAAAGGCACGTACTAGCTTTTGTCCTAGCTGTATTTGGAAATAGTTAATAATGACATATATACCATAGATACTCTAATTTAATCAGGCTTTTCCAACAAGCAGTATCATGTCCTCATGATAAAGTTCAGCTTGGTGAAGTGAATAAAGATAACATAATTTAAATGATTAAATTAATAACAGTTGCCCGGCAGTTTACCTGTGAGATAATCAAGACATTCTAGCAATTTCTTTTCTCTGGAGAAATCCAAAGCGAATGTGTCAAAAGTGTCATTCAGGTTGATCTCTGGAATCAGCACTTGGGAGGACGCTGTTGCCATTGATACTCTAAAATAACAAAAACTAAATTATTAACATATAGGATCAGGTTACCTGTAGGCAATGTGATAGATGTGATACAAGGAAAACAAGAAAAAAAATCCATTGTAAGACATTTATTTTGTAGCTTTTTTTCCTCCTTAGCAAACCACAACAAATGTAAACTTCAATATTTAAAGTTACTACTAATCTTTCATGGCAAATAAAAGAATAAAACATCTGCACTTTGAATTTAAGAGCCAGATGGAGAACTTACCGGTATATTCCAAATTATTTAAACTTGTCAAAAGGAAATGTATTTTTGCTAGAGCATTAGTTCAATGAGGAGAGAGACCACCTCCCTTTAGAAGGCAATACAAAGAAAACTTTAAAAAACCTTTCAGACTGCAGAAGAATTAATAGATGCGCGAGTCCTACGACCCCCCCCCCCTATTTTTTTGGTTGATCAAAGCCAAGAGCAAGTCTTTGGAGAGAAGGTGAAGAAATCTCCTGCTGTCTGTAACAGAGGAGCAAGGTACTTAGGAAAAGTTAAGCTCAAATGAGTAGGCTAAAAGAGATCACAATGGTACAAGGTAAATACCCCTTTCTTAAAAAAGAAAGTATTCACATGGCACATACAAACCAAACATAACAGGATTTAACCATGATTCTTTAATAGTAGGCAGAACCATGAAAATCCTCTTTTTTCCTCAGCCTGCCAGAAAGAGCCAGTCAAGCATGCAATGACTATCTTCTAATATCAATTACTACATGTGGAAACGTGTTTTGGGCTAGTGGCTTCTGTATGTCCAAGACAAGACGAGCACATTTGGTTTTTGTGTGCTAAAAGAGACCAAAAATACCCATATTTAAAACAGAAAGTATTTAAATGGCACAAACAAAGCAAGACTGCCTAGATTTACTCATGATTCTTAGCAGTAGGTGGAACCATGCAAATAACCTGTTTTCCACTTTGGATAAGTGCCATATAGCCTTCTGCAGGAGAAATCTCTGCCTTTGCACCAGGCCACAAATCCTCTCCAAATTCTATAATATATGAATGAAGAGGTCTGCTTTTTTGCCTGAATCATGGTCTCAATGACCCCCGAGGTCCTTTTCTGCCAGGATGCTGTTCTCAACAGCCAGGCCATTAAAGCTAGCACTTAAGAATCTGAGTGCCGCAGGGGCCCCTGTTTGAGCAGATCTGGCAGACTGGGCAGGTGCAAATGATCGCCTTTGGCCATCAGGATGGTTGGGACTCCATTGAGATAAATCTTCTTTAACAGGTGCCCCAGGATTGGTAGTAGAGAAAGGCGTATACTAGCCTGAAAACTGACCAGGGGAACATCAGCACGTCCACCCCGATGGCGAGAGGGTCCCCGGTCCTGGAGAAAAACCTCAGAAATTTCTAACTGAATCGGGAGGCAAAGAGGTCCACCTACAGGGTCCCCGAACAACTGCACAGACCCTGAAAAATCATGTGACTGAGAGACTATTTCCCCTGATCCAGAGTCTTCCTGCTTAGCTTCACTGACCCTGAATGATCAACAAACCCATCACAACTTCCCATCCCAACATTCTTGCATCCGCAGCGATTACGGTCCAAAGGACTGGAGCCAAAGACCTGCCCCCCCAAAGATAATGGGGATCTAGCCACTATGCTAGTGCCTGTCTCCCTGGATTGGACAGGGAGAAGGGGAAATCCCTAAAAGTCGCAATGCCTGATGGAAGGACGAACAATCACATAAAAGTAGTGCTCTTACTCTGGCCTGAAGCAAAGCACTCTTTTCCTCTGGAAGAAATATCCTGGCCTGCTCTGTATCTAAAGTCATACCTAGAAAGAACCTTACTTGTGATGTGTACAAGTGGGATTTGGGATAGTTTATTATCCACCCGAATCTTTCCAGAGTTGCTAGGACTGTCTGGGTATCTTCCCAGGCTTCCAAAAAGGAGAGTGCTCCGATCAAAAGATTGTCTAGATACGGTGTGATACGCACACCCCTGTTTCTCAAAATTGCCATGAGTACTGCTAGGACCTTTTCAAAAATCCGTGGGGCTGTAGAAAGGCAGAAGGGCAGGGCCACAAACTGGAAGTGATGACTGTTTATCGAAAATCTCAGGAATTTGTGATGACCCGAGAAAATTGATATGTGCAAATATGCTTCACTGATGTCCACTGTGGTCATGAAATCTCTCTGCTGCAAGGCTCAATCCGAAACCTTCTCAAGTGAACAAATGAGTTTCGAAGGCCTCTACCTCTTTATCTTATAAGGATCTACCCATGCTCTCTTTGGAGGTATCAGGACAGAAATATCCAGGGCTTGTAATATGAAGGAAAATACCATTTTGTGATTACTCACCTGTAAAATGGGTATTATAAGTATGTCTCACACCCTGCTTCGGAAATATTAATTACACGTGGGTTATAGTCCACAAGAGGGCGCTTTACTGCAGAGATGGCAAAAAAAGATGCCCATCCCGGTCCATAAATACCTGGGACCTCCCACACATTCCCCAGTATATGAAAGCAGTAAGGGGACCAGGAGAAGCCAATAATAAAAATAACAACATGAACAAGGAAAAATTCACCATATAGTGGATCCAAGATACAACACGAAACAGGGACGAAGCAGGGTGAGATGTGAGACATACTTATAATATACTTATAATATTCATTTTACAGGTGAGTAATCACAAAATGGTATTATTCCAAGTATGTCTTACACCCTGCTTCGGAAATATTAATTACACGTGGGACATCCAATAGCAGTGTCCAAAAAGGGTGGGGATGCCAACAGGCAATAGTACACAAATTAAACCACTGCAGCTTGCAGAACTTTGCGGCCAAAAACAGCATCCGCTGAGGCCCGTACATCAACCTTATAAAACTTGGAAAAAGTATGAACAGAAGACCAAGTAGCAGCCTTACAAACTTGTTCAACAGGGGACTGGTGCTGAAACGCCCAGGAAGCCCCAACAACACGAGTAGAATGAGCATTGATCTGGAAAGGGGGATCCCTCCCCTTGGCAGAGTAGGCCCTAATAACGGCCTGACGAATCCATTTACTAATGGTAGACTTTGACAGGCGCCAGACCCTTCTTGGGCCCGGAGGCGTCCGTCCGAATGGTGAAGTAACCACTAGATAGTACTTTACACATCTAACGACATCCAGAGAGTGCAAAGCCCTCTCCTTTGCATTGCTAGGTTTAGGACACAATGAAGGAAGCACAATGTCCTGATTGAGGTGAAATGCAGAGATAACCCTTGGCAGGAAGTCTGGTTTAAAGCGGAAATCCACCTTGTCCTGATGTCTCTCAAAGTAGGGGGCCTGAATAGACAGAGCCGCCAACTCAGAAACACGTCGGACAGAGGTGATAGCCACCAAGAAGACAACTTTTAAGGTGAGAATAGCCAGTGCAGCCTCATGCACAGGCTCAAATGGAGGACCCTAAAGAGCCGACAATACCAAATTCAAATCCCAAACCGGTAACATGGGTTTGCGAGGAGGACGCACATGAGTGACCCCCTGGAAAAAAGTCTTAACCAAAGAATGAAGAGCAAAAGACCTCAGAAAGAAAGCCGCCAAGGCGGAACATGCCCTTTCAGAGCGCTGAGCTGAAAACCTACGTTCAGACCATGCTGAAGGAATTCCAGAATCCGAGGGATGGAAAACACCCGACAGGGGAAGGCCCTAGCCTCACAGCAATCAAAGTAGGACCGCCAGGTCCTGTATTAAAAATTAGAGGAAGATTTCTTCCTAGCCCTGACCAGAGTCTGAACAACTGCCTCAGACAGACCCTTTTCTTATAGAATGGAAGTTTCAGCAGCCACGCCGCCACAGCCAGCATTTGAAAACTGGGGTAACAGAGCCGTCCTTGCGTGAGCAGATCCAGAACCAGAGGTAGAGGATACTGATCGACCGCCAACTGCACGACATCTGCGAACCACACCCGTCTTGGCCACCTGGGGGGCCCCAGAATTGCTGGCAAACCTTCGTGAACCAGTTTGCGAATTACCTTGTCCAGAAGGGGAAACGGAGGGAAGCGGCACAAGAGACCGAACCCCCGCCAAGACAGAGACATGGCATCCACTGCCAGAGCCAGAGGATCCTGGGAAAGAGAAACAAATGCTGATAGCTTGTGATTGTAAGGAGAGGCAAACAGATCCACATCCGGCATCCCCCACCTGCGACAAAGGGATCGGAAGACCTCGTTGCTGAGGCCATTCCCTCCGGCGAGAGGCCCCCCTGCTCAGGGAGTCCACTTCCAGGTTATCCACACCCGGAATGTAAACCACCTAAATGCACGGAACGTTACTCTCGGCCCAATACAGAATCAACGACACCTCTCGGAGGGCACTTGCTCCGAGTCCCTCCCTGATGATTGAAGTAAGCAACCGCAGTCCGGATGTCGGAGCGAAACTGAAACGGCGCCAGCCCCAGCCGAGCCGCCCTTAACATTGATGGGGATGTGTGCCTCCTGAGGGCCCCACAGTCCCTGGAATTGGTGGGCTCTCCAGTAGCACCCCCAAACTGACAGACTGGGATCCGTCGTGACCGTCTCCCAGCGGGGCAGGAGAAATGATCTGCCCCCCAGAAGGTTCTTCGAGTCCAGCCACCACCGTAGGGACCGACAGACCAGAGGAGACAGAACAAGGACTGATCCAAAGACAGGGGACACTTGTCCCAGGCCGATAGGAGATGGAGCTGAAGGAGCCTCATGTGAAATTGAGCAAAAGTCACTGCCTTGAAAAACAGGCCACCATCAGTCCTACCAGTCTCATCCCTTGCCGGATGGGCAGATGAGGGTTCATCAGGACAATACGAATCGGCACTTGAAGAGCGTCCACCCCCAGCTGAAGGTAAGGAAATCCTGGCCTGAATGGTATCCAGCGTCATGCCCGGGACAGAAGTCACCCTTGATGGGGAAAGTGAAGACATGGGGTAATTGATTACCCACCCAAACCTCTCCAGTGTCGCCACGACCGTCCGGGTATCCAGCTCCACCTGATGGAGCGAAGGAGACGTAATGAGAAGGTTGTCCAGATAAGGAAGGATGCGAATGCCCTGGACTCTAAGAAGGGCCATCACACCCGCCAGCACCTTGGAGAATACCCTGGGTGCAGAAGTGAGACCGAAAGGGAGAGCCACGAATTGGTAGTGCTGCTCCCCAACCGCAAACCTGGGGAACCGCTGGTGCCCTGGAAGACCGGCACATGAAGGTAAGCGTCTTTGATGTCTATTGATGTTATAAAGTCCCCCAGGCGCAGGGAGCTGACAGCGGAGCGCAGCGTCTCCATGCGAAACCGGTTTGTTCTGATGAACTGGTTGAAAATCTTCAAGTCCAGAATGGGCCAGATGGGACCATCTTTCCTGGGGACTGTAAAGAGATTGGAATAGTAACACTGACCTCTCTCCCTGGGGGGAACCTGACAAATGACCCCCATGGCCAGACGGCCTTGTACTGCCGTAAACAGGCCCTAATCTGCCCAGGGATCCGAAGGAACCCGTGAAGAGAATCTGGAAGGAGGAGTGAAGAGCAGCAGCCGTCCCCCACCAGAGGGGTAAAGACGCCCCCTCAATGCTGAGTGGGCTAGCAGAGGATTTAGGCTTGGCACCCCAGAAGGATCCGAGTCGGGCACGGCAACAGCTATTGCCCCGGAATCTCCCCTTTGTCCCGCAAAGGGTACCCCCCTGCCTGACCCAGGCCCATGAAGGAGGGAGTGAAGGACCCTGACCCCCGAAAGGGTCGTTGTTGCTTTTGCGTTGGTGTAACTTACCTCTTTAGCCAGAGCTCCACCATCACCAACAGGCGCAACCCAACAGGGGGAAGCCCCTTGAACGCCTTCCTGACAGCCTTGTCAGCTGCCGACCGGCGCCACCCGACCGAGCGACTGGAATTAGACCACCCAGCCGAGGTCAACAATACCTTCGAATAGTGTCAACTAAAGCAGAGAGGACATAGGAGACAATTAGCTCACAAAGCAACAAGGGGGAGCCGGCCGAACATCACCCGGCCCTCCGCCGTGAACAAAAGCAAGAGGGAGCGAAGGGGGCGGGCCTGCCGGGCAGCGCGCCGAGCGCTAGGCCATGCCCCCTCCCCCTCAGAGAACTACAACCAGCTGAGCTCCCCGCCAATGCGGGAGCCGGCTGTGACGTAACCGGCCCGCCGCCGCCATGGAAGGCGCGTGCGCAGGCTGAAGAGAAAACCATGAGGAGAAGAGAGGAGGGGGAGAAGCGCTGGACGGCGCCAGCGCCATAGTTAACAAAAAAAACACACACACAACCATGCAAAAACATACACAATTAAATAAAAATATATATATATATATATATAAAATACATACCGCCCCCACCCCCCAACTAACAGGGAGGTTAGGGGGAAGCCGATGGCTACATTTAGATATGTAGCGAGGGCCTCAACGGACAGGGCATCCCAAGTCAGGATCACCAAAAACCTGACGACCGCCTACCCTTTGGTGGGGGATTTGCGGTGGAGCATGGCTCCTAGTCAAAACACCTTTAATAGGTGTAACCTACCCTCACCCGGTCCCTGCAGCCGTAGCTGGGAGGCTTAAATGACATTTTTAAAGGAAGGTCCGGGTGGAAATAGGACAAAAGTGGGGCCGTGTGTTACCCGGCTTACCTGAAAGGAGAGAGAGAGCCATCATCTTGACTGTCGTCGCCTTCACTGCAGAGACTAAACTGGGGAATGTGTGGGAGGTCCCAGGTATTTATGGACCGGGAGGGGCTTCTTTTTTTTGCCATCTCTGCAGTAAAGCGCCCTCTTGTGGACCATAACCCACGTGTAATTAATATTTCCGAAGCAGGGTGTGAGACATACTTGGAATATAAGCCTATCCATATGCTCCTTAACAAGCTGTAAAGTTCTATCTTCTAAGACACCAGAGTCAGAGTCTTCCTCCTCCCTGCTAGAAACTATTTCCTCTTTGGAGTCTTCCTAGGAATCCAAGGCCACATAAAGATCCTCCCTCCTCAGATTCAGAGGACTCAAAAGAAACCAAATGTTTGCGTCTCTGAGTTGACTTGAGGGTCCTGGGATTAGGAGGATCATCTAGATACCCTGTACAGGGGTGAAAACAATAACTCTTCAGCCTAGCCAGTCTTGGCCAAGCCAGCCAGATAGTTGAGCAGTGGGAGCTAGAAGTGGCTCAGAACGGGCTTAAACCTCCAGAGGGGCTACCAATCCTGAGAAGCCTGAGCCTGATTCACAAGACTGGATGCCCTCAGAAGGGGCAGCTGTCTTTTATGCCTGAGTACTACGGCTGCAGCACAATCCGTACAGATAGGGTTATCTTGTTACAGAGGCTGTTGCGAGCAAAGGGGACATAGGACGCCACTCTCTGTTAGGGAACCAGACCCGGATGCCCTGGGTGCCTCAGTCATGGGGTAATCAGCCAATATAACCCCTGAGACTGAATTATATAGAGGATCTAGATAAGCACTAGCTGTGATTACTCCGAGATGCCAAGGGATGGACCACTAACCTTTTATCAACCTCTCAACAGCCAACAATCTGTATAGAAAAAAAAAAAACAACCTGTGTGTGACAGAATTACAAGTAAAACAGAAACAGAGATAAAAATAAAATAAACTCAGAAACATCTATCCGAGATTAGAGAGAGCAGCTCTGGGCAGTTGCAGGGGGAGGCTGTGTTGAAGTCATCGGCTGAATGCGGTGGCTGCGTGGGTTGCTCAGCAGCAAGGAATTAGAGAGCCCTTCCAGGTCCAAAACACGCTCCCAGGATAGAAAAGGCTGAATTACTACCTGGGTTGCTGACCCAAGAAGCGCATGAACCGAAAGTGAGGTTGTGCCAAGGACACTGTCTGGCATCGGCGCGGGCCACCCCCATAAGTTAGAAGTCACACTAAATTCAAATATCAGCGCCAGCTAATCTGTAAGCTACAGAGACAGGTGCGCTCGGAGGTGCAGCATCCCTGACTACCAACTCACAGCCTGCCAGCAGCTCCTCTGCTCCTAAAAGCAAGGAAGGCAGCCAATAAAAAATACAAAAATACACCGGATAATCCTGCAGGCCACCATAAAAAAAAAACTGTGGTTGGCTACCCTTTAAAAATACAATTCTGTGATTACTCATCTGTAGAATTGGTATTATGAGTATACAGTACGTCCGGCTCCAAATCTAATACTTACACTTGGGATATACTCCTCCAGATGGCGCTGGACTGCAGAGACATCGAAAAATAGGCTCCTCCCGGCCCCTCAAATACCCAGGGAACTCCCACAAATCCCCAGCATTGAAAAGCAGTAAATGAGAAGCCGGCAGAATTAAACAATCCAAACTATCAACTATAACAATGATAACAATCACCATACAGGGGATCCAAGAAAATGCAAACCAAGGGTGGGTTGGAGCAGGACGTACTGTATACTCATAATACCAATTCTACAGGTGAGTAATCACAGAATTGTATTATTCTTAGTATACAGTACGTCCTGCTCCAAATCTAATACTTACACTTGGGACATCCAATAGCAGTGTCCATAAAGTAGGGTGGGATCCCCAAGAAAAATCAGCAGCAGACAGTTTAAACCACTGCCGCCTGCAGAACCTTTCGGCCAAAAGCAGCATCAGCTGAGGCCCTAACATCAACCTTGTAAAACTTTGAAAAGGTATGAACAGAAAATAGCGACCTTGCAAACTTGTTCAACAGAAGCCTGGTGCTGAAAAGCCCAAGAGGCACCAATAGCACGAGTGGAATGAGCAGTAAGGCGGAAGGGAGGATTCTTCCCCTTAGCAGAGTAGGCCTGAATTACATGCCTGACGAATCCACTTGCTGATAGTAGACTTGGCAGGAGCCAAACCCTTCCTAGGACCAGAAGGGACCACAAAAAGAACATCAGTATTCCTGAAAGGTGCAGTAGCCACCAGATAGTACTTCAGACACCTAACCACATCCAAAGAGTGCAAAACCCTCTCCTTAGCATTGCTAGGATTAGGGCACAAAGAAGGAAGAACAATATCCTGATTCAAATGAAAGACAGACACTACCTGAGGCAGAAAGTCAGGTTTGAAACGAAACACCACCTTGTTCCGGTGTCTCTCATAGTAGGGGGGCTGAATGGAAAGCGCCGCCAACACACACACGCCTGATAGAAGTGATAGCCACCAGAAATACAACCTTGAGCGTAAGAATGGCCAAGGCAGCATCCTGCACAGGTTCAAAGGGAGCACCCTGCAAGGCTGACAGAACCAAGTTCAGATCCCAAACAGGCACCATAGGCTTACGTGGGGGCGCACATGAGTGACCCCCTGGAAAAAAGTCCTGATCAGAGGGTGCTGAGCAAAGGACTTCTGGAAGAAAATAGCCAGGGCAGAAACCTGACCCTTCAGAGAACTCAGTTGGAGCCCCATCTCCAACCCATGCTGCAGGAACTCCAGAATCCTGGGAATAGAGAACACACGACAGGGAAGAGACCTAGACTCACACCAGTCAATGTAGGCACGCCAAACCCTGTAATAAATGGAAGAGGAAGACTTCTTCCTAGCTTTAATCAAAGTATCCACAACTGAGGAAGACAGCCCCTTCTCCATCAAGATGGAGGTTTCAGCAGCCAAGCCGTCAAAGCCAGAGTTTGTAAATTGGGATGGCGTAGTGAGCCCTGAGTGAGCAGATCTGGCACCAAGGGCAGAGCGTACTGATCTACTGCCAGCTGTACCACGTCTGCGAACCACACTCTTCTTGGCCACCTGGGGGTCACCAGAATTGCTGGCACCCCTTCCAGATCAATCTTGCGCAGAACCCTGCCCAGCAGGGGGATTGTAGGGAAGACATACAGGAACTGAAAGTCCTGCAATGACATTGCTAGCGCATCCGAGGTCAAGGCCAGAGGATCCCGGGACAGAGAGACAAAAGCTGGGAGCTTGTGATTGTGGCGGGACGCAAACAGATCCACATCTGGTTGGCCCCAACGGAGACACAGAGATTGAAACACCCTGCTGCATAGGGACCATTCTCCCTGGCGAGAGGTCCCCCTGCTCAGAGAGTCCGCAGGCGATTTTCCACCCCCGGGATGTACACAGCTGATATGCAGGGGACATTGGCCTCCGCCCAAGTCAGGATCAGAGACGCTTCCTGGAGGGCTCCCTTGCTCCAGGTCCCTCCCTGATGATTGATGTAGGCAACTGCCATCTGGTTGTCCGAGCGCACCTGAACAGGCAGGCCCCGAAGGGGAGTAGTCAAGTGAGCCAGAACTAGCCTGATCGCCTGCAGTTCCAAGACATTGATAGGTGTGTGGGCCTCCTGAGGGCCCCACCTCCCCTGGAACCGCAGGGACTTCCAGAAACCCCCCCAACCTGATAGACTGGCATCCGTGGTGATCGTCTCCCAGGAAGGAGCAAGAAAGGATCTGCCCCCCAACAGGTTCCTTGAGTCCATCCACCACGAGAGGGACCTCCTGACCCGGGGGGGAGAGCACACAGACCCTGTCCAGGGACGCTGGGTCCTTGTCCCATACTGACAATAGGTGAAGTTGCAGGGGCCTCAAGTGGAACTGAGCATAAGAGACCGCTTTGAAGCATGCCACCATCAGGCCCACCAGCTGCATCCCCTGCCTGATGGAGGAATGGGGACAAGCTAGGAGGGACTGAGCCTGTGCAATCAGACTGTCCACCTTCTGTTGAGGAAGGAAGATCCTTGCCTGAACTGTATCCAGATTTATTCCTAGGAATGGAGTTACCAAGGAAGGGGAAAGTGAGGACTTGGGGTGGTTGATCACCCATCCAAATGACTCCAGAGTGGACACCACCAGCTGAGTATCCAACTCTGCCTGATGTAGAGAATGGGAAGTGATGAGAATGTCGTCCAGATAGGGAAGCACGCGGACGCCCTGACATCGGAGCAGAGACATCACGCCAGCCAGCACCTTGGTGAACATCCTGGGAGCTGAAGTGAGGCCGAAGGGCAAGGCCACAAACTGGTAGTGTTGATCCATCAGAGCGAATCTGAGGAACCTTTGATGGCCTGGGAACACAGGAATATGAAGGTAAGCATCTTTGATGTCCACAGAAGTCATGAAATCCCCTTGGCGCAGGGAACTGATGGCAGAGCGCAGAGTTTCCATGCAAAAGCGCCTGCCCCTGACAAACTTGTTGAGGATCTTCAAGTCCAGGATGGGCCTGACTGAACCATCTTTTTTGGGTACTGTGAATAGGTTGGAATAAAAGCCCTTGCCTTTTTCTCTTAAGGGGACCTGGCAGATGACCCCCAGCTCCAGGAGGCCTTGTACTGCTTGCACTAGCTCCTGAGCTGACACAGGGTCCTGAGGAATCCGGGATCTGATGAATCTTGGAGGGGGATCGGTGGCAAACCCCAACTTGTAACCGGAGGACACTACCTCCTGAATCCACCGGTCTGAGACATGAAGCTTCCAGACATGAGCAAAGTGCTGCAGCCGTCCCCCCACCCGGATGGGTGAGGGCGCCCCATCATGCCTGAGGGGGCTTGGGAGAGGATTTTGCTTTGGGACGCCAGGAGGAGCCAGGACGTCCACGTCCTCTGCCTCTACCCCAGAAATCTCCCCGGGGCCCCAGGAAAGGAAAGGAAACCCCCCTTCCCTGTCTTGCACCACGGTTAGGGGAGAAGAAGGAACCCTGACCCCGAAAGGACAGAGATTGCCGCCTGCGCTGGGGTAACCTGCCTCCCTTAGCAAAAAGGTCCAGGCGGTCCCCAAACAGACGCAGTCCTTTAAAGGGAAACCCAGTGAGGGCCTTCCTGGCAGCGTTGTCAGCAGCCCACTGGCGCAGCCAAACCGAGCAGCGTATAGCTACCACAAGGGCAGAAGTTCTGGCACACATTCTGATGGTGTCATCCAATGCTGAGAGGACAAAATTTACAAAAACATCACAACTGGAGAGTGCATTAAACACCTCACAAGGCAAATCATCAGGGGCACTATCAAGCATATTTCTGATAAGGGTTCTAGTAGCCACAGCAGTAATGGCAGAGGCACAGACTAGGCGCAGCGCCGTCCCTGCACATGCAAAGGCGTGGGATGCCAGCCGGTCCTCAGCATCCCGCAGGGTAGTAGAGTCAGGGGAATGCATGACAAAGGAGTTAGATAGCCCTAGGATCGTGGCATCCACCTCGGGGGGGGATGACCAACATTTAACCACCTCAGCCAGAAAGGGATACTGCCTATCCCAACTTTTTGGAACCCCAGGAAGTTTACTGGGGCGCTCCCATTCCTTGAGCACAAGGTTATGGAAATGTGCCTGCTCGGGAAATTCCAAACGTGATTTTGCTGTATGGAAAAGCTCCCCTCTTAGCCTGGGAGCCGCAACAGGGCGAGAGATGGACAGAACCTCAAAAATCTGGGTCAATCATCTGTCAGTGTCATCCGGGGCCCAGGGGTCAGAGCCAGAATCGTCATGACCCCTTGGTCTCTCATCAGATGAGCCTGAATCAGAAAAGAGCTCCCCTTCATCAGACGGGGTATAGCCACAAAGATTCCAAAACTCCTCAGTTCCCATTGGGAAAACAGTGACATTAGGCGTCAAGTGCCGCTTCTTAGCAGGGGCCTTACGCGCTAAGGACTTAGCAATCAACTGCTCAACAGTAGCCAGAATAGAAGACACATCAGGCTGAGAATCCCCACTAGTATGCAACTCAGCAGAAGTGAGGTTTAAGCTTGGGAGAGTAGGTGAAGTGAAACGAGGTGCAGCCACTGGCAGGCCAGATTGCAATGCAAGCACCTGCTCAGCACAGGGTACACAGACCCGCGCCTTGTCAGCGTCAGCATGAGGCTGCCCACACGCTACACACAGCCGGTCTTGTCCCGAAGGGACCCCGGTCACATTATCCTGGGATGCCTCCATATGGTGATTATAGCGGCGATATACACCGAATAACGCTATATAGCAACCCCGGATGCCCCAATAACCCGCTAGGGAAGTCGGCGTATTATTTTTACAAAGCCTACAAGTTATATACTAATACAGGGCCGGGAGAAGCCAAAAGGGTTTGCCCCGCCTGAAAGACATAAGCAGACAAGACCTGTAAGCACACAGTATCAAAAGTGAAAGATATAAAGCCGCCCGCAAGGACACTTACGGACCGCGGTAGGTAGGGGTCCGTCGCGCATGGGCCAACCAAGCAGGATAAAGATGGCATCGGTATACCTTGAGGGGCGGGCCGGTATCAGCGATGACGTGGAGCGCGCCATAGACGGGCCCCGCCCCCTCGAAGAGCTTGAAGCCAAGAACGTGCAAGCAGCCAATGATGGTGCACCAGTGCCTGAGGTAATGCCGCCGCCAAGCGCGGAACCAAGCCAAGACTAAACAGAATGGAAAAAAAGTGTAAAACACAGAATGCATAGCATACATATTTACACCCCCCCCCTCTTTTCCCCCGAAGGCTACAAGGAGGATGAGGGAGGACAGCGGCCACTTAAACAGGGCCCACCGATGGGCAGGGGCAAGGGGGCACTAGTGCAGGGGGCATCCCATAGAGGCTCACCATAAGCCTGAACCGCCTACCCTTTGGTGGGGGATTGCGGTGGAGCAGCGCTCCTAAGCACCTAACAACGGTGCTGCCTACCTTCACCGGACCAGCGCAGCCAAGGCTGGGAGGCATATTACTAGTGGAACTGGTGAGAATAGTCCTACAGGGCCGCGTGCTAATAGCCCCGCTCACCTGCGAGTAGAGAGCCATTTCTCGTCCTTCGCAGCCAGACTGCAGAGACATTCTGGGGATTTGTGGGAGGTCCCTGGGTATTTGAGGGGCCGGGAGGAGCCTATTTTTCGATGTCTCTGCAGTCCAGCGCCATCTGGCGGAGTATATCCCAAGTGTAAGTATTAGATTTGGAGCAGGACGTACTGTATACTAAGAATAAACAAACCTCCAACCCCTGGGTTGGAGGTTCATGGAAACCAGCAGACTTCCCGCTGCGCCCTATGGACCCAGGTGCCCACCCTCATCTTAAATGAAAGCCTGTGCATGTGCCATAAGATCGGGGGAAAGGTGAGTTTCAAGGGTGATCGGGAAGATTTCACACAACAAGGCATCCTGAACTGGGATACCCCAGGGACAAGAACCTATTACTTGGACAGTAAAAACCCTGGTAATAGGTCAATTTTAAATGTTTATCGTTTAGACTGTACGCTTGCAAGGGCAGGGCTCCCTCTCCTATTGTATCTTGTATTCAGAATATTCATTGTAAACTTTGTAAAACTGCATATGTAATTGTCTATGCACTGTATGCTTCTACCCTGTCTAATGACGACTTTGTACAGTGCTACGAAATATGATGGTGCTTAAATAATAAATAATAATATGAATAATAAAATGCTTGTAGAAAATAGGGTCTCCCAGATGGATTTGGGGGGGGGGGGGGGGGTACTACTAAAAGTCAGCTGGTACTAAGCCTTGTCTCTACAGGGAGCATCATTATTAAACTGGTTGCACAAATGAAAAATGATCTATGTTGGATTTCAGTACAAATACACTATATATGAAAACACACATCAGGGTCAATTTGAAATCTGCATTTTGTTTGTATAGTTGAAAAAATCCAATCCAAGTCTTGTGTTATTTTAGAATTTCTGGGAAAACCTTCTAGATAAATTACATGCACATGCAGTTTTTCGCTCTTCAAAATATCCTGGCCAAAAACAAGTAACTGTCTAAGACTAATCAGTTTCTGATTAGCAGAAGCAGAAGTGGTTTTAAAATGAATAATCATTCAAAAAGTGCATACATAAATTGTTCCTATTGTATATAGCTTTTCTGGAATTCTGGAATTTACTTGAGATCTTTTATTAATCATTATTCTGAATGCAACCATTCAGCAGTTCAGGATGCCTCGGGGGGGGGGGGGGCGGGGGTGTAAGCCTGGCGTTTCATAGGCTACAGGGACGGTTTTGATCCACTTTAAGGTCTATGGAGTGAAACAACCATGCTCTTATTAAACCAGACCAACACCTGTTTTTACCTTAACGGGTGTTGGTCCTGCTGTGTGGTGATTGTAAGAAGTGAGGGGGGGGCATCCAGAATGCTAGAGCCCCCCTCACAGCAAACCGCATAAAAAGCTTGTTTTACTCACCTTCATAACGAGCCAACGGTAAGAACGGAGTCCCGCGATTGGCCGGCGGGCAGCTGCTGGCTCGTTATGAAGGTGAGTAAAACAAGCTTTTTATGCGGTTTGCTGCGAGGGGGGCTCTAGCATTCTGGATGCCCCCCTCACTTCTTACAAAAAGGTAAAAACGGGTGTTGGTCCGGTTTAAGTAGTTAAAAAATGGTTTGCTGGAAAACCTCAGCTGGGGGCGGCGGCACATGCCCAGGGGGCACCAAAGGGGGGGCCTGAGCACAGGTGGGGGCGCAATTTCAAATCTTTGCCATGGGTGCCAAAAAGCCTAGCTACTCCTCTGAATCCCAGGCCATAAAATTGTTTCACAACATAAAATTACAGCTCTACAACATTATGATAATGATGGTACCTTTCTGTGATGCTCTTTGCGGATTGGAGGAAACGGGCATGGTCAGCTTCCTTTAGAGACAGCTCTGCCTGGGATATTAGAGATGTGGATCGCTCTATACACTGCTTGCAGTTGGCAATCTGTTGGGCCAACTTTCTAAGCCGAACCACCTACAAGAAAGAGAAGGAAATAGTAACATGCTAGAACTAGAGTGCAGGAGAGAAAGTTATACGAAAACATCTAATTTCATATAATAATTTTCTGGATTTTAAAAAATATTTAAAATTCTCAAACCCATTATGTTGTGAAGGTTAAAAATGTCTAGAACCAACTGGCACATATAATCGACAGACTGACAACATGTAGCTGCCAATGCAAAGACAGAATTTAAAACGAATCTATAGGGAAGATAGCTGTGGGGCCTTCAAGGCATGCAGCAGGTAGTCCCCTATTGGAGTCAATAGGCTGATTTGACTTTTAACAGAAAACATTGTTATAGTTCCAAATTTAATGGGTCTAAGCCTCATTTGCAAGAGGTAAAAGTAATAATATTAACAATGCAAATACAGAATTTTAAGGAAAAGTCCACTTTCGCTGGCATTTTTGAAAGCTTTTTTTTTGTGTCAAAATGATGTCCCCAATGTTATGAACTAGTATTTTTTTTAATCTTATATTAGCAAATGTGTGTTTTATGGAAGCACGTTTCACTACCTGCAATCTCTGCACTTAGCAACTGTACACTAAGTCCTACAAGAAGGGGAAGTGAGTCCTGTACACAAGTTAAACAATGTGCAACAAGCCCAATTTTCTCAAATGGCTGGTGGGCCAGTGATAATCATACCATGATGATGCTTCTCTGATTGCTAATGCTCCCTCCACATACTGCAGGGGCAGAACAGAGAATATATAAAGGTGAGAAGTGTTGGGTGGTGGGGTTGGCATTAAAAAAACTGCCGGGAAGGGTTCTAGTCCACAGGGCACTAATCTAACTTAATCCACCCACTAAAGTCATCAGTTTTATTCTATGCTGAAAATAAAAATGTGTGTAAAGTCTATATGCAATTAGTACGGCTTCTGAATACCAGAAGCCATTGTAATTGGTCCTATAATAGTCTGACAGCGTAAAGCGAGCTCTAATGAGCGACATAGTTTGCTTTTCTTGGCCCATGTGTGGCGAGGGTAAGTATCATTTTGGCAGCAATGAATATTCATATATCAGTGCGATTATTATTAATAAAGTATTAACTCAGATTCCTGTGACAGAAAGAATAAGTAGATGACAGCCTTACAAGCCTTTCACAAAGCAGGGGCCCAAAGGGACATTTTTTCAGCTACATAGCAACAACTATAATTTCATTGTTAAGTGGAAAATGCTTGTCTACAGTCTACCAAACTTGCCAAAAACATAGGAGCCAAAACAAGCACAGCTGGCCTATTACCCTCCACATGCGCGTCATTTCCTTAGTCATGAGATAACCAAAAGTTTGATAAGTAAAATTGCTGGAAGCAAATTTGAGAGTGCTTTCATTAGTTAAGCCATCTGTTGCTCTGACTTATTAAGATCCAGGTTAATATACTTTTGCTGTTCTATCTGTGCTTTTTTTTTTTTTGAAAGTTTTTTATACAGATTAATGTGGGTGGGCCCCAGGTCATGGGTTGTCGCCAAGTGCTGGGCTGTATTTCACATTAGGAACTCTTGGGTAAACTGTCAACCACTGTTCCTTTTTTGAAGGGATTGATTATTTTAACTTTGGTAATGCAACCTAGACTCAAAGTTGTGGTTTGTTGCAACCAACGTATCAATTGCAAACCTGAACCCTTGAAGCAATTTGCCATTTCAATAGAAATATAGAAGCCTAGGCTACTTATCCCTTTCAGTTTTTGCCTCAGTACCCAGCTTTGATTTTCTTTTCTGCAGCGCCTATCAAGAGGCTAGGAAATAATAGGCACACTTAGGCATGAAGGAGTGCCCTAGGGTGGCATGAACCCTAAACACAGCTTTGGGTATGTACTCGTCAAAAAATAAATACTCACCATTTTGGAATACTGTTTACGTGCTTCTATAAGCTTGCATGGGTTCCACAGAGACATTTTGGAGAAGAGTGTTGTATGTGTGGAAAATTCAGATGTGCAAAGACTGAATCAAATTATAGAAGCAGATCTAAATTTACTTCTTGATTGTTCACTGGCCTGAGGACATGTGCCTCAGGTCCTTGTGACACCTAAAGCCATTAGGCACAACAAAGCCACAACCCCCAAAAATGTATATAAAAAGCGACTCCATCTAGAATAGGGATGTACAACCTGCAGCCCAGGGGCTACATGTTGCCTGTATCTCTCCCAGTACCCCTAATTTTATACGTTAGGCAGCTGAAAAGCTAAGTTTGTCTTGCCTGTGGTGCATGCAACTGACCATTGGCAGTGCAGTGCTTTTTCCTAAAGTAGAAAGTGAGGCATCAATGAACTGCTCTGTAGAGGTGGGAGGCACGCATGTTGCTATTAGGTTGCAAGGGATATTGTATTTGGAATGTTGTATATGTATTGTATTTGGAACTGCAAACACAGCATCTAAACAAGGGGTGCACAACCTTTTTTGGTCGATTGGCCACATTGTTGTATTGTTCCACTTCAAGGGGCCGTAAAAAAAAAAAATGTAAGCTGCAAATGCCTTTATGTATATGCAAAGGTGAGCAGAGGTAGGGTTACCACAGGTGAGGAGTGTGCAAAGGTAAGGCAGGAGGAGGGAATTTCAGCAGAGGTTAGGTTGGAAGAGGTAAAGAGCAGAGGCAGAGGTAAAATTAACACAGGCAAGGGGAAATAGGTGGGCAAAGGTAAAGTGGGCAGAGGTGAGCTGGGATTTCCAGACACAGCCAGCACAAACAATGCTCCAGTAGCACATGGGTGTCACCCACCTCTACAGAGAAGTTTGCTTCAGAAATTAGAGACACAGTGCTTTCTAGTGGCGACCCGCTTGTGCAGCAAGGAAAGCTTTGCTTGCTAACTCCTTAGGTCTGCTGGGGGCTGCAAATAAGGGCAGTGCGAGCTGCAGGTTGTGCATCCATGATCTAAACAATGAGTGCAGGGAAAGGCTGTATGAAACATAGAAACATAGAAGGTTGACGGCAGAAGGAGACCATACGGTCCATCTAGTCTGCCCTTATGTGTATACTGTATGTACTTTTTATCTTAGGATAGATGTGTGCTTATCCCAGGCATGTTTAAATTCAGTGACTGTTGATGTTTCAACTACCTCTGCTGGAAGTTTGTTCCAAGCATCTACTACTCTTTCTGTAAAATAATATTTTCTAACATTGCTCCTGATCTTCCCCCTGAACCTTATTCAATCCTTTCACATATTTAAAGGTCTCAATCATGTCCCCCCTCTCCCTTCTTTCCTCCAGACTGTACAAATTAAGTTCTTTAAGTCTCTCCTGATAAGTTTTAAGTTTAAGTCCTTCCACCATTTTCGTTGCCCGCCTTTGGACCCGTTCTATTTGAATAATGTATTTTTGCAGGTAAGGTCTCCAGAACTGCACACAATATTCTAGCTGTGGCCTTACCAGGGCTCTATACAGCGGCATCACAACCTCCCTCTTCCTACTGGTGATGCCTCGAGCTATGCAGCCGAGCATCCTGCTTGCTTTTCCCACTGCCTGGCTACATTGTCCACTCATCTTGCAGCTATCAGTAATCAGTACCCCTAAATCTCTCTCCTCCGAGGTCCTGGCTAACACAGTACTGCCCATACGGTACTCAGAGCAGGGATTCCTTCTACCCAAGTGCATGATTTTACATTTAGAGACATTAAACTCTAGTTTCCACAGTTTTGACCATCTATCCAGTAAAGCTAAATCATTTTCCATGTTGCAGACACCTCCAGGAATATCCACCCTATTACTAACCTTTGTATCATCAGCAAACAGACAAACTTTTCCTACCAAGCCTTCTCCTATGTCACTTACAAATATATTAAAAAGAATGGGGCCCAGGACATAGCCCTGCGGCACACCACTTGTAACTCGCCTTTGTTCAGATTGCACGCCATTTACAACAACGCTCTGATACCGATCCCTCAGCCAACTGGAAATCCACTGAACTATCCAGGGATTGAGTCCTACCTTCAATAACTTATCTATGAGCTCCTTATGTGGTACAGTGTCAAAGGCTTTGCTAAAATCCAGATAGGCGATATCCACAGCACCACCTTCATCTAACACTTTAGTGACATTGTCAAAGAAATCAATAAGATTGGTCTGACATGATCTGCCCTCAGTAAAGCCGTGCTGTTTTGGGTCCAATAGGTCATTAATTTTTAGATGGGAAATTATCTGTTTTTTTTAAGAGTGTTTCCATTAATTTGACCACTATAGATGTTAAACTAACAGGCCTGTAATTACTGGCTTCTTCTCTACTCCCCTTTTTATGGATTGGTACGACATTGGCCATTCTCCAATCATCTGGAACCTCACCAGCTGAAAGGGAATGGTTAAGTAAATCAGTTAGAGGGGCTGCAATCACAAACCTAAGTTCCCTTAGAACTCTGGGGTGGATTCCATCTGGACCCATTGCCTTACTTACCTTTAGATGTGCCAGCTCGGCTAAGACATCAGCCTCCAGAAACTCCGGAGCTGTGCCCTCCCAGCTGGATGTTGTGCTATGACCATGCCTGCTACTATCTGAAAATACCGAACAAAAGTAGCTATTCAGATGGTCAGCCACAGCCTTATCTCCGTCAATATATTTATTTTCCCTATTTCTAATTTTTTAGAAATAGTGTCAACAAGCCATAGCACAACTGCAGGAAAAAAGGGCATGAAACCAAAATCACATTTGTATCTACCCTCACTTTCAGTTTGGGCACTTTATGGGTTCAACCCTGCTTACAACTTCTATGCATATACAGTATATGTAATCATATACAATACTTTAAAGTGAAACAAAACCTGGGAATTTGACTTTACGGGTTTTGTACCGTGCCCCCGGGCATCCCTGTGTAACACACCCCAGAATGAAGACTACAACTCCTCTTTCCTTGCTTTAACAGTGCATGCGTGGGCTCCCGTCCAATCAGTGCCCTTTTCTGAGCCCAAAGGGCTCGGATTGAAATTAACGGGGAGCGCATGCTGCTGCAACCCCCATTCCCTCCTGACCTTGTACGAACTCCCGCGTCTTCATGCCGCTAGGGATGCAGAAGCCTGAGCTCTTCATAGTAAATCATTAAAGTAGTTTGTCATAAGGCTCCGATCATCGGTGGTCGATGGTTGAGAGCCTGTGCATGTGCTGTTGGAGCGGGGAAAGTTGAGTTCTTATGGGCACCCTGGTGGATTTCACAAAGTGAGACATCCCGATTCGGGGAAAAGCCAGCAGCAGGCTCTAGAACCTTCCAGGCCAGCCATTGCTAGGTTTCAAGTATCATTTGCCATCTGGAGATAAAGTGAATTTATTTTCTAACAGACAGTTCTCTGCCTCAGACCATCCCCGGAATAGCTGACAAATGATACTTTCCTGAAGTAAACTGCATTTTTGCTGCTTCCATTATATTGTGGCCCTTTGAGGTAGGACAAGAAGACAATGCGGCTCTTAGACCCAATAAGGTCTGATCTAGTATAAAGTAAAGGTTTCCCTTTGCTTTTACAAAGTCCTACACTCAATCATATTACCGTATATACTCGACTATAAGCAGAGTTTTTCAGCCCACTTTTGGGGCTGAAAAAAGCCGCCTCGGCTTATACTCGAGTCAGTGAAATGGAGGAGAAAAGGTAGGAGGAGCTAAGGTGCGCGCGCGCGCGGCCGCGCACCCACGCCTGCCCCCCCGCACAGCCCCGGTCGCCGTCGGCAGTGAAGATGCTGGAGCAGTGCGGGGCATGTGGTCCTCTTGTGTCCCCCTCATCAGGTAGGTGTGTGTGTGCTGGTGTCTTCTGAATTAATAGTTCCCGATGCCTGCGGGCGCAGAGAGACTTCCTGGCGTGCGGGGGGGGGGGGGGGTGAAAAAACTTACAGCTGGCGTGCAGGAGTGAAGGCAGCCGACATCGCTGCTGTCAATCTGCGAGCAGGGGGCTGGGCAGTCGTCCACTAAGAGCAAGTCTGCTCTTAGCATTACCCGGGTGGTGAGCAGCGTTCCCTGGAAGCTGCTTGGCTGCGCTTTTTGTCCCCAACCTTCACTCAGCAAAGAGGTTGGAACGCCCAGGGACGCAACGAATGGGAGACAGGAAAGGGGAGAAGGATGCACACCAATGCTGGCTGTGTGCTCCTCTGCCCCTACAGGCGAGGGCGGGATTTTTATGTTAAAATGGCAGCAGGTAAAGCTTCTTTAGTGATAGCGCTGCCACAGCTCTGTGTACTGTTATTGCATACCTCCCAAGTTTTCCTGATTTGGAGGGACTGTCCCTCTTTTGAGTCCATGTTCCCTGTTAACTGGTAGCTGCTGCATTTCCCACCCTAGGCTTATACTCGAGTCAATAACTTTTCCAGTTTTTTGTGGTAAAATTAGGTGCCTCGGCTTATATTCGACCTATACTCGAGTAGATACGGTATTCTGATTTGTGCCTCATGTATTTGGACGTGGCAACATTTTAATGGACTGCAATAAAAAGTGAAATTTTATGGGCATTCCTGCTGGCATCCTTTTGAAAGATAATACTGAAAACTGAAAAATGACAACAAATGTTAAATGCTGGTAGTGGTGTTCAATACGAGTGATAAAAATGGTGGATGTATATGATTTGTGGGTGGTTTAAGAAATGATGGCAGATGTAGCTTATACCTAATCCCTAGAACTAGCCCTTACAACAGAACTGGCCTTGCCCTTCAGCCGACTTCATTCTGTTGCTGTGTCACAGGCGGAAAACAAATATTATTACAATGAGACCGAGCAAGGAGAAGTAGAAACACTTTCCTCCAGCGTGTAAACCCCTTACGCATTGCTTACTTTATGAAATGGGGAAAGAAAGAGAAATCAATCACCAGGACTTAACCGATTAAACCTGTCACTCGTATAAATATACTGCATTTATTCATTCCCACCATGGCTCTTGGTCCTACAAACGTAAGCACTGCCAAGCCTGACATAGCTTCTATGTGAATAAATGATCCAGCTGGCCGACTGAAGCAAACCCAACAGTGCCTCATAAGTCAAATATTTCATAGGTTTGCAAGTTTAACCCCAGAGGACCTCACTCTGAAAAACCACAATCAGTGTCCTAGGTCAGCTGCTGATGAAGCCGTGAACAGCTCATAGCGCAGTATTTCTGAACTAACAAACCAAATAAACATGGGCTATAAATGGCCGGCACAGTCACAGAGAAATGTGTTGGGAAAACTTTTTTTGAAGCTGTGATTAGTCTATTGCATTTCCTTACTGTGGCTATAAATGTAAAATATATAGCTCCTTTATAGGCCTTAGTGTGTAGAAATAACAATGGAGGTTGCCCTCCAGCTTCCCAATGCAAGGCCAAGACAGTTCTTGACACAAATGGCTAACAATGTTGAGGCCAGCACATAAAAATACCTGTGCGGTTAAACAATATGTGTGGACACCTTGCTGACGAGACCAACAACTTAAAAGGATGACTATCACGTATTTCAAATGTGAACACTGATTGAAATGATACTTGTCATACAATTAGTTCTTGGAATACTAAGCAAATGTAGGTTCATGACAAATGGTGGCGTTGTAGAGCTCTAGTTGTTTTAAAAGTGCCTGAATGATGGAAGCCATCACCCGGGATGATACCATGTCCTGTGCAGGGGGAAAACTTTCCCCACTGCTACCTTGTGAGGTGAGCGCAGGAGCAGGAAGTGGGTGGGCGGAGTTAGAGGTGGGCCTGTAGGTATGTAGAGCCAAGATGCCACCACCAGTTATGTGTACTGTGCGTCCGGCTATGTGTATTGCATACTTAACTATGAGTATTGCACACCCTGATATGTGCATCGCACGCCCGATATGTGTAATGCACGCCCCAATATGGGTATTACACGTCCCGTTATGTGTATTGCATGCCCTGCTATGTGTATTGCACACAGGCAGCTATGTGTATTGTACGTCCTAATAAGTGTATTACACTCCCCACTGTGTATTGAGTGGCCAGCTATGCGTATAGCACTGATGGTTATAAGAAAGAGAGAAAAGCGAGACAGCCCTGTATGCCCATAGGTGAGCAGCAGACAACAGAGAATATTGTGGGACTTGATCTCAGCCCCGGTGAGTTTTTTTCAAATCAGAGTAGGACACTGCAGAGACAAAAGAGAGTATGACTTTTTTTCCTGCCTGGTTAGAACCCAACATGTTTTTCAAAATAATTAATCAACTATTTTGATTTCATATTTCTGTTCTCCGAGTGATTTTTGGTTCTTCCGCATCATGCGCAGATAAAACGCTTAGCATCAAGTGTGCCAGGAAAATAGTTTAAATATGTGGGTAACTAGGTTTACGCAAAGTATAAAGCTGCCATAAAATAAGTAGCCTGGGGCACATAAATAGAATCTGGCACTGCTTTATGGACATGTTGGCACAGGTAGCTTCACAAAAGCCAGGTTTTTATTTTCACTACATGTTTAATAGTTAATATATAAATAGTAAAAATTACATCACTATATGTGAGGAATTATAAAGCAGACAGTTGGGCTTTGTGCTTAGTCGGTATATCTTGCAAGAGCAGTGCAGGGTTAACTGCAGTAGTTATACATCCTGGGAAGAGTTAAACTGGACCTTCACCCTGAATAAGAGCCAATCTTGTATGTTTCCCCCACCCTGTACATACAGATTGCTCACATGAAAAATCATGCTACCTGCACCTAGTGTGTATTCTGAGCCTTTAAACATCCAAGATGACGGCTCATGGAGCATCAGGCAGCCTGTAGACAGGAAGTGTATTCTCACTATGCTGCTCTGCATTCTGGGATTGCTGTCCTTTTCCTGACCCCAGCTCTGCTCTGCCTGTGCAAAGCACAACTATAACCCACCCTCCTGTACTTTATTCCACTCTCCTCTCCTCAGTGTGTGTGATGCTTCTGAGGCAAGATGGCAGCGCCCATATCCTAGTCCTGAACAGAGTTGCAGCCCAGTGGGGGAAAGAATAAAAAGAGGCTAAAAATGCAAAATAAATATAATTTTAGATGCTGGGGAATAGTTTTTAAGGGTTTGGGCTTTTCATTAAATTATTCTGAAGGTCCGGTTCAATGCTTACTTTGAGTTGCTTGATGCTCTGTGAAGCCCTGAGCAAGGCCCTGTGTGAGCTGTGAAAGGGATTCCTAACCTGGATTCTGTCAAAAAGCTGGTGTGCTTTATAACAATGACAGATATACTCACTGGTACACTTCACTAGTTCTTGTCTGGCCATAAAACAACAAAGCTATACTTCCCCCGAGTCCATTCCTGCAAATGTACTAGTCCTGGAGAACGGGTCCTGTGTTGTATTTCCATGCCCCTGCTGCCTCATACAATGTTAGTGCCCCTCCCTTTTGTTACAGCGAATAGAACGAAAAGCTTCAGTCACTATGTGGTAGGGGTGGAGTCTTAGGGGGTTTGCTGGCAAACTGTGGATAAGCTTCCAAAAATTCAGTGGTGCATCCCATGGGATCTGATTTTGAAGATGATCTAGAATCTGCTGCATGGGCAAAAAGGGTGAGTATAGCCCTTTTTTTATTTTGCCTAGACTAAGTGGGTATAGCCCTAATTAGATATAAACTCTTATTCTCCCCATTGTGGTTACTCATTTTTCTCACACTGCTCATTGTTCTTCA
Source organism: Gastrophryne carolinensis (assembly GCA_027917425.1). Classification (NCBI taxonomy): domain Eukaryota; kingdom Metazoa; phylum Chordata; class Amphibia; order Anura; family Microhylidae; genus Gastrophryne; species Gastrophryne carolinensis. Next base: position 364,867,579 of record CM051236.1, read on the forward strand.
TTAAATAGTCTCCTGCTGTTAGCCAGGGGTCATACATGCAATCAGACCAAACTTCACCAAGCCTCAATGCCTTCCAATCCAATGGAACTAGTGCATGCTGCATAGCTATCATGTGACACAGATCATCTGCAGTCTTCTACACCCTACCAAGAAAAGGGTGTTCAATAATTGATTTGAAGTGAAAAAAACTAGGAATGGAGTATTGCATATCTTACAACAAATATTGTTTAATATTATTTCCTATGTAATAGTAATAGCATATTTATATGACTAAACTCTTCACTCGAATGGGTGGGCTGACGCACAGAGCTGTCCTGACTCAAATGAATGGGAAGGTGGCAGGGTGGTATGTTAATCAGTAACTAGACTACACTAGGCAACCTCGAAAGGTATTTCCATTGTGTCGGGCTACACATAGCAATGTTCTAATTTTTTTCTCCTTTTTGAAAATGAAATGTCCTCTGTGTATGACAGGGCTGAATGATGCAAGCACATGGTGTGCATTGCATTGGAATGATCTGGGCTTGACTGACAGTGATCCCTGAGAGCGGGTGTCAACTTAACACAAGCCCCAGGATTCAATTTATGGTCAGGATGGGGGCGCCATTAAGTTCTTTAACTGTAGAGGCATCTAGATAGTTATATCATAGAAACATAGAAGGTTGACGGCAGAAGGAGACCATACGGTCCATCTAGTCTGCCCTTATGTGTATACTGTATGTACTCTTTATGGATAGGATAGATATGTGCTTATCCCAGGCATGTTTATGTGTATACTGTATGTACTCTTTATGGATAGGATAGATATGTGCTTATCCCAGGCATGTTTAAATTCAGTGACTGTTGATTTTTCAACTATCTCTGCTGGGAGTTTGTTCCAAGCATCTACTACTCTTTCTGTAAAATAATATTTTCTAACATTGCTCCTGATCTTCCCCCCGACTAGCTTCAGGTTGTGCCCCCTTGTTCTATCATTAAGTTTCTTCTTAAAAGCACTTCCCTCCTAAACCTTATTCAATCCCTTCACATATTTAAAGGTCTCAATCATGTCCCCCCTCTCCCTTCTTTCCTCCAGACTGTACAAATTAAGTTCTTTAAGTCTCTCCTGATAAGTTTTAAGTTTAAGTCCTTCCACCATTTTCGTTGCCCGCCTTTGGACACGTTCTATTTGAATAATGTCTTTTTGCAGGTAAGGTCGCCAGAACTGCACACAGTATTCTAGCTGTGGCCTCACCAGGGCTCTATACAGCGGCATCACAACCTCCCTCTTCCTACTGGTGATGCCTCGAGCTATGCAGCCAAGCATCCTGCTTGCTTTTCCCACTGCCTGGCTACACTGTCCACTCATCTTGCAGCTATCAGTAATCAGTACCCCTAAATCTCTCTCCTCCGAGGTCCTGGCTAACACAGTACTGCCTATACGGTACTCAGAGCAGGGATTCCTTCTACCCAAGTGCATGATTTTACATTTAGAGACATTAAACTCTAGTTTCCACAGTTTTGACCATCTATCCAGTAAAGCTAAATCATTTTCCATGTTGCAGACACCTCCCGGAATATCCACCCTATTACTAACCTTTGTATCATCAGCAAACAGACAAACTTTTCCTACCAAGCCTTCTCCTATGTCACTTACAAATATATTAAAAAGAATGGGGCCCAGGACAGAGCCTTGCGGCACACCACTTGTAACTCGCCTTGTGCTCTAATACATAGTAAAAAAATAACTGCCTCCCTCCTAAGACTGCATAGTGCAACAACGATCTGTAAAACACAGATTAAAGAAAAAGGAAGTATACTTTTGTGCCCGATTTACTAAAATGAAAACCTAACGTTTCAGATATGAGTTGCTTTGCATTGTATCTTTCACAATTCGCTAAAACATTGTACAAGTCAGTGCCCAAGTAATTTCCTTTTCCTTCTCTGGATCTCTCTAAAGTCCTTAATCAAACAAATCTACTCTAGTTATTGGCTGACGGGGCTTTCGTTTGAAGGCAATTAGAGGAGAACAAAAGCCCAGTGAACCATTAAAATCTTGACTGGACTTTAGTCTTAAGAGTGCAGCCTTCTTACAAATGACTATTGCGGTTGACATATAATGTTAATGTTTAAAGATATAAAATACTACATGACAGACAGGCACAGTAACTACAAAACACTCAGTGGCTGTACTACGCAAAATATATAAATAAGGGAATTATGATCCAGTATGAAGGCTTCATGACTAGTGTAGCAAGTGCCTAGTACATGGATACATCTAAATATGCATTTAAAAGAGGGTCTCTGACCACAATTTCAGTTAACACACCAACTTGGGCAAGACATAATCGTTCCTTCAGACATCTAAGCCTCTAATTGTTAATGGATGATGTTGATAGACAAAGGCTAATCCTTTCTAAAACCACCTAGTGTCCACTTAACGATATTCTTCACAATAAAATTAAATAAAGCTTTATGGCCAAAGAAGTGAGCGAAAGACCCAAATGGGTTTTGCTCCACTTTAAGACCAATCAGAGGAAACAGCTTTCTATATTTATCATCAGCTGATCCGCCTAACTAGAGCATGTGGCAGTCTACACTACAGCATGGGTCTATATCAGGGCAAACTATGTCACAATAACAATAGATGTAAATAATATTCAGTTTAATATTCTTTCTATTTTTTTTTTGTTAATTGTTCGGTTTTGTTTTTCATTTTTAACTAGGTGGTATTATTTGTCCTTGCTTTTAAATAAACCTGTAAATAGTATAAAATGGCTCTTGCATTCCAGCTAGAGGTAAGGTGTGCGCTGTTACAGGATCCAGAATAATGGGTTTGGGGGTTATCTATTAACTAGACAATGTCTGAATACACTGTGCACGTTTGCCTACCACAAATAAATAATTCTAGCACAATCGCAAATCAGGTAAAACAAGCCACTCGACTTGGGCTTGTTACATATTCCCTTGTATAAACTGCATTAAGGTGCTACCATATTTAGGCGTCAAGGAAGATCTTTAAGCTCTGTTCACTCCTCCTGATGTATAAACATTGGAAGTACCATTTTCAATGCACCCAATGCTAGAACAGACCAACAGAAGTCTATTGCAAGTAAAAAATACCATTTTGTGAGTACTCACCTGTAAAATGGGTATTACGAGTATGTCACACACCCCGCTTCCAACATTCATGACACTTGGGATACCGGCCTGTAGAGGGCGATCTTGCAGAGATGACATGAGAAAAAGGAGCCCGGAAAACCACCTTATCCTGATGCCTCTCATAGTAAGGAGCATGTATTGACAGGGCCGCCAATTCAGAAACCCGATGGACAGAGGAAATAGCAACCAAAAAGGCAACTTTTTGAGTAAGAATATGAAGAGGAACCTCCTGTAAAGGTTCAAAAGGAGCCGCCTGCATAGCAGAGAGCACCAGACTAAGATCCCAAACTGGAAGTAGGAGCTTTCTAGGAGGCCGCACATGCGTGACCCCCTGGAAAAAAAATCTTAACCAAAAGGGTGAAGAGCAAATGACCTTTGAAAGAAAATAGCCAAAGCAGAAACCTGCCCTTTCAAAGTACTAATCTGGAAGCCCAAATCCAGACCCCGTTGCAGAAACTCCAAAATCCTAGGGATAGAAAATACCCTTCTCCCTGGCGAGCGCATGCTCTGCTCAGGGAGTCTGCCTCCACCTTCTCTATCCCCAGAATGTAAACTGCCGCTATGCAGGGAACATTGATCTCTGCCCACTGAAGGATCAGAGACGCTTCCCGGAGGGCACCCCAACTGGTGATTGATGTATGCAACTGCTGTTCGGCTGTCTGACCGGATCTGAACCGGCAAACCCTGCAAAAGATGAGTCAGTCTGAGCAGCACAAGACGAATGGCCCAAAGTTCCAATAAATTGATTGGGGAATGAGCCTCCAGAGGCCCCCACAACCCCTGAAACCGGTGTCTCCTCCAGACGCCCCCTCCAGCCCATAAGGCTGGCATCTGTGGTGACCAACTCCCAACAAGGGGTCAGAAATGATTTGCCGCCCCCGAGATTGCTCGAAATCAGCCACCACTGGAGGGACTGCGGGACGAGGGGAGACAACAGACAAGTCCGATTCAAAGACAATGGGCGCTTGTCCCACTTCGCCAGGAGAAAGAGCTGAAGCGTCCTCATGTGGAACTGAGCAAAAGGAACCGCTTCGAGCGTGGCCACCATCAACCCCACTAATCTCATCCCCAAGCGGATAGGCTGATGAGGATTGGACAGGAACAGATTAATTAAATCCTGAATCAGAACAATCTTGGACTGAGGAAGAAATACCCTGACCTAAAGGGTATCCAGAATCAAGCCCAGAAAGGGAATCTCCCTTACGGGACAAAAAGAGGATTTGGCATGGTTTATCACCCAACCAAACCTCTCTAGTGTAGTCACCACTGTTCTGGTGTCCAGTTCCATCTGATTGAAAAATGACGCTGTGATGAGCAAGTCGTCCAGCAATGGAACGATGCGAATGCCCTGGACCCTGAGAATAGCCATTACTCCTGCCAGGACCCTGGTAAACACTCTTGGCGATGGAGTGAGACCGAATGGAAGAGCCGCAAACTGAAAATTGTTGTCTTCTACTGTGAATCTGAGAAACCTTTGGTGAGCAGCAAAAATAGGAATGTGCAGATAAGCATCCTTGATGTCTATGGACGTCATAAAGTCCCCCTGGTGGAGAGCGTCGATCGTTGAACGCAACGACTCCATGCGGAACCTTCGGAAACACATAAACTGATTGAGTCGTTTCAAATCTAGGCCGAACAGAGACGTCCTTTTTTGGAAACCGTAAATAGGTTGGAGTAAAACCCCAGACCTCTTTCTGCTGGAGGAACCTGGCGGATAACATCCATGTTTAAAACGTTCGCCACAGCTGCCCAGAGCCCCTGTGCGATCACCGGATCTGCGAGCATCCGAGACCTGAAAAATCTGGGAGGAGGAAGAACCCCGAATTCCAGCTTGTAACGGGAGGACACAACTTCCAGAATCCATCTGTCTGATACCTCTTGACCCAAGCCTGGAAAAAAGAATCGCAGCCGTCCCCCCACCCATACGGGTGAGGGCACCTCCTCATTGCTGGGCAGGCTTGGAAGTGGACTTGGGCTTAGATCCCCAACTCTGACCTGGATGGCCACGTCCTCTTCCTCTGTTCCATGCAGTCCCCCTTGGGGCTGAAAATGGCCGATCCTCTGCCCGTTCTGGAACCACGAAAGGAAGGGTCAAAAGGAAGCCGATCCCCGCAAGGAACGACGTTGCTTCTTACACTGAGGAAATTTGCCTCCTTTAATGACAGAATCCAACTTCTCACCAAAGAGGCGAAATCCCCCAAAGGGAAGCGCTGTAAGCGACTTCTTTGCCACCATGTCAGCCGCCCACTGGCGTAGCCAAATAGACCGCCGAATCGCAACAAGCAAGGCAGAAGTTCTGCTACACAAGACCATGGAGTCATCTAAAGCAGAAAGTACAAAAGACACAAATAAATCACATCGCTTGAGAGCGGAAAACTCATCGGAGGCTGGATCAAGCCCTGAGGTATCTCTAATAACAGACCTAATAGCGACTGCCATAAGTGCCGAGGCACCCACAGGCCGCAAGGCCGAGCCAACGCTAGCAAACGCATGGCAAGCCATTTGTTCAATATGTTTGTCCTCCCCATCCTTTAAGGGAAGTAGATTCCAGAGAATGCAAAACAGAGGAATTGGACAAACTGAGCACAGGTGAATCCACCACAGGGGGGATGACCAACGCTTACAGTGTCTGCAGGAAAGGGATATTTTATTTATTTATTTTTTTATATCCCAGCCCAAAGGAATGCCAGGAAGCCGCGCAGGCTTTTCCCATTCCTTAAAGTGGACCAACACCCAGGATTTTGACTATCCTGGGTTTCAGGTCCCCAGAAACCCCCCCAAAACTCACCTCACCACGCTCCCACGTAGCCACGGACAAGCGGGTGACAGCTGCGGACAAGACAGCGCGTCCGCCACCACCTCCCGCGCGCCCCTTTGATATCCCGATCTCGGATGTCCCGTGGTGAGGGAGGTGATCGGCCCGGGAATCTTATAGATTCCCGGGCCGATCACCCTTGGGTGTTGGTCCACTTTAAGAATGATATCTTCAAAATGTTTCCGATTAGGAAATTCAAAACGAGGCTTGGAGGCTCCAAAGAACTCCCCTTTCTGAGGAGGGACTGCTTCTGGAAAATCGATAGGAAATACCTCATATAATTGAGCAAGAGCTTTAGGGGTGTCAAAATTCTCCCCTTCACCTTGTTCAGCGTCAACACCCATAATTGCTGAACATGTGAAAGATCAGATTCTTCAAAGAATTCTCCTTCTTCAAACGGAGAACAATCAAAAATGCTCGCTACAATCAAGCTCATTTGCCTCAACTGCCAGAGCTAAATGTTCTCTTTTAGCCGAGGCCCTCTTGGTCACAGAGCTAGACATTTATTTTTTCAATGTGAGCCAATCAGGCACATACATCAGAAAGCGACTCTCTACCCATGACAATATCACTGGGGGTATGAACAAGACAAGGCGGTGTGGGGGAAGAGGCAGGAGCCACCTACCCTGAGGCTTGGGCCCCTTACTGCTGCATTATAACCAATTGAACACAAGATACACAAAAAAAAATGCGTTATCCCCAACAAGGGATGCCCCACATCGCAAACACTGCCAAGTCTGTCCCGCATGTACTGAAAAGCCAGTATCCCGAGATGCCTCCATATGGTGTTTATTAAAATACTTAATTTTTTTATAGTCGCCAAGTATATGGGATTTTTACAGCCAAAGCTACCCGGGATGCCCCTTAATAGTCCCTAGGTGGGAGGATTTTAAACAAGGACCAGGAGAAACCCCAATTAAGAGAGTTTCCCCCTGAAAGATAGAGAAAACACAATGAGCCTTATGCATATGCAAGAAAGAAATGACAGTAAATAAAAAAGATTTCCCTTTAGTATAACTAAAGGGTACTCACAGTGACCACAACGGCCCAGCGACAGCCCTGCGACCAATCGATATAAGAAAAGCCCAGCAGCGGCACCAACGCAGCAGCAAGGACCAGTGGAGGCCAGCACCAGAACAGGAACCAGTAAACCACATGTCAAACAGGAAGAGGAAGCAGAAATGCGACGCCGACTCGAAGCCCCGCCCACCACCTAGCACTGCTCAGAGAGCAGAGGGGGGGTCAGCCAAAGACAATAGCATGACATCATAGAACGGGGCCGAACAAAAAAAAGAGAGGGAAATTTAAAAAACCCAAAACAGGTATGTCACTTTCTTATCTTTTCCTTTTTTTTTTTTTTAAAACAAATGCATAGGCCAAAAGATACTCCCTAAATAAAGATCCCCCCCCCCCTTTTACCCCAGCAGGGTCCAGGAGGGCCAAAAGGGGGGAAAACAATAAGCAACCAATAGGCACAAGGAGATTTAAAGGGACGGGGCATCCCATGCCGGGGGGACACCAACCCGGATTCCGCCTACCCCTTATTTGAGGTCTCACGGAGGGAGCAAGCTCCCACATACACCCAAGGGTGTATCTACCATTGCCCGAGCCCATCAGTCAAGGCTGGGAGGCATAACATACATATCACAATACAAAAATGTGGCTTCAGGCAGAAATAGAAAAAGGCCGGGCGTAACCCGGCTACCTGCAGGAAGGAGAGTCATCTTCTGAATGCTTCGCAGACTGCAGAGACGAAAAGACTGAGGAATAGTGGGAGGTCCCGGGTATTTATGGACCAGGAGGGGCTCCTTTTTCTCATGTCATCTCTGCAAGATCGCCCTCTACAGGCCGGTATCCCAAGTGTCATGAATGTTGGAAGCGGGGTGTGTGACATACTAGGAATAACTGTGTAACTGCTTTGCACTTGTGTTGCCATAGATTTTTCCATTGACTTATTTTGCAGAAAAATGTTTTTTTCTTCAAAATTACACGTAAAAAACACGTTAAAACAAAAAACGTTAAAAAAAAAAACACAAACGCAAAAAAGGTGATACAATGTGGCATACTCACAAAATGCCTGCTTTTGGCACCACCTAAGCACAATGAAGAGGTATGAACAGAGCCTTATAGCTTTCTTTGCAGTTAAACAAGTACATAATTTTGTTCACTTAAGCAACAACCTGAGCCATATGCACAAACTATTTTTCCTTAAAAAAGTATTCAAGCACCCTAAACTCTTCCACATGTTTAAATGTTACAGCCACAAGCTACAAGTGATTAAAAACACAAACAGCGATCTGCCTAGTCCGGCGATCAACAACTCATTAGATCGATGTGCCACCCAGGGGCTGAATTCCATTCCCCGATGCCTGTGCTTGCGCCCCCCTATCAGTCACAGGGGTATGGCCTCGGCACACCCCCTAAATCAAACTCAATGGAGAGGGCATGGCAGTGCTCCTGTGACAGATGGCGGGTTGCAAGCCAACACCATCAATCCAGACCCCTGATTGGACCCGGGACGGTGCGGGGTGCATGGGCTGCGGCATGGGCTGGGGGGTGCAGTGATCTGATTGCTGGACTAGGACTGATCAGCTACAGGGGACAAAAGTGGAGTACCCTTTTGTTATTTTACTGAGTTTTTATGCGACACTGGGGCATAAAAAAAAAAATATTTGTGAAAAAAAGAGAATTATACAGGCTTTTCCATTTTTCCCCCCCAAAAACTGAAAAGTATGGTTTGTATATGTATTCAACCAAATTAACCAATTTTAAATGGGATCTGGGTCTGAACTTTGAACTACTGAACATGCTTCTATTTAAACCATTCCCATTGCTGCTTTGGTTGTATGTTTAGGTTTGTTGCCCTGCTGGAAGGTAAACCTACACCCCAGTCTTAAAGTGACTGGCAAGCCAAAGTTGAGAAAAAAAAAACATTAGCTCATCTTTCAGTGCTCCAGCACTGTCCTTCCTTTCCTGTCTACCTTCTTAGTGAGGAAAATCACTTCCTTGTTCTGGTTTTCATCCCCACCCTGCCAATGCGGTCCACCAATCAAACTTCGGTGGACTAAGAACGGAAGCACCCCCCACTTCCTGCCCAGACATACTGAGTGGCTGCCTCTCTCTGCACCTATGAAACCCGACCTCCTCCCTACTCATAGTGTGCTTACATCACATCGCTGTTGCCACACCCACTGTCCTCAATTTATTTCTATGCATCTCCAATGCTCGAATACTTTTACTAATAACTTAGAAACTACAGACTCTTTTGGAAAATGGATTGAAGTTTGGGACAGTGCAGCGTGTAGCCCGAGACAATCAGGCTTGCCTTTAGTATAACTAAGTCTTTCGCAGGTTTTTTTTCCCTAGTTTGCCCTGTATTTATCTCCACCCACCTTCCTATCAATTATAACCAGCTCCCTAGTCCCTGCTGAACAAAAGCATTACACAGCATAATGCTGCCACCACCACCCAGGGGGGATGGTGTGTTAAGTGTTAGCTTTCCTTCCTAGATAGCATTTGACATTTAGGCCAAAAAGTACAACTTTGGTCTCCTCGAACCAGATCATCTACTTCCTGCTTGATGTTTACCTTACACAGCTTGGGGAACACTGGTGTTCTTTTGGCTTTCTTTCAGAAATTGCTTTCTTCTTGCCATTCCATAAAGACCAGATGTGACATACTCCTTCCATTTTGATGGGATCAACAGTGCTCCAAGAAATGTTCAGAGTTTGGGCTATTCTGCCAATGCTCTCTAACAAATCTCTAAGGCCTTCACAGAATAATTGTAGTTATATTGAGAATAAATTACACGCTGGTGGGCTCTCTTTAATGATTAGGGGACTTCTGAAGACAAATTGTCACACTAGATTTCGTTAAGGGGTAATGAGAGTACAGGAGGTTGAAGAAATATGCACGCCACACTTTTCCGTATTTTATTTTTTCTTTAGATTAGGAAAAGCATTACTACTTTTATTTATACTCTACACATACTTGCTACTTTGTGTTGTTCTATCAGGTCAAATCTCAAATTAAAAGGTGCTCTAAGCATGGCAGTATTGATTGATCTAGGGATGATGCACGCATTCTGGATCCCTGTACCCACCTGGATAAAACTAAATGTGGTCAGACAGGCCAAGTAAAGAGGACTTAAAAGAGAACCCACAGCCTTGCCTACTCCCTCTACCATTTTACAAACATGGGTGTTGGTACATTGGTACAAAAGTGAAAGGATGCAAGATATGTGACCGACAATGGCGACTGGGTCTCACTAGGTGGATGCAAGCAACGCCAAACTTAGCGCATGCAACCTATGAAATCTACTAGTCACTAGCAAAGTCAAGAATGTAATAGTGGCATGAGAGTGTGTAAGGTGAGTATTCTGCTAGTATTCTGGTGAGTTCAGGATTCCTACAGTTTTTAACCACTGGGGCATAGCAAATCAGGAAGGCAATTGATGGGCAAATAAGCTTTACTAATTTTTGATACATGTATTTGTTGGTCCACCTACATAAATAAAGACAAACATATAATCCATAAACCATTAATCTACATAAGTAGAGATATACTTTCAAAAAGGCGTCATATTTACCTTTCCTTCCTTAATTTTTGTTCCTATAATTTGCCTTCTTTGTTGAATTATTTCAATTAGCTGATCGCTCTCCTCCATTAGTTTAGTTTCTTGTCGCGATGCATTCACCTATATCAAAGTAAAAAATATCAGTATCACAAGAAAACATAAGCTGTGTGATAGATGTGATCAAAGGGCTCACAAAATGGCCCTCATTGGTGCCAATACGCACTCCAGATAGCAGTAAGAGGCCAATTCCCAGATGAGAATTGGGTTGTAATTTTTCCAAACAGAGTTCCATTCAGGATGAACAATAATTTAGTAATTTGACACTGGTTTCTCACTCCTCTTCAAATAGATGAAAAGGGCTTTTAAAGCTCAACTCCGGCCAAAACTTTTTCTTTAGCTTTGCCTAGTGTGAAGAAACAGAAGAGCAACTGTGTTTTTTTTTAGCAGTCTGTGACTGCATTGTGGGTAACAAAACAGGACAAAAAGGTGCCTTTGGTACAGGAAACTCCTCCTATTCCACCTTCATGTTCTGATGACACCCTTTTATTTTCTAGAAAAAACTTACTGCTTTTAAACAAGAAGTATGGCTACATCACAGACTGTAAAAAGCAGCCTTAAAATTGTCCCAGCCCTTCCTAATGCATACAATAAACAAAACAAAAGTTTAGGCTGGAACAAGCAGGCTGATTTTCAGGCTTTGCTCCAATCTAGGCAACAATTTTAGAAGGTCATTGGGATTTCACGGTTCTACTTAAGGACACTGTGGGTAGTAAAGTGTGACATGTTTATGTCTACATCCATATTTTAAACTGTGCTCCCAAGGCCTTAGGTGGCTTTAAACATACGAACACTTGTAAAGTTCAACACTAAAAATAACTGTAAATAGACCCAAACGTTGTACATTGTAAAACTCTTAGTGCTGGGTGTAATCTTGGTGTATTAAAACTCAATAAACATATAAAGGCAATAGTATAAATAGTAGTAAACAGTACTAAAGAACATTAGAAGCAAACATGAGACTGAGAATTCTGAGGATCACTGACACTAACTATCCTAAATAAATGACTGTATTCAACTGCTTCTAAATGTAAAATATATTCCTCCATAAAATATCCTACTATAACCCCTTTTAGAGCAGCCATATTAAATCCCGTTTGAAAAAGATGTAGGTCAGATATGTACCAGACTCAATCATGTGTGGGGGGCGCATCGTGACAGGCTCGGGGGAGGATCCAAATCCCCCCCCCAAGAACACCCCGAAATCCTTACCTTAACCTGATCCTAGGCCAAAATGCGTTCCTCCGACTGCCCACCAGCGGTCATGTGGCCCGTCTTTCCTGGCGGCCGGTCAAGGCCGGCCTACGTGACTGCTGGAGTACAATGGGAGGAACGAATTTTGGCCGAGGATCAAGGTTAAGGTGAGGATTTCAGGGTGTTCATGCATGCAGAACTTGCAGGGTTCATGCATGCAGAACTTGATATGTTAAAGTGGACCTTTTGTCCAGGGGTCCCCAACCCTCCTCCTCAAGGCCCAGGTCATGTTTTGTGGATCTCCGCATAGCTGGCTTTATAACTGCAAAACATGGCCTGTTGGCGGCCCTTGCGGAGAATGTTGGGGATCCTTGGAATAGAGGACCACTTAAACACCAGCAGGTGTCTTCAGAGGGTGCTTGGCCAATATCCCCCTATAATACAGCACCTGGCTAAGGACTACTATGGGGCCACACCCTCAGCCAGGCACAGAAGGAATTTGTGCAGTTAGAATCTCTGCCGTTATCTGAGGATCACCATCAAGATATGTCCTTTGTTCCAGTAGGTCTCCATCTTTTGTCCGGAGGCTTGACTCAGTGTTCCATTACTTAGCCCTCTTCTATCAGTTCCCAATACTAAACCCATCTAAGCTCCCACTATTGTTAAGCATACAATTGTTTTAGAAAAAACTATTACTGAATAATTGTGCCAAAAGATATCACCTATCTGGTGTTGTCCAATGTCACTGCATTCTTCCAAGCCACAGTTGTCATCTTTATTAGCCAATGTGCTATATCACTATCCAAACAATCACCCATCCTTACTGCCCCCCCTATTTATCTACCTTTACATGTCAGTTTTATTAACTCCTTTCCCTCCATGGCAGGTCATGGGACCACATATGCTTTGAGGACCACAAGTGGCCCCGAGGCCACAGGTTGAGCACATGTCTTATGTTGACCTCCAAATGGCCTAATAAGACTCAGATTATTGTATTTAGCTTCTTTATAGTCCACGCCAAACTGATAAATCTGCTCCAAGATTTTGGCAACAATTAAGAGAAAAATAAAAAAAAAATTCTTGAAAAGACTCAGAGACCAAGTTTTGGTAAAACTCTTTACTGAGCTTTGTAGTGTTTTTTTTTTTTTACTAACTTCTACGCATTTCACACATTGCTACACAATAACCATGTGTTTTCTTTTGGCTACAGGATTTTTTAGCGAACATTGTTTATTTTGATGTGTATATATTTAACTGATCTCTTCCTCTAACAGCAGCTTGACATTCCTAAAATAGACTCAATTCATGGAAGGATTTAGGGAAATGCCAGAGTTGTCCCAGGGATTAGTAAACTATTGTCTGTGAGAAGGGGGAGGGTTGACAACCTGCTTTCATGTCAATACAGAACACCACAAAAAGAGCAACTGTATAACAACATATGACTGAAAATGTGATAGAGGTTTCTGGGTGCATTACAAACTCACAATTACTACAATTACTATTCTCATTATACATCAGTGTCACTGTTTCGTTAGTTTATCTAATTTTTAAGTACAGACCCCACTTTCAGTCAGTAATTAAACATTGTAAATTATATGCCCAGGATCTTTTTGTTTAAACCTCCGCTCTATGCCACTTTACCAAATGGAGCATTGGCCTTAGTCTTCAACCGGAACTTCACCCCGAATAAGAGCCTATATTATGTGTTTCCCACACCCTGTACATACAGATTGCCCATATTAAAGATCATCCTACCTGCATGTACTGCATTTTCTGAGTCTTTAAACATCCAAAATGGCGGCATAAAGTCTCAGGCTCAGTGTCTTCTGCAGCTCTGCATTCTGGGATTTCTGTACTTTTCCTGACCGCTTGCCAGAAAGGGGCCCGTTACCAACAAAGCTGCTAGCACCTAGTCATTGACTTATTGAAAGTGTTCATCAGGTGACTAAAAGGGTTGATGAATTATAAAAAGTGTCTGGACATGATCAGAGGTCCACATTGGATGCTGTAACCAACAAACACATGCAAAGTGAATCATCATTAAAATCCTTTATCCTCCATCATTAAAGTGCACCTATACTCAGAGGGATCACCTTTCTTCCCCAGCCCCAGTGCCCCAAAACAGCTTGTGCTTCTTTTTTTACTAACGCCTTTGCCCAGTATTCTTAACAACATGAACTGAATGCAGTCGGCCATATTGCTCCCTAGCCGAGCAGCCACGCCCCCGGCGATGATACATTTAGTAACAGTATACACAGCTCAGCAATAGGGAGCACTTTAAACCTGATTCAACACAGTGAGAATTCTTACAGCCAAAAAAGATGCGGAATTGCACTGTGGAAAAAAAATCAAGATTACATTTTTTTCTCGCGTTTTTTGTGAGAATTTTTTCTTCCTAGTGCAATTCGCCATTATATTTAGCTGTGCATATTATTTCAAAACGTGCACAGCTAAAATGGTGCTGAATTTCACTAAGGAAAAACAATCATTATAACAATGTTTTTTTCTGACAGAAAAACGTGAGAACAGATATTCTCATGACGTTGAATCAGCCATAATGTGACAATTTAGTTGCAACTGAACTCATTAGCATATGACAGGTCATTCACCATACTACTACTTCCAAACTTTGGAGCCCTACCCTCAGCTTCTTTCAGGTGCTGCAGCAAATGGAGGACAAATGGGCACATGGGACAGGCATCGGGTGAGCTGCTTGCTGCCTTATTATTGCCATTGCCCAGAAGCTCCCTTTAAATATAGTGCCTGATGGTTTTTTCTAATGGGTATCACTGCACTTGCATGCTGGCCAAGGCGTTTTGTTTTGGATAAAGTTTAAAAGGACATTTTAAAGGGTTAATTTAGCCTGCTTTCTGCTAATCAGCTCTACATGTATCTCTATGGGGGAATGTGAGTTCAAATAGGGGACCCTGAAAATTGTTTCAGCAGAAAGGCTCACAATCAGTGGGGTTTAATAGGAAATGTAAAGGGCGAGTGAATAAAACATTCCAATCAGTAATAAATAAGCAGGCTAATTTAACCTTTTGCCTGGAATGTCCCTTTAATAGCCGCTTTAATGCCATTTTGCTGTATGTGACCCATCAGTTTAAAAAGCTTTTGGTCTCCAGTGAGTGAGACAAAATTTTAAGTGGACCAAAAGCCAGGATTTTGACTATCCTGGGTTTTGGTCCTTGCCCCAGGATCTGTGTGAAACCCCCCAGGACGCCCAAACAAATTCACCTCTTCTCGGTTCTACGACGCATGCGCGGTCACTCGTTCAATCGGTGCGCTCGGATCTGAGCGTGCTGGTGGCCGCATTCCCTGCTACCCTCTAACAGGGAGCGTGCCCGCGCCAGGCATTTGTGAATGGCACACACCCTGCTAGAGGGATAGTGGGGATACGGCCGCTGTTCACGCATGTGCCGTTGGACCCAGAAATAAGGTCACTTTTTGGGCAATCTGGGGGGTTTCATAGAGCGGGGCATCCCAATTCTGGATGCCCCGGGGGGGGGGCATTTATAAATGTAGATGATTCACGTAGGGCCAATTTAAAGTGGACCAAATCCCACCGAGATCGGCCCAGGAATCTATGGGCCGATCTCGGTGGGATTTGGTCCACTTTAAAGTGGCCCTACATGAATCATCTACATTTATAAATGATATACTTTATATAAATTCAAAGATGTTCCCAGATGAAGTAATTATTATTTAGAAGATAAAATAAAATCGCATTATTTTTGGCAAGGTTGCTGCATAACCAGTAGTTCAACCTGTCAAATGTCACTTACACCTAAACCTATTGTAGGATGTGCATTAACCTGGGACCTCATCTAGGCTTTGATGAGTTCCCCTTATTGTCCTCTGGGACAAGAAGTCACTTCCTGGTTCCCACAGTGTAACACCTGCAACTCTTTGCACAGTTTAGGAACAGCCGCTGTACAATTGTTTGACAGTTACTGCTGTGAACAATTTGGCAGGAAAGGACATTTAAAATGTGGCAAACATAAATTTCTTTTGACAAGGCTATATACATAGAAGTCCGGTTACAACCATGCCTCCTGGGGCTTGATTTAGCACAGGTCGGAAAAAAAAAATCACCTTAGGTTATCCTCAATATTGTCAGCGTTAAATTCTCTCATTTAAGAGATTCAACATTTGCCAGGTTGCACGTGAACATTTCATTTTATACCAATAAATGTCAATCTTTATTACAGAGCTGAGCACGTTTTGTGACTAGCATTGGCATCTTCTATGCCAAATCAATTCTTTTATTACTGTAAATAACCCAATGCACCAGACATACCCAGCGCCCTATTACCTGCACCCCCACTGGCCAGGTGGGTGTGAAATAGCCCGATGCCCATTGACATGGGCTTTCAGTACGAGACCATTCCTGGTGCATTAGGTTGGTAACAGTTAGGGAAAAGTGGCCGTGACCCAAGAAAAAACTGAAGCAGAGCTTTGGCCTCTACTTATCAAGGTAAAAATAACTATAAATAATAAAAAAAAAGACCACATTAGGACATTTACAAATCTAAAAATGAATGTATATTTCATGCAATGTTTGGAAACCTCTTATAGCACCACTCCACATAGATATAGAAATAACAATGACATGGCTCGAGTGCCATCCTTGCCCAGATAGGGATTTTATATAGAGGCAAGGGGCAGGTGAGCTTGCTTTATAAAACAATGAACAGACTAATTCTACCCCCTACACCATCTTTATATGGCAGGGTAATAGGGTAATCTGCACAGAAAAGGTACCCGAGGCCAGCTTTATCTATATTTTATAAAATGTTTCTTCCCTAGACAGCAAGAACAAGAAATAAACTGTGTTATAAAGACTACAGGTACCGCATTGTTCAAAACAATAGCAGTCCAATGTCACGTCAATGTCAAATTTTTAAGAAGAAATATTTCTTCATAGCAAATATGTGTACATGAGTAGTAGAGTGGTAAACAATCCCAACAATTAGTACATGTATGCTGCTCATTTTGAGGGTTAGCAGGGTTGAGTTAAATAATTCTTTGAAAATACAATTCTGTGAAATACTCACCTGTAGAATTGGTATTATAAGTATACAGTACGTCCTGCTCCAGATATAATACTTACACTTGGGTTATCCTCTGACAGATGGCGCTGCACTGCAGAGACATGTAAAACAGGCTCCTCCCGGCCCCTCAAATACCCAGGGATCTCCCACAAATCCCCAGCATTGAAAAGCAGTGAACAGGAAGCCGGGAGAATGTAACCACCAAAACTGGTAACTATAACAATGATAACAATCACCATACAGGGGATCCAGAACAATGCAAAAACCAGGGTGGGGTGGAGCAGGAAGTGGACCAAAACCAAGGATAGTCAAAATCCTGGGTGTTGGTCCACTTTAAACCGCTGCCGCCTGCAAAACCTTGCGGCCAAACACAGCATCAGCTGAGGCCCTAACATCAACCTTGTAAAACGAAAAGGTATGAACAAAAGACCATGTAGCAGCCTTGCAAACTTGTTCAACAGAAGCCTGGTGCTGGAAGGCCCAAGAGGCACCAATAGCACGAGTAGAATGAGCAGTAAGGCGGAAGGGAGGTACCTTCCCCTTGGCAGAATAGGCCTGAATCACAGCCTGACGAATCCATTTGCTAATAGTAGACTTGGCAGGAGCCAAACCCCTCCTTGGCCCAGAAGGCACCACAAAAAGAGCATCAGTCTTCCTGAAAGCCGCAGTGACCACCAGGTAATATTTCAAACACCTGACCACGTCCAAGGAATGCAGAACCCTTTCCTTATCGTTGCTAGGATTGGGACACAATGAAGGAAGAACAATATCCTGATTTAAATGAAAGGCAGACACCACCTTAGGCAGAAAGTCCGGCTTAAAACGGAACACCACCTTGTCCTGGTGTCTCTCATAGTACGGAGGCTGAATAGACAGAGCCGCCAGCTCAGACACACGCCTGACCGAAGCAATAGCCACCTGAAAGACAACCTTGAGGGTAAGAACAGCCAGAGCAGCATCATGAATAGGCTCAAAGGGAGCACCCTGCAAGGCAGACAAAGCCAAGTTTAAATTCCAAACAGGGACCATAGGTTTACGTGGAGGACGCACATGAGTGACCCTTGAAAGAAGGTCTTAACCAAGTGATGCTGAGCAAAAGACTTCTGAAAGAAGACGGACAGGGCAGAAACCTGACCCTTCAGAGTACTGAGTTTTAGACCTAACTCTAAACCATGCTGTAAAAACTCCAGAACCCTAGGGACTGAAAACTCCCTACAGGGAAGAGACCTAGACTCACACCAATCAATGTAGGTACGCCATACCCTATAATAGATGGCAGAAGAAGTTTTCTTCCTAGCCTGCACCATGGTACCCACCACCGAGGCAGACAAACCTTTCTCCATCAAGATGGAGGTTTCAGCAGCCAGGCCGTCAAAGCCAGAGTTTGTAAATTGGGATGGCGTAAGGAGCCCTGAGTGAGCAGATCTGGCGTCCCTGGCAGGACGTACTGGTCTACTGCCATTTGTACCACGTCTGCGAACCACACTCTTCTTGGCCACCTGGGGGCCACTAGAATCACTGGTACCCCTTCCAGAGCAATCTTGCGCGGAACCCTGCCCAGCAGGGGCAATGGCGGAAAGACATACAGGAGCCGAAACTCCTTCCATGACATGGACAGAGCATCCGTGGCCAAGGCCAGAGGATCCTGAGACAGGGAGACAAAGGCCGGGAGCTTGTGATTGTGACGGGATGCAAACAGATCCACATCCGGCAGACCCCAACGGTGACACAGGGACTGGAATACCCTGTTGCAGAGGGACCACTCCCCCTGACGGGAAGTCCCCCTGCTCAGAGAGTCTGCTAGCAGATTCTCTGCCCCGGGATATACACAGCCGAATTGGACATTGGCCTCCGCCCATGTCAGAATCCGTGACACCTCCTGGAGGGCACCCCTGCTCCGGGTCCCTCCCTGATGGTTGATGTAGGCAACCGCCGTCCTGTTGTCTGAGCGTACCTGCACCGACAGACCCTTCAGGTGATGGGTCAACTACTCCAGTACCGACCTGACTGCCCGTAATTCCAGAATGTTGATGGGTAAGTGGGCCTCCTGAGGGCCCCACCTCTCCTGGAAGCGCAGGGACTTCCAGAATCCCCCCCAACCTGATAGACTGGCATCCGTTGTGACCGTGTCCCAGGAGGGGGCC
The DNA here is from genome assembly GCA_027917425.1 of Gastrophryne carolinensis. NCBI lineage: Eukaryota > Metazoa > Chordata > Amphibia > Anura > Microhylidae > Gastrophryne > Gastrophryne carolinensis. Next base: position 364,886,560 of record CM051236.1, read on the forward strand.
AGAAAGGACCTGCCCCCTAGCAAGTTCCTGTGGTCCAGCCACCACGCAAGGGACTGTCTGACCAAGGGGGGAAGCACACAAACCCCGTCCAAGGACGTTGGGTTCTTGTCCCACACTGACAGAAGGTGAAGCTGCAGAGGCCTCAAATGGAACTGAGCAAAGGGCACCGCCTCGTAGCACGCCACCATCAGGCCCACCAGCTGTATTCCCTGCCTGATGGAGGGCTGGGGGCACGAGAGCAGGAACCTCAGAACTTCCACCTTCTGTTGAGGAAGGAATATCCTTGACTGAACCGTATCCAGAATCATTCCCAGGAACGGAGTCACCGAGGAGGGGGACAGAGAGGACTTGGGGTAATTGATCACCCAGCCGAAGGACTGCAGGGTGGAAACCACCAGCTGAGTGTCCAACTCTGCCTGCTGAGGTGATGAGTATATCGTCCAGGTAGGGTAGCACGCGTATGCCCCTTGACCTTATCAGGGACATCACCCCTGCCAGCACCTTGGTGAACACCCTGGGAGCCGAAGTGAGGCCGAATGGCAAGGCCACAAATTGGTAATGCTGATCCTGCAGCGCAAATCTGAGAAACCTTTGGTGTCCTGGAAACACTGGGATATGAAGGTAAGCATCTTTGATGTCTACGGACGTCATGAAGTCCCCTGGGCGCAGAGAGCCGATGGCCGAGCGCAGAGTTTCCATGCGAAAGTGCCTGTTCTTGACAAACTTGTTGAGGATTTTGTCTCTTAAGGGGACCTTGCAAATGACCCCTAGATCCAGGAGACCCTGCACCAGCATCAAGACCTGAGCTGAAGCAGGGTCCTGAGGGATCCGGGACCCAATGAATCTGGTGGGGGGGCCGCACAGCAAACTCTATCTTGTAGCCGGAGGACACTACCTCCTGAATCCACCGGTCTGAGACGTGGCGCTTCCAGACATGCTCGAAGTGTTGCAGTCGTCCCCCCACCCTGGCGGGCAAGGGCGCCCCATCATGCCTGAGAGGTCTTGGTAGGGGCTTTGGGCTTGGACCCCCAGGAGGAACCAGGACGGTGTCCTCTGTTCCTGTGCCAAGAATCTGCGCGGGACCCAGCGAAGGACACCCCTGTTTAGCCCCTCGGTAGGGGATTGAAAGGGGGCCCTGGCCCCGAAAGGGCCGAGACTGGCGCCTGCACTGGGGTAACTTACCTCCTTTAGCAAAGAGGTCTAGACGGTCCCCGAACAGGCGTAGCCCCTTAAAAGGAAGCCCAGTAAGGGCTTTCTTAGGAGCATTGTCAGCAGCCCACTGGCGCAACCATACCGCGCGGCATATAGCTACCGCCAAGGCGGAAGATCTGGCACACATCCTATTAGCATCATCCGATGCAGACACGATAAAGTTCACAAACACATCACAGTTAGGCAGTTCATTTTACAGTATCAGGTGGCAACTCATCTGGGCCATCGAGTGCATTCCTGACCATGGCCCTGAGCGCCACAGCAGTAATGGCTAAAGCGCAAACCGGGCACAGCGCCCCCCCCCCCCCCCCCCAAATGCAAAGGCATGGCATGCCAATTGGTCAATACGCCAGTCCTCAGAATCCCGCAGCGTAGTAGTGTCAGGGGAGTGCATAATAGAGGTGTTGGACAACCCTAGAATAGGGGCATCGACCTCGGGGGCGATGACCAGCACTTGACCATATCAGCAGGAAAGGGATACTTCCTGTCCAAACTCTTAGGGATCCCTGGAAGTCTACTGGGATGTTCTCACTCCTTAAGCACGTGGTTATTGAAATGGGTTTGCTCAGGAAATTCCAAACGAGCCTTAGCAGTATGAAATAGCTCACCCCTTTGCCTGGGAGCCGCAACAGGGGGAGAGATGGACAAAACCTCAAAAATCTGAACCAGCAGTTTGTCAGTATCATCCGGGGTCCAGTGATCAGAACCAGAATCGTCATGACCCCTTGACTTTTCGTCAGATGACCTTGAGTCAGAGAACAGCTCCCCTTCGTCCGAGGGGGTATGGCCATATAGGTGCAAAAACTTATCAGATTCCGTAGGGAAAAGAGCAGAGTCAGGGGTTAAATGCAGCTTCTTTGCGGTGGCTTTACGCGCTAATGAATTAGCAAGCAATTTTTCAACACTGGCCAGTCTAGTAGCCATATCAGGATGAGAATCCCCGCTTGTGTTGGGGGTTAGACTCAGGCTTGGGGGAGTAAGTGAAGTGAGGCGAGGTGCAGGCCCAGCCACAGAAGAGGCGGGAAGTACCGATAGCGCCTGCTGTGCACAAGGAACACAGACCCGTGCATTGTCACCGCTGATAGGTAAGACCCCACAAGCTACACACAGCCGGGCCTGTCCCGAAGGAACCCCGGTCACATTATCCTGGGATGCCTCCATATGGTGATTAATAGGCACAATAGGCCAGTAGGGATTGACGCTGTAAGCTACCCTGGATGCCCCAGTAACCCGCGGGGAAGTGGGAGTAATTATACTAGGCCCAACTGGGAACTACACCGGGCCGGGAAAAGCCACCGGATTCAACAGTCTGAAAGACATAATGGGAACAAAGGGTGTCAGAGCCATGCGCAAGACAAAAGAACCATGCCCGCGAGGGCACTTACAGACCAAGGGAGGAGGAGGACCGTCACCACGCGCGCGCGCAACTAGCAGCAGAATGGCGCCAAGCAAACCTCGAAGGGCGGGCCAGAGTGGGCCGTGTCACGGAGCGCGCCAAGCCCGGTCCCCCCCCCCGAAGAGCGCGAAGCTCTAAAACCGTAGTCAATATAGACAGCAAGAGTATGACACACTCAGAATGATTTAATCGAGGAATTACTTCCAGAAGAGCCACTACAATGCTAATGGAGACGCCGCAGCGTCTGGAGCGACGCCGCCGCCCGGCGCAGCACATCCAATAGAGGAAGAAAAGCGGCGGCGGCCGATACACAATAAAAGGCCAACGGCGCGGTTCTGACACCCAGTCACCAGTCAAGGGCAATACTAAGGCCATAAGCGTGACAGTACACTAAGACCGCCACCCCCCCCCTTTCTTTCCCCCCGAGCTACGGGGGAACGAGGGAGGATGGCGACCCTTTGGACAGGGCCCACCGCTACACAGGGCAATAATGCGGGAGGGGCATCCTTTGGAGGCTCACCATAAGCCTAAACCGCCCACCCTTTGGTGGGGGACTGCGGTGGAGCATGGCTCCATAAGCACGCATGGTGCTGCCTACCTTCACCCGACCAGCGCAGCCCAGGCTGGGAGGCACGTCACAAGAGGACGGGTGGGAATAGTCCAACAGGGCGGCAGGCTGTAATAGCCCCGTGTAGCGATAACCCTTATCGCCGGAGGGCTTCACCGCCCGAGACGTCCTTTTCCCAATCGTAAGAGGTGCTGCTGGAATTCCAGAGTCGTCTGTGAGGAAACAGGAACAGCCCTTACAAGGGCTAGTGAATTGTAATATAGCGTTTCCCCCAATAAGAGACAGAACTTCAGTATTGAGGGTGAAGGTGAAGTGTCTTTATTAGTGCCACTCTAGGCCTTATATACACAAGTCTCCATTGCATGACACACACACCGACCAATAGCAGCAGGGCACACAATCCCTCAACTCTGCCGGTGACGCAATCAGCAATACAATAGAGACGTCTGTAATACACTCAATCAGAACAATGCCATTGTCTGTGACGTAATCAATCAATACAATGGCAGTCAGAACAATGAATAACGTAATCAATCAATACACTGGCAGTCTGTAACATGCTTAAGAAAAGGAAAGTAATGAACCTGTGTAAAGTCCAAAGGGCATAGAGTCTGTCACACCCCGCTCACCTGCGAGAGAGTGATACTTCATGTCTTCGCAGTCGGCACTGCAGAGAAATCTGGGGATTTGTGGGAGGTCCCTGGGTATTTGAGGGGCCGGGAGGAGCCTGTTTTACATGTCTCTGCAGTGCAGCGCCATCTGGCGGAGGATAACCCAAGTGTAAGTATTATATCTGGAGCAGGACGTACTGTATACTAAGAATATGGGTTATTTTGGCTCTTATTAAAAGCGGATGCAGGCGGGTGCAGGTGTTGACACCGCCGCTATAAGACAGACTGGGGGGGGGGGGGGCATCCAGAATACTGAAGCTCCTAAAACATAGCCCCCCAGAACACCTGTAAAACTTAACTTATCCTCGATCCTCCACCATGAATTCAGGGTCATGATTGGCTACCCGGTGCTCGCGTGGGTAGGGAGTGCTGCCATTGTTTGGGGCGCCGGAATGCCTGCACATGTGAGCTGGATTTCTGACCGAGCCCAAGGTGAGATTTACAGGTGTTCTGGGGAGGGGGGTTATGTGCTGGGGGGCTCCAGCATTTTGGATGCCCCCCCAGACTGTCTTAAAGGGGCGGTGCCGACATCCGTGCCCCCACGGGTTTGTTTTTTTAGCTAAAGTGCACTTTTTACTCCGGTGTTGGTACATGTTGCTGAATCAAACCTAATGTTGTGAGCTTTTGATAATTAATAAAGTTTGAGGTCTGATATACAAGTTGAGTCTGTCTGATATTGTTTGCTTTGACGGGGCAACTAAAACATCAAGGGACATGATAGGGCCTCTAATGCGGTGGAGTTCTCTTTTGTTAATATCTAGGGCTTTTATTTTTGTATTTTGTATATATCCCAAATCAATAAATATGGTGTTTTATTATATGGTTTCAGCTGTTTCCTCTACAGTATATGGGCTATTTTTAATGGCGTGGCCTAGATTTCAGTAGCAAACATATATTAACCACGGGAGTACACATAATCATACTAAACCCAACAAGTGTGTCAAATAGTATGAATGTGCTTCTGGCTGTCTAATAGTAGCCTGACTGTAAAAACAGGATCTCAGGTAATTGTTACAAAGCGGCCTATGTCCTTGGGGTAGCCTCATGCCAGGCGTGTTTATTTCTGTAACATAAAACTGAGCAGAAGTCCCTCCAGTCAGCTCTGAAACATCAAAGAGCAAACTTGAGCTAATGCAACTTCATAATAACAATTTCAAGAGTTTCCTTTACACAACAAAGAGCACAAGGTCCACACACAGGCTGGAATTAGAAACATAGACTTGTAAAATAAAAGACTATATCTCCAGGTCTTTATCATCATAAAGACTGACCTATGACTTTCATTTCATTTATCTGTCTGGCAATAGGTAAACAATGCCTAGTTATTTTTCCAACTATTACTTTGTCAAAAGTAAGAAAGGAGGCTGTGGAACAGTTTACATAGTGGGCATGGTAGAAAAAAATTCAAAATTAAGACCTGAATGTCTGCCATTGGGGCTGCATAAGTCGAATGAAGCGGGGATGATGCAGAGTGCGGCTAAGCTTAGCTACAGCTGTGGAACTCAAGTGAGGGAAACAGGGGGATTCACACTGTGAGGCATGCCAAATCAGGATTCACCCAGGAAAATCTCTTGAAGAAGGCCAACTCATGAGTTTTGGCCCTCTTTCAAATAGTCACCTGACAGTCATTGGATCTTTGTGATATGAGACTGGAGAGAACTCAAAGGTGTGAACTGCTGTGGAGATCCAACAACGAACTGCCAAGTATTGGCCACTGCAGGGTCAAGGATGGCCTGTAATATAACAAATCCCACTGAAGTGGCATCCCCAAAATGCTTAAAGCAAACCTAATGGAGCCAATGTAGGTTACTTTTTATTTTAATGTTTTAATAACTTCTTTGGCTGGAGAATATTATGCATAGAACTTTTGGGAACTTTTCACCAAATGAGCGTGAGATCACTCCATGATTTATCCTCTATTTTCTCATCAGCTTAAAACCACAACTAAAATAACAAAGTCAAAAGTCAAAGTGGTGGAAAAATATTTGCTAGATTTCTGCACATATTTTCTATGCTTGAATAAGTAGCATTAATTATCACAAGCCATGTTATTTATGTGCAATGACATGCGTATTCTACTAAGTCAGCCAATATAGCCACACCCATTTTAGTCAGCCATCTTGAAGCACAGGTAAATAAATAAAAGGCATATACTCACATTTGTCCCCCACAACTCCAGTGTCTTCAAATATATCAATGGTCCGCACTGAACCCACCTTGGAATTCCATTCTCCATTGTAATAAATGGAGCAGCTGTGTTAGGGGCGTAAATACTCAACGGCTGCCCCCTGATGGATGACAGAATTTCCTGCCATTAGTTAGTTTAAAGACACTGGAGGGAACCCTGGAGTTGCATGGAGAAGTTGTGAGGGACAAAAGGACAGTATAGCCTTTTTTTTATTTTGTCGACTAGATAAATTCCTTAACAATGGGTACTTCCCAAAATTGTAAATACTTATAAGCCATATATCTACATAGAATCCGATAATTTTTTTAGTGAACAAGTACAATTTCAGCTGAGCTTTCCAATGTCCTACAGGGCTCTCAATAGCAGAAAGCATGTGGATGGATCCCCCTACTATACTAGCAGTGGTATTTTATGTGGCAGCAGGTAACCTGCTGGCAACAGTCTTAGGACATCCTTTTGGAATTCCTAGGAATATTTGATGGTTATTGTACATAACCCACACTAACATAGCTTGAAAAAAGGAACCTAAAACAAAAATAAATATATATCTCAACAGTGGAAGCAAAAAAAAAATCAAACATGCCCAGTTGCATCTGTCAATCATTATGGGTCATTGTGGATCAACAATAAAGATGCCAGACTTATTATACCATATTACCCCCAAGGATCTCCGTTACATCCCCATACCAACATTGTATTTATGAGGAAGTCCAATGCAGCCCAGTGCAAGCTGAACAGGGAATGTTTTTAAGCCATTTAAAGTAAATGGTGGGGAAAGAAGGGAAGCCTCACAGCTTATCTTTTCCTAATAAATAAACCAATTATTTTATAGAAAGAATCCTTTCCTATCAGAATAGGTATTAAAATTCAGCCTAGACAAACTACGGCTGGCCAGCATGTTAGGCCGACACAAGCATCATGCAGGAAATGTAGGATCATGTTGGCCCTCTGCCAGTTAGACCTTCTAGTCCAGAAAAAGGAAAATGGCTTGAGATGGGGCTGGTAATTTTTGGCCTTGGTCTACTTAAATATATATTTCTTATGCATCTCATATTCAATAGCATCTGTCAGGGTTATATTGGAGCGTATTGGACGATCATTGTCATTTGAAAATACCTTTCAGGTGGGCAGACATGTTTCGCCTTACAAAATAGGCTTTATCAATGCCCTTTCACCTATTTTGTAAGGCGAAACATGTCTGCCCACCTGAAAGGTATTTTCAAATGACAATGATCGTCCAATACGCTCCAATATAACCCTGACAGATGCTATTGAATATGAGATGCATAAGAAATATTTATCTATTTTTGTACTCAAAAATTTAATAAATACGTATGAAATTTTTAAACAGAATAGTGTGGTCATAATCAGAGAACATAGTAAAATCGGGGGTACCTGACCCTGAAAATCTTTATAAAGAGTCTTGTCAAGTCTTGATTATGTACCCACTTGAAAGATAACCCTATAGGGGGTCCATTTAAGAAAGGGTCGCACAATATGGGGAAGCTTAAGCAGGGCAACTCCACACTTTAGAATACTTGGTCTACTTACACATAAGGCAGAACAGCTTGCCAATATGAGGTAGACCAAACAAGCAAGCAACAACAAAAAAGCCTGCACAAGTCGCATTTTAAATGCTGGAGATGAATATATAAATTCATACAACCAGAAGGCAATGGAGGCCACATCTGCTTTAAATGCAATTATCTAAAATAAATATGTATTATACACACTGCTCCTTTCTAAAATGTATTTGCTATAAATATTAAATTAAAAATAAATATCAACAAATGAAGGAAGAATGTCAATCTCTGTGGATTTATTAATGAGATTTTTTTTAAAGAACAGGTTTCCCTTTGTTAGGCTACAACATAATTTAATTCCCGGTTCTGTTGTAACTCAATCATCATACCGTATTCGTGTGCTTTTTGATGACTCCAAGGCATGTTTGATCAAATTTAATAAATGCTGGCAAGTTAAGATTACCATAAGAGGGCAATTTTAGTATAGGTCAAGAGGTGTTTATATTCTTTAACAGTGGAGGTCACCTTATAGGGGCTAAATACTTAAGCCCTCCACATAAAGACATGTTGAAAGTCTACTGTGCTGAATTACAACTACCTTTAACAGCAGACAGACTAAAATTACATATTTTGTTCCAAAAGTCATTTCAATTTGTGGGATATTTATTTTTCATAGACTGTTAGATCTAAATCCAAAGAGCTAATAAAGACGACCGATACACTGTATAAAGAGGGAGTTTTATATGTATACCTGGAGCAGCACCACTAAGTTACTGCTTAATGAGACCTGGGTGGTAGACTTGGGAGTTCCAGCAGATCCAGAGTCCTGGTCGCTGTGGATCCTTATATCTGGGAAAACTGCCAAAATGCCAGACAAAACCATCGTTTGAGCATTCTGTAATAGTCCATTAAAATATTTTACACATATTTCTCCTGTATATCTGGCAGCTGCCCAACATGCCATGAGGGAGCAAGAAAAAAAACAGGATACAAAAAAAAAAAATCAGATTTTGGCAATATGTATGCTTTAATTGTGCCCTTCTAAAGACACAATTAAAGTAACTAAACGAAAAGACATTTTTTGAAAAAGGTCATATCAAAAATATCTACATACATGATAGATGGTCAGAAAAAAACTAAATATTTATTGTGAAAAGTGTCAAATATCAAAAATCTATATAACCATGATGGCAAGAAGGGGGGTTACTTATATATACGCATGTGAACAAATTCCAGCAATACCAGTTGCTTCCTTCTTTGCATATTCGCAGCCCCACATGACTGCCCATTACCAATAAGATGGGGGAAGCTTGCGCAGTCCTGAGCGCCCACTTGCCTGTGAACCCCACTGGTTTACTGGACAACGGTCACAGGGGAATGCAATCCGCTGGTCAGAACAGCATCTGCTCATTCAGAATAGATTGCTGGGCCTTAATATGAAATGCACATTGGGAGCTGTGAGCAACATAAAATAACTGACAATCCCGGGTGTTTCCTACATGAAGGTAAAAATCCTGGGTTTTGGTCTGCTTTAAAAACTGAAACTTACACAGTCCTGTAAAGTAGATGCCGGTCAAAAATGATTTAGGTCCCTTTTAACTATTGTCCCCAGGGGATACCTCCAGCCTTGAAGATCATTAGGAGCTAAAATTGGGCATAGAGTTCTGTAGAATGGGGTGGGGGCAAGAAATAGCTGTGCGCTGCAATAAAGCATGTCTTCATTAGGACATGTTCATGGCTATTACCTATCCCCATTTGGTGTCTTATGCAGAGCTCACTAATGGTTTGAGATGTTAGGCTAGTTTAGTTTCCCCGGTGATCCAGGACCCTCCCTAGCACTCTCCAGGGAGCATGGTGGTTCACTTTAAACCACTGTTTTTTTCTACATTCATCCAGATAAAATAAAACATGATCTGTATTATAAAACGTCTTGAGTGTAGCAGTGCAGTTAAAATATAGTGTAATTAAGGGCGTTCTATAGAAAGTATCATGCAAGTGATGGGTGAGAAGGACAAAAGCTGTGAAGTTTCTGCCTAAACTACACCTAGCAAAGAAAGGTGTAGCTGGGCAGGAAGTTGCATTGTGAAATTATAATCAGGGACTGTTCTTAATCACACCTTGCCTCTATTAAAATGTCAGCACGTCTACACGCCAGGTATCACAAAAGCCTAAGCTTACCCTTTGATCAAGCCCTGTCTAATGTCTAATTAGACCGTCTATGTCAAACTCCCTAATGTTACAAAAGCACAAAAAAAAAGCTACACGGCTACTTCAAAGCGATGCCCCTATACTTGCTGCTGAGGGGGGAGTGATTCTCTCCAATTTTCATGTAAAATTTATATCCCCTTGTAGTGCATAAGGAAAGTAAAAGCAGATGTACAAAAAAGAAAAGTCACGTGCTGCAACACCAAGACATCTAAACACGTATAAATAAAAATCATTCCAGCAAAAAGCTGATGAAAGTAATACCAAGCAGTTCAATTCCACAGCCCACATTAACATGTACATATGGAATTTAAAAAATATGTGTAAGAGCCTAATTGTGTTGCATTGGTACCATTAAAATGCACTGGAAATCCTAGATATCCTACAAAACAAATTCACATTTACTTTCAGATCTCGATCTCTGCGATCTAACTAAGCCAAGTCAGAACTTGTTTGGCGAGTGCTGCATGTGATTGTGTTGCCATTACGTAAGGTTTATATACTGGTTGACATTTTACTGGAGCAAGTCGCGGAGAGTAGATCCGAAGAAACTGAACCATTCAGATTTCTTTTTTTTTTTATTTACACTGCGTTGGTTAATTTAGGTCAGTGCCCCAATTTTGTAGTCACTTTTCCTAAAGGGCAACAGAATCCTCACCATGCCACATTGTTTCACGACAGGGTTGGTTCCTCAATACCCACCCTTTCAGGAGATCCAGGTCCCTATCTTCATTGAAGCGCTTTGCTGCCTCAGAAAGAGGGAGCCACCTGCGGTAGTGTCTGCCACCAAGTAAACAAAGCTGTGAGCTAAATTCGATATGATGTTGATGGGGTTGTTAAAAACAATGAAAAACAATGCTCAATTGATAAAAGGCTCTACAAAACATCATGTAAAATATCAAAAAAGCCTTTACTGACAAACACAGAACTAAAACCTTGATTTTGCCATTGGGCGTTCTGACCACAGCTGTGCTATGAGCAAAATGAGATCAAACTAGAAGAGCTGGGGGAGGTGAAGCCTTGGACTGGACCTAAAGCACCAAACCCAGAACTACGTGATTACGGGGAGGGTACAGTGGTATGAATATTTCATTCCTACTTATAGTTTAGCCTAAAGATGCCCTTTTCTTCATCTAAACAAAAGTTCTAGACCTCCAATCTTATCTCCTATCACCAACCCCCTAAATAGTCTAACTTCTCCTGAATAGCTCCACATAGCTGGCTCTATAGCTCTGTCTACGCACAAATTACTCCACCACAGTGAGGCGATCCAGAAAACATGGCCTTTTGCTGACCCCTCGGGGGGGTGGGGGAGTTTGACACCTGTGGTCTAGGGTTTTAAAGCTGGAATGATGAATGATTAAATATTGCCAGAAGTGCAAAAAAAACTCTTATCATTAGGAAGGATACACCTGCTATGATGTTTTTTGTTTAGATGACCGGAGAAACAAATAATTAGAGGAAATCTTATAAACAATGTTTCATACACTAAAACAAAAATATCAAACTGGAACATTTTTTGAAAAATTGGTGTTCCGGTTTAAAGCAGAACAAAACTCTTTTTTTTGAGCCCCCGCACCCCCCACCCACCTGAGTGCCTTGTGTGATGGTGCTGGTTCGGCGGTGACTTGATAAAAAAAAGGGGGGGGGGGGGGGATTCCACTGCCAAGTCATGCTCTGTGTGTGGCAGTTTTGAGATCGTCAATTGGCTGATCTCAAGGCTGATGAGTGACGTGCACCAGCCAGCCGGATGCATCCCTGGTTTCCCAAGTGGTAGGCCCACGTGCCTAGCCTATCTGAATGGCATGTTCGCAGCTGCAGGGAAGCCTGTGAACACAGTGTCGTGGGAGCAGCTGGTAGGGCTGAGTTTACTGGTAACCCTGGGGGTTTCAAAGAGCAGGGCATCCCGGTATAGGATGTGCCGGGGGCAGGCTAGCAGCTGGCCCTAAAATCTGAAGACCCTGGGGGTTTCAAAGAGCAGGGCATCCTGGTATAGGATGTACCGGGGGCAGGCTAGCAGCTGGCCCTAAAATCTGAAGACCCTGGGGGTTTCAAAGAGCAGGGCATCCTAGTATAGGGTGTACCGGGGGCATATTAGCAGCTGGCCCTAGAATCTGAAGATTCCAGGGCCAGCCACAGACGGTTTTGAGATGCTTTAAGTCCCACTTTCGAACCAAACACTGAACTATAAGCAAGGTCCAAAAGTGAAAAAGCACGTTTTCAGAGCACGGTAGAAAATTGGAATAGCTAGGAGTAATTAATATCAGGGAGGTTTGGGCAAAGGTATGCCAGCCAGCAGCTGCAGTCCTGTAACCATCGGCAAGGGTATGCCAGCCAGCAGCTGCTGTCCTGTAACCATCGGCAAGGGTATGCCAGCCAGCAGTTGCAGTCCTGTAACCATTGGCAAGGGTATGCCAGCCAGCAGCTGCAGTCCTATAAACATTGGCAAGGGTATGTCAGCCAGCAGTTGCAGTCCTGTAACCATCGGCAAGGGTATGCCAGCCAGCAGTTGCAGTCCTGTAACCATTGGCAAGGGTATGCCAACCAGCAGTTGCAGTCCTATAAACATCGGCAAGGGTATGCCAACCAGCAGTTGCAGTCCTGTAACCATTGGCAAGGGTATGCCAACCAGCAGTTGCAGTCCTATAAACATCGGCAAGGGTATGTCAGCCAGCAGTTGCAGTCCTGTAACCATTGGCAAGGGTATGCCAGCCAGCAGTTGCAGTTACAGTCCTGTAACCATTGGCAAGGGACTGCCACAAATGAAATGCAGTGGATGAAAACTGCTTTCTGCTCATTTTAAAAAAACAGGTAGCTTTGGCCCAATGATTCCATTGCCCTTGAGGATTGGAAAAGAAAATGTTCCTCTCTGTGAGCCATAACTGGTTACTTATTTCCTTATTTAAATTTCGTTAATGTATATAATGCTATCTGCCACATTGCTTTACAAAGAACCATTAATTGCTTCTTATGAGCCAAAATGTAGGCGTTTGCAAGGAGTTGAACCTTTTTCAACAAATGTAGGTATGACGTAATCATCATGAAGTCCTCCAACAGGCCTATCCTTATCTTACAAGTATTAGGACCTTTCCTAGCTAAAGAAAAATTTTAGTTTTTTTGCTTTTGTTTCTAGCCTAACATGGGTACCGAAAATTTGATTATGGTCATAATTTCAAATGACTATATGAAGGAGAAATCACCAACAGACATAGTTTGCCAACTCTAGGCCTTTAGATTAACCACCATCTGTGGCATTATTACCGCTTACCTTCATGAATCAACAAAAGTCTGTGGTTTCTTTTAAAGAGAGATAATCCAGGGTGTAGAATGTTTCACCATAGTTGACAGGACAATAGAGAACAGATAATTAGATGTGCTCACCTCGACATGTTGGCAGGTCTGAATAAGCTTGGCCAAAAGCATTTCCATTTCTGTGTTTCTTTTGATGAGACTGGTGAGGTTGCTTTCCAAGCTTTGCTACAGTAAACAAAAGAATGGCATGTTAAAGCAGAGACATAATAATTAAAGTAGGCATGCACCAAATAAAAATTGTCTGTATTATACACAGGCAGGAAATGAGAAGAGGCAATCATTACACAGCACCATGGCTGGCAAGATCTAGGCTGAAAAGTGAAAAGCCCATTGTACATCAAACAAATTAAGTATTATCAGCAAAATAAAGGCATAATACATTCTTTATGGTAAACTGCTGTAGGCAGTGCTTTCTTATTCGCTTAGTTTATTATAATGTATTATATTTATAGTCTAGATGCATTGAGTGGTGCATGTTAGGTCCTTAAAGTGGACCAACACCCAAGATTTTGACTATCCTGGGCATTGGTCCACTTCCGCGGGGCACCCCGATCAAGGGTGCCCCGCTGTGTGAAACCCCCAGAAAGCTCTGAAAACTCATCTGACCCCGCTCCCACGTGACTCGTCCAATCGCCGCCGACGGACAAGGAGAGGCAGCGCCGGACAAGCTGAGCGCGGGCCGCCGCCGCCTCCCGCGCGTCCCTCTTACAAGGAGCGCGCCCGCCATTCACAAACGGCCGGCGCGGGTGCGCTCCCTGCTAGAGGAACGCGTGGGAGGCGCTGGAACGAGGATCAGGTAGGATTTTCGGGGATCTGGGGGGGGTTTCACACATCGGGGTGCCCCGCAGTCAGGGAGCTGATCGGTGCGGGAATCTTATGTATTTCCCGGGCCGATCAGGGGAGGGTGTTGGTCCACTTTAAGACAAAATTAAGAGAGGGTGGAAGAGATCAGGGTTGAGGACAGGAGCTAGTTTTGGGCAGAGCAGAGTGGGGATGGGTCTTAAAATGATTAGAGGGGGTAGTATTTAAATAACACGGATTTAGCATTTGTATAGAGCGGACGACTAGTTAATGTTCAAACTTAGGCGAAATGAATCTCTTTAGCTAATATATTATACATACATAAATCTCTGTCAAAGGCCAACTCCAACCCTGTTTATTTATTGATACATATTGATACAATAGTGTAGGACTAGGTCCATTTCAATTTGCGTTTCCAGTCTCTGACCTCATTGTGGAGAAAGGAATTAAAGGAGCACTTTTGCGAAAAATGACCCAATGATAGAAATCCATATAAATATGCTGTACACTTATACACCCAGCATCAAAACATATCCAGCCAGGCTTGTTTTGTTTGTTTTAATGGAAGGAAGAGGAAATCAAGGGTCACAGGCTCCGTCACCCCTGATGCACTAAACCTGTCACCCCTGGATTTTATTCCTAACATAAGAGAATGAACCACAAGACTGGAGGGAGTTTTATTCAGCTCTGGTATATAAGTGACCCTTCCTCTCATTAGTCAACGTGCGTATATGGAATTTTAATATTACACAATTTTGCGATATTATATCGCATGTAGAATTTTAGTTCAAGGAAATAGCCCATTTTTGTCATTCAGATTTGTTCTGTAGTCATTTTCACAGTGCCAGTTGTCAGTGTTTCATACTTAGCTGGCTAATGAATAGAAAGCTATGGTGTTAGGCGAGGGTAGTGGATCAGTAGATTCCACGTCATCTGCTGTTCAGATGGGCTGAATGGTCATCTCTCATAAAAAACAATCTATTAGTCATGGAGAGATGTTTATTCAATTTGATTGTACTAATGCATGCCAATACCAAGCCAGAATGTTCAATTTTTGGGGGGAAAGGCTGTGTCTCCAACACAGGCCTGAAAGATTTTACATGCAGATTTCATCAGCATACTGTACTGATCTCTGACCAAGTTATCAGAACCAATGGGTGCAGAAAAAAAGTTGTTACTTGTTACTGTTCTGAACAAGGCTGTTATTGGATTTTTGTTTCATCCTACTTCTAATCTTATATTAAATTAGCAATCATCATGTATAAGATATACATCTCATTCTTGAGATTGCACTGCACTGCCCATGTGTACTAAGCCAGGAATTTTTCAAAGCAAAGAATCTATGTGTAAGGGCACCACTAATCACAGATATCACAAAATGAAGATCAAAACCCAAAAGGGTGCACCACGAATTCCAAGTAACAACTAGTCTGTAACGCTAAACAACCACATGGAATTCAAAACATATGGGCACTCCACCGGGCTTATAAAAGATAAAACAATTTTATTATGAACCAAAAAAACAAAAAAAAAACATACACACACTAATGCACAAGACAATTAAAACCAACAATTACTAACTACCTTGGAGTATACATGATAATTAGTTAATAAACATGATTTTGTAAAATTATCCCAATATCAAAAAATGTGCAGGTGGTAAAGTAAGCAATCAAGAATAGATAAAAAAGAAAAGTGTGTGTATGTTTTATAGATCCTGTGGTGGTTCATAATAAAATAGATTTTATCTTTTATAAGCCCGATGGAGTGCCCACATGTTTTGAATTCCATGTGGTTACTAAGCCAGGAATTCATGGCTCTTAGAGTGACTTTTACATGATAGTACTGGAGCCCATATGCTCAACTGGACAGTCGCAACTAATCTGAGTGAAATCGTATTGTGTGGCCATATCCATAGTTCTCTTCATAAATAATGTGTGACTGGAAATAGGATTGTGTGTAGATTAGGGACAATATATATATGCCATAGGGAGGGAAGGAGCCCACAAGCAATCAGATTGTGTATCTATTCAAATCAGGACGATATTTGCCATACGCAGGGACTGATCCCAGGGCCAGCAGCAGGTATCTGAATATATCGGAGTGTGTACTGTGTCCTGGCAGGCCGGAAACGTATACGTATTCCAATATGGTCATGTATTAATGTGTGTGCTGAGGGCTAGTTACACAGTTCTGGGTATGAACTTTGGTCCCATTGATGATTTAATAGGTAAGGACACACAATAGCCTGCTGTACCTTGCATGTTGTGCCAGTCCCTCTTGTTCTTGTGCCCTTAGATCCCTGTACATGATCACACTAGACCATATTAAACCGCTTATAGGTTTCCTATAATAGATGCCAAAAGGGTAATGACTGATGTGAAGGGTTCAACGGCGGTCTATGTACAGATGTTTGAAATATTCTAGTTATATAAATACTTTTACGCTGCCATAACAAATGCTTATATATTTTACTTTTAGGTCTTTTATGTACACATTAGAGCTAAACAATCAATGCCTAGTGTGCTTATGACTTAGCCAATGTTTACAGGTTAACTCTCCAGGGAAATATTAAAGTCAAATTCAATAAAACTTTAAGAGATTTATAAGCCAGAAAAAACTTGCCTTGGGAATATGGAGTTTGTGGTTTTAGTTGTTTATTAAGGTCTAACAACCACACAACATCCCAAAGAAAAACTAAAATATCCAAGGTACTGGCAATAAATAGCCGAGCAATAGTAAAATAATACACATGAGATTTGATAAGGTAATAAGAATGCAGACAGACAAAAATCTTGGTGCCACAATCATATCGCTGAGCTTAGCACTCGTTGGATGATGCGTGAAACTTCCAGCAAATAACGGTCTAAAATACTTGGATTGTGGTGTCCAGAGTTGCTTAAAAGTGTTAGCTTTACCAATGACTAACAGTCCACAGACTATACAAATGGTGGTCAGATATTAGGAAAAAACATGTTCTGTAAGTGAGATTTGACCTTAAAGCACATTTTCAGCCAGATTAAAAAAAAAAAAAAAAAAAAAAAAAAGCTACACTCACCTTTTCTCCCACGACCCTTCATCGCTCCTAGTCCGGGGCTGCAGCGCTCACCTGAAAGGCTGGATCCAGTGGTCCCTTACCAGCGACACTCTCTTGCAATGAGTCTTTTCCTGGCTCCCTTTGATGTGGCAACGCCACCGCCATCAGTCACGTTGAGCTACCACACCCCGCTCCATTCATTGCAGTGAGAGATCGGCACTGCGTATGGTGCAGCCTTTCAGGTGATCGCTGCAGCCCCAGACTAGGAGCGACGGTCTGCGTGGGAGAAAAGGTTTTTTTTTTATCTGGCTGAAAATGTACTTTAAAAAATGTATTTGCGTTGAGGAAAGTCTGAATCAGATTATCTCAAGGAAAAAATGATGTGGCCAGAAAAAGACTTATGGCCCGTTTACATAGAGCGATAATTGCTTAGTGGAAGCAGCCGCTGCGATCAAGCGATGAACAAGAATTGGTTAATTGGTCGTCCATCTTACCATTTTGGCTGACCAAAAATTTCTCATTCATTGCTTGATGGTTGGAGTGTGTAAACAGAAGTCGCCCCCAAAACATTTTGCTATGAGAACGAGCAACACGAGCGGACGCATGAGCCAACAAATCTGCGGTGTCTGAACACAGTCACCCAATAGCAGAATATTTGTATGGTCAGGCGCTTGCTGAGCAAACAGCTAATTGTTCCGCTTGTGTAAGTCCACCATAAATACTCTATTCCACAATTAGGACTGAAACATAAATAGCTCAATCTTCACACAATACATCCAACCTTCCAGACTGCATAAAAGACAATAAGCTATTTGGATACCTATATTTAATAGAATATACACCGTATAGAAATAGAAACCATTATACTCCCCTTTTGTGAAAGCCAAATTGAGGGGGGGGGGGCGGTGTGCAATGTTTATTCATTTCCACTGGATAGAGCTACACAAGAAAATTCATTGCCGGGCTTTCCAGCAGCAGGATGGGGTGAGATATGGTGCCACACAAAAGGACCCTCAATGGCACAAAGCTACCAGTCCAGGTCACCTGTATGACTAAGGTTCTCAGAGCCTAAAATTCATCATAAAGGTCCACAACAGAGGTGCACTATGTTTTGCATTGCGCTAGGGGAATTTCCTAGTATTTCTTTGCAAAGTGAATTGTAAATTGTATCCTTTTCAGCTGTGGTAGATCAGTCAAACCAGAGGTCCTTCCACTTAGATATCTAACCTTAAAGTGCACCTATATTCAAGAGGGAAGTATATGTAGTCACTTTCTATCCCCAGCCCAGTGACTCAAAACATCAGGTGTTTCTTTTTTTACCTCAGCCTTTGCCCAATATTTATAACTAAACAAACTGGATGCAGTCGGCCATATTGGCCTGGTTGAGCAGCCCCACCCTCCAGTGATGATGCAATCAGCTGGAGTACACACAGCTCAGCAATAGGGAGCACTTCAATCTAAAGGCCATTATTGGTTGTAACTGAATTAATTAGCACATGGTTGCCATTCACTATAATACCATTTCCTGTGCTTTTTTTCTGGTGTTTTTATGGATATCAGGCAAAGACTGAGGTAAAAAAAAGAAACACAGGCAGTTGTGGGGCACAGAGCTGGGGATGGACAGTGACTGACAACATTAATTTCCTTTCTGAGTATAGGTGCACTTTAATCTACAGTTTAAGTTTTCTCCGGCCAAGCCCTTTCCTACATTTCATTGTTTATAAAAAATAATACTAGCCTAGAGGCAGCCTTGGCTCTGCTCAGGACCTCTGGATCACCACCTGCCACTCCCTTCTTCAGGACACCACACACACCACTCCACTTCTATAAAATGCCACTTTCAAGCCCTTTAAGTCATCAAGTGTCCTTAAAGTGTGCCAAAAACCCAGATTTTGACTATGATGCATAACCCAGATTCGGGATGCCCCACGATCTGAAACCCCTCAGGTCACCCAGTAAAACCTTTCCCTAATCTATGGCCCATGCATGGGCTCTCGTCCAATCAGTGTGCTCAGTAATTTTGGGCAAGGGCCGAGTCTAGTCGAAAGCAGCAGAGCATGTCACGGCTGGTGCATTGGACCGGGGAGAGGGTAGGTTTTACAGGGGACTTGGGGGTTTCACACAGTGGAGCATCCTGAATATAGATGCCCCAGTGGGGAGTCTTAAAGACTCCAGGACCAATTTTGGTCCACTTTAAAACACACCTATTTAGATGAGCCTATAATCTGGTGTAACCAACCGACTTTATGGTCCGATCACCCTTCATAGCACTTGCCAGCACATATGACTTGTGACCTAACCTCTTGTCTACAGCCTTATACTGCAGATTGTAAGCTAGAAAGGGCAGGGCCCTCACACCTTACGTACTTCTGTGATAATCTCAGTGACTCATAATACTGTGTGTATAGAATATTACCAAATGACATTATACAGTTTATCAAACAAACTAAAAGCACCAACAGGAAAAAGCACATTAGACACAATAGTCACCCCATCTGTTCACACCACCACCAAATGTAAGGAAAGTTGTCTCTCAGCTGAAGCACAGTGATGCTGTCCTAACATGCAGCCCGAGGGAGGGATGACAGAAATCCTGGAATTCCTCCATCATCCCACTGTCTGCAGAGAATTGTGCCTTTGGCTGCAGTTTTCACTTGCTGCTGTTTTGGAAAGCCAAAGGCACCTGTCTCTGGAATTACAGCACTATTCATGAATAGGAAATCCTCTGCCTTGCAGTCTGCTCCTCTGTTGGCTTCTTTATATAGGTCTGTACATGTCTCGGTGCATGTGTGGGACTGTCTGGTGTAATGAACCAGGAGAACAAGCAGGCTAAAAACCTTACAGCAATACAAGTGTAACTGTGTCTAGCTTTTAGCTTCAGGTTTTGTCGAGACCAAGTGCACAAAGCTCATTTAACAGAAATGTAATGGGTGTCATCAAAAATTAAGGATGTTGATCAGCAAAACCATTGACCTCAAAGACATAATTTATGGTTTTCTGTTAGGAATTTCCTCTCTGGTAATTGGAGACACGAAGTGAAGCTTGATCTATACAATGAGATCATAGCCAGCAAAATTTTTAATTAAAAATCCACCTTCACAAAGTCTACAGTAAGTCCAACAAACCCCCAAAAACCTGTTCCTCTAGGCATGGGGAGAGGGCAGATTGATTCCTTCCCCCTGGGGCATCCAAAATTGGGTGTGAAACCCCCCAGGTCGCCCCATAGACTTACCTACTTTTCCGGTCCAACGGTGCATGCCTACGCCGGCCATTTGTCAATGGCCAGCATGGGGAACGCTCCATGTTAGAGGGAAGTGAGGGAAGTGGGGGATGCGGCTGCCAAGCTTGCTGATTGGATGAGCGGCAGCACATGCGTCATAGGACCGGAAAGAGATGAGTTACCTTCGTCAATCTGGGGGGTTTCACGCAGCGGGGCACTCCCGATCATCAAAATCCTGGGTTTTGGTCCACTTTAACAGAAATGTAATGGGTGTCATCAAAAACTAAGAATGCTGATCAGTGAAACTGTAAGGAATTTCCTCTCTGGTAATTGGAGACACGAAATGAGGCTTTATCTATACAATGAGGTCATGGCCAGCAAAAATCTTATTAAAAATCCACCTTCGAGGTCTACAGTAAGTCCAACGAACTCCTAGGCACGGGGAGAGGGGCAGGATAGAGGCTTGTTGTCCGTTTTAAGCATTGACCAGATTTTGACTATAATACATAACCCAGATTCAGGATGCCCCACTGTGTGAAACCCCCCAGGTCACCTAGTAAAAATCACCTTTCCCCAGCTTGATCTATACAACGAGGTCATAGCCAGCAAAAATAGGTTTAAAAATCTACCTTTAAAGTCTGCAGTCTAAAGTCCAACAAACCCCCAAACCTGTTCCCTTAGGCACGGGAGAGGGGCAGGAGAGAGGCTTTATTTCTATCGATATCTATATTCTTGCTAAAAGAAATAACAATGAATTCCCCTAGTAAGCGGGGCTTAAACAGCTTACAATGTATATTTTTCTTGATCATTGCCATAAGTGTTACAGGAAGAGACATTTTCATGCTTGCCTAAAAACATTTCGGGGTTTTCGGCTTGTTTGGAAACTTCTACTGAAGAGCACCATTCGTGTGTGGCCTGAAGAGGTTTACAGCACTGATTAGTGTGCTTATTATTTAAGTAGCAAGGAATAATGCATTATTTATAGTAATGTAGCTTTAAAATAAATTATAAAAATAATCCCCCGGGCCAAAACTTGGAAGAGAAGGCAAATGTAATGAGCAAATATAAATACTCTATCATTTGCTGTCTGGGGATTTTCATTTTATGTAAAACAAATCACAATTTAAATAAAGCTAATCAGCACAGCAGTGAAATTAAGTCTAAAAGCCGGTGCCGTGCAGTGTTTTAGCTACAATTTTAACATGATGATGTTACCTGCAAACTTTCAGGCAATATAGGATATCAAAATGGCAAAAACGAAATAGAATTATTTGGCTAAAAAATAATAAAACGGGCATGTGAATTCATCTAAAAATCCTCCAACTGTTTTATGTCTGCTGCTGATCCTATCCCTTAATAAACAGGGAACATCACTCAATAATGATTGTATTCTCTTAAAAAAAAAAGTTAGGGGACATCTGATTGCTAAATGACCTTCACCACATATTGGGTGGGAATTACTGAATTATTGAATTTCTGGATCCCATGCTGCTCAGTGGCCCACATGACCAATAACAGCCAGTATGTGTGCCCGCTTGGTAATCACATGGGGACTCGATCGGGTGACCAGCAGAACCAAAGAGGTGAACAGTTAATTTTTGGATAGGGGGAAGCAGGTATCCGTGGCCGTATACGGTGCAGGGCAAACTATCAATTAAAGAGGGACAATTATTATTTTGACACAGCTATAAACTTTACAGCCATGGCTACAGGGATTACTGTCAAGGATAAGATGGGGTCAAACATCTTGAAAGCAAGTTTTGGGACCACAGGATGCCTGCATGCATGTAGCAAATGTACAGTGTAACCATTGCCAAAGGATTGGCTGGAGGCACAAGGCTATATCAAGGCTATTGGTGGCACAAGCTTAGTCGGGGTACAGGCTAACAGAAGCCATGTACTAAGGGGGGGGGGGGGGACAGGCTGATTGGAGTCATGCTGGGGCTGACTGGAGGCAAGTTCTACAGACACAGCCTGATGGAGGCACATAAAGAGAGCACGGGCTGTTAGGTGGTACTGATCTATGGAATGCAGGGATTGGAGGTGACAGGCCACTATAAGGTTGATTCAGCACTGAATATTTTTTACAAATTATTTTAGAGAAAATTACGTGAGTAATAAAAATATGGTGGTGAATCAACCCTTATGAAGGAGCAGTAGTGATTGCAATGATCAGTGCGGGGGGACCTTTTACCTATATATGGGAAGTGTCGGTGCCAGTTATTTCATACATTTTCTTGGGAGTAAGACAGCCTGGCAAGGTACGCATGAATTGTTCTTCTGGTGAGCGATCCCAAAAAACTTTCATTCTTTAAAGCTTGGGAGCCCAACCTATTCGCCCATGATAGAAAGTGCCTTAGATTTTGTTGTCCAACTTTAAAAGTGAGGTAACCTTTTAGAAGCTTAGAATTGCTATTTAATCTCCTTTTTTCATTTACAATCCAGCCCTGGGCCATGCAGTACTTTATGGTATAATACAACTTAAACTGGACCAACACCCAGGGCAGGCATCAGCACTAGGCATACCCGGGCAGATGCCGGGGCCCCTGCACCATGAGAGGGCCCACCTCATTTCCTATACTCTGGGCAGTGCCTATGCAGGATACATAGTGCAGTAACCAGGACTAAAGACTGTGAGGCAGGGGCAGTTTGGTCTTGGGAGAGACTTTCTTCCGGTTAGTCCTTCTATTCTTTGTTTCTTTCCTTCTTTTATTTTTCATTCATTCTTTCTTCCATCTATTTTTCGTTTATTTCTTTCATCTGTTCGTTCTGCTATTCCCTTTTTCTCATTTTTTTTCTGTTTCTTTCTTTCTTCTTTCCTTCTGTTTTTTTTCTGTCAGTCTTTCTATTCTTTTCATATCTCTGTTTTCTCTCCCATTGCTTCTCCCTGTCTTTCCTGCTTTTTTCTATCATTCCTTTTATTCTTTCTTTGTTTCTGTCATTCATTCTATGCTTTTGTTCTGTTTATTTCCATTTTTTTAATATTTTATATTCATACATGCAACATTTATCACCATGTGTGGAGAAACATACCATACCAGCAAGGGACTAACTGAGACTCTATCGCACAAAGGCCCGCATAAACCTGGAGCCAGCCCTGCCAACACCCATTTTTTCTTTAACGGGTGTTGGTCCCGCAGCCAGCTAATCAAAACCAGCTGGGAGGGGGCATCCAGAATGCTGGAGTCCCCCCGAACATAACCCCCCAGAACGCTCGTAATCCTCACCTTCAGTACGAGCCAGTGCCGTGAAAGAAATCCTGTGACTGGCTGCCAGGAGGACACATGGGTCATGGTCGCGTCCTCAGGCCCGGCCACCAGAACGACCGTGCCACCAGCCAATAGCGAGACTCTGTTCCCAGCGCTGCCTAGTAGTAAAGGTGAGGATTACAGGCGTGGGGGGTTATGTGCTGGGGGAGTACAGCATTTTGGATGTCCCCCTGAGCTTGTTTTAATTAGCTGGCTGTGGGATCAACACCCGTTAAGGAAAAAAAGGGGGGTTGATCCCGTTTAAGTGATGGAAATACTTATGCCTAAGAAGATTTCTTGTACGTCTTATCATGTACCGCATTCTTTTATCACATTAAAGACTGGTCTCACAGGTTGTTTTCTTTGTAAAAGAGCACAAAATCTATAAAAAAATATTCCAAATATGTACACCAATGGATAGAGGCTCAGAGAAACGAAGCCATTCCTCTGGTCACAGGAATAAAAAGAGGATAGGAGAAAAACCTTTCCGTTACACTAACTCGCCTCTTCTAGTTTCTTTGCTGAACAGCTTTCAGGCACAGTGGAGCCCTTGTTGGAAGCCATGTGTGAAAATAATGACGTCCTGTTCGCTACCTGTAGAACGGCTTGCTCTTCACAAAGACTCCTACAATCTTTCATCTATCCTGGCATAGTGCATCTCAATTACAATGAGGGCCAGTGGAATACAAGCTGCCTGCATTTCATCCCTGTTCATATAGTTAACTCATCCTGAGTAGACAGTGAAGGTAGCCATCCACAAAACTCCAGCAGTTCTTCCAACGTCAATGTTAACACAATGGCACAATAGCATGACACAGGGGAGGTATAGCAGGAAATCTGCAAGCTTGCACTTTGTCTTTGAAGACACTGTCAGCAAATTGTTGTCTTTGTTCAAGTTGAAACTATCATTTTAAAGTGGACCAACACCCAGGATTTTGACTATCCTGGGTTTTGGTCCACTTCAGGGGGGCCTCCCGCGCGCCCCTCTGACAGTGCGCGCGCCCGCGCCGGCCATTCACAAACGGCCGGCGCGGGCATGGATAGAGGAGTGCGCGGGAGGCCGCTGCCGCCGCCGATCAGGTGAGTTCTTTTGGGGTTTTGGGGGGGGGGGGGGTCCCTCACCGCGGGACATCCCGATCTCGGATGTCCCGCGGTGAGGGGGGTGATCGGCCCAGGAATCTTATAGATTCCCGGGCCGATCACCCATGGGTGACGGTCCACTTTAACTGCTCTTAGGTAAGTTCATGCTGCTTGACTGACCGTGGTCAAGGTCACATTGCACAGTAATTTTTTTTAATTTCTATGGTCTGCCAAGATATGATAAGATAAGATAAGATGGTAATGTCATTCTATCCAGTCCAAAATCTGTCACTCTCTATATATGTTTAAGTATCTGAGTAGCCGTTATAGTTAAAGAATACTTTTTCAGTTGAAGAGTAAAGTTAGAATGCTCCATCATATACCATGTGATCAGCAGTCTGAGCAATCCAGAATAGAATACATTTGGTTTGGGTTTTTAAAATAAACATTCAAAAAGAATCACAAGCCAGGTATAAAGAGATGTATTTGCATGGCTCTGCCTACTGCAAAGGATCTTGGCAGAAATTCTATTATCCTTTGTGGTATGCACCATGAAAATACTTTGTTTTAAAGTGGACCAACACCCAGGGGTCTATAAGATTCCCGGGCCGATCACCTCCCTCACCGCGGGACATCCGAGACCGGGATGTCCCGCGGGGTGAAACCCCCCCAAAACACCTTACTTTATCGGGGTGCCAGCCCCCCCCCCCCCCCCCGAAATGGACCAAAACCCAGGATAGTCAAAATCCTGGGTGTTGGTTCACTTTAAGAAAGCACACTGCACCTTTTAACCCTTTAAGTGCTAGCTACGTGAGTCTCATGTAGCTGCCTCTCTAACCGTTAAGTGGCAGCTATGTGAGACTCACGTAGTTTATTTAAACCCCACCAAAAAAAAAAACAAAAAAAAACAACAAAAGTTAAAAACTCACTCTGATTTCTGGCAAGTGAAAGGTTTGGTGAACATATCTAGATTGCATTACTTTATTGAATATCTATGGATCTGGTATATGACTATTGCATTTTATTTACCAGTAAAAAAAAAAATGTTATAAAGAGTGCAGTTAATACTACATCAGCACCCGGTCCCCTAATTTGACCTGAGTTTATTTCCTATATATGCTTTGCTGTAATCTAAAATAGAGCAGACAATGTAGGAGTCCAACTTTTTAGGCCCTGGTTTGCCCTTTTCATTCATTCAAAAAAAAAATTGGGGTTTGGTTAGCAGATAGCCAACCCTTACTGCATCTTCACCCTGTGTGCCAGGACACCTGGAGGAGGCCCTTCCAATGAAGGCACATTTTTTTAAAATACTTTTTTATACTTCTACCCCCTTCAGTTAGGGGGTTGAACTGGACATTCAGCATGATTTAATGAAAAGACCAAACCCTTAAAAAACTATTGCCCAACATCTAAAATTAATATTTTACATTTTTAGTCACTTACTTATTCGTTCCCCCACCGGGCTTCAACTCTGTTCAGGACTCTAGGATACGGGCACCGCCATCTTGACTCAGAAGCATCATACTTACTGAGGAGAGTGGGATAAAGTACAGGGGGGTGGGGTTATAGCTGTGTTTTGCACAGACAGAGCAGAGCTGGGGTCAGGAAAACGACAGCAATCCCAGAATGCAGAGCAGCACTTCCTGTTTGCAGGCTGCCTGGTGATCCATGTGCCGCCATCTTGGATGTTTAAAGGCTCGTAACATGCAGTGGATGCAGGTAGGAGGATTTTTAATGTGAACAATCTGTATGTACAGGGTGTGGGAAACATATAAGATATTCTCTTATTCAGAGTGATGGTCCGCTTTAAAGAACCAGCTTATCAATGTATTTGCTATCTGAGGGTGGCCATCAATGACAGATAGAGGTAGACTGCTGGTGCACATGATTTAGCCCTGAAGTGTATAGGCAAGTATATATATATATATATATATATATATATATATATATATATATATATACCGTATATACACACACACACACACACTCACAAATAGATATCTATGATATTAACTTTCAAGAATGCTTCATTCTCTTCTCAGACATGATGTCTACAACACACTTGTATTCACAAAGTTGCTCAGCAATAGTTCGAAAATTCTCCCTAGAATTTTATAGGGGCCTAATTCAAATGCAGCCTAAACATTTATCTCCACTGAAAACTTTAGAAGTAGTAAAAGAAAACGAGTAAGAGGCATTTGTTACAGACATTCCACCCCTTAGCTCCGCTGACAAGTGTCTGCCCTGCAGGCCTGTCCTGGTTTTATGTTTCCACTAACACTAACCAAACAGACACAAGGAACACAAGAGCTTAATGGCATTTAAACATACAGAAACATGAGGAATATTTGTTTTAAATCTTAAACCTGTACTTTGTTCCTAACCTGACTATAAAAGACTGGCGACAGGGCTCTATTTGGCTTCTAGCATGTTAAGCTGGCCATTTACAGATTTGTGGAAACTGGTACAAAAATACAAAATACACTTGGTCTTTGATTCCTGACCCTGATTAAACAACTTTGTATGTTTCATCAGGTTTATTTTGCAGTCATACCTGCTCATTTGCTGATGTGTTTTCCTCAACCAACACTATTGCTACTCTTTCTGGGGGCTTATTTTTCAAGCACAACTTCACGATGATTTTAGTTTCAATCCATCCCCCACCCTAGTTTTCAGTTATATCTAGAAATTGGTGGGCAAATAGTACACCCTTTATCACAGTGCTGCCTGATCATCAGCTCTTCCTGGTTCCAAGTGCTTCAAGCAGAGGACCCAAACATGGGTTTCCATCTGATTTAAGGGCCTTTGCCTTGCGTTGGAATAACAGCTTATTGCTATTGCAGTTCTTACGAAGCATCGAGATGTTTTAACCTATCATGCTATCACTTGGGTAGATATTTTGACTGGTTAAAGGAGCACTATCGTAAAATTGTAATTGTAATAATAAAAATCCATATAAACCCGTTGGCTAATGAGAGGAGAGGTCACTTATACACCCGAACTGAATCAAACTCCCGCCAAACTTGTAGTTTTCTTCTCATGAAGAAAATAAGTGGTGACAGGTATAGTGTATCAGGGTTGACAGAGTCTGTCACCCCTGTTTTCCTCTACCTTCTATTAAAATAAAAAGAAACAAGCCTGGCAGCATATTTCTTGCTGCCGGTATGTATATGTATAAGTGACCCCTCCTCCCGCCATCCAGCATATTTATATGGATTTTTATCATTGGGCCATTTTTCGCGATAGTGCTCCTTTAATGTTGCTGCTCCTCACAAACGGTCGCAGATCACCCCCTATAAAAGTGGAATGGAGCGCATCCGGCATTGGAATGGAGCCCATTACCCCTATAAAAGTGGAGTGGAACGCCCACAAACCTATCACCCCTAGAAATATACTGATCGCCGCCGAAAAAATAAAAAAGGTTGGCAGGTTTTTTCACTATCTAGCATGATTATATGGATTTATAATATTAAACAATTTCGTGATACAGTGCCTTCAAAGTAACTGTGTGCAGAGGCACTGCCATCTTTCTCCTACTTATCTACTCATACTCAAATGACACATCTCCTACCAGAGGGAGGGGAGTAATGCACTGTAAGTTAATGCTGGTGAATGCCAATTTAGGGTCATTTAAATCAGGATTGGAGATTTAAAGTGGAGGAATTCGTCAAAAAAACAATGGCAAATCCTGGGTGAAATGACCAGAACCTAACCCTAAACCAGTTATAAAGCACATCTGTGGTAGCCAACACTTCAAGTTTGCAAGTGTACGTCCTCCAAGGATAGTGAAAGCTCTTTTGCCAGCGATCCCAAGATGCTGCATGCTGGTAGCCTGATGACTCGACTACCCAATGCATCCTATTGGAGGAGTGGCTCCAATTTGATCGATCTCCACTTTGTACCACACCTCATATTGGAGGATAATACTGCGTCTATATGCCAACTTCTAATGTGCCAGTGGAAAAAGAATAGAAGCTCAAGTACCACCAGTGGTTGGGAAAACACTGACTAGGAAAGGCGTGGTCATTCAATGAGGACCTAGATCTCAACAAGTACGATGGATGCACAAGACCTGGAAGTTTTAGGTAAGACTGGCTGGTCAGAGGAAATTAGGTCCAGTCTAGCTTTTGGGTAAAACTTGGCACAAATATAGACACAAGCCACTTAAAGTGACTCTGTGACATCCACTATCTCTATAGAAATGGCTGTGATCCTCTCAACATGGATCACACCACTTTACATTGTATTATTCCCCACACTGGGAGGGGCACAAATATGACTAACCACATTTCTCCATCCACTCACTCTTTTCACCCATTTAACCTCCTAATGCCTACAGTGTGACCAATGCCATATGGGCCAAACTATCATAACAGTTGGCACAGCTATCATCAGCAACAACCTCTATTCTACTGCCGATTTCCCGGTGACACCCAGCCCAGCATAAGTACCCAGTACCTTATTAATACCCATAGAAACATTAAGTGCCATAGCCACATTTTTAAATTTCATTGGGGCTCATGACTTATTACCATACTACTTAAGTGGCCTGCACTCTTACTTATCCTTACTTCCGGTTACAATATGCTAATATGTGGCTACCAGACTGCTCTCTGAAAATCAAATGTGGCCTCTCTGCTCCTCTTCCCATAGGGGGTCCACAAAGGGACAGGTCAGATTTGGAATAAAGCAGTGGGTGACAACCTGGCTGTATATAGGGGCGTGCAAGATGGGGCACCGAGAAGGTGGAGGAGGAAACGCCTGGGAAGTGCGGCCTTGGTAAGTAAGCTAAACAGTTTTTATGCAACAGATACCAAGGGATCAGCTGTATTGGAACAAAGTATTTATTTTTACTATCAAGCCAGAGATGGCTTTTAATACATGCATATTTAAATAACCCTTGTTATATGGAAAGTGTGGCAATTAGATCTATATCTACCTTAGACTAAGAGCCTCTAAAGAGCTTACTTGCAACAAAAAGAATTAAGTTAGCAAGAAAGCCAAGGGCTGAAAAAATGTGCCAGTGCAAACAATGATTTATATTAAATGAAAAATATTCATGTCCGACTGGAGAACATATTAAACATGATATCCTTAAGAAAAACACACATTGTGTCATAAAGTATGTCACATTATAACTACAAGGCCTGCAAAATAATTAGGCCTCACCATAAGATAAAAGACACTATTTGGGTTCCAAAAATCATCAGCTAGAGTAAACCAATACCCATGACAAAATGCAGAAATTATAGAAAAATGAATGAAGCGGCGAAATAAATCTAAAATCAAGGGGCAGGTCTGGTGAGCTGTGTCTAGAGTATGTCAAACCATAATCCACCAGTGACCTAAAAAACTGATTGTATGTTGCTGCTTTCTGGCACACAATCCCAGGACTTCATTCTGCTGTTATGATATGTTTACATGGTCAGATATCACAGCTCCAAGCCAGGCGATCTCTCATATAATTCATGTTTAGTGATCATCAAGGAAGAGCTTAGCCTAGTACTCATTTCTAGTTGTCATGACCAATTGAAGCTTAAGAGCCAACAGGTGCAGATCAAGCCCTATATCCAGATCCAGACATTCCATTATCTGACAATCAAAACACAAAAATGCAATAACTGTTATAAGGTTAAGGTAGATCTGTCCCTAACAGCTATTTCTATTAAAGAGCACTGGGTTTTAGATGTATTTTTTACATTTATAACAGCTTTTTTTGTCATCAGTAATATTGCCAACAGAAATCAAGGTCTCTTTACTAAAAAGAATAATTTGGGGAAAATGGGTATTGTCCCGGTATAACAGAGGCATCTCAATGCCCGTGTGTAAAACCACAGGAATCGCAGGTATTTTTACCTTTCTCCACACTCCCACAACACTTGCACAGACTTCCTGCCAATCAGAATTGATTGCAGTGAATCAAATCGGCCTGGCCTGGGAGCACGCATCAGAGTTGCGCAATCCCTGGGAAATGACAAAGCAGGGCACCATGATTTGGGAATATGGGGCATTCTGTCTACCCTGGAGTTTTTTTAGACTCTAGACATGGCCGGGACAGGTTTTGATCCACTTTAATAAAAATGTACATTTTAGAGTCGATTCAGAAAAAAATCACTATTTTTTTGGAGAGAAAACTGCCAATCATTTGGCTTGATTCAACAACATAGAAAAAAATCATATTTCACCATTAGGAAAGGCAGCTGGATGACTGGAAAAAAAACAGCTATGGCCTAGATTAACTCCTACAGAACTACGACTATGCAGGAGTTAACTTTATTATTTTAATTAAAATTAAAACAAATCATGACCCCTCTCTTACTCGCCTCTTTAGCCTTTGGACCAGGTTTGGTGCTTTGCCTGGGGTGTCGGCATTCATTTTTTAAAAATTAAAAGAGTTATAAAAATATAAACAGTAGGGGGCGTGGCTTGGCGCGCGAATGGAGCGGACGTGAGCCGGAGTGCTCCTGACCCCACCGAGTGTTAAATCAACAGTTTGTGCGACCTGGTCTACCCAAAACTCACCCTGCAGACGGTCCCATGAAGGGCAGAAGAAGGAGAGACAAGCGGAAGCTGCCGATCGCTGGGTCTTCGGTGCGGAGAGCGGTGCCGGAGGACGGGAGGAGACACGTGGGCGCAGCCATGGCGCCGCATCCATCCTCGTCAGATTCCAGTGGACCGGAGGAGATGGAGAGCGCCACCGATCGACCTAGCAGCGGCGGGGAGACGCCGCATCCCTCAGCGGCGAGACCCGGCCCGAGCAGCCCCGGCGCGCGACCGCGGTCATCGGAGACGGAGCGGGAGAGAGAGGGCCTCATGACGGTGGCGGGGATGATCTCACCCCCCCTGACGGAACAGCAGAAGCGGCGGCCTGAAGGTATGAGCGGCGGCGGCGGCGAGGAGGTTCAGCGGCCGGGAACGGAGCACAGCCTCACAGTGAGAGCTCCGGAGGGGGAGAGGGGGGGCCGTCTCACAACAGCACGGACAGGCCTGTTGCCCCTGCCCCAGCCGCACACAGAAGGTGATCCTCAAGAGGAGGAGCAGAGAGGATCAGACAGCCTTATTGCGTCCTCAGGGGCACATCACACACTGGAGGGCCCCCCAACCCAATATTGTCCGGCCGTCATGGGTGCCAAGCAGGGGGAGTGCCCAGTGGTGCAGATCTCACCCCTCAGTGAGGTTGGCAGGCAACAACTGACCACCGTGACCCACCCAATCCATCTGCCTGCTAAACAGGCTTATAAGTCAACAAAGGGCTCCGCGGCGGGGGGGAGGCTGGAGAGCTACGGCTTCACCACCGATCGCGGTCAGAGCACTGCAGTACCTGGACCCTCTTCCCTCGCATCCCTTCCACCCCACCCCCTCCCGCAGAGGACACAACGCTCTAGAAGCGTCCCGAGGCCAGGGCCCGGCCTGAGAGAAGAGCCCAGTCTGACACCTACAGCACACCATATAAGTGGCAACAGGATGGCTCCCATTGTGGGTACCCCCCACCGAGTGTGGCTTCAGCGAGAGGAGGAAGCTTTGTCTCCCTGCCAGCCAGAAGGGGTGCTCGCTATCCCCCAAGAACCAATGACCCCGCCGGTTATATGCTCTCCGCCCAGAGTGGACCTTCCTTCCCCAATCCTATATCCAGATTCCCCAGCGGCCTCTGCCGGAACCGGGGAGAGAGGTGAAGCCCTGGCCGCCAGTAACATCCATCTTGAAACGCTCTCTTTCCTCAAATCTATTCCTACCAAAGCGGACTTTGAGTCGCTGATCAGGAGATATGAAGCGGCATATAAAAAAGATATATCAGAAGTTAGAGGCCAGATTCAGTCTTTGGACGCCAGAATCTCTTCTAATCACACAGCTACGGAAGCAGCGCTGGCCGCCATGGCGACACAATTGGAGAGTCAATCGGCTCAAATTCTGCAGTTGCAGCTCCAGCACGACGACCTAGAAAATAGGCACAGGCGAAATAATCTCAGAGTCCGGGGCATTCCTGAGGCCTCCAGTGGAGAGGACGTAAAGCAAATAATCACAGTGATATTCAACCGGCTGCTTGCAAGAGAGCCGAATACCCCGATTGAGATAGACAGAGCACACAGGGCGTTGGGCCCACCAAGCAGCGACCCATCCCGGCCGAGAGACATTGTCTGCCGCATCCATCACTACGGCCTCAAGGAAGAAATCTCCCGGAAGGCCTGGAGACACGGCCCGATAGACTTTGACGGGGCGAACGTCACTATACTCCCAGACCTCTCCAGGCGTACCCTACAAATGCGCAGGCTTCTGCGCCCGGTCTTAGATCTGATAAGAAACGCCGGGGGGACCTACAGATGGGGATACCCCCTCCACCTAATAGTGAACAGAGATGGCGGCTCCTTCACCCTTCGGACTTATCAAGATCTGGCGGGACTATTTGCATTCCTCAACGCCAACCCTATCCCGGTGCCTGACTGGTTGGTGGTCCCTGCCTCCCTTCCGCCCCTGAGGCCTAGAAGCGCTGTGCCGAGGAGCCGAAGGGACAACAGGTCGAGAAGACCGAGAGATAGACCGCCGAGACCCGCAGACAACGAGCAGTAGCCTTGGCCTGTTGCCCGCGGTTGTTGGAATCTCTCTTCCTTCTTCGCCCGACAGCTCTGTTTAGCTCTGGACTTCTGACATTGTTGGTTGCACAACTTGGATTTTGTGTCAATAGTATCTCTCGGTGGGAGAGGCTGACCCCGCGTCTTTGCCGCTGGACATAGCTCCCCACTTAGGCCAGTCTCTGACCTTTCCCGTTTGGGGATAGGCCACAGACTTAGCGAGATCGCTATTTAGTTGACCCTGCCTAGAGGGTTTTTTGACCGGCTTACCTGGTCTTTACTGTTTCTGTTTTTGGTTGTTTAACACTGTTTATTGCCTATTGTGTAATCCTTTCCCTCTTCCCTCCACCCGCTCATTTCCTACTCCCTCTCCCCTATCCTTTTCTCACTGTCTCCCCTTGCTTGTGACTTAACTGACTGCTCTCATTGGTCCTCTTCCCCCTCCCCCCCCAAAAAGCAGCCATAATGAGCGAACCCAACCTGGTTTCTTTCAACGTGAAGGGACTGAACACACCGGAGAAAAGGAGACAGATTTTAAGAAACCTCAAGGCTTTGAAGGCCAATGTCGCTTTTCTCCAGGAAACCCACTTCAGGGCGGCGAACCCACCCACCATGAGAGATAGAGCGTTCCCGGTCTCTTACCACAGCTTCTCTCCGGACTCCCGGTCACGTGGGGTGAGCTTGCTGCTATCGAGGTCAGTGCCTTGGGAAGAGGCGGGTGTGCTGAGTGGTGGTGGGGGGAGGTGGCTCATGGTCAAGGGGAAGATGTGGTCGGAACTCTTCACCCTAGTTAACATTTACTGCCCTAACACAGGACAGGTAGACTTCCTTGAGGAGGTATTGACTAAAATGGCGGACTTTGCCGAGGGTAGAGTTGTAATCGGGGGGGACTTTAACCTCACCTTGGACCCGTTAATTGACACCTCCAAGGGCCACTTGTACCTCCCCTACACTAAACTTAGAAAACTAAGGAAACTACTGCACCTTCACCAGCTTGTAGACCCCTGGCGCATACTTCACCCTGACGGCAGAGACTACTCATACTACTCGCCCCCGCACAACATGTATTCCAGAATTGACCTATTCCTTATTCAACACCACACATTACAGAGAGTTAAAAAGGCGACTATTGGCAATATTGTACTGTCCGACCACGCCCCAGTAGAGCTCACCTTATACGCGCACACCCAGTCGCCCCGGTCTTGGGACTGGAAGCTAAACACCTCACTCATTCAAGATACAGGGTTCAGGGAGTCCTTCCAACAGCACCTAAGGGAATTCTTTGATAGGAACACTACACCGGGGTACAACCCTGCAATGGTCTGGGAGGCACATAAATGCGTGGCTAGGGGCCTCCTGATCCAACAGGGTGCGAGGATAAAAAAGGAGAAGGGTGAGGCTGTTCGGGTCCTGTTAAGCGAGATTCAAAGACTGGAAGCGCTACACAAACAGTCGCTGGCTTCTGAGCACCTGGTGGCTCTGACTTCCCTCAGGGACCGGCTACGCAGAATAAGTAACGACTCCGTTAAACTCCAGCTCATCAAGTGTAGGAAAACTTACTACGAGTCGGGCGACAAATGCGGTCGCCTGCTGGCCATGGCCCTGAGGGGAGAAAGAGCCAAAACATACGTCCCTAAAATCTTGGACAAGACGGGAGCCATTAAGCATAAGGCGGCGGAGATCGCCAAAGTCTTTAGGAACTATTACGAGGATCTGTATAACATTCCCATTGATAGGTCAAGTAAGAGAGCTGTAGATATAGCTGCCTACCTCCAGCATTCTGGGCTTCCTCAGCTGCCGTCGGAGATACTGAATGAGCTAGAAGTCCCGATCTCCCACGAGGAGCTAGCCACAGCATTGAAAGCTTCGGCCGCAGGGAAAGCACCAGGACCGGACGGATTCCCCCTCATATATTACAAAACTTTTGCGGGGACTCTATCGCCCAGAATGCTGGAGGTGTTCAACTCAATGGGCTCGGGCAACACATTCCCGAGAGACAGTTTAGCGGCCAGAATCGCGGTAATCCCAAAGGATGGCAAAGATCCCACACTCAGCCCTAGCTATAGGCCAATATCCCTCCTGAATGCCGATATAAAGCTTTTTGCGAAAATATTGGCATCGCGCTTGGCAACGCACCTCCACCATGTTATACACTTAGACCAGGTGGGTTTCATGCCCTATAGGGAAGCCCGTGACAACACCACGAAGACATTGAATCTTATCCACATGGCGACTCAGCGCAACCTCCCCATGCTTCTCCTATCAACCGATGCTGAAAAAGCGTTCGATAGAGTACAGTGGGATTTTATGTTTGGAGTCCTAAGGCACATTGGCCTGAAAGATAGCATGCTAAGCTGGATAAAAAGCTTATACCATGGCCCTACCGCGGTAGTGGGAGTCAATGGTACGACTTCGGAGCCCTTCGGCATCGGTAATGGGACAAGACAGGGGTGCCCCCTTTCTCCTCTGATATTCATCTTGACGCTGGAGCCACTTCTTTGTCACATCAGAGATAACCAAAGTATACAGGGCATACGCCTGCCCTCCGGACACTGCAAAATAGCGGCGTATGCAGATGATTTGTTGTTTTTTGTTACTAGTCCGGAAGTCTCTCTTCCAAATTTAATTAGAGAACT
Organism: Gastrophryne carolinensis; assembly: GCA_027917425.1. Lineage (NCBI taxonomy): Eukaryota > Metazoa > Chordata > Amphibia > Anura > Microhylidae > Gastrophryne > Gastrophryne carolinensis. The sequence continues at coordinate 364,922,224 of CM051236.1, forward strand.
TGAGACTTACAAAGGTCTTTCCAGCTATAAGATCAATATGCAAAAATCGGAGATACTTAATGTAAATATACCGGCAGCCAGAGAAGCCAACCTTAGCCAGTCTTTCCCTTTTAAATGGGCACGAGATCACATCACATACTTGGGCACGAAAATAGGAAGGTCCATGAATAGGCTATTCGAACTTAATTTCCCCCCACTCTTGAAATCTTTCACCAGAGACACCGATACATGGGCACACAAACAGCTTTCATGGTTTGGGAGATGTAACACACTTAAGATGAATCTGCTGCCTCGACTCCTATACCTGATTCAGGCCCTTCCGATTGAGATCCCTGGCTCTTTTCTTAGGAGAATCGGGGGAGTGTTCTCGAACTTTGTGTGGCTAGGCAGAAGCCCGAGAATTAGCAGAAGCCTTTTGACTAGACCCAGGGAGGGGGGGGGGGGGCTGGGGGTGCCTGACCCGGGACTGTATTACGCTGCCGCACACATTACTAGAGTGGTTGACTGGAGCAGGCATGCTGACCATAAACAGTGGGTCCAGATTGAACAGCGGGGCTCTGCAGCTCCGCTTCGGGGCCTTCCATGGGTAGCTAAGCATGCTGTGAGTAAAGAGCTGGTACATCCAACAATAGGGGCCACTCTTAAGGTGTGCCACAAGCTCCTCCAGGGTGAGGACCTGTCTCCCCATTTCTCCCCGCTGTTCCCGATACTTGGAAACCCAGAGTTCTCGCCTGGGATGGGTGGTGGGCTCGTTGACCGTTGGCTTAATAAGGGCATCTGCCGGGCTAAACACTTCAGCCACATAAGCGACTATACGCTACTGCAGAGCCTGGCTGAGACACACGATCTTCCGAAGTGGGACGAGTGGCAGTGGAGACAGCTTCATAATTTCCTGCAATCCCTTAGACACCAGCTACACCAGCTAAGGGATCTGACTAGCTTTGAGAGGTTGTGCGAGGAGAGGGGCCCCACCAGACACACTCTCTCCCTTACCTATAAAATCCTGTTAAATACACAATCCCAGGGAGACCCCCCGTGTTTCGCCAAATGGGAGGAGGACTTGGGATTCACATTCACATCTAAGCAACGTAAGAAAATTATGGAAATGGCCCACAGGACCGCGACGTGCACTAAGTATAAGGAGTGCAATTATAAGGTGCTCATGCGCTGGTATAGAGTTCCAGCACAGCTTAATAAGTGGTTCCCATCTGTCCACTCGGTGTGCTGGAGATGTAACTCCGAACATGGCGACCTTCTACACATTTTTTGGTCATGTCCGATCTTGCAACCTTTTTGGAGGGGGGTCGGAGAAGTGATACAACGCATGACTGATAGAGAGGTTCCCTGGGGCCCTGCCTTCTTCCTCCTCCGCCACTCAGCCATACCCGCCAAGAGCTACCAGAGAGCGGTAGTGCCCCAACTGGTAAACGCTGCAAAAGCGTGTGTCCCTTCGCGTTGGAAGAGCCAGTCACCTCCAAGCATTTCGCAGTGGCTGAAGAGGGTGTGGGATATTGAGAGATTTGAGGGGATGATAGCGGCCCAACGGGAGTCTGAGGAAGCCCATAGAACCAAATGGGCTCTTTGGGTAGATTTCACAATGTCTCAGGCTTACAAGGATCTTCTGGGGGAAGAGGCATAGGTAGTTAGACGGTCCTTCAGTGGGTGCCGGTTCTGCCTCTTTTCCCGGCAACTCTCCTGCTTCCTATTTTTTCCCCTATTTTTTCCCCTACTCTTTTCCTCCCTTCTTCTTTTTCTTGGATGTCCTCCCCCTCCCCCTCCCTTGTCTCTGTCTCCCCCCTGAACACTCACTGACTGCCAAGTCAGGACCTCATCCTTCACTAATCGATTTAAGTGTAGTTTTGCATTTATGACAGCCTTTAGATAACACGACTGCCTGATCGCTGCCCTGGCTGGCCTGATTGGATACTGGTTTTACTCGGTGGAGTTTTCGCCCATTGTACCCGAGAAGTATTCACACGATGGCCCTGCAGCATAGTCTATTAACATAGACCCGGCCACAGCAGTTCGAGCGGCGAACAATGATTGATCACTGAGTTGCAGTCATGAGAGCCAGGAGATGTTACTGGCCCTCTTAGTGGCCCGTGTCAGGCTCCAGTACATTGTTGCATATCTTAGATTGGGTCTTCTCTTGTCATTTTGCAATTCATTTGTCATATTTTTGTCCCTTTTTTACTGTACTTTGCAAACTCTAAATAAAGAATATATAAAAAAAAAAAATATAAACAGTAATTCTGCATATCTTTTACACTGGCAATTGCTGACTTTTAGGTAAAAAAAGCATAAGGGAAATGTGCTGAGAATTTTTAACACCTGCTCAGGCCAGCTGTAAATAAATCATTAAAAAAAGTAAAAACTAGAGTGAAAACATTGCTGAATCACAGTATGCCTGTCCAGCTAAAGCAGTGGAAGACCCATGTTAAATGGATGGCTTTGTGCATCAATGCTGAGTGTGATTGCCCACTTGGTGGCAGGATCCAGGAAATGAGGATGTGATAGCAACTTGTACAGGCTTTTTGACATCTGGTTGCAAAAATGCAAACCCCCGGGTTTGAAGGAAATGGGAGCATCAATTCTGCAACAGGTGATTTTCTTTTGTTTGATCTCTGTCTACAGATGCACATTTAGCAAACCAACGGGCATGCTGCCCAGTCCTTACTGTTGCTGGCAGGTAGGTGAGCAAAAGACAGAAAGGTTTGCTGAACATGGTCCATAAGATGAGGTGTAAATTGCTATCATTTTGCTTTTGTTTATGGTTAAATTTCCCGTTCCTGCCTTGGGAACAGTGTGAGATGACCCATTTCAAAGCATCTCAAAATCTCTGATTATATGTATATACCTTAAGTATTCTGTTTGGTTCAATGTATGGGTTTTGGCGGAGCTGGGAAGGACATGTCTGTTTGACTCATGCGTGGTCAGAGACAGCTGTGGGACCATGCTCACTCATGCTGTGAGCGGATATTGGCTGTTGAGGTAATGAAATTGAAAGGAGGGCAAACTTTGAAGCACAGCTACTGCTTCCACCCTGAGCTGCAGGAAATTAAAGCGGACCTTCACTCTGAATAAGAGTCTATCTTATATGTTTCCCACACCCAGTACATACAGATTGGCCACATTAAAAATCATCCTACCTGCATCTACTGCATGTTATGAGCCTTTAAACATCCAAGATGGCGGCTTATGGAAGCCGCCATCTTATCAGGCAGCCTGCAAACAGGAAGTACCTCCTGACTGTGCTGCTCTGCATTCTGGGACTGCTGACCTTTACCTGACCCCAGCTCTGCTCTGTCTGAGCAAAGCACAGCTATAACCCGCCCCCCTGTACCTTATCCCACTCTCCTCTCCTCAGTAAGTGTGATGCTTCTGAGTCAAGATGGCGGCGCCCGTATCCTAAATTCCTGAACAGAGTTGCAGCTCAGTGGGGGAAAGAATAATAAGTTAGTGACTAAAAACGTAAAATATATTAATTTTAGATGCTGGGGAACTGTTTTTTAAGAGTTTGGGCTTTTCATTAAATCACGCTGAAGGTCCGGTTTAAGGAGAGATGCATGGGAAAGGCATCAGGTGAGTGGTTTTCTGCTTTATTATTGCCGTTGGGATTACAGTCCCTTTAAAGTCTTAATTGAATGATTATTGGACAGAACATAAGTTCTAAAATATAAAATTTTTCAATTATACCAATAACTATTTGGATTGAAACAATATCTGTACATACACCAGAATACCAGCATTTTATTGGTCTGTAACTCCATTTTTTCTTAGATCCGTGTCACTACTCTTTTGTGTATTGTAAGAACTTGTTGAAGCTGTGTGAATTCATGGCTCTCTATAAATAAATGATATACGTTTACTTCAGCCCTGTTCCCAAGTGCTCTGAGGAAGCAAAGTGGAGCCCTATTAGACTGTATACTCAGCATTATGTACGAGGAAGGAGCTCATGAAGCATACTTATATGAGCAGCTTTTCAGGATCAGTATAATATATATATATTTTGCTGACTAATCAGCCTCATCCAAATGTCACAAGAAGCTACGTGTAAGAGTTTTTGGTAGATATCGGGTATATAAGCTGCAAAATTGAGTAAGTTTAGTAGATAAGAAACAAACCACTTGTGTCATGCAACCTACTGACCTGCATAGAAGAACAAAACAAAGAATAAGTACAGAAAGTAATAAACCGATAATAATGTTTCTGCTTTTCTGATGTATGAAGAAGTAGGTCTGGACAGGCGAAATGTGTCAAGCCTAGTCAAGTCTAACAATAGGACGCTTGGTTTTATGTGAATAATCTTATGTAAAAGCATGAAATTATGAATGTTAATGGGTGAAAAAAAAGACACACTGCTTATGGGGAATGGGAGGGGGATGCCACACTGCCTATGGGGAATGGGAGGGGGAAATGCAACACTGTCTGTAATGTGGAATGGGAGGGAGGAGAATGCCACACTGCCTATATGGGGAATGGAGGGGAGGGAAATGCCTCACTGCATATATGGGGAATGGAGGGGAGGGAAATGCCACACTGCCTATATGGGGAATGAAGGGGAGGGAAATGCCTCACTGCATATATGGGGATTGGAGGGAGAATGCCACACTGCATATATGGGAAATGGGGGGAGGGGAGAGAATGCCTCACTGCATATATGAAGAATGAGAGGGAGAATGCCACACTGCATATTTGGGGAATGGGAGGGAAGAGATTGCCACACTGCTTATACTTGGGGTCAATGGGAGGGTGGAGAATAGCATACTGCCTTTAATGAGGAATGGGAGGACGGAGAATGGCACACTGCCTGTAATTGGGAGATTACACATTTTTTTCATTATATTTTTTCCAGATTTTCCTCCTCCAAATCCTAGGTGCGTTTTATGGGTCACAAAAAACAGTAACTCCAGACCATTACTAGAGATAATGAAATGTGACCTACAGTATATTAGATGAGTGTCCACAATCACATACCAATCTGTTATTTAGAAGATGTGTTTGTGCTTGTTCAGGGAAAGGATAACCTGAGCTCAGCCCTAAGACAAACTTTAAAAAATGACACTGTGACAACTCAACCTCAAGAATGTTACTGTCAGGTTAAATCAAAAGAAAGGATGGGAGTTAACACAGAAATACTGCTGGCTGGTACAGAGCTCAAAACACTACTTTATATGACCCAGCCAGGGGCATAACTATTGGGGGGTGCAGGAGTAGTAATCGCACCAGGACCTATATAAGGGGGCCCCATCATTGTTGCTCCTCCACCTTATTATCAGATTTGTGCTCTCTTGAGATTATGTACAGAAAAGAGATGCATGTTTCAGTCTTTAGCTGTCTAAATGGATTGCCCAATCAAAAATAAAAAAACAGCTATACTTCAGCACAACTCCACCAGCCGGACACAATGATAAAACCTACCAAAAAAAAAACAAATGCCCCGTGGGCCCTCTCTGACCCAAGGTGGATCAGAAATCCTAAATTAAAGTGGACCAAAATGCAGGGTTTTCACTATCCCAGGTTTTGGTCCAAGTCTGATTAGGGATGCCCCGCTGTGTGAAACCCCTGGGAACACCAGTACACTGACCTTACCAGTGATCCCACGGCACGCGTGGGCTCTTTTCTAGTAAGTACTTTATGTGGTGCTTAATAATACATGTCTGTCCACCAAGCCTGGCGGGGTTTCGCCATCGCAACCCGTGGGATCGCTAGATCTGGAAGTAAAACAGGGTTTCACAAAGCTGGGCATTCAAAATCGGAGGGATGGACAAAGAGGATTAAAGTCCCTGTCCGGACAGTAAATTTGTCCCACCATTTCTACCTTGGCAAGAGTGTAAAATAAGGCATATCAAAGCATCTTATGTAAATACCTTATGTATTCGAAGTGAAGGTGATTTATATATTTCAATTTCTGGGTCATGGCTGAGCTGGGAAGGACATGTCATGACAGCTGACAACTACGGCTTGCCGTGCTCGCCCACCAAGGATGTGCACCACCAAACTAACTACAATTATAACAGATAAGTAATACAGAAATGTAAGAAAGGGGACGAATGTGCCCAAGAAATGCCGCTGCTCTACACAAACACTTCCCAAATGTGTGGCCCCAGCAACAACAAAAAGTGGCAACTAAGACACCATCCACACCAATTAAATCACCTAAATCGATCAAAACAATTTCTATTTAATTAAAAACAATTCCATGACAGGGGCATCCCAACTGAGCATAAGTACAGATAGTTTCAACACCCATAAAAGTGCATAAATATTCTAAAAACTCCACAAATAGATTTCCCACTAATTCAATGCCAAACTCGGTGTCTAAAGTGCTATCTATAGTGCTAATAAATAAATATACAAATAAATTAAAGTGAACAATTCATGGAAAAGGAACTACAGGCAGTGTACATACAATGATGATAAGGAAAGAAATCACCTAAAAAGTCCTGCTCAGAAATGGTGTCCCCACAGCTGTTCAATTGGAAGCCAGTAAACACCCACGCGTTCCATGGTCCCCCCACTCAGACCACTTCATCAGGGTACAGTAGCCTAAGAGAGCAACAAGGCATCTGGACCTGGAGAAATATAATTGAAAGCAGGGCAAACTTTGGAAACCAGCTACAACTTCTATACTGCGTTGCAGGAAATGGAGGAGAGGCGCATGGGACAGGCTTCAGTTAAGCAGCTTGTGCCTTATTATTGCCAGTGGGTTTACAGTCCCTTTAAGAAAAAACTACAGCTGCTTTTGGCATAAAAGGTTTCAGGCAAGATCACCAGGCCATCAGCCACATTCCTACAAGGTACAATCTTTATTCAGGTATGTACACACAGGATATTCCAATTTAATGAAGTCTATGAAAATTTGAGGTTACAGTCCTGGACAGTATAGCCTCATACAGTACAATTTAATTTGTATGGTATTGATGTGTGTTTATTTTTATCATGTTCACAGATTTTTTTACTGGTCATTTATGCACAGAAGCATGGGAGGATACGTGAACAAGAGGACGCGTGGGGTGTGCTGTTCTGTCTGATAATTATTACTGTTACACATTCAGGGCAGTATAAAAATCTCTCTTATGCACTTTCCAGTTACTCTACTGATTGTTGGCTATAGGATTTTAAGGTTTGTGGATTTATTATATAAAATAGGATGGGTTAAAATAGTTATTCCTGATATATATTGATATATATTTATACTATTGTATTGGAGTGTGGTCTGATGATTAGATTATTAAATCATTAATTACACACAACATTTATTGGTTGCACTCTGGCACTAGCACTTTAGCATTTTCTTATTTTTATGTGTGTGCACTTTATTAGGGGATTCATATATGTCTTTACTGCCCTGACATCCATTTTTTGGATACTTAAAGTGGACCAACACCCAGGATTTTGACTATCCTGGGTTTTGGTCCACTTCGGCGGGGCACCCCGATCGGGGGTGCCCCGCTGTGTGAAACCCCCCAGAAACCCCAAAAAACTCACCTCTCCCCGCTCCCACGTGAACGCCGCAGCCAATCCCCGCCAACGTCCAGGCGGGGGACAGGAACGTCCAAGCCGCTTCCGCCGCCTCCCGCGCGTCACTCTCAGCGCGCGCGCGCCCCCGCCGGCCATTCACAGAGGGAGGCGGCGGCGGCGGAAGCGGCGGCGGATCAGGTAAGATCTTTTTGGGGTTTCTGGGGGGTTTCACCCTGCGGGACATCCCGATCTCGGATGTCCCGCGGGGTGGGAGGTGATCGGCCCGGGAATCTTATAAATTTCCGGGCCGATCACCCCTGGGTGTTGGTCCACTTTAAATGTATTATTACTACTAAGCAGTCAGATTGTTTTTAGCAGTTGTTGTCTTGGCATTGTTTAAAGTGGTCCAAAATCCAAATTCTATTGATTCCTGGGCTGATTGATTCCAAAATCGGGATGCCCAACTGTGTGAAACCCCCCAGGTCGCCCATATTGTGTAATTTTGATATGTATTGATATAATTGTAGTGCCCAATTTGTAGAAATATATTGTTTTAAATGAAATAAGTTATAAACAAAAAAACTATAAAAGGTCTCATACAATGAGACAGATTAAAGTAAATCTTTATTTGCAGGGAGCCCACAAAGCTATATGGAACTTATGGAACAGATTACAAAGCTCACCTACAACAAAACAAATAAAGTCCAGCAAAAAGGGAGCACAGCATGATTTTAATTAATGTGAACGTGATCATTGCTCTTTCGGGAAAATTGACTAAGCCAATAAAAACACAAATACCGAATGACTGTCACTCTCATAGCGCTGAGCAATCTGAATAATGTCTCCATTAGGGTCTGGATTTCCCCTGAAACACAGAGGAAGGAAGGAAACCCGCTCCTATCAGCAAAATATGTAAGAACAGATATAAATGAGACCATTAAAAGAGGTAAACATGCAAAATCTGGGTATAATGTCTAATGTCATACACATTGCTGTATGTGCCAATAAAGTCATATAACTGTCACAAGGCGTTTGTAGAGTAGAAATCCTGTATAAACTTGACATAAAGGTGTTTTAGGGATACATATTTTTCAGGTTTATATCATTTTAGCAATTTTGATAAATAGGATACAGTATAGTAAAAATATAATTCCTCATTTACATTTTGTAAGAAATGCTAATTTCTTATGTGATAAAGTACCCACTTACATGTAACAATAATACAAATATGGCAAATTAAAAATGGGTACTGCAGTATTATAAGTATTATTATTGTTTATTTATGACCAGGGCCATTGTATTCCGTGGTGATGTACAGAGTATAAATTACAGGACTAACATACTTTTAATACACAGGGTATTATGAGTCATATATAACAGATATAACTACAAATGCATATAATACATACTGTATTATGTGTCAAATGCAACAAAACACATCAATACATGAGGATGAGGGAAGAGACAAGAGGTTGGGTCACAAAGAGTATGTACTAGAGCAAGTGCTCTAAAGAGTGACAAGACTGGAAAGTGGTTGGGTTAGGCCAATGGTACGCTTGTCTAAACAGATGGGTTCTGAGGGTCCTATGGGCACCTTGGCCTAGTCTCACACGCCACATAACACGTCTATCTACGGAAAGATATAACCCAGCATTGAGATCAAAGTGCCAGAAGTAGCCATTCCTAAGAGACCTAAAAGGTGCAAGATCAGGGGCAGGTTAGGAATCTGACTAAAAAGTCAACCAACAAGAACTTACAGTTGAATGGGACTGTAATCCCAAATGCAATAATAAGGCAGAAACAGCTTACGATGTGCCTTTTCTCAATTTCCTGCAGTGCAGGGTAGAAGCTAGAGCAGTGCCCCAAGGCTTGCCCTCCTTTAAATTCCATTCCTCCAGGACCACTCATAAAAAGTGGTCCCACAGCTGCCTCTGACCACAGCAGAGCTTGCTCAAGACTCATAAAGCTGCGCCATTAAATGCGTTTCCCAGCTCAACCTTGACCCAGAAACTGAACTGAAGAAAGCAGCATATAATCATAGAACATTGAACCAATTAGGGTCCATGTTCTTGTCTCATCCAACCATAGGATGAGGCGGGAACATGGACCCTAAGTGCCAGGGGCCATGAAGATACTTCAGCTGAAGCATAAAGAAGGTTTGGTTGGGACATTTTTGACTGTGCCAGGGACACGACAGGGTGCCCCATTTACCCTCTTCCTACCAGGCCCTATGCAGGGTGTCCTTGTTACAACCCTACTCAGAGGAACATTTAGAAGTAAAAAAACAGCTATTACATTTTTATAAACAAGGAATTAAAGGTGAGCATTGTGTGTAAATAAGTTATTTATCCACTTTTGAATGTTTTTTTTAACATACCTACTAAAATGTAAATGTCCCTATGCCAAATGATTATTTCAACAACAACGAGGCTTGGCTGTGTAATTGTTAATAAGCCCAAGTATGAAACAGATTGTATGCTTAAACCGGACCTTCTCCCTGAAAAAGAGACTATATTGAATGTCTCCCCCACCCCATACATAAGATTGACCACATTAAAAATCATCCTACCTGCACCTACTCCGTTTTTGAGCATTTTAACATCCAAGATGTCGGCCCGTGGAGTCTCAGGCTGCTTACAGGCAGGAAATGTCTTCTGATTATGCCGCTCTGCATTTTGGCATTGCTGTCCTTTTGCTGAACCCAGCTCTGCTTTGTCTTTGCAATGCACAGCTATAACCCTCCCCCCTGTACTCCCCCCCCCCCCCCCCGCTCTCCTCAGTATGTGATGTGTCTGAGGCAAGATGGCAGCACCCATATCCTGGAGTCCTGAATAGGGTTGAAGCCCAGCGGGGGAAGGAATTATAAGTAAGTGACTAAAAACGTAAAATATATAAATTCCAGATGCAGGGGAATAGTTTTTCAAGGGTTTGGGCTTTTAATTAAATGATGCCGAAGTTCTGGTTTAGAGACAAGATTGGTTTCTGCCCAAAAAAAAAAAACATAAAACTGTATTTGTTCCTGTTCAGTGGTGTCATTCTGGAACACAGTCATTTTGTGGTCTGCATTTGTTGGCGGCACTATGCCTTCCACCTCTTTAGGCATCTGTGCCATCCATCTGACAGATACCCAGTGAGAGGTTACATGAATATCCACTCGACAAGCCTGCCAGGAAATGGAAGTAGTGCTTGAAAAAGCTGCATATGTATTGTCAGTTCCGTTATTTAAAAATCCCCTTGTTCCCTTGGGCGAGAGGCACCCAGCCAGCTGCCCGTCCCAAGAAACACGTCAGGGCTGAATAGATAAAGGGGAAGGATGTAATGAATTAGTCATTCTTACTGTCTGAGATAGGAGCAAACTGAACTTTGCCAGTCAGTATATGACTGCTGGGGACAACGTTGTACCTCTGGAGAGGCAAAAAGCACACAATATTTGTATGCCCTCAAGTGAAAACATCAAAGTATTGTGTGATTGTCTGCTTCTCCAGAGCCCCAGAAAAAGGTACAAAACTCGCTCCGATTTGAGCTAGTATTATCAGAGCATTGGCTGCTTTCTTGTTGGTCCATCAAAGCCAGATCCATGCTACTGCCCCTGGTTGTCTGGATCCCCCCCAGGGGGGTACTCTACTGGGTACACCTACATTAGCCTAAGGCAAGCCCAACCTGCTGCCAACAAATAATTTGGTGACTGTCCTGGCCAAAATAAATCAGTCCCTGTCTGCATCTGCCGTAAGCAAATCTATTCTGTGTCTGTAACCAAACATTCGAATGGTCGGGCCACGCATTTTGTCTCAAGTTTGTTTTGTAACTTTTGAAGGAGACGGAATGCTGATGTGTAACCACCCTGCTATAAATAGTCATTGTATGCATTTGTGATGGACAACTATGGTTGCCACCTGGTTGGTATTTTACAGGCGGAGCCTGTATTTTTCACCCACAACCTGGCACCTTTCATAGTGCCCCCCTTGCTGAGGAAGAGAAAAAAAGACAATTCTGTGAGTACTCACCTGTAGAATTGCTTTTACTCTGCATGGCACGGCCTGCTTCCAGAAGTCCTTACGTATGGGTTATTCCGCCAGTGCAGTGTACTGCAGAAGAGTTGTGGCTCCTCCAGGTACCATATAAAAACAGAATTACCATAGACTTATCCAGTGTTGACAAGTAGTTATTCAAGAAACCGGGAGATAATAAAGGTAAAAAAGGTAACAAACCCTAACTAACTTGGAACAATCACCATAAAGATGCAACCAAGAATAACGATAACAAGGGTAGGGTGAAGCAGGCCGTGCCATGCATAGTAAAAGCAATTCTACAGGTGAGTACTCACAGAATTGTCTTTTTCCAGCAGTGTCCGTAAGGTAGGGTGGGATCCCCAAAGAGTAACAACAGGCAGTTCAAACCACTACCGCCTGAAGTACCTTGCGGCCAAAAGCAGCATCAGCTGAGGCCTTAACAACAACCTTGTAACCGTGGAAAAAGTATGAACAGAAGACCAAGTTGCGGCCTTACAAACTTGTTTAACAGAAGCTTGGTGCTGAAAGGCCCAAGATGCCTCAATAGCATGAGTGGAATGAGCAGTAACCCTAAAAGGATGAACCTTCACCCTGGCAGAGTAGGCCTGCTCCACCACCTGACGGATTCACTTGCTGATAGTGGATTTAACCGGAGGCAAACCCATCCTCGGTCCAGCAGGAAGAACAAAAAGAGCGTCAGATTTCCTGAAAGACTCAGTAGCAACCAAATAAAACTTCAGAGCCCTGACAACATCCAGAGAATGAAGGGTCCGCTCCTTGGAATTAGCAGGGTTAGGACACAAAGAAGGCAAAACAATGTCCTGATTGAGATGAAAGGCAGACACAACCTTAGGCAAGAAATCCAGCTAAAGCCTAAATACCACCTTATCCTGATGCCGCTCAAAAATACCATTTTGTGATTACTCACCTGTAAAATGGGTATTATAAGTATGTCACACACACCGCTTCCAATATTCATGACATATGGGTTATGTCCAGTAGAGGGCGAACTTCTGCAGAGATGACAGGATAAAAAGAAGCCCCTCCCGGTCCATAAATACCTGGGACCTCCCACACATTCCCCAGTATAGGAAAGCAGTAAGGGGACCAGGAAGAGTCAAATACAAAAAATGTAACAGTAAAAGATTCACCATATAAAGGATCCAGAATACAATAAGGGCGGGATGAAGCGGGGTGTGTGACATACTTATAATACCCATTTTACAGGTGAGTATTCACAAAATGGTATTATTCCAAGTATGTCACACACCCCGCTTCCAATATTCATGACATATGGGACATTAATTGCAGTGTTCAACATGGGTGGGGATCCCAAAAAAGGCAATAATGCACAAATGTAAACCACTGCAGCTTGCAGAACCTTGCAGCCAAAAACAGAAACGGAAAAAGTATGAACAGAAGACCAAGTAGCAGCCTTCACAAACTTGTTCAACAGAGGCCTGATGCTGAAAAGCCCAGGAAGCCCCAACAGCATGAGTAGAATGAGCAGTGATCTGAAAAGGGGAAACCCTCCCCTTGGCAGTATAGGCCCCAACAATGGCCTGACGTATTCATTTACTAATGGTAGACTTGGCAGGCGCCAAACCTTTCCGTGGCACGGAGGGCACCATGAACAAGGCGTCCGTCTTACGAAAGGAAGAAGTAGCCAAATAGTACTTCACACAAATGAACCACATCAAAAGAATGCAGGACCCTCTCCTTGTCATTGCTAGGCTTAGGACACAAGGAAGGGAGAACCACATCCTGATTGAGATGGAAGGCAGAAACCACCTTAGGAAGGAAATCTGGCTTAAAACGAAAAACCACCTTGTCCTGGTGACTCTCAAAGTAAGGGGCTTGAATGGAAAGAGCCACCAACTCAGAGACACGTCGAACAGAGGTAATAGCCACCAAAAAGGTAGAAAGTGCCACATCCTGCATCGGCTCAAAGGGAGGCCCCTGGAGGGCCGACAGAACCAAATTCAAATCCCAAACGGGCAACAAGGGCTTTCTATGGGGCCGCACCTGAGTGACCCCCGGGAAAAAAGGCCTAACCAAGGAATGCTGGAAGGCAATGTCCTAGCCTCTCACCAGTCAATATAGGACCTCCAAGTCCTGTAGTAGATGTTAGAGGAAGAACTCTTCCTAGCTCTAATAAGTGTCTGAATCACAGCATCAGACAAACCTTCCTCCTTTAAGATGGAGGTTTCAGCAGCCACGCCGTCAAAGCCGGCGTTTGTAAATTGGGGTAACAAAGTTGACCTTGAGTGATCAGATCCGGGAACAGGGGCAACCTGTACTGATCTACCGCCAGCCGCACGACGTCTGCGAACCAAACCTGTCTTGGCCACCTCGGGGCCACCAGAATTGCTGGCGCACCCTCTAGAGCCAGCTTGCGCACCACTTTGCCCACCATGGAGAAGGGGGGAAGCCGGTACAGAAGCCGGTACAGAAACCCCAGATCCCTCCAGGCAAGTGACAAGGCGTCCACTGCCAGGGCCAGAGGATCCTGAGACAGAGACCCAAATGCCGGAAGCTTGTGATTGTGACGTGAGGCAAAAAGATCCACCTCCGGAATCCCCCACTTGTGACATAGGGACCGGAACACATTGTGGTTGAGCGACCATTCCCCTCGGCGAGAGAATCCCCTGCTCAGGGAGTCCGCCTCCGTGTTTTCCACACCCGGAATGTACACCGCTGAAATGCATGGGACATTGCTCTCCGCCCATGCAAGAACCAGAGAAACTTCCCTGAGGGCACTCCTGCTGACAGCACCAACCGAATAGCTCTCAGCTCCAAGACATTGATGGGGGTGAGGGCCTCCCGAGGACCCCACAGCCCCTGGAACTGATGTTCCTTCCAGAAACCCCCCCAGCCCGACAGGCTTACATCCTTGGTGACCGTCTCCCAACAAGGGGTCAGAAAAGACCTGCCCCTCAGAAGATTCCTTGGTTCCAGCCACCACTGAAGAGACTGCCGAACCAGGGGAGACATCAGAAATGACTGATCCAATGACAGCGGACATCTGTCCCAAGCCAACAGTAAATGGAGCTGAAGCGACCTCATGTGGAACTGAGCAAAGGGAACTGCCTCGAAGGAAGCCACCATCAATCCCACCAGTCTCATCCCTAGCCAGATAGACGGGCGAGGGTTGGACAGGAGAAGACGTATCAGATCTTGAACCATCTGCATCAACGACTGAGGTAGGAACGCCCTGGTCTGAACGGTATCCAGATTCATGCCCAGAAACGAAATCCCCCTTGAAGGGGATAGAGAAGACTTGGGATGGTTGATCACCCAGCCGAACCTCTCCAGCGTCGTCACCACCATCCTGGTGTCTAGCTCCGCCTGTCTGAGAGAGGATGCGATAATGAGGATGTTGTCCAGATACGGCACAATGCGAATGCCCTGGGCTCTGAGCAGGGCCATTATGCCTGCCAGCACCTTGGTGAACACCCTTGGTGCCGAGGTCAGCCCGAAAGGGAGGGCAACAAACTGAAAATGCTGATCTCCCACCACAAACCTGAGAAATCTCTGGTGTGCTGGGAAGATAGGTACATGAAGGTAAGCATCCTTGATGTCTATGGACGTCATGAAGTCCCCCTGACAAAGAGAAAAGATGGCTGAGCGCAAAGTCTCCATGCGGAACTTCTTGGTTCGAATGAAACTGTTGAGAAGCTTCAGATCCAGAATGGGTCTTATGGATCCATCCTTTTTGGGAACCGTGAAGAGGTTGGAATAATAGCCCCGGCCTCTCTCAGAGAAAGGCACCGGGCATATGACCTCCATGTCCAGAAGATTTTTTACTGCTCACAGGAGCCCCTGCGCAGCCCCAGTATCCGAGGTCACCCGAGATCTGAGGAATCTGTGAGGAGGCCGGTACTCGAACTCCAGTTTGTACCCCCCGGAAGAGACCACTTCCAAGATCCATTTGTCTGTGACCTCCCGGGCCCAAACCTGGAAGAAGTGTCGCAGCCGTCCCCCCACCAGCAAGGGTGAGGGCGCCCCCTCATTGCTGAGCTGGCTTGGCAGCGGGCTTGGAACCCCAGGCAGGTCCAGGACGAGCACGTCCTCTGCCTCTGTTCCAGGAAACACCTCTGAAGGTAGAGTAGGCAAAACCTCTGCCTGTTCTGGCACTGCGAAAGGAAAGGGAGCCTGCCCCCCGAAAGGAGCGACGCTGCCTCTTACGTTGTGGTAACTTACCCTTTTGCCACCGAATCCAACTTATCTCCAAACAGCCGCATACCCAGGAAGGGTAGCCCCGTAAGTGGTTTCTTAGCCGCAATGTCAGCCGCCCATTGGCACAACCAGACCGATCGGCGAATAGCCACTAGCAACACCGAGGTTCTACTACACATGCATATTGTGTCATCCAAGGCGGATAAAACAAAAGACATGTACAATTCACACCGCTTAAGGGCTGTGAATTCACCACTGGCCGGGTTAAGCTGGGAACCACTCAACAGGTCCCTAACCACAGACCTGGTAGCCACAGCCACAAGCGCAGACGCACAAACAGGCCGCAAGGTCGAACCCACACTACGAAGGCATGGCAGGCCATTTGGTCAATGCGCTTGTCCTCACCATCTTTAAGAGTGGTGGCATCTGGAGAATGTACAACAGAGGTGTTGGACAATCCCAGAACGGGCGCATCGACCTCGGGAGGGGATGACCAGCGCTTCACCGCGTCCACCGGAAAGGGATACTTGCTATGCCATCCCTGAGGAACACCGGGGAGCCGGCTAGGTCTCTCCCATTCCTTAAGAATCATGCTTTCAAAATGATTCTGATTTGGGAACTCCAAGCGAGGCTTAGAAGTCCCGAAGAATTCCCCTTCCTGCAGAGGGGACTCCACTGGAAGAGAAATATCCAGCACCTCAAATAAATGGGCCAGGACTTTGGGGGTATCAACGGCATCCCCCTGCGCCTGCCCAGTATCAGCATAAAAAAACTGCTGATCCTCAGCATCAGATTCAGCAAACAATTCCCCCTCCTCAAGCGGGGAATAATCAGACCAGTCAAGGGAATCATAGTCATCAAAATCCAGGAGACAGATGTCTTCTCTTAGCTGGGGCCTTTCTGGCCGCAGAGCTAGAAATCAATTTGTCGATGTTGGCCAATCTAGCACATACATCAGATTGCGACTCCCCGCCAATGACAGTGTCACTTGGGGTGCGGATAAGGCGGGGTGGGGTAGGAGATGAGGCCGGAGGCACAGACCCAGACGCCTGGGACCCTGACTGCCACGTTATGGCCTGCTGAGCACATGGTATGCAAATCAGTATATTATCCCCCGTAAGGGATACCCCACAACCCACACACTGCCGGGTTTGTCACGAAGGGAGCCCGAGCCCGGTATCCTGGGAAGCCTCCATCTGGTGATCTTTATGGTAGTTGCAATGACCAGAGGGAATTACGCTAGAAGCTACCCGGGATGCCCCTAAAGTCCGTTAGTGGGAGGATTTTTACAATGATAATAATATCAATAATATTAATAAAATTAATAATATTGCCCCCAATTTTTCCAAGGGACCCTAGGACCGGGAGAACCCCCTTTCAACTAAGCAGGGTCCTCCTGAAAGACATAAGAGGGAGAGGGGGAACCCCGTAAGCAAGGCACACTTTCAATAACAAACATGCTTGCAGACAGTAAAATGATAAAAAAACACTGTGTACTGAGACTGTAATATAATGGCAGCAGCCGCATTAGACAATGTGCACACTATACGATTGAGCAAGTAAAGGACAAAAAGGTAGCCCCTCGGGGCACTCACAAATCCATCCAGCGCCTCCGTCCAGCCAGTGCAGACCACAGAGGGAGAAGAAGGGCCGGACCAGCGCGAATCGCGTGCCGCAGCTGGCCCCGCCCCTTCCCCATAGACACGGTTCCCGGCCAATGCCAGGCACCGCAAAGGGCGCCAGAGAGAGAGGGGGACGGGCCGCCATCAGCGCGCCGAGCGCCCGGCCCCGCCCCCTCCCCAACAGGAGGGGAAGAAGCTTTCCCCACGGAGTGCGGAGCCGAAGGCTCCAACGCGCGGGGGCGCCAGAGCAAACACTGGCACAGTAAAAACACTACACACAGTCATACATACATCAAACAAGGAAGAAGACCAAAGTGAAAAGACACTGCCCACTCCCCCCCCCCCATTGCGGGAAAGGGAGTAATGGAAGGGGTAGTCCCCAACTACAATAGAAGCTAGTAGGGAAACGGCAGGGCATCCCAAACCAGGGTCACCAAACTGGTAGCCGCCTACCCCCTGTAATGGGGTCTCACGGAGGAGCAAGGCTCCTATCAGTACACCTAATAAGGTGTATCCTACCCTCACCCAGACCTGCAGCTTAGGCTGGGAGGCATAGGGGTTTAAATTTACAAGATCCGGGGAGAAATAAGGACAAATATGGCCGGGTGTGAACCCGGCGTACCTGCAAGGAAGAGACAGCCATCTTCTGACTTGCTCGCCGACTCCTGCTGAGAATACTGGGGAATGTGTGGGAGGTCCCAGGTATTTATGGACTGGGAGGGGCTTCTTTTTTTCCTGTCATCTCTGCAGAAGTTCACCCTCTACTGGACATAACCCATATGTCATGAATATTGGAAGCGGGGTGTGTGACATACTTGGAATATAAGGAGGTTTAATAAAAAGCGCCGCCAGCTCAGAGACTCGCCTGACTGAAGTGATAGCCACCAAAAAGGCCACCTTAAGAGTCAGAATGGGTAATGCCGCCCCATGGATAGGCTCAAAAGGAGGACCCTGTAGAGCAGACAACACCAGATTCAAGTCCCAAACCGGTAGCATAGGTTTATGTGGCGGACGCACATGAGTAACTCCCTGGAAAAAAGTCTTAACCAGCCGGTGATTGGCAAAGGATCTTTGGAAAAAAATTGCCAGAGCTGACACCTGTCCCTTAAGGGTACTAAGTTGAAGGCCTGAATCCAAACCATATTGCAAAAATTCCAGAATCCTGGGGATAGAAAACACACGACAAGGAAGAGACTTGGACTCACACCAGGCAATGTAAGCATGCCAGATCCTGTAGTAGATAAAGGACGAGGACTTCTTCCTAGCCCTAATCATGGTATCAACGACAGAGGCCGGCAAACCCTTTTCCATCAAGATGGAGGTTTCAGCAGCCAAGCCGTTAAAGCCAGCGTTTGTAAATTGGGATGGCACAGTTGTCCCTGAGTGAGCAGATATGGATCCTTGGGCATACTGATCTACTGCCAACTGCACGACGTCTGCGAACCACACCCTCCTTGGCCAATAGGGGGCCACCAGAATGGCTGCCCAGCAGAGGGAAGGGAGGAAACACATAGAGGAGCCGAAACCCCTTCCAAGGCATTGCTAGCGCATCCGTGGCGAAGGCCAGAGGGTCCTGTGACAGGGAGACAAACCTGGGAAGCTTGTGATTGTGGCGGGACACAAACAGGTCCACATCCGGCTGACCCCAGCGGTGACACAGGGAGTGAAAAATCTTGTTGCTGAGAGACCATTCCCCCAGCCGAGACATCCCCCTGCTCAGGAAGTCTGCCTCCTGGTTCTCCCCCGCCGGAATGTAAACCGCCGAGATGCAAGGGACATTCTCTTCTGCCCAAGACAGGATCAGGGACACTTCCTTGAGGGCTCGCTTGCTCCAAGTCCCTCCCTGATGATTGATGTAGGCAACCGCCGTCTGGTTGTCCGAGCAGATCTGAACAACCCGACCCCGAAGGTGCGTGGTCAGCTAAGAAAGAACCAACCTGATCGCCCTCAATTCCAGGACATTGATGGAAGCATGGGCCTCCTGTGGGCACCACCGACCCTGGAACTTCAGAGACTTCCAAAAGCTCCCCCAACCGGTCAGACTGGCATCTGTGGTGACAGTCTCCCAGCATGGGGGCAGAAAGGTCCTGCTCACTAGAAGATTCCCCGAGTCCAGCCACCACGAGAGGGACTGTCTGGCCAGGGGGGACAGAGCAAATTCCTGATCCAGGGACACAGGGTTCCGATCCCAAACTGACAAGAGGTGCAACTGAAGAGGTCTCATGTGAAACTGAGCAAACTGAGACCCATTAACTGCATCCCTTGCTGGATGGAAGGATGGGGACACAAGAGCAGAGCCCATGCCTGCTTCTGAAGGCCCTCCACTTTCTGCTGAGGCAGGAATACCTTGACCTGAGAGGTATCCAGAATCATGCCCAGAAAGGACCTCACCAAAGTTGATCACCCAGCCGAAGGATTCGAGAGTGGAGGTCACCACCAGAGTATCCCTCTCGGCCTGATGAAGAGACTGAGCCACAATCAGAATGTCGTCCAGGTAAGGGAGGATGCGAATGCCCCGATTCCACCGCAGAGCCATCACGCCCGCCAGCACCTTGGTGAACACCCGAGGCGCCGAGGTGAAATATGAACAGTAAAGCCACAAACTGGTAATGCTGATCCTCTAGAGCGAACCTGAGAAATCTCTGATGACCTGGAAAGATTGGCACGTGAAGGTAGGCATTCTTGATGTCCAAGTCGCCCGGGCGCAGGGTACTGACCGCCGAGTGTAGATTCTCCATGCGAAAGCGCTTGAACCTGACAAACTTGTTGAGACCCTTCAAGTCCAGGATGGCCTCAGGGACCCGTCCTTTTTGGGGACCGTGAACAGATTGGATTAGAACCCTCGACCCCATTCCTGGGAAGGCACCAGGCAAATGACTACTGACTCCAACAGACGTTGAACCGCAAGGCGCAAACCCTGAGCTGACAGAGGGTTTTGAGACATCCGGGACCTGATGAATCTTGGGGGCGGCCAGGCTGCAAACTCTATCTTGTAACTGGAGGACACCACCTCCTGAATCCACCCGTCTGAGACTCGTAGCCTCCAGACGTGAGCAAAGAGCCGAAGCCGTCCCCCCACCCGGATGAGTGAGGGCGCCTCCTTATGCTTGAGGGGGCTTGGGAGAAGGTTTGGGCTTGGGGCCGGGATGATCACGTGGTCTGCCACGGCCCCAAGAAGAGGGACCTGAGAAGAGGGAACCACGACCTCCTCTGGGAGCACGAAAGGAGGGGAGGGAAAAGGTGGGCCCCCGGAAAGGCCGAGGCTGCCTCCTACGTTGAGGCAGCCTACCATCCTTAGCTAGAGCATCCAGACGCTAACCAAAGAGCCACAGCCCCGTAAAGGGGAGCCCAGTGAGAGCCTTCTTAGCGGCAGCATCAGCCGCCCACTGGCGCAGCCAAACAGAGCAGCGCATAGCCACCAAAAGGTAAGAGGCCAGCCACCAAAAGGGCAGAGGCCCTACCACTCAGCCGTACCGCATCATCAATGGCAGTAAAGATAAAGGCAACAAAATCAGAGCAAAGCAAAAGGGACCTATAATCCTCCCCCCTGCTACCAGCCGTAGCGCCATCAAGGAGACGCTTGAGCTGTTTCTTAAGGGCCATAGCTGTAATGGCAGCGGCGCAGACCGGACACAGCCCAGCCCCCACACATGTAAAAGCATGGCAGGCCAGCTGATCCATGCGCCGCTCCTCGCTGTCCCACAGTGTAGTAGTGTCAGGGGAAGGCATGACCGAGGTGTTGGACAGCCCTAGAACGGGAGCGTCCACCTCAGGGGGACACGACCATCGCTTGACCAGGTCGGCAGGAAAAGGATACCTCTTATCCAACCCCTTGGGCACTGCGGGCAATCTACTAGGACGTTCCCACTCCTTGAGCACCATATTAGTGAAATGGCTCTGCTCAGGGAACTCCAGACGCTGTTTATCAGGACAAAAGAGCTCACCCTGCTTCCTCTTAGCCACCTCAGGGGGGACAATGTGCAAGATTTCAAAAATGTGAGCCAACAGGCTATCAGTGTCCTCAGGGAACCATGAGTCCTCCCCAGACGCAGACCCAGGGTCACTGCCGTAACCCTCCTGCTGGTGCCCAGAGTCAGAGTCCTGGAAGAGTTCCCCCTCCTCTAGGGGGTAAAGGCCAACAAAAGCATTGTGGAACAGGCCTGGCAAGCTGCCTTTCAATGCTGGCCACACGCAGTGCCAGATCAGACTGTGGGGGTAGGCGATGCCGAGAGGGTGCAGAGCTGGGAAGCGAAGCAGGTAGCCCAGCCTGGGCCGCAACAATACCCTGGACGCACGCCACACACACAGCGGCACTGTTACTCAGAGGGGATGCCCCGCACATGGCACACAGTCGGGATTACCCCGAAGGACCCCCAAGCACGCTATCCCCAGAAGCCTCCATATGGTGATTAACACAGGCGCAATAGGCCAGCACAGGGTAAGGGCTAATAAAAGCCACCCGGGATGCCCCCCCAAGGGATGCCCCCAGAAGCCAGTAAGGGAAGATGAGAAAAGGGTAAGGGGTAGGACCGGGAGAAACCACAACCCACAGTTGTCCCGCCTGTAAGACATAAATAAAGACACATAAGCATCCCGCAGCACATGCCCCAAGGAAACCAAAAAAACCCCAAAGGGGACTCACGGACCAAGCAGGGCAAAGGCAACAGCTGCCAGACCACAGAAGGAAGCGACAATAGACAGAATCACCGCCGCAGCTCCGAGATGAAGAAGGGCCCCAGACACGCAGCAGAACCAAAATGGCGCCGGCAGAGGAACCTTGAGGGGCGGGAGGCCAACGCGATACGCGTCATCCTCCGGCCCCGCCCCCCGAAGAGCGCGGAAACGGTGCCCACGTGACCGCGCCATCACAGAGTAGAAAAAACGCCTCACAGTTATAGCGCCGCCCGCCGCCGAGCGTAGTGCAAAGCGGCAACGGCGGAGAAAAACAGTTAAAACACAGTTAAAAACAGATTCAAATAGCTAAACACCCTCGCCGCTATGACCCGCTCCCCCCTCCCCCGAGCACACGACGGGGAGGGGGAGAGGAAGGCGAGCAGGCAGCGGCGAGAGCCCAGGCCAGGGATGGGGGGGGGACCCCAAAACGCCAGTACAAGTACATAGTCCCCAAAACACTCACCCCCTCAGAAGCTAGGACAGGAGCTAGGACAGGAACTCCGCATCCCTAGTAGGCTCACCATAAAGCCTATGGCCGGCTACCCTTTGTGGTACAGGGTCTGCGGCTAGGAGCAGCGCTCCTTGAGCACTTGACCCTAGTGCTCCTCTACCCTCACCCAATCCGTCAGCCGAAGCTGGGAGGCACAGAGGGTCCGGAAACGGGTGGAAATAGCCATGCAGGGTCGCAGGCTTGGTTGCTCCGCTCACCTGCGCAATATAAAGAGCCATCTTCTATCTTCACAGAATCACTGCAGAGAGAACACTGGATATGTCTATGGTGATTCAGTTTTTATATGGTACCGGGAGGAGCCACAACTCTTCTGCAGTACACTGCGCCACCTTGTGGCGGAATAACCCATACGTAAGGACTTCTGGAAACAGGCCGTGCCATGCAATAGGAAAATACCATTTTGTGATACCTCACCTGTAAGACGGATTTCTCCATATTACCCTGCTCCACCTCAGATGGGAACTATTATGTGTGGGTTGTCACACAGCCACCAGGCGTGTCTGAAAAGATTTAAAGCTTCAGCTCCTCCCACTCAGCTGCCGCCTCAGGCTCAGTCAGTCTGATAACAGTAAAAAAAACAGCTGTGGGAGGAACTAACCTAACTTCCAACTAATGCTCATGGACAGATAGCTGTAGAATCACCAAAAACAAAATTGGTAAACAGGGCAACATGCAGTCACAACCAAAAAGGAAAAAAAAACAAGAACGGGGTCGCAAAGGGATATGGGGCATTTTACAGGGGAGTTATCACAAAATGGTATTTTATCCTATAAGCTGTTCCACCTTTGACAGAAACCATTACATGTGGGTTGCCCCATAGCACAGGGGTCCCTAATCCTGTCCTCAAGGCCCATCAACAGGCCAGGTTTTGCAGATCTCCACACAGATGCACAGGTGGAGTAATTAGTGCAGTAGCAGAGCTATAAAGCTATCTATGTGGAAATCCACAAAGCATGAGCTGTTGGTGGGCTTTGAGGACAGGTTTGGGGACCACTGCCATAGCAGTCCTTCTATTGGAGAATGCACATCAACCATTTGTGAAACAGACAACTGAGTGAACTGTGCCATGAACATCCAGCATGGGAAGAACAGCTGTCTGCAACACCAATCATCCAAACAAAGCCTTAGCCAATGCCTTCACATCCACCTTGCAAAATCTTGTGAACCTGTTAACAGAGGACCAAGTTGCAGCCCCGCAAACCAGGTCAACTGAAGCTTGATATTCATAGGCCAAGGAATCTTCCACAGCTCTAGCAGAATGAGCCGCCAGTTCAGAGACTCTGCGAACAGAAGTGATGGCCATCAAAAACACCACCTTAAGAGTTAGCAGACACATAGGTTCAAGAGCAGTCCCCTGTAACGCAGACAAAACCAAACTGTGGCCCAATGACAATAGGGGGAATGCCCTCTGCTTTTCTTAAGCATGAACAAACACTCGGGGGCGTGGACAGCCCGATCGGAAGGGCCACAAACTGGAGGTGCCGTGGCCACAGTGCGAACCTCAGGTAGTTCTGATGCCCCCTGTAGACGTGGAGGTAGGCATTCTTGATATCCACAGTGGCAAGAAAAAAACCCTGTTCCAGCACCACCATTGCAAAGCCCAGGTCCTCCATGCAGAACTTCCTCAGCTACACAAACCAGATGAGGTGCTTGAGGTCTAAGATCAGATTAACTGATCAATCCTTCTTGGGAACAACACAGGTGGATGACACTCTCATCATCATAGTGAACAAAGCACACTGCTCCATTCAGTATCACAGATAGGACAATGCCCTTGCCTGGACATGCTCCTGCTGTACTGGGTGGCAAAGACACACCAACATAGTCATGGAGACTGTTCCTAAACCAGACCAACAGCTTTTCACATTTGGAAAAAGAAAAATTCCCCAAAATTTTCATTTCCGATCTGCATGCATTATACTGAATCATTGACATCAGTTAAATTTGCTCCTGCATCCACTCAAAGCAAGCCTTACTGGTTTTCCCCTGGTTCTTGGAGCTCCAGGGAGACATCTTCCTTTCCCAGTATCCTAGCCGTGCTGCTGCTTGGACTTACCGTATTTTTCGCCCTATAAGACGCACTTATTTTTCCCCAAAAGTGGGGGAAAAATGTCAGTGCGCCTTATCGGGCGAATGTAAAAAAAAAAAAAAATTAAAAATAAAAAAAATAAAAAACTCACCCGTCCCCGGCGCTCCCGCGTTGTCTGGCACAGTGCGAGAGGCCAGAGGAGCGGCGGGGGCTCTGTCCCGGCCCCGCCGCTGCGATCGCTGTCTTTTCAGGCAGCGATGACAGCGGCGGGGCCAGAGACAGAGCCCCTGCCGCTCCTCCATCTGCTGCCGGGCTCAGAACACACGCGAGCACGTAGGTCCCGGCAGTGGGTGGGCGTGGCCTACACCGGCGCAGGCCACGCCCACCCGCTGCCCGGACCTTCGTGATCGCATGTCGGGGAGCAGATGGAGGAGCGGCAGGGGCTCTGTCTCTGGCCCCGCCGCTGTCATCGCTGCCTGAAAAGACAGCGATCGCAGCGGCGGGGCCGGGACAGAGCCAGCTCGTGAATGGGGTGGGCGTGGCCTGCGTCGACGCTGCGGCGCAGGCCACGCCCACCCCATTCACGGAGCCGGCCGCTCAGCTCAGCGGTGTCAGCGGACAGGTGAGTTTAAGTTTTTTTTTTTTTTACTTTGGCGCCTGTCTATACTAACGGGGGGAGGGGGGTGGGAATGTGGGGAGAGGGGCCACACTGCCTATGGGAATGGGGGGATGGGAATGCCACACAGCCTTTGGGAATGGGGGGAGGGGTGTGCCACACAGCCTATGGGAATGGGGGGAGGGGGATGCCACACAGCCTATGGGAATGGGGGGAGGGGTGTGCCACACAGCCTATGGGAATGGGGGGAGGGGGATGCCACACAGCCTATGGGAATGGGGGGAGGGGTGTGCCACACAGCCTATGGGAATGGGGGGAGGGGGATGCCACACAGCCTTTGGGAATGGGGGGATGGGGATGCCACACAGCCTATGGGAATGGGGGGAGGGGGATGCCACACAGCCTATGGGAATGGGGGGAGGGGGGATGCCACACAGCCTTTGGGAATGGGGGGATGGGGATGCCACACAGCCTATGGGAATGGGGGGAGGGGGATGCCACACAGCCTATGGGAATGGGGGGAGGGGGATGCCACACAGCCTTTGGGAATGGGGGGATGGGGATGCCACACAGCCTATGGGAATGGGGGGAGGGGGATGCCACACAGCCTATGGGAATGGGGGGAGGGGTGTGCCACACAGCCTATGGGAATGGGGGGAGGGGGATGCCACACAGCCTTTGGGAATGGGGGGATGGGGATGCCACACAGCCTATGGGAATGGGAAGAGGGGGATGACACAGCCTATGGGAATGGGGGGAGGGGGATGCCACACAGCCTATGGGAATGGGGGGATGGGTGTGCCACACAGCCTATGGGAATGGGGGGAGGGGGATGCCACAAAGCCTATGGGAATGGTGGGATGGGTATGCCACACAGCCTATGGGAATGGGGGGAGGGGTGTGCCACACAGCCTTTGGGAATGGGGGGATGGGGATGCCACAAAGCCTTTGGGAATGGGGGGAGGGGTGTGCCACACAGCCTATGGGAATGGGGGGAGGGGGGATGCCACAAAGCCTTTGGGAATGGGGGGAGGGGGATGCTACACAGCCTTTGGGAATGGGGGGATGGGGATGCCACAAAGCCTTTGGGAATGGGGGGAGGGGGATGCTACACAGCCTTTGGGAATGGGGGGATGGGGATGCCACACAGCCTATGGGAATGGGGGGATGGGTATGCCACACAGCCTGGGGGGATGGGGATGCCACACAGCCTATGGGAATGGGGGGATGGGGATGCCACACAGCCTTTGGGAATGGGGGGATGGGGATGCCACACAGCCTATGGGAATGGGGGGATGGGGATGCCCCACAGCCTTTGGGAATGGGGGGAGGGGTATGCCACACAGCCTATGGGAATGGGGGGAGGGGGATGTCACACAGCCTATGGGAATGGGGGATGCCACACAGCCTATGGGAATGGGGGGAGGGGGATGCCACACTGCCTATGGGAATGGGGAGAGAGGGATGCCACACAGCCTATACTAATGGGGGGAGGGGGAAACCCACACAGCCAATGGGTATATGGGGAATGGGAGGGGGGGATGCCACACTGGATATACGGGGAATGGGATGGGGGCATGCTACACTGTCTATGGAATGGGGGCATCCCACACTGCCTATGGGAATTGGATAGGGGAATGCCACACTGTCTGTGATGGTGCGTTTTTGGTTAAAATTTTTTTTTTCTTATTTTCTTCCCCCAAATCCTAGGTGCGTCTTATGGGCCGGTGCGTCTTATAGGGCGAAAAATACGGTAACCAAAATAACCCACAATGCAAGGCACCTGGAAAACCAAAGGCACTTTCTCTTTGCAGTCCCCTGGCAAATCCACAGGACCCATTTTTTTTTTTTGGGGGGGGGGGAATCGACCAAGGCAGTAGTTACAAGAAGAAAAAAATATTTTTATGTGCAGCAATCTGAATTGCCCTGGGGAGGGATGCATATGAGTTTTATTAATGATTAATGGTGTTGGTCCAGCTTAAAGGAAAACAAAAGTTAATTTCAATGTTCTTCAGCCTTACACTAATGGCAGTTGACAAATGGGGCAGCAGGTAGGAGAGCGCAGCTATTGGAAGAGACTCGCTGAAGCGACCCTTGTACGTGTGGGCGACATCCAGCTGGAGTCGTCGCACACGTCAAGGGGCATGCATGTACCCAGAGCCGGTATTGGCTGTGGTGGGGCTTAAATAGAGGAGGTGGGGTTTTCTGCACCCTGAGGAAGTGGTCTGTTGTAGAGAACCACAAAACACGTGGCAAAACGAGCCTCTTGGATGGAGCAGCGGGAATACCATATCTGAGTCTTAGGTGATAATTTTCTATGTTGTATGTGTCCGTCCACTGCCTGATTTCCTCCTTGTATTTTGCTAAATTGTTATTGGGCACTATAAATAGCACTGTATAGCACTTTTTTGCACAGTTTAAATACATGGATTTTATACACATATTTTTAGCGGTTGATCAGAGCAATTAAGTAATTTAGTCAAATTAATTGGGCTTTTTGGCATTTTTTGCTCATATAGGGGGCATCCTATATGAGCAAAAAATGTCAAAAAACCCAAACCCAATGTTGTATGTATGTATGTTTTTTAAATGTATGTTTCTATAAGTCTTTTTTGACTAAATAAATATGAATAAATAAGATTATGGGATTATTTGATTGAGTGACCAGGTGGGTCAGTGCTGATACTGAGTGTCACTTTTTTGTGGTTGCTGGAACCACACAAAGTTGGAGATATAGTATAAACCGTTTGTGCCACTGGTTGGGCACACCACCTGGATTTATTGTATATTCTTTATTATATATTTTTTGATTGGGGAGCAGATCATCTCCTTTGTTCAGTGCAGGCAGTTGACAAATGCCTTTAAAAAAAGCCTGCTCATTCTCTACACATATATTTCACCCTCTGATGCATAATACAAACACAGCATTTAAACTAAAATATTGAATGTAAAATGTGTCTTTCCAATGCTAAAAGATTCAGGCAGTCTTTGTTTCCTGCTTAATGGTTTACTATTAACATAATTAGCAACAGTGGAGTTTGAGTAATTAGCAGAGAGTGGCATCCTGGAGTATCTAAAACATCCCGACAATCATTTATGGCACAGAATGGGTTCCTTTGACTTCCAATAATGGTGGTTTGTAAAATATGACATGCATTTAAACAATTATAAACAGACAAAATATGCTGACACTCTTTGATAGGGTAATTATATGGTTCCGTCGGTGTGCACAGAAATGAATGAAAAGACCACAATTGCCATAAAAACCAACAAGGTAACCTCTCTGATACACTCACACAATTTTTTCTTATCCTGAAATAATTTTACAAACTCATACAAACATTTGCTAAATAAAATACTGCCTTATAATGTTCTTCTGTACATACCAGTATGGTATCATTATAATTTCACTTGAGTGATTTTATTTTTAAGAGAACTTAAAATATTAATTTTAATTTTTATATTACAGTAAAACTATTTTTTATTACCAAATGTTATATCAGTTATAAGAAATGCTTATGGATATTAAGGAAAACTACTACATATAAAAGTAATGCAAGTTTTAAGTTAGAAACTTGAATTAAATATAGATTTATTTAAAAAAAATCCAAATGTGACCCATTGATCACACAGTAGTTAGTCTGGTAGGGACATTTTTTATCTGTTACTGGTTGATGCCTATCACAGAATAATGAACAGACCAATAAATAGTCAGCTGATAATCAGCTGACAATGCTCTTACCTTCAACTTATCATATCGGTCAGCAAGAGCAGCCACCTGATGATCTCGATGCCGGCCAACCAGTTTACACAGGGCACAAATGAGTTGGTCGTCTGTTACACAGTACATATTTACTTTCTCATCCTCATGCTCAAGACACATTAATCCTCTAATGTGGGAGTCAGGGATAGGTTCAATCAAACGATGACCAGTGAATGGTTTCTTATTTGGGTGAGTTGCCTTGAGGCAGTCATCACAGTAGGACACTTCACAGGTCACACACGTTTTTATGGCTTCTCGTGCCTGGTCCTGGTCACAGAACTGGCAAAGCACTTTCTCGCTGGATGTCATACTGTTGTTGGTATCGTACGCCCGTTCACGACGTGTCTCACTAGGGGAATTAGGCCCGCTCACAGATGCTTTCTGAAATCTGTCGATGATGTTCTGCAAAGTCACGTTCCGCTTGAGTCCTTCTAAGCCACGCTTGCTGAGTGTGATGACATAACGGCAGGTGGGGCACTGGAAGGCGTTAATGGATTCCACCGATTCGTTGTTGGCACAGTGGGAGACCAGGATGCGATGTGCACAATTGAAACAGAGGCTGTGAGCGCAAGGCAGCAGCAGTGGGTCCTCAAACAGCTCCAGACAGATAGGGCAGGTCAGTTCAGACTCCAGTGTTTCCATCTTCAGGCAAAGCTCTCCTGTGTCGTCAGCGAAATCCAGGGAAGCTGATCAGCTATCTAGAAGCACAACATAAAATTTGGTAAGATGAGAGGGGTCAACCAGTGGGGGGTTGTCAAGTTGAATATTAGCAATACAATCACAAATGTTTTGATTAGGTCAATAAGAATAACCAAGATAGGCAATTTCCTAATCAACAGTAACTTTCAAATTGTTCACAGTTGGACACTTTGACAAGTTTATTGGAAAAAAAGCTCAATTTAATGTAAAAAATTAAAACACGAAATGTAAGAATGCAAGTGTGGTGTTAAGTGAGGTTTGTCTCATGATGGATCCAAGGGTGTAACATCTGCCTCAGACAATAAATAAACTCTAGAGTGACAATACTGCTAAATAAAAATTTCATCTACAATCAGCCCGATTCACACCTGCATCATCTAGTTAGACATAAATTCCCAGCAACCCTAACTTGCTGCTGTGAAAAGCTGTTTCACAAGTGTGGCTTGAAATAACCGATGTCACATTTCTTGCGCTGCGTTCCAGTTTGAGAGCAGGGAATGGCTTTGTCAAGTTGCTCTATGCAGCTCTCTCTGCCTCTGCTCTCGTCACGAGTTCATCACTGCCTTGGGTAGACAGGTCGGTGAAGCAGAAGCAAAAACCATGCTTCACACTCCCTGAGATGTACCTTCTCAGTGTGCCATATACATAGGCTTTGTTATCCAGGACCGGGACAGCTTTAGCCGGCACAGCTGCAACACTGTACACTAGGCCTGTGAACTTGCTCTTCATTTTTAGTGTGCAGTCAGTCATGGAGAACACAAAACAAAATCAAATGTACGACAAAACAGTCGGCCATTAGAGCTTAAGTTCATTAACAGTTGCTTGGGAAGCAATTCCTGCCTATTCAAAGACTACACTACAATTTAATTGGTGTTGACTTTCATGGATACAAAAAAAATTCACAGCAGCACAAAAGACTTGATGAATAAATGTGTCAACAAAACGTGACCTGCCATACGTTTCATAGTTTAGAAATACAAGTAGCATAATGAGCTCTGGAGCTCTTTTTAATTTCAATGCTGACCATAAACTTGCAGATGTCTCATTAAAACCTAAGGACCCATTAACACCATCATATTTGCAGTCCACACTAAACCAGCGGAAACGTTGGTCCGTTATTTTAAATGGCACCGTTCTCAAGAGATTGCAATGGCCTACAGTTGGTCATAGAGGACATTTGTTTTCAATACATTGTTTTCATACACATTTTGGCCAATCTATGGTGCCTGTCTGTACCCAGTATTGGATAGCTTTGGGATTTGGCCCTGGAGTGAATCTAACCGACTCTTGAGAATGAAAGCCAAGCTATGTTCATATGACATCATTGTTTTACAATTCCCAATTTAGGACAAGATTAGTCATTTTAATTTAAAAACTGCGTAATGCGTACAACAGTTCGTGTATTACGGCACGCACAATGAAAGTGTCTTAAGAAAAACAACAGGCATTCCTTTCTATATTATAAATTCCTTCGTTTCATCTTCTTTCAACTGACTCATTAAGAGCAAGATCCAGAATCAACAGCTGGGAACGGGATGTAAAAAATAATAGGTATCTTAGGATTGGGTCTGGAAATTAAGTTACATAGACCAGTTGTTTGATGGGGAAAAAAACTCTTCCTGGAGGTGGCGGTGGCCCCTTATTCTGGCATCACTTCTGGTTTGGCCTAAACTTGGCCAGACTAGATATGCTGCTGGCATCACAGGATAGGGCTTGCTTTGGCCTCTTTCTATAACATATAACATGCACACATAGGCATCAATGTTTCAGTGGCATATTGGATAGCTGGATGCCGCAGAATGTGTAGGGTCCAGCACCCTTATATCCTCACTCTTCTTGAGGCTAGGTCAATATTATAGGTTTTAACTATTGTGTAACTGTATAAACCTGCTTATTCTGAGTTATTAGTATTTTACCTCTAAGTGGGTTTTATTTGAGAATGTGTGTTCATTTTGGGTACTTTTTGCATTTTATTTGTATTGAATAAGTGATGTAGTTATATTGCCAATTATTATAACTGCATATAGATTATCTATTCATTTAATCCCTTATACACATAGATGAATACAGTATTTTTATACCGTATTTTTGCCCTATAACACGCACGTATTTCCCTGTCTTATCGGGCGAATGCTGGGAAAAAATAAATAAATAAAAAGGGAGAAGTTAACTCACTCGCGCTGTCCCAGAAGTGGCTGAGGCAGCGGCGCTGGCACACACAGACACCAGCCTGCATCGGCCACGCCCACCACTATACCAAGGCCGGGTGTTCACTCAGTGTGCTGGCGCCGCAGAGAGCCAGGAAGCGGAGGAGGCAGCTGTATCTGCCGCCTCCTCCGCAGCGTCTACATGTACAGGCGCTGCGGAGGAGGCGGCAGGTACAGCTGCCTCCATCGCTTCCTCTCTGACACACGACCTTATGCAACGGTGGGCATCGGCCATGCCCACCGCTGTATAGCCCTTGTGTCTCTATCTGCTGGGGCCGTGGAGAAGTGACAGGGACAGTACGAGAGGCGATACCTCTGCGGTGATATCTCTGCCGCTCACACTGTCCCTGTCACTTCTTCATGTCCCCAGCAGACAGAAACACCCGGACTATACAGCGGTGGGCGTGGCCGACGCTGGAGCATCGGCCACACCCACCGCTGTGTGTGTCTGTGTGTGAAGACCGCGGGGACAGCGGGAAGGATTTAAAGGCGAGTTTACTTTTTTGCCTATAAGGAGAATGAAAGGGGGGATGCCACACTACCTATACGGGGAATGGAAGAGGGGGGAATGCCACACTACCTATACGGGGAATGGAAGGGGGGGATGCCACACTACCTAAATGAGGAATGGAAGAGGGGGGATGCCACACTGCCTAAATGGGGAATGCAACACTGCCTATATGGCAATGGGAGGGGGGAATGCCACACTGCCTATATGGCAATGGGAGGGGGGAATGCCACACTGCCTATATGGGAATGGAAGGGGATATGCAACACTGCCTATATGGAAATGGGAGGGGGAAATGCCACACTGCCTACATGGGAATGGGTAGGGATGCCACACTGCCTATATGGAAATGGGAGGGGGGATGCCACACTGCCTATATGGGAATGGGAGGGGGGATGCCGCACTGCCTATACTGGAATGGGTAGGGATGCCACACTGCCTATATGGGAATGGGTAGGGATGCCACACTGCCTATATGGAAATTGGAGGGGGGGATGCCACACTGCCTATATGGGAATGGGAGGGGGGGAATGACGCACTGCCTATATGGGAATGGGAGGGGGGATGACCCACTGCCTATACGGGAATTGGGGGATGTCACACTGCCTATATGGGAATGGGTAAGGATGCCACACTGCCTATATGGGGAATGGGAGTGGGGATGCCACACTGCCTATATGGGAATAGGAGGGGGGATGCCACACTGACTATATGGGGAATGGGATGGGGGGGATGCCACACTGCCTATGGGAAGTAGGAAGGGGGGAATGCCACACTGCCTATGGGAGGGGGGCATCCCACACTGCCTATGGGAAGGGGGGAACGCCACACTGTCTGTAATTGGGTGTTTTAGCACAACATTTGGCTTAGAATATTTTTTTTCTAGTTTTCCTTCCCCAAATCCTAGGTGCGTCTTATGGACAGGTGCATCCTAGTTTTTCACAGTTGGTTTAAAGTTACACTAAAGGCAAGCCCGATTGTTGTCCCATTGTCCCAGGCTACATGTTGCACTGTCCCAAACTTCAATTCATTTTCAAAAAGACCCTGTAGTTCCTAAGTTATTTGTAAAAGTATTAGAGCATAGGAGAAGCAGAGAAACCGTGGGTGTGGCAACAACAATGTGATGTAAGCACATATTCATAACCAGGCGGTCTCTAATGCGCGTGTCCGAGACCACTCTATATCATAGTAAAAAAAACACGTTCATTGTTGTGTCTCAAGTTATTATTGTCAGCACATAGTGTGAATTTGCCCTAAGCAGTGTAATATGGGACTCCAAACTGCCTAGCCAAATACTCTGCCTTTTGGTTGTGTAAACAGAAGGAAGAACTTATATAGTTCTGAACAAGGGCAGACTGGCCATAGGGAGACCCAAGAAAATTCCAGGAGGAGGGGGCACATTGCTTTGGGGTCAGTTAGGCTGCTTCTTTTAACCAGTACCCGACTCCCTAGCCCCCACCCCAGCCTCCTGGCTGTATTGTACCCCCCAAAAAACCTCAGCCCGAGCTCTGTTCCAACCTGCCCCATTATCTGCTTCTACATTATCAATGGTACACACTCAGATTGGGTCACCGTTACTAGCAGAGTACCACAAGGGTCAGTTCTGGGATCAATTCTCTTCAATAAATGTATTAATGACATTGTGTACGGATTAAAAAGTTAAAGTCTCAATCTTTGCAGATGATACTAAACTGTGTAAAGTAATGAAAACAAAAGAGGACAGCAGGCAGCTACAAACAGATTTAGATAAATTGGAAGCATGGACAGTTTAATGGCAAATTAAGTTTAACACAGATAAATGTAACGTTATGCACATGGGAAGGAGAAATCTGTGTCATGATTACATACTAAATAAAGAAACACTTGGTAAAACAACAACAGAAAATGGCCTAGGGGTTTTAGTTAACAATAAGCTCAACTGTAGTAATCAATGCCAGGCAGCAGCTGCCAAAGCAAACATGATCATGGGGTGCATCAAGAGGGGCATAGGTGCTCATGACCAGAGCATCATTTTACCCCTGTACAAGTCACTGGTCAGATTCTGGGCACCTATGCTGGAGCGTGTTCAAAGACGGGCCACAAAGTTAATAAAAGGATTGCGGGGACTAGAGTACCCTGAAAGATTGTCAAAGTTAGGTTTATTTAGTTTAGAACAAAGATGTCTGAGGGGTGATCTAATAACTATGTATAAATATATTCGGGGTCAAAGTACAAAGTTTCCCAACACCCGAACACAAGCTAGGTGGCTGATAGTTGCCTACTCTAATGAGGCTATAATGGCTCATGCCAGGTTTGCTTTAAAGTAATCAGAACAATGACAACTTGCCTGTCAGCAAAACCTATCAGAGTGAGCACTATTATCTTGGAGAATATAAACACAGCTGCACCAGGGAAGAAAGAAGAGTCATTTTATCCGCAATCTGCCACATTTTCAAATCAGTCCTAAAAATATCAATGAGCGCCATCTAAACAGCATAGTCCCAGCTGTAGCCTAAGTGGTTTATTTAGCCTGTGAACTGCATGTTATTTTAATGATGCACCTTTTTGTGGTCCCTAGACACAGATGCATTACCAGGCTATTTGGGTGCAGGTTATGTTTGAGGGAACAAGCCTCTTTATTCTATTTAAAGAGTGCCACTAGGAATTTGTTGAATAATCCTCCCAGTACTGTAGACAAAGCAATAGGTAAAGTTACAGGGTTATAATATATATATATATATATATATATATATTTATATATATATATATTAGACTGTTTTCCAGGATGTAGACAAGTACAGAAAATAGGATGGCAAAATGCTGGAGAGACTACCATATCTTGAGTTACCGAGTTTTTAAAATTGACCAGTCACCCCCTGCAGCAATGCCCCGCTATGTGAAACCCCCCGGGGCGCCGACAATCTTACCTGATCCGCGACACGGTCTTCGCAGGCAGTCGCATCTCCCGTCCCGCTTTCCTGTAGCTATGGACGCACCCCGCTCCCAGCCATCCAGATAGGCCGGGTGCAATTCCTCTATTATAATCCAGTGATTACTGTAGTTCTAACTAAATGGTTTCATTACAGGTATACATGATTACAGTATAAACATATAGGGCAACACACACACACACACACACACACACACACACACACACACACATTCAATGCCCTCAGAATAAAAGACTTCTTGCTGCTGTATGTTGCCCATGCACAAAATCCTTCAGGTAACGGAAGAGAAAACGATCACTGGAAGCCAGGTCTGTACTTAAAGCGGACCTTCACTCTGAATAAGAGTCCATCTTATATGTTTCCCACACCCTGTACATACAGATTGTCCACATTAAAAATCATCCTACCTGCATCTACTGCATGTTATGAGCCTTTAAACATCCAAGATGGCGGCTTATGGAAGCCGCCATCTTATCAGGCAGCCTGCAAACAAGAAGTGCCTCCTGACTGTGCTGCTCTGCATTCTGGGACTGCTGACCTTTACCTGACCCCAGCTCTGCTCTGTCTGAGCAAAGCACAGCTATAACCCGCCCCCCTGTACCTTATCCCACTCTCCTCTCCTCAGTAAGTGTGATGCTTCTGAGTCAAGATGGCGGCGCCCGTATCCTAAATTCCTGAACAGAGTTGCAGCCCAGTGGGGGAAAGAATAATAAGTTAGTGACTAAAAACGTAAAATATATTAATTTTAGATGCTGGGGAACCGTTTTTTAAGAGTTTGGGCTTTTCATTAAATCACGCTGAAGGTCCGGTTTAAGTGTGGATGGTTAAGCTCCCTGAAGCCACATTCCCTGATATTAACTTGTGATTTACAAGATTTGTGAACAACCGTGATACAGCAAGGCACCTGCCAACAACTATCTACAGCAATTCTCCTTGATTTCCTCATGTAACGCATGTTGTTGTTATGCCAAAAAGAATGATACTGGAAACTGTGCCAACTCAAATGCCTAATTTATGTGCTATAACACTCACTTTGACCCAACGATCTTCCAAATGGCCTCCACTTTATGGCCCATTTCCTCTGAAGACTCTTCAAAATAGGGTCCTAAAAAGAGTCATCCTTAACTGATTCCCTGCCCAATGTAAACTACTTGGTATGAGGAAGATGCATCAGCAGCAAATACAGCAATCATTCTTTCATAGATGTATTTAGCCTTCATTTTTTCATTTGTAAGGAATTTTATCACAGAACAAAGCTTCAAATCCCTCACTTTCATTGTAAACTAGCACTGTACTGCCATCCTGTCACTTACAGTGCTTGCATGCCAGACATGTCTCAACCTGCACAGACAAGCTCCGCATACTGGGGTAACAATGAACAACCCACATACATATAAATATATATATATATATATATATATATATATATATGAATTACCCCATTTGATAGCATAAATACAATATAAAAATTCCCATAAACCTAACTGACCCATATTTCAAAATAATCCGACAAAAAGAGCTTAGACTCTAAATCATAGAAAATTGATTGAATTGCCAGGCTTTAAATGACAAAACATCTGCCGCAGCCTTTTGATAAGAACATATTCAGGTGACTACTCACCAGTGGATTTCGGCAAACTTCTTTTAACTGAAGCATCGTGCAAGAAGGGAAGCAAGCGAGCAAAGGCTGACAGGCCAGGGGTCCTGATGGTAGCAGCTGACAAACAACGAATCCCTTTGCTGAGCAGGGGGTAGATAATGTGAGACTGCTGACATTGGATCACAACAGGAAAATCTGTGTTACAATGCCAGGAAAGCCAGCTCCACCCTATCACCTCCGCCAAAAGCTCTCTGAGCGGGCTCCCTCCAGCTAAAGACCGAGAGAGAGAGACCTATTCTTTTGCATTGCTCCTGAAAGCAGCTGAAAGGCTGCATGGAATAAGCTTCTTTCAGTAGCGTATCTCTAACCTGTTTGGGTAAAATATCTAGTAATGGAGACATGGAAAGTAGGATAAGCTCAGCTTTCTTAGTAATTAATCCGGAGCTGAATGAAACTGCAGTTCTCATGAATGGTGCAGGAAGCCGACCTACCACTGGCAGAATACTTCACATACTAGCGTAAGACCCACCATTGTCCAGCTTGCAAAGAAGTAAAGCAATCTCAAGCAATAAAATGATAAAAATGGCCAAGCAGCTTATGTCACAAATGGAGTACAGCTGTAAAGTCAAGCAAAAGGCCATTAAAGTGGCCATCAAGTCAGGCACATATCATTGACAATACTATATTATTGTGCATTGCACCATATTTGCAAGGTGTATAACACCACAGCGTGTACAAAAAAGGCACACAGTTCATTCCAAAGTCAAAAATTATCACAGAAAAATCAGTATCATGTTCGTCAAAAGGGAAATCTTGGAGAAAAATATGGAGGGATGTTAACGAAATTGGTCAAAATATTACACTACGAGCAATTACCATGCTTGTGTTCTAGTTGGAATATAATAATGTATTGTGGTGTGAGATCAACAAAGATGTATGTATAAGGGGCAACTGGCGGAGTTTCACATGGAACGACATCCTAAACTGCAATTCCCCAGAGGTAGGTATTTAATCCGTTGATAAGAGTCCTATGCTGGGTTTACACAAGCAGATAAATTTGCTGTTCACTTAGCGAGCAACCGACCATA
This sequence comes from Gastrophryne carolinensis, assembly GCA_027917425.1. NCBI lineage: Eukaryota > Metazoa > Chordata > Amphibia > Anura > Microhylidae > Gastrophryne > Gastrophryne carolinensis. The sequence goes on from CM051236.1 coordinate 364,960,124, forward strand.
TAAATCTTCTGTGATTCAGCACTGTGTTTAGAAGCCGAAGATTTGTTGGTTAATCAGACCACTCGTTCTCATAGCAAAACACATTATTTTGAGGGCAACCTCTACTTACGCACGCCAACCATGAAGCGATGAACGAGAATTTTTTGGGTCAGACGAAACAATACGACGACCGATTAACCAACGCTAGTTCATTGCTTGATCGCTGCGGCCATTTCCACTGAGCAATTATTGCTAGTGTTTATGTGAAAAGGCTTTGTTTTATCAGGGACACAGCCTAAACTTCCCTGCGTTGAGTTATTAATTGAAGTTTCCCTGCCATTCCAGCCTAAAACTTCCCTGCGTTGAGTTATTAATTGAAGTTTCCCTGCCATTCCAGGCAGATTTAGGGTTATTCCTATAAGCTGTATTGCTAAATTGCGGTTTTGGTCCACTTTAAGCATGCCCCATACCCTGTGCAGAAATACCTCAAAAGACTTGGCCATTGGTGCTGATATTATAGCTGCATTGTAGGTCCTTTTTATGATAGGGGTCTCCTATAAAGTATTAAAATATATACAGGGGATAGACACATTTCAGATCGTTTGCCTCTAATAAAATATATGAAAATAAAACTAAGATGGAACCACAATCAACTCCTTTTGCATGGTCTGTGTTTTGCATCACACTGATAGAACGGTGTACAATAAAAAGACAGGGAGGAATCCCACAAACTGAATGAGCTGGCCAGAAATGCTGGATCAAATGATAAAGTGCAATGCTCTTTTCATCAAAGGGTAGATATGTCTGGGAAAAGCGCTGGCACTGCCAGCCAGCAGAGCTACTGTACCATGCCTTAAGATTCAGAAATAAAATCTAGCTTGCGTGCACAAAGTCGAAAGGTCACAAATTCATTCATGCATAGAAGGTAGGTCAAAACGTACAAACGCAGCTTGAAAATTATTCCACCCAGCCAATAGTGTTCATCTATAATTCCAACATCAAGGATAAATATATCTCTGGGAACACAGGGAAGGAAGATTAAAAAAGGCAAGATATGAAATAGCAGTACAGTGCTTTTACATGCAACGCTCAACTAGATTGGGCTAGGGTTCCATGAAATGTGTTTTGTGGAGATCCGCTTTTACTTCCTGCTTGGTCACAAAAATATATTAAAGTTTCTAGTGAAGCTGATCATTCATCCAGGTCACGGTATAGCTTTAGAAATAAATCAAAGAAACTGGGCTTGCTGTATTCTTCTTTAAGGCGGTTCGCTAGTCATCCGACTGACTCTCTACATTCAGAATCATGTAAATCTCTAGCAAGAAATAGTGCTAGGTGTAGCTATAACATGTATCCTTTTCCCCAAAACATCATGAAGTCAGTGGCCTTATACATATAGGTATGGAATTGACTGCATCAGCAGATGGCAATAAAGATTTTTCACATTAGGCGTCATTTCACGATTTAACCCACTGTTACCCTATTTTATATACCGGCTGTCAACCGCTGTGAAAAATAGGTATACCAAGACTTCTTCTCCTGCTCAACCATATTGCTTTGCTGATTTTGAGGCTAAAGTCTCAGACTTGTTCTCCCAACACAGGGTGCTCTAAAGGGGAGCAACTTGATGCAGAAGCTTCAAAACTGTTGGACACCACCAGAGCTGCTAGAAGCTTTCAAAATCGCATATTTACTGTATCACACTTCAATACAGTAAACTTTCCTCACCCTCTGTCTGTTGGTGTACCAAAAGTTATATCTATGGACCCTTACTGTTTCCTATATAAACCTATATCAGGGCCGTATTTGGTGTTCATGGTGCCATAGGCACTTTAAGTGCCTGCGACCCCTTTTTTAAGTTAGGTCACATTCCAGTGTGTAGGGGGAAAGGGTGCAATGAGCTAGATGCATAGAATGTGTGTGGAGGAGGGCACAATGGGGGAAATGCAGAGAAGGCGGCAAGCATGTTCCATCTTTACTGCATTCTGACATACAGGAGTCACATGACCACACCAGTGGAGGGGAGATGCTCTGGCCTGTGTTCAACCCATTGCACTTCACTCACATACACTCTGCATCCTTCTGTGGCTGGGGGGTGCTTGTCAGGAGGCATTAATGTTCTGGCTATGGGAGTTTTAATTTCTTTTCTTTACTACAGCAGTAAGGGCAGCACCCTCCCCCCTTCCAGGTTGCCACCCTAGGCACGTGCCTAGGGTTGCCTAATGCTACATACAGCCCTGACCTATATTATAAGCCTACCCATAGACTCATTCTGCTCCCAACACCACTTCCATGCAGATGACACTCAAAATCCTCTTAGGCCCACCTCCATTTATCGCATTTTACCGGACAGTCTAACGGCTATCTCTTTATTCATGTCATCTCATGTCAAACTGAACACGAACAAAACAAAACTTGTTTTCCCACCATCCAATTCTACTACTGCTGCCAATATAACAATATCTGTCAATGACGACTTGGTGCTATATTGCAGTGTTCCCAACCCTCCTCCTCAAGGCCTGCCAACAGGTCATGTTTTGTGCATCTCCACATAGAGCTGCTGCCTCTATAGCTCTGCTGTTGCACAAATTAATCACCTGTGTTGAGATCCCAAAAACCTGACCTGCTGGCGGGCCTCGAGAAGGAGGGTTGGGGGCTCCTGCTATAATGGACTCCTCTCTCTTATTCACACCTTACAGCTTTATGTCAATAGCCACCTCCAGGCATCTAACTCAAAAACATCTTCTGCATTCATCCCTTCCTCGCACCCAACGCTGCTAAAATTTGAGTGAATGCCTTGATCATATACCGACTAGACCACTGCAACATCCTTCTTTGTGGTCTATCATCAAACTAGCATCCCTCCAAATTATTCTCAACTTTGCTTCTCACCACATTCACCTCTCCTCTTGCTTCTCTAGCTCTGATCTTATATATAATATAATATATAAAGGAATGCAGTTTTATTCTAACCTTAACCTACAAAGCTCTCTAGTCAAGACCCTTACTGTTTTTCTAGTGCAAATATACAAACCCAAAGCAGTCTTTGCTCTGCCCAGGACCCCATCATGTTCTCAACCCTAATTACCTTCTACTAGTATTGTATTCAGAACTTCACATGCATTGCTCCACTTCTCTGGAATGCCTTCCGTCACACAATTTGCCTATAACCGAGCCTTCAACCGAGCTACCCACTTCACAACCTTAACAACGTTCATATCACTTATTCTTATTACATTTTGACTCAAACTTATGTCTCCACTCTAAAGCTCTGTGTTGGGCAGTCGCTACACAAGGGAAAATGCTGTCCATTATTTTTAATGGGCCAGTTCACATATGTACGCTGCGTATAAATGTGAACTGGCCCATAAAAAATAATGGGCAGCATTTTCACTTGCGTTGTAGTGCAAGCAGAGGTATGAATAGACCCTAAGGCTCCTTTCACACCACTGCACTTTTGCTCTGCATTACATTGCATTTTACTTGCGCTTTGTTTGCATTGCCATAGACTTCTATGGAGCTGCATTTGTGTTGCGTTGGAAATGCAGGATAACAATCGGCTAGGTGTGAAAGGGGCCTTACTTTTTAGGTTGCAAGCTTGCATCTGACCCTTTATACCCCATGTATTAAACTTATATTTGCTATACCCGGTTTGTCCCCTGTACAGTTTCAAAGAAGATGATGGCACTATATATATATATATATATATATATATATATATATATATACAAACAATAGTAATAGTCAGTGGAGTTGCTGATGGAGATCAGGGTTACTAAAACAGCGGTTAAAAATAACCAAGCATTAGCATTAACCCGGCCTTCGGAGGTCACTTGGATGCCTTACATGTCAGAACATTTTACGGACTTGGATCACTAAAGTAAAGTGGAAATGGAAGCTGTGTTTTCCCATAGTCTATATTTAAGATATGCTTCCTTTGAAATAAATTGTTATTTTAAACGAAAAACATTTTCACAGAGTTATAATTACATATACAACTACACTTCTTCCATCTTCTACCATCTTCCTCTAACTTGAGTCTCATGTAGGGAGGCAGAATAAGATCTCTATTGGGATTTCTTTTTTGTAGGTGATCAAGAATGTACTGCAAGTAATACAGAAACCTTAAATTTGAACAAATACAATGTCACACCATCAAAAACAAATTTAGACCTGAAGGTCCATTTATCCCAAACAACGTGCAAAGTTAAGGCTGATGTCAGTTTTGCAAATATGGCACTGAATGCATTAAAATCAGAAATGCTGAAGCATTTTTTCAAAGCTGACCAGCTAGTTCACACACCACTAAGCAGACATTTTGCCTGGTTTCAGTTGACACAGATAGTTTCTGTCTCCCTAGAGCGGCAAGACTGTTGTCTTTGTTGGGATGTACAGTATATTTAGTGAATGTCTGGCAGCTGAAGAAAGCATGTTATCTTATGACTCATAGATCAGAACTTTAGAAATAAAACCGGAAATATCTCTACTCCCCTTTGTCCTGGTTCTGTTCCTAATCTTGAGCAAAACACCACAAGACAAATTAGCAAACATCTTCTACAAGTAATGTGGTTCATGCTTCTCTATAGATATGAAATTAAAACATTTCAATTGCAGTTATTGGACCATTCATACCATCATACCATGATTATGTGAACGTCATTTACATGTATACAACAACATGTATCAAGTGTGAATCAAGTGATTCTGATTTCTAACCACCAAACAAGAATACATTTTCCAGGTATCACTTAAAGGAGCATTTGGGAAATTTTAACAAGGCCCAAAGATGCCTCTATCAATGCCCAACAAAGACTGCTATGAGCCAAAACTGCGTAAAAAAAAACCCCGTACCCAGCTTTGCCATGTTCTTATGCCACATCCAATATCTCTACAGGGCTCATTTGCTCATCACATCGTACAGGCTAAGCCCTGAAATGCTGGTTTGTGCCCCTCAGGTCATGATGTGAGTATGTGTGTCAGTTCGAAATACACCTTGGTTGACCAAAACTGAAGTTTAAGTTCAGTCAAAAACAATCCACCCCTCCTTGCCACCCTTTTCTGGAGCAGAGGCAGGACAGGGGGTTCCAAAGAAAAGAAACCCTACCTCAACCAGGGTCCAGCATCACTCTCCAGGGCATGGGCAGCAGCTGCACAGAGAGATACAAAGCACCATCCGTCGGCTCCATGCACCGTCCATTCTTGGCAGCACATGCGTATGGAGCGGGGGATGCCAGGGTCAAGTTAGGTCAGGGACACAACTAACCTGACCTGCACACTCAGACCATCAGCTCCATTTCCTTCATACAGAGCTACACGAGGAAGAGGTGTGTTTCTTCCAAATTCAGGGATCTGGGGCAGCTGGAGTAGCTGGGTTAAGGTCCTTTTGGACCCAGATCCTACCTGGCAGAGTTGACAAAGAAAGTTTAGGGCCACTTTATTGCCAGCTAAAACTCATATGTGGATGCTGTGAACTTGAGGGCGGGAGGGCTAATGAGAAAAAAAAAATAAAGCAACACTGCCTGGTTCAGCTACTAAAATAAAATGTATAGCTCAAGTCATGACCGCTCTCTAAATATGTCCCTTCTAGCTGGAATGCAGGAAGCTCCTGGGAAAAGCACCTAAGGAACGGTCACACTTAGCTAATGTTTACTTTAAAGTGAGCCTATAACAGGCCGGCAGGCATGGAGAGAAGAAATGGTAAACCCTTTAGTACTCTATGACCATACTCCATGTTAATAGACCATTTAGACATCCACAGTGTGGCTAAAAGGCAATCTCATGAATACTAATGTGAAGGTTTCCTTGCCCTGAACTCACAATCTCAATTTAAAGAGGACCTATCAAAGTAACAGTACAGCTTTAAGAGTCACATCTACCCCTCCTGTGTATCTTCATGATGACAAAGTACACTGTGCGGCATTTAGATCCCAGCTATGCAGGATGGATCTAAACTGTAACTCTAGCTCCATGCATGTGACAAATTACATTGTGGGTTATAATTCACCGTCTTAATTAGTGATCTATAAAGTTTTCCAGCTGCTGAAGTAATCACCAAAGTAAATGAATGTGAAATAAAAAAGCAAACATATCTGCAGCTGGACCGGCTTCATAAATCCTGCCCTTGTCTATATTTTATCTTCCCTGTATGTTGCTATGCGAGTCATTCTGCACTTTAACCGACATGGAGGCCACTTCATCAGGCATTCATTACATGTAAGCAGCTGCACAGTCTACTCACACTTCAAAGCAGAGCTGTATATAAATAAAAGTCCCTTCTTTTGGGACATGGCATAGCTGGCGATGTGTGCAAACGCACGTTGGGTGAGCGCCACTCTTGACCGCTTATCTGTGCATATTATCCGGCACTTATAGCAGCACTACTATACATGGATCAAAGAGTGACCTGTTTGGGAACCACTGGCAGTGATGGAGCAAAAGGCAAGGAGGAAGATGTTGCCGACCGCCTGTAAAGGTTCGCTAGAACGGCAGGCCAAGATGGCGAGAAAGTCACAGCCTAAACAGGTGCAGACAGCAGCCGCTGTCCTGGGAGCCCAGGAAAAGGTAACCCTTTCTCAGCTACGCACTGAACTCTTGTTGGCCATCACGGCCTTGCGCACATCGCTAATGGGCAGAATTGAAGAAATCAAGGTGGACATAGGCCTCATGCACCATGACCTGCAGATGCTTCGGGAGATGACGGCAGGAGCTGAGTGGCGTAATCGTCTGATTACCCTTAAAGCTGACTCTATGGGATGGCAGTCCAAAGCAGACGACCTGGAAAATTGGTGCGGAGGAATAACCCGTGTATTATTGGCCTCTCAGTGGGAAAAGCGGTAGACTCGCCCCAGAACTATATAGAAACCTGGCTACCACAAGATTTTAACAGCAAGGAACTGTCTGCAGTGCTTGCGGTGGAATGGGCGCACCGGAGACCACGGAGACTCCCCCCCCCCCCTTCTTTCTAATGTGCATGTTGTGTGTTAAGCGGTGGATCTAGGAGGCGGTGGGGTGGTGTCGCGGCTGGGTCAGGTCCTGTCCAGAAGTGTATACCCACAAGTTTGAGTTATGGCTGCTATAGCCTACAGTGTGATTCACAATGGAGATTGCAACACTAGTAATATACTAGATTGTTAACGTTACCCCAAGGGCTGTATACAGAGTTTATAAGTTGCTTACTGGCTCCATTTTAAACTTCTAGATTCATTATGGACCGTGTTTCACCCAGGAGCCTAAAGTACTGCTATCACTCAAGTTTTCTCACCATATCCAACTCAGTGTCTTTGTCAGGTGCTGGTAGATTTGGTGAGTAACCAGAATAAAATACAGGAACACAGAGAGAGCAGGGCTTTGTATTCTAAACCACAAGGCCAGACATTCCGTTGTGATTGTAGGTTTGCTTTAATACTGCTACAGAAAATGTACTTTATCAATAAACATTTAGAACAGAGAGCCTCCAAACTGTTCAGTTTCCAAATAAGGATAGTGCTTCTAATGAGATCTCAATTTTAGTCCTTATCTGTTGTAACTGCCCCACTGCTTATCGGTCGCAAGTTAAGATAAAGAGGTAATCACTAGGTGAGCCAACGTTTACTCCCACACTCCACCTAGTGACTTCTAGCGAAAATATATTGAGTCATCTTTCCAGATTGCCTCATTACACAGATCTAAATATCATAATTCTAAAATAGAACATACAACATACATTTTTTAAGCCAAAATCCAGGCAAAACTTTTTTGTTTGCTTTTAGAAATTGTTATCTGTCATCCCATTGGAAGGATTTTCCTACCTTATTTTCTGTGATCAAATAGGGATGTATCATTGACAAAGAAAACTCAGATTCTGGTTATCTCATTTTGGTCAGGATTACACATATACATTTTCAGATTAAGTAACTTCCTGTCTGTAGCGACCAAACAGGAAGTGAAGCAACATCTTCCCTGCATGGTCACATATGGCAGAAAGAGCATTAAAGTGATTAGAAAGAGCAAGGTCGGAAGCTGAGGTTTAAATTAGAACTAGACCCTTTATGAAAACACTGTGCTGCTTACACAGAGGTCTTACCTATCCTGTCCTGCCACTGGTAAGCCCTACAATGAAAAGATAGTTACCTTTTACTTCCAGGACTCAGTTTGACCACACCTCGCTATCCAACTATCTCAAACTGCACATTAGCTAATCTGGAACATACAGTGTATGCTTGGCATATTTGCATTGTGGGATGATAATAAAATAAGACAGCTCATGTGACAGCATCATCTGCAGGCTCCAGAAAGCATGAAATACTTCTCTTGACATGCATAACTGCTAAGAAAGCATGCAAAAGAGCAGTTATTACTTATGCAAACAAACATTTCAATTCATTTCCTTCCAATAATGGGTATAAAGGGCAGGAAGCAATAAAAAAATGTTCTTCTTAGCAGGAGTTGGATTACAGCAAGAAAAAATATAAAGCTGAAAATCCAGATTCAGGACCCCCCTGAGTGTGATCACCTGCAAATTTTACCTTTCACAGGGCTCCCATGCCATTGCCGCAGGTACTTAGGTGTGTGTGAGTGGGGGTGAGAGGGTTATGTGCTGCTTTAAAGAAGAAGTAATGTCAGTATAGACTTTAATGCCCCATTACATTGTCTTACAATGGCAGCATAGGGGATCCCAAATCTGTCTGTCTATTACTAGTCTTCATGCTGGTAGTAGACTCTCTGTGAACATGCAACAGAAAGAGCCAATGCATGAACTGTAAGACCACCCTTTGGTGAAGTAAGCACCCCAATCCCGCCTCATAACGGAAGACTCCCCAGAGCCATGGTTCCAAAGCAACTGTGAGGTCTATGAAATTGGCTCATGGTGTCCTATTCAGACAGTGCCTTGTGAATGAGTGACTGGGGCATGTGTCGGAAATGAGTGTATGGACTGTTTCTTTAAAGTGGACCAACACCCAGGGGGGATTGGCCTGGGAATCTATAAGATTACCAGGCCGATCAGATCCCTCCCCGCGGGGCATCTGAAATCGGGATGATCAGGAAGCCCACAATCCTACCTTTTCCACGTTCCAGCGGCGCATGCGCGTCCACCGCCTCCCGCGCATCCCTCTAACAGGGCGCACTCCCGTGCCGGCCGTTTGTGAATGGCCGGCGCGGGTGCGCTCCCTGTAAGAGGGAAGCGCGGGAGGCGGCGGACGCGCTCTGCTTGTCCGGCGCTGCCTCTTGCTTGTCCGCCGGCGGGGATTGGCTGCATCGGTCATGTGGGAGCGGGGAGAGGTGAGTTTTCGGGGCTTTCTGGGGGGTTTCACACAGCGGGGCACCCCCGATCGGGGTGCCCCACAGAGGTGGACCAAAACCCAGGATAGTCAAAATCCTGGGTGTTGGTCCACTTTAAGGGTGTTAAAACACAAAGTCATCATATTGAGTGCAAGGGCACATCTGGGAAATACCAAGAACTTCCTATTCAAAATAAAGAATGCACAAGAACTACGTAAAACACTCCACCAGGCTAATTTTCTGGTATTGCTTTTCTGACACCACCATAAAGGAAGGAAAAGGTGGGAGAAATCACACCCGTCACGGAATGCTCTATAAAGTTCGGAGCGGATTTATTTTACATTTCCTGTTGGGAACCCCCAAACCGACCATGTATTTCCACTGATACTAATAAGACATTTCCTTCTAAATACAGCTCTTGTCAGGGCTTCAATTACCATCTAATGACTTGGAAGCAGCGTGTCTGTCAGTTCTAATTAAAGCTGATGTAGCACTGAAGGAATTCAGGAAGATGCTAAGAACACAACAATTCACAGTGTAATCTTCCAACTCCATCTAATACTGTGATGGGAATTAAAGGCCAGTTCCAATCAAAACTGGTAGCTTAGTCTTGAACAGCACGGGGAAGAGGATCAATTAAGCTTTCTTTTTTCTGCCTGGTGTCACTACTGTGGAGCCTTCAGGACATTCACTGGGCAAAGCAAGAAATAATTCATTGGACTAAAAATTAAAGTGGACCAAAACCCAGGATTTTGACTATCCTGGGTTTTGGTCCTTTCCCCCGCTGTCTGAAACCCCCTTAGATCACCAAGCGCAACTCACCTCACATGCGCGGCCGCTCGTCCAATCAGTGAGCTCGAGACGTTGACGTCATGTCGTCTAACCTTCATCTAAGGCCAGTGGGTCAGAGTGCTCTGGCGGCCGCATACCCCGCTTCCCTGTAACAGGGAGCATGCCTACTCTGGTCATTCACAAATGCCTGGCATGGGCACGCGCCCTGCTAAAGGGATAGCGAGGATGCGCCCACGGCTCACGCATGCCCCGTTGGACCAGGAAGCAGGGTAAGTGTATGGGCAGACCCGATTTTGGATGCCCCGGGGAGGGAAGGGAATTGATTGGCCGGGGAATCTTATAGATTCCTGGGCCGATCGCGTTGGCTTTTGGTCCACTTTAAGTGTGTCACTGGTACCAGAGAAGTGTCACTGCATATTTTGTGATAGCCACCACCTTGGAAGTCACCATGCTTATTTTCCTGTTTCCAGAGCTTTAAGAAGGCACAAACTGACCTCCCATTCTGTAAGTACCATGCCCCTGCAACGCCAATGAACTGTGCACACTGCAGATCCCAGAACCAGGTAACTTTTATACTGTTAGAGTTGGATGAAACAGTTGTGACTGATAAAAAGATATATAGTAAGAGAGTGGTGTGGTATTTTTTATTGTTGCCTAGACAGACCATTTAAAGGAATTTTCCCCATCCAGCCCCCTATGCCTAATGGTCAGAATCTTCAGCAGAATCTGCTTGTTTTATCACAGCAACTTGAATGTGCAGCCCTACACTTTAGGTCCTGTCCTCCTTATGGGTTTAAACACGGCGATTAAAACGTTTCTTCTCATTCGGGACTTGCCACTGGCCTAAACTATTGTATCTGACAGCACCAGAAGGCCACGGCTTCCTGGGACGGGATTGCATCCTATTTTGCTGCTCACTAGGATAAAGCTGCCAACAATGATGCTGCCGGGACTTGGCATTTAGCAGGTAAGTAATGACTTTGCAACTGAGGAAAATTCAGCCAAACAACAGTAGTTGGATTAAGAGGGATGGATTGGCTTATCATTAAAAAAAAAGGGACTACAGATGGTACAAGTCTGCTTATTCACCGACTTACAAGTAAGTTGTGGTACCATGACATCGATGTAGGGAGGAAATCCAACGTTAAAGTAATACAAATCTGTATTATGCCTGAGGAAGAGGCCTAACGCGCTTTTAAAGTTTGTCTTTTCAATCGATTGAGTTAGCCAATAAATGGTATTAATTTAACTTTGTATTTTCTACCTATCCCAATTTGCTACTCTTTTTTCAAACTCTTGAAGGCATCTTTATGTTTAAAGTGGACCAAAAGCGTCCCTGGAGTCTTATAGGCCACCTGATTCACTCCCCCTGGGGCATCCACATTTGGGATGCACAATAACATAACTGGGCAAATAAAAAAACCTACCTTTTCCCTGATCCAGCGCATGCACAAGGCGCGGCCGCCGAGAGCTATATATCTCTAGGAGGGCACCCACACCAGGCATCTGTGAGTGGCCTGCTTGAGCACACACCCTGTTATAGGGTAGAGTAGCCGCTGGTGCACTCACTAATTGGATGAGAGCCCCCTCATGCATCGTAGAAACGGGTAAAGGTGAGCTTAACTGGGCAATCTGGGGGGGGATCACACAGCGGGACATCGACCAAAACCCAGGATAGTCAAAATCCCGGGTTTTGTTCCACTTAAATGAATGTGCGTCTTCTAGACACTTTTCATTAAAGCATAAGTACAGCTGACTTGTCAAAATGCACTGCAATGTGATCTCGCTGGTGAGAACAAAGTGCAAATTGGTTTGTAATGCCTTGTTAAGCTATGCGAAGACAAAAATAATCAAATACAGCAATCTGCAGATAAAATGGTTTGTTAGTCCCACAAAATTTCAAAAATAGATCACATGCTTTTAGAGTCGGGGACGACCAGACAAAGGAGTGGGGTAATGCCAAAGGTTTGTCATCCATACGAGAAAAAATATAAAAGCAGTATAAATCAGCCCTAACAAAGTAAAAATAAAACACTGCAACAGTAGAGTTATATTAAAAATGTAAGTGATAGACCTGACATTGGCATGGGCACAGATAATCAGTTTAGTGGGTTCTTATGGCCAGAATATGCAGAAAAAATGATATTATAGGAGCAGTGGAAGTCTGAAAGTCTGCCAAAGCTGGAAAAAAACATCCAAAACCTTTGGTGTTATTTCACACTTTCAGACACATACCTCCCCATCCTGAGGTGCAAATGATTCCATGTCAGACAGCCAAGGAAACTGTAGCCTGTTAGAAAGCTGCTTTGGCAAAAACATTTACAACTGGAAGAGAAGGATGGTTAATTTCTCATTAGCCAGGTGCTTCCGTAAAACACCTCGCCACTCACCTTATGGAGGAACCATCTGAGCTTATGTGTACACAACTCCAATATAACATCCTGGAATTCATGCTTTCCTGGACTCCTAAGAAACCTACATCTTGCATTAAGTCATTTTTAATACAGATGACAGCTCAGAAACAGACATGTGCTTAAAATATTTCAAAAATCTGGATGGTTGTTCCTTGGCACGCTACATTACTGTTATGGCCATCTGTAGCTGATCTGACTTCATTATGCTTTATGGGTCAGGACACAAGAGCTTCAGACAGGACAGTGGTGTGGTAGACGCTGTTTATTATCAGGGGACTTGGACAGAATTTATCCTTTTAGGAGATGGAGTTTCAGATAGGAATCACAGTCCAAAAAACACAAAAAAAGTAATAACATTTCTAGCAAATCTTGGTGATGAGGGTTAAAGTGGACCAACACCCAGGATTTTGACTATCCTGGGTCTTGGTCCACTTCGGTGGGGCACCCCCGATCGGGGTGCCCCGCTGTGTGAAACCCCCCCGAACCCCCCGAACAACTCACCTCTCCCCGCTCCCAGCGCCGACGTACAAGGTAAGATCTTGAACGTCTAAGCGGCGGCCGCCGCCGCCGCCTCCCTCGCGTCACTTTGAACGCGCGCGCCCCCGCGCCGGCCATTCGCAGACGGCCGGCGCGGAGGCGCGCACGCCTACAGGGGCGCGAGGGAGGCGGCGGCGGCCGGCCGCCGCCGAAGATAAGGTAGGTGAGTTGGGGTGTTTGGGGGGGGTTTCACCCCGCGGGACATCCCGATCTCGGATGTCCCGCGGGGTGGGGGGTGATCGGCCCGGGAATCTTATAGATTCCCGGGCCGATCACCCGTGGGTGTTGGTCCACTTTAAAAAGCCCCAAGCAGATAAAGGAATTTAAAAGGTAACAATGTGATGACTTGAAGGACTGCCAAGCCCCACTCACCTACCAACCCAAACATTGGGTTTACCCTTCTGACATGGCCATGTATTTAATATCTGTAGGTACAATACACCGGACCTTCACCCTGAATAAGAGCTTATCTTATATTTCCCTAACCCAGTACATACACATTGCCCACATAAAAATAATCCTACCTGTATCTACTGCATTTTATGAGCCTTAAAACATCCAAGATGGCGGCACATGGAGCGTCGGGCTGCCTGCAAACAGGAAGTGTCTTTTTACTGTGCTGCTTTGCATTCTGGGATTTTTGTCTTTTTCCTGACCCCAGCTCTGCTCTGTCTGTGCAAAGCACAGCTATAACCTGCCCCTCCGCCCCTGTACTTTTGCCCCCTCTATTTTCCTCATTATGTGATGTTTCTGAGGCAAGTGTCAGGTCTGGAGTTCCGTAGCAACATGGCAGCATGCATCTGTTATGTTCTGTTTTTGGCTGGCTCCCTTTCCTGGACTTTCCTCGGCTATATGCTGCTCCGCCAGCAGGTGGTCCTCTCCTGCAGAGGTGCTGGTAATCAGCCAGCACTTGTATCACTTCCTGGCCTTTATAAGCTGCAGCCGGTAGACCAGCATTGTATTGTCTTCCTGGATCCAGACTCTGAACTCTGAATCTTGAACCCAGAACCCCTGCCACTGCCTTTGTGATTTACTTTCCCTGTCTCAGCCTTGTATCCGCCTTTGGACTTAACTGGATCTCCATGCATGTATGTTTGCAGACTCCACCTGTGTATATGTACAGCAGCCTAAGCGTTTTTATATTTTCTGGGTTTAACTATATTTCTGCACAGCAGCCATAGCACCTAGTGTTCATCTCTATTCTTGTACCGTTACCTCAGCACGTGTATGTTATTATGTTCACTTTTGTATTTGTACAGCAGCCTGGTTGGTGTGTGCTACATATATTTGTTTCTGTTTATCACCATTAAACATGGTTTGCCACATATCCGCCTCTTTCTCGCAGCTCTCAATTACTGGCCATTCAATAATAGGGGATTTCTCTTTTAAGGAATCCGTGACAGCAAGTTTTAGCATTTATTTTTTAGGATTTTATGGAAAAATCCGGCTGGCACGAATCAAAAGGAAACTTGGATTCGTGCAGAATTGTATTTTTCTCTGAAATTCTGAGCAAATTCCGATTTAGACAAATTGGTTGGCTCATCTCTACTGAAAAAATAATGCAGAGAAATGGAGGGGGAACTACTGACAGAAAGCTGCTCATTAAAAGTGAAAATCCCTTTAAATAAAATTTCCCGTCCATTGCAGGGAAAGAGTTAAAGGCAGGGCAAAGTTGGCTGCAAGCTATGAGAAAAGAGAGTGTGGGAAACACAGGGAGCTGAATGCTCTGGTCCAGTGCATGTGGCAGGCGTAACATATGGCGGAGCAGGTAAGGTATTCGTGGAGGCATGTGAGGCATGTCCAAGCAAGCGTGAAGCGTTTTGGCGCTGGGCCATGGCTGCTCCAGCATCCCTTTGCAGGGCCACTTGCCGCAGATGCAGGAATTCTCCTCAGCCAATGGGAACGTAAGCTGGAAATTCGATAGGCAGGCAAATGGCATTCAGACAAAACAACTCTCTCTTCATGGAAAGTCTCTGGCCATGGCACAGGTAACACGAGATGCGGGCGCAGGTTCCCAGTGGGAACGTGAGGTGTGTTCATGAGAGAAATATGTGGCCAGAAGACAGAATGGAAATGGCTATTAGCATGCCAGACACACAAGCCTTGATTCACAAGGAAATAGAGCAAATACCAGTGCCCACATGAGGCAACTACTTCACAGACTCAAAGCACACGGTCCCTTTATTGTTTATTCTATTTATGTGAAGCTTCCTGAGATAACAGTAACTGACCCTATTTTTCACCTGCTAGGATCCTACCAATGATTTATGTCTCTGATAAGGAGGGCAGCTGGACACCTGCTTTAAATGCCTTTTATGTAGCACATTTTCAGATAAAATAACTTTTATTAGGGTTTGTTCTTTAACAGGGACGCATACTTGCCTGGGAAGCCCAATCCACTTGTCTCAATACTTACCTACTTTTGGCTTGCTTCTACAGGCCACCAGATACTCACAGTTATTGTCCAAGCTAAACTAAAAAAAAAATACTCTATAGTCTGTCCCCCCACAGATAATCACTTCTAGTGTTGTGCTGGGTGCCCATTGTCAAGCACAATCTACATTCTCAACAGGAAACTGCCCCCGCCATCAGTCACACCAGAATGCCCTCTTCATTTTGACTATCCTGGGTTTTGGTCCTTTCCCCGGGGGCACCCCAATCAGGAGTGCCCCACTGTGTTAACCCCCCCAGATCGCCCAATCTAACTCACCTCTTCCCGGTCCTACGGCGCATGCATGGCCGCTCTTCCAATCAGCGCGCTCGGAGCCACTGACGTCACGCCATCAGAACCGGGAACGAAGGTAAGTGAACGGGGCGACCTGGGGGGTTTCACACAGCGGGGCAATCCCGATTTTGGATGCCCCGGTGAAGGGAATAGTTCGCGCTCGGTTTTGGATCACTTTAAAGAGGAACATTGGACCAAAGATAAAAAAGGGGCCGATCCCTCCCCCCCCACATATCGGCCCCTACATACATTTATGGCTGCTTCAGTACCCAATCCTTACCCCG
The DNA here is from genome assembly GCA_027917425.1 of Gastrophryne carolinensis. Taxonomy (NCBI): domain Eukaryota; kingdom Metazoa; phylum Chordata; class Amphibia; order Anura; family Microhylidae; genus Gastrophryne; species Gastrophryne carolinensis. Next base: position 364,976,113 of record CM051236.1, read on the forward strand.
CAGTCCGCTTAGCCATCTGTTAATGACAACCTTAGCTGTGCTCGTCAATTTACCACAGCGATCTCGAATCTCAGCGAAGTCTCGTGGGATTTTGGGTGGCCCCATTGCATCTCATACATGGGCACTGTGCAGGTGCGAGATCGGGGGCTGCGCACAGTGCTTGATGGGATGCAAGATGGCGCCGCTCGTCAGAAAGTCACCAGGAAACCGAGGGACCTAGAAGATGGACCCCTTGGCGAGGTGAGTAAATAGTGCCCCAAGGTTAAACCGGAGGGGGTGGGGGCAGCAAATTGGTGAGGCTTGGGGGATGTTTTAACCTCCCACAGTGTTCCTATTTAATAATGATTATATATATATATATATATATATATATATATATATATATACATATACCTGGAGAAGTTACCAGAGAGGTCCCTGTGTAAAACCCTAAAGCAAACATCTAAAATATATATATGATCTCTTTTACAAATATCTTTTTGTCTGAGTAAAAGAAGAGGCACCTTTTACTATAATCAAACCATCCCAATCCATCAGCATGTGTTGCCACCTTTAAAGGAGCACAGACACGGCAGCCCACATACCTCCATGCTGTCTCCTTTAAATAAAACCTACCCTTAGGATGGTGTCAATCACACTGAGAGGTGTGGGGAGCGCAGGGCGTTCCAGTCAGTATCGCCGAGGAGGAGGGGAGGTTGCAGACTGGCTGCTGCCGACAGATTCTTTCAGCGTTTCGGCATTTTCAATTCTTTTGAGGAAACACATTTCACAGCTTATAAACAACTTATGTTTTACACGCAGCCAAGAGCTCTGGCATTGTAATTACGTCTTCCAATTGTTTGTTTCTCATAATTGCACATTATTTTCGCCGGCTCAGTAATTGCTGCTGGCTGCCTGTCATCGATGAAGTAAGAGGAGGTTTTTTTTGTTTTTTAAGTATGATCCAGAGAAACAGCGTGGCCAGGCTGGAAATCCCATGACAGACAACTCAACAGAAGAGGGCATGTCCTGTGATCTCCTGATTACTGCCTAGTTGGGCCTGTTATCAGCAGGAAACAATGGCCGTCAACTCTTAACCCACTCAACTTGTGTAAGTCAACCACAGTGTTGTTCTCGTCTAACCTAGTTAAAGCAGACCTTAAGCAAACATCAAGATCCTTATTCTCGCTGCTGTTGCTGATTTTCAAAAAGCAGAGCAGGGAACTGCCCTTAAATAGAAGTCCACTCTATTTTAAAGTAAAATCCAACTGCCACATGATCTTGCCTGGTGTATAAGCCGATTTGTGTATTTAAAAGTATAGACAGGACTTGCCTGGCATGTGCCCAATCCCCCCTAGGAGCAGTTCTTTCAGGTCACCGATCACCCCCCCCCCCGGGCTCTTCAGTCTTCAGGAGGGGGCTCAACATGCCCTCTTCTTGCTTCTTCCATCGGCATTGCCATCTACATGACTAGCCCCTGCGGGTGTCATCCCGCTCCCAGCGGTACAGCTGTCAGATGTGGCGAACGCCGGCCCCTCCAGCAATCTCTGTATCTGTCATTGGATCGGCAAGGGACAGAGAAGATGACAATCGGAGGTGTGTAAAGAATTTTTTTTTTTTTTTTTTAATAAATGCAATTTATTCTTATGTGTGGTGGCTTTTTTTTTTACTGTTAACCCTTTGTGAACTGGTAAGAGATCAATGAGACCCCTATACCAGTTCAGAAGGCTCTGGGTCTGGCAAGTCACCTGTGACTAGCGAGTGACTTGCCATTAACCCAGAGCCCCCTCATCACCTGCCTCCCCAAAGCCCAATATATCGCAATATATCGGGATATATTGTATTGTCTGCAGGGTGCTTAGCAGTAATAGACCCAGCAGCCCTGCCTTGTAGACAATGCACTTTAACAGGGAGCTAAACAGAAACCTAGCCAGCACTCGCTTTAATCTTTTAGCTTTACTAATAGAAAAAGTGGCCTGGACATTTCACAGGCTCCATGTATTGTACTAAAATGACTCCCCCCTGAACACACAGAGTGGAGATAAGGAAAACAGAAAAGTAAAGCATGTAGCAAAAACCGAGATGGTTATTTGTAGGCAGGAATAGAAGCCGCCCCAGCAAGGCCAGGTTTCTATTTTATGGTGTAGACATTCTTCCAAGCTCAGCTTTAACATCTCATTTTCCTTCTGATCTATTCTCTGTGCATAATGCAGCTTTATTCCTCAAGGATTCCTTTATTCTCTCTATATGCCACTTTCAAGTCACTATTTTACCTGTGAAGCTCTACAATTTCTAAACCGCAAAGAGAGGCTTTTTGACCTCTGCTGTCAAAGGGATCATTGAAATGTGTGTGGGATCCAGCCAGGGCTGGCTACGGATTTCCCTGTATGTCTACGCATTCATAATGGTTATTGCATTCTAATGGTCGAATGAATTAGGCTAACAAAGGGGCATTTTGCTATTCCGAAACACGGCAAGGTTTCTCCGTAGTCTAGAAAAAGGCTATTGGATGCTAAGAAAACACAGGGGCTTTGCTTGGCCATGGCCTTCACACAGCTCTGGATGGCTCATGCGCTGGCAGAAATTCAATAGGCGATGGCATGCTGGGGAGAACTCGCGTAACACAAGAGGATATTGGCGTTTGGCTTTCCCTGGGAAATGCGAGAAGTACGGCTTATATGGCAGTCAAAATACATATAATAAATACATATAATGCAACACAGACATGATGCTTGTTTGACGACAACGGCCTAAAATATTATACACCGGAATTTGTTTTACCGAGTTACCAGGCAGAGTGCTTCCCAACAAATATATTCGGCTTCCCTTCACATTAGGGGCTAGAGTACTCACAGATATTTAAATAAGGGCATACCTGACAATTTGGAGTGGAGGCAACTCCAAATAGATGCCAGTTATTCTAAAGACACCTAAGAATGCTTTAAAAAACGTTTTTTTTAGCAATTAACAAAAAGCAAAGTGAATGAGTCGAACTGACTAAGTCAAAGCATTTACTGCCTCCAAAACAACATCATTTCTTCAAAGTATGCTTGCATAAAATCAGGGAGCTTGAAGGATTATAGTCAGTTTTTGATTAATCATTATCAACTGTTTGGTATAATTTGTTATTTCCATGTGTAGGATGAAACACAGTCATAGACTGAAACATCTTTGTAGGAGGCTTAAAACTGGATGAGGGACAGCCAAACTCTTCTACAAAGGAAAGGTTGTAGAAGACCGTTTCATGTCACAGGTCATATTCCACTGCAGATGTTCCAAACAGAGCAACAAGTCACATGGACATTTTTTTCAATAGCAATTAAAGCAGAGTGGGGCTCCAGGATGTGCTATTCAAGTCGTTTTTGAAGAAATACGAAAAACAGGTATTGCTGAAGACACCATATGCAGTGATCATCAAGGAAACTTTCAAAATCATAAGATGTCCAGCCATCACGCCATTGGCTCAGAACTGGCAGAAACTTGCGAGACCCAGGTACACCCATCTACTGATGCACAGCCGGAAATGTATGATTTTTTTTTCGATTAAGTTTAGAGGAAGTCCAGTCAGTTTTGACTTTGTGACCAAGAGTCACAAATGAATTTTGATCTGCATAACCTCTTAGATCAGCATCCTTACTCCCTCCACTGTGATCACTTCCTGGGGCAGTTGGGGGGGGGGGGGGGTGGGGAGAACCCTGTGTGCTTTTTTTGGTGCGTAATAGTACTGCATGTAAGTGTGCTGCAGGGGTGGGGGCAGCAATCCCAGTTGTGGGACATCCCAAATCGAGGGGCTTCCTGTTTGATAGATTACAGTGCTAGCTTTCCATGATCAAAAGGGACCACACGGAAAGGCTGGGTTTACAACTGAACAAATTATTTAATCATTGCTACATCTGTACATTTTGGAAGGAAAAAAGAAAATATATTTTCCCAACATGACATTACCAAATAGCATGTGCAATGATTATAGTATATCAGTTATAAATATGTAAATGACTTTTCCTTTAAGGATCCACCGTGAGCCAGAGCCTTAGAGCACAGAGAAGGGCCTTGAATCCAGTAGCGCTTATCTGAAGTAAAGGTCAGGGAGGTTGTATTACTCATAGACCATGTGTCATATCATTTATTACTAGTCAATCGCATTCTTCCATGGATTTGCAAAAATTCTAAATGGACATTGCAGATGGTTGGAAGGGGCCTTTGTGGAGTTATTTCATATTCCAGGAGACAGAGAGAGGAATCGAAAAAGCAATTCTAGACAGAATTAACTTTTCATTTACAAATTGCTATGTGTGCTCCCACTCCACCTTAAAAACTGGATTAGGAAAAAGCTGTCACTCCAATGAGAAGTCCAACAATTTGTCTAAAAGTGTCTGTGAAGAAGGCCTTCGTGGCCTCGGGTTAACCATTGGCCAGTACAGAGCATTATCTGTCATTTATTGAGGAATGCAGAATGAACACCCCATTATAGGACACAAGGTTATGCACCTGGGCCTGTACTAACCCCCGGAGCTGCTGGGATGTACAGTGTTCAGACACTGCCTAAAGGGAGACAATGGTGTGAAAAAAAAAAAAACGGAATATTCACGGTAAATTCTTTTTTTTAACATTTTTAATGTTAGATTTATTTCAGCAATGTTGGCAATTAAAATAAAATACAAACCACTGTCCTTTTTATGTACAGACAAAACTAATCAATGAAGCCAAGGGCTTTCCTAGTTTAGGCAGGTTTATGCATGTTTTACTGATATTTCACAACCCAATACTTGTTGGAGGCTGCTGGGTGCTGGCTGCATCCAGCAAATGCCATGTTGTAGGACATCAGTTAAAGGACAAGTATTGTTTGCCAACTGCTGTGGTGCTGGGCTGTGTGTTTATTTTCATTAATGACATAGCTCTACCTCTCTGCTGGTAAATAAGTTACTTTTCTTAATGCAGTGGGAAGCTTGTTACATTTATATACATATGTAACAGAAATGGTCAACTGTATCTAAATGTAACTAGTTTATACTGAATGTAACATATTTATCAGCTGAGACGCAGAGAAGTGTCATCAATGAAAATAAACACAAAGTTGGCAAACAATACTTGCCCTTTAATATACCTGATCTGCGGGAGTATAGCTGTCCCTTTTATTTTATTTCTTAGTGAAGCTCCATCTGAGAGGGCACAGGTCTCTACAAGATGAATGCTTTACTGCAGTGTTCAGCCGTTTCCTGGTCCCCCGTGATCTTCTATGGGAAACTGTCCTAGATTCGGGGATCAAATGCAGCAGGAGTAGGTGGATTAGAGACCTTGCAGAACTGGACCCTATCTGGCACCGAGTTGCTAAGAGGGATTAGGTCTGCTTTAAAGGGACATGTCAGTCATATAAAACTGGACTGTCCCTAAAGTATAGGGAAGCCCAGCTATATGCTGGCAGCCCAAATATCAGTGCCCAATGCTTTCCAACTTCCACAACCCCTAGCTTCGGCCTTCTAACTGCGGCCGACCTGTGGAGGTTTGCTGTGTGGGCAACTGTGCAACCCCCTCCCCACAAACCACATGTGGGGCCACAATGCTGTGTGGGGATGTGGAAGTGGGCAACTACAAAGTCTAAGAATCAAGCCACCAGTGCCAATATGCAGAGCAGGGCATCCCTTGAGATGCCATGGAATAGTTCAGGGACCCTCCAGTGCTATTAGAAAGGGAGCCAGATGGGTTTCTATTGAAGTGCATTTTGTGTTTAGGTCCGCTCTAACGGTATAGATCAGTACAGATTCCAGGTCAATTTCTCATTATGAGCTAGAAGCACAGAAGCTATAAAAGAGGAACAACACACAGGAATTTCACTTTCCTATGTGCGGCGGCATCCTGAATTGGGATGCCCCGCTGTGTGTAACCCCCCCAGGTTGCCCCGTTTCACTCACCTTCTGATCCCATGGTGCAGTCTCGGGCGTGAGCAAGTGCACTGATTGGCTGAGTGCGCTGATCAGCCAATCAGTGAGCTCGCTGTCACTTGGCTCCCTTTGGTGCCACTGATGGCTAAGGCCCTTATTTAACAAGGGATAGCGCCAGGTAGCGAATGGTGAGCGAACGGTAATGACGCTCACCGCCACGAGAACGCCGGCTCCCCTCCGCAATCACACATTTATCAATGACAGAGCGCCAGATAGCGAATCATTCATCATTATTCCAGCCTCATCCCACAGCGCCAGCGAGCGACCTTCAACAGCGACAGGTATGACCTCTCGCTACCTGGCGCTCTCCAATGCATTTCAATGGAGCAATCTTTAAATATTCTTAATTAATTGCTATTAATGTTTTTTTTTTTAAATGGCAAAAATTCTGTGACCACTTCTGCAATGTTAGATATTTTTTTTAAGGTAAAAGTTTTTTTTTAAATATGGTTGTTTGGGGGTTAAAAAACTACTTTTAACCCATCGCCACCAGCGCTCTGGGGTTTAAACAAGCATTTCACAGCGCAAGAATTTGTTAAGCGTGATTTGTTAATGAATATGCTGGGAGCCGTTCGCTATGGCCATTCGCTGTCATGCGCTCCCATACAGCGCGGAACCTGTCAAACAGCGACTCCTAACCCTGTATTCAACATTACTGCACACCGAGTCGCTGTCAACAACCGAACAACGGCCAAGCACAGCGAATACTAGCGGGCGCTGTGAAAATACTGCTACAGTCGTTCATCTGTCGCTACCTGACGCTATTAATGAATCGGCCTCTAAGTCGCTTGGCGCTGCCAGCCGCATCCCCTGCCCACCTTGCAGCTGTGGCGTTCCCGCACCGCCCACTCAGAAAGGCCTCACATGGCTAGAGGTGAGCGGGCCAGCAGTGATGCTCAGCTCCCTTCGGCGACGCTCGGTAGCTTAGCCGTCAGGGAATGACAGTGAGCTCTCTGATTGGCTGAGCGTGCTGATCCAGCCAATCAGCGCACCTGCTCTTGTTGAGTTAAATTGAGGATTGGGGGGGGTTCACACCAAGGGGTGGAACTCGGATTCCAGGGCCTAGGCTGTTCCTCAGAAAAGTCATTTTGGTGAACCATGTGTGTCTTGGCCGCATTCCAAGCCCAGCACTGGATTTGAGGGCATCCCCACCGTATTACACGCGAGACACAAAACATAATACTGGCACCAACATGGAAACTTTGTGCCAGTTGGATAATTCAAACAACAGTAAAATGTAAAAGAAATGCTGCATTCATCTCAGATCAGAGGTCTCCCTAACCAATATTTCATCCTAGTGCACCCAGGCAGTATATACTTCATGATATAGTGAAGCAGTCATGGCTGGCCTGCATTATAATCAGCAGGGTGGCAAAAGTGATTTAAAGCGCTCCCACACCAGTTTTCTACCGAACAGGTGTGGTACGGCACTGTGACAGGCTCAAGATACAGATTGCTGGAGCACACTGGCGCAAATACCTCCGCAACACCTCAAAATCCTTACCTTCACCCTGATCCTCGGCTGAAATGCTGTCCTCTGATTGGCCACCGGTGGTCACACCTTTCTCAGCGGATTTCAGGCTGTTAAAGGGCATCATTGTAACAGGGGGGCTCCAGCAATCTGGATGAACACCCCCCCCCCCCAACCTGTCACAGCACCGTCCTGCATCCGATCATTAGCAAACGGGTGTGGGCGGGACAGCTTAAAAATGAGAAAGTGGAGCTATACCATAAAATGGAAGCCTGTCCCTACAGGAAACACAGATAGTTGCAGCTTCGGGTCACCCAGCACAGACAAGCATCTGCAGAATAGGTCCTCCTTGTTTCATTCAAAGGTGTGGGTCCACTGTAAATGTTCTGAATGATGGTGGGAGCTACCCTTAAAGTGGGGCAACACCCACTCTGGAGTCTGAGACTCCAGGGCAGGCATACTCGCTTCCCCGGGGCATCTAGATTCGAGATGCCCCGCTGTATCAAAACCCCCAGGTTGCCCGGAAACTCACCTTCATTCCTGGTCCAATGGCAGCCGCATCCCCGATATCCTTTTAGCAGGGAGCGGGGGAAGCGGCAGCCAGCACTCTGACCGGACAAGAGGCAACATATGCCCCGAAGGGCCAAGGAAGGGTGAGCGAGATCAGGCGACTTGGGGGGTTTCACACAGCGGGGCACCCCGATCAGGTGCCCAGGGAGTAAAGACCAAAACCCAGGATAATCAAAATCCTGGGTTTTGTTCCACTTATAACATATTGCCTATATTTTTTTTAGATGATGGCATTTCCTGTAAATCTAGAGTAATGACTTGTGTTTCCTCAACAGGGTCTTATATTCTCATTTTTGCTACACAAGATGCATTAGGACTTATTTTCATAGGATGTCTTATTTTGGTCCACCTTAAATTAGCACTTAAACTGCCCTAATGAAAATGTCAGGTGTAAATAATGCCTCTATTGCACCAATAAAGCATAATATGCCCCTTATTTTCATAGGATAATATACTTATGTCCCACAGACAGCAGTCAGCTTGCTGGTTACTGATGCTCAGGTTCTTTTTCCTTTGCGTCTCCTGTCATCATCTGCTGTCTGATCTCCATTGAAACCTTCAGGCTTCAGAAGGTTTCTTTAGGGCACATTTAACCTCTACCCGCCCTAGCGTCTGATGATGTGCCATTTACTAAACACACTTGGCCATTTGCTTTGAAAGAAAACAAGTGGAAGCTGTCAGAATGAGGCAACACTTGCCCTGGGTGTCAGAATTTGTGGCGGATGTCTGGCTTTCCAGCCACACTCTGGCCTCTGGACTATTCAAAGAACCTGTGGAACAGGTTTAGGTAGATGGAATTAACTTTCCTCACTAGACATATATGGAGGAGGAAGAAAAACAAACCGATTTCTCAGTGTTTGCTTGAGGGCTGATCTCCTGTCTCTTCACTGATTAGATCTTAGCTTAAAGAAGACCTATAGTCAAAAATAACTTTAGGTTGCTTTCACTCTTCACCCTCAGGGCCGCTGAATTCTTAATGTCCATCTAGTTAAAGCCCCCAAGGAGGCTCAAAGTCCAGCCAAATACGCCTTCATATGTTCCCACACTGGAAAACGCCAGCACTGCGGCATTTACTGCTTCACTGGCAACCAACAGTGGTCACTGGTATATGAGGTGCTTCACCCACATATGGCAGCAAACCCCATTAGCAGCCAGGTGGGTGGCACAAGGGTAAATGTTCAGACTTTCTGGCACATCCAACACATTCGAAAACTGCAGCAACTACTTTAAAGTCTGAAATAATAAAAAAAATCTCAGTAACTAACTGACTTCCCACAGGACTGGTGCAGCACTCCTGACTGAATTTGGTCCATTCCTATTGTGGTCCACTTGAAAGCATCCGCTGCTGATGATCTTTTCAGTGATGGAGGATAACCGGCTGAGAGCCGACTCTCTCTCTCTCATGACTGAAAGCACCTGATCTGACAGAAGAAGTACTGTGACATTATAGGATGCCCCCCTGTTCACCTATAAAGGTCTACCTGTCCAGGTGCCAATGGCACATGTGCGGGCTTTCGTCCAATGAGATTCGCCTTGTGACTGCAGACGGCTCTCATTTACTTGAATGGGGAGCTCACGCTACCGTGGGTGTGCACATACTCCCACCCCAGCCCATCTGAAAGGCTGGGACAGGAGCTAGCACGATGCTGGGGATGCAGCACTGTGCCCCATGAATGTAAGCAATAAGAGCCACCTGCCGAATGACGCAGTCACAGCAGGCCGCTCTCATTGGACGAGAGCCTGTGCATGCACCATTGTACAGTGGGAAGGTGAGTTTTTATGGGCTAACTGGAAGCTTTCAAACAGGGAGGCACACTGATTCGGGATGCCCCAGGGAAACCGCTGCTGGGCTTTGTTCCGCTTTAAAGCGGACCTTCACTCTGAATAAGAGTCTATCTTATATGTTTCCCACACCCTGTACATACAGATTGTCCACATTAAAATTCATCCTACCTGCACCTAGTGCATGTTATGAGCCTTTAAACATCCAAGATGGCGGATTATGGAAGCCGCCATCTTCTCAGGCAGCCTGCAAACAGGAAGTGCCTTCTAACTGTGCTGCTCTGCATTCTGGGATTGCTGACCTTTTCCAGAGCACAGCTCTGCTCTGTCTGAGCAAAGCACAGCTATAACCCACCCCCTGTACTTTATCCCGCTCTCCTCTCCTCAGTAAGTGTGATGCTTCTGAGTCAAGATGGCGGCACCCATATCCTAAATTCCTGAACAGAGTTGCAGCCCAGTGGGGGAAAGAATAATAAGTTAGTGACTAAAAACTTTAAAAATATTAGTTTAAAATGCTGCGGACTCGTTTTTGAAGAGTTTGGGCTTTTCATTAAATCACACTGAAGGTCCGGTTTAAGCAACTGGATTAAAGCGGACCTTCACTCTAAATAAGAGTCTATCTTATATGTTTCCCACACCCTGTACATACAGATTGCTCACATTAAAAATCATCCTACCTGCATCTACTGCATTTTATAAGCCTTTAAACATCCAAGATGGCGGCTTATGGAAGCTGCCATTTTTGCAGGCAGCCTGCAAACAGGAAGTGCCTGCAAACAGGAAGTGACTGTGCTGCTCTGCATTCTGGGACTGCTGACCTTTCCCTGACCCCAGCTCTGCTCTGTCTGAGCAAAGCACAGCTATAACCCGCCCCCCTGTACCTTATCCCACTCTCCTCTCCTCAGTAAGTGTGATGCTTCTGAGTCAAGATGGCGGCGCCCGTATCCTAAATTCCCGAACAGAGTTGCAGCCCAGTGGGGGAAAGTATAATAAATTAGTGACTAAACATGTAAAATATATTAATTTTAGATGCTGAGGAATTGTTTTTTAAGAGTTTGGGCTTTTCATTAAATCATGGTGAAGGTCCGGTTTAAGTGTTGCTACAGAGGAGGAAAGTTGTATATCGCCCTTTTTCGGCTCATAGATGGCATTTAAAGCAGACCAAAACCAACTCCCGCTCCCCCACCTCAGGTACATTACCTTTTGGATGTTTTCTGCCCTCAATGCTGCTTGATATTCCTGTTATAGTGATTTTAAATTTTCATTTCCCCAGCTATGCCATTAGTTTTTGACAGGATACCATTGTTCTAAACTAGCTGTTTAAGTCCCCCCTTCTCCTAATCATCGTGCTTGGAGCAATTACAGCATATAGACTTACAGCATATTGACTTATCAAGCCAGACAATGCCATTTCAGTGAAAAATATGATTTCTAAATATTTCAGCGTGTTGCTGTAAGTGTAAAAAAAAAAAATTGATGGGAGCGTGGCCTACGCATGGCGGAGTGAGGCAGCTCGTTTGAGGGGCTCCAGAGACTCACCTTTTAAACAGCGGCTTTTAGGCACCAGAGACGAGCAGAATACCCCAGCATGGGCAGCGCCCGAAAGAAGAAAGCCCAGAGAGGCGGCGGAGGACGTGCGGGCGGAGGAATTGCCCGCTACATGCTGCCGGCGGGGCCGATCGGAGAGGAGGCGGCGGCGGCATCCAAAATGGCGCGGGGAAGGAGAGGGGCAAGTCTCCCGCAGCGCGGTCCCAGGAAGCGGAGGCCGGAGGACGAGCGACGCTCCCTGTCAGAGGTGAGGACCCGCTCTGCTGACACGTCGGCGGCGGCGGAGACAGCAGCGATCAGCCCCACACATCACAGGGCTATGGACGCTGTGCCTGTCAGGGAAGAGAGGGGACACGCCGGGCTGCAGGAGCCATTGCAGCCACGTGACACGCCAGGCGCCGCGGAAACGGGGACCCCCACAGCACAGCCACCATCTATGGCAGGTACCCCGGGGCAGCACTCAGCATCACAGCCCTCACCCTCCTCACACACGGGGGGGGCTGGGGGACTCCCCTCCTGCCAAACTTCGCATGCCCTCACAGTGAGGTGTGAAATACACCGCCCACCGCCATCCAGCAGCTCCCTGGCCAGCTCCCCACCCCCCGTGGACACCACCCTCACAGATGGAGACCCCCTTATGGAGTGTGAGGATCTGAGGTGGTCACAGATCCACAGCCCTGTACTCCCGGCCACCTGTACACCTCCGTTGGCATGGTTCTCAAACACTGAGGGGGACCCGCAAGAACACCCGGCCATGCAGGGGGGTTGTTGGGACGACCCAGGAGGGGACCTCCCTAAAGATCGGGAACATGGATCCCGCTATGACCAACGTCCATCCCCGGCGCCTGGGGGCATCCCAGCCGAGCTGGACCCCAGCATAAAGCTCCTCCTCCGTTTTCTCCCCACTAAAGCTGACCTGAAGGAGGATTTAGAAGCGGTGGCACTGAGAATTGAACGAGCGGTCAGGAAAGACCTAGAAGACCTCCACCAGCAAACATCGGCGCTGGACACCAGAGTGGCCTCCTTGGAGAGCTCCAGTGCGAACCATGAAGATAGAATCGCTGAATTGGAGAGGGCATCCCGCAGTCAGAAATGTCAGCTTACTGAGGTCATCTTGCAAGCGGATGATCTAGAAAACCGCAATAGGCGCAATAATTTAAAGCTGAGGGGCATCCCAGAGTCAGTACCCCCAAACCAGCTACGGTCGGTGGCCTCGGATATCTTCAACACCCTATTGGGAAAACCAAAAGACTCTGAGATAATAATTGATCGCATTCACAGGGTGACCAGCAGACCGGCGGGTGTTCCTGATGCGCCGCGAGATGTGCTTTGCCGCATACACTTTTTTATAGCCAAGGAGGACATCCTACGTAAAGCCTGGGAGGTGCGGCGCGTGGAGTGGAATGGCCATGGGATCCGGATTCTTCAGGACTTTTCCCGCCACACGCTGCGTATGCGGGGAATGATGCGCCCCCTGCTGGAAAAATGTCGAGAGTTGAATGCTCCATATAGATGGGGGCACCCTTTCCACCTTATTATCCGGCACGCCAACGCCACCTTCACCCTGCGGCGCAGGGAGGACCTCCCGGCTCTATTTCGCTTTTTGGACATTGATCCCATCGATTTGCCGGACTGGCTGGACTTTAGCGCGAACTTTCCCCCACGAAGAGTGCCGGACGGCAGAGGGGAGCGTCGGTGGAGACGTGGCGGGGGGGGTCCTGCCCGCCCTGTTCGCCCGAACCCAGGGAGAGAGATCGTGGAACTTTGAGCTGATGGCCCCCGGCTGAGGGGACCTAATGATGATCACACTAATATCCTTTTCGTGAAGGGACTGCTCCCCTTGGAGGGGGCCACCCCCTCTGGGGGTTGAGAAATACGTTCGCTTAGTTCACCGAGCTGTGCCAATTTATTTTCTTGTTTCTATCTGCTCGTCGTATTGTTGGTTTGAAATAATGTTGTTTGTATTATGCCTTAAATGCCTGTTATAGTAATATTGCAGTTAGCTGGGGGTGTCCTGGGGCCCGCTCCGGGTGCGAGGTCATTTTTTTTTTCTTCCCCCACAGGTTTCTGCCCCCTCTCACCAGGTTTCGGCCGGGTGGGATTTGGCAGACCCAGGAACAGTTGTTCCAGTTATAGAACCAACCCTCTTTCCTGTCTGAGGGTTCTTCTTTCCCTAGGTTCTTCTTTCCTCCCTTCTTCCTTCTGATCCTTTTCTATTTCCCACCTTGATCCTGCTCCTTGGTTCTCAGGGGTCGTTGGAGTGTGCCCGCTACGCCCATCCCTTGCCTGTGTTGGGGTCCTAGGTTGGTAGGGGAGGGTCCGGCGGTATGGCAACCATAAAGATTTGCTCCCTCAACGCTAAGGGGTTAAACGTCCCTGAAAAAAGAGCCAAGATACTTTATGGGCTACACAAAGAAAGGGTAGATGTGATACTTTTTCAGGAAACCCATTTCAGCAGTGGTAGATTCCCGGAGATCAGGAACAGGTACTTCACTAGATGGTATCACTCCCCTAATCCAGACGCTAAGTCGAAAGGAGTCTCGATTGCGATACATAAAGGAGCCTCGCTGGAGCCCCTGGCCTCGCAGATCGATCCATCGGGGAGGTACGTCTTCCTGAAATTTCGGGCTGGGGGGGAGACCTATACCATAGCAAACATATACCTGCCCAACACAGATCAAACAGGGACCGGGGCCCGTTTTCTTCGTCTCCTGGCGAAATTCACTGAAGGGATTTTAATCGTGGGGGGGGACCTCAACATGGCACTGGACCCGCGGTTGGACACATCACAGGGGAAGTCGGCAATACCACAGTCTAAATTAGCAAATTTTAAGAGGGCGTTGGGTGACCTACAGGTGGTGGATGTCTGGAGAGTCTTGAACCAGGGGGCGAGAGACTACACATTCTTCTCGCACACTCACGCTTCTTACAGTAGACTAGACTATATCTTTGTCAGTCACTACGCCTTGTCTAGGGACGTGAGTGCCTCAATTGGCCCAATGATCTGGTCGGATCACTCTCCGGTATATCTCATCCTGCCGGTAACGGGTGGGACACGGAGACAATTTGGATGGAAACTTAATGATAACCTGCTGGGGGATCCGGTCTGTCTGGCTGAGGTGGAAAGCTCCATTTCACACTTCATCACGGATCATGCCAATGACGACACACCCCTGCCAATGCAATGGGAGGCGATGAAGTGTGTCCTTAGAGGGATTTTTATTAAACATGGCTCCCGATTGAAAAAAGAAAGGACGCACCAGATCAGATCCACACTAGACCGTATTAGCGTACTGGAGCAGGCCCATAAACAATCACCCTCCAACAATGACCTGATGGAGCTTATTGCAGCCAGGGAGACTCTTAGGAAGTTATACGATCAGTGTTACTTGAGATACAGGGATAGGTGCAGAGCCAGGTTTTACGAATTCTCTGACAAATGTGGGAAATTGTTGGCGAGATCCTTGCACCCGCGACAGGATTTGACGTATGTCCCGGTCATCAAAGGGGGAGAGGGCAGGGAGGTTCACAGACCTGACCAGATAGTGGAGGAATTCCAGGAATATTACACCAGGCTATATAATATTAAGGTCGATCGAGATGCTTCACCCCCGGGGAGTTTAGATGCCCGCATTGCAGATTACATAGAAGAGACGGCAGTCCCCTCTCTGCCGGAGGAGACGGGAGCCCTGCTGGAGACACCTTTTGCAGAGACTGAGATTGAGAGGGCTATTAAAGGGACCCCACTGGGGAAAAGCCCGGGCCCAGATGGCTTCACGCCACGCTTCTATAAAATTTTAAGAGAGAGGCTTACCCCTTTCCTCACGAAAATATTCAACGGTGTCTCGGACTCCTGCCCCTTCCCCAGACAATCTTTAGAGGCCCATATTACAGTTATACCGAAACCTAACAAAGATAGAACTGTGATTGGCAATTACAGACCGATCTCACTAATCAACGTGGACATGAAGCTTTTCGCTAAGGTCATAGCAAACAGGTTACAGGAACCCTTGGCGGGGATTATAGATAAAGACCAAGTGGGGTTTGTTTTGGGAAGGGAAGCCAGGGATAATACTCTGAAGACGATTACCCTTATGCATTATGCACAAACCCGGAAGATCCCCTCATGCCTTCTCTCCGTAGACGCCGAAAAGGCGTTCGATCGGGTCCACTGGCGTTTTCTACGAGCTTCACTGGTCCAGATGGGGATAGGCCCGGAAATGCTAGGGAAGATCATGTCACTGTATAGGGGGCCGACAGCAAGGGTTAGGGTGAACGGGGTCTTATCGTCCCCATTTGACATTAATAATGGGACGAGGCAGGGGTGCCCACTATCCCCGCTGCTATACGTTATAGTCATGGAACATTTAGCACAGGCTCTTAGAGCGAACTCGGCGATTAGGGGAATCCCATGTGGGGGGCGGGAGCACAAGCTATCTTTATTTGCGGATGACCTTCTGCTATACATTACGTCACCTCACATCTCCCTGCCATCTATACTCAAAGAATTTGATAGATTTGGTGCCCTTAGCAATTTTAAAGTCAATCTCTCCAAAACGGAGGCTCTCAACATCTCCCTCCCTGGTGATACCCTACGGCTTTTACAAGCAAATTTTTCGTTCAGGTGGCGGAAGGAGTCCATTACTTACCTAGGGGTCCAGCTGCCCACTAAACTGGACAATCTATACAAATTAAACTATGCCCCCCTTATATCTAAGACTCAGGAACATCTTAAGACGTATAATAGAGCGCAGTACTCGTGGATGGGGCGCATAAACATACTGAAGATGGATATATTGCCCCGCTTCCTCTATGTATTTCAGGCCGTTCCAATCGTACCAGACCGGGACTTCTTTAAGACCCTGAAGACTGCTTGTATCCGATTTGTCTGGAACAATAGGAGGCCTAGGATTGGTTACTCGACTCTGATTAGACCCAAAACTAGGGGAGGACTGGGCCTGCCGGATCTCCGGGGCTACCACACTGCAGCCATATTGGTCAGGCTGGTGGACTGGTTCCATCACCGGGATGACAAGTTATGGGTGGGAATAGAGGGTGGGGCCTCGCCCCTGGACCTTACCGCACTCCCTTGGATAGAGCCTCGAATGAGACCTAAATTTCACGATCTCCCGTTATTGACCCGTGCCTTACTATCTGTTTGGGATGCGACTCTTAAGCGGAAAATGTTATCGCGTAGACCGGGACCTTTTACACCTTTATTCGATAATCCCGCCTTCCCCCCCGGAGTGGGGGTTAGTGAGTTCCTGATTTGGGAAAAATCGCAGGGGACTAGACTAGTGGACACGATGAGGAACAACCGCCCCCCAGACCTTCGGGACCTCCAGATTCAAGGCCGGGGAGAGAGGGTGTCTTGGTTTCTCCACAGGCAGCTGGTCGCCTTCATCTCCGCCTATACCCGGGGGGCTACACTCACTGGCCCCTTGACTCCATTTGAGAGCATCCTGGCAGCTGATGGAGGTCCATCGCATGCCCTCTCACTTCTGTATCAGGTCCTGTTGGCAGAGGGTGACCCCTCGGATGCTCCTGGGTATGTGAGGAGATGGGAGCGGGACTTAGACCGGGAGTTTGAAACTGAAGACTGGGAGAAATCATTTACACTGACGCATAAACTCTCTCTGGCATGTAGAGCACAGGAAAAAAATTATAAGATTTTGTCCCGGTGGTATAGATGTCCGACAGACTTGATCAGATTTGGAGGAGCTGACTCCGAGGTGTGCTGGCGGTGTGGCAATGCTGAAGGTACGCTGCTTCATGTTTGGTGGAGCTGCCCTTTGATACACAAATTCTGGGACCAGGTCTTTGCGGTCTATAACTTCCTGACTCTGGAGGGTATATCCGGGGAACCGCAAATAGCTTTATTGTCCATGGTGCCCGGCTCGGTAACTGCAGCAAAGAAGGGAATCCTCCGGCACCTCTTGACCGCAGCCAGATCGGTGATCCCCCGGCATTGGCGTTCCCAGCACACACCGGACATATGGGAATGGCTGAGAGAGGTGGAGGGGATCCGGAGAATGGAGGAGATGGTGCTCGAGGGAGTGGAGGGCGGGAGAGAGAAGTTTAATAAGACCTGGATGATATGGATTATGGCCCGGGATACGCCAGAATTCCTGGCCATGCTCTCCACGCTGTGACTGGGCTGAGGAACTAGATATACTGAGCGCCATCGGACCCCCCCGGGCGCACCTCTCGCCCGCCGCCCTTGATCCCTTCTTATGATGCGGAGCTGACCTGCATCCTCTGCCCGGCTGGGGGAGGGGTGGGGGGTGGAACTTCTATGGCGGGTACTATTATTTGTCCCCCCTTCTTCCTGAGAACGTCTTTTTTCTATGCTGTTTCCTTCTTTCCCTTTCCCCCCCCCCCCCTTCTTTCTTTTCTCTCTATACTATTCTTGGTTGCACTTTTAGAATTATAAAAAAGTTAAAACGGGAGATTAGGGCGCGGGGCTCTAGTACTGTTATACATGTTGGTGGGCTCGCCCTGAAGGGGCCCCCCCTATGCGCAGTGCCCCGGGATCTCCAAGGGGTGACCTACACAGGGGTCGCCCTCGGCTGGGCCCTAGAGCTAGGGAGACCAAGATGGACCTTTGGTGGAGGTGTACGCTTGGGGCCCGGTGGGGGGCTTGGACCTACTGTCGTCTTATGCTACAGTGATGTTGGGATGGAGGGGGGGACGCCAGGGACGATGTACACCGGTTCCTCTACTTATGTAATCTCTATTCATCTGCTGTGCCTTAAGATTGTCATTTGCCTTATGTTTGAGCCTTGTGTCTTGACTCCCTTTAATAAAAATCATATTGAACAAAAAAAAAAATTGATTATATTTTTACTACTTTAATTTGCACCGATGTGGCACTGTCTGGCAGAAGTGCTTGATAAATCAGGCCAGAATAATTTGTGAGTATTTTATCCAATTCATTATCAGGACACTAAGTGGAGTTTTTCTTTTCAATTTAACCTTCCATAGGATGTGGCTGGTCCACTTTAACCTATAATTACATTGAAACATAGAAGGTTGACGGCAGAAGGAGACCATGCGGTCCATCTAGTCTGCCCTTATGTATATACTGTATGTACTCTTTATCTTAGGATAGATGTGTGCTTATCCCAGGCATGTTTAAATTCAGTGACTGTTGATTTTTCAACTACCTCTGCTGGAAGTTTGTTCCAAGCATCTACTACTCTTTCTGTAAAATAATATTTTCTATTTTATTTGCTTTATATTTGCTCCTGATCTTCCCCCCGACTAGCTTCAGGTTGTGCCCCCTTGTTCTATCATTAAGCTTCTTCTTAAAAACACTTCCCTCCTGAACCTTATTCAATCCTTTCACATATTTAAAGGTCTCAATCATGTCCCCCCTCTCCCTATCTGCAGTTGGCCAGATGACCGACCCGCCATCACTAAGCACATAGGAAATCTGGAAAAGGTAACACCCATCCTGGAACGTGAACAATAGCAGAGGGAGTGTAAAGGGCATTTATGTAGTTGTGTCCAGATGAATGCATAATGTAGTTATCCTCCATACTTCCACTGATCTTTATTGCATGTCTGTATCCAGCCTAAAAATTAAAGCCATCACCGCAACTACCTGCAGCCAGGTGATTGGTTGGTGGTTGATAAAGTGGTTACTGGAGATGCAACACCAAATTAGTCTGGTTACATTAATATTCATATGTTCGATTTGGCTGCAGATAAGATGAGTATTTGTTGTAATGAAGGGGTTTGTTTTGAAGACCATCACTTTCATCACCAAATGTCACCCACCCAAAAAAAAAAAAACAGTGCATATGTAAATGTCCTCATTTACAATTGATTTTTCTGCTTTTTTATATTAAGCCCCACCCTTAGTAAATCTGCATAAATATCCTGGAAAAAGTCAGACTGTCCTATTAATTCCAATAGGGGCCTACTTGCTGCTGCAGACAGTGAAGCCCCCCCCCCAACAGTTCAATTTTTTGTTCCTCAAAGGTTGATTGGTGGACCACATTGGTGGGTTTGGGATAGAAACCAGAATGAAGAAGTGATTTGCCTCACTAAGTAGGCAGACAGGTAAAGAAGGACAGATCTGGAGCCACTCTGTGAAAGGTAAGCTACTGATTTTTGGGGGGGACTTTTGACTTGCCAATCACTTTAAAGAGGTTTTTGCGAGCTATCCAACTGACCCCCAATTCATGACTGAGTTGAGAGAGCCAGTCGGATGAATAGTTGCTTGGACCTAGAACTACAGATATAGCATGGCCTGTGTGAGTGAGAACCTCCACCAGACAGCACAACATAGCCCCACAGGACGGCGCAACATAGCCCCACAGGACGGCGCAACATAGCCCCACAGGACGGCGCAACATAGCCCCACAGGACGGCGCAACATAGCCCCACAGGACGGCGCAACATAGCCCCACAGGACGGCGCAACATAGCCCCACAGGACGGCGCAACACAGCCCCACCAGATAGCGCAACACAGCCCCACCAGATAGCGCAACACAGCCCCACCAGATAGCGCAACACAGCCCCACCAGATAGCGCAACACAGCCCCACCAGATAGCGCAACACAGCCCCACCAGATAGCGCAACACAGCCCCACCAGATAGCGCAACACAGCCCCACCAGATAGCGCAACACAGCCCCACCAGATAGCGCAACACAGCCCCACAAGATAGCGCAACATAGTTACACAAGATAGCGCAACATAGTTACACAAGATAGCGCAACATAGTTACACAAGATAGCGCAACATAGCTCCACAATATAGTACAACATGTTCAGCCATTACCACGCCCCTAGCACACAGTATTAGGCAGCCGTTCCTTTTAGACATAACAGCCCTGGGGTAACTGAGTAAACGTAGACCTAAATAATCTAAAAAGAGCAATTTTCTGTAGCTACGCCCCGGGGTTAGGTAACCCGCTAATACTATTAGACACACCGGTACCAATAGCAATTAACCTCATACTTTCCTGATTACACCCGTCCCTAAATAAAAAAACAACAACAGGCGTGCACAAACCTAAATGGAAAGCTTGCGGAAAGAAATGGTAATTGTTTACTGATTGATTAGAAGGGCGATTACCTAAATAAATACCGTGACCACAAAACACACATGCTGTGCTCAGCCCCCAGGCCATCGCAGGCAGAGGTGAGGCGCTAACTTTCCCTGAACGCTCGATGCCGTGTGTATTTAAAGAACTGGGTGGCAATGTGGAAGCAACAAAAGGCTTTGTGAGCGGCAAACTGACAGGGGAACAATGTTATTTTCCGATGGGAACATTTCTACAACATATTCATGGGAGCAAATCCACTATATTTAGACATTTTACAGTCAAACAGAAGATTTTTTTTCCTTCAGGTAGAAAGGGTAAGCGTTTAACCCTTACATTCTTTATTCTCTGTGAGGCAGTTTGTTTACTTCCTGGTTCTGGTCACAAAACTAAACAAGGGTGTCCTGAGAAAACTGGCCTAAAAGATTTGTACCTGCAAACCCTTGTTTCTTATGTGAGCTAAGTTTTCTTTTTTTATATCACAAAGAGTGCAGAAATGGAGGGGAATAAAAACCTGACAGAACTATAAGCTCCTAAAGGCAGGGCCCGTGCCAGGCATTTGTGAATGGCCGTCGCACTCCCTGTTAGAGGGAAGCGAAGGATGCGGCCATCAGCACGCTTGGAGCCGCTGCTCTTAGGCAACGTAACGTCAGCGGCTCTGAGCACGCTGATTGGACGAGCGGCCGCGCAAGCGCCATAGGACTGGAAGGAGGCGAGTTGCCTTAGGCGATCTGGGGGGGGTTTCACGCAGCATGGAAAAGGACCAAAACCCAGGACGTGAAACTTTAACAGGGCTCTAAAGGCATTTTTTTTAAATAATCTATAGTCTGTTATATTTCTTGTAGTTGATCTGGGATGCCTTGCTGTGTAAAATGCCCAGGTCGCCCAGACTGACTCACCTTTCCCCTGTCCTACAGGGCATGCACCACTCATGCCCACTCATCTAAGACTCTGCTCCAACCGAGTATAGCTGAGCTCACTGGCAGCCGCATGCCCGCTACCCTCTAATAGAGAATTTGCCTGTGCCGGTCATTTGCAAATGCCTGGAGCGGGTGCACTCCCTAATAAAGGTATAGTAGACGGCAGTCACTGCTTGCACATGTGCTGCTGGACCGCCATAAGGGCTCGGGAGGGCCAGCACTGACCAATGGATAAGGTAAGACTTTTTCTTTTGTAACCCCCTGTCCTGCCTCAGCGCCAGCGGGGGGGGTCATATTCTGACTGGAATTCCACTTTAAAGAACAACCACTCCCTAGAGTCTTTAGGATGTCAAACTGGAATGCCCCAGATAGGAGGAACAAAACCCTAGATAGTGAATATTTGGGGTTTTATTCCTCTTTAAAAAATTACAACACCCAGGAAATTGACTTTCTTGACTTTTGTTACTCTCTGGTGGGCCGTCCCCGAGCATTGCCCGTAAACTCACCCTGTTCTCGCCCTCTTGAAAGAGGAACGACAACCCCCGGATTTTTACTCTCTGGTAGAGAATCCGGATTTGCTCCAGAGGCATTGCTTTTGGCAGTGCAACGCCTTCACCGGCTAGGCGGGTTTACTAGACAATCGCCCCAAGGAAAGAAAAATCGCCCGGCCCTAGACCCTTTTAGACTCCAAGATCAGCTGAAAAGTCTGATGTTCCCCTTTCGCAAAATTCTTATATCTAGTTTAAGGGACTCTGTTGTAGGCTAAGTGAACAAACTGTCATTCAGCAGCTCCCCTCATCATGTCTGCCCTCTCCCTTCCTGTCAGAACGCAGCTGCTCCTAAAAGTATAAACAAGGCAAAGAATAGTGACACACACCCTGA
Source organism: Gastrophryne carolinensis (assembly GCA_027917425.1). Lineage (NCBI taxonomy): Eukaryota > Metazoa > Chordata > Amphibia > Anura > Microhylidae > Gastrophryne > Gastrophryne carolinensis. The sequence goes on from CM051236.1 coordinate 364,998,259, forward strand.
ATTCCTTTGCCATAGACCACCAATAATAGGGCTAAGCTGGTGGTCTAAAGCTTTGCATCATCAGACTGTGGACGATGGGAGAGAGAGAGAGAACCAGCAGGGTGAGGAGAATGCTTGTCTTACAGACCCCGTCCATAATGCTGATTATTACGCAGCATCACAGAGCCAAGTCCCACATCCAAATAATTAAAAAGATAAATTATAAGGTAAAACTTTAAATTGAAGAAGAAATGCCCAAGATATCGAGGCTTACAAACGGAAAACAGTTTAGGACAGTGCCAAACGTAGCCTGACGCAATGGTCTAACAATTACATTTGCCTTCTGTATCCCTTTAATGGATTACATTGTGAGTTGTGTTGGTCAGTGCATTACCACAGAGGCCACTTTCTAGGGAAAGCCCAATACTCATCCAAAGCAGCACACTGCAATCACAGCAGAAAATCCAGGAAGTTCATAAAAAAGCTACACTCACACCTTTTCCTGAAATGGTCCATTTCACCACCATTTGCGGTTAATAGGACCTCTCTGCTTTCTAAGGTCAGAGAAAATGATGCCTGACAGCATGGTTAAATAATTATGTTGAGCAGGTCTACGCTGCGGCTGGGTACAGTTGAGCAGTAAACTCCAAAGGCAGGAAGCCACGGACTTTATGAGTGTGTAAAATCTGACACCTTGCATCAACATGAAAGTGTTATTTGTTCTAAAACCTGTAAGAAGTAATTGTGGATTGGGAGACTCTAGTGGGATTTTCCTCTCCGGCAAGTAAACCGATCTCTTTTATTGTCGGAAGACAAGCGAGCCTGCTAAACACTGGACCTAAAACAACCAGAGGAAAAAAAATATATATTCCCTGCTGCTGGTAATAGAATTAAAAGACTGCTTTGGGAACCCCCTAATGCTTATTGAAACTTTCCGGAAAAGTGGAACTAAAGCCCTTTAATCAGACCTCTAGACATCAATACCTGCAGCAGTCCCAATTTGGGATGCCCAACCATATTGTAGGAGTAGGTTTGGCTACTGCAGGTGTGTGCAGCTGTTTCCTGCACCGCATGAGATGAAGCTTCACTAGGCAAAGGTGAATATTTCTCTAATGCAGGACTCGCTGATTTGTTTAGTGTCCATGTGAACCCAGGACTCTGCACAGAGTTGTCAGGGAGGGTTTAGTTTCACTTGAAGCTCCATTCACAAAAAAGGGAATAATCCATGCAAGTGGTGTGGAGCATAATTAATGACTAAAGTGGTTATTATCCCATTAGCGAGGACATTCATAGGTCATGTTTTGGCATTAAACATCTATATACAGGGCAGATCAGGTGTCAGGATGTCAGTAAAAGTGATGGAAATTCTTTAGCAACATCCTTCCAAGATGGCACTGTGAGTGGCTGCCTTGGGTGCTTTTACCACTACCCTGCCTCCCTGCCACAATAGATTCCTAGTATGCATGTCATGTATATACCTGGTTATAAAATAAATAAATCATTCCCAGATTCAAATGATTGACAGCACTGGCCTCTATGGCTTCCCTTGAGATCAGTGCATCGTATTTAAAAAGTCATACAGCAGAGGAAAAAAAAAAGGTTTCTTACCACTCCAGACATCACCCAATGACTTTATCGGGGCCCTGCTGCAGCCGCTGCTGCCTTCCACGCAATGGAGAGGGGCGTATAGGGCCCAATAACCCCATTGCAATGAATGGACAGGGTACGGCCACACCCTGATGATTGATGGCAAGTTGCAATGTAGTCCTGCCATCAATCCCGTCCCAGCAGCTGAAGCAGGGGCCCGATAAAGAGATCAGGTGAGGTCCTGCAGTGACCAGCAGCGCAGGACAAAAGTTAAGTACCGTTTGTTTTTTTTTCCCTGCTGTATGACTTTATCACATTATGTCACACTGACACACAAACCTAAAACATAACGACATTGATTAGAGATTGCCAGCACCAGGGCAGGCATCAGTACTGGACATACCCAGACAGGTGGGGTATGTTGGGAGGGCCCACCTCATTTCCTTTACCTTTGGCAGCCGCTATGCATCACGCAGGGCCTTGCAGTAACCAGGACTGAGAACTGTCAGCCAGGAGCAGATTTTTGTTTCTTACTTTCTATTCTCTCTTTTTTCTCTTTCTTTCAGGCATTCTTTTTCTTTCTGCTTTCCTTTCAATTCTTTCTGTAATTCCTTCTCTCTCCTTTTTCTATCAGTACTTCTATTTCTTCTTTCTCCTTCAATTCCTTCCCCATCTCTTTCTTGCTTTTTTTCTTACCTTCTGTTCGCTTTTTCCCCATTTGTATTCACTTTTTATAATTCTTTATTTCTTTTCATCTATTCTTTCCTTCTCTCTTTCTTCCTGCCTTCATTTTGTTTTCGGTTATTCTTTCCATTCTTTTGTTCTTTATTTCTCCATCTTTCCTTCTAGTATTTTTTTCTTTCTATTCTTTAGCAGTATTCCCCAAACATGCACCAGAATGTTTGGAGTATAATACCAAACCACAGGAGGCCCATTGAGACTCTATCTATCTATCTATCTATCTATCTATCTATCTATCTATCTATCTATCTATCCAGAGCTGGCCCAGGCCAGAACTCATCCATGCGGATAAAGGCATATTTTTTACTGACCCACCAAATACCCGCACCATCATTCAGATAAACTGCAAGCCTCTGGGCCAAGAGTCAGCTTTCACGTCACACTTTGCGGGGTGTGGAATCTAAGCACAGGGCAAGTAGTAAAACAGATATTATATTATAAATGTTTCATATATATTATATGCTAAAGAAGCCCATACAGACATATCTTTGTCTGGATCTAAAAGAGCAAGGAAAGACATCAGCACATATCCTAATAACAGGAACAAGCGGGAGAATCAGCTTGGCACTGTGGGAAAGAAGTCTGGCTTTGTATACAGTGACTTTCCCGATTTCCCTGAATTGTTTTCATGGAAACTGTCTGTGCGCATGCACCGTATAGCGGTATATGAGGATTCCCAATCCAAACCTCAAGGGTGACCTCTACAGGCTGCAAATTGCAATTCCTGCACAGGAAGTTTATCTATCAAAGAACCAAGGAGAGCTCTTCACTGAGGGAGGCAAAAGAAGCCTATATTAAGGGATTACTCATCCAGTCTATGTGTTAGACCAGGGGTCACTGACCTTTCTCACCTTAAGAGCAACATCCATACTAATAGATGACTGTGGATGGTCGCCATATACTCAAGAAAGAGTTTGATGACACCAATATAATGATGCCTATAAATGGCATAACTTTATTTTGGTGTGCCAATCCCCCCTCAGCCCATGAAATCTATATATAGTCAATGTGTATGGTTTCCCCACCTCATAAAATACTTGCCCAAATTGAGTAACTCCCCCTAGCTCCTAAGAAATGAAATGGCTCTGTTGAGTGGAAAAGTGTGTTGGCTTACCTGTTTCTGCAGATACTGTCTTTCATGTGGCGAGTCTGGGAAACCAAGTGTGGGTAAGACTAACTATTGAAGCAGAACAAACCCCAGTAGGGCATCCCAAATCAGGATGCAATGCTGTGTGAAACCCCCCAGAGTGTCCGTAATAGATTACCTTTCCCCGGTCCAATGGAGCATTCACGGGCTCCATGACTATGTCTGTCGGCAAATGGTTCACATTGTTTTCAATGGGGAGCGCGTGCTGCCGCATGCCCCACAACATGGCCATACTCCTGCCCCAGTCATTCTCATTGAAGTCAACAAAAGCCATTTGCTGAAGGATGTAAACACGGCAAACTGCATCCGCACATGCGCTGTAGAGAATAGGTGAGTTGTACTGTGCGTCTGGGGGGGGGGGGGTGTTCACAAAGCGGGGCATCCCAATTCAGGATTTATTCTGTCCAGGCAATGGCATTACTAAGGCAGAAAGGAGCTCACCTGAGGCCTGCACCATGTATCTCTCCTCCATTCCATGCAGCCCGCTGTTGATGCAGTAGTAAGTGCCCAATGTTTTTCCTTTCATTTCATTCCTCCATCAGCACGTTCCAATTGTGGTGACGTGGAAGCCTCAGAGTAAACATGTCCTGCAGGACACAGTGGTTCCACTCACACAGGGAGAGTTGAGGGACAGAAAAGCGATCATGAAACCACCTACAGCATGCTTCAGGAAATTGAGGGAAAGGCACACGGGCCAGGCTTTAGGTGAGCTCCTTCCTGCCTTAGTTTTGCCATAACCTGGATTGACCCTTTAACCTCAGAAAACCGGTGAGTCACACAGCAGTGGTCCACAAGTCACATGTGGCTCCTGAGCAATAGACTGGGAATCCCTGTGTTAGACCTAATTTTACCCCCCCCCCCCAATGTAATCAAATGAACATGTTCTTCTCAATTACCTGGATTCAGCAAAACCATCTCGTTGTGACAACTATAAGGCCCATCTTAGCAGTTGAAATGTTTCAATACAGGCAAAGGAGATTACTGTGACCCATTCAATTGAATGCCAGGGGGAGTTTGTGGGTGTGTGACCACTGGCCAGGCCCGTCATGTGACCATCAGTCATTTGAGCCAGATAAAGGGTTGGGAGCATCAGCTGAAGATGTAGTCCAAAAGATAAGGAGGACCTATGTTATCTAATACAACAGCAAATGATGGACGATGCCACCAGTGCTGGAAAATCACCAGTGCTGGAAAAAGGGAACATTATTTCAGGACCACACTAAAGTTTAACAAGCTGCAGAATCATTTCCTTTTTAATTAAATGAACAAGAGACCGATCTATGTCGTAGTACGTGCATCAAGGTTCTTATGAAAGTGCCGCTGGCTTAACGTAGACCAACACCCAGTGTGATCGGCCCAGGAATCTACAAGATTCCCAGGGCCAATCAAATCCCTCCCCGCGGGGCATCCAAAATTGGGATGCCCCACTGTGTGAAACCCCCCAAGACGCCCGCTGCACTTACCTGATTGCCGGTCCAACGGCGCATGCGCGGGACACATCTTGCGCTTCTCTCATTTGTAAATGGCCGGCATGGGCACGCTCCCTGTTAGAGGTAAGCGCGAGTTGCGGCCGCCAGCGTGCTTGGAGCCGCTGCGGTAAGACGTCTCATGGACGCATATACCACAGCGGCTCCGAGCGTGCTGATTGGACGAGCGGCCGCGCATGCGCCGTAGGAGAGGGGTGAGGTGAGTTTTTACTTGCGATCCGGGGGGTTTCACATAGGGAAGTGGACCAAAACCCAGGATAATCAAAATCCTGGATGTTGGTCCACTTTAAAGCAGACCTCCTATTAAAATGATTTTAGGTCCCATTCAACAATCCTAGTTTGAGATTCTCCTACAGGTAAATAGCAAGAAATGATGCTTGAAACTCTGTATAATGGGGAACAGGAAACAGCTGCACACAGCACTGAAGCATTTCCTTTCCCCCATTCATAGGCTGAAGGGAGTATCTTTCTAATCCATCATAGATGGCTTGAGAGGGTAGGTTAGTTTAGTGCCCCTTTGAAGCAGGTTCCTCTCTGACAGTATGTAACCTGGGAGAGTAAAGGTTTACTTTAAAAACTCTCCATAGTATAAACCGGACCTACATCCTAAATAGGAGTCTATCTAATGTGTTTCTGCCATCCTGTACATACAGATTGCTTACGTTAAAAATCATCCTACCTACACCTAGTGCGTATTCGGAGCCTTCCAAGTTGGTGGCTCATGGAGCATCAGGCAGCCTGCAGACAGGAAGTGTCTTCTGACTGTGCCGCTCTGCATTATGGGATTGCTCTCCTTTTCCTGACCCCAGCTCTGCTCTGTCTGTGAAGAGTAAGATGGCGGCGCCGGTATCCTAGTCCTGAACAGAGTTGCTGCCCAGCGGAGGAAATAATAAAAAGTAAGCGGCTAAAAATGTAAAATATATTAATTCTATATGCTGGGGAATAGTTTAAGGGTTTGGGCTTTTCATTAAATGAGGTTGAAGGTCATCTCAGGCCAGAGTAGGAGGGCACATTTATCAACACAGACATTGCCATGAGCTCCAAATAAAAATTTACAGGGATAAAAGGCGAGTCCTGGCCCACAGGGACACTAACCTAACCTAACCCACCCCCTTACACCATCAGTGAGCCCTACATTACAGAGAAACTCACCTTCTCCTAGAAGAGCTTCATCCAAACCGGACAGGAAACTTATTTGGCAGCCCCACTTCATGGATAAGGAGTCATTGATGTGTGCAGCTGTTCCCTGATCCTCATCATACAGAGCTCCATAAGAAAAGCTAAGTGCTGGTGTCTCCTAAAATTGGAGCTAAATGTAAAACGGGAGTAAGTGAAAACACAGCTCACCAAAATAATGTGTTCCGGTCATGGCCATACTTGAAGCTCATAAGGCCGGCAACAATAATATCCACAATCAATTACATTCAAGCTTATTAAAAAGTCCGATTTTATTAATCCACTGTTAAAAGATTTTATAATCCATAAGGTGCATGTAAAATGACATAAATGTGATCAGTATCAGCATGGCAATATGACACATTCATGACGTAAAAGAGGACTTTTAAATCTAGAATATAAATATATAATATATTATAATATAATAATAAAACAATATAAATTTAAAGCTGAATTATAAACCAGAACAATACACATTATGAACAAATTCCCTGAACAGGGCGGCAGTGTCCCCTCCACTGTAATGTCTGCTAATTTATTTATTAATGTTTATTTATATAGCGCCATCATCTTCCATAGCGCTTTACAAAGTAGTAATTACAGACAGGGTAGAAACATACGGTACATATAATAATTCAAATGCAGTTTTACAGAGTTGACAATGGATATTCTGAATACAAGATACAATAGGGGAGAGAGCCCTGCCCTTGTGAGCTTACAGTCTAAAGGACAAATCATTTTCGGGATGCCCCTCTGTGCAAGGACCATTTTGCTAAAATGGGTGTCATTCTGGTTTAATAAGGAACAAAACCCAAGATTTTCACTATACTGGGTTTTGTTCTTCCTGCTGTGGGCATCCCAGTTTGGAACGCCCCGCTGTGTGTCTCCCCCCCAGCCAATCATTCAGGTTTTCCTTCAGGAAAGCTGAATAGAGCATGCACCACAAGCTGCATCCCTGCCCCCCTCCGACTGTGGGGCCGTGCCTCAGCTAAAAGCTATAGTGGAGATGGGGATGCAGCTCAGATATGTGGCATGGGATGGCTGCTGAGGTGAGTGTACTGGGTGATCCCCATGGTATCCAAATTCCTAATGCCTCATAAAGAGGTAGATCGCTGGCCCTAGAGTTTTATAAACTCTAGGGAAGCGATTGCTCCTCTTCAAAGTCTAAGCTTTTTGTACCACTCCACCAAAACCCTCCTCCAGTGCTGAGACAATTTTGGGCAATTAAATAAAAAAACTCATGGGGGGGACACACAAAGAAGTTGAAGCTGGGACCTTGAGTGACAGGTCAGTCACCCAATCCCATGCGGCATTGTACTGGTCTGTCACTCAAGCCCAACAGAGCTCCGCCCCTCCCGCATCTGATGGAAGATCACAGGAATCAGGTTGGTTGTTAGTTTCTAACACCTTCTCTGTAGCAGGGCTTCTCTCTAGCATGCACAGGGGGGAAGAAGTGGTGGCTGGGAAAAAAAGCTTTAATTGAGAATTCAGGGTACTTGCAGGTCCCAGCCTTGATTAAAGCGGACCTTCACTCTGAATAAGAGTCTATCTTATATGTTTCCCACACCCTGTACATACAGATTGCTCACATTAAAAATCATCCTACCTGCATCTACTGCATGTTATGAGTCTTTAAACATCCAACATGGCGGCTTATGGAAGCCGCCATCTTATCAGGCAGCCTGCAAACAGGAAGTGCCTCCTGACTGTGCTGCTCTGCATTCTGGGACTGCTGACCTTTCCCTGACCCCAGCTCTGCTCTGTCTGAGCAAAGCACAGCTATAACCCGCCCCCCTGTACCTTATCCCACTCTCCTCTCCTCAGTAAGTGTGATGCTTCTGAGTCAAGGTGGCGGCACCCATATCCTAAATTCCTGAACAGAGTTGCAGCCCAGTGCGGGAAAGAATAATAAGTTAGTGACTAAAAACATAAAATATATTAATTTTAGATGCTGGGGAATAGTTTTTTAAGAGTTTGGGCTTTTCATTAAAGCACGCTGAAGGTCCGGTTTAAGTTGGAGCAAAACCCAGGATTTTGACTATCCTGGGTTTTGGTCCTTGCCCCCGGGGCACCCTGATTGAGCGTGGTCACCAAAACCAACTCACCTCATCCAGGTCCTATAGCGCATGCACGGCCGCTCGTCCAATCAGTACACTCGCGAGCGGCTCCGAGCGTGCTGACGGCCGCATTCCCCGATACCCTGTAATAGGGAGCGTGCCCGTGCTGGCCATTCACAAATGCCTATATAGCGGGGATGCCTCTTAGTTTTCCAACACCACCAACTACTAAAATCATCAGTACTTATATATATATATATATTAGTGTCAGTAAGTCGTTGTACCGTGTTAGCCATCGATGTAAGCAGGAAATCCAAGGTTAAGGTAATACCATTTATTGGCCAACTCAAAAAGATCGAAAATGCAAGCTTTCGAAGAAGTTCAAGCTTCTTCTTCAGGCATAATACAGATCTGTAATGTGTGTCTAAGTTACAGATCTGTATTATGCCTGAAGAAGAAGCTTGAACAGCTTCAAAAGCTTGCATTTTCAATCTTATTGAGTTAGCCAATAAATGGTATTACCTTAACCTTGGATTTCCTATATATTACACACTGTAAACTGTCAACCATTTTAATCTGATGAGTTAGGGGTTAAATCACAGCACTGTTTTTCTAAAGTAATCCTTAGCATAGAAGAAGTCTGCAATCAGTACCAAGTCTGCCAAACAAATGGTATCTTCAAAGGAAGCAATCAGAGCAGAAAGACAACACACCAAGAGGGATCTGGTGACATATTTGTCTCTGGTCCTAGAGACAGCAAACGTCTGAGTGGCTTTAAAAGAGGAGCGCATTCCTGCTAATACGGATTATCCCCACTCACAAGTTTTAAGGCCAAAAAGAGCAAGTCCTTGGAATCTGTCCCCCATCACCATGCGGACGGGTGAAGCGGCTGCCATCAAGGCAACCAGTGTATTCTAACAATCCCAAACTGGCCACTGGCCACCCAGTTCCCACCAGCCTACAGCCGGGGTTCCCATAGTTACCCCTCTCGTCTATTTACCACCTAAGCGATCAAAGGCGGCAAACAAAGAGCCCTGCCAGGCTTCCTACAGGCTAATGCCCAGCAGCTAATTAACTAATACACCACCACGAACAGGCCCCAATAAACACCGTCATCACCTGGGTGTAATAACACTTAAAGAACTCGCCGACATGCTAATGACAGTTCATTAAAAATCCTAATGACAACTGCAGCATATATTAGCACCTCCGATTAGTTTATAGAGATAGTGTGCACTTATTTATTCTCATTGTTCTCTAAATAAAGGATAAAAAAGGAGGCTGCCCGGCTATCAAAACATCTGTCAACGTGATGGGACAGGTCTCCATAAGCAATGCTATCTATAGATAAGATCCAAACAATGAGGGATTGGAATTTAATCCAGCAGGCATAATAATACACCCCACAAATTGGGATCAGATTTTGGAGGAGAGCCATAAAATGCAAATAAAAGCTATTTATCAAGCAGCCAAGTGATTGTATGATCAGATTGGCCTGTGTATGGCAAAACAGAAATCTGTGTAGATGTAAAGCACACAGTAAAGCATTGTGGACTATTTTGGTGCTCTATAAAGACTGTCAAAAGTCAGCTACTAAAACCAGCATAAGAAAGGCAAGAGATCTCTCAGATCGGAGCACTGGACACACCTCAGTTAGTTAAACAGTAAACCTATACATAACAAATAAAAGAGGGACAACGGTAGAGCATTGACAATTTCTTAAACGGTTTTACACTTTAGATCAGACCGAAACAGAGAGACAGTCACATGGCACTGTATACATTTAAAGCTAATAAGAGGGAGAATCACTTATAGGTGTATATACGCCATACTGAACGAGAGGGACAGTCATACATAGGTGTATATACATCAGACCTAAAGAGCGGAACATTGACATAGGGATGCATACATCAGATCTAAAGAGGACAGTCACACAGAGGAGTACATAGATCAGATCTGACGAGAGGGACAGTCACACACAGGTTTATATACATGAGATGTAAAGAGAATGACAGTCACATAGAGGTGTATATAGATCAGATCTGAAGAGAGGGACAGTCACAAAGAGGTGTATACTGATCAGATCTAAAGAGAAGGACAGTCACACAGAGGTGTATACTGATCAGATCTAAAGAGAAGGACAGTCACACATAAGTATATACTGATCAGATCTAAAGAGGACAGTCACACAGAGGTGTATACTGATCAGATCTGAAGAGAAGGACAGTCACACAGAGGTGTATACTGATCAGATCTAAAGAGGACAGTCACACAGAGAGGTATATACTGATCAGATCTAAAGAGAAGGACAGTCACACAGAGGTATATACTGATCAGATCTAAAGAGGACAGTCACACAGAGAGGTATATACTGATCAGATCTAAAGAGAAGGACAGTCACACAGAGGTATATACTGATCAGATCTAAAGAGGACAGTCACACAGAGGTATATACTGATCAGATCTAAAGAGGACAGTCACACAGAGGTGTATACTGATCAGATCTGAAGAGGACAGTCACACAGAGGTGTATACTGATCAGATCTAAAGAGGACAGTCACATAGAGGTGTATATAGATCAGATCTAAAGAGGACAGTCACATAGAGGTGTATATAGATCAGATCTGAAGAGGACAGTAACACAGGGGTGTATACTGATCAGATCTGAGGAGAAGGACAGTCACACAGAGGTGTATATAGATCAGATCTATAGAGGACAGTCACACAGAGGTGTATACTGATCAGATCTATAGAGGACAGTCACACAAAGGTGTATACTGATCAGATCTAAAGTAGGACAGTAACACAGAGGTGTATACTGATCAGATCTAAAGACGACAGTAACACAGGGGTGTATACTGATCAGATCTGAAGAGGACAGTCACACAGAGGTGTATACTGATCAGATCTGAAGAGGACAGTCACACAGAGGTGTATATAGATCAGATCTGAAGAGAGGGACAGTCACACAGAGGTGCATATAGATCAGATCTAAAGAGAGGGACAGTCACACAGAGGTGTATATAGATCAGATCTGAAGAGAGGGACAGTCACACAGAGGTGCATATAGATCAGATCTAAAGAGAGAGACAGTCACACAGAGGTGTATAGCGATCTAAAGAAGTCGACAACTCTGAAAAAAGTTGAAAGTTGTTTAGGGGTCTCGGGATCAGGGACAATGTGGAGCGGTGGGGGGGGGGCAGCTGCCAGCTAGCAGTGACAGCGCCCACCACACACACACACACACTAGCATAATCTGGGCGCAGCAGACAATAAGCCCCTATCCCACCCTCCATGATGCGGATGACACAAAGACAGGCATTGATTAATCACGGTCGGGCAGATCTAGATGTGGCGGCAGATCGTCCCCCCACCCAGGCGGCAGCAGCAGCAGCGGGCACATGCCTCTTACCTGACTCATGGTTAGACTCCCATAATCCATCCAGGCTAATAAGCAGAGCACGGATCGGCCTCCTTGCTGGCACGGGCCGGCTCGGGACACTGGCAGTAGAAGTTGCTGTCAGCCTATGGCAAGTAAGAGCGAGGACAGGCAACAGCCGGCCGCCTCCGTATCTCTGCCATGCACTGCGCTCACTGTACACAGGCAGGCAGCCGGGGCCAACGCACACCTCAGCCAATCAGCGTCTGGGGGCGGGGCTACAGCATATGCTGGACGTTGAAAAGAGCCCAGCTCTGACTGTCTGTGGCCGGAAGACGCGGAGCTGCCTTGTGCTACAAGTGTCTACAGACAGGTCCAGGGAGCGGAACCATAGGCGGGAACCCATTACTTTCCTCTGCTGCAACCCCATACCTAGCAACTTAGCAGGGTGGGAAAGAGGGACGACTCTTAAATTAGGTCACGCCCCCTCATTGAGGGATGGATAGGAGATAAGTTGTAACAGTTAAACCGGACCTTCACCGTGATTTATTGAAAAGCCCAAACCCTTAAAGTGGACCAACACCCAGGATTTTTACTATCCTGGGTTTTGGTCCACTTCGGTGGGGCACCCTGATTGGGGCTGCCCCGCTGTGGGAAACCCCCCAGAAAGCCCCAAAAACTCACCTCTCCCTGCTCCCATGTGACCGCTGCTGCCAATCCCCGCCGCCGGACAAGCGGGAGGCAGCGACGGACAAGAGAGCGCGCCTGCCGCCGCCGCCTCCCGCGCGTCACTCTTACAGGGCCCGCGCCGGCCGTTTGTGAATGGATGCACGTCCTGCTAGAGGGACACGCGGGAGGTGGTGGCGGGCGCCGCTGGATCGAGGAGCAGGTAGGGATTTAGGGGTTTCACACAGCGGGGCACCCCCGATCGGGGACGCGCGAGCGGCCGCCTCCTCCTCAGCTTGTCTGTCGGCGGTGAGGTAAGTTTTTTTTGGGGCTTTCTGGGGGGTCTCCTGATCGGGGTGCCCCGTAGATGTGGACCAACACCCAGGATAGTGAAAATCCTGGATGTTGGTCCACTTTAAAAAACGATTCCCCAGCATCTAATCTTAAAATTTTTAGTCACTTATTATTCTTTCCCCCACTGGGCTGCAACTCTGTTAAGGACTTTAGGATACGGGTGCCTCCATCTTGCCTCAGGTGCATCACACTTACTGAGGAGAGGAGAGTGGGATAAAGTACAGGAGGGCTGGTTATAGCTGTGCTTTGCTCAGACAGAGCCGGGGTCAGGGAAAGGACAGCAATCCCAGAATGCAGAGCAGCACAGTCAGAAGGCACTTCCTGTTTGCAGGCTGCCTGATGTCCCATGGGCCACCATCTTGGATGTTTAAAGGCTCACAACATGCAGTAGATGCAGGTAGGATGATTAATGTGAGCAATCTGTATGTACAGGGTGTGGGAAACATATAAGATAAACTCTTATTCAGGGTGAAGGACCACTTTAAAACATTGTAAACACTTTATAGTGGAACTTCAGTTAAATAATTTGGCTATCCTGGGTTTTGGTCCTTGCCCCCAGGGCACATGGATCAGGAGTGCGCCGTTGTGTGAAGCCCCCCAGATCGCTGAGCGCAAGTCACCTCTTCCCGATGCTATGGCACATGTGCGGCCGCTCGTGCAATCAGCGCGCTTACAGCCGCTGGCGTCACACTGTCTAAGGCTAGCGGCACCGAGCGCGCTGGCAACCGCATCCCCTGCTTCCAACTAGCGAAGTGTGCCTGCTGGAGGGACAGCGGGGGGGCGGCTCGCACATGCACCATTGGACTGGGAAGCAAGGTAAGTAAACGGGGCGACCTGGGAAGTTTCACACAGCGGGCCATCCCGGTTTTGGATACTCCGGGGGGAGGGAATCGATCGGTCTATAGATCTTATAGATTCCCAGGCCGATCGCACTGGGTTTTAGTCCACTTTAAAAAGGAGCACTGTCGTGGGTGCCTAGCTAAGGTATAGGTAGGGTTGCCACCTGGTCAGTATTTTTTTTACTGGCCACTGGCCTGGCGATGCTGGTATTTGTTTTTTTTTACTGGTAATTTTAATTGCTGGTTTACTTTTCCCATCATCAGTTACCAGTAATTAAAACAAATCCCAGCACCGCCAGGCCAGTGACCAGTAAAAGAGAAAATACCGACCAGAAGGCCACCTTGGGTGTGGGTTTTTTATGTTTCTAACCCGCCCCCCGTCCTGCCACGCTACCCTGGCACTGAGGCAGGATGGGGGGCGGGTTACAAAGAAAAAAAAACACACCCAAGCTCCTTTTTTCACTGAAGTTCCACTTTAAATAGGCAAAAGAATCATTTATTGATGCAGATATGCATGTTACTGCCCAAAGAGGGGACATTGAGGGACAGCTAGACATGGATTCAAAAGAGGGACAGTCCCTCCAAATCAGGGACATGAAACCCTAGTGTGCCTTGCTGCAGGTCATACTGGAGGGCATGCTGGGACTTGCTCTGCTACACCTACACGCCGCATGGGTCGCCAATATCTGCTGTGACCAGTGGCGTAACTTAAAGCGGACCTTCACTCTGAATAAGAGTCTATCTTATATGTTTCCCACACCCTGCACATACAGATTGTCCACATTAAAAATCATCCTACCTGCATCTACTGCATGTTATGAGCCTTTAAACATCCAAGATGGCGGCTTATGGAAGCCGCCATTTTATCAGGCAGCCTGCAAACAGGAAGTGCCTGCAAACAGGAAGTGACTGTGCTGCTCTGCATTCTGGGACTGCTGACCTTTCCCTGACCCCAGCTCTGCTCTGTCTGAGCAAAGCACAGCTATAACCTGCCCCCTGTACCTTATCCCACTCTCCTCTCCTCAGTAAGTGTGATGCTTCTGAGTCAAGATGGCGGCGCCCGTATCCTAAATTCCTGAACAGAGTTGCAGCCCAGTGGGGGAAAGAATAATAAGTTAGTGACTAAAAATGTAAAATATATTAATTTTAGATGCTGGGGAATCGTTTTTTAAGAGTTTGGGCTTTTCATTAAATCATGGTGAAGGTCCGGTTTAAGGGGGTGCGACTGCACCAGGGCCCAGGATGTCAGAGGGACCCCATCATTGGTGCTCCTCCACCTTATTGATCATATTTGTGCTTTCCGTGGCATTATTTCAAGAAAAGTCTTAAAGGAGCCACAGCACTCAACCCTGTTAGCTTGCAGGCCAGCCTATAATCCAATATAGCCTATATATAACCTAATTTCCCTGCTAACGTGCACCTCCCAGGTTAGTTATAAAATGGTCTGAGCGGCTGCCACCCCCCCCCCCTTTGATTATTTCAAGAAAGGAAGCCCCATTTGTCTCTGCTGTTTGTCTTTAGTTGCTTAGCTGCATCCAAATGAGTTAAAAGACAGAAAAAAGGTTTCCTGTATGAACCATGAAAGGTAACGTTCACACAAGGGCTCCATCACATTTAGTTACACCACTGGCTGTGGCTTCCCTTTACTGAACCAATAGTGTGCCAGTGATTTAAAGCAGACCTAAATCCCCACCATTCTTGACTTTTCCCAATATGGTTTGCCCAGAGACCCCCCCCCCCCCCCCGGTCTCTGCAAGTTCTACAAGGTTTATAGCAGATAGTTATCCAGTGGGGATAGTATCCAGCCTCAGTATATACAGCTGTAGACCAGCAGCATTTTACCAGCCCGGAGATTAAAGGGGAGCATACCCTCCCCCAAGCCTCACCAATCTGCTGCCCCCCCCCTTTAGTTTTACCTTTGGCCATTCTTTACTCTTTCCACGAACGGGGCCATCTTGCATCACATCAGGCACTGAACACGGCCCCCGATCTCACTCAAGCGCAGTGCCCATGAATGGGATAGAATGGGGCCATCCGAAATTGCAGTCGAGACTTCGCTGAGCTGCGAGATCGTTGTGGGACATTGAAGAACACTCTGCTAAGGCCGTGCTTGTCATTAACACGAATGGATAAGTGGACGGCGGGAAGAGGATCGGGCCCTGAAGCATCCGAATGACGCTGCGGCAGCGGCTACATCCAAAAGGTAAGTAAGGGCAGATGGCGGGGGGGGGGGGAAATCGGACCCTTTTTATTTTCAGTCCGATGTTCCTCTTTAAATGTGGATGTTCCCTCCAGCTGCTGCACGCTACCCAACCCAGAGGACACCACAAATCAGGGCTCCCCTATAAAATCTCAAAGAAAACCATCACTATTCTTACCAGGGCCATCCACTGCCCTCCAGTGTCTCCCAGTGGGGCTCCCCCAACTGCTCTCCGGGCTACTGAACCCTCCTGGAGTGACCACCAGGTAAGCAAGATTTTTAAGTGGAATTGACCTGCAGCAGTCCTCATGGCCAATACATTGCCTAGCTGTCATGCTTCTACCTTTAGGGATATCCATTCACACCGCAAAATCATGAATAAAAGTCACTAAGGGCCTTATTCATGAAGGGATAGAGGTAGTTAGTGCCTTGTAAGCGGCAGGCGAATGCCAGACACGATACGCAATTACACATTTATGAAGGCGATTCTAGTGAGCGACTGGAACAACGCCATGTTGCGTCCGATTCATCATTATCCCAGGCTCAGCGTACAGCGCCGGCGTTTAGCCTTGCAGAGCGCCACGTCTTACTTCTCGTTACCTGGCGCTCTCCCATACATTTCTATGGACGATTCTTAAATCCCTTTCCTGATCCCAATTTTTTTTTTTATTAAAAACTCAAATCTTTCAGACATGTATCCTGGCCTAGAAAATGACATTTTTGAAAACTTTTTTGATTAATAATATTTTTATGCAGAATTGTCCTTACAGGTCTGGTATTAAAGTGTTCATGTTACAATGTAGTTCCATATGTTTTCGCTTTGTTACTAGTGGATACATGGTTCAAAAACAGACTTTAATCACACAGACTCTGGCGCTGTGGGCTACATCGACCCGATTTTAAAGTGGACCAACACCCAGGGGGGATCGGCCCGGAAATCTATAAGATTCCCGGACCGATCAGATCCCTCCCCGCGGGACATCCGAAACCGGGATGTCCTGCGGGGAGGAACCCCCCAGGAGGCCCACAAACCTTACCTCAGCCCCGTTCCATCGGCACATGCGTGAGCCACGGCCGCGTCTCGCGCTTCCCTCTAGCAGGGCGCGCACCCGCGCCGGCCGTTTGTGAATGGCTGGTGCAGGCGCGCTCCCTGTTAGAGGGAAGCGCGAGACGCGGCCTCCAGCGCTCAGAGCCAGCTGAGCTGGTATGCGCGTCCAGGCGGCCTTGGACGCGCATACCACAGCGGCTCTGAGCGCTGTGATTGGCTGGCGCGGTCATGTGGGAGCGGGGAGAGGTGCGTTTTTTGGGGCTTTCTGGGGGGTTTCAGACAGCGGGGCACCCCCGATCGGGGTGCCCCACCGAAGTGGACCAAAACCCAGGATAGTCAAAATCCTGGGTGTTGGTCCACTTTAAGCGCCGGAACAGTTTGAGGCAGTTTTTTTGATGAATGTGGTGTGAGTCGGTCGCACTGAGCTGGCGCTACCATTCGCTCCCATACAGCGTAGTACTGCGAATCACATAACGTATTCAATAATGCCGACCAGCGGCTGAGGCGCTTTTTGAAACAACGAACAATGGCCGAGCACAGCGACTACTAGCATTCGCTCTGAAATCCTCGCTACAGACACTCATCTGTCGCTACCTGGCGTTAGTAATGAATCAGCCTGCCTGTCTGTTTGGGTCATACATGACTGCTGTCAGCCAAATGGATTCTACTAGAACTGCTCTATTAGTCGCTGTCAGAGTAGTGAACGTGGGGAGGGTTAGTATTTTACAATACTTTAAGACTTCGGCCTTGGTTCACTAAGAGTTGAATAAAATTCTCATGGTGGTAAAAATGTAATGAATCACCGGATAGGAATACAATGATAGTCAGACACTTTTTTTACTCCTAAGGAAAGTATTTTTTTTACTAGTTGTTTCTACTCTATAGTAAAAAGTGCCATTGATTTTCATATGCCTTCCTATCTTGTGATTCACTAAAAGTGAAATCCTTGGGCTTTTTTCTCAGTGGACAGGATAAAATGACCCATGAGAGCACTTTGATTGGAAAGCCACTATGTAAACTCTGAGCTGCATACTCCCCTCCCCAGGATCTCCTTCATCAAATTCAGCACTGGTGTACAGCTAGCAAAGGCGTAAACTGCGGTGCAAGAAGGGATGTGACTTTCAGGCCGATTTATTAATAGCGCCAGGTAGCGACAGATGAGCGCCAGTAGCGTGATTTTCACAGCGCCCGCTAGTATTCGCTGTGCTTGGCCGTTGTTCGCTTGTTGACAGCGACTCAGTCGGTGTGCGGTAATACAGGGTTAGGAGTCACTGTTTGACAGGTTCCGCGCTGTATGGGTGCGCCTGACAGCGAATGGCCAGAGCGAACGGCTCCCAGCATATTCATTAACAAATCACGCTCAAAAAATTCTCGCGCTGTGAAATGCTTGTTTAAACCCCAGAGCGCTGGCGGCGATGGGTTAAAAGTAGTTTTTTAACCCCCAAACAACCATATTTTTTGATTACAAAATTAAACAAGTTTTTCTAAACATTTTGTAATATGAATACATTAATATCAGACCTATAATATCAATTCTGCACAAATTTTTTTTTTTTGTTTTTTTTCCCTTAAAAAAAATATCTAACATTGCCGTAGTGGTCACAGAATTTTTGACAGTTAAAAAAAAACAAACAAAAAAAAAATCAATTAATTATGAATATTTAAAGATTGCTCCATTGAAATGCATTGGAGAGTGCCAGGGAGCGACAGGTCATACCTGGCGCTGTGATGGGATTAGCAGCGGCGCTGTTCGTTGCAGTCGGCTACATGATGAATCCCGCGCTAGCTGACGCTCTCGCCGGCGCTAGCCTCATTTAACGTGATAAATGCGTGATTGTGTCCGCCGCCTGGCGTTCTGGAGTCGGTAGCCGCCGATAGCTGGCGCTACCTGGCGCTAGTCAGACACTACCTGGCGCTATCTCTTGATAAATAATAGTCTTTGTGCACTCCCTGTGCTGAAGTGTCCCAGTGAGGTAGTGAGGTTATTATTTGCCTCGGTTGGGGGTTTAAATAACAGTTCCCTATTGATATGCTGCCATGGGAAGCCACTATTCTGAGTTGAATGCCCACTTTAAATGGCTACCTGTCTTCAGTGACCAATGGGAAGTGGAGTTGTATTTCCACACTGTAGTCATAGATCGCAAAATAATAATAATTGAAGCCCTTAATTGGCTCCTGGGGTATCCCTATTTGGGATGTCTCTACAGTTAGTCATACTTTAGTAAAAAAATTAAAAAACACTATACTCACCTTTCATCCAGCGCAGGCTATCTTTGATAGTGGTGTACAGACACGCAAAGGATTGCACAATGTCAGTCCTGGACACCTATCCCTCCTTCTGCGTCACATCGTTGCTTAACACTGCTCTGTTGTAGACGAGGGTGGGACGTGCCATCATCACAGGAACTATGGCATTCACAGCAATGGAGGGGAGCGTGCCATAGTTCCTATGACGATGGCGCGTCCTGCCCTCGTCTACAATTAAAGGCGGTTTCCAGAGATGATGTGGCAAAGAGGGGGGAGCGACGCCCAGAGCAGGACTGGCATCAGGCGATCCTGTCAGTGTCTGCACACCGGGCCAGCAGCAACAGCCTGAGTGAGAATAGTGTTTTTTTATTTTTTGACTAAAGTATGTGTTTAAAGCCCAGAATCGGGCATTAAAGAGAACATCCACTTCTATGGGCTTTTCCTAATACTCCATGGGCGGGCAGTTCAAAAGGGGACTAAAGAATCTGCTTACCTTACTTTCGGCCCCGATTATCTCCTCGCAGCCTGTTTGCGAGAAACTACACTTCCTGGTGCCGGCTGGCAGGTGGGTGTGGCCTGTGTACAGTTAGCTCCCATTAAAAACAATGGGCACTTCAGTAAATGAGAGTTCCTGGAGTACAGAGGCCCCCATTGCTTTCAATACACAAGCAACGCTCACCTGCCATTCAAAACCAGGAAATGCAGCTCCCAACTAAATCAGTGAGCAGATGCTTTGACCCCCCCCTTTGATTGTCCAGCCCTGGAGTCCAGAGAAGGGGGCTTTTTCTTTAAGCCTTGAAAAGAAGCACCTGTGTGTAGCTATTTCTTGTCCCCCCACAGGATAGAGCTCTACTAAGAAAAGGGGAATATCTCAGTAACGCTGGACTCACTGATGGCATGAGGGGGTATATTAGGTTAGATTAGTGTCCCTGTTAATCAGGACCATCCCTAACTCAGAGTTGCAAAGGAGGATGTGGGTCTGCTTTAAAGCAGACCAAAAGTAACCCAGTTCTAGAGACTAAAAGACTCCATGACCAGGTTCCAGTTGCTCCTGTGGAATCGCAAATTAGGTTTGTGAAACCCTGCTGGTCGCCTTGCAATTGGTTTCTTTCAGAATTTATTGGTTTTGCAAGGTGGCAAGTTCAGCTTGGATAGGAGGCCACGCATGTGCTGTGGGAGTGTGGATCACACAAAAGGACATCCTGTAATGCCCCTGTAATGGGGACTACAGCCCAGGGTTTGAAAAGACCTGCATTTTGGTCTGCTTTAAGAGGTATTTAAAGTTTAACAAAACCCACTGTGGTCAGCCCCAGAATCTAAAAGCTTCCAGGGCTGGCCTCCCCCAGGTGCATCCCAGGTCGGTACCGATTAGGGCGCCGGTAAACTCATCTTCTCCCTGCATCTTTTGGCTGTGCATGCGCTCCCTCCCCGGCCATTCAGATAGAAGGAGATGCGAGCACTAGAGCTCACAATTTCTATAAGCAGAGCCATTTGCCAAACATTACATATGCACAGCAAACAACTCTAATTGGATGAAAGCCTGCGAATGTGTCGTTGGACCTGGAAGAGGTGAGTTCTTCAGGTGAATGGGGGGGGGGGAGTTTACACAGGGGGGCATCCCACATGTGGATGCAAAAGTGGAGTCAAAATCCCAGGTTTTGTTCCACTTTAGCCAATAGCCTATATTTAGGTAGGGTTAGAGTTGGGAATCACTGATTGGAACTGGCTGATCTAAGCCTTCCCAGTGCTGTGCTGTCATTCATTGTTTGCCGGTCATACCCGGCAAGCAGCACATCACATCAGCACATAGCCAGACATTAGGGACAGCAGGCTTTTCCTTATCCAAAATCAGTTATGGGGAATATAAGCACACAACTGGACCCCTAGAATGGCCCAAAAAACACTACGCAAATTGTTCCACACTCCATATAATAAAATAACACCATACAAAGATAGACGAAGACACAACATAGACAACTAGTGGTAGTCCCATAAATTGCCCTAAAACGTCCCAACTCATCAGGGTGGGAAAGAGTGACAATTGTTAAATGAAGCCACGACCTCTCATTGAGCAATGGAAAGGAGATTGTTAGAGTTAAAACAATACAAATTAATTATTTATTGATGCAGATCTGCATGTTATACCTCAAAGAGGGGTAAATGAGAACAACGAGGGAAAGGGGTCTCAAAAGAGAGACAATCCCTCCAAATCAGGAACACTTGGGAGGTATGTAAATATATTTATGAGGGAATGCTAATAAATGGACTGGTTCCATCCTTATCAGTGCACATGGAGGGACAGCTTATCTCACCAGCCTCTCTAGAACAAGAGCCAGATTGTTTGATCAGTGATTGTGGTGTTTGCTGTAGTCCATGGTGATTGTATGGTGTGAATTCAATAAGGTATGCCCAGCAGTTTCCTGTATTTACAGACATCCAGATTGTTCTCTTATTGGGTGGGGGGCTGTTTCTATTATATAGAACAAGCCTGCCAGATGACAGTGGGAGGGCCGGATCATTGGGCCGCTGCCATATATCGCATAAACATACGTGATCGGAGTCAGTGGACAGGGGAGGAGCAAGGCCATATCAGACATTTGCTTGCACCACTAATCTAAAGAGAGGAACAATAGCTATAGGGTACCATTTTCTAGCTTGTCATATTTGCCCATTGGGTGTGTTTAGGCTGCTGTAGCCAAATATTTGCCCCTATTTCTCATGCATGCATGCCAGTGCATGGCCAATGGGGAGACTAACGCTCACCTTTTCTATGTCACACTTTGTCCTTAAAGTGGACCAAAGCCCGGGATTTTGACTATATCAGGTTTTGGTCTTTGCCCCTGGCGCAACTTGATTCGGGATGCTCACTGTGTGAAACTGGAGTGGGGGGCAGCAGATCGGTAAGGTTTGGGGGAGGTTTTAACCCTGTCCCTATCCAAGCTCATAAAAAGCAAACAGTACTTACCTTTCAACCCACAGGCTCGAGCCAGTCAGATCTCGGTGATGCTGACTCACCTGGCCTCATTGGTTATACCTGCTGCTGGTCATGTGGGAGCAGGCTCTCTAATTGATTAGATTGCTCCACAAGCCCATATTAGCTTTGGATAGCAATTCCCTCCTGCGTACTTCATGTATACAGAGGAAGCAGTTTTACTCTTAGCAGATTGTGGGTAGGTTTTAAAGCTGCAGACACCGGGGAGGTAAGCTGACCATGTTTATTTTAATAGTATACAGATGCCCTTTAAGCCATCAATACCTTGAATCATCATGGCCAGCACATTAGCGAGGGTCAACGTCTGACAGTCTTTTCCACCTCCGATTTATTATCTAAGTATATTGCGAAAGTGGCTTTGTCAGACTGTCTCCTCCATGGCCATACATTTCAAATGCATCGTAACAAGGCCATTACCCAGCACTTTACTTAATATATCTACATAATTACCTGTGGAAAAAAGGGATGGCTACTCGTTACTTTGCTGTTTACCAAGCATTATAGACAGGTCAGTATTTATGGTAATGGGGCAGCTATAAATAATTAAGATATAGTTTATGTCTTCCAGAAGAATGGCCTGTGTAGCCATTACTGTACAGGAATAATAGACTGTATAAAACAAATATTCTGCCAATTCAGGTTATTCTGCTTGGAGCTTGCGTCCATTAGAATTAAGGCATCAGACTGAGTGGCAGCTCGAGCTCCGCAGCAGGTGGGCTGGGCTCTGAGCACTAGCACTTCATGTCATCTGTAGATTGTGGTAAGTTCCAGTAATTATTGAATACATGTTTAAAGTGGACTTTACTGAATATAAAAGCAGCATATAGGACAAGAGGGGAAAGAATGGAAAACTGTGCCATAATAAAAAAGAAACGCTATACTAATTCCTTATATTTAAAAATGTGCAAGGGAAATAGCCGACATTGTAACTTGTTTTAAAGAGGACCAAAACTCAGTTCCCTATTCCCTAAGCTGTGTGAGCCCCCCTCCCCCCGGGTTACCTCCAGTCAAGAAAATAAAGTTTAGTAATTCGTCAATTTGTCTAGTACATAGACACACTGCAGATGAGCTGGGAGCTTCATTAGGATTAGCCCAGACTCAAGTAGAGAGCAATTTTATCTGTTTCCACACAGAACTTTTCCAGCTGATTGCATTGATGTACTGTAGCATGGATGCATTGCACCTGTGTGATATTGTTTCTCCACATACAATGCATGCTGTCTGGAACCTGGGATGTGCTATCCCAGCCCATATCAAACTGAGTAAAGAGATTTACCTCAGAAAAGGGATCAGCATGTCTGTCATGTTACACACACACACACACACACACACACACACACACACACACACACACACTGGATCACCAGCTACCAGACGACCTGAATGTAAGGTAATGTATCAATGTAAGTCAATGGCCTCGGCTGCTGCAGAGTTGTTTACAATGTTTTAGGAGCTTTCTGAGCAGTGCTGATGGCTTTTTACCTCCGACTAAAGGTAAAGCATTATCTCAAAGATAGTCACATTCCACATTAAAGACCCACTAACAATTGATATAGGGATTAGTGCAAAGCAAATGGGGTGCCCATTTTTAAAAGGGATTTTTTTTTACAGGGAATTATATACATTTACATGCCTTATCATCAATTGTGGGAAATTGCAAGGGGGTCTTTTAAGGAACTACATACAGGATTGTGTGACTATGCATAATATTAAATCAGCATAGTTTTACTAAGGACAGAAGCTGACTAACTTACCTAATTGGCTTCTACGAAGATAGGTGAGTAGAAGCTTGGACAAGGGGCTGCTGTGAACCTCATTTGGAAAATTGAGGTTTTTGGGGTTACAAAAGACAGTTTGTAAGTGGATTCAAAACTGGCTGAAGGACCATGTGCAGAGACATGTGGTTAATGATACGTACTGTGAATGGCCCCTGGGTGTACCCTAAACTTCAGTACTAGGCCCTCAACTTGTTTATAATGATATAGAAGATGGAATTAATGGCACTTCCTCTATGTTTGCAGATGACACCAAGATATGCAGCACAGTGCAGTCTCCTGAAGATGTTCATAGGCTTCAGATTCACTTGGATATTATGACTCGGACATGGGCATCCATTTGAAAAATGAAACTCAACGTGGAAAAATGTAAAGTAATGCACATGAGGTCTAGTAATCTGCAGGGCATGTATGTCCTCAGGGGAATAAAGATGGGAGTTACTTGATGAGAAACATCTGGGGGTACTGGTAGACCACAGGCTAAATAATAGTATGCAATGCCAAGCAGCTGCCTCCAAGGCCACCAAGATATCATGCATTAAAAAGGCATGGGATCATGTGATAGGGATGTAATATTGCCAATTTTGAAGTTAAACTAGACTATTTTAGTCTTGGATTCACTAGGGAAGAGTTGGAACCATTTGTTTCATTTTGTGACCCCCACTTTGGAAATCTCAACTCACTTCTTGTTTGGTCACAGAAGACAAGAAGAATAATGCTAATTTAACAAGCAGCAGTGACAAGTACAAAATGTCATCCAAAGGAACTTTCAGCACTGGAGCTCCAGACCAAAACATAACACTTACTATATATGAATTAAAATGATCTCACATAGGGACCGGCTTGGCTTTTGCCTTTGCTGCTGCTGATTGGCCTGAAAGCACTAGCACCATGGGAAAGACAGGCAAGGCTGCTTGATTAAAGGGGCGCTCCCCTGAAACGATTCACTTGTTTTGGGGTTCAGGGAATAGGACGCCCGGTCCCTATGTGAGATGATTTTAATTCATATATATAGTAAAAGTTATATTTTATGCTATAGTCCGGAGCCGCTGTGCTGAAAGTTCTTTTGGATGATCCTTAATTGTACTTTTGATTGGGCTCAGCAGCAGTCCACCTTTCCTGCATCCAGGTCTCCGTGGCTTACTACTATTAGGCTTATTTGAGCTGCATATAGTAACAAAATGTAGGGTTCCTTTTCC
The DNA here is from genome assembly GCA_027917425.1 of Gastrophryne carolinensis. Classification (NCBI taxonomy): domain Eukaryota; kingdom Metazoa; phylum Chordata; class Amphibia; order Anura; family Microhylidae; genus Gastrophryne; species Gastrophryne carolinensis. Next base: position 365,023,132 of record CM051236.1, read on the forward strand.
AGTGGAACCTCAGTAACGCCCATCATTCAATAGTGAGATAAATTTCATATTTGATCACTGTAGCCAGGAAACAAGGCTACGTCTTTGTAATGAGGTCACAGATGGAGACAGGGAAACTGAATTGGTTCTTCTCTCTATGTAATAGATACAAACATGTTAGCTAAAGCTGGGCTTTAAAATGTACATTTAGTATACAGCTATAGTTTGTAATCAGGTTTTGTAAGAAGCTCGGCATCTGTAATGTTGAAGTAAGCCCTCTGAGACTCCCTTCTCTTTTATTTAATGCTGCTTAGATTTATACATTCCCAAATATTTTATAAACCATAACTAGCCGCACCCATCTGAGAAATGAGTAATACTCCCTTATTTGTGGGGTTGAATTGTTCCTTGTGTTAAGCTGCATTACATGATGTTTTACATTGTGCATCTGAATACTTTCAGTAGTCATGGACTGAATATATGTGTCTGTCTTAGGTACCATTTCTTAGAGGGCATCTGTTATCCTAAAATATAAAAAAAGATTCAGCCCTTACCTACCCCACAGCCAGTCATTTCCGATCTGGCTGTGGTCCCCAGGTATGCTCCCCTGCTGCCACACTCTGGGAACTGTGCAGGAGACTAGAGTTAACAGACAGGCAGAGAGAGAGATCCTGAACAGAGTTGCTTCCACTGTGATGCAAGGAGGTGGCAGGATTCAGATCACCTTCTCTCTGGCAGATGTTGGCCTGGCTTGAAGGAAAATTAAGGGCAAGGCTATAGAATAAGCGCTAGAACTCTGCTACTACACTCCTTTCAGATGGCAGCACAGCAGCGATCAGCAGCCTGCAAGGTAAGATATGGCAATAATAAGGCAACATGGAGCTAACTTAAAGCTTGTCCTTTCCTCCATTAACTGCAGCAGGCTGTAGATGCTGTAGCAGGTCGCCAAATGTGCCCCTCTTATCCTTTCTATTCTTCGATGCCTCTGTGCACATGTGGTTTCACAGCCACTCCTGTGCCTTAGTGCTCCCAGCATGAGTGAACCTAGCAAGCCACAGTGTTTGTACAAAACTATATTTTCACTATCCACCAAAGGTTCCTGCAATTTAAAGTAAGTGCATTTTCATGTAGGGGCTGGGGAGTATCTTGCATTTAGGTTAGTAGGTAGGGAAATTAGCCAATAGGCATTCTTATTCTGCATTCACACTACTGTCAGGCATTATAACACCTGGAAATACCCATTTAATGGTTGCCTCTTCCCACAAGGTTGAATTTTTAAAGTGGAACAAAACCCCTTTCTCATATACCCACCCGCCTGAGTACCTGCGGCGATGCAGCCAGCTCGACATGGCCCGGTTCAAAAGAAAAACTGTATTTCCACTGCCGAGGCCCACAAAGCATTTATGAGCTGATCTTAAGAATGCCGGGTGACATGTGCCAGCCTATCTTAAAGTGGACCATCACCCTCCAGTGATCGGCCCGGGAATCTATAAGATTCCCGGGCCGATCACCTCCTTCCCCGCGGGACATCCGAGATCGGGATGTCCCGCGGGGTGAAACCCCCCCCAAACACCCCAAATCCCCTTACCTTGTCTTCGGCGGCGGCGCGTCAAGAGTGACGCGCGGGAGGCAGCGGCGGAGGAGCCGCTTGTCCATTGCTGTCAAATCGCTTGTCCGTCCGCGCTGATTGGATGGCGCGGCCATGTGGGAGTGGGGAGAGGTGAGTTTTCCGGGTGATCGGGGGGTTTTCACACAGCGGGGCATCCCGATCGGGGGTGCCCCACCGAAGTGGACCAAGACCCAGGATAGTCAAAATCCTGGGTGTTGGTCCACTTTAAAAGCTGGGCGCAGGGACGCACAACAGGGATGCCGGGGATAGAGCTGCCAGTGATCACGCCATTGTGCGAGTTTCAATCTGGTTGCTTTATTATAAGTAATATATATCATAATTAATAATAATATAATATCAATTAATGAATCTATACCAGTTCCCAGGTGATCATCATTCACTTTTCAATGTTTTCTGTGTATGCTCTGTCACCTCCCTGATGGATCATTGAGTCTTATCAGTGCTCTATGTCCTATGATGCTTGTGCCCTTTTCAGCCACACTCCCAGCCCCATATCATGTGTTGGCCCCCACTGAGCTTCTTATTTGGACCCTGGTCTTCTGCTGTACTCCCTAGTCAAGCTTCTCTGTCCTGCCTATTGCTGTCTTTCTGCCATTCATTTCCATTTCCCCTAGGCCTGTGACCTCTAGAGAACCAGTGAGGGCCTGTACATCTCATCCACCTGGGCCTACATCAAAGAAAGAAGTATCAGATCCACTGTAAGGTATTGTCTGTGCTGCCTCGAGTGGTTGGCCATTTGCCTCTGTTACCCCAGTTACCTGTTCTGTGTCCCAGTGCCTTGAACTGCTGTTACTGACCCTGGCTTTGTGCCTGACCTCCTCTAGCTCGCTTATTTATTTGTGTATGTGTTAAAGTGGATGTTCAGGTAAATTTACAATCTGTCTCTATACAGTGGTACAGTAAAAGCGAGACCAATTTTAGAAATCCTTGTAAATCCCGGAAGATGAGGTATCGGAAGGTATTTAAATGACTAAGCAATGTTATTGCCAAACTCAGCTGATGACATATTTTTGTATGAGCCGGGCTTAACATATTGCTGAAGTTTCTAATGCTCAAGGTTTTAAATTCCAGTAATGATCTAGGCATAAAGAAAAATCCCCACAGAGCCGATAATAGCTGCATAATTTTTAAATGCAGGTCAAGAAGAAATGCTGTCAAACATGCTGAACCTGTGTTCATAGGTGGTGGTTTCATCCATACTGCTACAGAGCAGGTTCCAGAACCAACTGATGCTATTTAGGAAGCCTAAAAATAATGCAGAGATATTCTCTAGGTTCTATGAGAAATCCACAAGCCACGTGACCACTGGCAGCTAATGGAGTCAGTCAGGTGGGTGTGCACAGGCACCCAGTGGACTCTATTGGCCAGTGGCCATGGATGGTTAGGTCTTCTGCCCAGTTTTTGGCTTTGGTTATAAACAGGAGCATTCCACACTGAGATGACCAGAGAGTGGGGGTTAAAATAGGACTCTGGGGCTGGTCATCGAGTCTAAAATACTCCTCTTGCCTAACCCCAGGGTATCCCTAGTTGGGATGCTCAACTGTTTGAAATCCTGCCTATTGGCCCCAAAACTCACCTGGGCTTCCATGGCTTTACTTTAGCTAAGGCACACTCAAGCTTTTGAGATTAGCCAATCTGTGATGTCACTTTATCTAGCCTTTATATCTAAACACCAAATCCATGAAACCTAAACCGGGGTCTCCAAATCCATACTCCAATATTTAGTTGTCTTTTAGATTCCAGGCTGCTGCACAAGGTGATTGGTCCACTTTAAACCGGGTTTAAAAAATGGGTGATGTACCAGGTGCAGGAAGGCATCCCGATTGCAAATGCCACCTGCACATTAAAGAGAATCAAAACCCACCCTGGAGTCTATGAGACTCCAGGGCAGTCATATTTGCCCAGTGCCCCACTGTGTGAAACCCCCCAGGTAGCCTGAAAACTCACCTTTCATTCCCGTTCCAACGGCACATGCGCGAGCGGCGGCCGCATCCCCGCCATCCCTTTAGCAGGGCGTGTGCCCGCGTCAGGCATTTGTGAATGTCCGGAATGCTCCCAGTTAGAGGGTAGCGGGGGATGCAGCCGCCAGTGTGCTCAGATGATTGGATGAGTGGACGAGCATGCGGCAGAGGAACGGGAAGAGGTGAGTTTGGGCGACCTAGGGGATTTGACACAGCGGGGCACCCCCGACCAGGTGCCCTGGGGGCAAGGACCAAAACCCAGGAAAATCAAGATCCTGGGTTTTGGTCCACTTTAAACCGGACCAACAGCCTGGCACAGCTGGAAAAGGAAGGTAGCTGCCATTTTGGAGCTTCCTCTCCCAGCATCTCAGCCATGCTGCTGCCTGGATTCAACTGACATAACTGACAATGCACAGTAACAGGAAGCCCAGCAGCACTTCCTGTTTGCAGGTGGCCTGCAGATCATGAGCTGCCATTTTGTTTCTAAAATTGACTACAGCAGGAGTTAGAAAAAGGTAAAATAATTTTAATGTGCAGCAATCTAAATCACCTTGGGGAGGGATGTATATGAGCACTGTTTGTTGTGTTGGTCTGGTTTAAGTCATTTTTGACTGTTGGTCCGCTTTCACAGTGCAGAGGGCCGGCAACCCACGTGACTGCAGCCGGTCACATTGCTGGTTTTCTCTGGGCGGAAAAAGGTGAGATTTCTCCTGACTGTATGAAGGCAAGCACGGCCGAGTGCTGGCAACCCGCATGACCACAACCGACCAATCACAGCACTGGTTTTCTCTGGGGGAATAGGGAGAAAGGTAAGATTTCTCCCATTCTGTACCATTAATACACAGGGGGGCATCCATAATCGGGATACCTCCTTATGCCCATTATACAAAATGGGTGTGTAAAGAGCAGGACGGAGTTAGGGATAACTCCCCAAACTTCTGCCTTTCCCCCTCTCACATTGAGCTAATTGCTCACCTCACTGGGCACATCTAGCCTGTCCGCCCCTCATTCTCTGGGTTCCTTCCGATGGGCAGCTCCATCTTGCTTTTCTTCTTTCTCCCTGCACAGACTGCTTCTAAACCGTTAACACCAACCTTTAACCTCCATCCCATAACCCTCAATAGTTAGCCCTTGATCTTTAGTCATTAGCCCCTAAATAGCAACACCTACCGAGACCTTCCTCTTCTTTTATTCAAGAAGAATTGGGATACACCGGCAAGGACATTGTGGTAAAAAGAATATTGTATTTGCCATTACTCGCAATGGTTTAATTTTTAAGATGCTTAGTTGCATGCAATGTAATTTATTAATCCGAGTTGAGCAGCACTCATCATTTTAGTTACAGACATATGCAATGCTAGGAATTCACTTCCAGAACATTATTATCTGAAGCTTTTTCCTTTATAGGTAGCTGGAATGTTGTTTCTTTTCATTAATATAACATTTAAGCGGTACCACTTAAAGTGAGACTAAACATCTACCGCAGTATTATACACACATTAATACATATTAAATAAATCATGACGTTCTTGCCACATGTCTATGGTACAGTATATACCTCATGGGTGTTGTTTTGAATATATATAGATTTCTATTTTGGCATTGAACATTTGACTTTCGCGTTAAAGGTTCTGTTTCTGTTCATCAGGATCATAAATGTAATCCACAAATGTAAACCAAATGTAATCCGTGTTCTATGCCAAAAAACCCTAAGAATTTTGTTCCTCACATATGTGTTTTAGTACCTTAAAGCAGAACATGTGATTACTGGCATCCTGGGGGGTTTCGCATAGTGGGATGCCCTGAGGGAAGGCCAGCCAATGGGTTTTGTTCCGCTTTGTTTTTTTTTTTATTTTATTCTTTTATTTCATTTAATTTCTATCTGTGTTTATGAGGTTTACTTTTATAAGAAAATAATGGAAGGGTGCAGTTTTCTCATATCACACATTTTTTTTATTACAATGAATATTAGCAAATGTAAAATGCACAGAATATACAGTAAACGTGCATCCCCTTCATTTTTCTGTTTATTAAAGCACATGGGGGTGATTTACAAACCTATTCTCCCATCTTTGCCGGGCAATCTCAGTTTTTTTTGTTGCATTTGCCTCATTTATAATACAAAATGTACCATGTTTCCCAACTACACCTGTGTTTTCTGTATTTATGTCACGGACCGGGTGGAGCGGACTCGGGTGTGGATCCACTTTAACTGTGGGACCGATAGCGGGTACCGTGTCAGGGGAGCGGAGTCTAAGGGGCCACCGGTATTCACCAGAGCCCACCGCAAGGCAGGTTGGTCTTGTGCGGTGAGTGGCCCCCAGGTCGCTACCCCCCAACAGCGGCCCAGTCCCACAGTCAGCCGAGGTTCAGCGAGGTACACAAGTGGCAGGCAAAAGGCGTAGTAAGTACAGGCAGAGATCGGGGCTGGCAGCACAGGTTTAGAGTTGGGGACAGGCAGAGGTCGGTACACGGGTGAGCAATCCAAGAATGTCTGACTTTCAACAAACATGGAGAGACCAAGATCCGGCACTGAAGGAAGGAACTGCCTCTTTAAATAGGAGAAGTGGATGCAGGCTTGGATGACCAGGCACCAATCAGTGCTGTACAGGCCCTTTAAATCTCAGGAATCCAGTGCGCTCGTCCTCTAGTGGACGGAGACGTGCGCGCACCTGAGCATGCGAGAAGGAAGCATGGGGAGAAGGGAGACAGCTGGGAACAGCCATGAGGGAAGTGCTGCAAAATGGATGACGGCTGGATGCAGCCATGGAGGTAAGTGAAGTGCTGCTAGATGGGCATGCAGCGCTCGCCCTAACAATTTACTTTTTGGTCAGCATAGTTGGGTGAATGCTGGATGCTGGTGAACACTTGTTCAGTTCTCCAGCTTTAAACAGTGAACCCCATAGGAATCAATGGTTAGTTTGCCAAAATTGACTCTTTGGTTCATTTTTGCACCTGTACCAGTTATTTTGAACTAGAATGTCTGCATAACCCCTATTACTTTTCTTTTTTTATTTAAAATCATTATATAATGCTTTACAAATACTGAGACACTGCACATATATTCTGAGACCCATCCCATGCTGACATAATCTGTAAAAGTGAGTTTTTAGCAGATTTCTTGAATTTCTAAAACCAAATCTGCTGTGGCAGATCACCAGGTTTAGCCAAACAGTTTTTTTCACGTAAATACCACAGATCCAGCCCGGAAAATGCAGTGGAAACCCAGCAAAGTCCTAGCAAATACTCAGTTGTCCCTATGTTCAGCGCTACAGTTATAGCTCAGTTTGCCGCAATGATCCCCAGTTGCAGCACACACGCCACACCAAAGAAAGATGAAACTCACGTAAACCCACGAACAATGTAAATTAGGCCCTAGATGTATTGGTATTATGAATAACTATAGCAAACTTGATGTTAATTTATTCAGAGTACCCATCAGTGACATAACATGGCATGGTATGTGATCTATCTGAGACTATCTGAGGGTCCACTGAGACTCTCTTGCCCCAAAAGCCCACATAAACCTGGAGCCAGTGCTACAATTTCACAGCCAACAAGGAACCCAGAGGTTTATATTATTGTGTAAAAAGAATCCCGCATCCTTAGATCTTTTTAGGCATTTTAAAGTACACATGGTGACCTCCTGTTACTGTCACAAATCTATCAGATGTTAGGAAGCAAAAAGACATGTGTTTTACAATCTGGTTTATGTACTATATATTCCAGGGATAATCTGAAAAGCTGAATTCTCTGTAGAATTTATAGAATGTCATTTTATTTCCTCTGATGAGTGCTACCTACTGGAACATTTCGTGGAAAAGGATCTGTCACCTTGTCACCCATTGTGTGGAAATGGAAAAAGTCACTTAAATGATGGCAGACAGATAATGAGGACGTACATCATTATTTTCCCTGTAACTGTACTTTCCAGTTAACATGAAATCCTTTGATCCTCTGTGTGTGGAAAATATTCTACAACTAACAGGCACACAAATACACCTTATTTGCATCTGTCAGTGTAAGGTTACAGCAGGCCCGACCTCCTTTCACAGATGCCATGGCTGGCATATTTATCTCCTAAAGTGTTTTAGCCATATGGTTTGTTTCATCATGCTATAAAATATTCAACATGAAGTTTTAGAAGGGGTTTTTCAGAGATAAGAGGGTTTGGGATATTTTACACTCCTGTAATAGGAATTGAGCTTTAATTATATGTCTAACACTGTTGATCTGATTGGTAAACCAGACCAACACCCTTACAAGAAACAGTGCTCATATGCCCCCCCCCCCCCCCCCCAGGGCAATTCCGATTTCTGCCCATAAAAAAAAATTCATTTACCTTTTTGTAACTGTTGCCTTGGTTGATTCCCCACCTCAATGGCTTTCTATGGAGCAGCCAATTGCCTGCAAAGAGAAAGTGCTGCTGGATTTCCTTCCCCCATGTGGATTATTACTCCCGCCTTCAAGACTTCTCCCGTGCTTCCCCACTTCTCTGGAATGCACTCCCCCGCTCCATACGCCACTCTCCATCACTCCAAGCCTTTAAAAGCGCCCTCAAAACTCACTTCTTCAGACAAGCATATGACCTGGCGTAAGCAACTCCTATAACCTTTCCTGTCACATGCAGCCATACTCAAGCTCTACCACTTGTGACCCCACCCCCTTTGTCTCCACCCCCATCCTTTAGACTGTAAGCTCGCAAGGGCAGGGCACTCCTCCCTATTGTCTCCTGTGCTCACAACACTTGGTTTTAACCTGTGGCATCTAATTTTGTATTGTTCTCTGTGCTATATGTTTTACCTTGTCTGTATTCTTACCTTGTAAAGCGCTACAGAAGTTGATGGCGCTATATAAATAAACAATAATAATAATAATTATGTTGGTTAAATCCAGGCTGCAGCATAGCTGGGATGCTGGAAAAGGAAGAAGTGTCATGGGTACTTCAAGATGGCTGCTCCGAGGAAAAAATTTGGTGAGGTGGAGTTTCAGCTTCGAGTGGATGCAGGAGCAAATGTAAGTGCTGACAATGATTTAGTATCATGCATTCAGATGGGGAAAATGAGTTTTGGAGAGTTCGTCATTCAACTGTGCAAGGCTGTTGGTCTGGTTTAACTTCTCAAAATGCATGTAAAAGCATTCTCTAGAGTCAAAATATTCTGTTCTGCCTGTTGGCTACCATAGGTCCCATCATAAGTTCTCACAGTACACACTGGATATAGGTATAAAATAACATAATAAAACATACATAGCCCCATATAAAAAAATAGGAATAAGGATAAGCATATTGATTGAGCACAAATAAAATTTGGACCAAAATTCCCAAGGATGCCTGTAATAGTTAGTGCACCAGGCTAGGCAGGTAGATTACTATCAGTGCCACCCCCTGAATACTACCACCCCCTTTTTGGATTTGACCATGCTATACCATCCACTACGCCCCTATAAACTGGCCCACTGGGCTTATCCGCATTCCTGACACTGGTGTAAGCCCCTTAACATTTGACAAGTAGCAACAGTGAGGTTAAACATTACCTCCCGTCACTTTAGTAAAGAAAAATATCAATTAGCTGTGTCTTCAGGATTGATCAATATGTATTTTTTTAAGATGACGGCTTTTAAGAAAATGCCAAAATGCAGGAATCAAGCCAGAGGACACCAGATACGGCTTCTAGCAACACAGACATAAGAAAAAGACTTTTAAGATCAAGCCAGAAGACTAGTACTTGGATTTATTTTTTCCCCCTTCATACTAGTAAACAAAGGGAGCAATTTACATGCTTACCCTTTTTTTTCAAGCAATTCCTGGCAGAGCACCAGACCAAAGCAAATAGGTAAGTTCTTTTATTAAAACGACCAGGGGCCCATTACTATGTCATAGGATCACTCGCCCCTACGCTTGGTGTACCATGCTGGTAGTAATGGGAACATTTTAATTTCACTTAAAAAGAAAAATAGAAAAAGAAAGCGGAAACCATGTCAAACTAATTATTTGGATTGACAGAATGTTTGACTGGATCAGACCCCACAGGAATCTTGGAAAATGTGCTCATCTCCAATGTGGAAACTACTTGGTATAAATGATATAAAAGGTAAAAGATAAAATTGGTTTCTTCATGGTTTTAAGTTAGGTATTGTGTAAAACACATCACAAGGTAAAACTCAGCTTGTCATGTAAGCATTTTAACAAAGTGCATATAAATAGCTTTTTGTTTTGTTTAGGTGTTAGCAGAATTACCACTATCACGAGCAACAGATAACCCGGCAGGGTGATTCTCCTAATGTGTAAGCAATAGGAATTGTAGTCAATGACAAAAAAAGTAATAAAACACTATATACAGGATGCACACCTTGAATACATGTAAGTGCTCATGCATGTTCAAAGTATACGTGTGATCCTTATATATTTATGTATCTGTGCCCAGGCAAAGAGACGCATGAATAGATATTTAAGTCCTATTGAGTGGTTGTTCATAGATTCAAAAAAGGTGAAGGGACTCATTTGTCAATGAAAAATCTGCCCTGTAAATAGGATTCCTATCCACACCAAAATCCCCCCTTCTTCTGCCCCCTCTGTCTTTGCGCCATTGGGCTTACTCACCTCAACAGGACCTGATTACTGTGAGACCATGAGCTGCAACTGCGGCCTCTTGTTGGAGGAGCTTAGGTAGCCAGCAGTTTATTCTGAGTCCAACATATATAAACCCAATGCTGGATTAGGCTAATTAGCAGAGCAGTTAACTGGGATAGGTAATAGGGGGGCTTTGATGTGGCAAAAAGAAGCCTGCCTGAACCTCAACAGATATCATCAGAGGTCAATTCTATTACTTCATGCACCCACATAAAAAAATCTCCAATCCACCTCTGCAATGCCTATGGACAAACAGATTCCATGTAGATGGCCAATTTATGCCCTCTGTAACCACCATCAGCATTGGCAGGGACAAATAAAAACTGTCCTTTTGGTAGCAGAGAGGTGCAGATACATGGTCGTGTGTAGGCAAAAACGTATTTTTATCTTTAACAGATATCACATCCCTGTTTCCTTTAAACCTGGAAACATACTCAGGCAACAGCTGGTTCACCCAGAAGACCAAGCACCGAAAAACAAGAAAAGCAACATCGCCTATGAAATACAGTGCAGTGAGCAGTTCCCAGACAGGTATGAATCCAAACAGCCGGGTCTTCCTTTCAGGACAGTCAAGGTCACATTTTAGATACTGAAGCTGACTGATTTAAAAGAGTTATAAAAGAAACCATTTATGTGAAAAGGAAGAAGCCATGCACAACACAAAGGCTACTACTAACACCTAGTAACTCCACCTATATGAATGTAATTAAAACCTCACCTGACTACTGTTTATAGTGGACAGAAGATGTAGATTGGGGTTACAATTTATTGCTGTCAGGTTCCTGTACTAGTCACTCTGAATTGAGAAAGCCAGTCCGATTACTATCAAAATGCCTTTAATAAAATAACATTGCAAGTCCGATTGCCCTGATTTATTCCTACAGATACAATCAATTAATCCATCCATTTGTTTTATTCACCAAGTATATTTTTCACAACATAAAATGATTTACTTTATCTAGAGGCTTTAGTAAAGTTTATAAATGAGAATAAGAATAACATCAAAATACTGGGAAGGAAGAGGAAAGACATTGTATAGAGGGACTCTTGTTCAACAGGCAACAGTCCCTTGTTCATTATGTTAATGTCTGTAGGATAAAAGCTTTTCCTATGTCTAGTAGTCCCTCAGGGAGGCACCCTTAACCCACGACCTGATGGCAGTACTTGAAATAGAACCTTTCCAGGATGTAATGGATCAATGATAATCCTCAATGGCTCTAGGTTTTAACCTCAATTCATAGAGGTCTTAGTTTGAAAACAGCGGATGACCATTACATTTCTCAACCAGTTTCACCGTCCTCTGTCAATTTTTTTATATCTTAACTTTATACCTAACTGTGAAGAAAGAACTAAAGGTAGCTTTGACAGTCTTGAATCATAACATCAACATCTTCTAGGACAAGCGAGACTTCTTCAGCGGTCTAAAGAAAATACTTTTCTGAGCCATAATTAGCATCTTCTGGATATTATTTGCCCCTCTCGGGAGATTGCGGAAATCAGAAATCTTGCTTCACCATCTTCTATATATTGGAAGAGTAATGGTGTGAAGTCCTGAAAAATCTAAAGGTCACTACCCTATCCTTAGCCTCCTTGACCTATCCTCTGCTTTTGACACTGTTGAGCATGATCTTCTATTCCAAATTTTGACATCTCTGGGGATTCAGCTCATCATTCATATCATCTTACTCCCTCATACTAAACATGGACAAGACTGATTTTGTTGTTTTCCCACCATCATCCCTCCACACCAAATATATCGGTCAATAATCTCACAATTACTGCAGCTCCCCAAGCACAATAGCTTGGTTTTATACTGGACTCCTCTCTCTCTCATTTGCACCTTACATTCAACCACTAGCCACCTCATTCAGATTTCTGAGTTCGTGCAGCAAAGGAAATCTAAATGGAGCGAGCACCGCCGCCCACATCCCTGCCTCTAGGTCATTCAGAAAGGCCTGGCACGGGTGCCACACCCTGTACATACAGATTGTCCACATTAAAAATCATCCTACCTGCATCTACTGCATGTTATGAGCCGTTAAACATCCAAGATGGCGGCTTATGGAAGCCGCCATCTTATCAGGCAGCCTGCAAACAGGAAGTACCTCCTGACTGTGCTGCTTTGCATTCTGGGACTGCTGACCTTTACCTGACCCCAGCTATGCTCTGTCTGAGCAAAGCACAGCTATAACCCACCCCCCTGTACCTTATCCCACTCTCCTCAGTAAGTGTGATGCTTCTGCGTCAAGATGGCGGTGCCCGTATCCTAAATTCCTGAACAGAGTTGCAGCCCAGTGGGGGAAAGAATAAGTGACTAAAAACGTAAAATATAAGTGACTAAAAACGTAAAATATATTAATTTTAGATGTTGGGGAACCGTTTTTTAAGAGTTTGGGCTTTTCATTAAATCACGCTGAAGGTCCAGTTTAAGACCAAGCAAGATAAGGGGTATCTCTAATGAGTGGGTAGCTTAGGTTAGCATTGTGTCCCTGTGGACCAAGACTCTTCTGGGCATAGGAAAGTTTCATCTACTTTAATAATAACTTTTTCCTGATATGAAAGGTAATATTTGTAATGATAGATGCTTAAATAAGTCTATAAATAGTGAAAGCCATTTTATACCTGCATGATGAGACATGAACAGCTTGCTTTTCCTCAATCATCATGATGGAGGGGATTGGCAGCATTCTGACAATTGTGTTTTCGCACTCTCCATGTGGCAGATTTGTTCTTGAGATTGGCTGCCTACAAAATGTACAGCAATACCCCTCTTCCTCTGTCAGGTGCCATGGCTGAGCAAGAAGCTGCAAGCTTTCTCCGCTAACATCCAGTAACACTGCTGGCATAAAGGATGACTCTCCCTGACAAGTCGCCTCGGCAGATTTACTGCGCCCATGTCAAGGAACGCTGTAGAGAGCTGACATATCACCCAAAGCCTCTAGGAAAGCTTTTCTTTCCCGAGCAAGCGGCAAATGTCCACAAGACAGACTAGACAATGCCATGATTTATCAAGAGCCCCAATTCCAATGTGTCTTCTGTAAATTAGCCTTTACAAATGTGAAGCCATTATTTACTGAGACGGCAGACTGAACCTAGGCCTAGGCAAACAAGCAAGCACTGGCAGGGGTGCTGTTTGCATTCCCTGAGGGGTCAACGCTAATTAATTTGTTAACTGTCTGCCATTTCTACATATCATGATGCTTACTTAATTAAGTGTACTTGTACAGGCTATGAGATGCAACAATTTGGAAAGCACTAAGCAGCCATAAATAAATTCCCTGTCCAGGCATGCCCTCCTCCATGCAGTGCCACTGTCTTACAGATGATAGAGAAGAAGCAATGACCTCCTCTGCCCCCCCCCCTCTGCTCCTCCATGCAGTGCCACTGTCTTACAGATGATAGAGAAGAAGCAATGACCTCCTCTGCCCCCCCCCTCCACATGCAGTGCCACTGTTTTACAGATGATAGAGAAGAAGCAATTCCATCTTCTGGCTCCCCGCCCCCCCCTCTGCTCCTCCATGCAGTGCCACTGTTTTACAGATGATAGAGAAGGAGCAAATCCATCCTCTGACTCCCCCCCCCCCCCCTCTCCTCCATGCAGTGCCACCATCTTACAGATCATAGAGAAGGTGCAATTCCATCCTCCAGTCCCCCCCCCCCCCCCGCTCCTCCATGCAGTGCCACCATCTTACAGATCATAGAGAAGGTGCAATTCCATCCTCCAGCTCCCCCCCCCCGCTCCTCCATGCAGTGCCACCATCTTACAGATCATAGAGAAGGTGCAATTCCATCCTCTGGCTCCCCCCACAGCTAGAGGTATGGGATGCAACTGCGGCACGGACAGACACACCAGAGCAGAGCAGGGTTTCATACAGTGGAGCATCCCAGATGATAGAGAAGGAGAAATTTCATCCTCTGGCTCCCTCCTGCTCCTCCATGCAGTGCTACCATCTTACAGATAATAAAGAAGGTGCAATTCCATCCTCTGGCTCCCCCCTGCTCCTCCATGCAGTGCCACTGTCTTACAGATGATAGAGAACAAGCAATTCCATCCCCTGCCCCCCCATGCAGTGCCACCATCTTACAGATTATAGAGAAGGAGCAATTCCATCCTCTGGATCCCCCTCCCACTCCTCCATGCAGTGCCACTGCCTTATAGATGATAGAGAATGAGCAATTCTATCTTTCAGGCAGCCGTAGCAGCATCCATCAATACAGCTTCGTACCCCCTAACTCGCCTGTTCCATTCATTGCAATGGAGGGGATGTCTAGAGACAGGGTGTGCTGATCCTGCCTTGGCACTTCCCCTCCTTTACATTGAATGAAGTAGGCATCTGGAGGTGGAATCTAGGCACAATGGATGCCGTCATGCTAGGTTGCCGAAACTGTAAGACGGAATTACTGGCTCTCCTCTCTTGGTAAGTGTGAAGATGCCGGTTGTCAGGAACCGCTTACCTGATCCCCGTTCCAGCGACGTCTCCAGGCGGCCAGCTGCAGCTGTCACTGTGCGGCGGCCGCGCTGAGCGGCGTCGGCTCGAGCAGCGTCGGCTCGAGCGGCGCCCAGCTCAGCCACGCCCCCCGCTTCCTCCTCCAGGAGACGTGCTCGCGCACGTCTGTTATGCCCTCCGGCGGCGCTGTGCGGCGCGCACCCCGCCGGAGGATCAATTAAAGGGTTAATGAATCCTAGGGGATTGAGAGCTTCGCCCTCTTCTGCTCTGCAGCCAATTACCCTTGGAATCCTATGTGCTCCAATCAGTACACTGCTTCCCTCAGACCTGTTCCTATAAAGGCAATTCCCTCTCAGTTGTGAATTGCCTGTGATAGCGCTCAGAACCCTGTGTTACCTACTCCTGTGAAGTCTAGCCTGTTGCCGATTTGATTGTACGACCATTCTCGATCCTGAATCCTTGTTGCCGACCTCTGCCTGAATTGACGCCTCTCGATCCTGAATCCTTGTTGCCGACCTTGCCTGAACTGACGCTTCTAGATCCTGATCCCCAGTTGCTGACCTCTGCCTGAACCCCGACTACGTCTTGCCTGACCCCTGGTGCCGCTACGATCTCTGCCTTCCCGTTATCGACCTATTGCCTGTCTCTGGACTTCCGTCACTCACGCTCTTGCTATTGGTTCTCCAGTCCTCCCACATATAAGCTTACATCCTTTGAGCCATTAAGTCCTGGGGGCAACCGATCCCGGGTAGGCGTATCTTGCGTCCCGGCAAGCGGGGGCTCCTACAGGTGAAGCTGGCTGTGGAGATTGGGGGTTGTGAGCTTATTAAGAGGGTTGGAGTTACCCCGAGCGTGACATTATCACAGGCCCAAAAAATGGATGACCTGGTACAGCAGGTGCAAGCTATGGCCACAGCGATCAACCAACTCGCTCAAAGAGTGGCCACTCAGGAATCTCGTCAAGTGCCAACTTCCGCTGTACCACCTCATTTCTCCGAACCTAAGATTCCACTGCCTGAGAAATTTTTTGGAGAACGAGCAAAATTTTCCAATTTCAAGAATGCCTGCGAACTATATTTTAAGTTAAGACCTATCTCCTCTGGCACAGAGGTCCAACGAGTAGGCCTAGTCATTTCCTTGCTTCAAGGAGACCCACAGTCCTGGGCCTTTAGTTTACCGTCCCATGACATTGCTCTACAATCAGTGACTGCCTTCTTCAATGCTATGGGCGTTTTATACGCCGATCCAGATATACAGTCTACCGCAGAAAATAGGCTTCGGGCCTTAAAACAAGGACGGAATTCGGCTGAAGACTACTGTGCTGAATTCCGCCGCTGGGCTATCGAAGCTAGGTGGAACGATCCAGCTTTGTGTAGTCAGTTCAGGGTGGGACTGTCGGATAGCATCAAGGATGCCTTAGTCAATTTTCCCCCGCCAGCGGACCTAGATCAATTAATGCAGGTCTCCATTAAAATAGACCGACGTCTTAGAGAAAGGGCCAGGGAGAGAGTCGGGGCTCCCACGTCCTTTAGACCAGTCCAGAGTCATAGATCCCCGGTTCCCCGTGGAGAAAATACCTCATCATCCTCCCAGGAAGAACCTATGCAATTAGGGAGAACCCGCTTATCCCAAGAGGAGAAACAGCGTAGGCGATCCGAGGGGTTATGCCTGTATTGCGAGAATTCTGGTCATTTTGCAGGGTCCTGTCCCAACAAGGGGAAAACGGCGGAAAACTTCCGCACCCAGACCAGGTAGAGAGTACTGATCTGGGTGAGTCAGTTTGTAACTCTCGCCAGAATAAGATGCTTGTACCTATTGATTTGTTTTGGGGGTCCTCTAAGCAGACAGTTTCCGCCTTCATAGACAGTGGTGCGGCTGGAAACTTTTTGGACAGGAGCATGATCTCCACCTTAGGGATCCCTGTAGTTCCTCTTGAAAGATCCCTACAAGTTTTAGCCATCAATGGAAAGGCAATCCAGGGAGGTCCTATAAATACCAAGACCCCACCTCTCAGACTAATTGTCGGCTCTTCTCACTCTGAATTCTTAGAATTCTTTATTTTTGATTGTCCGGAAACTCCGGTGGTTTTGGGATACCCCTGGTTGCAACTCCATAACCCGGTGTTAGATTGGCGGGCTGGGGAGTTGGTCAAGTGGAGTGACCACTGTAAAGGTCACTGTTTTAATACAGGCCTCAGAAGCGTTCAAGTCTTACCACAGGAATTACCTCAGCCATACGCTGATTGGATCGATGTATTCTCTGAACGCTCTGCTGATACTCTTCCTCCACATCGGTCCTATGACTGCCCCATTGACTTGCTGCCTGGCACTATTCCCCCGAGGGGAAAGATTTATAACCTTACCCTGCCCGAGGAGCAAGCAATGAGGGAGTATATTACCGAAAATCTTAGGAAAGGATTTATCCGTCCCTCTACCTCGCCTGCTGGGGCCGGGTTCTTTTTTGTAGAGAAAAAAGATGGTGGCTTGAGACCGTGCATAGATTATCGAGCCTTGAATAAGATCACTGTAAAAAACCGATACCCCTTACCCTTGATTGGGGATCTGTTCAATCAAGTCACAGGAGCTCGAATTTTCTCCAAATTGGATTTGAGAGGGGCTTACAATCTGATTCGCATCCGACAGGGGGACGAGTGGAAAACTGCATTTAATGTGAAGGATGGGCACTATGAGTACCTGGTCATGCCCTTCGGTCTTTGTAATGCGCCAGCCGTTTTCCAAGATTTTGTTAATGATATATTCAGGGAATATCTCGGTAGATTTGTAGTCATCTACTTGGATGATATTCTCATTTTTTCTAATTCTTTACCGGAGCACAGACACCATGTTAAGTTGGTGCTACAAAAATTAAGAGAGAACAACTTATTTGCTAAACTGTCTAAGTGTGTGTTTGAAGTCACTACAGTTCCCTTCCTAGGGTATGTTATTACCAACCAGGGTTTGGAGATGGACGCGGGGAAGGTTTCAGCAGTTCAGGATTGGGTCCAACCCAAAACTTTAAAGGAATTGCAACGTTTTCTAGGTTTTGCAAATTTTTATCGGCGTTTCAGAAAAGGCTTTTCCCATGTTGTTGCACCCCTTACCAACCTTACCCGCAAGGGGGCTTTTACTGCTAACTGGTCCCCCTCTGCCTGTGAGGCCTTTCTAACCTTGAAACGGGCCTTTACTTCGGCACCTGTCTTAGTGCATCCAGATATTCATAAAGCTTTTATTATTGAAGTGGATGCTTCTGAGCTGGGAGTGGGTGCAGTTTTGTCACAATATTCTGGTAACCCTGAGCGTCTCCATCCATGCGCTTATTTTTCGCGTAAATTCAGTACCGCGGAACAAAATTATGATGTTGGCAATAGGGAACTATTAGCTATTAAACTGGCATTTGATGAATGGCGACACTGGTTGGAGGGTTCATTACATCCTATAACTGTGTATACTGATCATAAAAATCTCGAATACATAGGTTCTGCCAAGAGGCTGAACTCTCGTCAGGCACGTTGGGCATTATTCTTCTCGCGTTTCAATTTTATTATTACTTTCAAGCCGGGTGTAAAAAATACTAAAGCTGATGCTCTATCTCGCATGTTCGGTGAATGTAAGGATCGGGGTGATTCTGGTGAACCAATTGTACCCACAGGTTGTGTGGTGGGGGCGTTACTTCCTGATCTCTCCAATACCTTGGCGCCGTTTCAAGATGAATCTCCTAGTGATGTACCCTTGGGGTGCCAGTTTGTTCCGCCGCACCTGCGTTCGGATGTAATTCGCGAATTTCACGATGCCAAAACTGCTGGTCATTTGGGTAACCGTAAGACGTTTATGCTTGCCCGTCGTCATGTATGGTGGCCTACCATGAGACGCGATATCACTGCCTTTATCGACGCTTGTGCTATTTGTGCTCGAAGTAAAGGAGTTCACAAGGCTCCTAGTGGCAGTTTGGTTCCTCTTGAAATTCCTGCTGAGCCATGGACCCATATTTCTATGGATTTTATTGTAGATTTGCCTCTCTCACATGGTAATACTGTCATTTGGGTGGTCGTAGATCGTTTCAGTAAGATGGCACATTTCGTTCCTTTGGCCAAACTTCCTTCTGCACCTGAGCTTTCGCGGCTGTTTACTTCACATATTTTTCGTATTCATGGTATTCCGTCCAATATAGTCTCTGATCGGGGTGTTCAATTTACTTCCCGTTTTTGGAAACACTTCTGTTCGCGGTTGGGAATACAGATCTCTCTTTCTTCTGCCTACCATCCCCAGACTAATGGGCAGACAGAAAGAACTAATCAAACTTTGGAACAATACTTAAGGTGTTATGTTTCTGATGCCCAAGAACAATGGGCGGAATTTATTGATTTCGCCGAGTTTGCTTACAATAACGCGCCTAGTGAGAGTACCAAGGTATCTCCTTTTTATTGTAACTTAGGGAAAAATCCTAGAGCTTCTTCCCTTTCAGGGTCACCTTCCAATCTGCCGGCGTTGGAGGAGTGGCTTCAAGAACGGAAGAATATCTGGACACACGTTCAGGAGATTCTTAAGACCACTGGTTTGAGGTATAAGAAATTTGCCGACCGCCGCAGATCACAGGAACCTACTCTTCGAGTAGGCGATCTAGTTTGGGTCTCCACTAAAAATATTGCGCTCCGTCAGCCATCTAGCAAATTAGGTCCAAAATTTATTGGTCCTTTTCCAATTGTCAAGAAGTTGAATAATGTGTCTTTTAAAGTTCAACTCCCGCCAACTATGAAAATACCTAATTCCTTTCACGTTTCACTGTTAAAACCGGCGAAGAATGCTCCTCTTGCTGGTCCTGCACCAATTCTTCTTAATAATGAGCCCGAGTATGAAGTGAATAAGATCTTGGATTCACGTAAAGTGCGTAATTCTTTACAGTATTTGGTGGATTGGGTTGGCTATGGTCCGGAGGAAAGATGCTGGGTGGCAGCGAGGAATGTTCATGCCAAGGCTCTTGTAAGAAGGTTCCATCGTGACAATCCAGGGAAACCGGGTGAGGGTCCGGAGGCCCCTCGTGAAGGGGGGGGTAGTGTCAGGAACCGCTTACCTGATCCCCGTTCCAGCGACGTCTCCAGGCGGCCAGCTGCAGCTGTCACTGTGCGGCGGCCGCGCCGAGCGGCGTCGGCTCGAGCAGCGTCGGCTCGAGCGGCGCCCAGCTCAGCCACGCCCCCCGCTTCCTCCTCCAGGAGACGTGCTCGCGCGCGGCCGCGAGCACGTGTCTGTTATGCCCTCCGGCGGCGCTGTGCGGCGCGCACCCGCCGGAGGATCAATTAAAGGGTTAATGAATCCTAGGGGATTGAGAGCTTCGCCCTCTTCTGCTCTGCAGCCAATTACCCTTGGAATCCTATGTGCTCCAATCAGTACACTGCTTCCCTCAGACCTGTTCCTATAAAGGCAATTCCCTCTCAGTTGTGAATTGCCTGTGATAGCGCTCAGAACCCTGTGTTACCTACTCCTGTGAAGTCTAGCCTGTTGCCGATTTGATTGTACGACCATTCTCGATCCTGAATCCTTGTTGCCGACCTCTGCCTGAATTGACGCCTCTCGATCCTGAATCCTTGTTGCCGACCTTGCCTGAACTGACGCTTCTAGATCCTGATCCCCAGTTGCTGACCTCTGCCTGAACCCCGACTACGTCTTGCCTGACCCCTGGTGCCGCTACGATCTCTGCCTTCCCGTTATCGACCTATTGCCTGTCTCTGGACTTCCGTCACTCACGCTCTTGCTATTGGTTCTCCAGTCCTCCCACATATAAGCTTACATCCTTTGAGCCATTAAGTCCTGGGGGCAACCGATCCCGGGTAGGCGTATCTTGCGTCCCGGCAAGCGGGGGCTCCTACAGGTGAAGCTGGCTGTGGAGATTGGGGGTTGTGAGCTTATTAAGAGGGTTGGAGTTACCCCGAGCGTGACACCGGTACTGCATAGAGGAGCTGCAGGTGAACATCAGATCTGGTGGAGCTGAGGGGGACTGTTTTTTGTTTTTGCATGGACAATCCCTCTAAGTAGATTAGATTAATTTATCTGCGAGCACCTCAATCATGTTGAACCAGACCAACACCCTCACAAGAAACAGTGCTCATATGCATCCCTCCACAGCGCAATTCAGATTGCTGCACATGAAAATGAATTAACCTTTTTGTAACTCCTGCCTACCACCAAAATGGTGTCCTATGGAGCTGCAGGTAGCCTGCAAAGAGAAAGTGCTGCTGGGTATCCTGCCACTGTGCATTGTGGGTTATGTCTCCTAAATCCAGGCAGCAGCACAGCTAGGCAAGCTAGGAAAGGAAGTATTGGCATGCTGTCAACCAGGAGAAAATCAATGAGGTGGCGTGTCAGCTTTGATTGGATGCAGGAGCAAACGTAAGTACTGACAATGATTTAGTATCATGCATGTAGACAGGGGCAGACTGGCCATAGGGAGACCTGGGAGAATTCTGGACTGGGCCACACTGCCAGTTGCTGTTGCTTCTTACACCAATCAATTCCTGCTTCCCTAGTCTCAACCCAGCACCCCTTTACTTGACCCCACTCTACCCTCCAAGCCAAGAGGCCCCTCAGCATTGCAGGACAGTCGGACTCGGCCACAGTGGGGATGCTGCGGGCTACTCCTGGGCTCACCGGGCAGGTGAAATCCTGTGCTGATTTTGGGCCCCAGAGTATGCCCCAGCTACAGGAGAGCCAGAGATGCGGCCAAGACAGTGCCGTGGGTGCTGACGGTAAAGGTGAGTTCACCAGTGACCCTGGGGGTTTCACAATGAGGGGCATCCTGATTTTAGATGGCAGGCTAGTGCTACTCATGTTTTGGTCTGCTCTCTAGAACGGCCCAGCTGAGAATCCGCCATTACCAAATTGTAAATGCGTCACTGTCATCCTCTGCTTTGTGTGCTGCCGATGGCGGACTATGGAGCACGTACACAGGGGAGGAAGGGATGCGGCTACATGCACCTCCTTCCCACATTTAAAAACATTGCTGGATTGCGGCTTGTGAAGTGCAGCTTCAACATTGATTCCGATCATGGACGGAACTTAAATCGGAATGCCCGGAATCATTGTGATAAGACCAAAAGTCAATATGACTTTTGGTCCAGTTTAAGGGTTTTAAAATGTCACCTCTTGTGTGCCAATAAAAGCTGTGTATAGACATTGCTCTCAGCTCGCAACCGTGACTAAGGAAATAGGCTTCCCCAATGATGGCTCTGGCCATCTCCTACCAGTGTGGTCCACTAATGACATTGTGGTCTGATAATCGAACCATGCCCCCTTCCTGCATGGTTGGGAGGACAGGGGAGGCGCTGCACACACCACCACTGCACCCTGAGGGAAGAAGCGGGGAGAACCTTTCTCTGCTCCCCACTGGATCACACTGTACTGTGCCAATAGCTAATGGAAGGAGCCGAGCTGCTGGCCGCACCACTGAATGCCGGGGGAATAGCCGTCTCTTTCTCCCCGGCATTTAGCAATACCGCCCAGCAGTCAGAACAGAAGCTCCTTCCCTCTGTGTTCATGGTGCGGTGCAGCAGGGAGCAGGAGAAGAGTCTCCACATTCCTTCCCTCCATGTTCACCACCAGTGTGGGAGCAGGGAGTTTCCCCCTCACTTTGGCTTGCAGACGAGCTGCCAGCTGCTGATCTGCCCACCCCATCGGCCAGCAACCCCTATCGTCTGGCCTGGGAGCCTGCCCAGACACCCATCCAGCCGACACCACTCGCCCTCCCACCCGATCAGCCGTCATGGCCACCCACATAATCGGTCGGCCCAAAAAACCTGCCCACCCTCTTTATCGGCCGGCCCTTCTACCAACCCACCCGATAGGCCGGCCTGCCCACTGGCCCACCAGATAGGCTGGTCCGCCCACCGACTCACCCGATCAAGCAGTTTGATTAATCCACCTGCCCCCTAGATTAATCGATCTGCGCATTCAAACCGCCTGATTGGCCATCCAATTAACCAGCCCACCCAATTGGCCACTCTGCCGACCCAATCCACTGGACCCAATCACCTGATCAACCAGGCCTGATCAACTAGTGCTCCCACCTGATCATCCCCTCAATCGGCCCCGCCAGATTACCCTCCCACCAGATCAACTCTGCCCTTTATGCTGATTATTATGCAGCATCATAACTCCAAGGGCCACACCCATTTTCTTCAGGGGATAAATCATAAGATGAAACTGTAAACTTCGATATCTCAGCTATTTTGTTTTTAAATTCCAAAACGGAAAACAGTTTAGGACAGTGCCAAACATAGCCTGAAGCAATGGTTTAACAATTGCCTCTGCCTTTAATATCACTTTAACTCAACTGGATACAACTAAAGTTCAGAAACTAATAGAGCTTCCTTTTCTAAATGATGCCAAGTGACCACAAATATGATAACTAAGGAGCAAGAGCAACAATGACGGGCCCCCCGATCTACTGGACCCCGGTGCCCACCCCCTATAGCACCTGTATATATGCACACATATACATATACTCGGCAGTATACAAAAAAAGAAGCTGAGCACAAATTATTCATATTTCCTTATTTTTTCATAGAATCATTTTGCACACTTTTACTATAGTCAAATAATAGCTAATGCGCAGTAGCTAAATTAATACAAACATCCTACCGCTCTAATGAAATGAAGACAAAGGGCAGGAAGGACTGTGACTCAGTTCGTGCTCCATCCCGGGGCTCCTTAAGAGACCATTGATTTTATTTAATCGGATAAGCACTTGCAATAGAGAAAAGAAGGCAGTGCTGTCAAGGCAACATTGATTGTGTGGAATAATTGTAGCCTCGTATCCTAAACTCACTCTTGTTAATTACAGAATTACAAATCAGTTTCCTAATCCTGGACGGATTCATGGGATTAAAGGGAGGATGGCAATTATGCAATCTCAAATTACAGACTAATGAAGTGGCACTACACTTGATATACAATACTGTGAGAGAACTCTATGGTGATCTTTTTAATTTGACAATGAGTTTATAGTACTGAATAGACTGCTCGCTATTTATCTTTGAATAACAGATGTGGGTGACCCTACAGACTAAAGATGTAATGGTTTAGGATAAAGCAGGACAAATATAGAACCATTTCTGTGTGGCGCTATTGTGGAGATCCCTGTTGTCCCAGGTTGTATTACCTTTCTGTTAGCTCAGGGTGTAGGGCAGCATCTCCACATTTGTTTTTTTAGAATTCTCCTCTCTATTATGAACTAAAGGAAATGTCTGGGCTGAAGTTAAACCTAAAAGGACACATAAGGTGAATGTAAAATCTCTCATAGTTACCTTATCTAGGTTCTAGTCTTACTCCCAAGCTTTCATATTAGCCCAGACAAAGCAAAACCATTGAATGTGTGGATAGGGCACCTGTACCTCTGCCTGTCTGTCCACACAGGTTGCAAGGTGTTCAGGTCTTTAAAGTGGACCAACACCCAGGGGGACCGGGGGGCCCGATCAGATCCCTCCCCGCGGGGGCATCCGAAATCGAGATGTCCCGCGGGGTGAAACCCCCCAGGAAGCCCACAATCCTACCTTTTCCACGTTCCAGCGGCGCATGCGCGTCCGCCGCCTCCCGCGCGTCCCTCTAGCAGGGCGCGCTCCCGTTTGTGAATGGCCGGCGCGGGTGCGCTCCCTGAAAGAGGGACGCGCGGGAGGCAGCGGTGGACGCGCTCTGCTTGTCCGGCGCTGCCTCTCGCTTCTCCGCCGACGGGGATTGGCTGCAGCGGTCACGTGGGACCGGGGTGAGGTGAGTTTTCGGGGGTTTCACACAGCGGGGCACCCCCGATCGGGGTGCTCCACCGAAGTGGACCAAAACCCAGGATAGTCAAAATCCTGGGTGTTGGTCCACTTTAAAACTTAGCAGAGCGGGTCCTATGATGTGCCCACATGCCCCCCATGTGCCCTAGGCCAGTGGTCCCCAACCCTGTCCTCAAGGCCCACCAACAGGCCAGGTTTTGCAGATCTCCACAAAGATGCACAGGTGGAGTCATTAGTGCAGCTGCAGAGCAATAGAGCTGGCTATTTGGAGATCCAAAAAACATGACATGTTGGTGGGCCTTGAGGACAGGGTTGAGGACCACTGCCCTAGGCAATGCCTGGTCTGTTACAGTGACATGTAAGGGTGGATGGTGTCCCATCCACCTGTTTGCTTAAGAAAATGGCAGACAGTGTCCAGAAGAATTTTTAAGGACGGTCAGATTAAAAGTGTTGGGAAGCATGCCGGCTGCTGCATAAGCGAAAAGGTGAGTAAAGCCTTTTGAGCAGAATGCCTTTTTTATTTAAACCAGACCTTCCCCCTGAATTAGAGCCTATCTTGTATATTTCCCCCACTCTGTACATATAGATTGCTCACATTAAAAATCATCCTACCTGCATTTACTGCATTTTCTGAGCCTTCAAACATCCAAGATGGTGGCACATGGCATCTCAGGCTGCCTGTAAACAGGAAGTGCCTTCTGACTATGCCGCTCTGCATTCTGGGATCTGTTTCTGCCTGTGCAGAACACAGCTATAACCCACCCCCCTGCACCCCACTCCTCTCCTCAGTATGTAATGCTTCTGAAGCAAGATGGCGGCATCCATATCCTAGAGTCCTGAACAGAGTTGCAGCCTAGTGGGAGAAAGAATAATAAGTTAGAAACTAAAAATGTAAAATATATTCATTTTAGATGATGTATACATTTTTCTAAGGGTTTGGGCTTTTCGTTAAATGATGCTGAAGGTCCGGTTTAATGAAAATAGGTTTTCTTTTACCTTTGAGAAGAAGGTATTTTGGTCTCTTTAGCCCCCATATTAAACCGGACCTTCAGCATGATTTCATGAAAAGCCCAAACCCTTAAAAAACGATTCCCCAGCATCTAAAATGAATATATAATACGTTTTTATTCCCTTACTAACTATTCTTTCCTCCACTGGCCTGCAACTCAGTTCAGGACTCTAGGCTACAGGTGCCGCCATCTTGACTCAGAAGTATCACACATACTGAGGAGAGGAGAGCGGGATAAAGTGCAGGGGGTGGGGTTATAGCTGTGCTTTGCACAGATAGAGCAGAGCTGGGGCCAGGGAAAGGACAGCAATCCCAGAATGCAGAGCGGCACAGTCAGAAGACACTTCCTGTTTGCAGGCTGCCTGATGCTCCATGTGCCGCCGTCTTGGATGTTTAAAGGCTCATAACATGCAGTAGATGCAGGTAGGATGATTTTTAATGTGAGCAATCTGTATGTACAGGGTGTGGGAAACATATAAGATAGGCTCTTATTCAGGGTGAAGTCTAACATGGGCCTTTCCACATGGTGGCAGAGTTGGGTGATTTTCGAACAATAACTCTGATTGGATGAAACTTACCCAAGACCTAAAAATTCTGGTTGAATTCAATGTAACCTGATTCAAAACAGCAAAACGCAATCTTTTATCTATCATTTAATGTTATGATATCATTTTATATAATAAATACATTATATAATTATATTTTATTTTTAACATATATTATATTATATATTATATTATATGATATTATATTATATAATATTATATATTATACATATATTTTTACCATTTTCATGTAGAACATTTGCTTTGATCAAATCCCAGTTTAGACAAACAATATACTTCTCTCTCATACAAATCAGGGAAATAATACGTATGTTTCTTTTATGTTTCAGCACAAGATGATGTCACTTTGCAAATGACTGGAGGAATTTTGCTGGCGACCTCCCCTCTGTTACTTTAAATCAAATTGAATTCTAAGGGGATTTGCACATCAAAATGACATGTTAGTTTGTCAGGGGATGAATGAACAAGCTTTGCTTTCCCTAGACTCCCATCAGCTACGTAAGCGCTGTGACTCACTAAAAAATTGATAAGCTATAGAGAGGTCATGGCATTGCGTTAGCCCTGGAAGTGATCTGTACAAAGCATTCATGTGTCCTGAGCTCTATGACTGCATGTTCTTCCAGTTATTATGGTGGTTATTTTAACATGTACCTATTGTATCCATTTCACAAATATATATATATATATATATTTATTTATTTATAGGGTCGCGCCCACGTTGCTAAAACCAAGGCCTTGACTCCCCCGTTCCCCAGGAGCTCTGGTTTGCAAATAACAAGGAGGGGAGGCAGGTCAGGGGGTGTTGTGGATGTGTTGTTACTGGGCATCCATTTCAATAGCATTGCTTAGGTTATCCGTACAATTATACCGATATATAATATATATTGTACCAATATATATTAGTGGTGTACCAACATTTTTTATCGGGGGGATTTACCCAGCCACACTGCTGTTACAGCCTGGTGCCTATGTGACATCTACACTTTAACCCTTTCAGGGCCATCCTACCCAGAGATTTTGTTGCCAGACAATTTTCAGCATTTTGCACTATATATTTTTAACTGTGATTTTTGCCGGACTTTTCCGGGATTTCTAGGAAAATTATATATTGTCCTTTTCAGCAAATTTGGGCTTTAACGTGAAATGTCTTGTAATTTTTGTAAGTGCTTTCTCAACATTATTGGGGATAATATGTGAAAAAATATACATTTACATTACATTTTGTAGCGTTTTTTATATAAACGTTGTAAAAGTTTCCAGAAAATCATATACTAAGGACCCCTAGTACCCAGGGCCGTATTTGGGGTTCATGGTGCCCTAGGCACTTTAAGTATTTGCGCTCCCTTTTTTTAAGTTTGGTCACCCTCCATATAAAAAAAAAAGTGTGTAAGATTAAAGGGTGCAATGGGATATAGGACACAAAGGGGAAATGCAGAGAAGCAGGCAAGCATGTTCCATCTTTTACTGCACTCTGATATACAGAAGTCACATGACCATACCAGTGGAGGAAAAATGCTCTGACCTGTGTTCAACCAATTGCACCCTTCCTTCACTCACTCTGCATCCTTCTGTGGCTAGGGAGGGGGTGCTTGTGCATTAATGTTCTGGCTATGTGAGTTTAAATTTCTTTTCTTTACTGTAGTAGTAAGGGCAGCACCCTCCCCTCTTCCAGGTTGCCACCCTAGGCACGTGCCTAGGGTTGCCTAATGGTAAATACAGCCCTGCTAGTACCAGGGATGTGTTGTGACTGGACATCCATTTCAATAGCACTGCTTAAGTTATGCATACAATCATATGTATATCAGTGGAGTCCCAGGGATTTTTATCTGGTGGGGGGTCCACCTAGCCACACTGCTGTTACAGCCTGGTGCCTATGTGACATCCACACTTTAACCCTTTCAGGGCCAGCCTACCTAGAGATTTTGTCACTCTCTGTTACCAGACAAATTATCAGCATTTTGCACTATATATTTATAACTGTGCTTTTTGCAGGACTTTACCGGGATTTCTAGGAAAATGATATATTGCTTTTTTTTGCAAAGTTTGGGCTTTAACATGAAGTAATCTTTTCAGTGTTTTCTCAGTATTAGTGGGTATATTATGTGAAAATATATACATACCGGTATATATTTAAATGTTGAAGCTTTTTTAAATAAAAAATGTAAAATTTGCCAGAAAATCATATTACATGTAAAAGCCCCATTTCTTTCTATTACAATGGTACCGCATATGTATCGTTAGGCACCCCATTCCTTTCTATTACAATGGTACCACATATATATCATTTGGCACCCCCATTCCTTTCTATAACAATAGTACCACATATGTATCATTAGGCACCCCATTCCTTTCTATTACAATGGTACCACATATATATCATTTGGCACCCCCATTCCTTTCTATTACAATAGTACCACATATGTATCATTAGGCACCCCATTCCTTTCTATTACAATGGTACCACATATGTATCATTAGGCACCCCATTCCTTTCTATTACAATGGTACCACATATATATCATTAGGCACCCCCATTCCTTTCTATAACAATAGTACCACATATGTATCATTAGGCACCCCATTCCTTTCTATTACAATGGTACCACATATATATCATTTGGCACCCCCATTCCTTTCTATAACAATAGTACCACATATGTATCATTTGGCACCCCCATTCCTTTCTATAACAATAGTACCACATATGTATTATTAGGCACCCCATTCCTTTCTATTACAATGATACCACATATGTATCATTAGGCACCCCATTCCTTTCTATTACAATGGTACCGCATATGTATCATTAGGCACCCCATTCCTTTCTATTACAATGGTACCACATATGTATCATTAGGCACCCCATTCCTTGCTATTACAATGATACCACATATGTATCATTAGGCACCCCATTCCTTTCTATTACAATGGTACCGCATATGTATCATTAGGCACCCCATTCCTTTCTATTACAATGGTACCACATATATATCATTAGGCACCCCCATTCCTTTCTATAACAATAGTACCACATATGTATCATTAGGCACCCCATTCCTTTCTATTACAATGATACCACATATGTATCATTAGGCACCCCCATTCCTTTCTATTACAATGGTACCACATATATATCATTAGGCACCCCATTCCTTTCTATTACAATGGTACCCCATATGTATCATTAGGCACCCCATTCCATTCTATTACAATGGTACCCCATATGTATCATTAGGCACCCCATTCCTTTCTATTACAATGGTACCCCATATGTATCAGTAGGCACCCCATTCCTTTCTATTACAATGGTACCCCATATGTATCATTAGGCACCCCCATTTCTTTCTATTACAATGATACCACATATGTATCATTAGGCACCCGTTTCTGCCCAAGACACCCTAACCTGAAAAGCGCGAAACTCTGCCCTGGTTCCATCTTCTGCCTCTTACTTTGGGCTTCTGATATATTGCTTCCACTACAGGAAGGGCCATTTGTTATTGTGTCTTAAAGGGGGATAAAGCCAGCCATGTGAAATTTATGGGGCTGCAGCCCCGTAAATTTAAAAAGTGTTTAAATGGTTAAAATGATTCACCTACTTTAAAGATCACAGAATACTTGCCCATCAGTACAAATCATGCCACTCAATACTGGTTAATGCTTTTCTCAGTTGATCCCACACAGTTATTCATCTTCAAACAGCCATGATGTAGGAATGTTAGTGCAGTAACAGGCATGTTTCTTGGATTCAATTAGAAGAAGAGCACAGGTCAGGTAAACAATTAAGACCAAACAGCCATGTGTCTTGGGTGTGGTGTGAAGATCTGAAATAACAGCGGCGTCTGAGCCTAATGTGATCCAGACCTGCACGGTAGGAAATATTCACCAATGTTCCTTTTACACAGATATTAATAAAAAGAAAACATATTATCTTGCTAACTGACCATACAGTAGATGTTATGTGAACTGTTAATGATTTTCCTTGTTGAGGCTTAATAAATAAGCTCACATAAGGTGCAGTGTTATGCCACTGTTCACACTCTATACCTTTTTGTGAACTGTATATTTTTCTATCTCTATCTCCTGTCCTTAACAATGCCTTCTAGTTATCTTTGTAGTCTTAGAGTCACAGGCTTGGATTGTTACATTAGTATGTGAAGATATTTTTCTATCTGTTTCACCAATCAGCATCACTCCAGCATAATAATAGGATTTATTTTTTTGCACTTTACGGTGAACTAAGAAGCATAGAAAAAACAGACAAGCCGAGAAAGGAGCAACTATACCCTGCACGCACACTGACTCTGAAGATCTGGTGAAGCAAGTTTACCTTGGAGTGTGCTTTTGGGTGTGAACCGAGGGCTCTGAGTGAGCTTTTTTACTTAAACACCCCAAAAAATCTGGTAAAAATCCCGGAAATTACCTATTAAAAGTAAGGTACAACATTTTTCAAATGGTGTAAGGATATTTTTTTCAAAGTTTGAAAATACCAGCACCCTATAGTCTATCTATGCAACATGATTTGGCAACGTTGTTTGTGTATCCCATAGGGTGCTGTTGTTTCAAAACTAAAAAAAATATCCTTACACCATGGCAAATGATGAATAGGTGATCTAAAACATTTTTTAATAAAATTTTTTAGTGAGTTCAAGTTCATTCAGATGTAAGCTTCAATTCACACCTAAAAGCACATCCAAAGGTAAACTTGCTTCACCAGATCTTTAGCCTGACACTGAATGATGTCTGAATGATGCAAGAGGGGGTGGAGTTGGTGGCCATGCAAAAAAAAAAAAAAAAAAAAGCTGAGCATTAGTCTGTAAAAAGGGTATAGAAACAATAGCAGGCTAATGTAGCAGCACAGCAGTACTGCATACACTTTAACCCTTTAAATGCCAAGCACGTAGTTTCTACGTGGTTGCTTCTCCTACCGTTAAGTGCCAAGCACGTAGAAACTACGTGCCTGGCATTTCCCCCAAACAGTTAAAAAATAGAAAAAAAAAACCACTTACCTCTGGTATCCCCGTGAAGCTTGGGGTCCCCTCTTCCTGCGGGGGGCATCCGATCGCCCCCCCGTCGTCCTCCGTCTTCAGGAGGGGGCCCGAAACCAGCCGCCCCCCCCCGTTTCCAGCGCTGACATCGGCGCTGTAAAAAAACAAACTGTCATTTACTCACCTCCGCGCCCGAGCCTTCTATCAGGTCTCCTCTTCACCAGGGGGGGGTCCGATCCCCCCCCTGGGCTGCGCAGTCTTCAGGTGAGGACCCTCTTCCGGGTCCTCACCTCTTGTAATGGCGGCGATGGCCGCCGCCGCTTAGCTCCGCCCATTGTGGGAGGAGCGGGATGACGTCATCCCGCTCCTCCTATACCCCCTCCGAGCTCCGGCATCTGTCAGATGCCGGTGGTGATCGGAGCAGGGCGGATGTCAGGTGAGGAGGCTCCGATCGGAGCCCCCTCGCCTGTCACCCGCCCTGCGCCGATCACCACCGGCATCTGTCACTGACATGACAGCGGCGAGGGACAGCGGCGAGGGACGCCGGATCGGAGGTGAGTACAGTGTAAAAAAAGAAAAATAAAGATTTTTTTTTCTTGTGTCTGTGTCTTATTTACTTTTAACCCCTTGTGAACTGGTAAGGGGTCCATGACCCCTATACCAGTTCACAAGGCTGGGGGGATGGCAAGCCACCTGCGCTAGCGGGTGGCTTGCCATTAATCCCTGGCACCCCCATTACCTGCCTCCCCAAAGGCCAGGGGGGGGCAGAAGAGCCCGGGCCCACATGGGCTATGTGGGCTCGTAGGCTGCAGGGTGGGGGGGCCACAAAAGCTGCCCCCCCCCTCTGTGCCTACAAGCCCCCATAGCTGGTCCCGGGCTGGTTACTTTGGGTAAGGGGGACCCCACGTCAATTTTTTTTTTGATTTTTAAGGGTTTTTAACCCTTAAAAAAAAAAAAAAAAATGGGGTCCCCCTCCCCTGGGAGGGGGGACCCTATGTCATTTTTTTTTTGATTAACCCTTTGTGTTCTGTCATCCAGCAGCTATAAAAGGCTTCTAGCAAGTGAGCAGAAGCCAGTGATCGCCGAGGGACAGAGTGCTCCAGGATGGATGGGAGGTGAGTACAGTGTAAAAAAAAAATAAAAATTAATAAAATATTTTTTTCTCTGCTTGTGTCTGTGTGATTATTTACTTTTAACCCCTTGTGAACTGGTAAGGGGTCCATGACCCCTATACCAGTTCACAAGGCTGGGGGATGGCAAGCCACCTGCGCTAGCGGGTGGCTTGCCATTAACCCCCGGCACCCCCATTACCTGTCTCCCCAAAGGCCAGGGGGGGGCAGAAGAGCCCGGGCCCACATAGGCTATGTGGGCTCGTAGGCTGCAGGGTGGGGGGGCCACAAAAGCTGCCCCCCCCCCTCTGTGCCTACAAGCCCCCATAGCTGGTCCCAGGCTGGTTACTTTGGGTAAGGGGGACCCCACGTCAATTTTTTTTTTGATTTTTAAGGGTTTTTAACCCTTAAAAATAAAAAAAAAATGGGGTCCCCCTCCCCTATGTCATTTGTTTTTTTGATTTAACCCTTTGTAGTGTGGATGGTAGTTGTATTTTTTTTTGTGAATGTTATAAAATACTTGTTTCAGTTAGAGGGGTCTCCTGGGCAGGAACAGGGGGCTACCGATAAATATGTGGTACCGTTCTAATCGGTAGAAATGGGGCTTTCACATGCAATATGATTTTCCTTAATAAAATACATTTTTTATTTAAAATAAAGGAGTCAATTTTCTACAAAAAATTTTTATTTATTTATTTATTTTTTTTACTTAATAATATTGTAAAAAAAAAAAAAATTTACAAACAAGACATTTCGTGTTAAAGCCTAAACTCTGCTGCAAAAAAAATATATATAATTTTCCTGAAAGTTCCAGCAAAAATGGCGCAAAACATGGCAAAAAACATGACGCAAAATGGGGAAAAATGGCCTGTCAACAGAGGGTGACAAAATCTCAAGTAGGCTGGCAATTAAAACGGTTAATAGTACCTATGCATGTTGGGTATTGTTCTGTTCGGGGGACCTTGCGCTTTCAGACTTAGCTTGTTTTTTCTGGTTTGCATATTTATATTTTAGGAAAAGGTGTTTTATATTCAGCTTTTTTATACATTTTTTAGGGAAACCCTGCGCAACCAAAGAATTCTTTGAGGTAATAATTCCAGAAAGATGAGCCGACTAGAACAAGCTGGGTACCCTTAGAAAGCTTAACGTGTGTACTTTCAGGGAATATATGGTTTATGGGGGATATTCCAAATGTCAAGGGTTGTTTTGGTTGAAAAATCGCAAGGTGCGCACTTTGTCTGCAGAGCTGAAATTTTCAAGTAAAATTACCGTTACGCACATACTTTACTTTGGGGTGTTTGGCAACTCTTCCCTTGACAGTAGCTATGCATGTTGGGTATTGTTCTGTTCGGGGGATGTTGCGTTTTCAGATTAAACTTGTTTTTTCTTGTTTGTATATAGTTTTTTTAGGAAAATGTGGCTTTGATTCTGCTTTTTTATCCTTTTTTTAGGGAAACTCTTTGCAACCAAAGAATCCATTGAGGGATTACTTCCAGAAAACTATGGCCACATCAACAAGCCTGGTACGCCTAGAAAGCCTGAGGTGTGTACTTCCAGAGAATATATAGTTTGTTGGGAGTATTTCAAATGTAAAGGGTTGTTTTTCTGGAAAAACTGCAAGGTGCGCATATTGCGTAGCACAGTTGTATTTTATCTGAAAATCCCCTAAAGCGCTGTTTCAGTTTGGGGGAGTCTCCTGGGCAGGGAAGGGTGTCTACCTATACATATGTGGTACCGCTGTAACCGGGAGAAATTGGGATTTCACACACAATAAGATTTCATTGACAAACTTACATTTTTTATTACAAAAAAAACTACAATATGTAAAAAATTTTTTTTTTTTTTTTGCACATATTTCACCCAAAAATATTGAGAATACACCTAAAAAATGACAAACAAGACATTTCATGTTAAAGCCCAGACTCTGCTGAAAAAACAATATATCATTTTCCTGGGAAATCCCTGGAAATCCCTTCAAAAATCACATTTGAACATGGGGAGCGCAAAATAGTGCAAAATGGTCCGGCAACAGAGTGTGACAAAAACTCCAGGTAGGCTGGCACTTAAAGGGTTAAAGTGGACCAACACCCAGGATTTTGACTATCCTGGGTCTTGGTCCACTTCGGTGGGGCGCCCCCGATCGGGGTGCCCCGCTGTGTGAAACCCCCCCGAACCCCCCGAAAAACTCACCTCTCCCCGCTCCCAGCGCCGACGGACAAGCCGCGGACAAGCGGCTCCTCCCGCGCGTCCCTCTTGACGCACGCGCGCCCGCGCCGGCCATTCGCAGACGGCCGGCGCGGGCGCGCGCACGCCTAGAGGGGCGCGAGGGAGGCGGTGGCGGCCGGCCGCCGCCAAAGATGAGGTAAGGGGTTTGGGGGGGTTTCACCCCGCGGGACATCCCGATCTCGGATGCCCCGCGGGGAGGGAGGTGATCGGCCCGGGAATCTTATAGATTCCCGGGCCGATCACCCGTGGGTGTTGGTCCACTTTAAGAAAGGATAGGATTCAGACCGTATTGGATGAAGACAAGAAACGTCTGCACACATTGCCTCCTATTGTGGAGGTGTCTGTCAGTGTGATCTCTATTCTCTATCTAGTCTAGTCTGACACAGTCCCAAAAAGCAAAAAATTAGAGTCTACCAAGTGTAGGGGGTTCAGCAAGAGGGGGTTAGGGTCACAGTGCCATGGTTTAAATTTGCTTTGAGACTTTGCTTTGAGCACAGAAAGTAAAAGACACACAGCATCAGTCTAGGATTG
This sequence comes from Gastrophryne carolinensis, assembly GCA_027917425.1. Taxonomy (NCBI): domain Eukaryota; kingdom Metazoa; phylum Chordata; class Amphibia; order Anura; family Microhylidae; genus Gastrophryne; species Gastrophryne carolinensis. The sequence continues at coordinate 365,057,973 of CM051236.1, forward strand.
AGTTAGAAACATAACTATAATTGGTCTTATTAATAATAAGGTAGCAGTAATAATAATAATAATACAAATTATAATGGCAGCTATAATTATAGTGTGTCAAACCTACAGATTCCCAACCAACAGTCACTCCTGGCATTTGGTCAGTACACAGAAACAAACAATCCTCTAATCTCTTTAAAGCATCCCAAATGAACACACATTGCATTGCATTCTGTTATTTTAAGAGTTCAGGTGGGAGGTAAAGGTCATCCTAGGGATGCTTTGTAGCAGCAGGGATTTCTGTCCCCTCTACATACTCATTTGCCTAAATGTTACATTTTATTTTTCAGGACTGCACCACAAACTCCAATGTTGGAATCCAATCCAAATTGACAGTCTACAAAATTAAAAATACCGGAGAACATTTGGATTAATAGAAACCTTATGGCCTAATCTGGCAAAAGAACAGATGGGTTAGATAGGGTAAAGTTGGTCAGCCACCTAATGATGAAATCCTCTGCAGAGCTTTATATGCCACTGTCTATTGGCAGATCTGCCACTAACTGCCTTCTAGAAGCTTCTGGAAGCCACTAGGCATATCCACTGAGTTCATAGCAGTGGAATATAACATGGATTTTCTTATGCAATGCATATTTTTTTGCATTCAGGCAAAAAAATAAAGTTATTATTTGCTCCCCTACAGTCCCCTCTTTGACAATCAGTGGTGTCTGCAGTTTGAGAGGGCTTAAACCCATGATGATGTTGTGGAATAGCTGCACTCATATAACAACATGACAGCAGCAGAGCAGCCATCTTGGATTACACCTAGGGCTGCCCTCTGGCCGGTATTTTCTTTTACTTTACTGGCCTTTTTTACTGGTAATTGTAATTGCAAGTATACTTTTCCCATACTCAATCAACTGAAAAAAACAACTAACAGCCAGGTCAGTAAAGTTAAAAAAAAAAAGTACCGGCAACACTACACCAGCGAGCCCTGCTTACCCACTTACACATAATCATGAATGGAGAGGGGGGGTTGGAGGGAGCCTTTGCTAGTACACAAACACACTGCAGATGAGCTGTGGGGTGAATAATCCATACTTAGACAGCAGTGCATGCAGTTAGAAGACAGTTGTTGGCAAAAATGAAAGTCCTACAATCCTACATTTAGAAAAAAAACAACAACCCCTATAGTCCTCATGACCTTACCTTTTTATTTTATGGTTTAATATTGTTGTTTTGGCTATTGCTCCCCCTAGTGGCCACTTGTGTATCAAAAATCAAACTCGTGTTAAAAGTGGACCAAAACCCATCCCTGGGGGATCCTGATTTGGGCCCACCAGTCACCCAATTTTTTTTTTTTTTTTTTATGAACATTGATGGGCAAAAGGCATGCGGGTGAGGGTCAGCCTTATATTGCTTGCCACATGTCTTTAAAATAAACATCATAGTGTCAGTTTTCCTTAATTTTTGTGATTCTTAGAAGGAAAGTCTACGTTCATGGATTTTCCCGACACTTCACATCAGGGGTGTCATAGGGGGCACTTGGTCCTGCAGCGTTGGTCACTCTCCTGCAGCCCCCAGTATTAGAGGCATTTTCAGGTTCAAGCTGGCCGGAGGAACCCTTAAACAATAATAAGTGGCCTCCATCTCGCCTCTGTACACCGCATATACCTACCTCTAGCCTGGGATGTGGAACCCAGCTTTAGAGACCAGGGCTGTGGGAGGGTGATCATTGTAAGCAGGGAAGCCTCGTACACCGGACCTAATGTCTGATGGAAAAGTCCACGAAAGTAAACTTTCTCTTTTACATATTTTAATGTTTGCCGTTTAAAGGGTTAAAACTCTATTATCCCCCACCTATACGTTTAATATTTCAGTCCTTGGGGAGAGCTTCACATAAACATAATTCACAGGATCTTAAAACAGCTTATGATGGAAACAGACCTTTGTGCCTTATATTGGTGATACTGTTTATATGTAGACAGCAGATGGGTAACTCCCCTGCCTTGAAGTCTTGCTGTAACCTAAAGACAGTCATTTGACTTATTCTTGGAAAATTCATTCCTGCTGCTCAGGACTGAGCCGCACACATTTAGGATACAAAACACATTTTTATGGTATTTCATTAACTTCAACCCTTGTTGGGACATTTCCAAAAGCAATAAAGATCTCCATATCTGAGGCTTTTATCTGGCTGATAAGGACCAAAGCATACAGGAGAAGAAAAGCTCCAAGCAGACCCCAATGTATCGTTATATGGCTAATGTGTTTCCTATTATAACCAAGGATGGATTGCAGGCTAAGTAACACATATCCCTTACAAGGGGCGATTGACATTGGATTCTAGGGAGAATTGCTTTCTATTACAGATTATAACGTATACATCAATCCAGGACTTGATATGTTACATGTAAGACTTTACACCAGGAATTAGTCACACTAATTGAATTACGTTTTTTTTTAAACTGAGGTTTAAAGAAAGAGTTTTTAAAGATGTCATTGTATCAGATTATGACACATATCTTACTGTCAATATCACAAGACAAAAACTATTGACAGCTTCGCAATTTATTCTAAGCATACAGCACGTCCTGCTCCAGATATAGTAATTACATGTGGGTAATCCTCCGCCTGAGGGCGCTGTTCACTGCAGACATGTAGAAAACAGGCTCCTCCCAGCCCTACATATACCGAGGGACCTCCCACAAATCCCCAGATTTCTCTGCAGTGCTGACTGCGAAGACATGAAGTATCACGCTCTCGCAGGCGAGCGGGGCTTTACAGACCGAGGCCCTGCGGGACTATTTCCACCCGTCCTCTTTGTGAAGAATATGCCTCCCAGCCTGGGCTGCGTTGGTCGGGTGAAGGTAGGCAGCACCTCGTGTGCTTAACGGAGCCATGCTCCACCGCAATCCCCCACCATAGGGTAGGCGATTAGGCTGATGGTGAGCCTCTAGTGGATGCCCCCCCGCATTATTGCCCCGTACCCCGGGTAGCGGCGGACCCTGTGTAGAGGGTCGCCTTCCTTCCTCATTTCCCCAACTAGTTAGGGGGAAAAGAAAGGGGGGGGGTATGTGTGTGGCGGTCCCAGTGTACTATTATGTCACGATTATGGCCTTATTTCTGCCCTTCATTAGCATTGGGTGTCAGAGCCGCGCTGCTTGCTCTTTATTCTGTTTTGGCTGCCGCCGTATGTGTCTTTTTTACATAGTTTGCTGCGTCGTCTAGATGCTGAGATGCCTTTTCCAGCCGGCTGCACGGCCCAGCGGTTAGAGCATAAGCTTATTGACCTTTATTCCCCGGCGGTGCAGGTTCAAATCCATCAATATATATACTTTTAATACAAATGCATTGTGATTGTATCCTTGCTTTTTTGACTAATACCTCAGAGCTTTGCGCTCTTCGGAGGGGGCGGGGACTTGAATTGGCGCGCTCCGCGTCACGGCCGAGCATCGAGGTTCGCTGGGCGCCATTTTGTTGCTCTTTGCCCGCACGCGCGTGGTGGCGGTTCCCTTCCTCCCTTGGTCTGTAAGTGCCCTCGCGGGTGACTCTTTTTTATATGTTTTTCCAGCTGCGCATGGCTCTGACACCCATTCTTCTCCTTATGTCTTTCAGACGCCTAGATTCCGGTGGCATCTCCCGGCCTGATATATATCTTAGCGGGTTCACATTTTAAATTCTCCCACATTCCTAGCAGGTATTGGGGCATCCAGGGTTGCTTATAGCATAAATCCCTGCTGGCATATTACTTAGATAAAGCACCATATGGAGGCATCTCAGAATTATGTGTCCGGGGTCCCGCGGGGACAAGACCGGCTGTGTACAGCGTGTGGACTGCCCCATGCTGATGCTGACAGGGCACGGGTCTGCGGACCGTGTGCTGAACAGGTACTGGCCCTGCAATCAGGGTTGCCAGTGGCTGCACCTCGCTTCAATACACCTGTCTCCCCGTGCTTAAATCTCACTCCTGATGAGTCGCACTCGAGCGGGGATGACCAGCAGGTGGTGCCATGCAGGCTACCTATGGCTGAGAAGGTGATGTCTGGTTTGGCGGAGCGCTTGGGCGCTGGAAAGAAGCGGTCCCTGACGCCTCCTGGTTCTATGTTTCCCACTGAAACTGAAGAGTCTGCTGCTATGCAGGACCTTGATCCTTCTGATGAAGGTGAACTGTTCTCAGGTTCCAGTTCCTCAGACAAGATACCTTGGAGCCGTGACAATTCTGGCCCTGGTTCCTGGGGTCTGTGTGACACTGATGAATCACTTATAAAGATCTTTGAAGTACTGTCCATCTCTCCACCGGGAGAGTCTCCCAAGCCTAAGAGGGAGAGTTTCCACACAGCGATGCCGCGCTTGGAATTTCTGGAACAGGATCATTTCCAGGCTCTTATATCCAAAGAATGGGAATCACCTTGTAAACTTACAGGGGTTCACAGTGGTCTGGGATTGGAAGTACCCTTTTCCCCCTGATGTGGTTGACTGTTGGTCAACCGAGGTGGATGCACCGATTATAGGGGTTGCTAATCCTCCCTTCATGACAGCTCCTACTCATCGTACCCTTCAGGATGCTGAGGACCGGCGCATTGACAGACTGGCTTCCCACGCCTTTTCGTGTGCAGGGACAGCGCTGCGCCCGGTCTGTGCCGCGGCTGTCACTGCGGTGACCGCCAGGACCCTTCTTAGGAAGATACTTCATCACCAGCCGGAGGATCTCCCTTGGGAGGTCTTTAATGCACTTTCCAATTGTGAAGTTTTTGTGAAGTTTATCTTCTCAGCGATGGATAACACTATTAAGATGTGTGCTAGAACCTCTGTCCTTGTGGTAGCTATTCACCGCCTGCTTTGGCTGCGACAGTGGGGAGCTGACATTGATACTAAAAAGGCTCTCACTGGCCTTCCTTTCAGAAGACGATGCTTATTTGGGGCCCGTTTGGACCTTTTTGGAAAAAAGGGTAAGGCACCCTCGCGCAGAAGGCCGTCTCGGCCCCCTAGGGGCAGGGACACCCCTCCCTACGTTAGTGTCAAGCGTGAACCAGAGGTGTGCTTCCAACTCTTCGGAGTAGATGCCCAGGGGGGGCAGGCGACGTCCTGGGCCCTCCGGCAGGGCTAAGTCCAAATCTGCCAAAACCGCCCAAGCATAATGAGACGCCCTCGCCCTTTTGGGTGAGGGGACTGCCGCAGCTCTTGGCTCCTATCGCAGGGCGCCATGCTTCTTTCTGGTGGTTCCAGGAGGTAGTTCCCCTGGATGCAGGATAGAGTTTGCTGGGCGGTCCCTTTCTGAGGTTGTCAGGGTTCTTCTAGTCCCTGTTTCTCTTCGGGAGTTGATACAGGCCGAGTTCGGCATTCAGGGTCTGGGTTCTCTTGCAGGTTGGCCCTTAACTTGGGATTGCATCTACACTACCTTTTCCCTCTGGGGATGAGGCAGCCTGGCCCAGGCTGGCATTTTGGGCCTGGCATTTATACTTTCACAGGCAGTTCCTACATGGGATCTATGTGTTGGGCCGCAGGCGCTCTTGTCCAGTGGGCTTCTTGACGCCTGTGAGGATCTAAGATCCTTTTTTAGTTACCTGTGCCTTCCAGACACCTAGGCCATTACTAGCCAGTGTGGAAGGACCAACTCTACCAATTGGGGCCTTGTTTTTGGTTCCTCTTCTGCTCCCAGACGGCTCACCTAGGCGAGTACGGGAGTGATATTCTGGACGGGTCCGTGTGGCGTCCGCACTAGGATCTACTTGATTGACCTTCTTTACTTCCAATTTCTACGTCAGGCCGAGTTGGCTATTTGACTGGTGGTTTCCCTTGGGAGTCTTTTGGCTTGGTGCTCAGGCACTTCACTTACTTAGTGTCCCCTGGTTCGGTATCTCGCTCCTGGGTGGCTTCTGGATTCGGTTCAGTTTAGAGCCTTCTTCCTTGGTAATAAGTGGACTTCTGCTTACAGGGGCTCTGCCCTCTTTGATGTCACCTTACCTTCACCATTGCAGCTGGTGGGCCCATTGGTGGCGGCCCAGATGCTGTCCCTTTTACTCAGAGGCCCTTGGGCTCTGTGGCACATTATGTTACTTATCCTGGACAGGGTTCCAGCACCCCTGGAACTAGGTCTGTGCGCTTTCCCCCTTGTACGGGGGTTCCTCTTGTGATTGTACATTCAAGGAATATGTCAGAGGGCATCCCCCCCCTTCTTGCTTCTTCCTGTTGATGGTCACCATGTGTACCAAGTCTTGCAGGTTGACAGGGGGGCTTGTTTATTCTGAAATCCCCCGTGGTTCCTAGGTGGGGCCCCTTAGGGGGTCCATTTTCATACTGTTTTTCGTTGACACAGTGAGCCTTTGGTGGGCTCTATTTTGCTGGACTACTCCTCTTCAGGACCTGTCTTTTTGGGGACTCTCGGTCTGTCTGAGGACAGTGGCCTGCCCTTTTTTATCTGTGAAGGTCTCGGAACAGGTTGATCCTTCAGGAAGGTTCTGGTTCTGATCTAAGTGGGGGTTTACATTCCTTGCACTTCATTGGTATTAGCTTCGATGGCTGTCCTCCTGTGGCAGGAGGTTCTATCCTAGTGTCCCACTGAGTCCCTACTGGTGTGGCTCTGTGGGGCCCCTAAACTATTACAGGGACTCTGCCCTGGGTTATTGTCCCAGAATTCTCTGGCCTTGGTCATGGGGGCCTAGTATTTCTCTTCTGTCAGGACATTATATTCTATATGTCTTATCTTCATTCACCCTGCTAGGCGGGGTTCTGCAACAAGTTTGCTGAAGAAAGGGAGAACCGTTATGCTGGGGGCCCTGGTTGGCCCAGTGGGGTGTGGTTCTCAGATTTTTCTGCTGAGGACGACGGTCCTGTACGCTCTCTCACGAGGGCTGTTCTGTCTATTCAGGCTCTTTACTATGTCGCCCCTATCTTCAGGCTCTTTTAGACGATTGGACGGTCTGCTCTTCACCCTATTGGGGATGGGTATCTCTGGGTGTCTTGTCTCTATTGGAGGGCTAGGACCTAGCTCCCTCCTCTTCTTCTCCCTTTTCTGCCGGCTATGTCAGGGTATGTTGTACTCGTATTGCCTTGTTTGGACTAGCTCTCTCCCCCGCGGGACGTTCTTTGTTCCCTGGGTTCTAGAGTTATTACTGCATGGTTGAAGTTGGCTCCCCAACTCAGTTCTCTGAAGGTTTTCAGGGCTCGCCCTGTTCGCCTACTGCAGAAGTTTGGTTCAATCTTCTATCTTGAGCATTCCTCAGGGGTTGCTCAGGTGCATTCCCCAGGGAGTTATATGCTCCCGTTTGGGGTTACTTAGTCTGATGCCCTGCGAGGGGTTCTCTTGGGTCTTATTCAGGTTCTTGTCTGAACTGTTCCTTCCCTCATGTCGCTCTTCTGGGGCGGTTGCTCCAGTCAGAAGTGTGCCATAGAGGACGGCTCTGTTAGTGGTCCTAGTCATTATATATATATATTTTTATATATCTGTACACCATGAGGTGGGGGTGTTCCGCCTTACGACGAGTTATGGTCCAGGCGGTGTTTTTTATGCCCCTTTATTCCAGACCTTTCTGCCTCTGGGCTATTGTCTGGATTACTCTGAGCTAAAGGGATCTGCATCCCTCAACAGGTGTTGGAGATTTTCCTGGACTGTCTCTTGTCCCTGATAGGGATTTAGGCCCTTTGGGCTTATAGGTGTCTCCATCCTTAAGTACCGGATCTGATTGCTTCCACGGGTGTAGGTGCCCTTTGGATTGTCTTACTCGGTTGGTTTTGTCCTTCTGATCCTAAAGTAAACGTTTCGGCTCTCGCTGATTCTTGTTAGTGTTGTTTTCAGTATTCCTGCTGGTCTCGCCGGAGACCAGGGTTCATATTCCCCGATGGGCAGAGTTCTAAGGTTGCCATGGCTACCTTTTTTTGCAGTAGCATGGTTAGGCTGTTACTCTGGCCTATTCTTTTAAGGGAAGATTCTTCTTCTCCCTTTTTTTGTCCTCTTCTACTTGTGCTTGGCTTGGGCCTTTCAGCACTAGGTTCTGTTGCGCAAGCTGGCTAGTTCGCTGCTTGTGTTTCAGTTCATCCTTTACAAGGTTTTCAAAAGGTTGAGGTTAGAGCATGTGCTCATGTTGCTCTTGGTAGCAAGGTTGCGGGTGACTGCACTTTTACTGTTGGCTGTGCCTTTTTTTATGGGGATCCCACCCTACTTTATGGACACTGCTATTGGATGTCCCACATGTAATTACTATATCTGGAGCAGGACGTGCTGTATGCTTAGAATAATACAATTCTGTGAAATACTCACCTGTAGAATTGGTATTATACGCATACAGCACGTCCTGCTCCACCCCACCCTGGTTTCACTCTGTTCTGGATCCCCTGTATGGTGATTGTTATCCTTCTTATAATTGCCAGTTTTTGGGTGGTTGGTTTCTCCTGGCTTCTCTTTCTCACTGCTTTTCAATGCTGGGGATTTGTGGGAGGTCCCTCGGTATATGTAGGGCCGGGAGGAGCCTGTTTTCTACATGTCTGCAGTGAACAGTGCCCTCAGGCGGAGGATTACCCACATGTAATTACTATATCTGGAGCAGGACGTGCTGTATGCGTATAATTCCAATTCTACAGGTGAATATTTCACAGAATTGTATTATTAATACGCACAATTGGAAATGATCCATGTATATCTCACCACCTTCTCATAGACAGGTAATATATAACCACTATCGTGAAAAAGTAGGTGCAGGGGGACTGTGGGTGGGGTAGCTACAAAGGGGATATGGAGGTAAATAGGTACAAAGGGGCTGTGGGGGTAAATAGGCGCAAAGGGGCTGTCAGGTTAAATAGGTGAAGAGGATCTGTAAGTAGGAGATAGATGCAAAGGGGCTGTAGAGGTAGATAGGCAAAAAGATTCAGCACAGTTAGAACCACAGAACATATTATATGTGCACCCCCTAACTGTACTTCCGGCCTTGGCTGAGGAGAGAATAATCTTGCGAGCGACAAGGGTGAATCACCCTGGGCATTTGTTCTTCTCCCCATTGGAATGTGGAAGACATTTCTAGGTCCCTTCCTGCAAAATGTCTCTCTCCAAGAACTGGTTTCTATCCCATGGATATTAACCACTTGAACAAGAGGAAGATTCATCCTCTCTTACCAACAAACTGAGCGTCAACTGAGGTCAAGCCTTCTAACCCGGAAATGTAAGAGACTATCCCCCCCATATTCTTCCTAGCTGGGCAAACCCTATACCCACTCACCACCCTCCTCTTCCCATCGCAACCAGCCGAGAAAAACTCTTTGCGCAATCTTTGCATCTATACATGGCTAAATAAAGTGAATAGGTGCAAAGGGGCAGTAGGTAGGTGCAGAGAGGCAGTGGGTGGGAGGTATATACAGAGGAGCTATAGATGGGAGGTAGGTACAGAGAGGCAGTGGGTGGGAGGTATATACAGAGGAGCTATAGATGGGAGGTAGGAACAAAGAGGCAGTGGGTGGGAGGTATATACAGAGGGGCTATAGATGGGAGGTAGGTACAGAGAGGCAGTGGGTGGGAGGTATATACAGAGGGGCTATAGATGGGAGGTAGGTACAGAGAGGCTGTGGGTGGGAGGTATATACAGAGGGGCTATAGATGGGAGGTAGGTACAGAGAGGCAGTGGGTGGGAGGTATATACAGAGGAGCTATAGATGGGAGGTAGGAACAAAGAGGCAGTGGGTGGGAGGTATATACAAAGGAGCTATAGATGGGAGGTAGGTACAGAGAGGCAGTGGGTGGGAGGTATATACAGAGGGGCTATAGATGGGAGGTAGGTACAGAGAGGCAGTGGGTGGGAGGTATATACAGAGGGGCTATAGATGGGAGGTAGGTACAGAGAGGCAGTGGGTGGAAGGTGCATGCAGAGGGGCTGTAGGCAGGAAGGTAGGTGTATAGAGCCAGGGAGTTGGGGTAGGTGCAGAGAGGCGGGGAGTGGGGGGGTATGTGCACAGGGGCTGTAGATGGGAGGTAGGTGCATAGAGCCAGGGAGTTGGGATAGGTGCAGAGAGGCAGTAGGTGGGAGGTGGGTGCCGAAGGACTGTAAGGAAGGTAGGTACAGAAAGACAGTGTGTGGGAGGTAGGTGCAGAGAGGCCCTCTAGCTAAGGGCATGTGTACCAGGCCTTTCTGAATGGCTGGAGTGGGTATGACCACAGCTAGAGGCAAGCAGGGATGTGGCCAGCGACACTCACTCCACTCAAATTTCCTTGCTGCTCTGGGCTCAGGGAAATCTCAATAGATTGCAGGCCTCTAATTGGCTGAGCGAGAGACGGGAGCCGGGCAGGCTTTGAGGATACAGTGAGCCTTCTGCTCGCTCTCTCTGCAGTCCTTATCGGCGCCCTGCACCCGCCGCGACCATAGAAAAGGTGTCTGCAGGGGGTGACAGTGCGCCCTTTTGAGACACCAGGGCCCCTGGCACTTTACCAACCTTGCCGGGCCCTGTGTTGGGTTTTGTGTAAGTTAGGCTTCCTTTAATATTACCTGGGCAGCACAGCATACAGAACACACATGCATAACTACAGTATATTCTTGTATTTTTGTACTTTACATTTTCTGTTTCTATTTAAAACACCTGTATATAACTATAATTTTTGGTTCCAAAAAAAAAATTTCCACTAGGGATAATAGATAAAAAAATGCAATAAAAGCCATCAAGGGCATATTTATGGTATTGCCTTACTCTGCTGTATTTGTGCTTATTTTCATACCAGCTCAGAATGTTGCTAATGCCTATGAGCTTGGCCCATTCACGCTACACACACATGGTAAAAATAAATGGCAACATCTTTAGCTTTTGGACCCAGTGTGAGGATTATATGGTGTATATTAGTATACTGTTGATATTAACAAGATGGGCCTCATTTCCTTCAGAAGGGTCCATTTGGACCCGACAAGAGGGGATTTTTGAGAAACTAAATCTGAGCAAGTGTAAAAGAATTATGACGATAAGCATCACTGGCCTTTGAAGCCTTTCACAACTGTGTCATCTGTTAGTAATATTACAAGTATAGCATATAAGAATACAAGTAATAACACGTGCATTTCCATACTGTCTGTTCTTTTCTGCTGGCCGCTGTAAGCCCTACAATGCACATCAGGCCTTATCAAACATAATTGGGGCTTTACCTTTCTCAGACAAATATTTTAAGCGTTTTAACATGTACAAATAAAATAAATGTAAAAGTAAGAACTTGCTGTTGCCATACTTGCTATAGTAGTTACGGCGTTAGGTATTCTTACATTGAATACTCCTAGCCTTGTGCTGATGAGAGCCACAATCGGGACACACGTGTCCACAAGATGAAGGTTTTTGGCTGTGTACATTTGAAGCTAATCCTTGGCATTGCTCCACCTACTGCAAGGAGTAATGGAGTAAATCCATTATTTCTTGTGTTAGGCAATGTTCTAGGAATGTGCAAACGCACAGCACCCGCATGGGCGCTGTGGAAAATGGAAAACAGGCATACAGTGGAAACACCAGGAATTTTGTTGGGGACACTTGAATGACATGACACAGACTCAAATTGCAGCGCAACCCAAAAATGCAAAAAATGCATACAAATACAATTTAAAACAGCCCAGGGATCCCGTGGCACATGCACTGAATTGGATATAACCAATCCAGCCCATTGAAATCTATAGGATAAGGCCACACAGGGCAGGGTGAGCACCCAGTCCTATCTGGCACTGTAGGGAACACAGCGTCTGACACTCATATACTCACCGGCACTGGTGATAGATGGGACACTACCTGGCGCTATCAGAGGTGCTCTGGATTTTGACCTTCATACATAAACCTTTTGCACTGGGACCTGACATTTACCTGAGGTTCATTTAGCACTACCTGCACTAGCACTTCCTAAAAAAACTCCTTAGTACTTTGCAGTCAATGGGCAATGGAGATCTGGGTGGGGATCAGGGATGAGACCAAGAGGCCGATTCATTAATAGCGGCAGGTTGCGACAGTTGAGCGTCTGTAGCAGTATTTTCAGAGCGCCCACTAGTAGTCGCTGTGCTTGGCCGTTGTTCGGTTGTTGATAGCGACTCAGTCGGTTTGCCGTAATGTTGAATATTGGGTGAGGAGTCGCTATTTGACAGGTACCGCGATGTATGGGTGCGCATGATAGCGACTGGTCAGAGCGACCGGCTCCCACCATATTCATCAAAAAATCACGCTCAAAAAATTCAAGCGCTGTGAAATGCATGTTTAAACCCCAGAGCGCTGGCGGCGATGGGTTAAAAGTAGTTTTTTAACCCCCAAACCACCAAAAATTTTTAAAGAATTTAGTAGTATGAATACATTAATATCAGACCTGTAATATCAATTCTGCACAAATTTTTTTTTATTTTTTTTTTTTTTACCTTAAAAAAATTATCTAACATGGCAGAAGTGGTCACAGAATTTTTCACATTAAAAAACAAAAACAAAACATTAATAACAATTAATTATGAATATTTAAAGATTGTTCCATTGAAATGCATTGGAGAGCGCCAGGTAGCGAGAGGTCATACCTGTCGCTGTTCAAGGTCGGACGCTGGCGCTGTGGGCTGAGGCTGGAATAATGATGAATGAGTGGCTATATGGCGCTATCTCAGTCGCTAAGCAGGATCGGCTTGATAAATGTGTGATTGTGGTGGGGAGCCGGCGTTCTCGTGGCGGTGCCCTTCATTACCGGTCGCTCACCAGTCGCTACCTGTCGCTATTCCTTCATAAATAAGGGCCCAAGCATGAGATTAACACTGTTACACAGTTTTACTCTTTAACGCTTTTGGATTGGCACTTAAACCGGAGCAACAGCCTGGAACAGTTGGACATTTTGGGGCTTCCACTCCCAACTGACATAACTGACAATGCACAGTAACAGGAAGTCCAGCAGCACTTCCTGTTTGCAGGTGACCTGCAAATGCATGAACTGCCATCTTGTTTTTAAAAATGACCCCAGCAGGAGTTAGAAAAAGATAAATGAATTTGTATATGCTGCAATCTAAATTGCCCTGAAGAGGGACGCGTATGAATACTGTTTGTTGTGTTGGTCTGGTTTAAGTCATTTTTGACTGTTGGTCCACTTTAATAAGCTCCTGTGTATGTCACATGCATCTGGAAAATGCAATGTGTGGAAAGTGGGGTCATGTCTAATATAACCTTTATTTATAGTAGTTACAAAGTGTCTACACTATCTGTCATTCCCAACCCATAGGTCACATACTAGGTAAAGGGTTATCACTTGACACTGCAACTGTCAGACTGGAAAAGCTAATTCCTTCCTGTTTGTTCTGGCTCAGCAGAAAAGATCTATGTCATTCCTGAAATTTTGAAATATTTCAAAACTAAAAGCTAGTTTAAAATTCTAATAAAGATGATCAAATAAGGTAGGGAAGCATTTTGAGAACTCACCTATAGCTTCTATCAGCCCCTGAAATAGATGTTTATATAATAGTATGTGCATTGTGGGCAAGTCCCCGTTGGTGACATGTACTAAAGATGTACCCAAATATAGGCCCTTATTTATGAAGGCATAGCGTCAGGTAGCGACTGGTGAGCGGACGGTAATGACGGGCCCCGCCACGAGAACGCCGGCTCCCCACCACAATCACACATTTATCAAGCCAATCCTGCTTAGCGACTGAGATAGCGCCAGATAGCCACTCATTCATCATTATTCCAGCCTCAGCCCACAGCGTCAGCGCCCGACCTTGAACAGCGACAGGTATGACCTCTCGCTACCTGGCGCTCTCCAATGCATTTCAATGGAACAATCTTAAAATATTAATAATTAATTGTTATTAATGTTTTTTTTTTTTTTTTTTTTTTTTAAATGTGAAGAATTCTGTGACCACTTCTGCCATTTTAGATAATTTTTTTAAGGGAAAAGAAATTTAAAAAAAAATTGTACAGAATTGATATTACAGGTCTGATATTAATGTATTCATATTACTAAATTATTTAAAATATTTTTTTTTTTGGTTTCCAAAAATATGGTGGTTTGGGGGTTAAAAAACTACTTTTAACCCATCGCCGCCAGCGCTCTGGGGTTTAAGCATGCATTTCACAGCGCGAGAATTTTTTGAGCGTGATTTTTTGATGAATATGGTGGGAGCCGGTCGGTCTGACCAGTCGCTATCATGCGCACCCATACATCGCGGAACCTGTCAAATAGCGACTTGTAACCTTGTATTCAACATTACTGCAAACCGACTGAGTTGCTGTCAACAACCGAACAACGGCCAAGCACAGCGACTACTAGCGGGCGCTGTGAAAATACCGCTACAGTCGCTCAACTGTCGCTACATGTCGCTATTAATAAATCTGCCTCATAGACACCTACAAAATGTAAGCCTGTACAAGCTTCTATATTGAATGTAATATACTGTATGTTTATCATGTTTAGCCACGGGCGTACATACAAAGGAGGCAGCTGCTACAGCACTTTTAGCAAAGGCCCCCTCCTCAGTCCAGAAGGTTCACAGTCTCACTGACGATAGCTGGAGTAAGTAGATGAAATGTGCGGCCAGAAGTGTGCTGTCACTGCTGTGATAGCTATGCCCTACCTTCCCCTGCCTTCGTGGCTCAAGGGAATTGCATAAACTTTCACAGAACAGTTTTCGATGCCTGTGCCTTTCAGGGGTCCCTAAAAGCCCAAATTTGGGAAAAAATACAAACCCTTCCCATCAGAGAAGTTATGTGTACCTCTGCCAGGAGTGCTCACATGTTAAGGGTTGATTATCCTGGGTTTTGGTTCTTGCTCCCTGGGCACCCGAATCACCCACTCTATGAAACCCCCAGGTTGCCTGAAGAAACTCACCTCCTCCCAGTCCTATGATGCATGCATGGGCATTGTCCAATCAACATGCTCAGATCCGCTCCCGCCCCTTTGTCTAAGGCGATCTGAGCGTGCTGGTAGCTGCATCCCCCGCTACCCTATAACAGGGAGTGTGCCCGTGCCGGCCATTCACAAATGCCTGGCGCCGGCATGCGCCTCTCTAGGGGGATAGCGGGATGCAGCCGTGGCTCGTGCAAGCACCATTGGACTGGAAAAGAAGGTGAGTTTATGGGCGACCTGGGAGGTTTCACAAAGCAGGGCATCCCGATTTTGTATGCCCCGGGGGGAGGGAATCAACTGGCCTGGGAATCTTATAGATTCCTGCTCTGATCTCAGTGGGTTTTGCTCCCCTTTTTTGGGCCTTCAGCAGAACTTGAGCCAATGGACCTTCCAATTCAGAATGTATGTATGCAGGCATGTCAGCCATTTTTTTTTGGGGGGGGGGAGTTGTTTATAACTTTTTAATTTGTTTTTCAATTCGTTTTTGCTCATAATAACCTTGTAATTGTTTATACAAGCTGTTGTGCATTTTTCAAAAACAGTTTCTTTAGTTTGGCCTCCAGACATGTGTCCATAGAATATCAGGGCTCCATCTATTATTTACTGCGTCTGCGTGATTTAGACATGTGGGCACTTTATCTCTTATAATTATATAAGCTGGGATGATCTATGGTAAAATGTTGATATCAGTAACATATTCTGAGTAATAATCTTACTGAATGTTATATTGAACAAGGGTGTTGGACCACACTAGTAAATGCAATAAGATAATGTTAATACCTGCATTGGGTCCTGTGATAGTTCAATCAATCTGGAATCTATATAATAAAAATGAATGTCTGTCTGTCAGTCTGCCCTTGTTGCCCTTACATTGGATGTACATTAGATCCTGCTGCCCCACATGATCACCACCACTGCTTCTGACAGCCGGATGTGATAGACGGAAGCTGGGTGCGGGGGCAGACATGCTTGGCATTTAAAGGGTTAAAGCAGACAATGCAGATCATTGTATCAATGAAGTTAGACTTTCACTTTCAAAGAAGCTGTATATGTGAAATTGTCTAATGGGTGACAGGCTTTTGAGCATCTCATTCCAGTTTTACAGGAGTGATCTATTCCAATGCCTGTCCGCTGAGCCAGCCTGTGGGGAGCAGCATCATTAACCAGTTTAAATATCTATCCCCCAAAGCATTGCATGATAGATTAAGAGGCCGATTCATTAATAGCGCCAGGTAGCGACAGATGAGCGCCAGTAGTGTGATTTTCACAGCGCCCGCTAGTATTCGCTGTGCTTGGCTGTTGTTCGCTTGTTGACAGCGACTCAGTCGGTGTGCGGTAATGTTGAATACGGGGTTAGGAGTCGCTGTTTCACAGGTTCCGCGCTGTATGGGTGCGCCTGACAGCGAATGGCCAGAGCGAACGGCTCCCAGCATATTCATTAACAAATCACGCTCAAAAAATTCTCGCGCTGTGAAAAGCTTGTTTAAACCCCAGAGCGCTGGCGGCGATGGCTTAAAAGTAGTTTTTTAACCCCCAAACAACCATATTTTTTGATTAAAAAATTAAACAAGTTTTTCAAAACATTTTGTAATATGAATACATTAATATCAGACTTGTAATATCAATTCTGCACAATTTTTTTTTTTTTTTACCTTAAAAAAAATATCTAACATTGCCGAAGTGGTCACAGAATTTTTGACAGTTAAAAAAAAAAAAAAAAAAAAACAGTCATATCAATTAATTATGAATATTTAAAGATTGCTCCATTGAAATGCATTGGAGAGCGGCAGGTAGCGAGAGGTCATACCTGTCGCTGTGATGGGATTAGCAGCGGCGCTGTTCGTTGCAGTCCGCTACATGATGAATCCCGCGCTAGCTGACGCTGTCGCCGGCGCTAGCCTCATTTAGCGTGATAAATGCGTGATTGTGTCCGCCGCCTGGCGTTCTGGAGTCGGAAGCCGCCGATAGCTGGCGCTACCTGGCGCTAGTGAGACACTACCTGGCGCTATTCCTTGATAAATAAGGCCCTAAAGCACCTACACACATCAGAAAGTGAGCAATAGCAAGAAATATTATTGCAGCACTGAGTGTCTCAGGAAACAGGCCACTAAAGTCAAGCATTTCTCATAATAGCAGAACGGTGCATTCAAAACCTGTCACTCTCTCAGACTGATTCCTCACTAACGCCAGGTAGCGACAGATGAGTGTCTGTAGCAGGCAATTTCACAGCGCCCGCTAGTAGTCACTGTGCTCTCCGTGGGTCGCTACTTTATAGCGACTCAGTCGCTGTTCAGTAATGTTGAATACATTGTGAGGAGTCGCTATTTGACCAGTACAGCGCTGTATGGGAGCGCATGTTAGCGACTGCTCATAGCGACCGACTCCCACCATATTCAGCAAAAAAACAGCCTCACAAATCTCTGGCGCTGAAAAATACTTGTTTGAAGCCCAGAGCGCAGGAGGCGGTGTGTTTAAAGTCTGTTTTCAAGCATCTATCCACTAGTAACAAAGCGAAAACATATGGAATTACACTGTAACAACATTGTAACATGAACACTTTAATGCCAGACCTGTAATGTCATTTCTGAAGAAATATATATAAAATGAAAAAAATGTGAAAAAACTGCTTTTTGAATGCCAGAAGAGGTCACAGAATTATTTGTGATTTTTTGATAAAAAAATAAAAACCCGGTTTAAAGAGAAGAAAGGGATCGTCCATTGAAATGTATGGGGGAGCGACAGGTAGCGAGAGGTCATACCCGGCGCTGTGCAAGGCTGAACGCTGGCGCTGTTCGCTGAGGCTGTGAAAATGATGAATCGGACGCTATATGGCGTTATCCCAGTCGCTAAACAGATTCTGCTTGATAAAAGTGTAATTGCGTGCCGTGTCCACCGTTCACCAGTCGCTACCTGTCGCTAACTCTCATTAACCAGCCACTACCTGACGCTATCCCTTCTTAAATAAGGGCCTCTGTTTTTAATTAGTAAAGGAAAGGAACACGCTTGGCTGGGATGTATAAGTGACCCCTCCTTTCATTCTCTAGCCCCTTTATATATATTTTTATTATTGGATCATGCTCCTTTAAATTACGAAATTAGTAGCAATTCTTAGTAAGCCTGACCTTCTTATACCCAGAAGGGGAAATGCAATAATATGTCAGGAAATCTATATTTGCTCCCTGCGCTTTGTTTATTACTGACGTCTTTATTATCATCAGATTGAAATGTCACATGTAGTGGAAATGTCAAGCAATGAAACAGCGATAGGAAATGATAGGGTTTGCATGCGAGGAAGAGAATCCTTCTTAATATCTTTGCCTGTGGGATCTTACATTGTCCCTCCCTTAACCAGTTGCTGGCCATTGCGGCAAAGCCATTGAAGCAGCGCTGTCACATAGCGTGCATAATTGTAACCTAGGTCTGTTTTGTTTTGGCCAGTTATTATTGTTTCCATATGAGAGAACAGATACATGATTATCCAGAGTTTATGTTTCTGTGTCACGCTTGGTTTACAGCCACAATATATTAGCCGCAAGGCTCTAATTGAACTATGTCTTTATGAAGAGTAACAGAAGTTAAAGGCATTTTTCTTCATTTAGAGGAACACAAATATACTCAAGCTTACAAATCAAAGTGTGTGGTCTCTATACACTCCAAGATACATCGGAACCCGACAGAGTGTATTCAGAATAAATCACAGTATATTTAATTGTGTAAAGAAAGGGAGGGTCCACAATAATGATTACTTCTGGTTTGCAAAATATAGACATGGATGATAAGTTTACCTAGGAGTGTGGTGCCTTAAAAAAGAAAGTAGATTGCTTTGCTTCTTATGCTCCATGCAATAAGCAGTTTGAGAGAGATTAACCCCCATGCAGATTATTGTGGAATGGCATAGAGATAAATCACTCTTCAATTACATGGGGGCAGCCATCTTGCCACACACCTGATAGTCCTGCTTACACGTGAGAAATAGTGTGGTGCTGTGCCAGAAGCAATTCACACCAACTGAGAAATATATGCCTCAGAAATAATAAGACGATTGCCTGTCATTTCACACACACAGACACTAAATAAATAGATAATGTAGCGAAAGACATCTGTGTGAGGAAAACTGTTACAATGTATCTCTAAGGCGGCGGCTACAAAAGCACTCAGGGGATACAATGAATACAATGAGGCCGATTCATTAACAGCGTCAGGTAGCGACAGTTGAGCGACTGTAGCTGCATTTTCAGAGCGCCCGCTAGTAGTCGCTGTGCTTGGCCGTTGTTCGGTAGTTGATAGCGACTCAGTCGGTTTGCCGTAATGTTGAATATTGGGTGAGGAGTCGCTATTTGACAGGTTCCGCGCTGTATGGGAGCGCATGATAGCGACTGGTCAGAGCGACCGGCTTCCACCATATTCATTAACAAATCACGCTCAAAAAATTCCTGCGCTGTAAAATGCTTGTTTAAACCCCAGAGCGCTGGCGGCGATGGGTTAAAAGTAGTTTTTTAACCCCCAAACAACCATATTTTTGGAAGCCCAAAAAAACAAGTTTTTAAAATAATTTCGTAATATGAATACATTAATATCAGACCTGTAATATCAATTCTGTACAATTTATTTTTTTTTATTTTTTTTTACCTTAAAAAAATTATCTAAAATGGCAGAAGTGGTCACAGAATTTTTCACATTTAAAAAAAAAAAAAAAACATTAATAACAATTAATTATTAATATTTAAAGATTGTTCCATTGAAATGCATTGGAGAGTGCCAGGTAGCGAGAGGTCCTACCTGGCGCTGTTCAAGGTCGGACGCTGGCGCTGTGGGCTGAGGCTGGAATAATGATGAATGAGTGGCTATCTGGCGCTATCTCAGTCGCTAAGCAGGATTGGCTTGATAAATGTGTGATTGTGGTGGGGAGCCGGCGTTCTCGTGGCGGGGCCCGTCATTACCGGCCGCTCACCAGTCGCTACCTGTCGCTATCCCTTTATAAATAAGGGCCAATGTATTTTATTCAATCACCAGTAATTACAGCTGAAGGGTTACTACTTCTGACTAGAAATAAGAGATGATTACACAGAGCTATGAGGCGATTGTGACTGAGAGACCCTGTTTTTTAGAATCAGAACCTTCATGTAAGTGGCAAGATGGTCGCTGCCATGCATGTTTAGAAGTGCAGACTCTGCCTGCTATTCCAAACATCTGCATGGTGTTAATTCCTCTCAAAAGTCTTATGTCACCGATTGTCACAGGGAGGCCTTAGGGGAGACATTTACTAACCTTTGATTTTTTTGACTGGAGGTTCACTTTAACTCATTGTGAGCCATAACCTGGGTGGGTGCATCTCTGGACATGGATATGGATATGTTTGAAGTGATGGTTGAAGGTTTTATTTAAAGTGGACCTTCAGGGTGGTCAAACCTTTAAAGCAGATGGAAACCCACATGGCTGGTCCCTGGAATCTAAAAGATTTCTGTCCGGGCCGCTAGCCTACCCCCAGGGCCTTCTACACCGGATGCACCGATGTGTGACAACCCCCCGGACACCGGAGCTCATCTAATCCCAGCAGGTCACGCTGCATGATCTCCACCGGTGCTGCATCCCTGGCAGCCGCGCGTGCCTGAGCCTGGGCGGGAGGGGGGTCCAGACCGAAATCCAGGTTTCCATCTGCTTTAAAACCTCCTGCTCACCCCACTACACCCAATTAGAGGGAAAATATCAGCTCTGAGCAAGGAGTCATTTCCCCTTCTGTAAGGCACATCCTGTAGATGTAGACACCACAGGGAATCATGGCTGAACTTTTCATCATTCAGTTCTTTTTCCAATAGGATGGAGAAGTATTATAACATTTTTGGATAATACAGGTTACAGGACCTCTATCAATGGATTGGCCCCGTTGTGTCATGTTGTAATTCAGAACTGGTTGGACTTTCAAATAAAATAAAACACTCTTGGAGAACCTTGGAGGACCAGCAATCCTGTCCCGCTCTGCTGAGCTGATTGGGGGACGAGATGAAAGAGAGAATAAACCCAGATATATCAGCCATTTCTGCTTTGATTTAAAAAAAAGAAAATAGTTTAGGACAAAGCCAAATGTAGCCCAACACAATGGTCTAACAATTACCTTTGCCTGCAGTATCACTTGAAGATCAATGCTATAGCCTTAGCAAATAAAAGCACTCATTGACCAGCTAAAAAGCACATTAGGATAAGACTTAGGCCCTTATTTAAGAAGGGATAGCGTCAGGTAGTGGCTGGTTAATGACAGGTAGCGACAGGTAGCGACTGGTGAACGCCGGACACGGCACGCAATTACACATTTATCAAGCAGAATCTGTTTAGCGAATAGGATAGCGCCATGTAGCGTCTGATTCATCATTTTCACAGCCTCAGCGAACAGCGCCAGCGTTCAGCCTTGCACAGCGCCAGGTATGACCTCTCGCTACCTGTCGCTCTCCCATACATTTCAATGGACGATCCTTTTCTTCTCTTTAAACCAGGTTTTTTTTTTCCCAAAAAACACAAATAATTCTGTGACTTCTTCTGACATAGAAAAAGCTGTTTTTTCACATTTTTATGATTTTTTTAAAATTTCTTCAGAAATGACATTACAGGTCTGCCATTAAAGTGTTCATGTTACAATGTTGTTACAATGTATTTCCATATGTTTTCGCTTTGTTACTAGTGGATAGATGCTGGAAAACACACTTTAAACACACAGTCTCCTGCGCTGTGGGCTTCAAACAAGCATTTTTCAGCGCCAGAGATTTGTGAGGCTGTTTTTTTGTTGAATATGGTGTGAGTCGGTCGCTAACATGCGCTCCCATACAGCGCTGTACTGGTCAAATAGCGACTCCTCACAATGTATTCAACATTACTGAACAGCGACTGAGTCGCTATGAAGTTAATGAAAACAAGGTGGAGGCCCTAGACCCGCCCCCAGAATAATCCTATAGCACTGCCGCACACTAACACATATATAAGTATATATCCAATCACATATAGTACATTTTATGCATGAATTTATTAAGTAAGGTTTAAAATCACATACTAACAATACATAAAGGACTCATTAAAAACACATAAACACACTAAATATGGGGGAGGGATCCCTACAATGGCTCTAAACATACCAATAATAATTAATTAATTGATGACGCTAGGGC
Organism: Gastrophryne carolinensis; assembly: GCA_027917425.1. Classification (NCBI taxonomy): domain Eukaryota; kingdom Metazoa; phylum Chordata; class Amphibia; order Anura; family Microhylidae; genus Gastrophryne; species Gastrophryne carolinensis. The sequence goes on from CM051236.1 coordinate 365,079,915, forward strand.
AACAATTGATAATACTTATTAAATATATGGCCAAAAAACGGGGAAGAGATAAATGACAAAGAAATATAAAAACAGAATATATAAAAATCCAAACCTACAAACAAACAAAAAGTGAAAAATTGTAATCACAGTGCATAGATTAGAACTCACATGATCAAATAAAGTGCAAAGTGCAAAAAATACGCTAAAAAATTCTATTGATAGTGACCAGAATGTATCAAGGAATAAATGAACAATAACAATAAATAGGAAGAAATGAATCTCTACATCACCATATTAATGAGCCTCCAAGGGATCCCCTCCAACAGCTCGCCACCGACGCGCTGCGTGGCCTATCGCCACTTCGCCAGCACTATTGCCAGCACCTATAAGTACACTTTAGGCCGATTTAGGTGGTGCACACTTATTGTAATTTTTCCTGAGTCGCTATGAAGTAGCGACCCACGGCTGAGCAAAGCGACTACTAGCGGGAGCTCTGAAAATGCTGCTACAGACGCTCATCTGTCGCTACCTGCTGCTAATGATGAATCAGCCTCCCCGCAGTTTATATACTGCCATGGACTGCCCGAGCCTGGGAAATCCCAATCCATCCCTGAAACTGGCCAAATTGCCCCTGAGTTTGTTAAAAAATCTGCTTGAAATAAACAGAACTGAATCAGCAGAATTTTGGTAACATTTTAACTTGATATGTATCCAAACATGAACACAAATGATGAGCGAATAGGCTGAAGGCCTTGTCTGGATTTTGCTGGTTTAGGTCCATGAAATTAAAATGAATTTCTATCTGTAGGTAACAGATTAAATGTTCTATGCACAATATAGATATATCTTCTATTACTGTATGTGACAGGACTCAGGCATCTCTATCTTACTATACTGTTTCAGTCTGTCAGGTCGATAGGCTTCCTACTCCTACACCCAATGTAATTGTCACGCTCTGGTAACTCCAGCCCTCTAGGTAAGCCCTCAACCCCCAATCTCCGCAGTCAGCTTCACCTGTAGGAGCCCCCGGTTGCCGGGACGCAGAATACGCCTGCCCGGGATCGGTTGCCCCCAGGACTTCAATGGCTCAAAGGATGAGAGCTTACAGGTATAGAGGTCTGAAGAACCAATGGCTAAGAGCGAGAGTAGCGGAAGTCCAGAGGCAAGCCAGAGGTTAACACGGGGAGTCAGAGTTTGCAGCGTTACAGAGGGGAGAGATAGCACGAGGTCAAGGTACAAGGCAGAGGTCGGCAACGGAGATCAGATCGAGATTGGTCGGTTCAGGCAGAGGTCGGCAACGGAGATCAGAATAGTCGGTTCAGGCAGAGGTCGGCAACAGGGTTTCAGATCAAGAGGCGTCAGCAAGGCAGAGGTTGGCAACAGGAAATCAATCAAGCTTCAATGCACAAGACAAGCTTGGTACTAGGCGCTATAACAGGCAATGACACACTGCAGTGGAAATCCCTTTATAGTGGGAAAACCGGCAGGATTGGACAGGGAGACAGTGGTTGGGATTGGTGCACTTAGGATCTGGCGGCAGATTGGAGCACTGGCCCTGTGGTCTGATTGGTGAGCTCTGGGCTGATTGCTCCAGCTGAGCTTCCCAGGCAAACTGCTCAGAGCTGCACCTTCTAGACTTTGTTCTTTTAAACAGCCTCCGGTGGCCATTCTGAGTATTGCACCACCGGAGGACATGAGCTGATTGTATAGGCCAGCAAGCACAAGCTGAGTGACAATGGGCAAGGGGGAAGGACTTACTCGGCGGCACACGCGCCGCTGGGGATGGCACCCGAGGCAAAGGCGGCTGCTGGGCAGGAGGAACCCGAACCCGTTGCCTAGGGACACCACGGGCACGGGTAGAAGGCAAGTCAATCATGACAGTAATGAAATCATTTAGGAAAAAAATAATGTCTATGTAATGTCCATCTGAGGTGGCCTTTATTTAATAATCACATTTGTAAGGCTATTTAGGAGCAGCTGTAGAAGCTATTTCCAAGACAAATGTCTTATTTCATGGGAATATCACGCACAAAGTGAAAATCCTCTTCCTGATGAGTGCGTTTTCTATTCTTTTCTCAAGCAGTGGAAAATGTGATTTCTTCCAGGAGTCTCTCATAAAAAGGAAAATAGTGAAACATTATAATCAGCCGCATTGTGCATTCCATGACATACTGTGCCTATGTTTTAATGCTGAGAAGAAAAAATGCGACCCGTTTATCAAATTGAAGGATCATATTAAGTCCCATAGTTACTGCGCTCAACAAAGCTACATAGAAATAGGGGCAATGCCAAGAGGAATGCATTTTAAACACTCCTTTGAGCCGTGGCTGAATACCAACTAAACTGCTTTAAAGACTTTGGAAGGGAGCAGTGTAATGAAGTACACACAGGACTTGCAATCCTCATCAAGAATTCTGCATTCCATCCAGTAAAATATATTTTCCACGCTTACACACACAGTCATAGCAGTACAAAGCCGGCTAAGTAAATACTGCCCACTGGCTGTGGCTTGAATATAAAATAGATTCAAAGACATAGGGTTTATTAGGAGCTCTGTTCAAGCCTTGTCATACCTATATATTTAACTGGCCAAGGTTACTGTCCCAAAGTTTTTCCAGTCAAACATTTTGGAAACGGATCGAGTGGAGGAAGGTTAAAGACATTTTGAAGTTCTTAGAAAATAAGCCTCAGTTCCTGTTTACTGAAAAACGGAGAAATCCATGTCTGACATCAGGACTGGAGATGAGCGAACTTAAAATAGACTTTCAGCATGATTAAATGAAAAGCACAAACCCTCAAAAAACTATTCCCCAGCACCTAATAATTTTAGTCACTTACTTATTCTTTCCCCCACTGGGATGCAACTCTGTTCAGGACTCTAGGATACAGGTGCCGCTATCTTGCCTCAGAATACATTACTGGCAGGCTGATTCATCACTAACGCCAAGTAGCGACAGTTGAGCGACTGTAGCAGCATTTTCAGAGCGCCCGCTAGTAGTCGCTGTGCTTGGCCGTTGTTCGGTAGTTGATAGCGACTCAGTCGGTTTGCCGTAATGTTGAATATTGGGTGAGGAGTCGCTATTTGACAGGTTCCGCGCTGTATGGGAGCGCATGATAGCGACTGGCTCCCACCATATTCATTAAAAATTCAGCCTCTAAAAATTCTTGCGCTGTAAAATGCATGTTTAAATTCCAGAGCGCAGGAGGCGTTGTGTATAAAGTCGTTTTTTAACCCCCTAACCACCATTTAGGTAAAAAAAAAAATAGGATTTTTTTTTTAAATAATATTATAACCTGAACACTTTCATATCAGACCTGTAATATCAATTCTGCACACATTTTTTTTATTTTTTTATTTCCCCAATAAATTCATTTTCAATGCCAGAAGTGTTAACAGTTTTTTTTTGTGTAATAATTATTCATAAAAAAAAACTTCCATTGAAATGCATTAGAGAGCGCCAGGTAGCGAGAGGTCATACCTGTCGCTGTTCAAGGTTGAAAGCTGGCGCTGTGGGCTGAGGCTGCGATAATGATGAATGAGTCGCTATCTGGCGCTATCTCAGTCGCTAAGCAGGATCGGCTTGATAAATGTGTGATTGTGGTGGGGAGCCGGCGTTTTCGTGGCGGTGCCCGTCATTACCTGCCAATCATCAGTCGCTACCTGTCGCTATTCCTTCATGAATAAGGCCCTTAAAGTGGACCAACACCCAGGATTTTGACTATCCTGGGTTTTGGTCCACTTCAGGGGGGCACCCCGATCAGCTGTGTAAAACCCCCCAGAAACACCCCAATACTCACCTCAAAACGCTCCCACGTGGCCGGGTGACAGCGACGGACAAGCGCTGACAGCGACGGACAAGCCAGCGCGTCCGCCGCCGCCTCCCACACGTCCCTCTGACAGCGCGCGCGCCCGCGCCAACCATTCACAAACGGCCGGCGCGGGCGTGCGCACGGCTAGAGGGGCGCGCGGGAGGCGGCGGCGGCCACAGCCGTCGCCGAGGAGGTGAGCTTTTGGGGGGTTTTCGGGGGGGTTCCTCACCGCGGGACATCCCGATCTCGGATGTCCCGCGGTGAGGGGGGTGATCGGCCCGGGAATCTTATAGATTCCCGGGCCGATCACCCCAGGGTGTTGGTCCACTTTAATCACATGAGAAGAGGAGGGGGTGACTGCAGGTGGTAGGTTGTAGGGATGGGGGATCCACATGAATTCTGCTGAGAAGAAAGATCAGGAATCCATAGGCACAGTCTCAAGGGTAGAAAGCCTGTGACTACCTGCACTACAGTATAATATCCAAAACATATTTTTAAAGTGTATTTTTCATATGTTGCATTGGATTTAGTTTTGAGATTGAAAAGAAAGTATTGTTCTTGATCCTCTGCTAACGTCTATCTGATGATGGGATAGATTTAGGAGTAAAAAATAAAAAACAAAGCTTACTTTACCAATGGCGGCCTCCCATATCCAGCAGCAGCAGCAAAGAGTCTGTTCGCCCTGGACGTGACTGAACACCTAGCCAGCCAATCAGCATGGCTGCTGCTCACTGATTGGCTGACTAGTAACCTAATCATGGGCAGGTTGGGAGAAATCGCTGCCGGGGACAAACTTTACAGTGCGTTTAGGTTGCATTTTATTTGTTTTCGTTCAAGTTACACATATTTAAGCAAAAAAGACATTAAAATCTATTTTAATAACACCCAAAAAAAAAGATCTAGGTCCTGTGTTTCAATTACTGACAAGTCCCAATGCAAGGTCGGTACGAATAAATGTGTTAATTAATTATTAATTATAAGCATTAAACACTTCAATAGAGCTAGCCGACTGATGCATTATTTCTTACTTAAATTCCACACACTGATTGCCGCTGAGGCCAAAAAAGTGGCACTGTGTGTTCTTACATAAGGAAGATGTCACTGCTGTCAGTGGATGGAATCATTTGACAGCCGATTCCTTATTTGTTCATCTGGCTGCCAGTTATCTGGAATATTGGTATTAACAGAGAGGCGTGTGTAACACATACTTATCTTATTCTTTGTCATCCAAGCATTCAGCAAGCAATCACTGATGTCAAAGCACTTCAATGACTTCAATTCTTATAATGACACAGCCCTCTGTATAGAAGCATTTGTATCTATGCCTGATAGAATTGTTATATAAGCTAGGATGACAGCATCACATTCATTTTAACTGTTTAGCAATCTCTTCACTATTGTATTTGTATCAACACACACTGAAATATGTTACAGAAAACATTGCAACAGAACAGAATTAAACCACCATAGGGAGAGACCCATGTTAGGCTTAGAGGCCGATTCATTAATAGCGCCAGGTAGCGACAGATGAGCGACAGTAGCGGTATTTTCACAGCGCCCGCTAGTATTCGCTGTGCTTGGCCGTTGTTCGGCTGTTGACAGCGACTCAGTCGGTGTGCGGTAATGTTGATTACGGGGTTATGAGTCGCTGTTTGACAGGTTCCGCGCTGTATGGGAACGCATGACAGCGAACGGCCATAGCGAACGGCTCCCAGCATATTCGTTAACAAATCACGCTCCAAAAATTCTCGCGCTGTGAAATGCTTGTTTAAACCCCAGAGCGCTGGCAGCGATGGGTTAAAAGTAGTTTTTTAACCCCCAACCATATTTTTAGAAAAAAAAAAAACATGTTTTTCAAAACATTTTGTAATATGAATACATTAATATCAGACCTGTAATATCAATTCTGCACAAATTTTTTTTTTTTACCTTAAAAAAAATATCTAACATTGCAGAAGTGGTCACAGAATTTTTGACATTAAAAAAAAAAAAAAACAAAAAACATTAATAGCAATTAATTAAGAATATTTCAAAATTGCTCCATTGAAATGCATTGGAGAGCGCCAGGTAGCGAGAGGTCATACCTGTCGCTGTTCAAGGTCGCTCGCTGGCGCTGTGGGGTGAGGCTGGAATAATGATGAATGATTCGCTATCTGGCGCTCTGTCAGTCGCTAAGCAGGATCGGCTTGATAAATGTGTGTTTGCGGAGGGGAGCCGGCGTTCTCGTGGCGGTGACTGTCATTACCGTTCGGTCACCATTCGCTACCTGGCGCTATCCCTTGTTAAATAAGGGCCTAAGTATAGAGGGGCTAAAAGAGACCAAAAAGAGTTGTTTTTCTAGAATGGAAGCACATTCAGAAAGCATCTGAGTGTGCAGTGCCAAGGATTAGCCTAAATTTCAGACAGCCAAACGCCTTCCACTTATTGACACGTTTCGAGCTTTCGGCTCCCAACAACACAAGACCAGACGTTCTTGGATTTATGGGGGTGAGAATTGGTGAAACAGAGAAAACATTGCATCAATGTAAACTGGTTGCATGTGCCAGGGATACAGCCAGGCAGACATGACCTAACAACAGCTATTTCATCAGACAGGCCAGCGTCCAGTAATTGAAACAGAGCATTAAGCCAAATCCGATCAGGAAATCTGTGGTTAATGGAAGCCAGCAGTCAAAAAGAAAGAAGTTGGTCCAGGTGGCAGACAAAGAATGGTCAGAAACAAATCATCCAGTCTATCAGTGCATTCTTAAAGTGGACCAAAACCCAGGATTTTGACGATCCCGGGTTTTGGTCCATTCCCCCGGGGCACCGCGATCGGTGAAACCCCTGTGTGAAACCCCCCAGATCGCCAAAGTCAACTCACCTCTTCCCGGTCCTACGGCGCATGAGGGTCGCTCGTCCAATCTGCGTGCTCGGAGCCTAAGCCTTTGTCTAAGGCCAGTGGCTCCAAAGCGCTGCTGGCCACATCCCCCATTTCCCTCTAACAGGGAGGGTGCCCGCACTAGTCATTCACAAATGCCAGCGGGGATGTGGCCGTGGCTCGGGCATGTGCCATTGGACTGGGAAACAAGGTAAGTGTATGGGACAACCTGGGGGTTTCACACAGTGGGGCATCCCAACTTTGTATGCCTGGGGGAAGGGAATCGATCCACAAGATTCCTGGGCCGATTACGGTGGGTTTTGGTCTACTTTAAGCATTATTCTAACTTGATGGATGTGGACTTGTAATGGGAGCACAATCAGAATGAATCAGGCAATTTATATCTCTAGTGTGTCCTAAGTGTTTAGAAGACTGCAGCGTGCAATGCTTGGGTATAGTGTCTAATATTTACAAAGCCATAAGTTGGACATTAGTTTTGGGCTAGTGGCCCTCCTCAGCACGAGTTTGAAAGTTGATGGTTGTGTGGGATGTAAGTTTTCAGAGTGCCATAACAATGAAGCAATCCACCATAGGGAGAACCCAAATTAGGCTTTAATGTAGTCGCCTAAAAAAGACTGAATAGCCAGCTATTGTCTTTTACCTATGAGTAGGAATTTTAGCCAACTATATTAAGCCTATAATATGTATCTCTCTTAAGTGGCTTGCCTCTGCTTATTTCAGTAATATAGATGATGAGGTGGCATGCTCAGCAGCAGCAGCAAAGTGGGGCATTGCTGAAAACCCTACCTGGACCCCCAGACTGGCATCTCTATGTTTGTGGTGGTCCACATGCAGCTGGACAGTCTTCTAGTGATAATCTTCTCCCACGAGTCCATGCACCGTTTGTTTTAAATGTATTCATGTATCTTTATGAAATTAAGGGAGAACTTGGTGAAGGTGTGAGTGCCACCAATGGGGCATTCAGGACTGGTAAGAAAGCAAAGTGCCAGTCTGGGAGCAGAGATGGGAAACATGGGTGATTTTCTTTTCTTGGAGCTAGGCTTTGAGGCAGAGCCAGACATTTCCTCTTAAATGACTTACACCAGGGGTTCCCAAACTTTCCAAACAAGAAAGTCACATTCAGCAGTGACAGCTGCTCGGGAGCCACATTTGACATGAAGATATGGTAGAAGACACATAATCCTTACAGAACAGAAAACAACTGGAAACCATATAACCCTCAAACCATATAACGTTCCTGGGTACTTGAAATGATCAGACTTATCAGATCATGTGGTTCCCCACAACCCCCAAAGCACATCTACCCAGAGCTGTTTCTAGGCCTAAATGAACAGTACGGTCCCTCTGGATGCCAGAAAAGCATAGGGTGCCAAGCTGCCTACTGAGCCTTGCTTTTGTGGCTCTAAGCGTGGTACCCCCTGCGTTGTACTGGAGTGGACACTGGGTACTTTATTGCCATATCTTGGATAAGTGTTTGTGGAGGGCAGCACTGACAGGAGCAGTGTGAGGCTTGGGCAGCATATCGTCATATTCACCCGGGCACTGCTTCCCATCCTCTACAGTCCACAATTATGACATTTGATGTCATGGGATGCCTATGTCACCTGTCTGAGATGTGGATGATGGGGAGGGTGCAGGAGCCTGAACAAGTATAACGGCATAATTTCCTGCCTGCTCTCTGCACAGTTCAGTGCCAAACCTCCCTCAAAGTGCATTGTTTTATACTTTCATAGAAATGATTGGGTCTGGGGGGTCTGCTGGCAGTCTGCTTAATAATTATTGGGTTTGCAGTGCAACGCTGGCTACTATGGTGGGGGAGATTTTTTTCCTTATTTAGAATAGAAACTGTCCCATATAATACTTGCCCCACAGGAGCGTGACACAAGAAGTGGCCGAGATAGGTAAGCTGTCTCTCTTCTTCACTTGCTTTTTTTTTTTTAAGTTTGTATTTTGCATTTAAACAATAGAACATTACCCACCCATGATGCAGCAGGCATTAGCCTACCCCCCTTGTAACTTAACACACTTAGACATCCAAGCACACGCATTCATATATAGGCTCGGGCAGAAGCCGAAAACCGCCCAACTTGGAACTTTGCACATCTAACCTGCGGAGGAGGAAAGAAGGAACCTACCAAGGAGAGGATATGCCAGACACTCCCGGATCCTAAGGTACTAAAATGACCATCACTTGGCCCAAACAAGGCCAAGGCCACAAGCTCACCCATCCCCGGGGGACCTAAATGACATGACTAACCCCAATCTCTACTTACATCTATTCCTACTCATTGCCCGACGCTGACTCGTTGATATGTCAACTTATAAAGGGGTAGTTTTTGGTTAATCAATGTCTTCCATGCTCGCAGTGTTGGGTTGCTGGATGCTTCCAGTTGAGGTGTATACATTTTCTGGCATAAAACATTAACAATCTCAGTAGTTCTTTCATTGCTCTCACCTCTAGCAGGCAGAGTGCCACTGATCCCTGGACCCGGAACTTCCTCGCCTGCTTGACAATTGTCAATTTTGATACATGACATTGACAAGGCCTAGCACTGGGTCCCATGTACCCCCCCCCCCCGCATCCACAGAGTGCTAGATCTTTACAAGTGTTCAGTCTTCCAGATAGCTCATGAGCCCCACAGCAGGTGTCTGCAAGCCACATGTGGCTCCTTATATACAGTTTGTGGATATCTGCTTTAAACAATTGCCACTGTGGAATCCTGACTTGGGATGCCCAATAGTTTAAAAAAAATCAGGCATGGAGCTTTGTATGATGGGGGATAGGAAATAGCTGTATGCTGCAGTGTTCCCTATTAGAGTAGGTGGGATGCCATAAGGATGTGCAGCTGCTTCCTCTCACCCATCAGATAGAAGTCTCTAATGCAGAGCTAACTAGGTAGAGGTTAGTTGTGGGGTTTATTTAAGAAATGCTAACGCCACTTAGCGGCAGGTGTTTTTCATGAGCGCCACCAGCAAGTCATATTTATGATGAAAAAAATGTTTAGCGCCTCTTCTAGTGCCATGTAGCATTTCATGTATCAAGAGCGTGGGGTGTATTGTTAGCGCTCAGTGTCGTTCTCCCATAGACTTCAATTAGCCATTCCAGTCCCTTTTTTTTGTGAATTCTGGTTAGTTTTTTTTGTGCTCAATCAATTGACACAGGATCCCTGGCCTGTTCTGAATGTTTTTTTCATTCATTATTGTTCTTCGGTTACCTGCTGTTAAGTTGCGTTTTCATGCCTGTCAATCATGTGTCATGTCATTTGTATGTCCCCAATGTCATTCCATGTGTTTTCGCTTGATCACTGTGCAGCCATCCCCAGTTAAAGCCTTTTGTATTGTGGAGAGATGTATGCCTGAGGACTGTGGTTTCACAGCGCCCACGCTGGCGCGGTTCATTTACATGTTAAATACAAATGATGTCTGGCCCTCCTCACTGGTACTGCCTTGTCACTATCTCCATTGAAAAAAAATAAACAAGGCACAGGTAGCCTACAGCGCTGAACCCTAACAGCGCCATCTTCCTGTGGCTGGCATGGCAGCTGAGGTGCTAATAGCATCAAGTGGCCCTAAGAGGTGCTAGTGTTAAATTGGCCTCCACGTGTTCCTGTGCACCAGAACACTCCTTGGCCTAGAGCTGGTCCGCTTTAATATTTCCTTAATACATCCAGGTGACACAACCGGTGACACAAGGCGACTCTAGCATGCCTATTAGTTATAAATTGTTTACGATGGAATGTATGTATATTAGATTACATAGGGCCCCTGTGCCCTCAGCTATACTCCTACTGTACCCTTGCCTTTTAATGCCTTGTTTTTCCTCTGTTTGTGACTTGGCAAGTCTATAAACCACAAAAATTAATTTTAATACAAACAATATTCACTTTCAGCCCCACATAACCTGAATCCAATTATATTAGAACTTTGCCAACACTCGTATTATTGTAAACTGTTGCTGCTTTTTACAGTTTGTTGGTTTTAATTTACAATGGAGGGTACATTTGACTTTCTGGATCCAGATACAATTTGATATAGCATGTTAGTGTTTACGAGATGCGTAATAGAAAAAACGCATTACAACCACTTGACTATTCAAAGGATTTCCTTAGCATTCTATCAAATGCAAATGAATAAAACTGGACATACTGTACATACGTACACGTTCCAAATTATTATGCAAAGGCTACAGTCAGTATAATTTTCAAGTCTTCAACCGGTATAAATCAAAAGTTATTGAACAAACCTGAAAAAGATAATAGCATTTTTTAACAAATTAAAAAACACTGTTCCAAATTGTAGGGTTGATTGTGTAAACATTACACATAGTCTACACATAGCTTTTGTTAAGGGATTTAGAACCCCCATCGGGAGCGTTTCGAGAACGCTGTGAGTTCGGCTCTCAAGACCTATTCGACGGATTATGCTTTCGTATGCGTTGAAGCGAAACACTCCTCTCATAGCGTTTTGGTTTAATCTCTTTTTATTGAGTTTTCCAAACACGCAACGAGTACTGCAATACACAAAAACACATACACAAGGTAAAGTCAGGCAGGAAATCAACCACTACAAATTCTGGCGCGTCCACAACCACGGGGCGTGTTATACTCCCCCACCAACACCCCCCCACAGTGATGGCCAGTTGTCCATGAGCGAAGGTGTACATGGTGATCGACCAGTAATGTTTGCATCCCATACCCTTAGCTGCGGATATCTGTGTCTCCGGGGAGTAGGTGGTCGAGTCTCATAGCGTATTTATAGTGTTTTTTCACGTACCTTGCAATTATATGAGTGTCCAGGGAGGTCCTACTAGTTCCCATCAAAAAAGACCTGTTTTTACCAATAATTTAGCCCCTAAATTCCTGCTTGCCATGCATTCTTCTTTACTTCTTCCTAGTTGTATTTACAAATGTTTTTCTGGGGTGTTTAAAAGAAGGTGCCTTAAGGATTCAGTTTTCCCATACACCACAAAAGCACAAACTCACCAGGAAATAGAGCCCGTAAGTGGAGCCAGAAATATCCAGTTTTATTGGCCTCTCTTGGAGCTGTAATCAGGGCTCTGAATCATGTGCAAGCCCTCACTAATCACGGCTTATAAGCATCAAGGCGAAAACAATACGAAGCAATAACACATTAGAAATGCTAAGGAACAGACTTAAACACAACCACAGAAACGCTAATACAAAGCAAAAAACACACAAGAAGCTTGAAAATGGACCAGAAAATACACAAACTATTACACATAAACATGCTTTTTCATGTGTAAATGCACTTAAAAGAGGCTGTGAATCGACCTTCATGTTTCAATACATTTTTTAGGTTGTAAAGGAGTGAAAATGGCCATTTGCTGAATTTGCTGCATTAACAGGTCACATTTACTGACATCAAAGGCTATTTAAATTAAAAACATCTTAACTGGCCAAGTTACATGGTAACAAATCTTAGATATCGCCTTCACAATTCTTGCATCATTGAACTTGTTTGTTGAGATTTCCTGCCTGAATTTCTTTCAGGATGTCAGAATAGCCTCCCGGGGCTGTTGTTTTGATGTGCCCTTTCTCCCACCCTCATATATCTTTTGCTTAGTATACTTTAAATGTGGGTTAATACTCAGTATACTCAATAGAGTTGAGGTTAGGGCAGGATGATGGCCACAGCATGAGATGGTGTATCATCATGCATGAAGATGATTTTGCTATGAAAGACATAGTTCTTACCATGGAAGAAAGTGATCAGTCAGAACTCCAAATACTTTCCAAGGGTAATTTTAAAGGTAGCCTACCAACTCTCCCCCTATGATTCTGACCCAAAACAAGTTCCTTGCTGATGTTGCAGCCTTGTTGGAACACGGTGGTCATTATTATTATTAATATTTTAGTTATAGTTGTTGCTAATTTATAATGCGCCATAATCTAACCATCCACTTCTCCAAATCCTTTGGAACATCCAGAGTCACATGGAATTCATAAGTAAACAAGAATGTTTGAAAAGTAGTCTTTATGTATGTCTGGGCCCATTGCAACCATTTCTGCTTGTGAGCACTGGTTAAGGGTGGCCAATCAGTAGGTTTATGCACAACTGTAAATCTCTGGATAATCCCACACCTTGAGGTTTGTGAGACTTCAGAGGTACCAGCAGCTTCAAATACCTGTTTGCTGCTTTGTAATGACATTATAGCAGCTGGTCTCTTAATCCAATGAGTTTGTCTGGCAGAAACCATCATTATGCCATTATCTGCACAAACCCATCTGTGCTCTGAATCAGCCACAAATTGCTTCACAGTATGATTGTCACGATTATGTTTTTACTAAATATTTAATGTTTTAATTCCTTGTGCAAGGCATTGCACTATTTAATGCTTTTTTTTCCAAATTGCTTGAAACCAAACAATAATACCAAAATGTCAGTAGTTTTTCTATAATTGGGGGAAACCAATTAAACTCAAACCAAACAAAAAATCTCGAGATTGATTTCTACTGGACCTTCAGCATAATTTAATGAAAAGCCCAAACCCTTAAAAATTCTATTCCCCAAAATGAATATATTTTAGTTGTTTAGTCACTTGCTTACTATTCTTTCCCCCACTAGGCTGCAACTCTGTTTAGGACTCTAGGAGACGGACACCATCATCTTACCACAGAAGCATCAAATACTGAGGAGAGGAGAGGGAGGAAAACTGCAGGGGGGGGGGCTTATAGTTGTGCTCTGACAGAGCAGAGCTGGGGACAGAAAAAGGACAGCAATCCCAGAATGCACAGCTGCACAGTCAGAAGGCACTTCCTGTTTGCAGGTAGCCTGAGCCTCCATGGGCCACCATCTTGGATGTTTAAAGGCCCAGAAAATGCAGTAGATGTGGATAGGATAATATTTAATGTGGGCAATCAGTATGTACAGGGTGGGGGAAACATATAAGACATGCTCTTATTCAGGATGAAGGCCCAGTTTTATACAAAGAGCCATGATTTAATTGTTTTTTAGTTGTTTTTAAGAGGACACTGTGGTAGTGGGGGACAGACTGGACTTCCAATTTAAAGTGGACCAAAACCCGATTTTGGGCAAGTGCCGAATGGAGCTAAAAGAAGCAGAGTGTGCCGGCGGCACATCCCCTCAGGGGGTGTGCCAGCACCAGCCATTCACAAATGCCTTGCTTGGGCACTTGCCCAGCGAAAGGCCCTGGCAAGCGCTGTTTGATCAGTAATTTGGTATGTTACTGGATCCAGGGGGGTTTAAACAGTGGGGTATCCCAAAATGAAATGGCCCCAGGGTGAGGGAATCAGACGGCCATGGAGTCCTATAGGCTTCAGAGCTGCCTGAGATGGGTTTTGGTCCACTCTAACTGTACTGTAACCTGGTTGTTAAAGAGCCCTCATTAACAATAACTAACTAATAATAAAAATGTGTCCCCTTCTCATCTAGAAAATAACTAATTGCTGGATTTCCTCTTATTATGCAGAAGGGTGGCATCATGATTTGGGATACCCCTCTGTAAAAGAGTACTCCATAATCTAGAAGTGGTATATGCAGCCCTATTCCCTGGCTCACATAGCGTACTCTCAAAGCTGGGCATGTCAATTCGGGATCCTCTTGTCTATCATTCTATATGCACACTGAATAGTTGTTCAACAGCTGCTGGAGGAATTCTGTGTGAGTAGGAAGCTGTTACATCGTTTCTTTGTGTTATGTGTGGCAGCTGCAGAGCATTTAGTGTAATTAATGTATCTAAAATTGTCTAGGTGCGTTCTGCAGTGAAGAGAGCAATGATAAGTCATTACAACTAATGGCTTACTACTTCTAGCTAGAAATTAGGGATGATCGCACAGAGATGAGGCAATTTTTAGTTTTTTGTAAGTCAAGATGGCAGCTGCCATGTAGTTCAAGAGCACAAAATCTGCCTGCTATGCCTTAACATCTGCATGGGGTGAACTCTCAAATAGCTTAAGTCACTGATTGCCCACCCTTCTGCTGTACTCCATAGAGTGTGTCTTCTCGACCGAGTAAAATATAACTTTTTACTTTTATATATTTTTACACACTGAGGTTATTTTAGGTTTATTGGCCATTTGGCTTGTTTTCCGGTTTACTGACTTATATGTAACCTTAGGGCAGCCAGTCGATTTTAATGCTGGTGATGTTTTTTTATTGCCATGTATTCATTGCCCAGTGATCCTTACTGCTTCAGCTTTGTTAAAAAGAAAAAATATAGGATTGCATACTACAGGCCCGTGACTAATTTTAAGCCTGAGCCGGAGTCAGGTGGAAGGTATCAGGATCCAATTTATGACCACAGAAGGTTCCATATCCAAGTGGGAGGTATTTGAGCAATAAACGATGGAGGACAGAGATGAGCAATCCCACAGAAGTGGCCTGTTCAGACCCAGCTTCTGTCCCATTGAAAAGCGACAAAGCACCCATAGTGCTCATGTGGAAAGAGTATCGGGTTCTCTAATTATGTTCCTTAGGACAAAAGACAAATTAATCATGCATGAGACAACCTCAAAGACTTGATCATGTCATTGGTGACTGGAAAGGATATTAATGAAGTCATTATTTTTACTTATCCCCAAGCCTAAGGCTGTGTCAATTAGCCTGTTAAGAAGTCCAGATACTTCTTATACTAATAATTTATAGTATTTATTTATTATACTAATAAATGATTTTGCTTTTTATTAACAAACATAACATTGTTATTTTATTGTCTTTTATATCTACTTCTCATAATAAAAATGATAATACAAGTAATTATACTAATATAGTATTTACCTACCTATAATATAATATGTACTTACTTATAATTTATATCCCAATTATTAACAAACATAACATTGTTATTTTATTGTCTTTTATATCTACTTCTCATAATAAAAATGATAATACAAGTAATTATACTAATATAGTATTTACCTACCTATAATATAATATGTACTTACCTATAATTTATATCCCAATTATTAACAAACATAACATTGTTATTTTATTGTCTTTTATATCTACTTGTCATAATAAAAATGATAATACAAGTAATTATACTAATATAGTATTTACCTACCTATAATATAATATGTACTTACCTATAATTTATATCCCAATTATTAACAAACATAACATTGTTATTTTATTGTCTTTTATATCTACTTCTCATAATAAAAATGATAATACAAGTAATTATACTAATATAGTATTTACCTACCTATAATATAATATGTACTTACCTATAATTTATATCCCAATTATTAACAAACATAACATTGTTATTTTATTGTCTTTTATATCTACTTCTCATAATAAAAATGATAATACAAGTAATTATACTAATATAGTATTTACCTACCTATAATATAATATGTACCTACCTATAATTTATATCCCAATTCACTAAAGCATTTCCTACAATACAATAAAACATCATTTTTCTACATACAGAATACTATATATATATATATATATATATATATATATATATATATATATATATATATTACAATCTATGCAAACTTTAAATGTGTCTGCTAAACACTCAAGGGACTTTTGCACGCAATGCATGGATACAGTATTTATGATGTGCACCTTTTAACATAATTTTAGTGGTTTTAGCGCCAGCTTCGGAGCACCGGCATGTCTTATCTGGCGCTGTGCTGTGGACTACATTGGCGCTAGCAGGCGCTGTGTGGAACGCCGCTTCATTAACAGCGGCAGGTAGCGACAGTTGAGCGACTGTAACGGCATTTTCAGAGCTCACGCTAGTAGTCGCTGTGCTTGGCCGTTGTTCGGTAGTTGATAGCGACTCAGTCGGTTTGCCGTAATGTTGAATATTGGGTGAGGAGTCGCTATTTGACAGGTTCCGCGCTGTATGGGAGCGCATGATAGCGACTGGCCCTAGCGACCGGCTCCCACCATATTCATTAACAAATCACGTTCAAAAAATTCTCGCGCTGTGAAATGTATGTTTAAACCCCAGAGCGCTGGCGGCGATGGGTTAAAAGTAGTTTTTTAACCCATATTATTTATTAGTCGAGAATCAAATGTACAACATACTCTACATAACACACTATACAAGACAAACAATTTAAAAACACTGCTGAAAACCCCCAGAATGACATCCAGTGCTATAAGTACAGCATAAATACCTGGGCAAACTCCTAATGTAAACACGTATAGAACCCCTCCATAAGATTTACCTAATGTGCCGGCACAAATAATCCCTAAAACTATACTAATACCAATGTCTATATAAAGATAAAGTGACAGTGCATGACCATGAAAAAACAAATATTACATACAGCATACAAAACACTACAATTCTATCCAAAATGGTGAAAATACTTAGTGCATACAATTGTGTACAACACTTGAAGAAAATAATCATGAACAACAAGTGAACGAGCACAGACTAAGTGACAATAGCCTCGGCCAGAATAAAAGGCGCACATATAATAACAAACAATACAGGCAAGACAGTAATAAGGGGTAAAAAATCACGTGGATCACGGAGTGGGGTCTAGCAGCGGGGCCACCTACGTTCGCGGCCGCCCGTGCCGCTTCGCTGGGTGAAAGCGGCACGGGCGGCCGCGAACGTAGGTGGCCCCGCTGCTAGACCCCACTCCGTGATCCACGTGATTTTTTACCCCTTATTACTGTCTTGCCTGTATTGTTTGTTATTATATGTGCGCCTTTTATTCTGGCCGAGGCTATTGTCACTTAGTCTGTGCTCGTTCACTTGTTGTTCATGATTATTTTCTTCAAGTGTTGTACACAATTGTATGCACTAAGTATTTTCACCATTTTGGATAGAATTGTAGTGTTTTGTATGCTGTATGTAATATTTGTTTTTTCATGGTCATGCACTGTCACTTTATCTTTATATAGACATTGGTATTAGTATAGTTTTAGGGATTATTTGTGCCGGCACATTAGGTAAATCTTATGGAGGGGTTCTATACGTGTTTACATTAGGAGTTTGCCCAGGTATTTATGCTGTACTTATAGCACTGGATGTCATTCTGGGGGTTTTCAGCAGTGTTTTTAAATTGTTTGTCTTGTATAGTGTGTTATGTAGAGTATGTTGTACATTTGATTCTCGACTAATAAATAATATGTATTTTGAATATTGTTTGGTGCTCCTGTCCTTAGACCCATGGGGATTTACTCCATGTGCCTAAATTGCTTTTTGTATCTTTAGTATTACAGTGTAGCACAACCCTATTAACATTTGTGGTGCACCACTTTGGTTTTTCTTAGTTTTTTAACCCCCAAACAACCATATTTTTGGAAACCAAAAAAAACAATTTTTTAAAATAATTTTGTAATATGAATACATTAATATCAGACCTGTAATATCAATTCTGTACATTTTTTTTCCTTAAAAAATTATTTAAAATGGCAGAAGTGGTCACAGAATTTTTCACATTTAAAAAAAAAAAAAAAAAATTAATAACAATTAATTATGAATATTTCAAGATTGTTCCATTGAAATGCATTGGAGAGCGCCAGGTAGCGAGAGGTCATACCTGTCGCTGTTCAAGGTCGGACGCTGGCGCTGTGGGCTGAGGCTGAAATAATGATGAATGAGTCGCTATATGGCGCTATCTCAGTCGCTAAGCAGGATTGGCTTGATAAATGTGTGATTGTGGTGGGGAGCCGGCGTTCTCGTGGCGGGGCCCGTCATTACCGGCCGCTTACCAGTCGCTACCCCTTGTTAAATAAGGGCCTAATTAGCTTTGATTGTTGCACTAGGTATAGGTTGGCCTATGTCAGTGCCTGTTGAACCCATCAGCTTATTATCCCAGCGCCAGTGAGCGCTACTTTGTACCGCTGCTTTTCCGGTGCTCCCCAGCATATTTATGATTTTTTTGCCTTCTTGAAATCTATGGCGCTGTATTTTCCGGCACTGGTCAGCATTTTTCCATTACAGTCACAGTTACTGCTGGGGACAAAGGGGACAAACTTTACAGTGCCTTTAGGCTGCATTTTAATTGTTAGTATCCAAATTACACATTTTTAAGCAAAAGAAGCCGTTAAAATCAATTTTAATAACCCAAAACAAAAAAACATTTTGGCAACATCTAGGTCCTGTGTTTCAATTACTGACAAGTTCCAATGCAAGTTCTGTACAAACTTAATTATAAGCATTAAACACTACAATCCTGTTCTGTCTATTGTGCTCTATGGGATCTTGAGTGACAGCTCAGTTTTTGCAACTAGTGCAGTTTTTAACCAGAGCACCCAACGTTGCATAATTTTCAGTGCTAGTGTTATATTTTTGCAACAAGCTCTTCCAGATGTCGGTTCCAATGCATGCATGCAAATCTGCATGATTTAAAGATGGGTGAGCATGGGTGAAGCCCTATATATAGGAAGGCGAGGCAATAATGGTGCCAGAAGATATGCTTACTTTATTACCCCCAAATTAAGACCTACCACAAAATGTAAGCCTAGCAGCCTAGCTACCCTAAAAATAAGCCTAGGTTACAGGGGCAAATAAGGCAATTGCCTGGAGCACCAGGACCATAAGGCAAGGTAAGCAAGCAGCCTTGCTAGAGGGTTGCAAGTTCGATTCCTGGGATATGACTAAAGTGCTCTTAAGCAAGGCCCCTGGAATAAGTAAGAGAAAAGAATGGATGGCACTGCCACTGATGGCTTTGACGCTGGCCCCATGGCCCCATCAGACCAGAGACTGAAAAGCCTCGGGGACCAGACCATAACCTAAAGGTTGTTGGAGGCCCCCTTTGCAGGGCAAGTGGTTGGCGGCCTGGGGTGTGCGCCCCTTGTGCCCTCCTCATAATCTGGCCTTGCTCACATGTGTCCCTGTATCAGATGAGAAAGCGAGAATTACCACATTCGAGATAAATTTGGCTGGTCAACGAGAAATTCTCAAATGTTGCTAAATCAAGCATATTGTTTCTCGGCCATTTAGTAGTCCTCCCATGTATTCTGGAGGCATGTGGATGCCTTAGCATGTGTAACCATAGCCACAATATTTCATCAATCATTGTGACTGCAGTAGAACAGTATGCCATTGAAAGGTGAGCCTGGTAAAAAATGGAGGACGATTATTTGGTGGACATGAAGAGGGCGCAATTTATGACTCGGTGCAAAATGTACACATTGGTGAAAACTAAAACAGAAGTGCAGTGGTGCTGAATCGATCCCAGACAAGGAAAATGAATGGCACTTTTCTTTTCCTTTTTTCCCTTTAACTACAAAAAACTTTGTGCAATTTTGACATACGGTGCTAAATCCATGAATGATTGATTGAAATGATGATGATGAAATGAATGATTCTGCACTGGGTGCAAAAAGCTCTGTTCACTTTTATTGTCTACATAGGGGGTGATTCAGTACAACTATATTCTATTTTATTTTCTTAACTAAATTGCACTCTTTACTCCAAATAATACATATTGCACTCGGTGCTGTATCCACCCCAGAGTAGGTCATTCTGGATTATTAATATATATATGTCACACACACTGCTGACCCCGTGCTACATTCTCCCCCTGTGAGAGACATGACCTTGCTATTGTTTCCACTATAGATAGATTCTCCATTTCTATGCACTGATAAAATATTTTACAGCATAACATTTCTCATTACTGCCGATGATTCACACGTGAAATACAGTCGGGTCATAAAATGCAGCATATTGTCTGTGGGCTCTGGATCTCATATGACCTCCAGCTTATTCAATATGATCTTAATTCCCTGTGACCCAGAACACATTGGGGTCACCAATCTGTATATTTCACAGAGCATTGAATGACGCTGGGATAACAAGCAGTATTGATGAAATGCAATGAAAAGAAAAACAAGTGTTATGGTTTAATGAGTTTAGATTTGAACATTAAATGAGGTGCTGCAAGTAGATTAACAGCATTCAGACATTCATTGCTAAAAATGGTTTCATTAATATATTTTATTTAAGCATTTTTTTTTATCACACAGTGACTCCAAAATAACTGTGGCAACCCTCAGAAAGCACCGTGTTGGGGGAGGGGGGTTGTTAGTCCTGAACCTATCCTTCAGAGGAGTAGCTAGGCTTCTAGGCACCCAAAGCAAAGATTCCAAATGCACCCCCCACACCAATTCTCAGGTGGGGCCCCCCTTACCGGCTGCACCTGGGGCCCCCTGCTCCCCCCCTAGCTACGCCCCTGCTATCCTTATTCTCCTGTCAGAGGAATTGTAGGACATATTGCACAGCCGTGTTCACTCTGGGAGCTGTGTCTGCTTTGTGGGATTGACGGGGGACCAGTGGGGTTTTATACATTGGGGCCCCAAATCAGGATACCCCAAAGGTCTAGAGAAACACCCAACACTGGAGCAAATGATATGTTTAAAGATGACCTCTAGGCAGTATAAAAAGTCCCAGTTTCTTCCTAGTAGTTAAAGTGGACCAACACCCAGGATTATGACTATCCTGGGTTTTGTTCCACTTTGGTGGGGTGCCCCGCTGTGTGAAACCCCCCAGAAAGCCCCGAAAACTCACCTCTCCTCGCTCCCACGTGACCGCTGCAGCCAATACCCGCCGCCGGACAAGCGAGAGGCAGCACCGGACAAGCAGAGCGCGTCCGCCGCCTCCCGCGCGTCCCTCTTACAGGGAGCCCACCGCGCGCCCTGCTAGAGGGATGCGCAGGAGGCGGCAGCGGCGGGCGCGCATGTGCCGCTGGAACGTGGAAAAGGTAGTATTGTGGGCTTCCTGGGGGGTTTCACCCCGCGGGACATCCCGATTTCGGATGCCCCGCGGGGAGGGATCTGATCGGCCCGGGAATCTTATAGATTCCGATCCCCCCTGGGTGTTGGTCCACTTTAAGCCCGGTTTAGTTAGGGTGACAAAAAACACCAAGCCCCCACAATCCTCTTTAAGGATCCTCCATTTGGGCTCAGCTCAGGCGGGGGGTCTTGTTAGACTGGCTTCAGGTTAACTTTATAGCGAGCCTCCAGCCTTTACTAGGCACCCCTCCTGCACCTGGGTCGCTAGCCCCTGAGAAATTTGCTGATTGGGAGGAGAATTGTGACAAGGTGATTACTTTTTTCCTTAACCGGACCTTCACCCTGAATAAGAGTCTATCTTGTATGTTTCCACCACCCAGTACATACAGTTTGCTCACATTAAAAAATATGCTACCTACATCTACTGCATTTTCTGAGCCTTTACACACCCAAGATGGCGGCCCATGGAGTCTCAGGCTGCCTGCAGACAGGAAGTGTCTTCTGACTGTGCTGCTCTGCATTCTGGAATTGCTGTCCCTTTTCATGACCCCAGCTCTGCTCTGTCTGAGCAAAACACAGTTATTACCTGTCCCCCTTTAATTTGCTTCATGCATTTCTCTGGGAGGCTGATTTGTCATTAGCGGCAGGTAGCGACAGATGAGCGTCTGTAGCAGCATTTTCAGAGCGCCCGCTAGTAGTCGCAGTGCTCGGCCGTGAGTCGCTACTTTATAGCGACTCAGTCGCTGTTCAGTAATGTTGAATACATTGTGAGGAGTCGCTATTTGACCAGTACAGCGCTGTATGGGAGCGCATGTTAGCGACTGCTCATAGCGACCAACTCACACCATATTCAGCAAAAAAACAGCCTCACAAATCTCTGGCGCTGAAAAATGCTTGTTTGAAGCCCAGAGTGCAGGAGGTGGTGTGTTTAAAGTGTGTTTTCAAGCATCTATCAACTAGTAACAAAGCGAAAACATATGGAATTACATTGTAGCAATATTGTAACATCAACACTTTAATGCCAGACCTAATGTCATTTCTGAAGAAATATTTAAAACATTTAAATAATGTGAAAAAAATGCTTTTTCAATGCCAGAAGAGGTCATAGAATTATTTGTGATTTTTGGGAAAAATTTAAAAAAAAAAAAAAAAAAAACCCGTTTAAAGTGAAGAAAAGGTTCGTCCATTGAAATATATGGGGGAGCGACAGGTAGCGAGAGGTCATACCTGGCGCTGTGCAAGGCTGAACGCCGGCGCTGTTCGCAGAGGCTGTGAAAATGATGAATCAGGCGCTACATGGCGTTATCCCAATCGCTAAACAGATTCTGCTTGATAAATGTGTAATTGCGTTAACCATTAACCTGGCGCTACCTGACGCTATCCTTTCTTAAATAACCCCCTAAGGACCACAATGACCATGTTTTTTTTTTTTTGGGGGGGGGGGAATTTATGAGATGGGTTTCCTGTAGAAATCCCACCACTTAGAATACTGAAATAGAATGAGACAGGCGTCTACTGAACCTTGTGCTTCTTTCCTTGTGTGTCCCAGAAATGAGTCCCTGAGGTCACATATGTGATAGAAATATACCATTTGTATATAATATTCTTATTACTAAAAACAGATGCTGTAAGCACCCCTCCACCTGCATGTCATGGGGGAGATTGGATTATTTCCCCAAGGTGATTCGATCATTTCATTGAGTAATGATGGGTTTACAGGAGCAGATAAATTTGCTGTTCGCTCTGTGAGCGACTGACCATAGAAATCTTTTGCAAATGAGCAACTGGTTCAGACACCAAAGATTTGTTGGTCAATCGGTGGCTAGAGTGATCACTCAAAATTTTTGGAGGGCGACCTTTGTGTACACTCCAACCATCAATCAATGAATGAGAAAGTGATATCCCCCGCATTTACTCTTTGAGTATATTTGCACCTAAAATCTTCCTCCATGTGCAAATTTCCACCCAAAAATAGGCAAGCAAAAAAAGGGGATGGATGAATCACGGATAAGGTAAAAAACATGAGTAAACCATTTTTACAGATCAGACGTGTGCACAAATACATTGGCGCACAACCATCGACCATATAGCATCCCCAAAAAGAACAGACTTGAGTATAAAAGCACTGGAGTTCTGTAATGGAAAAGTTAATAATGAGAATTTGATGGGTCTGAATATCCCCCACCACTGAGGAAGCCAGATGTTAAAAATGCATCGGGAACAATACCCGCAAATAAGATCAAAATTATGAACAATGCTTAGGGCGGATCTATTTGAATTATTTGGGGATTTAGAATTTTTGGGCATTTGTTTGCTGTGCTTTAAGGTTAAGCCACAAGAGAACAATTAGGATATGTAAAAATAATAAAAAAGTTAAAAAAACTACCCAAAAGGGTAAATGAACACGTCAGCTTGGAGTTTTAAACAAGGATCCCCTTTAGAAAAACTGTGAATTGCAAGATATCACATGACAATGCAGTGGTGGTCAAGGGTGTGTGACCAATGACCACAGAGCAATGCATGTAGCAAAAGTAAAGTCACTGAACCATTCGGGACAGGGGATTATGCTTTGGGACTTCTGCCATTTCAACTACCAGAGTGGGATGGAACAGCTGCAGGGGACAAAAAGTGAGGATTTTATTTTGTTTGCCTAGACAGACCCATTAAAGTCTTCCCTTGTCCAGGCAGAAAAAAAATAAAGTGCACTTACATGTCATCCTGCTAGCTTGATCCTGACGGGTCCTGTGGGACTGCAGCCCTCTTCTTTCTCTGTTGCCTCCTGTGCCCACTGAGTGCTTCTCTCTCAGCCTTGCATAGCATCCCAGCTGTCACTCACATGGAGGCAAGCTTCCTTGATGATTATCAGCAGGTGACCACTTGCAAGCATCCTGCACTGACTCGAATTCTGTGCAGGCATTCAGGGTCGAGAGGGAAGCATGTCATAGCCAGAGGACTGCAGCCCACAGGACTTTGCTGGATCAAGCCTCCAGACTGGCAGGTAAGTGCCCTTTATTTACAATATTTTTCAACCTATAAGACACACCTGCCCATAAGACACACCTAGGATTTGGAGGAGGAAAATTAGAAAAATAATATTCTGAACCAAATAATAGCGAAGGTGCAGAATCCTCCAATTACAGGCAGAGTGGCATCCCCCTCCCATTCCCATAGGCAGTGTGGCATTCCCCCCTTCCCATAGGCAGTGTGGCATTCTCCCCTTCCCATAGGCAGTGTGGCATTCCCCCCTTCCCATAGGCAGTGTGGCATTCCCCCCATCCCATTCCCATAGGCAGTGTGGCATTCCCCCCTTCCCATAGGCAGTGTGGCATTCCCCCCTTCCCATAGGCAGTGTGGCATTCCCCCCATCCCATTCCCCATAGGCAGTGTGGCATTCCCCCCATACCATTCCCATAGGCAGTGTGGCATTCCCCATCCCATTCCCATAGGCAGTGTGGCATTCCCCCATCCCATTCCCATAGGCAGTGTGGCATTCCCCCATCCCATTCCCATAGGCAGTGTGGCATTCCCCCATCCCATTCCCGTAGGCAGTGTGGTATTCCCCCATCCCATTCCCGTAGGCAGTGTGGTATTCCCCCCATCCCATTCCCCATAGGCAGTGTGGCATTTTCCCTATCCCATTCCCCATAGGCAGTATGGCATTTTCCCCATCCCATTCGCCATAGGCACTGTGGCATTCCCCCACCCCATTCCCATAGGCAGTGTGGTATTCCCCCATCCCATTCCCGTAGGCAGTGTGGTATTCCCCCCATCCCATTCCCCATAGGCAGTGTGGCATTTTCCCTATCCCATTCCCCATAGGCAGTATGGCATTTTCCCCATCCCATTCGCCATAGGCACTGTGGCATTCCCCCACCCCATTCCCATAGGCAGTGTGGTATTCCCCCATCCCATTCCCATAGGCAGTGTGGCATTCCCCCCATCCCATTCCCATAGGCAGTGTGGTATTCCCCCATCCCATTCCGGTAGGCAGTGTGGCATTCCCCCCATCCCATTCCTATAGGCAGTGCGGCATTCCCCCCTCCCATAGGCAGTGTTGCATTCCCCCAATCCCATTTCCATAGGCAGTGTGGCATCCCCCCTCCCATAGGCAGTGTGGCATTCCTCCCTTCCATTCCCTATAGGCGGCAGAAGACGAAAAAAGTCAACTCACATGCTACGGGCGCTCCCACGTTGCTGGTCCAGCTGCCACAATGTGGGAGGCCAGAAGAAGATGGAGGAGTGTCCCCGCTGATGCTTCTTACAGCCGGGGCACACACATACTCCTAGCTCAGTGAATTGGGTAGGTGGGGCCTGCATTGAGTGGGCGCAGGCCACACCCACCTGCTCTATAGAGCCGGGTGTCTGCGTAGCTCAGTCAGTAAGAAGCAGCGGCTGGGACAGGGACAGCACCCGCAGCTCCTCCATCTTCTTATACTTTCCAGCTGCTGTTGCTGCCCCTTCAGGCTGGGGCACGCTCCTCCATCTTCTTCTGGCCTCCCGCAGTGTGGCAGACAGACCGATCAGCAATGCGGGAGTGCTTGTAATGCGTGAGTTTACTTGTTTTTTTTTTACATGCACCCGTTAAGGTGCACTGACATTTTCCCCCCACTTTCGTCCCGCGTGCGTCCTATAGGGCGAAGAATACGGTATTCGTTTTTTTAAAGCCATTTATGCCCATGGAAGAAGCAGGAATGTATGGGGCTGTTAGGTATTCATATTTGTTGAATAAAACAATACTAGCAGCTTTTACTAAATATTGGCATCATCAGAACCCAACAGCAGATCAAAGTAAAGAAAAAAAGCAATGTAGTAACAGATAATAAATCACTAGCACTGGCCAACAGACATGAAGCCAGAGCATTCAAACAGAGATAAAGCCAAGTGCACAAATTACATGGATAAAATGCTGCACAAATCTAACTATACAACACAAATTATGTTACAGCGCTGCATAAATAAATGAAACTCACAGCTGCCTCGCTAATGTGTTTTAGCATTTAAAATAATTAAAAAAAAATAAATATATAAAATCCACATTTTTCTTGTTTTAATAACCTCGGATAACCTAGGTGTTCCATTCAGGGGAAGGAGCAGGTTTAAGTGAAAGCAACCAGAGCCCTACTGAGATAATTTGTAAAGCAGACGATAGTCTCCCACATTCATCATTTTAACTATTCCTTTTATATTGGCATGCACTTAAGGAATTACACACGAAACCAACGCCGAAATGATAAATTAGACAGAATCCCTCTACATATACTGCCCTTCAAACATTGGAGAGCAGGGAGGTTATGACCGGCTATAAAGAAAAAGGATGGTCATAATTAAAATTCAACACTTAGCCAATATGACATATAGCATATTTTACAAGTCTTTTCCTACCCTGCTGCTTTCTGCTTCCTCCCTGATATTGCTTTTCCTTTCCCTGCCTTAACTCCCCTCTGCCAGTACCCATTTCTTATGTCTGCTGCTTTTAATTTATATTTTTTATTTTCTATTAAAAAATAGGACAATGGCTCAGGATCCGGAAAAGTAAGTGAGACATAGCCCCAAGTGACAGATTCCTAATAATGTATAGTAAGGAGCGCGTTCTTAGAACATGAAGTATTTACATGGCACATACCGTGGGGAAAATAAGTATTCAATACACTGCCGATTTTGCACGTTTTCCCACCTACAAAGAATTGAGAGGTCTGGAATTTATATTGTAGGTATACTTCGACTGTGAGAGACAGAATTTAAAAATAAATCCAGAAAATCACATTTTATGATTTTATTTCATGAAATAAGTATTTGATACACTAGAAAAACAGAACGTGGAGGCTGATTTAAAGCTAGTGCTACGTACTGGCAATTGTGCGTCTATGTAGGTGTGATTAGAGCGTCTGGAAGTGAACTCTGCAAGCGGGTGTCTGGTGCTGTGACCTAGCGTCGACGCTGGCCAAATTACGCTGTAGTATACCGCCCAGCATTGATGAATGTGATGCTTTCAGGGAGCTGTCGAAGCGCTCTCCCTGATTCACTGCAGCGCCAGAGCATACCAATGCTGCTATTGTTTCATGTAGCTCCCCTGGGCCGAAGCCACAAATAACAACAGAGCAACACTGCAGTGAACAATAGGTAGCCCCAGTGAAGAGCGGACAATGCTGAAGCCCATATTTAAGACCACCAAACACAACGTCAGCTTCAGCGCTCTAAAACTGGACACTCTGGTGCCCAGAACTAGACGCTATTAAAAAAGGTATGTATCTCACAATAAAAACCTCAGCCACCGAGCAAAAACACATGAAATGACATTGTTAACACACTAGAGCACTGACACTGCAATGGCGGAACACAAAATACAATTCTGCAGCCTAAATATAAAGTGCGACGCTAAAGTCTTTTGTTGCTGTCCAGGAGATCCAGAAAAATGTAATCCAAATATGAATTTTACACAACTAAAATATACACCATTGAAGTGCATGGGAGAGCGCAACTGAGCGACAGGTGCTACGTAGCGCTGCAGAACATACAGCGCCAGCGCTTTACACTGAGCCGCTGTTAGTGATACATGTGATGCTACTTGGCGCTATTAGAGACGCTCACCAGATTGACATGGTTTTCACATAATGTGCCCGGAATTCACCTGATGCTACGTGGTACTACGTGGCATTAGTGCTTCTTAAAGAAGGCCCTTAATATTTGGTACAGTTATAATTACAGAGGTCAGAGTTTACCTGTAGTTCTTAACCACATTTGCACACACAGCAGGAGGGATTTTGTCACACTCCTCCATACAGGTCTCCTCCAGATCTTTCAGGTTTCGAGGCTGTCGCTGGGCAACATTGACTTTCAGTTTTTCTATTGGCTTCAGGTCTAGAGACCACTCCAGGCCACTCTAGGACCTTGAAATGCTTCTTACGGAGCCACTCCTTAATTGCCCTGGCTGTGTGTTTCAGGTCATTATCATGCTGGAAGACCCAGCCACAACCCATCTTCAATGCTTTTACTGAGGGAATTTGGCTGTTAGCCGAAACTCTGGCGATACATTGCCCCATCCTGTCCCCTTTGCAGAAAAACATCTCCTACGTATGATGTTTCCAGCCCCCATGCTTCATGGTTAGGACTGTGTTAATGGGTTTGTAGCTATCCCTCTTCTTCCTCTCAACAATGGTGAGTGGAGTTGATTTCAAAAAGTTCCTTCATCAAGGCCAAGCCTGCAGCAGGATTATAATTCCCAGCAGACTTTTTAAATATATAACTACAGCACCTATATCACTAGGCTTCTTTGGTTAAGGGATGTGGACTTTTAGATACACTCTGTTATATGCCTGGTATATGTTAAGTCTTTTGGATATATATGAAATGAGCAGACGGAAGTGGGCGGGACCCACAACAACCTGGCACTCATTTCTGGTTTAAAATTGACTGCACATGCACTATTGATATTGATCTGCTGAAGGGCCAAGCCCGAAAGCTTATCAGTGTACTGCACTAATGCTGAGAATAAACATGGAGGTAGAGCACCTCTAACTGCATCATTGACTTTGGTATGTGTTTCTCTAACTTTTCATTCTGATGACCAATACCCGCTTTGCCCTGGTATAGCAGGGTGAAGGAATGCTGTGTAAGACAATTTTGGCTTCACCAGTCCCCTTCAGAGATCAGTGGTCTTTAGTGGAGGAACTCCTAGGTAGCCATTTAACATGAGGAGCTGAAAGCATGCTGGAAGTGACACAAATGAGGTAATGTAAGCATAAATTAATATTTATTCCCAGGGTGAGTAAGGGAGAATAAGCCAGCAGCGATGAACCTAGCCTCTCTGCTGCCTGAGACGAACTATAGAAAGTCCAAAGGGATATGCCCACTCCCACTCCCTATTAACAGGCTCTGTGTCTAAACTGGTCTGCTTTAAAGTGGAACAAAATCCGGGAATTTGGCTTCGGAATGGGATGCATTGCTGTGTGAAACCCCCCTAGCTCGTCCAGTAAAACGCACTTATCCTCGATCCAGCGGCTCTTGGTCAATCAGAGCCCTTTGCCGCCTTAAGCAGAGCCCTTTGCCATGTTTACAGCATTGGACTCTGATTGCCTTGAATGGGGTTTGCGTGCTGCCGAACCTCCACACACCCTTGGTGGTGCCTGAATGGATGGGATGGAAGCACCTGCACGCCGCCAGCGCACTCCCCATTGTAAGCAAACAGAGTTGTTTGCTGACTGGACAAGAACCTGTGCTGTTGGACCGAGGAAAGGTGAGTTATTTCTGGCATCCTGGGAGTTTAAAACAGCATGGCATCCCAATTTGGGATGCCCTGGAGAAGCCAGCAGCCAGTCCTAGGATCTTTTAGATTCCAGGCCGGCCTCTGGTGGGTTTTATTCCGCTTTAAGCTTATGTGGCTGAGTGCTAGGGGAGAGGATGTTCGCAGGGAAAGGGTTAACAAATGAATGAGTCTAGGGAGGCTCTAGCCAGCAGCAACCTAAGTTCTGCTCACCTTTCCTACCCAGCACAGAAAGGGTTAAACAGGGAAACATGGTTAGAGGCAGCACATATTCAGTGCGGACCCCTGTGCAGACCCATCTCCTCACAGAGCAAGGCAAGAAGGTGCAGAGGAAACACACTGTCACACAGCCAGGAAAACAGTGCTGCATCAATATAAAGCCCCACTTAAAAAAAGGCACCGCAGGACCCCAGGGGAAGCACAACAAGTGGCAAAGCAGGGTCACCTTTCCCTGACGCTCGGTCCAGGGGAGGAAGACACACATTGAAGCTTGGAGGAGGTATGGTGACCAGGTTAGGGAAGCTGGGAGGCAGCTGTGGGTCACCGGCTTTTGGGGTGGCAGGCCGGAGCCTAGGTTCCGGACAGATGTTAAAGTCCATAGGCCCAGATGGTATGAGGGCCCTGTGTCGTGATGCCAGGAGGGTTTGGTGGCACCGGTTACACTACCAACCGGGGGTCCCTGGAGATTGCTTGCTAGGTGTTGGGTAGCAATAACAGGCAGAGGCCAGGTTAGGATCAACTGAACTTTTACTGGCAGTCTAGCTGGTACAGTGACAGTACAGATCGGGAGCTCAGGAGCGATCCTGTGGCGTGGGAGACTAGAGGACTTGCTGAGACTTATAGTGCTATTTAGGCTGAATAGCTTACTTGCAAGATTGAAGATGGGATCTGCCACCTTGGAGATTAGAGCTGAATTGAAGACAGGCTCTGTGACCTGGAATATGAAAGATGATGCTGTAGATTTATCAGCAGACTTGGTAAGCATTAGTCTGGCCCCTTTCTCCACACTAGCCACATGAGACAAGCCAGCAGCACAAGCACAGAACTTCTTCCTTCAGAGATCACAGCTATTCTGACTAGAAAATGGAGGAGAGGGCAGGCTTAGGTGCTCAGCAGTCCTGATAGGCTCACCACTTGTCACATGACCCTTCCCTAGCAAGTTAGTTACAGCAATAGGGAGTTGAAGTTTATGGAACTGCACAATGTGAATGCATTAACTCTTTGAGTGCAAACTACATAAATTCACATAGGAAACATGTTATAACATGAAAACAGGATATAAAAGGTTATTATACAGGAACAGGGTATATATATATATATATATATATATATATATATATATATATATATATTACGCAATATAACAGACCCCAAAGTCACAGGGACAGCCGAATGTCGAGGGGACACATATAGAACAGTATTGCAAATGCTGTACTGGGACATTAGGCTCGATTCAGAGAGACACAAAAAAACTTTCGCTTTGGTGCCGACGTCGTAAGATTTTCAAAATTTCCCGCTCTCGCATGAACGTTCGAGCGATTCTATGCATGCTTCGTAAACCTTCCGTAGCGCGTCCGTGTGCTCGTATGCCAGAGTACGCAGACGAGGCTGTCATTTTCCATCGAAAATGTTCAGATTCATTTTTCACAACTACCAACGTAGCCTTTCGTTTTTGCCCTTTTCCCATCGTATCCTCACACGAATCCTATCATTTTCCCGCTACATCCTGCTTCATTTTTTCCTAAAATATCTGGCCAGACGAAATTCTTACGATATTGCGCCTGCGCACTACAAACTTCTCTCATTAAAGTGCTCGCCTACATAATTTCACTTCCATCACTAAACTCACCCTAACCACTTCGCGCTATCCTGCCTTTTCCCTTGAGGTCCCTTAAAGCTCACCCTAACCACTTCGCGCTATCCTGCCTTTTCCCTTGAGGTCCCTTAAAACTCACCCTAACCACTTCGCGCTATCCTGCCTTTTCCCTTGAGGTCCCTTAAAGCTCACCCTAACCACTTCGCGCTATCCTGCCTTTTCCCTTGAGGTCCCTTAAAGCTCACCCTAACCACTTCGCGCTATCCTGCCTTTTCCCTTGAGGTCCCTTAAAACTCACCCTAACCACTTCGCGCTATCCTGCCTTTTCCCTTGAGGTCCCTTAAAGCTCACCCTAACCACTTCGCGCTATCCTGCCTT
Organism: Gastrophryne carolinensis; assembly: GCA_027917425.1. Classification (NCBI taxonomy): domain Eukaryota; kingdom Metazoa; phylum Chordata; class Amphibia; order Anura; family Microhylidae; genus Gastrophryne; species Gastrophryne carolinensis. The sequence continues at coordinate 365,111,742 of CM051236.1, forward strand.
TTCCCTTGAGGTCCCTTAAAGCTCACCCTAACCACTTCGCGCTATCCTGCCTTTTCCCTTGAGGTCCCTTAAAACTCACCCTAACCACTTCGCGCTATCCTGCCTTTTCCCTTGAGGTCCCTTAAAACTCACCCTAACCACTTCGCGCTATCCTGCCTTTTCCCTTGAGGTCCCTTAAAACTCACCCTAACCACTTCGCGCTATCCTGCCTTTTCCCTTGAGGTCCCTTAAAGCTCACCCTAACCACTTCGCGCTATCCTGCCTTTTCCCTTGAGGTCCCTTAAAGCTCACCCTAACCACTTCGCGCTATCCTGCCTTTTCCCTTGAGGTCCCTTAAAGCTCACCCTAACCACTTCGCGCTATCCTGCCTTTTCCCTTGAGGTCCCTTAAAACTCACCCTAACCACTTCGCGCTATCCTGCCTTTTCCCTTGAGGTCCCTTAAAGCTCACCCTAACCACTTCGCGCTATCCTGCCTTTTCCCTTGAGGTCCCTTAAAACTCACCCTAACCACTTCGCGCTATCCTGCCTTTTCCCTTGAGGTCCCTTAAAGCTCACCCTAACCACTTCGCGCTATCCTGCCTTTTCCCTTGAGGTCCCTTAAAACTCACCCTAACCACTTCGCGCTATCCTGCCTTTTCACTTGAGGTCCCTAAAACTTACCCAAATCACTTAGCGCCTTGTTTCTTCTTCCATTTTAGGTCCCTAAAACTTACCCAAATCACTTAGCGCCTTGTTTCTTCTTCCATTTTCACACCCTAAAACTTACCCAAATCACTTAGCGCCTTGTTTCTTCTTCCATTTGAGGTCCCTAAAACTTACCCAAATCACTTAGCGCCTTGTTTCTTCTTCCATTTTCACACCCTAAAACTTACCCAAATCACTTAGCGCCTTGTTTCTTATTCCATTTTCACACCCTAAAACTTACCCAAATCACTTAGCGCCTTGTTTCTTCTTCCATTTGAGGTCCCTAAAACTTACCCAAATCACTTAGCGCCTTGTTTCTTCTTCCATTTTCACACCCTAAAACTTACCCAAATCACTTAGCGCCTTGTTTCTTATTCCATTTTCACACCCTAAAACTTACCCAAATCACTTAGCGCCTTGTTTCTTCTTCCATTTTAGGTCCCTAAAACTTACCCAAATCACTTAGCGCCTTGTTTCTTCTTCCATTTTCACACCCTAAAACTTACCCAAATCACTTAGCGCCTTGTTTCTTCTTCCATTTTAGGTCCCTAAAACTTACCCAAATCACTTAGCGCCTTGTTTCTTCTTCCATTTGAGGTCCCTAAAACTTACCCAAATCACTTAGCGCCTTGTTTCTTCTTCCATTTTCACACCCTAAAACTTACCCAAATCACTTAGCGCCTTGTTTCTTCTTCCATTTTCACACCCTAAAACTTACCCAAATCACTTAGCGCCTTGTTTCTTCTTCCATTTTCACACCCTAAAACTTACCCAAATCACTTAGCGCCTTGTTTCTTCTTCCATTTTCACACCCTAAAACTTACCCAAATCACTTAGCGCCTTGTTTCTTCTTCCATTTTCACACCCTAAAACTTACCCAAATCACTTCACGGACATCACAATCTTGATTTTCAAATATGTCATTGGCCCCTTGTTTTTGTTAAATGTATGTGTGCAAATAAATGGGACCACATGTTTTTGTTTGTTTTTGGTATTTATTGGTCAATTGCCATTTGTTGTAAAAATTTGGGGCCCAACTTTGGCACTAAAAAATTAAAAACTATATACAAATTGTTGGTTGGTTATTAAAAATATATACACTAATTTTTTCGAAAAAACTTTAAAAACTATATACAATAAAAACTTTTTTTTAAAAAAGGAAACTATATACAAAAAACTTTGGTGTTTAACCAATAAAACTATCTACAAATAAAACTATTTACAAATCTACAGGGCCAGGAACCAGGACACTAGTCTTCCTCTTCTGTTGTCCCCAACGTGTCCCGCATCGCCTGCAGATCGGCCACCAACTCAAGGACCCTCCGATTCATATCAGCAAGTCGCTGTCTTGTGGTCCCTGCCAAAAAAACAGAAAAACAAATTATTCGGAGAACAATACATGTTTCTCACCTGTGGATTTAATGTATTTTAAGAAACAAATTAACTATAATGCACAGATGTCATTAATGACAGGAATTAAGGTTAGGAAGTGGCCACAGGTCATTAAGCTAATTCAGTGGCCACAGGACAGTTGGGCAACTAATTAAGCTAATTCAGTGGCCACAGGACAGTTGGGCAACTAATTAAGCTAATTCAGTGGCCACAGGACAGTTGGGCAACTAATTAAGCTAATTCAGTGGCCACAGGACAGTTGGGCAACTAATTAAGCTAATTCAGTGGCCACAGGACAGTTGGGCAACTAATTAAGCTAATTCAGTGGCCACAGGACAGTTGGGCAACTAATTAAGCTAATTCAGTGGCCACAGGACAGTTGGGCAACTAATTAAGCTAATTCAGTGGCCACAGGACAAATGGGCAACTAATTAAGCTAATTCAGTGGCCACAGGACAGTTGGGCAACTAATTAAGCTAATTCAGTGGCCACAGGACAGTTGGGCAACTAATTAAGCTAATTCAGTGGCCACAGGTCCCTCTTATATTGGCATTGACTAGGGCATTATGTGTTTTGGTGTTCATGGGAATTTAGACAGAAATCTCTATAATGCCATGACTACTTACTTGGTTGGTGGCCGAGAGATGGCTCGTTGGGGACAACACCCTGAGGTCCTGGTTCCTGGCTCTGCTGTGAAGAAGTGCCTGTAGAAACATGGGCCAAATGGTTAGTTTGGATGTCTGATTCCGCAGTCCTCAAATGTTTTTAGCTAAGTCTGGGTCACATCACTCACCTTCTCCAGGGTCTTGTGGGCTCCTATCTGCTGCCTCCTCACCCACTACTTCACCCGCAACAGAAACATCTACAAAGACAGAATAAAGGATTCAGTTTGGTGATATCAGGAGCTAGCAATTAGATGTTTGGGTGTAGACATGAAGAGTGACATACCAGAGGATCCCGCATGCGTGGCAGGGTACGACTGCCTGCCCACGCTGTGCCGCCCCTCCTCTGTGGTAAGGTCCAGGGGCTGGTCTGAGGAGGCCACAGAGGAGGGGTCGGCCCGTCGCCCTGGAGATCCACCACCTTCACTCCCAGCTGCAGAATCATGCAGCACTGGTCGGCCTGGGCGCCTCCGGGTGCGGCGAATTCTGTAATCCATTTCCAACACTACCAAAGAGAAGGCATTATAAATAAAAGGCATAAATTCTGTCCTAGTTACATCTTGCATGCAAGCGCTATGTACTTACTTGGGAAATGGATTGCAAAAAACCTCCGCACCCGGGGCATGTGCAGTCGCTTCAGGTCCGACCAATGCTGCATGATCTGTGTGTGGGTGAAGGTGGTGTTGGTCTGGTGTTGTATCTCCGAGATGATCTCCAGGGCGACGTTTCGTTTGGCAAACGAGTTGGGCAGGTAGTCGTACCTGCGCTCCAGCATGGTCTGCAAAACAAAAAACAAACATAGCAAGAACTCAGAAATGCATATGTAGAAGAGGCAACAATACATTATTTTGTTCAATCACATGAACACATACACACACACACTTTTAGCCTAAGTTAACTTTCAAATATGGCAGCACTGTCGTTTGGCACGTGTGTGGTGTGCGCTTGGTTGTGCATGTAGTCCAACCAAAGCTTTAACAAAAAGATAACTTTTTGCGCATCCTTAACATGTAGAGCAACAATTAACAATCCAAGCAAAGTCGTTAAAAGACACTTACAAGCATGATTATCTCTTCTTGTTGGCGGGTGAAGATAGTGGGCGCCATCTTTCTTCTTCTTCTAGGCAGCAGATAAGCACGGCCCCAGCGGTTTCCGGGTTTCGCACGGCCGTGCGAACGGCCGGACGTGCGCGTAAGCGAACGCGTAGGCGTCACACGCCGGAGACCTTATTTAAAGGTCCCTGCACACACAGCTCATTCTCTTTGAGAGTCCACACAAAATGGCACCAAAAAGAAAACTTCCAGCTAAGAAGCAGAGCAAGCAGGCTGAGCAGGGCGTGGGTCCGCAAACACGGTCGCAAGAGCCTAAAGCCCGACTAAGGGCTACCACCAAGGCTGCGGCAAAAAAGGAGGTTGCAGCACCACCACAACCAAGGGGCAAGGTAACCAAGGCTGCTAAAACTCCTGGCCCACAGATGGGTAAGAGGGGACGAAGCCCCACCCCACCCTGCCCCACATCACCCCCCCACGTGGCACCAAGGCCATAGGCAAAGGCCAAAAACACCGGGCCAGAAGCCGCAGCAGGGGCCGAACCACCTCCCGGTCCACAAGCCGCAGCAGGGGCCCAAGGCGCCGCAGGGGCCGAACCACCTCCCGGTCCAGAAGCCGCAGCAGGGGCCCAAGGCGCAGCAGGGGCCGAACCACCTCCCGGTCCAGAAGCCGCAGCAGGGGCCCAAGGCGCCGCAGGGGCCGAACCACCTCCCGGTCCAGAAGCCGCAGCAGGGGCCCAAGGCGCAGCAGGGGCCGAACCACCTCCCGGTCCAGAAGCCGCAGCAGGGGCCCAAGGCGCCGCAGGGGCCGAACCACCTCCCGGTCCAGAAGCCGCAGCAGGGGCCCAAGGCGCCGCAGGGGCCAAACCAGGACACGCTCCAGAAGCCCGAAAAGCCGCCAAAGGCCAACGGCCCCCTCCCCCCCCGCACGTGGCTCAAAAACTAAGGCCAAGCAACCCACCTCCAAGGCCCCACAGACCCAGCCGACCACCTCCAAGGGCCCACAGACCCAGCCAACCACCTCCAAGGCCCCACAGAGCCACAGCAGCAGCTCAAGGTCGCCAACACCCTCTCTTGCTCGCCCACATTATCCTCCGGCACAGGTTGGCATGCATTCACCCTATGCCACATCTACACCTGCAACTTCAGGGTCCACCCAGCCAAGAACACCCAGTCCCTTCCCAAGTCCAGTAAGATCAACAGCCAGCCTCCAGTCCTTGAGGTCTCCTCCATCCCCCCAGGCCAGAATGTCACCCCATTTGCAACCAAGCAGTGAGGAGCCACAACCACCCCGAAGAGGGCGCAACTTGCGCAGAGGACACTTGGGTGGCCGTTTTGCTGAGTCCCAAACTCTGGCATTGGCTACTGGTCTCACCTTACATTTTGATGAGCTATATGGTAGAAGATCAAAACACACCAGTAAACAGCGCAAAACCGAGATTTTTGAAGAACTCACCAGGCAAGTCAATGCAGCGGGTGAGGAACGTAAAGATATGGACCAGATTCAACGGAAGATTTCGGACCTGAAATATGCAGTGCGGAAGAAAGAGAATCTACGGCGGATGCACAGGTACATAGCTAATGTTTGGGTTTTTATTATTCTTGTCTGTCCATCAGTGCGCTTAATTATGCTTACTATGTTTTTCAGCGAAACAACTGGCGGAGGTTTCCCAACCAAAATGCGCTTTACACCGGCTGAGGAGATGGTGCTGTCCTTATTACATCCCGTGGCCTTAGAGGGACACTCAGGCCAGCAGGACACCGACAACCCACCAATTCCTGCAGGTTAGTAATGTCTGAATGACCACACAAATGTATAGAAACATACACATACGCAGCACGGGCTAGCTAAGCACATGGCTGTAGGGGGTGGGAGCAAGGGCTAGCTAAGCACATGGCTGTAGGGGGTGGGAGCAAGGGCTAGCTAAGCACATGGCTGTAGGGGGTTGGAGCAAGGGCTAGCTAAGCACATGGCTGTAGGGGGTTGGAGCAAGGGCTAGCTAAGCACATGGCTCTAGGGGGTGGGAGCAAGGGCTAGCTAAGCACATGGCTGTAGGGGGTTGGAGCAAGGGCTAGCTAAGCACATGGCTCTAGGGGGTGGGAGCAAGGGCTAGCTAAGCACATGGCTGTAGGGGGTTGGAGCAAGGGCTAGCTAAGCACATGGCTCTAGGGGGTGGGAGCAAGGGCTAGCTAAGCACATGGCTGTAGGGGGTGGGAGCAAGGGCTAGCTAAGCACATGGCTGTAGGGGGTGGGAGCAAGGGCTAGCTAAGCACATGGCTCTAGGGGGTGGGTTTGTTAGGAGTGCTCACTTTGACTAGGGAGTGTCATGGGTGTGGCCTGGTAATGTGCAAATTGACATCCACATACATGATGTTTAATGAAATGTGTGACAAATATGTCACTTAGAAGTGTCGAAAAGGAATGGGTGCTATGTATTAATTGAGAAGCACACGCCACAATAACATCTTTGCCTGTTGGTCAATTTGTTTGGAGCTGGTTTAGTTGCACAACTGATTAAGATGGTTTTCTAGGAAGGTTTTATGCCATACAAATGTTCCCCACCAGAATCATATTGTAAGTGTTTTTTCCCACCTTAGTGTGTTAACTTCCTCCCCTTAAAGGGATGTTGCAACTCACACATCAGCCATTCTTTGCATGTTTGGTTTGAGACACGTGATGTGTCTAGTCTGGTTTAACAATCCATGCACTAATGTAATGGGATTCATAGGGAATGCCAAGTGGCCACGTTGTGGGAGGGGCCCTTACTGCTTTGCCACGTTTCTTGGATTACCATATGTGTTCTTAATCATAAACTATGCATAGTTGGGTGTATTAATCGCTGTTTTTCTTCCAAACCAGGCCAGCATCATCCCTCAGCTAGTGGGGACTCCTCTGCCATGTTACCGCGTCCGTCTTCTTCCGCACTGCATAGGACCCAGGATCCGATGTCTACGGTAAGTGTATTTTGAGGGTGTTGTGTATGCATGTAGCTTGCCATGTTTGGCTTGTGTGGTTTTTATAGGTATTCCACACACTGAACCTGTTTTTTTTTACATGTCCCCAACAGAGCCACACACTGATGGAGCAAATCCAGGAGCAGGAGGAAGATGGAAGCTTCATAGGAGATTCTGAAGATCTCCCCCTGGGCCAGAATCTGCAACTGTCCCAAAGTGTGTCTCCGCCAAATCCTCAGCAGCAGAGTGAAGCTGGCTGCATGCTGCCTGCACATCGTGGGCAGCATGCAGAGACTGACCCTCCAGTCCCCAGTTTCAGATCTGCTGCTGAGGATTTGGCGAGCAGACCTGTGGCTGTTGGGGGTCCTCGAGCCACATCATCTGCACGCCCCACAACCCGGGGAATTGGGCGGCGTACTCAGCAACGTCGCCCAGTTTCCCAGGGGAGGGGCGTGCAGATGATGGAGTCAGCATGGCACCATGAGAGGCGCCTTTTTCGGCGCCAAAACCAACAAAATCAGGAGCATATTAGGGGCCAATTAGAGTCCCTAAATACTACCTTCAGTGCCGTGCTGACTGAATTGAGGACCCATAACAGCCACATGGCCAACTTGACTTCAGAAATTAGGTCAGGCATGGCCGAAATGCACACTAACCAAAGACACATTTTGGAACAGTTGCAGATTCTGAATGCCACACAGGCCCATGTTATGGCCCCCCCCCACACAGGGCCACAACCTGGGTTCTATGGGCATCACACATATTAAGGTGTGTTAGGCATGAATCTGGTCCATATCTTTGCAAAACCTACCCACTGGATTGACTTGTCTGGTGAGGGCTAAAAATCACACATTTTGCGCTGTTCTTGCTCGGTTGCTTTTGATTATCCACCATATAGCTCATTCAAGGCCTGAGGTAGCCCAGTAGCCAATGCCAGAGTCCCAGACTCAGTGAATCGGCCACTTAAGGTGTTGCGCGCCTGCCCTGGCCACAATAACATTTGTGGTGGCTCCTCATGTTTGGCGGCATGATTGGGTGACATTCTGGCCTCAACATCAAAGACCTTGGACCCTGGCTGTGATTGTACTGGATTTGGATTGGGACTGGGTGTTCTTGTTTGGGTGGCCCACTGACTTACAGGTGTAGATGTGGCATAGCTAGGTTTGCTTTCAACCTGTGTCGGTGGAAAATGTGGGCAAGCAGGAGAGGGATTAATTTTGTGCTATTTATTTTGTGTACAAATGTATTGAACATAATTGCATGTACAGGTGTTGGCCCAAAGTATGTGAGGGGCACTCACCTCCGATTCTGTTTGGCTCACATATACCTTTTACTAAGTAGTAAACATTTTGTTTTGAACAAGCTCATGTGTGTGGTGTTTTGATATAGAAATCTGAGTTCAAGTTGGGACGAAAACAAACAAGAACCAAGGTCTCCAAATAAATACTCCAACATATTTTATTTTTTGGGTTGCACAAATTCATTATTGTTTACTTCATAATGAAATTAAACATAGCCAAAATTAAAAAAAAAAAATAAAAAAATAAAAACTAAATTAGGAAAAATGTGTGGCTATTAAATTTGCCCGCACGGCTTGCCCAGACGCACTTGGCTGGCCCACATAGGCGTCGTCTGCCTCATCGGAGGGTGGAGAGGGTGGGCAATCCAGATATCGGGGGACCCTTTGCATAATGGCTAAATTATGGAGCGCGGCACATGCCATTATAATGTCAATGACCTTTTTCGGGTCATACTGCAGGGAGCCCCCAGTGTGGTCCAAGCACCGAAACCGGGTCTTGAGGAGTCCAAAGGCCCTCTCCACCACTGCCCTGGTCTTTCTATGTGCACGGTTATAGGCCTCTTGTGCTGGAGTTTGTGGCCGGAGGACCGGAGTCATGAGCCACGGCAGTAGTGGATAGCCCAAATCTCCTAAATAAGCCCAAAAAAACCAAAAAAATTAATAACAGGAAATCATACATTGCCACGCAACATTACTACTGCAATAAAAATAAAAGAGGTATGTGACATTGTCACACAAACATGAGCATACAGATTGCAGATGCTAAAACAAGAATTAAACATATGTGATAGATGTGGGTCAAAAGTAGGCAAATAATACTGGGGATGGTGGGCAATCAGGCAGACTGTTAGCAGATATTGTTTCCTGCCTGTGCTGCAGAACAATGTAGTATGGTCTAACTTGACCTGCCCCTTTAGAATTCTTGCCTTACTCCCAAACCAGTGTAAGCCTGCCCCTGCACTTTATCCCGCTCACCTCTACTCAGTAAGTTAAATGCATGTAAGCAAAGATGGCGCTGACTCTCTGGTAAAGTCAATTACAGATTTCGAAAGAAAATGGTTTCGAAGGCTGGTTCAGACTTGGCCTCACATTACACTTATTAATTAAAACAATGCAGGCCAAACAATGTTGCAGCAAATGGAGTTTGTCTAAGCTAATGGTTACAGTGTGCTTACACATGTTCACAAGGTGAGGGGCAAGGCAGCGTTTCTGAAAGGTAAATCCAACATAAAAGTTGGCCATACATATACAATCCAAAGCGATAATTTGAGCCAACTTACCAAGGAGCCATGCACCCGCAAATTCCCCTGACTCAAACCGGCGGAATAATCCAGATCTGCGCAGGATATACGCATCATGGGCTGAGCCAGGGTAGCCTGCCAGGACGCTCAGAAAGCGCAGGTCCTGGGCCACCACCGCTTGCACATTCAGCGAATGGCCCATTTTGCGATTTCTGGTGAAAAAGGAAACAGAAACCACCCAAAAATTACGTTTAGTAAACAAATCCAACGCACACTTCAAACAGCCTATGTCAAAATGTAACATGTAAAAGAAGAACAATGTTTAAGCCTTGTCTTACTTGTTCTATTAAAAGGACACTTACAAATGTTTTACTTTGAAATAACTAACTTTGGGACTAATTTATAAATAAGGGCCGTTGGTGCACATACACTCTTGGCAAGGAGGGAGCATTAGCAAGGAGGGAGTGATTGCAATGAGTGAAGATGTAAAATCTGAGAGTATATTAACCTAGAGGGACTAAACAAAAGGAGGGACTATTGGCAATGAAAGTTACTACAAATGGCGAGATTAGTCACAAGGAAACTTTTCTGGAAAGGAGGGACTATTGGCAATGAAAGTTACTACAAATGGCGAGATTAGTCACAAGGAAACTTTTCTGGAAAGGAGGGACTATTGGCAATGAAAGTTACTACAAATGGCGAGATTAGTCACAAGGAAACTTTTCTGGAAAGGAGGGACTATTGGCAATGAAAGTTACTACAAATGGCGAGATTAGTCACAAGGAAACTTTTCTGGAAAGGAGGGACTATTGGCAATGAAAGTTACTACAAATGGCGAGATTAGTCACAAGGAAACTTTTCTGGAAAGGAGGGACTATTGGCAATGAAAGTTACTACAAATGGCGAGATTAGTCACAAGGAAGCTTTTCTGGAAAGGAGGGACTATTGGCAATGAAAGTTACTCCAAATGGCGAGATTAGTCACAAGGAAGCTTTTCTGGAAAGGAGGGACTATTGGCAATGAAAGTTACTACAAATGGCGAGATTAGTCACAAGGAAACTTTTCTGGAAAGGAGGGACTATTGCCAATGAACCAAACGAATAATGTGATTGAGCAAAGGAGGGACACACAAATATTTAGAGACAATGGAAGCCAAAACTTGCCTGTATATATACTCGTCGCTTGACGGAGGGACGAGGGCAACGTGGGTGCAGTCAATAGCACCCATGACATTGGGCATGTCGGCGATATTAAAAAATGCCAGCTTAATGGCGTTTCTGGCTACCATATCCTCAGGGAAACAAATATATTTCCGAGTTATGGTAGCCATGCCTTCCAAAAATTGGGATAGCGCGCGGCTCAGCGTAGGCTGTGAAATCCCCACGGAGAGGGCACCCAGCCTCTGGAACGAGCCGTTCGCCAAAAATTGCAGGCAGCCAAGCATCTTGGTCATACCTGAAATTGCATGCCCCTTCCTTGTGGTGCGGGCTAACCATGGCCGCAGCTCACTATATAATTTATGGAGGAAAGCGCGATTAAGCCTGGTCAGCTCGAACAGCTCAGTGTCATGCATGCTATTGATGTCCATGCGTCGCCGCCGGTGCAATCTGGTCTGTGCCCTCCGGACGATCTCAATGCCCATGAGTTGCAGATCCTCATGCTCCTCAAAGGCAGTAGCCTCGTCCATGGCTGGCTCGCGCTCCCGTAGTCAAAAAGGTGCCGGGAATGTTTTTGCCCTGAAACGAATTTATGAGGTGTGGGGCCATCGGCAATCAGCTCTCTGAATTAATCGCAAGCCCATTGCAATAACGAAAACTTTCTGAACGGACGAAACATTTCCGATTTGGTGGGAAAAAGCTCCCGAAGTAACGAAAATCTTCCGATTTTGGCACCATTATCGAAAGAGCATATACGCATGTTCTCGAACGTTCGTGCGAGTGGAAAATATACGAAAAAAAGCAAAAAAATGACAAACACCCACCAAAACTTTCACAGACAGCTACGGAAGTCCGGACGAATGTTTCTTTGAATCGAGCCTATTGTAGAGGCGCCATAGACACAGCCGCTCTTCAGCCAAGCTACATACCTTGGCACACTCCATGCTGCTCAGAAGAATCAGGTCAGAGATCACACTGATGCAGACTCGTCATTGTGTCAGCATTGGTGCAGCATGTGTTGTCACTTCCTCCCTCCCACTGATACAGTGCCACTTCCTTATTATAAGTGTGTGGGTGCAATCGCAGGCGGCTGCTCACGGATCACACTTATCATGGCAGTCACAGGGAGCAGAACCCTCCCAGCTCAGTAGCTATTTTGCCGTCCTGCACCTCATGCTGCTCCCTAGCGCTGGCTCACCTGGTCCCATGAATTGTGCTGCCCTGAATACCAGGCTTAGGGGGATTTTTATCTACAAAGTCTATGATATTATGTAGTAGTTGTAGTAATAATAATAATAGTAGTAATACGTAGGAATCAGGTCAGGGTCCATGAGGTCGGAATGCCTCATGACTCCCTCTGAGGGAGAGAGGGGGAATTCAATATATGTTTATGCTGTGGCTGCCACAGCCCTATTGAGGCAACTCTGTAATCATATTACATAAATTAATGTTGGGTGCTGCCATTTACGAGTGAACAACAGTGCTGAAGCAGGCGACATCCAAGTCTTGGATAATCAAGAAAGACATGCGGAACCACAGCCCCAATGCATTTTTGGCATGTAGTGGGAGAGACTTCATTTTAAGGCAATATTGCAGGTAACTAACCAAACAAAAAGACATGGACATTGTTTTTTAGGCGGGTGTACTTGGAATATAAACATGTAATGCAATTTTAATGCATTTGTTCTAAATCTGCAAGAAAGCTTCTGAAAATATCACAGCACCCCCTGGCAAAGGTCTGTAACAGATGTTGGTAAGCTCCATCAAGCAGAAGATGTCAGTTCCAAGAACAAAAACAACAGTTGGGCTTTCTATATGCAAATTTGAAATCTAATGATTTTGATGAACATTTTGGATATGAACAAGTTACTTCTGTGTTTCTTCTATTTTAAACCTGTTTGTTTTTAGCTACTGGGCCTTAAATTATGTTATGGTAATTCTGAACAGTTGTAATGCAGCAGATCATCTCTGTACTTGGCACATCATATAGTATCTTTATTTTTTAATGTTATAAAACTATTTAATAAGTTATGTAGCTGTGTCTCTAGTTCATCTCTCAACACGTCCCTGTTGCTAATTGCTTATATCATGGGCACATAACCCTGGATTTTCACTGAGGCATGTGCCTCAGCTGGGAGTGAGCGGGGATACTGCCACAGCATAGGAAGTATACCAGTTATCCTGGAGGTTTCACACAGCAAATCAGAATGCCCCATATAGAAGCAGACCACTGGCCCTAGTGTCCTATAGACTCTAGGCTGGTGGGTGCTCCTCTTTAAAGTGGACCAACACCCAGGATTTTGACTATCCTGGGTCTTGGTCCACTTCGGTGGGGTACCCCCGATCGGGGTGCCCCGCGGTGTGAAACCCTCCCGAACCCACCTCTCCCCGCGCCGACGGACAAGCCGCGGACAAGCGGCTCCTCCGCCGCCGCCTCCCGCGCGTCCCTCTTGACGCGCGCGTGCCCGCGCCGGCCATTCACAGACGGCCGGCGCGGGCGCGCGCACGTCTAGAGGGGCGCGAGGGAGGCGGCGGCAGCCGGCCGCCGCCGAAGATAAGGTAAGTAGTTTGGGGTGTTTGGGGGGGTTTCACCCCGCGGGACATCCCGATCTCGGATGTCCCGCGGGGAGGGGACTTGATCGGCCCGGGAATCTTATAGATTCCCGGGCCGATCACCGGTGGGTGTTGGTCCACTTTAAAAGGCTGGGCAGGTAGTACTTTAGGTAGAGAGGTCTCATTTGGTCTAAGTGTGTGTTACCTTGATTAAAGTTTAATATATACTATAAGTTTTATATGAAAAGTGGAGGGATAATACATTTGTTTTGGGATTTTTTATCGTATTAAGGGGGTAGTATTTGCATTTTAGGGATTTATTATGGATTATGTATATTTTTTGGGCCCAACTGGGAAAGAATCCTGCCATTCTGGCTGTGATGCTGACTATACAAATCCTAGGACCTATGCATACAATTGTACATTTAGCAAAGCATTGTATTGAAAGTTAGAATTAAGTTGAAACAATTGCCCTTATTCCTTTCTAGTATAGAGAAAACAATAATGAAATAATTCCAAGCAAGTGGTTACTCCTGTATCATGGCAATAAAATAGTTTATGCTGTTTAGCCATAGTATCTCAAAGAAGAGATTAGTGCAACGAGATATCTCTGGGGTCTGCCAGACAGACAGAGCCTTGAAGATACAGCTAATTGAGATGTTGAGTCCATAAAGAGCATATTTGCGCTGACCCCGCCAGCTGCTTATGTTAATGATCAAAGTCTATTTAGAAATTATGATGCCAGCTGAGGTTTAATTTGAAAATGGATGGATGAGGGAGTGATGCATTTTGAAAATAAACACATGCCCTGGTAAAGATGTGTTATCTCATTCATCCATAATGCCGTCATTAACCATGTGCTAAATTAACTCTTCTGCCATTTGTTAATGTAATAGGCCAAAGTTATCTCATGCAGAGCAGAGGTGCTCAGTTTCATCGCGTTGTAGCCTTAACTGCCTGTGTATTTTTTTTCTATTTTTGTAGCCCTGTAGATTGGACTTAGTTTACCGCACTTTTGAAAAATGGTTTGTGACATCTTAGAGGCTGATTCATTACTAACGCCATGTATAGCGGCATTTAGAGCGACCGCTACTATACGCTGTAAGCGGGTATTGGGCGATGTAACAGAGCGCCTCAGGCGCTGTAGTAAACTGGCCGGCATTGATGAATGAGATGTATGTTGGGCGCTGTAACACCAGTACAGCGCTGCAGGGAGCGAGAGGTAGCCTCGAGAGGTTCAGTGCAACCGACTCTCAGCGATCCACACCATAATTATCAAAAAAACTACACACAGCGTCGGCGCTCTAAATCTGGTCCCTATTGCACAGAGCGCCAGACGCTGTGTGATTAAAGTCTGTTTTTGAACACATATCTACTAGTAACAAAGCAAAACACATGGAATGACATTGTTTTAACACTGTGACATTAACACTTTAGTGCCAGACCTGTAATGACAATTCTGCATAAAAATATAAAAAATCTAAAAAGTTTTCTAAAAGTGTTTGTTTGCAGCCAGGAGAGGTCACACAATGATTTGAGCAAAAAAAATGTCAAACACACTGTTTAAACACAAGCAAATGAACAGCCATTGAAATGTATGGGAGAGCGACAGGTAATACCTGGTGCTCTGGAAGCTAGAGCGCCGGCGCTATACGCTGAGCCACCTGTAATAATACATTGGACGCTACATGGCGCTGGCACCAGATTCGCTTTCATAAATGTGGTTTTGCGTACAGTGCCCAGCGTTCACCAGATGCTGCCTGCCGCTACGAGGCACTACCTGACGCTATCCGTTCTTAAAGTGGCTTGAAACCCAGGGGGGGTCGGCCCGGGAATCTATAAGATTACCGGACCGATCAGATCCCTCCCCGCGGGGCATCCGAAATAGGGATGTCCCGCGGGGAGGAACCCCCCAGGACGCCCACAAACCTTACCTCAACCCCGTTCCATCGGCGCATGCGCGAGCCGCGGCCGCGTCTTGCGCTTCCCTCTAGCAGGGCGCGCACCCGCGCCGGCCGTTTGTGAATGGCCAGCGCAGGCGCGCTCCCTGTTAGAGGGAAGCGCGAGACGCGGCCTCCAGCGCTCAGAGCCGCTGAGCTGCTATGCGCGTCCAAGCGGCCTTGGACGGTCAATCCCTTCAATAAACTTGCCTCTGAACTTTTTCTCCCATGTTTGCTGATTGATGCTCTACAATTTCAAACAGGAACATACTTCCCTTAGCATCATGGGAGAATTCGTCTCTATCAAGAGTGGTGAACATGTTTATAAAAATGTTGATGTATTTTAAATGTTTCAAATAAATTATATGCGGTCAATTCATAAAAGCGTGGTAAACTGACAGGTTTGGGGGGGGCCATCTGGGGTATCCCATAAACAAATGTATTGGTTGCTAAACTCACTTCTTTCACCAGCCACTATATTACTAAACTACTAAAGTGGGAAACACCTAGTGGGCGCTAATCAGGGGGCCTTACCCTGATTGGATACCCCAAAATTTTTTTTCTTCATGGGAGAATGACAATTTGATTAAAGTGAACAAAAACCTATGAGACTACAGGGCAGACTTACTCCCCCCCAGGCATCCTCAACTGGGATGCCCTGCTGTGTGAAACACCCCACCAAACCTTGACACTAGATTTCACTGTCAAGATGTTGTAGGGTAAGACAAGTAAGATCCCTAAAAAAAAATTGTTGAGATTTTACCCAGAGGATAGCTTGCACTCTGCTGCCCGAGACACATGTCCTTGAGTGTCCTTGATATATGTGTTTCAGGAGTGATCGAAGAGGTATAATGGCTGTAGTATCAGATATAATTAGAGGGGCATGACCCTGCCAAGTTAGGTGAAGTTTGTATCAGTGGCAGCTCAGAATAGGCCTTGAACTGTTATTCCGGAACTTGTGATTCAGTAGATTTGAGTGTGAGCTGTGGGACAATGCTAAACATCACCCTTCAAAAGAAAGTGATGTAATAATGGTTCTCTAGGGCACTGTTTCTCTACCTGTGATACACGTGACACACAGCAGTGTTCCAGGGCAAACCTTTGTGGGGTGTCTGACTGTTATATTATTTTAAAAGAGAAACCTAATCCCTTCTTGCTTTAACTGTGCCATGAGGTCTATGCCTACTTCATTTCATATTATTTATAATTAATTACCCCCATTGGGGTAATTGGTTGGAACTTCGTGACACTAGGGGATACTAAGCATAAAAAGGTTGAGAACCACTGATCTAGGGCATAGTGAAGACTGCCATGCATATGCTCTTCTGTTTATGTCTGATCTACATTCTTCTTTTACTCACCAAGGGCCTAATTTATCAAGAACTTCTGCCAGACAGTGCCACATCGGTGCAAATTAGAGTAGTTCGGCAAGTGCCAAAAAAAATGTCTGAGAGGCCGATTCATTAATAGCGCCAGGTAGCGACAGATGAGCGCCAGTAGCGTGATTTTCACAGCGCCAGCTAGTATTCGCTGTGCTTGGCCGGGGTTTGCTTGTTGACAGCGACTCAGTCGGTGTGCGGTAATGTTGAATACGGGGTTAGGGGTCGATATTTCACAGGTTCCGCGTTGTATGGGTGCGCCTGACAGCGAATGGCCAGAGCGAACGGCTTGCTGCAGATTCATTAACAAATCACGCTCAAAAATTTCTCGCGCTGTGAATTCCTTGTTTAAACCCCAGAGCGCTGGCGGCGATGTGTGTAAAGTAGTTTTTAACCCCCAAACAACCTTTTTTTTTATATGTAAAAATTATACAAGTTTTTCTAAACATTTTGTAATATGAATACATGAATATCAGACCTGTAATATCAATTCTGCACATTTTTTTTTTTTTTTTTTTAACTTTAAAAAAAAACCTAACATTGCAGAAGTGGTCACAGAATTTTTGACATTAAAAAAAAAAAAAAACAGTAATAGCAATTAATTATGATTATTTAAAGATTGCTCCATTGAAATGCATTGGACATCGCCAGGGAGCGCCAGGTCATACCTGTCGCTGTGATGGGATTAGCAGCGGCGCTGTTCGTTGCAGTTGGCTACATGATGAATGCCGCGCTAGCCGTCGCTCTCGCCGGCGCTAGCCTCATTTAGCGTGATAAATGCGTCATTGTGACCGCCGCCGGGCGTACTTGATTCGGTAGCCGCCGTTAGCTGGCGGTACCTGGCGCTCGTCAGACACTACCTGCCGCTAGCCCTTGATAAATAAGGCCGTAATTTTTTTCTCACACTTGTGCATGTTGGTACACTGCAAAAACATGTTTACTAAAACATTAGCAGTGTACCAACATACTGGAGAAATTACAATTCATATTTTGCACCGATGTGGCAATGTCTGGCAGAAGTGCTTAATAAATTAGGCCTTAACTGTTCCTGCAATTGGGTTTTGTATTATCTCTACTGACAGATGTAGCAAAGTACGGGGAGGCCGATTCATTAATAGCGGCAGGTAGCGACAGTTGAGCGACTGTAGCGGCATTTTCAGAGCGCCCGCTAATAGTCGCTGTGCTTGGCTGTTGTTCTGTAGTTGATAGCGACTCGGTTTGCCGTAATGTTGAATATTGGGTGAGGAGTCGCTATTTGACAGGTTCCGTGCTGTCTGGGAGCGCATGATAGCGACTGGCCCTAGCGACCGGCTCCCACCATATTCATTAAAAAATCATGCTCAAAAAATTCTTGCGCTGTAAAATGCATGTTTAAACCCCAGAGCGCTGGCGGCGATGGGTTAAAAGTAGTTTTTTACCTCCAAAAACCATATTTTTGGAAACTCAAAAAAAGTTTTTAAAATAATTTGGTAATATTACTACATACATTAATATCAGACCTGTAATATCAATTCTGTACAATTTTTTTTTTTGCCTTAAAAAATTCTAAAATGGCAGAAGTGGTCACAGAATTTTTCACATAAAAAAAAAAAAAAACAATAACAATTAATTATGAATATTTAAAGATTGTTCCATTGAAATGCATTGGAGAGCGCCAGGTAGCGAGAGGTCATACCTGTCGCAGTTCAAGGTCGGACGCTGGCGCTGTGGGCTGAGGCTGGAATAATGATGAATGAGTGGCTATATGGCGCTGTGACAGAGGCTCTGTCTTTTGGATGTCATCACTATTCAGTTGCCCACCGGGTCATTCACTGGCCTTTTCAACTTGTCATACTGACTCTCCATCAGGGTAGCACTCTCTCTGGGTACAAAGGACCATCCCACCGCTGCCACCAATTGTAGCGATAACCCTTATCGCCGGAGGGCTTCACCGCCCGAGACGTCCTTTTCCCAATCGTAAGAGGTGCTGCTGGAATTCCAGAGTCGTCCGTGAGGAAACAGGAACAGCCCTTACAAGGGCTAGTGAATTGTAATATAGCGTTTCCCCCAATAAGAGACAGAACTTCAGTATTGAGGGTGAAGGTGAAGTGTCTTTATTAGTGCCACTCTAGGCCTTATATACACAAGTCTCCTATTGCATGACACACACACCGACCAATAGCAGCAGGGCACACAATCCCTCAACTCTGCCGGTGACGCAATCAGCAATACAATAGAGACGTCTGTAATACACTCAATCCGAACAATGCCATTGTCTGTGACGTAATCAATTAACACAATGGCAGTTTATAATACAATCCAAACTACAATGACATTGCCTGTAACAGTATCAAAATACAATGACATTGGAACCTAATTAAGAAAAGGCCAGTGAATGACCCGGTGGGCAACTGAATAGTGATGACATCCAAAAGACAGAGCCTCTGTCACAGGCGCTATCTCAGTCGCTAAGCAGGATTGCCTTGATAAATGTGTGATTGTGGTGGGGAGCCGGCGTTCTCGTGGCGGGGCTCGTTATTACCGGTCGCTCACCAGTCGCTACCTGTCGCTATTCCTTTATAAATAAGGGCCTAAGTATAGCAGTCCAATCTCCTAATGACATGGACATAGATTTTTAAAGCTAGATTTCCAAAACATTGGTTACTCTAATTAATGAATCCAGATAAGCTAACTTAAAATGAAAGCATGTTGGCTTAGAGATCTAACAGAGTATGGCATCCCTAACTTTTTTAATTCACTCAACATATATATGCTTTTAGAGAAAGAATGTGGGCGAGGTTGTTTAAGCAGTAAAAAGGTAGAATCTACAACAGCCAAATTTCCTCCCATTTATGTCCTAGAGCAACACATAGTGCAAGTAACAGCAATATACAGATCATTATGGCACCGTGCAGTCATTTTGTCTGATTCATACATCTCCAGGCAACACAAATTTAATGGTGGGAAGTTACTCAACTGGTTCTTACTGTCTTCCTTTTTCTGCATAGCTTAAAGTCCCTGTCCAAGCAGAAAAAAAAGAAAAAAACGCACACTTTGATCTCGGGACCCAGTAAGTTTATACTACTGGTCTAGGATGAAAGCACTGCAAGAATCAAAAGGTGAGTATGTTTTATGGGGGAGGGATTGCTTGCAATGGATCTTAACTCGCTGCAAACCCATTTCAGGAATCTAATATGTACAGATTTTGGCGATTTAGATATTAGGGTTACATTTTACATTTAAAGAAAATGTATCCTTTAAATATATAGCTAAATATATATACTTACATCTTACAAACTAGTGGTCGTAAATAAATAGCATCATTCTAGGTTATTTACTAATAAAAAAACATTTTTATCATACATCTATGTGAAAATGATGAATGGCTGACTAAGGCCCTTATTTAACAAGGGATAGCGCCAGGTAGCGAATGGTGAGCGAACGGTAATGACGCTCACCGCCACGAGAACGCCGGCTCCCCTCCGCAATCACACATTGTTGAAGCCGATCCTGCTTAGCGACTGACAGAGCGCCAGATAGCGAATCATTCATCATTATTCCAGCCTCACCCCACAGCGCCAGCGAGCGACCTTGAACAGCGCCAGGTATGACCTCTCGCTACCTGGCGCTCTCCAATGCATTTCAATGGAGCAATCTTTAAATATTCATAATTAATTGTTATTAATGTTTTTTTTTTTTTAAATGTCAAAAATTCTGTGACCACTTCTGAAATGTTAGATATTTTTTTAAGGTAAAAAAAAAAAAAAATTGGGCAGAATTGATATTACAGGTCTGATATTAATTTATTCATATTACAAAATGTTTTGAAAAACATGTTTTTTTTTTCTCAAAAAATATGGTTGTTTGGGGGTTAAAAAACTACTTTTAACCCATCGCCGCCAGCGCTCTGGGGTTTAAACAAGCATTTCACAGCGCGAGAATTTTTTGAGCGTGATTTGTTAATGAAATGCTGGGAGCCGTTCGCTAAAGCCATTCGCTGTCATGCGCTCCCATACAGCGCGGAACCTGTCAAACAGCGACTCCTAACCCCGTATTCAACATTACCGCACACCGACGGGGTCGCTGTCAACAGCCGAACAACGGCCAAGCACAGCGAATACTAGCGTGCGCTGTGAAAATGCCGCTACTGTCGCTCATCTGTCGCTACCTGGCGCTATTAATGAATCGGCCTCTCCGCCTTGACTGCCAAATCCACTGAGCTAGACCCAAATTATCAGCAGGTAAAGTACATGCGGTTTAATTGTATGTTACCTGATTTTTTATAAAGCTTGTTCTATGTTGAGTATTACAGATTGAAGTTAGGTATGGTACCCAGGCATTTTTTTTAGTATTTATGTATATATGTATATAGCAACTATATCCAACGAAACAAACCTTTTAAGTATTTTCTTGCAGAATACCATCTGTATCAAAGTTCCCTGGTATGACAGGGGCATTTGAAATGTATTTCTACCAACCCCAAGTTTTCTCTATCGCATCTTATATCGCATCAACTCTACTCTGAGATAAATTACAAAACACAAATTAATTTCACAAAGCTTTACCCCATTCAGGGTCAGATTAAGTGTGGTGGAGGCACCTGGTCACAAAATCTGGTGGCGGCCCCAGATACTGTAATTTTTTTTCCTTTAAAATAACAGTCCAGCCAAGTAACTGATTCACAGTTGTCTGGCACCTGCCTATTTACTGGAATGCCAGATCGAGTCCTTTGTGCCCCCCGTGTTCTGCTCTGGAACTCCTGCTTAGCCATTCTGGGTGGGGTGGGGGGTGTAGTGCCCAGCTGGTCCAGCAGAAAACAGTTTCCAGCATTGAGCTGTCAGTGGCTGTGCTTTGTGTGGTGAGCGGCCGCCGATAGACAGCTCTGCACCCACCCATCACTGTAGCAGCGTTGCTGCTGGAGGCTTTGCTGCTCTAGACTCTCCGTCCTGCCCTGTGGTGGCTTTGGCTGCAGGTTTGCAAAAACAAAAAAAGTCTTGCCTAGGTGTGCGAGGAGCCCCCACTTCACCGACAGCTTTGTTGCCGGGCCCCGCGACCCGTCAGGCCAAAGACTGAAAAGCCATCTGGACCAGACCAAAGGTCGGTGGAGGCCGCCTTTTTAGAGCAAGGGGTATGGGCCTCGGGGTGTGCGCCCCTTGCATCCCCCTCATAATCTGGTCCTGCCCCTATTGGTCTACTATAAACAGATAAAATGCAGTTATCGATCTCCATGACTCAGTGTGACATGATTAAACTGATTTTTTAAGCTAATCTTGTTTATTATCTTATTGTCTATTCTGTAAGATTTTCTTTTTATTTCCTAAAAAATGACTTGGATGCTTTTTAATGTGTTTTTCCTTCATCAAGTTTGACATTAAGTTTATATTAAGGCTGTTTTATCACGTATCTTAATGTATTGTTTATGAATTTATGAACTTATAATATATAATACATAATATATATATATATATATATATATATATATATATATATATATATATATATATATAAAATAAATATGAAAATTGTAATATTGAAATACTAGTGAGCAATTAGAATCAATCTGCCACAGATTACTTCAGGACTTGTTTACAGCTTTGGAACCAATGGGCTTAAACAGTCTTTTGAGTAATGATCATTGTGCTCAGCAAAACTCCCCTCATCAAGCTGCATGATTTGCACTCATGGTCATAAAACATTGTTACAGCATATACAGTTATTAACTGGTTGTCTTTGACATTGCCTAGAAGCTTGATCGTGTTGCATTTGTAATGTTAAGCAGCGCGAGTGTTTGTCCCTATCTCTATAAGATAGGCTTTGGGGAGCATTCAGAATGCTGGAGCCTCCCTGCACATAGCTCCCCAAAATGCCCGTAAATCATTATTGGCTGCCGGCACATTTGTGGGTAGCCAGCGCTGCCATTGTTCTGGCTGCCAGAATGTTCTGTCCACATGCACGCCAGTGGCCAATCGCTGTGCTGGATTCCCTGTGGGGGAGTGCGGTTAAGGTGAGATTTACAGGCGATATAGGAGGTTATGTGCGGGGCAGGGTGGGCTCCAGCATTCTGGATGCCCCCCAGCCTATCTTATAATGGTGCGGGTGTTGGTCCGCTTTAAGAAAACCTTGGGCACCTATTTTTAAGAAATGCAGGCCTATAGCTTGATAACACATCAGCCTGTTCCATTTGTATATGCTGTACCCACAATGGCTAACTTTTGAAACAATGTAATGCTTTGTTCCTCTGGGATATTTATTGGTTTTTCTGGTCGTTGTGCTAAAGCTCTGTGTTTTTGTGACCTGTATCTTTCTCTCTGTCTTCTTCATCTAAGGAATGAACACTGGCCTGCTTTGACTACTAGCAACATTTCTTTTTCTATTCTGAGGGCTTCAGCAAGTTCTCCATCAATATGACCTTTGGAGTCACGGCTCATGGCTTTCCTATTAGCTTTTCACTGCCACCATGTGAGGCTTTATTGAAGATAGGGAATCCCAATAGAACCTGTGCTTATTCTAGTTAGAATATGGTAACCTTGTTAAAATATGCCTCAGTGTTTCAGGGCCACCAAGTCCCTTGAAGATATTCTGTTGGTGACCTTGTTCCTAATTTCCATGTGTTTGCCAAGGTTTGCCATCTCTGATCACCAGTAAATCATAGGGATAAATACTATTGTAATGGTCTTCCCTTTGAGCAATTGCAGAGTGTGAGAGCCTTACCAGGCACCACTGTCAACAGAAGAACCCATAGTAATCTAACATTTTTCTTCTAACCATTATGATAATATTTCCACGTATTCTTCATGGCTGGTGTCAACTGTAGTACTTACATCAACACCTGTCAAAGAAGAGGGAGTACTATGGTACAGAAGGGAGTACTAGAAAGTAAGGATACTAGTTAGGAGAACTGACATTTTGGTTTTAAGAGCGGGGACACACATTTATGATGGCAGCTGCTGAATGCATAAAATCAAAATGACTTCTCCCAAAAATGAAATTTCGAATTTGTTTTGCCGCTATTCTTGTAACCTCAAAGTCCAAGCAATTGTTTGTACAATGCTAGTAATCTTGTACAAAAAAACTATACTGGAGCATAGAGAACATTGCAATTAATTGTATTATATCATAATTGTGTAATCTAAAATTAGAAAGTATAAATTTAAAAAGGCAGGCTGAGTGGAGAAATGACTTCCTACTAGGCAGATGTGCGGTAAAGCAGACAAAGCTTTCTTTCAATAAGCAATTAATTCAAAGGCTCACTTATCTTCACGATGTGTGTTCAGCATAGACCATTGTAATTAGACATATTGTTCAGTCACTTCCAGATCAATATTTCTTACTGTATTTCCAGTTGAGCACAAATGAAAAACTTTATACCCCAGAACAATGTAACTGAATACAGCAGAGCGTCTTGATAAAGCTATTTCTACATGCTCTTGTGGTCACATTGCACCACTTAGCAGATTTATCGACCAAACATCAACACGGCTAAAGCACTCTGCAATAACATGCATGTGAGCAAAGCAAGAAGGCCATTTTGGCAGCACAGGGAATATAGGTCAGGGAAGATTAGTCACAGTGCAGTAGGAAGATCTATCATCCATTACCTGATAACAGCACTAGAGAAGAATATAACACTAGGTGTGATATACCACCTATGGGTCATTAATACTAGGTTCACAGCAGGAGAACTTTTATAGAGGAACCTCTCAGAATGCCATATTCTAATTAGAACACCTAGATTTATGGTTGTCAATGAGTATTTTAGCTGGGGCTGGGGTTTTAGGGCTGATGGAGCATTGGTGCTAAAGAACTATAATTATGAACAAAAGCTCCATTGGTCACTATTTTATACACTAACAAAGGGTGCACCGCCTAAGTATACCTACCATGATAAAGTCTGTGTGCTCACCAACTATAATAAACTCTACACCATGTGGAGTAGGCATGCAAATGCACACCTATCTCCCAACAGGAAGCACCACCAAATAACTCTTAATCAAATGGATATTTTATTAGTACAAAAATTAAAAACATTAAGACATGTACACACCACAAGACACTTTAAAAACAAACGGTATGGCCGGAAGCAATTGATGTATATACACTGCCCAACACAAGGGCTATTCAATATATATTATGCCCATGGGTGAAAACTATACATGTGCTGATTATTAACAAAAATATAATTGATATAAAAAAGAAGGAAAACTTATCATTTTGTGCCGGCACAAAAAACTGTATATATATATAGATGTGTATAGCTATAAATAATACCCAAATCAAATCACATAAATGGTCAATTATAATATATAAAATTATACATATAAGTGCATATACATGCCAAATGTGCACATATATACACATACATGTACACCAATACTAACAATAAATGTGAAAACTAGATGTTCTACTTACTCTACTAAAGTGCTAACATACAAATACCTAATGAAAATAGTATAGATAACCCAACTTTATAGCATGTGATAAATCCAAAAGAACTTCATGTGAAAAAGTGCAATAAATATAATAATCAACAGCAACCAACCAAAGCAAACCCCCACTCAAACCACCTAATGTTGCACAGGAACCTGTATCAAGGCTACTGAATTAGTGACCCCAAAAAACAATATGAACGAATACTAATGCCAAAAAAACAATAATACAGATAATAAAATCTCACGTGACATATCACCCAGGGCAACGAACCGGCCAACCTTAATTAGAACTACCCGCGCACGCAGCCCCCATGCTGCTTCAAGGGTCACTATTTTATAGACGTTGATCATAGTCTTGCCAAGTCTTCCATAATGGATTCATAACACCATAATTCTATAATAGATTCAGTCAAGATACTAAAATTCGTAGTTGACATCACTGTCTTTGGATTTACTATTGGGCACAAATTAGGGAGTTATCAAGGTGAAATAGAGAGGATTAGCCTTTGGTGTAATTTAAGTAACAACTTGGTCCTAAACACAGTAAAGGAGCAGTATCACGAAAAATGGCCCAATATTAAAAATCCATATAAATATGCTGGATGGCGGGGGGAGAGATCACTTATACACCCGACATCAAGAAATATCCTGCCAGGCTTGTTTTTCTGTCTTTTAATGGAAGTAAATTAACATTCGGGGTGACAGGCTCTGTCACCCCTGGATTTCATTCCTACCAGGAGAGAATAAATCACAAGCTTGGCAGGAGTTTGATTCAGTTCGGGTGTATAAGTGACCCCTCCTTTCATTAGCCGACTTGTTATTATGGATTTTTAATATTACACAATTTCGCGATAGTGCTCATTTAAAGATAGTAGAGAAGTAGAGATAGTGGTGGGCTTCAGAAGGCAGCCTCCCAGCATATACACTGCTACCACAACATAAGGTGGCCCGGTATAATGCAGATTCTTAATGAACGTGGTCCAGTATTGGAACACAACTTATTCAAATTCAATGCAATTATCCTCTCTATGATTTCTGTGTTCAACACTATATAATACAGACAATATATCTCGAATGTACAATTTCCAAAAATTGAATTGTCACAGAAGTTGCTGGTGACTCAGTTATTGGATCTGCCACAAATTCCCCTTGGTGGCTTAGTATTTGGGGTTCTCCAGCATTGACCAGTCCCACCTGAAGATGACTATCAGGATGGCAGAAAAAAATCATTGACCTTCCACTTCCTGCCATCCTGCACTTGGACGGGATAAGGAATAAATCTTGGATTATCAAATATTTGCACAATTTATTGTTTTGCCTACTTCCATCTGGATTATGACTGACAACATGAGGACCATAAGGTTCCACAACAGCTTCAACTCTATGGGTATTAAGCTGTTGAACAAGGGAACTGTTTTTGCCCTGTGTCCCTTTTCACCCTACTTTATTCCCAGTTGTTTCCCTCCTTTTACCTATGTGCAAGTCTCCAGCTGGGGTAACTTCCTTCTAAAGTGGACCTTCAGCATCATTTATTGAAAAGCCCAAACTCTTGATGAAAAGCCCCAAAAACTAAGCATCTAAAATGATTATATTGTTTTATGATGTCTTTACTCACTTACTTTTTATTCTTTCCCTCACTGGCCTGCAACTCTGTTCAGCACTCTAGGATACGGGAGCCGCCATCTTGGCTCAGTAGTATCTATTAAGGAGAGAAGAGGGGTCAAAAGTGCAGGGGAGCGGGGATATAACTGTGCTTTGCACACACAGAGCAGAGCTGGGGTCAGGAAAAGGTCAGCAATTCCAGAATGCAGAGTGGCAAAGTCAGAAGACACTTCCTGTTTGCAGGCAGCCTGCACCTCCATGGGCCACCATCTTGGGTGTTTAAAGTCTCAGAAAATGCAGTAGATGCAGGTAGGATGATTTTTAATGTGGGCAATCTGTATGTACAGCGTGGGGGAAACATATAAGATATGCTCTAATTTAGGGTGAAGGTCCACTTAAAGTTGAAATGGAAAAGATATCTCCTTGGCACAAAACAACCCCAGACCCCCCAATTACTAAGACACTAACCTTTTACCCAAGCTGCTTCATCATATGGGTAATATGAACCTACTGCACACACTGTAGTACTGTAGCATCTGTTCCTCTTATTGTGCAGCATGGGGACAAGTTCAGTAATGTCAGCAATGTTGGGGTGGTGGGACAGGCAAGGTCAATGTGAACAAATACCTATCCTGGCAAAAAGTTAGCAGGGAGTAAGGCATAAGAAATTTCTTGCTGCACACTTGTTTAAAGTCAGAAACTCAAAAACCAGACAGTAGATAATAATTTCTGCTTATCCATTAGTATTATTTGAGTTGTTTTCTTAGATAACTTCTTTTAAACCCCCTGTGTAACACAGCAGTTATAAATGCCCTTTCTTGTCAATGGAGGCATAAATAATGTATTTTCAAATACTTATGTGCTTGAGTCGTTACTTCACCTTGTTATTATCTCTGTTTCCATTACTGTATGCCATAACATTTATTTATATGTTTCTCTATCTATTCCCCAAAGAGCCCTTGTGAATTTCTTCTTTGTGCCCAGACCTCACGAAAATCAAATAAAAGATAATGACTGAACTACTTAGACCCAAGTAAAAAAAAGTCATGCTCCTGGAATAAATGATGCTGAAGACACATATGTGACAATTCAAAGTACGCAGAGCACCATTCAAGCGGTGTCAAGGGCCTTTCTGAACTTTGAAGATGTTCCAAACATCCCAGAAGGTTCTCTTAACCTTGAAATGCAATATTTTCCTCTGTCTGCATAACACAATATTATGCACACTGAAACTTTGAATACAGATCAAGGCTCTTATACCAGGAAGCCAAATATCACGTCTAAAGGTGACCTTTTCTCCAGTGACATCTTTATCTTTTTGTTGTCTTTCTTTTACATATTATCTGACGGTTTTCTTAAAGGGCACATCAACTTTACGAGATTTAGTCACACACAAATATATAATTTAATATTGTTTGGATCGCTTGAGCCCAAACAAAGAAATATTACCTGCAAAAAGCTTTTTGCAATGGTCGCTACAACTGAATCCACAGAAATTTGGGTGCCAGGCTAGGATTATCCCCAATTATTGAAGTCTCATTAGAAAAGTAACATCGCCAATCCAAGCTCTGAAATATGCACAACTCAGGACATGAGCAATAGGTAACAGATCTTAAGTGTTTCAGACGCACTCCCGTCCTTAGTCATAGATAAAATGTTGCCTTCTAAAACAGGAATAAATAGTGACACTCAAGAGAAATATTACTCAAGAATTTCTAGACTTGCTTTTTACAATACCCACAACATTTTCACCTCAGTTATATCTTTAGGGTTCAGGACAGCCATCAGGGAAGGGCAGACAAGACTCCAGCCCCAAACTGAGACCTGCAAACTACCACACGATAATGAGATAATGTTAGAGATAATGATGAACAAGTTGGTATCACTTGGGGTTCAAACTGAAGCCTAGCCATCATATATAGATAATGGGGGATGGGGTGGATTCTATACAACATATACTGCATGTGGGCCCCATGTTTGATTTCTAGTTTCCTATATAGTCTAAAATACTGTGACCCAGGCCAAACTATAGGCCCAGTCATCACATGTAGATTACAGAGAAGCCTAAACTATTTACTATATGTATTGTGCCATGCCCCCTCAATAATGAGTTGGCTGGGCAACTTATTTGAACATCAGTTCCCTATATAGACTGAATATTTGGGTCTGGTTGCTTTGGGACCAGAGGTTCAGCTTAGACTTAGGCCGAAGCCATCATTTATAAGTTATGAGGGGGGCAGACATTGTTGTTGTATGGGGCCCAAACATTCCTGACTGCAGCCCCAATAGGAATATCTGTCAAAGTCTGGCAAAAGGAGGCCTAAGGTGTGGCTGCATACATATACAAACCCAATTCCAAAAATGTTGCGACGCAGTGTAAAATGAAAAAAAAAAACAAGAATGCAATGATTTAGAAATAGAATATATAACACATATCAAAAACTGAAAGACATCACAAAAGACATCTCTTCTTACAACAGTCTGCAAACATCTGGAAAGTGAGGAGACCAACTGATGGAGTTTTTGAATAGAAATGATGTAGGATTCTAGCTTCTTCTTTGCTGGATTGCTCATTTCATAATGCACCACATGTTTCGCTAAGGTCTGAACTGCAGGGCCATGCTGTTATGATAGATGCAGTATAAGGTTTAGCATTGTCTTTCTGATATATGAATGACCTTTCTTATAATAGATATTATCTAGATGGAAGCATATGTTGTTCTAAAACCTCTATATACTGCAGCATTTATAGTGCCATTCAAGATGTGTAAACTGCAGTACCATCAGAGATGCAGGCTTTTAAACTGTGTTCTGATAACAAGATCTCCTCTCTCCTCTTGAGTCCACAAATATGGCATTGGTTTTCATAAAGAATTTCAAATTTTGATCCATCTGACAACAGAAAAGTTTTTCATTTGGCCTCGGTCTATTTTTAATGAGCTGTGGCACAGAGAAGATGGCAAGTTTCTATATTGTGTTGATATATGGCTCCCTCTTTGCATGATACAGCCTTGAATAGTATTTGTGGATTGCATGGTGAACTGTGTTCACAGACAAGATTTCAGTAAGTAGGCCAGAGCCCATGCAGTGATTTGCATTACTGATTCATTCCTGCTTTAATAGCAGTGCCTCCCGAGGGCTCAAAGTCAGCCTTATCCCAATAGCACTTGGATTTCTCCAGATTCTCTTAATCTTTTAATGCTGATATGTATTGTGGATGGTGGGATATTCTAAATCTTTGCAATTTTACATTGAGAAACATTTTTCTTAAATTATACCACTATTCAGACACGGTTTTTCACAGATTGGTGAACGTCTGGCCATCTTTACCTTGATATGTAACGAGATGATTTGCATGGCTCTGCAAGCAATGATGTGTAAATCAGTTATTCCTTGTGTTGGGCACTGTGTGCTATAGAAGTGCCTCTTTAACTTTACCTTTGAGTAGATAGATTTTTGGTCTATTTAGTCCCCCTTTATATGCATATTTGAGGGGGGTAATGTAGCACAAATGCATTAAAGATCAAAAAGCTTGAGAAACTGGGCTGAGGTCATAAGCCTGAGAGACCAGCTTTCAGAGTAAGCAGGAGCAATCTTAGAAATCCACATTCTTCCATGATTGTGGCCTAGCTGTCCAAATGTACTGTATGCTACAATTACTTTAATCATTGGTAGGAAATTTTAATAGACTATCGCAAAAGTTTTATGGAACATTCCAGCTATGGTACTAGTAACACTCATTTACCCCTGTTAAGGCTCAGGGATAGAACAGGGTCAGCATTGCAATTAATAACTTGGAGATTAACTTTTCTAATTATGTGAAGGCTAAGAAATAATAGATAAAGCTATACATTTTTAGACCTTATGTGTGCTATGGATAGACCATTACAGAAATCTATGTTTTTAGCCCAGGAAAGAATTCTGTAGTATATTTTACTTCCTAAAACTAGGTGTAGTCAGTAGATGCACAACAAAGTTTGATCTTTTTCATGCTATAATCTAAATTAAAGGACGCCCATGCCTTATTATTTCTATCTCACGTTCCCCAATTTCTTGTGTTGCAACACTAATATGGAGGGAGTCAGGTCAATTGTGATGGGCTCAGTAGTCTGAATATTACAGAGGGGTTAGGTATCCATTTTGAGCTGCCTAGGCCTCATAGAGGACTCCTGCTTGTACTTTCCTATTGGCTACCCAGCACATACACACTAACAGCGCCCGTTTCACTGTTACTGAGTATTGTTTTCAAACAAACTTCTTGGCTTGATACTATTTCCAATCCCACAATTCTTAACAATTTTGCTGTCTCATCATCATACAATTCCAGACATGTGACTGCAAGTCAAAACTTAAATCCACATCTTAAAACAGCAACAATATTTTCACAATTTAATTCCTATAACTTTAGTATGCATTGGTAATTGTCTGCAACGTCGCAATCACAGGATGGGGCACGTTTCTCTTACTATCATTTACCACTAATGTAGACAGATGAACGTCAGTTCCTTCTCTACAACAGCTGCTTGGAACTTTCCTTGACAAAGATAACAAAGATATAATGACCAAATTTTCCTGAATCTAAAAAGTAAGCTGATATTTAGTAAAGAATTGATGTGTCTATTTAATTAATCAATAATTGGAATATACATTGTTTACAAATCTCTAAATGAAAAGAGACTCTGCCTTGACTGAAAGTAATAAGATCAATATATTGCTTAGCAGCTTAATTATTTCTTTAAAGAGGAGCATCAGACCTTTTCTGATGTTCCTCTCAGATAATCTCTCCCCCCTCCTTCACTACATTTTGGATGTCGGCGTTATTTTAAATGCTGATATCCTGCTGAGTTCCACCCCCTCCCCACCCTTAGCCATCCCTTAGCCATCATTAAAAGATGGCAGGATACTCACCTCTTTGCTGGCCACTGTTCGAATCCCGCATGCTGCTCCTGAAATCTTGCATGTGTCTGCGCCCAATGTCATTGCAGCCTATACAATAACACTGCGTATGCGCGAGATCTAAGGGGTGGCGCAGTGTCTGTCGGGAAGCCATTGGCTTCCAAGATGGCGCTTCCCTATGGAGGATGGCGAGGGAGCGGAGGGTTACTGAGCATGATGTGACTGGAGAGGTAAGTTTTAATAAGTGCTAAACCTGAGGGGCGGGGGGCAGGCAAGCCAGGTTTGGGAAGTTTTTATTTACTCCCCAAGACCTATAATGTTCCTCTTTAAGTTTTTCTCAAGTGCTAGTTCTTGCAATATTTAGGCACTAGGGGAAAGAGGTACGCTGACCGGCCACCCTTCTCCTGACTCTCTATTTGACCCCCTGGTTATGGATATTGATTAATTTAAGCTAACTTTAGGAAATATGACAATGAACATTTGTAGCATGTTAAAAGTCTGCTGATGAACACCATAATTCCCATAGAAAGTACCAAAATGGTGGCAGTATAGTGAGCTCAAAGGGCACGTACGTTTCCACTTTTGATGTTTGCTGTCACTTTGAGAAGTTTACTAGTTTGGGGACAACTGACTTGGGCTTATATCAAGAAACTGATCATTTGGGACTTGAATCAAGTTGAATCAAAGGGTTTTCGTGCTGAATCTTACAATGCCAAAGCTTCAGCATCATTTTATGAAAAGCCCAAACCTTAAAAAACGATTCCCCAGCATTTAAAATGTATGTTTCAAGTCACCTACTTTTTATTCTTTGCCTGCTGGGCTGCAACTCTGTGCAGGACTCTAGGATACAGGCACTGCCATCTTGCCTCAGAATCATAACATACTGAGGAGAGAAAAGAGCGGAGCAAAAGTATAGGGGGAGGCAGGGTTATAGCTGTGCTTTGCATAGACAGAGCAGAGCTGGGGTCAGGTAAAGGACAGCAATGCCAGAATGCAGAGCGGCACAGTCAGAAGACATTTCCTGTTTGCAGGCAGCCTGAGACTACATGGGATTGATTTAAAGGCTCATGAAATGCAGTATATGCATGTAGGATAATTTTCAATGTGTATGTACAGAGTGAGGGAAACATTGTAACATAAGCTCTTTTTCAGGGTGAAGGTACAGTTTAAGTCAGATTGTATTATGCAGCAGCTAGCATCAATTCCAGTAAAAATTCCAGTAAAAAATATTCTATGTTACAAAACAATAACACATTATCCCTGATAAAGTAAACTTGCCAAAAACGTTGCATTAGTATCCCAGTAAGGATAATGCCATGTCTCAGGAATCCTCCCATGTGTGCCCAGTCCTTGCCATCCATCCAGTGGTACCTTCCAGCCCCCGACATCTTCCCTGTGTATGTGACAAAGGTGGGTGTAAACCTAGTGCCTATGAGTGATTCTCATAAGACCTAATCCACAGCAGCAGGACTAGGACAAGGCAGTTACGTATACTGTAATCAGCAATTTTCATTAGTACACCCTGCCATAATGGCCAGAGCACTTTCCCTTTCTTCATCATCCTGTAGCAGTCTCCCTCCCTGACTGTGGAAAGGGTAATGCTCCCTATCAGGCAATACTGAATGCTTTTATCTCAGTGTTGTTGGCCAGGGTGACAGCTGGCTGTAGGGCAATGCATGCTCCTGAAAACACAAGCAGAAGTGACCGCTCATTGCTGCACAGGATCAGAGGAAAGATGAGTACATGCTGTTTCATTTTTGCCTATAGTAACTGTATGGGGCATTGTTTTATTCTAGAGTTTAATATATCAGAAATAATATAAAGTAAAATAAATGCCACACCAGTCCCACAGAATCTAAAATAAAAACCAAAGTAATCGGGAACTGCATTTCCGATTAGATAAGTAACGGAGGCCTCCAACACAGTGGTGTTGTGGGTGGACATACCCCTCAATTCAAAGAGCAAAAGTTAATTGATTTCGGATCGAGATTCGTAAGTTTGGGTGGGTGTTAGTCATTTTTTCCTGTTTTTTTGGCCATTTCCGACTCGCACGAGCCTACGTACGAATGCGTATACAGTATGCTCTTACGATCATCGGAAGTTCGTTCCTAAATTGTAGGATCAAATCCTAAAACTTAGGATCAAATCCTAAAACTTAGGATCAAAACCTAAAACTTAGGATCAAAACCTAAAACTTAGGATCAAAACCTAAAACTTAGGATAATCGGATGTGTTTAGGTGTGATTCAGAGAACAGTTTTCAAACTTCTAAATACGTTTTAAAAGAAAGCCACTGCCGACACCTTTTAGCAGTCGGATTGCTGTTCTTGAACAGGTTTTTTGGCTATGTGGAGGAGTCTGCGCGTCTTGAGCTCCAATGAACTGCATGTATCAGCATGGCCGAGGCCATAAATTGTATGGCAATGCATACCTGATTCATGTATGCCTTATAAAAGCATTTTAATGTGGACCTTAATTAGTCCTTTGCATGTAAACCTTTATTTTGCAATACATCCATATATTTGCGTTAATTAAAGAAACTTATGTCCTTTGTTTAATTATTTTATCTCATCTTTGGTCAGATGCATCACACTTACTGAGGAGAGGAGAGCGGGATAAAGTGCAGGATGTGGGTTACTGCTGTATTTTGCACAGACACAGCAGAGCTGGGGGCACGGAAAGGTCAGAAATCAAAGAATCCAGAGCAACACAGTCACAAGGCCCTTTCTGTTTGCAGGCTGCCCGAGAATACCTGACCCGCCATCTTGGCTGTTTCTAGACTCATAACATGCAGAAGTTGCTGGGTGTTTTTTTATATTTGAGAGTAATCTGTATGGAGAGGGTGTGGGTAACCACACCCAAAATTTTAAGTTGTACCATTTGAAGCCAAAATATTAAAATTAAATCCACAAGTAAAAAATGCAAGTTAACTAAAAATTAAACAAAGTAAGATTTACTTATGCAAATACATTCATTAATGGTTGGTTACTACAAAATGAATGAAATAAAGAAAAATAAAAGACCAAATATTTAGAATGCACTTTAATGAGGTAAGTTTGTAGTGCGCAGCCGCAAGATCAGAAGGATTTACGTCCAGACAAAAAAGGAAAAAGGGCAAAACCAATGTTGCAACCTGAGAAATGAAACGGAAAATTCAGGATGGAAACTGACATAGGTCTGATTCCCGAACTGCCATACGAACGGACGTATATTTTAGGATAGAAACGTATTTGCTTATAGAATCACTCGCAAGTTCATACGAACGCACGAGCGGACGTGAAAAATAGGATGATCGGCACCAAAATCAAAGCTGTTACATGTTTCTTTGAATCGACCCAATAGTGTCCCTACCTCCTCTCCACCTTTCAACCACAAATGGGTGAAGTTTTCCAAGTGTAAAAAACATTCTTACTCACTATAAATGCCTCAGACAAATAGGAGAGCACAGACTACAGTAAGAGTAGTAGATGAGGATGTTGAAAAATCGTCCGTCACTGAATTTAAACATGTCTGGGATAAGCTCACATCTATCCTAAGATGGGGAGGCTGATTCATTAATAGCGACTGTTGAGTGACTGTAGCGGTATTTTGATAGCGACCGCTAGTAGTCGCTGTGCTTGCCCATTGTTCGGTGGATGATAGCGACTCAGTCGGTGTGCCGTAATGTTGAATACAAGATGCTGAGTCGCTATTTGACAGGTTCGCTGTTGTATGGGAGCGCATGATAGCGACTGGACATAGCGACCGGCTCCCACCATATTCATTAAAAAATCAGCCTTAAAAATTCCTAGCGCTGTGAAATGCATGTTTAAATCCCAGAGCGCAGTAGGCGATGTGTTAAAAGTATTTTTTTTACCCCCTAACCACCCAAAAAAAAATGGAATGATTTTGAAATAATATTCAAACCTGAATAGTTTAAAATCAGACCTGTAATATCAATTCTGCAAAAAAAATACATTTTCAAAGGAAGAAGTGTTCACGGATTTTTTTTTTTAAATTTAAAAAAAAATATTAAAAAATAATTATTAATTAAAATACATTCTGCCATTGAAATGCATTGGAGAGCGCCAGGTAGCGAGAGGTCATACCTGTCGCTGTTCAAGGATGTTCGCTGGCGCTGTGGGATGAGGCTGGAATAATGATGAATGAGTTGCTAGGTGGCGCTATCTCAGTCGCTAAGCAGTATCGGCTTGATAAATGTGTGATTGTGGAGGGGAGCCGGCGTTCTAGTTGCGGTACCTGGCTTTACTGGCCGGCTCCCAAGTCGCTATCTGTCGCTATTCCTTAATAAATAAGGCCCAAAGTGAACATACAGTATACACATGAGGGCAGACTAGATGGACCATATGGTCTCCTTCTGCCACCAACCTTCTATGTTTTGGTGGTGACCAGTGCTGGAACTACCACATTGCTAGCAAATGCCACCAAGTAATTAGTCACTTAAAGTGGACCAAAACTCAGGATTTTGGCTGTCCCTGGTTTTGGTCCTTTCCCCCGGGGGCACCTCAATCGGGGGTGCCCCACTGCGTGAAAACCCCCTGATCGCCTAAGGCAACTCAACTCATCCCGGTCCTACGGCGCGTGCGCTGGCCCTCGTCCAATCAGCATGCTCTGAGCCACTTACATCATGTCGTCTAAGGCTTCGTCTAAGAGCAGTGGCTCTGAGCGTGCTGACGGTCGCATCCTGCCCTCCCCTCTAACAGGGAGCATGCCTGCGCCGGCCATTCACAAATGCCTGGCGCTGGCACGCACCCTGCTAGAGGGATAGCGGGGATGCAGTCGTGGCTCGCGCATGTGCCGTTGGACCAGGAAACAAGGTAAGTGTATGGGGCGACCTGGTGGGTTTCACACAGCGGGGCATCCCGATTTTGTATGCCACAGGGGGAGGGAATTGGGTTGGCCCGGGAATCTTATGGATTCCCA
Organism: Gastrophryne carolinensis; assembly: GCA_027917425.1. Classification (NCBI taxonomy): domain Eukaryota; kingdom Metazoa; phylum Chordata; class Amphibia; order Anura; family Microhylidae; genus Gastrophryne; species Gastrophryne carolinensis. The sequence continues at coordinate 365,147,882 of CM051236.1, forward strand.
GGCCGATCAGCGATTTTTTTTTGTCATTGTGGTAGATGCTGTAGCAGGTCTTCAAAGTTCGCCCCTCCTTTCCATTCTGTTCCTCCACGAGAACACATAAATGTGGAGGCATGGCTGCCCTGGTCCCTCAGCAGTCCCAGCATGAGTGGGACCGCCAAGCGCGACCACTGTGACTTGCCTTATTATTGCCATTGCCTAGACTGTCCCTTTAAAAGAAAGTGGTCATGCCCATTTGGATGATTGCTGTGAGTCCCAGTGAGAAGTTTCCTTACTGTATAACAACAAATGCAAGCAGTAATCTGAAATGAAGTGGGCTGTGGCCATTATAATGTATCTTCACCTGCTAAAGTTGCGTTCAAATAGAGAATACAGGAAATGTATTGCACAATGCACGACGCTTCAATGTCTATTGCACACACACAGCAATAATTCCCAATGTAAATTGCATTTTGTCATGACTGCAGTAGGTTGCAGAATTATCCCCTGCACTTCATGGCCTCGAGTCACAATAAAATGGCTTCTGTCAAATCAGCTGTCTGAAGCGGCATGATAAATGACGACTTCCTTTGTTCTCTTTCAGTGGACACTTGCAGCGCTTTTGTACCCTGAGGACACTCATTACAGCTACTGTATGATGCCGCTCTAGGGATGGGGTTTTAGAGGCAAATTTCTTTCTCTGTTTTCAAGAAATATCCTGTTAGACAAATAATGACACCTGACATACAGAATCGAGTAGACAAATAAGGACAGACCCCCCCCCCCCCCAAAGCAGAAATGCTTGTAAAAGGTAAATGCTACGTTGCTGATACATACTGACCTGTTCAAGCACATGATAACGTCCTCCCGCCTTCCGTATTGGGAACTGTGTAAAATGAACCATTTCAGGACATCTCAAAATCTCCTGTTGTATGTAAATACCTTATGGATTCTAAGTGAAGTGGTTTTCTTCACTTTGATGTATGGGTTGTGGCTGAGCTAGAAAGGACATGTCACAGCTTTAGGAGCATACTCTGCTGTGGTCAGAGCGAGCTGTGGGACCACTATGGCTTGCTGTGCTCACTCACTGATAACTCCAAGTGACAGAGTGACTGTGTGACATTTTTTTTTCTCCATGTGTGAAACCCCCCCTGTGTGAAACCTCTCCTGGGTCCCAGCAATACTCACCTTTGTGAACCGCCACCCCCCCCCCCCCCCACCCTCCAGGTCCCAGCAAAACTCACCTTTGTGTACCTCCCTCCTGGATTCTAGCAAAACTCACCTGTATGAACCGCCCCCCCCCCCGGGTTCCAGACCTTTGTGTACCTCCCTCTTGGATTCCAGCAAAACTCACCTGTGTGAAACCTCCCTGGGTCCCAGCAAAACTCACCTGTGTGAAACCTCCCTGGGTACCAGCAAAACTCACCTGTTTTGACCCCCCCCCCCCCCCCCCCGGGGCCCAGCAAAACTCACCTTTGTGTACCTCCCTCCTGGGTCCCAGCAAAACTCACCTGTGTGAACCCCCACTGGGGTAAGCTCAGCACATTCAGGACATCATTTTGACACACAATAATGGAAACTTTTAAAAAATGCCATCAAACATGGAATTACTCTGTAAATAACATGTATCACCTTGCATTACTAACATCTAAGCTCCTCTAGCATGTCATGGCAGACGTTTATACAAAAAACAAGCTCCTCTAGCAGCAAGTCCTTGTAGGCTTTAAAACCAAGACCAACTTTAGAATGCCAGTGATCATTAGCTCCTGGGCCAACTAGACTGTTTTTCAGAAACCCAAATGTTAGGGTAGAACTAAAAGCTCATGAATGGCTGTCTATAGCTGAGGAAGTTAGAGCATGGGGGATGTGTTGTTTTACAATACCTAGTGACAGATAAGGGAGCACCTTCCCCCACCACAGCTGAAACAAGAAGACCACCCTGCCTATACACAGCTATGACCACATATGCCTGCATTATGCATCAGCCTAACTCCTTCCACTTAGAGGAATTAAGACAGCAGAATACATTACTTTTCCATATGAAGCCAGCTATTACAAAGCAGGAGTACACTGGCCATTGGATACCGGGTAGGCCAGGAGGCTTTGGGGCTGCCTGGGTGTAGCTCACCCAGGATCTGTGGTGGAATTCCCCTTTAAACACCCACTTTATTCTCTGCCTCCCAAGTCTCTCCAGACTCTTCCCATTGTGGCCAACCACACTCCCCCCCCCCCCCGCTTCAGCCAAAAAACAGGCAAAAAAGTTTTGTCTCTGCAATGCTATAGCCTCCAAACCATGGCTGTGGACAGCGGACATGCCCACCCCTGAAAATGTATCTGCATCTACCACGCTATAGAGACCCTTACCTCATTTACAGGCCAGTGCCACTCGCCTGTTTCTGTGTGGGTTTTTTCTTTCTTTGTAACCCCCCCATCCTGCTTTAGTACCCACATCCTGCCTTAGTACCAGGAGAGGGAGGCATGTCAGGAAGGTTGTTTTTGACATGAATTCAACTTTAATGAATGGCTGAGAAGCACATTGGAGTAGGGGCTCAATTTCTAATGGGCTGATGGTGGGTTGGCTTGGTCCAGTAAAACCCCTGATTTTTGGCCCCACAGTCCACCCTAGCTACAAAGTCAGGGCCGGCCTTATTTTGAGGTCATCCTGTGCAAGAAGGACAAAACAGACTGTGTGTCCTCCAATGGACCTGCCCAAACTCCTCCAAACAAAAAATCTGACTGAGGTGAGCAGATGGCGCCTCCTCCCTACATAAAACAAAACACACTATTTGCCCTCCGAACAAACCTCACTTAACACTTGATAAAGCAATCTGGCAAAGCCTTAGTTGCGAAGGTGGCAACCACGTTTTACCCTTGCCCCCACCTAGACCAAACAGCACCGTCCAAATAAAAAAAAAAGTTTTGTACCCCTCTGGTGCCCCTAGAATGATGGTGCACACCCCCAAAGGCTGTTCATGTTTACCGCGATTCATTACATTACCTACAACAATTGCTTTACAGGAAGCCTTTTTACACCTGAAAGAACCATTGGCGGTGCGCTTCTCAACTACTTTTTTCAAAGTTTACTTGCAAATGTATTACTCTAAAATTATTCTAAAATTATTATAATTATTTTAAATGTATTTTATTAACTAGTTTAAATTTTAGTAAAATTATAGTTTGTAACATAACATTAATTCTAGTATTCAGTCCATTTACAAGAAAAAACATTGGCCACTTGTGATGTCATAGGTGGAATTAGTAATTTATATGTTATTGCTTTATTAATTAATACTTGATATTATAAAATAATAATATTAATACTGTGTAATGACAATTATAATTACTATTATATTACACTAAGGACATTCAGGATGAGGGACAGGTATCTGGACTATTAGATGACTCAGGTGAGCAGTCCTTCCTTTGCTTTGTGTGAATATAGATGAAGCCATCTGTCCAGAGAGACAATACAGATCAGCCCGTTACCCAGAAAGATGACTCCTTTCCTTCCTTTCTATATAAATACACTGACAAGGAATCGGCTTGAAAACAAAGGTAAATGATCTTACCAAAGTTATCGCTGGGTTCTCAATAAATGGGCCGGTGCTGACAGTTTTCTTCAGGTGCAATTCTTAGACAGTCTTCCTTTTCTCGTCCCTGTCATCTAGTTCACCTCCAGGAGCTCTTCTCCCATAGACCAACAAAGACAGTGTCCCTAATCCCTTGCTAGGAAACCGGAGTACACACTGGCACACCAAATGACTTCAGCAGACAAACAAGTCTCTGGGGCTTGTCCCAGGATCTGCTCAATGTATTCATCTATTAGGACAGGGAAATCCCTTCAATGGAAGGGAGGAGAGGGCCCATGTGCAGAAAATATAAATTAAACCCTGAGTCCTTGCAGGCTTATCAATCAACGTTTTATGCTTACCGTTTAAATTAAATGCTATGCTCCTGATTCATAGGGCAGCCCTCGCTGGCTATTGCTTTTCATTATATAAATGCAGTGACATATTGGATTTTTAAAAGTAATCTTTTGTAAAAACAATAAATGAAATAGAACTGACTAAATGTGGATAACATGTGCCTAAAAAGAGAAATAAAAAATAGGAAAGAGATGAATATTAGAAAAAAAAACATTTGGTATGTACGCAATCTTACTTTTTGTATGTGGATAAGGTTATATAATATTGTATCCTGTTTATGTTTATTTTATATCAAGGATCTCATGTAATAATAAGAAATAGGAACATTTAGGAGGCTATTTGTGAAAATTTGAAAAGCCTCTATTATTGAATTAATACATATAATACCTATACCTACTTGCCCTGCACTGTGAAACAATACAGTCTCTCATATGCTTAGCTTGGCTCTGGCTGTGCATGGCCACACCCGCCGTAACTGCAGCTTACCAATCAGCTTCTTCAGCTGCACATTAACATGCATGGCAAGCGCAGCTGATTGGAGGAGAGCTGCACCATGGGAACGTCGACGAGGTATGTAAATCTGTCAATCAGCAGGTTGTTATGCAGCGGATGGGCCAAAACCTGGGATTTTTAATACAGTCCCCATATAATCACCTTGTTCGGGTATCTCATGGCACATGCACAGCTTTGCCTCAATACCAACTAGCACCTCCCTCTGCCCTGCGTGTCTCCGCCAGCAGAGAGCGAGGATAAAGATTATAAGCGAATATATTATTAAAAGATTATAAACAATGCTTCCAGGATAGGGACTCACCTGACCCAGGAGTCTTTTAGACTCCAGACAAATCATTTTATGGTACTCTTAAAAAAAATAATGTAATAAATAAATGTCCTGAGGAAGTGACGCTGGTGACGTCACGCAACGCGTAGAGAAAAGAGGGGTGGGGACCCTAGACATGTCCCCAGAAAGGAACCCTATATAACTGCCGCACACTAAAAGGTTTGTCCATATACATAAACTCTGTAGTAAAAAATATTTCATAAATTTATTTGATAGGAACTCACACAATTTACACCAACAGTACAAAAGGACCTATTTAAAAAACATATACATGTATTATGTTTTTTAAATAGGTCCTTTTGTACTGTTAGTGTAAATTGTGTGAGTTCCTATCAAATACATTTATGAAATATTTTTTACTACGGAGTTTATGTATATGGACAAACCTTTTAACCAGTTATATAGGGTTCCTTTCTGGGGGCATGTCTAGGGTCCCCACCCCTCTTTTCTCTATATATAGTGTCCCTATTCTTGCCAGCACCTGGAAAAATTCATGCAATTGGTAGTGCACACCCACAAAACTCTCCTTCTTGTGTCACGCAACGCGTAGACGCAAGGGCAGTGGGCTGGTGGTCGTTTCTTGATGTAAGTTACTTTTCTCAATTATTGGGGGTGTCATTTCTGTGCCCCTCCCGGCTGGTTCTCACTTTATGTTAGTACAATTATGGTTAGGTATAGGTTTTAGGGTTATTAGGTTTGCACTTGCACTTTGATTAGTGTTTGATAAATTGTGATACTGTTTTTATTTAAATATGATTATTGATATGCACTATAGCACTTTATTTTGGACTAGCCAGGTAGTATAAACAATGTAAAATTTACCATATTAATTATATCGTACCATCCACTAGAGATGAGCGAACTTTTGAAAAGTTCGATTCGGCCGATTCGCCGAATTTCACAAAGAAATTCGGGTTCGGCCGAATCGAACTTTTGCGAAGTTCCCCATCAAAAATGCCGGCATAGTGGGAGCCGGCTGGCGGGCCGTTAAAGCCGGCCGGCCCGCTCCCACCATGCCGGCATTTAAAAAACAAAAAAAAAAAAAAAAGCATTTTTGCCGGCATGGTGGGAGCGGGCCGGCCGGTTCCGCTGTCAGCGGCGCCGCTCTCAGCTGTCATCTGAGGGCGCGTCATGATGACGCGCCCTCAGATGACAGCTGAGAGCGGCGCCGGCCTCCACGCTCCGGACCTGCAGGTAAGTGTTTGCCTTTTTTCTCAAATGCCGGCATGGTGGGAGCGGGCCGGCCGGTTCCGCTGACAGCCCGCTCCCACCATGCCGGCATTTTTTTATTTTTAATTTCAGGAAACATTCGATCGGCACGAACCACAAAATATTCGGGTTCGTGCCGAATCGAATATTTCCTGAAATTCGGAGTGAATTCCGGTTCGTCCGAACCGGTTCGCTCATCTCTACCATCCACCTTCCCCCCTGCCCCTTGAATGTGTGTTTTTCCCTTCCTTATTGACAATGTTTTGTCTTTGGTGTTTTTTAATCAGTCCTTAGTGTATGTAGATTACGTGATATTGTTATCAATAAACACTTTTTATTGTTATATAATCAGTAGTGGTGCCATATACTTTAGTGGGTGTTGTGGAAGGAGTGGGACCTTCCCTTTTTCTTTTTTTCTTAAAAAAAAGAATGTATTAAGTATGTTGGACAGGGTTTATTTGAGCCAACTGAGAGGGAAATGGTGGTGTGGTACCAATATCACCTGTCCCTCCTAAATGTAAATTAGCAACAGTGCCATAATTTATTTGACCACTCCAATAAATGAAGTACTCAGCTAAATGGATTAACTTGCAGGTTTTCAGAAACACGAAACCCTTGTATCAGGTTGACAAAGGGGGTGTCACTTTCTTACCAGCAGACATGGGGTTTGTTGAAAGGTCCGGTTTCACTACATGTTTGCGAAGCTCGATGACAGCTGCTCTGTCACAAAGAACAACGCATTACAGACGCACAACTATAAAATAAAACATTAGATGAACATTGAACTTGACAAGACAACAAAAAAAGAGTCTGAAGCAAAGGGGTTTAGTGTTATGAACTGTGCCTGTTATGAAGTCTTTGCGGTTTGAGCGTTGTATTTTGTCAATTGAGCATAAAGTAATTTGTCTAGTAGACATTTAAGTATGTATTTATTCATATAGTGCCAGTGTATTACTTTACACAGGCATGAAAGAGTGTTCCAGTGATGTCTGTGTCATTTTTCTATGAGCTCTCCAGCCAAGTGTTTATACAAAGTTCTCTGTGCTCATATTCATACTCCATTTGTGAATTTCAGAAATTGTATGGCAGGACCTCTGTAGGAAACTTTTTTTGGGGGGGGGGGGGGGGGGGAGGAATGTATGCTACTGCTTTTTGCCAGTACACTGACTGGCCTTATTGAAAATTATGCAAGCTTATGCAAACTTGTCCAACACAGGACTAACAATCTTGGCATTGTGATAGGACGGGCTGCATTGACTAAACAACTTCCCTAGGACCCATCTCTGCCTGTTCTTCTGTTTCAACAGTTCCGAACCTACCTACCTACCTACAAGTACCACTGGTGGGAGGAAACATCCTGTCAGGTGGTACACGGCAAGGCCAACCTGCTCTGCTGCCATTAGAGATGAGCGAACTTCTTGAAAGTTCGATTCGGGCGATTCGCCGAATTTCCCCAAGAAATTTCGGGTTCGCCGCCCGCTGACAGCGTAGCCGGCCTGCCCGCTCCCACCATGCCGGCATTTTTTTTTTTTTATTTCAGGGAAAATTCGATCGGCACGAACCAAAAAAAATTCGGGTTCGTGCCGAATCGAATTTTCCCTGAAATTCGGAGCGAATTCCGGTTCGTCCGAAACCGGTTCGCTCATCTCTAGCTGCCATCTCTACTTTACCCGAGCTTGATTAGCTCCATAAGTCCAAAACTGCTACAAAAGTTCATGCAAACTAATCATGTGCATTTTTGTGTATTTCATGAACTTAAACATGATGTCCTGGTGTTAAAACACCTGGACATGGACTTTAAAATGACTATTTTCTTCACTTTTTCAGAAAACAGAAAATGGAAAGTGGTATCTGATGTAGGTGATCAATTATTTAAGTCAGTGCCTTAAAGGAAAAGAGGGACTTTCTTAAAACTGAAAGTATTTGCACAGTACCCAACACAAGGTAAAATAGCATTACCCATCAATCTTTGCAGCAGGCAGAGCTTTGCAAATCATCGCTTTATGTCTCTGAGCAATCTGAGGCCACTAATGGTGCAATACCAAGGATTAGTTTTAAATTTACACAGCCATACACATCCAACTAGTGGACATGTGTTTTGATCTTTGGCTCTCATTTTTCTACTAGCCTCTAAACTTTTCTACTAGCCTCTTTCACCCCCCCCTATATTAAGCCCCACATGGGTCTTTCCACATAGTGGCTTGCAACTCTGTTTTATCTGACTCTGAGATCTTTTGACCTTGAATAAGCATTTCCTAACATTCTCAAAAGACAAGAGGATATATACAGAACTGCCCATGGCTGTCATACAAAACCCTTATCCTCCCAATTGTCTGGTTTGAACCCAACACACTTGACCTACTGCTTAAAGAGTTGAAGAAAGGAAATTTAGTAAATTGCTTCCCCTCTTATAATCAGTGGCATAAGCAGTTTTAGAAGGCATAACAGTTGTTGTGGAATGGCATAAAGATTATTCACCCTTATCACATGAATTACATGGGGGCAGCCATCTTGCTACACACCTGATAGTCCTGCTTACACGTGAGAATTAGGGGGGATGCTGTCCACACCAAATAGAGAGATAACCCCTTATGTTCTTTCCCCCAGCAGCTATTAAAGGTTTCCAGCAGGAGAGCAGAAGCCAGAGTGATCAGCGTGGGACACAGTGCCCAGGGATGGATGGCAGGTAAGTATTAAAAAAATAATAAGTAAAATATTTTTTCTCCTTGTCTCTGTGTTTTTTTTATGCTTAACCCTTTGTGAACTGGTAAGAGATCCATGAGACCCCTATACCAGTTCACAAGGCTGGGGGCTGGCAAGTCACCTGCGGCTAGCGGGTGACTTGCCATTAACCCCCAGCACCCCAATTTCCTGCCTCCCCAAAGCCTGGGGTGGGGGGGCTAGAGGGCCTGGCCCATGGCTATGTGGGCTTGTAGCCTGCAGGGCACGGAGGCCACCAAAGCTGGCCCCTGCGCCCTGTTCCTATAAGCCCGCATACCTGGTCCTGGGCTGGTTATAATGGGTAAGGGGGACCCCATGTCATTTTTTGGGGGGATTTTTAAGGGTTTTTTAACCCCCTAAAATTACCAAAAAATGAGTTCCCCCCTCACAGGTGGGGGACCCTTTGTAGTTTTTTTTTTCAATTAACCCCTTATGTTTATAGTGTGGATAGTAGTTGTATTTTATTTGTGTTATAAAGTGCTCTTTTCAGTTTGGGGGTCTGCTGGGCAAGAATGGGGGGCTACCGATACATATGTGGTACCGTTGTAATATGTAATATGTAATATGTAATATGGTTTTCATTTTATCTGAAAATCTCCTAAAGCTGTTTCAGTTTGGGGGAGTCTCCTGGGCAGGAAAGGGTGTCTACCTATACATATGTGGTACCGCTGTGACCGGGAGAAATTGGGGTTTCACACGCAATACAATTTTATTGACAAACTTACATTTTTTATTATAAAAAAACACTACAAATTGCAAAAAATTTAATTTTTTTGCACATATTTCACCCAAAAGTATTGAGAATCCACTAAGAAAGGCCATACAAGACATTTCATGTTGAAACCCAGACTCTGCTGAAAAAAAACAATATATAATTTTCCTGGGAAATCCCTTCAAAAATCAAAGTTGAACATGTGTAGCGCAAAATAGTGAAACGTAGTCTGGTACTTAAAGGGTTAAGGACCTTCATCACCAAAACCTGAATTGTGTATAGCTTATTTGTGGCATCCTATGTGCACACACAGAGGCAACACAGATTGGCATAATGTTTAAGTGCAATGGGCCCTGAATATCTATGTCTGTCTGAATATCTATTACATCTATGTGTGGGGCAGGCCCACAGAGTCATTTCTACAAGTGGGCCCCAGGCACCCCAGTCTTACACAAAAGAGTAAAGAGTTGAAGGTATATATATATATATATATATATATATATATATATATATATATATATATATAATGTGTACAATCAAATAGACAGAATTAAAGGGCATCAGTGAGCAAATAGTTACAAATTAAACTCACCTTACCCTGAGCAGACATGATCAGTACAGATTCATTTCTTGAATCAAAGCTGTATTAATTTACTCGAGCTGCATATGTGCTTTCCCACCAGATCCATCATACTCCAAACAGGAAACCCTGAGATAGGAGCAATCAAAGTGGCCGGCATTGGTGGTCTGCTTCCTCATGGCTGCCGGCAGGAATGCTCCCTTGAGCTTGCCAACAGAGCACACATGCAGCCTGTGGCCCTTATTTAACAAGGGATAGCGGCAGGTAGCGAATGGTGAGCGAACGGTAATGACGCTCACCGCCACGAGAACGCCGGCTCCCCTCCGCAATCACACATTTATCAAGCCGATCCTGCTTAGCGACTGACAGAGCGCCAGATAGCGAATCATTCATCATTATTCCAGCCTCACCCCACAGCGCCAGCGAGCGACCTTGAACAGCGACAGGTAGGACCTCTCGCTACCTGGCGCTCTCCAATGCATTTCAATGGAACAATCTTTAAATATTCATAATTAATTGCTATTAATGTTTTGTTTTTTTTTTTTAAATGTCAAAAATTCTGTAACCACTTCTGAAATGTTAGATATTTTTTTTAAGGTTAAAAAAAAAAATTTGTGCAGAATTGATATTACAGGTCTGATATTAATGTATTCATATTACAAAATGTTTTGAAAAACATGTTTTTTTTTTTTTCAAAAAATATGGTTGTTTGGGGGTTAAAAAACTACTTTTAACCCATCGCCGCCAGCGCTCTGGGGTATAAACAAGCATTTCACAGCGCGAGAATTTTTTGAGCGTGATTTGATAATGAATATGCTGGGAGCAGTTCGCTATGGCCATTCGCTGTCATGCGCTCCCATACAGCGCGGAACCTGTCAAACAGCGACTCCTAACCCCGTATTCAACATTACCGCACACCGACTGAGTCGCTGTCAACAGCCGAACAACGGCCAAGCACAGCGAATACTAGCGTGCGCTGTGAAAATAACGCTACTGTCGCTCATCTGTCGCTACCTGGCGCTATTAATGAATCGGCCTCCCCGTGAAAAGGGTGAAAGACAAATTTCAGGAGATGAGTTGGCGATCATGACAATTATTTGGTGAAGCCAGTGTGACTTTCAGTGCGCATTGCTGTGTGGATTGCAACCTGCATCTTGGTGAGCTTTAGACACAAAACAAAAAATAGATTTTTTTTTTTACTTTTTTTTCCCAAAAATGACCTGTACTTGAAATGCGGAATTTTACAGATGAGGTACATCATTTTTCCTATGAGTTATGGATGATTTTTTGTGTTTGGAAACAACTGGGCTATGCATAGCCTATAGGGTGCTGTTATTTTCAAACATAAAAAAAAATATTCTTACCGCATAGGGAAAATGATGCACCTAAGCTGTAAAAATGCCCCACATGTAGAGGTCATTTTGGGGGAAAAATAGGTAGAAAAAACATTTCTTTTGCACTTTTTTGTCTTAAACCGGACCTTCACCATGATTTATTAAAAAGTCCAAACCCTTAAAAAACGGTTCCCCAGCATCTAAAATTAATATATTTTACGTTTTTAGTCACTTATTATTCTTTCCCCCACTGGGCTGCAACTCTGTCCAGGACTTTAGGATACGGGCGCCGCCATCTTGACTCAGAAGTATCACATACTGAGGAGAGGAGAGCGGGATAAAGTACAGGGGGTGAGTTATAGCTGTGCTTTGCTCAGACTGGGGTCAGGAAAAGGTCAGCAGTCCCAGAATGCAGAGCAGCACAGTCAGAAGGCACTTCCTGTTTGCAGACTGCCTGATGTCCCAAGAGCCGCCATCTTGGATGTTTAAAGGCTCATAACATGCAGTAGATGCAGGTAGGATGATTTTTAATGTGAGCAATCTGTATGTACAGGGTGTGGGAAACATATAAGATAGACTCTTATTCAGAGTGAAGGTCCGCTTTAAAAGCTTACTGAGTTGTATGTTACAATCCTCACTGCAATGCACACCGGAAACCATGCTGGCTGCACTAAATAATTAGCATGACCCCCAAGTCTCATAGGGGCATGGTATGCTTTTATTTATTTACCTATGTATAAACCTCTAGGTCTGGCTGGTTGAACTTGCCCCCATCCAGGCACTTATCCAAATATCCAAATATCCAAGAGGACATGTTTAAGCTCTAGCACAACTTTGGAGATAAAACTGTTGTTTAGGTTTATTTAGCATAGTAATGCAACAAGCAATGTTGTGGCCACCTCTCTCTGACTGAATTAGAGGCTGAGAGGGGGTTGGCTTGCCATATCCATGTGGCCATGTTAAAGAACAACCAAATCTAGACCCTCCCTTGCAAATTGCATAATGCACCCTAACCCACCTCTCCCACCACTCACAAGTGCCACAATAGAGAGATACTTACACTTATGTTGCATCTGAACCTCCACATTTAGGTGGTGTGCAGCCATGACAGGTAAGTATCTCTTTATTGTGAGGCTTATTGGGGGTAGAAGGAGGTGGGTTATCTTAGATTAAAAGGACTGTCCAGGCTAAATGTAAAATATATGATTCGGCAGCTTGCCTTGTCATCTGCCCTTTTTTTTCCTTTAATCTCGCAGCAACCCCTAGGAGCAGAAACTTGGCCCTAACTTCTGGAACTCCAGTGGTAGTAGTAGCAGTAGACCGCCAATCATAGGGCTTGACTGGTGCCCTATAAATCTGGCCACTGTGGCCGTCTGTGTACTGCAGCATTGTGATTAGCAGGCTGATTCATCACTAACGCCAGGTAGCGACAGATGAGCGTCTGTAGCAGGCATTTTCAGAGCGCCCGCTAGTAGTCACTGTGCTCAGCCGTGGGTCGCTACTTTATAGCGACTCATTCGCTGTTCAGTAATGTTGAATACATTGTGAGGAGTCGCTATTTGACCAGTACAGCACTGTATGGGAGCGCATGTTAGCGACTGCTCACAGCGACTGACTCACACCATATTCAGCAAAAAAACAGCCTCACAAATCTCTGGCACTGAAAAATGCTTCTTTGAAGCCCAGAGCGCAGGAGGCTGTGTGATTAAAGTCTGTTTTTCAGCATCTATCCACCAGTAACAAAGCGAAAACATATGGAATTACATTGTAACAACATTGTAACATGACACTTTAATGGCAGAGCTGTGATGTCATTTCTGAGGAAATATATAAAAAATGAAAAAATTGTGAAAAAACAGCCTTTTCAATGCCAGAAGAGGTCACAGAATATTTGTGATTTTTGGAAAAAAACAAAAACCCGGTTTAAAGAGAGGAAAAGGATCGTCTATTGAAATGTATGGGAGAGCGCCAGGTAGCGAGAGGTCATACCTGGCGCTGTGCAAGGCTGAACGCTGGCGCTGTTCGCTGAGGCTGTGAAAATGATGAATCAGACGCTACATGGCGCTATCCCAGTCGCTAAACAGATTCTGCATGATAAATGTGTAATTGTGTGCCGTGTCCGCCGTTCACCAGTCGCTACCTGTCGCTACCTCTCATTAACCAGCCACTACCTGACGCTATCCCTTCTTAAATAAGGGCCTAGGTGTCAAAGTATTCTGATGTACGCTGCCTTCTATTTATTGTACTGGAAAGTGGCAACACCAACTGGCTGAAAATGTCAAAAATGAATAAAACTTCAAAATAAGTTTTTCTCCTGATTGGGGAATTTGTTCTGAAAAAAAAAAATTGATAATATGTTTTATGTAGCTTCCTGGACAATCCTATTTAAATCTATGCTGCCTGCAAAGGCCTATACAACTATAAACATTTCTTCTTTCAGCAAGGCGATAAAAAATAAACCCGATTATCTCGCCTTATAAAATCTGGACTCCTTCTGCCTGCAAACAGTTAATAGGTCAGACACTTGTAATATTAAAAAAGATATTTTTCAGTATTCACAAAGCTGCCACTAAAGTATACGTAAGTGTTTATGTATTTGACTGTAACAGTGAACTTGTCTCACTCCCCCATAAGAGGTGAATATGAATAGAAATGAGGTGTTATGTTTAGCATGGAGTCCTGATCTCTATCCTATAATATAAACACTCTGTACGGGGGAACAAAATAAAAGCTTACCTCTTCATGTTATTAGGGAATAGTGAGAGACGTTCCCAGCAATAGAAGTAGAAGTCTGCTGTGACCGTGTTGCTAGCAGCAATCTGGGCCCAGTTGTTACTGTGCTTTGCTCTGTACCTCACACTCCCCCACATATGTGTTCCTATTTATCTATAAAAGTCACTTGAATGCCAGGAACACGCTGCCTCACAAGCACCGCTGACAGATATGTAGCCTTACTATAGGCGGCACAAGCCAATCTATTACTCACTGAGCCTGATAGGAAACCTGAGGTGACGCCATGATGGATGAGTCTGTGCTGAGACAATACACAATATGACATCACACCACTTCCCATTCTGCTGCTCGTCCCCAGATGTCAAGAAAGTCTGTTTGAACAATGATAATTTAGTGGCTGGGATATGGAGGCTAAAAGTAGCTCTAGCATCATGGGAGCAATAGATCCAGACGGCAAGAGACTGTTCGTTTCCTACAACCTATAAAGCAGGGACATATGGCCAATATTACAAATCGATTCTGAAAATTCGAACATTTTTTTTAGGTGGTTGAGCGTTGTTTTGGCTGACAAAAATATTCTCGTTTGTTGCAAAACCATTCACAGCAACTAAACTAAACTTGACCCCGGCGGGTAAAAAAAGTTTGGTGGTTTGAGCAATATGTTGCAAAACCATTGACATGTGGAAACTACCTCACATAGGGTGTGAAATGCAATGCACAAGCAATCTCAGGAATGACCATTCTAATCTTTCCTATCTAAACGCAAATAGTCCTCTTGCATGCAAGTTGTACGTTTATTGGCTCGCTCAACAAACATAAGAATGGGCTGCTGATGGAAATAGTTATGCCCCTTAAACCGGACCTTCAGCATGATTTCATGAAAAGCCCAAACCCTTAAAAAACGATTCCCCAGCATCTAAAATTAATATATTATTATTATAGTTTTGAGTCACTTACTTATTATTTCCCCCACTGGGCTTCAACTCTGTTCAGGACTCTAGGATATGGGCGCCGCCATCTTGACTCAGAAGTATCATATACTGAGGACAGGAGAACAGGATAAAGTACAGGGGGTGGGGTTATAGCTGTGCTTTGCACAGACAGAGCAGAGCTGGGGTCAGGGAAAGGACGACAATCCCAGAATGCAGAGCGGCACAGTCAGAAGGCACTTCCTGTTTGCAGGCTGTTTGATGTTACATGAGCTTGGATGTTTAAATGCTCATAACATGCAGTGGGTGCAGATAGGATGATTTTTTTTTTTTTTTTTAATATTCTTTATTTAGTACGTTTTCAAAAAATTCAAAACGGGGTACAGAACACAAGAAGGGAATGGGGGTACAGAACAGTTGAAAAGTATATAACGAAAAAGGGGGACATAACCCAGGATAGTTCAGGGAGTGGGGTCCGAATCTCCCTCCGTAGGTGGGGGTGTAATGTTATCAGAGCTCAACTTGGATTGAACGTGTGGGGGGGGGGTGTATCCGGATTAAGGGGCGGGGACAAGAATGGGGGGGGAGAAAAACGGTGGGGACCTGGAGGGGGATGAGGGGGAAATGGGGTGTCCGTAAGGGCCTAGCTGTGTTTCGTCCAGTTGTAGATTGAGTGCGTCCGGTGTGGTCCGACCCAGGCGTTACCCATTGGCATGGACCTGAAATTCCGCCGAGTCTTGGAAGATCAGCCAGGGAAGCCACGTGGATCGGAACTGCTCATCCCTCTCGTGTAGTGAGAGGGTCATGTCCTCCATCTCCTTTATTGATTGTACTTCCCTTAGCCAGTCCCCAACCGCCGGGGTCCTCTTTTGCTTCCATAACCGAGGTATGACCTGTTTGGCCGCATTCAACAAGTGGACTACTAGTGTTTTTTTATATTTCCCTATTGATTGTTTCGTTTGATGCAACAGTATCAGAGCCGGGTCATTTGGGATCTGTGTGTCTGTGATTTGCGTAATTACAGAGATAACCTCCCTCCAGTATACCTGAACTTTTGGGCATTGCCAGAAGATATGTATTAGTGTTCCTCTCTCAGTCTCGCATCTCCAGCAGAGGGGGTCTATATCTGGGAACATTTTGTTTAGTCTGTCTGGGGTGTAATACCACCTGGTCAGTAATTTGTAATTTGATTCCTGTATTCTGGTTGCCATCGAGGACTTGTGTGCTAGGGTCGCTATCTGTTCTCTCTGTTTCTCCGTGAGGGGTCTGCCTAGGTCCTTCTCCCATTCTATCCAGAAGGACGGCTGGGGGCTCTCTCTATGCATTAGGATGGTGTACAGTTTCGAGATCAGGTGAGTGTGATCTTGCCCTCCTGCGCATAGCTTCTCAAATTCTGTATGGTTTCTACTTTTGTCCCTTCTGAAGTCTGCCCGTGAGAGGTAAGATTGGAGGTATAGGAGAGTCCAAGGGTCTAAATTGTGGTCCGGCCATCTGGATCTCAGTGTCCCCAGGGACGTCCACCCTTCCCCTGTCAGAAGGTCTCCACCTCTGAGAGGGGGTATCGCCCTCCGCCCTCTCAGCCCCGTCCCAGTACGGCTCTGTGGGATCTCCGGGTTGTTCAGTAGCGAGGTCATCGGGGAGGGCCAGGGTGAGATCTCTGGTTGTTCCCTATACCTATAGAATATGCTCAGGGTGGCCAGTATCGTTGGATGTTCGATGGCCTTCCCCCTCGGGAATCCTTTGTTCCATGGGATTATATCTAGTGGCACGGGGGCTATGGCTCTCTCTAACTGCACCCATCTTTTCGCTCCATGACATAAGTGCCATTCACATACCCTCTGAAGGTGTGTGGAGATCCAGTAGAGCTTAGTATCTGGCATTGCCATGCCACCACGGGTTTTAGGCTTATACATAATGGTTCGCTTCAGTCTTGCTGGCTTTCTTTGCCATACAAATCTGGTGAAGGCCCTATCCAAGTCTCTAAAATATTGCAGTGGGATACGGATCGGGAGGGCCTGGAAAAGAAACAGGAGCCTGGGCAGAATGGACATTTTAATGATATTAACTCTTCCCATCCAGGTGAAGGTGGGCTGATCCCATTTCTCTAGGTCTTGCTTTATTTTTTGGCCCAGGGGGAGAAAGTTTAATGCGAATATATTTGATAATTGGTGTGGGAGTTGGGTTCCTAGGTATGTGATGGAGGTCTTTGCCCACCTAAATGGGAAAGACCGCTGTAGGTTGTGGCTCACATCTGCCGGGAGAGATACATTTAGAGCTTCGGACTTGTCAAAATTTATTTTAAACGAGGAGAGTCTCCCATAGATTTCAAACTCTTTCATTAATACTGGTAGGGAAGTAGTGGGGCCAGCAATAAAGAATAAGAGGTCGTCTGCGTATGCAGCTGATTTATGGGTCCCCTCAGGGGATTCTACACCTCTGATGTCCCCATTTGCCCTTATCCTGCACAGGAAGGGCTCGATCATCAGGGCAAAGAGGAGGGGGGATAGGGGGCAGCCCTGGCGTGTTCCGTTGCGGATTTGGATTGCATCAGATAAGTGGCCGTTTACCTTGACTCTTGCGGAGGGTCGGGTGTATAGGGCGTCGATGTATTTTCTCATCCTGTCACCCAGGCCAATGTGACTCAATGTCTCCTTCATGAATGTCCAGCTAACCCTATCAAATGCCTTTTCCGCATCAGTGGAGAGGAGCATCGCCGGGACATTCCGCGATTTAGCCCAGTGCATCATGTCGATAGCCCGGACCACATTGTCTCTGGCCTCTCTCCCCCGCACAAAGCCCGTTTGATCGAGGTGTACTACTTGAGCTACAATGGGGGCTAGTCTATTAGCCAAGATCTTGGCGTATAATTTTAGGTCTGTGTTCAGGAGAGAGATGGGCCGGTAACTCTGGCATATAAGAGGGTCCTTGCCTGCCTTGTGTAAGACGGTGATGTGGGCCTCTAGATCCCCACCGGAAAAGGCGCCCGGGGCCCCCGCGTCGGCGATTGTGTTCCAAGCTTTGACTACAAATGGGCCAAGCTGCGATAGGAAGGTGCTATAGTATCTCACCGTATATCCATCGGGGCCCGGCGACTTCCCCAGGGGGGTCTGTTTTATTGCCCCGGCTAGCTCCTCCACACTGATGGGGTCCTCGATCGCGGCTGCCATTTCCCTATCGATTTGCGGCATGCCAGAATCCTGGATGTAGGTCCTGGACCTGTCCTGGTGGGATTGAGTTGCATGCCCCACTTGCAGATCATAGAGCTTAGAGTAGTAGTGCCGGAAGGATTCTGCAATCTTTTCCGGTGCATGTTGCTTCTGTTGGGACTTGTCCAGTATCTCTGCTATAAAGTTTTGCAGCCTTTGCTGCTTCAGAGCCCTGGCAAGCAAGGCCCCACTCTTGTTGCCATGTTCATAAAAAGTGCGTTTGCACTTTTTCATCGCGTATTTAGCTTTATGTAAGAGTAGGGAGTTCAGAGCCTCCCTCGCCTAGGTCAGTTCGCTCAGCACCTGCACCGCCTCGGATTGCTTATGTGACAATTCGAGTTTCTTAACTCTGTCTACGAGTCTCGCCAACTGCGCCTGCCTATCCCTCTTAATTCTAGTGGCATGACTTATCAAGATTCCCCTGATTACGCTCTTGTGGGCCTCCCATAGCACCAGTGGCGAGACCTCTCCGTTATTGTTCTCCTTGAAATAGGCGTCTATACCCTCCTTCACTGCCTTAAGGGCGACTGCATCTTGTAGCAGTGATTCGTTTAGTCTCCATGTCAATGGTGGGGGGGGCCTATCCACTAGTGTCAGGTCCAGATGTATAGGGGCGTGATCTGAGAACGTGATGCTATGGATACCTCCTCCCGCCACCTGTCCCAGTAGGCTATGTGAAATCCACAAATAATCCAGTCTGGAATAAGTCCCGTGGACTCTAGAAAAGAAAGAGTAGTCCCTGGCAGATGGGTTGAGGATCCGCCACGCGTCTACCAGCTGTAAACCGTGTAACTTTTTCCTAAGTGTCCTAAGAGCTACCTGAGATACTGCCGACTTCCCCGATGAAGAATCTAGTGCGGGTTCAATGGCCAGATTGAAGTCGCCGCCCAGTATGATTTCTCCTGCCATGAATCGTTCCAGCCTGTCCAGGGCGTGGATCAAGAACTTAAGCTGCCCTTGGTTTGGTGCGTATACTGACGCCAGTGTGTACGTTCTACAGCCCACCTTCCCTTTAATCATGACTATGCGCCCTGACTCATCTCTCCATTCTTCCTGTACCATGAGTGGGAAGTCTTTAGATAGCATTATTGCTACCCCCCGCTTCTTCCTATCCTCTGCGGCGCAGCTGGTGAACACCTGCGGGTAAAATCTACTACCCAAGCGAGGAGCCGCGGATTTTTTAAAATGCGTCTCCTGCAGGAATATGATTTTCGCTCTCTGCCTTCTCATCTCCTGCAGGAGAATGGTTCTCTTCTCTGGGGAGTTTAGGCCCTTAACGTTCAACGAGACCGTCCTGAAGGCGCCCATTTTAGAACACCTGTGGGAGGCTCGGCGAAGGTTAGTCTGCAGAGAGTGCTGGAGGGTCTGATCCTGCTGCAGAGGATTGTGTTTTGTTCGTCTCTAGAGTGTCGGGGGGGGGGGGAGGTAGGATAAGTGTAGGGGGGAGGGGAGGAAGGGGCGTGGGCTGGGGATTGGATAGGGTTGTGGATGTGTACTAAAGCTGGGTGGCCAGCAACTAGGGGGTAAAAAGAAAAAACAGGAAAAACGATAACAGTCAAAAAACAGCAAGTATATGGACTAAGTAGTAGTCCACCGGATCCACCGTAGTATGGTGGTCCGGAACCGGTGCTTTTTACCGAAGACTGGGGGGATCTCCCGGGCCCTTTCGAGACGGGGGGATCCGAATACCCGTCCTCTCTTTTCCCCTCTAGGGCCACCTGGGTCGCCTCTTAGAGGGGAGCACTCAGTATTTGAAGGGTGGAGTGGAGGACCGGAACATGGTCAACAGGAGGGGAGACGCACAGAGCTCAACTTAATCTCGTTATTGCACTCAGAGCTCATGTGAATGTGGGGGGAGGGGATTTTGCCGACAGGCATTGAGCATTTGGGGGGATGCTATTGGGAATGGTGGATACAAGGCCCGCGTACGTGCGGGCGGCAAGGCGACCGACCCCGGACCGAGCGGGACACCTCACCGTGGTAACGGCAGCGAGCAGGTCGGGGCCCCCAGGGTCCGTGGCCCGACCAGGTACTACTGAGCTGTCCGACCACGGCCCGCCGCGCCGGCCGCCCGCCGCCCGCAGGCACCGGTAACAATAAACAACAATGGTGGTAAGGCAACTTAGTTTAACTTTGGCATGTCATACAAATAATCCTGAACAGTTACCTCTCCGCCGCGGCTCCGGCCACACCAGGCCCCCGGCCCCGGGTCCCGGCACAAATGGCCCGTCAGTCGGGGAGGGGCACGGAGCGGCCGCGCCACGGTACCACGGAGCCCCTGCTGCAGTTCATCGGCGTTCTCGGGCCCCTCTTCTGGCCTCGCGGGGGGCCCTCGCCGCCCTCCGAGGCGGTCGCACGCCGTAGACCGACAGATCCGGAGCGGACCAATCAGGGATGTCCATCGGGGCCACCTCTAGGAAATGGAATAAGTCCGGGAGTTGGCTCGGGGATCTTAGCACGAAAAGGCCTCCTGACTTCCGAACCAGCAGTTGAAATGGGTGTCCCCAGCAATAGGTAGCTCTCTGGTTCTGGATGGACTCCAGTAGGGGCCTCAGAAGCTTCCTCATTAATAAGGTCCTTGGGGGGGAGGTCCTGCAGAATAATCACCTGGGCACCCTGGAAAGTGATGGACCCCTTCTCCCAGGCACGGCGGGTGATCTCCTCTTTAATTTTGAAAAAGTGGACCCTGCATACAATGTCTCTGGGTCTGTCTCTCTCCGCTGGGCGGGGTCCCAGCGCGCGGTGTACCCGGTCCAGTTCAATGTGGTTGGTGCTGGGGAGCTCTAGGAGCTCATTGAAGATCGTTGTTACTGCAGTTGCTAGGTCTCTGGGTTCCACTGATTCGGGTACCCCCCTTAAGCGGAGGTTGTTCCGCCGATTTCGGTTTTCGACGTCGTCGTGGGCTAGTAGGAGGTCGGACATGTGGCGTCTGCTCTCCATTTGCTGTTGTTCTAGCGTCGCCATCCGTGTTTCTAGCGATCTATGCGAATTCTCCACGTCATCCATCCTGTGTGTGACTTCAGCCACCGCTCCCTGCAGGGTCGCCAGCTCTCTTTTAATGGCTCCCTTCATTCTGGACACATAGCCATCAAAATCACCCTTGGTTGAGAGACCACCCAGGGCCTCATTGATATTGATTCTGACGGCCTCTGCGATCACTTGTGACATCAAATCGAGCTGGATGGGTGGGCAGGCGGTGCAGCCAGGCAGCGAAAATGAGGGGCTTTGCTGTGTCACCCCCATGGCATGAGGGAGCTGCTTGGTATGGTGCTCGCTCTGTTCCGCTGGGCTTATTGCGGAGCAGGAGGGGCCCCCCAGGCTCCCACCTGTCAGGTGGTCTCGCTCCGACCATCCCCCCAGTGATGGCCTCCGCACTACTCCTGAAATTTGAGCGCTGGGTCCAGTGGCCAGGAAGGCCTCGGCGTGGTTTTGCCAGGATGGGGTGGGGCTCGCGGGAGGCGGTGTAGCGGCCAGGGCCCCCTGTGCCACAGGCATGTGAATCGGGCTAGCTTGCTGGGATGATGAGACTGGCCAGTTCAGATCTGTGGCTGAGGGACTTATACTCCCCATAGGAGGGATATGGCCGCCATTCTGCTGTTGGGGCTTATCTGCTCCCCCCCCTCTCTCACGCCCGGCTCTCTGCTTCTGCGGGCCCTGGTTGTGTGGGTGCGCACGCAGACCCATGGGGACACACGCCGGGGAGCGATCACCCACCTCGCCGCTGACAGGTGCTCCTCCTTCCGCTCCCTCGTGGCCGGTCGCCTCGCCGTGCGCCCCGGCGGCCGTCGCCCGGCAGCTCCTGACGCCTGCAGCCGGTCTGTGCTCACCGCCCCCGTCCTCCTGCGGTGACGCGCCGGCTCTCTCCTCCCGATGTGGCAGGTCACGCTCTCGCAGCAGGCAGTCGCGGCTGTCTCGGCGGGGATCAGCGTGCCGGTCTGTCTCCTCCCGCGTCCCTTCTCCTCCGGCCGCCATCTTGGATCTTGCTTCCTTCTTTTTGTCCTCCTGGACCTGGAAAAAGGAGGGGATGGCGGTCTTGGGGTTTCCTGGATGTTCCCCTGCCTCTCCCCTTCTTTGGCATCTGGATTCTGTATCCTGGTAAGCGTCTGAGAGCTGGTGATGGTGGTATTGGTGCGGAGCTCCCCTCATATGTGTCTTCACAGCTCCATGTCAAGCCACGCCCCCCGATAGGATGATTTTTAATGTGGGCAATCTGTATGTACAGGGTGTGGGAAACATATACGATAAACTCTTATTCAGGGTGAAGGACCGCTTTAACGTGATTATTGAAATAGCTATTGCCCCCTAGCCTGATTAAGGGGCGATAGCCCTGAAACGTGTAACCTGAGGGGACTGCACGGCAGACACTGTCAGCAATGGGCTTTTTCATTATTTTAAACATAAGTAAAAGTTATGTTTTAGGACTACTTGGTGAGCTGGACAACAATGTATGCATAGCTGTTTGGGGCCAACGGAGGCCCGTCCTTACTCCCAGGTTAACCCCTGGGGTGATTGAGCTGTCTTTTTCTATTTTTGTATTATGTTCATGGAAATAGTCCAATAGGAAGTGAGAAGTGACTTCATCTGAAGTAGAACGCATTGACAAATATCCTGAAGCTTCTCACCCATTCAGGTCATGTAATATCTATAGGAATAAATCAAGGCAAAGCTGTTTAATTTTCTTGAATACGTTTTGCTGGCTTTCCTAATTCAAAGGGGAAATGAGTAAACCAGTCAGATGACTTGCAAAACGTTTTAGAGAAAACAAAAGGTGGGATTAAGTACCCCATATAAACCTAGAATATGCAGCACTGAGATTGAAGTGAGTTCCATAGGCCCCATAGCTTTTCATGTAGTAATAGAATTAGTGATACTGTTAGGAAATCACCATTAGGTGTTAGCCCATAATATAGAATAGCCCCCCCCCCCCCATTAGATTACATTAGAAATAGGTGAAAGGGAGGGAAATCTGAGCAAAACAAGAACCAGATAGAATGAGTAGACATGTAGTAAAAAGTCAATGGCACTTTTTACTACAGTATAAAAAGATGTAAAAAGTTCTCTACTTTTCTTAGGACTAAAAAGTGCCATTGACTTTCATTGTTTTTCTAGCTGGCGATTCAGTAACAGTGAAATTCTCAGGCTTTTTGGAGATTTTTTTTTCCAACTCCTATTGAATCGGGGGCATTAAAACCAAATGGCAGTTTTCTCTCCTAAAAAGTAGCGTGCTTTGGTTCTAAATTGTAGGTGTGATTCAGCACCAGGTAAAATAAGTGCACTATTTTTAGGAGTAAATACTGCCATTCACTTTTCTTGGGGGTGATTCAACACAAGGTGTAAATAGAACACTTCTATTTTTTACCTAAAGGGAACTTTTTGGTGCTGAATCATATATCTGTAACTATCATATATCTGTATACATACACTCCATAGCCCACCTTTCACCATGTCACTTTTTTGACACACTAATGCAATCCAAGGACACCTCTACCCATGTCATACTACTCAAGTGCTGCTTTATACAACCCTGAATCCATGAATCCTACCTGGGTGCCAATAAAATAGAATACAAATAAAATAAAGAATGGCATTGGGTCTATCAGTTCTTTTTTTGGCTGGTCTAAAAAACCCTGAAGACAGCCATGGAAAATATGAACTTTTTTATATTTTAAGAAAATGACTTAGGCCCTTATTTAACAAGGTATAGCGCCAGGTAGCGAATGGTGAGCGAACGGTAATGACGCTCACCGCCACGAGTACGCCGGCTCCCCTCCGCAATCACACATTTATCAAGCCGATCCTGCTTAGCGACTGACAGAGCGCCAGATAGCGACTCATTCATCATTATTCCAGCCTCACCCCACAGCGCCAGCGAGCGACCTTGAACAGCGACAGGTATGACCTCTCGCTACCTGGCGCTCTCCAATGCATTTCAATGGAACAATCTTTAAATATTCATAATTAATTGCTATTAATGTTTTTTTTTAAATGTTAAAAATTCTGTGACCACTTCTGCAATGTTAGATATTTTTTTTAAGGTTAAAAAAAAAAAAAAAAAAAAAAAAAATTGTGCAAAATTGATATTACAGGTCTGATATTAATGTGTTCATATTACAAAATGTTTTGAAAAACATGTTTTTTTTTTTTTTTCAAAAAATATGGTTGTTTGGGGGTTAAAAAACTACTTTTAACCCATCGCCGCCAGCGCTCTGGGGTTTAAACAAGCATTTCACAGCGCGAGAATTTTTTGAGCCTGATTTGTTAATGAATATGCTGGGAGCCGTTCGCTATGGCCATTCGTTGTCAGGCGCTCCCATACAGCGCGGAACCTGTCAAACAGCGACTCCTAACCCCGTTTTCAACATTACCGCACACCGACTGAGTTGCTGTCAACAGCCGAACAACGGCCAAGCACAGCGACTACTAGCGTGCGCTGTGAAAATAACGATACTGTCGCTCATCTGTCGCTACCTGGCGCTATTAATGAATCGGCCTCCCCATTGTTCCATAGTTGTTTTCATTAAAAAACATGTAAATGTGTAATTTGAAATATGAATATATTGTTAATCAAGCACGTCCGTTGCTATGGTTGTGGTTTTGCTTAAAACAAAATGTGAGCGCTGACTCCTGTCTGCTTAATTGCAGGAAACACTAATAGATTAACAGGCTTTACCCAGAGGAACAGCATCAGAGCTTGGGTTTTATCACTTGTGAAGTTTGAAAGGTCAGAGATATTTCATGGCTGATGTATCTCCTGACTAGTGTCCTCATTAACAATCCTAACCCACACATGTTCCCTGGATCTGTCATGCCTGAGTTAGATGTAAGGGAAGACCATGGCGGCAATCCACTCATCCTGTGACAGCGCTAGCTCTCAGTGTGGTCCCCCATTCCCTTGTGTGGAAGACGTATAATGTAAGAAGAGATCACAGGGTCTGACAGGCTGTTATTCTTACTTCCAATTCAAAGCCTGGTCTAATCATAAGCTGCCTGATCAAACACAACTGTATCCGTGCAAGAAGGACCTTGTGTAAAATGAGGCCTATCGGAAATCAAACACTTATGGAACAGGGTTATTCATTAAAGGAACTGCTCAATGCAGAAGAAAAGAAAACTATATCATTTTACAATATTAAGCGTTGCAATTCTGTTTTTTATTTCTCTATCCTGCAAAAGAAGCGATTGTCGACAAGGGACTAAATGCTAATTACTGACAAATTCCTGGGGGATCTCAGAACAAGGAATACAGATGAGAATAATCACATAAGCAGGTTCTCTATGGGAAAAACAGATGCATGTACATCAGATCGGTGACAAAGGATTCCACTGTGCTGCAATGTTTCATTAAAACCCTTCCACTGTTCCTGTATTATCCATGTGGATTATGCATCCACTTCCTGCCTTTCAAGTATCCACCAAACCCTCCCTCCATAATCTCCCTCACCCCCCTGTACTCCCCCACCACATCCAAGACACCCCAGCCCATGTTCTGCCCTAACCTCATTATAATTGCTGCGGAGAGCCATACTCACCTCTGTCAGTACCTGCCCAATAATACTAAAGCTGCAGTACCAATGTTGCCATATCCACCTTCACCCATGATCTGTCCCTGCAATGCTATAGTCTCAGCTGCCAAACACACTCAATGACCAACTGGCAAGAACATTGGGGGTGGGGCTCAGCAGCTTGTGGGCTGGTCAAGGGCTGGCCAAGATTAGCAAATCCCTGGTCTGATTGGTAATAGCTGAGCTTTTGGTAATAGCCCAGTGTTCCCCAACTCTCTCCTAAAGGTCCACCAACAGGTCATGTTTTGTGGATCGCCACATAGCCAGATTTTTAGTTTCAATATGTTTTTATTGAATGAGAGATTTTCAAGAAATACACACATAAGAGCATGGAAAAAACAACACAAGACTTTACATTACATTACATTAGCAAGGGGATCCTAGGATGGATATGTCGCGTCTACTTCCATGAGAGGGGACACCCTTCTACGGTGAGAGGGCCCTGGTACGCCTCAATCCCGACGGGGCACCCGAAAGGACCAGGCCCGAGGTGTCCGCCAGCAGATGCCAATGGTGTCTAATTCAACAACCGGGTCACCTCTCAAGAGCAGGTACTCTTCCATCCCTGGCTTGTTCCCTCTCCCAAGTCCGAAAAACAGTAACCCAGGTCATCCCCCTGTGAGTCGAGAAAGAGATAAAGGCAAAGAAAGAGGGGAAAAAGAAGGGAATATGAAGGGCAGACAAGACAAACAAAGCGAGACAAAACCAAGGACAAAAGCACAAAGAGAACAGGAACGGGAATTCCTGGGGTTCCGAGCCCGCGCCCCCTCTAGACTCCCCACCCAGCGAGGCCCACTGCAATGATCGGAAGGATAAAAAGGATAGAAGGAAATATGGTAAATATAGTAAAAGGCCCCACGTCCCCCCCCCCCCCCCCCGGGCCACCACCCCAACGCCCGGGCCTCATCCGGCCTCCAGTAATGTCTGGAAGTCGGGAGTGCACCGAGAGACCTCCCATATCGTCCACGTCCCGAGGAATCTCCGGGCGCCCCCCTCCATCCCCTCCAACATCAACCCTTCCAGCCTCTTGATGTTCTCCACCTCCCCATACCACTCCACCAAAGATGGGGCAGTCGTGGACCGCCAATGTCTAGGTATCACTGACCTGGCAGCCGTGAGCAAATGTCTTAGTAGCCCCTTTTTAATTGCCGGCACTGACCCGGGGATCATCGAGAGGAGCGTGACCTGCGGGGTGTGGGGGATCTTTTCCAGCGTCAAGTGTTCGTAGATTCCCAGCACTCCCTCCCAGAAAGGCTGTATCCTCGGGCACTCCCACCAGATGTGTAACATATTTCCTTGGGGTCCACCGCACCTCCAACAGTCCCCAGTGTCTGCCCCCCCAAATTTCACCAGATCTGACGGACATCTGTACCACCTTGCCAGGATTTTGTAGTTCCGTTCCTGAGCTCTAGACGCCACTGACAGATTGTGGGTGAGTTTAAAAGACTTTTCCCAGTCATCAGGCTCAAGCGTTTGTCCCAAGTCCTCCTCCCACTTCCCGCAATACCGAGGCAGCCGTCCCTCCTCCCCCTCGTCCCGAAGAATCTTGTAGAGAAGGGAGATCACATGTTTGGGAGGAGAAGGGTCTCGCAACACCTTCTCCAGAGGTGTAAGAGGGCGGGATAGGCAAGAGGCTGGCGTGATGGATTTGACGTATGCCACCAGCTGAGCGTGTAAAAGCCAAGAGATACTCCCAGTCTCCCCCCGGGCTCGCATGTCGGCGAGCGAGGGGGGGCCTGTTCCCGACACCACCTCGCCCAACCTGACGTCCCGGGACGAATCCCATATGAGGAAGGACCGAGCATGCATCCCAGGTGGAAAAAGCGGGTTGTCAAACAGAGGGGTCAGGGGTCCCGGTCTGAGTGACAACCCTCCCTGCCTCAACAATCTGTCCCATATCTTTAGCAGAGGGCCAACCAAGTACGGCAGATCCTGGGTCCCAGGTCTGGAGGGAGGATCAATCCAAGGCAAGGCCACTAGGTTGAGGGGGGAGATGGCCTGCTCCAGACCGACCCAACATTTATCGTCTCTATGGTGGAACCAATCCGACAGGCGGACCAGCACTGAGGCAGCATGATATGTTCGAAGGTCCGGGACCCCAAGCCCTCCCCCCGGCTTAGACCTGAGCAGCGTCTCCCGTCGAATTCTGGGCCTCCCACTACCCCACACAAATTTAAAGAGGACCCTCTGGAGGGATTGAAAATAGCCCCGTTCTGGGGCCAGAGGGACCGCCTGGAATAGATACAAAAACCTCGGGAGTATGTCCATTTTGAGGATATTCACACGGCCTAGCCATGAGTGCTGCTTCTTGTTGTAGGAATTGAGGCTAGAAATCGTGGAGTGCAAGAGTGGGGCGTAATTAAGTTTGTGTAGGGTCCCCAGGTCAGAGGGTATCTGGACGCCCAAGTATTTAATAGCCTCTTTCTGCCACCTGAATGGGAAGTTTGCCTGCAGGAGGCTCTGGGTTTCAGCAGGGAGTGAGATATTCAGGATCTCCGTTTTGGACAGGTTCACTTTGAAGTTGCTCAGTTCGCCGAAGCGTTTGAACTCCGCTAGAACAGAGGGCATGGACGTGTGAGGAGAAGTAATGTACATAAGTAAGTCATCGGCAAAGAGAGAGAGCTTGTGCTCCCTACCCCCGCAGACGACCCCTTTGATGGATGGATTCATCCTCAAGGCGTTAGCGAGATGCTCCATCACCAGCACATAAAGCAGTGGGGACAAAGGGCAACCCTGCCGAGTGCCGTTCCGAATACGGAAGGATCCAGATAGGGAGCCGTTAACCCTCACCTGCGCAGTGGGGCCCTGGTACAGAGCCATAATCTTAGCCAACATAACCGGGCCTAAACCCAACTGTTCCAGCGTAGCCCTCAGAAAACCCCAGTGCACCCTGTCGAACGCTTTCTCTGCGTCTACCGCCAGCGCACATGCAGGGATAGCCCGCGACTGCGCGTAATGTATGAGAGAGATCGTTTTGATGGTATTGTCCCTTGCTTCCCTTCCCGAGACAAATCCCACCTGGTCTGCATTGATCAGGGAAGGAAGCAGTGGCTGCATCCTGAGGGCGATAATCTTAGCGTAAATCTTCAAGTCTACGTTGATCAATGAAATGGGTCTGTAGTTTCCAGGCTGGGTAGTGTCCCTGTCGGGCTTGGGTATGAGCGTGATGTGAGCCTCCAGGGCTTGTCTCGGGAAGAAGCAATCATCGGATACGGAGTTGAACATTTTAACCAGAAAGGGAGCCACCAAGTCCCCAAGCACTTTATAGAACCTGGGGGTAAATCCATCTGGGCCTGGGCTTTTACCTACAGGGGTGTCCCTTATGGCCTTCAGTACTTCCTCAATATTGAACGGGGCCTCAAGAAGGTCGCACTCCTCAGGGGGGAGGGTGGGGAGGGCCGTCTCTTTAACATAGTCCACAATCGTGGCGCCTTTCGACTGGCCTGGGTCTCTGGGCGACCTGGGTTCAAGGTTATAAAGTTTAGAATAAAAGGTTTGGAATTCCCCGGCAATCTGGGTAGTTTTGTGGAGCTCTGACCCCCCTTCTCCTCTAACCATGGGGATAAACGTGCAACCCCGCCTGGGATGAAGAGACCTGGCAAGCATCCTACCACACTTATCGCTATGTTCGTAGATGCGGGCCCTGAACCTGTCCCGGTACTTAAGAAAACACTGGTCATAGAGGCCCTTCAGGTTTTGCCTAGCGTCCAGTAGCTCCTTCAGAACGGCTGGGGCGGGAGCAGTCTTATGCGCCTCCTCCAACTCCCCAACGCGGGCCAGGGCTGCCTCAATCTGGGTCGTCCTTTCCCTCTTGAGCCTAGATCCATGTTTGATGAAAACCCCCCGAAGTACACACTTAAGGGCCTCCCACTGCACTGGAAATGGGGTCTGATCGTATTCATGATCAAGTTGAAAGTTGGTTATAGAGGTTTTAATTTCCGCTAGGCATAGGGCGTCCTTCAGCAGGTTATCGTTTAAACGCCAGCTGTATTGTCTAGGGGCAACTTCCGGGGTCGGAAGGTTCAGGAAGACCGGGGCATGGTCCGACCACAGAATTTGACCAATAGAGGTATCAGGGTCGCGCGACAACGCATGGTGGCTGAGAAATATATAGTCCAACCTACTATATGTATTATGGGGGTGGGAGAAAAAAGTATAGTCTCTTGCCCCCCCATGTTGGACCCTCCAAGTATCCACTACCTGTAGGGAGCGAAGCGCACCTCGCAGCTTATGTAGTTTAGAGCAGGGTATCCCGGACCTCCCCTGGGAAGAGTCAAGTCGTGGGTCCAGGGCCAGGTTGAGGTCCCCTCCCAGCACCAAGGTACCCTCCGAGAATTCCTCAAGAGCATGAAGTATCCCGAGGCCAACCTCCACCTGAGCCTGATTTGGTAGGTACAAGTTGGCAAGGGTGTACCCAGCCCCCGAAAGCTTAAATTTGAGGAAAATGTATCTGCCCTCTGGGTCCGTTTGCGATTCAAGTGGTGTTAGAGGGACACCTTTGTGGACTGCAATAGAGACCCCTTTAGATTTACTTTCTGGGTTAGGGCTGTGATACCATCTGTCGTAATACCTATTCCTAATCTCCGGAATCTTCCCCTTGCAGAAATGCGTCTCCTGCAACAGAAGGATATCCACTCTCTCTTTATGGAAGCCGTATAGTATTTTGGCTCTCTTCTCGGGGACATTCAACCCTCTGGCATTAAAGGTGCAGATCCGAATGTCCGCCATGTCGGCCCAGAGTCAGGACTACAACCCGGGGGGGGAGGCGCCGCGGGGGCCAATGGGACACGGGCGGGGGAGACCGAGGCCGCGAGGACTGGGGCAGGAACCGGACCCCAGGAGGACAAAGACACACAGAAGACAAGGAAAATACGGAGGTTCTGTAGAATACACAGCAAGGGGAAGTCGAGAGACAGAAAAAGGAAAAAAGAAAAAGAGAAAAGAGATAGAAAGAGGAACCAAAAAAGCCCTACCTTATAGAGGAGGGCAAAGGTAGAATAGAGGGTAAGCCCTCAAAAACCACGCGTACCTGTCGGACAGGGTCCAACAGAACGGCGCGAACAGTAGTTGTGGAGGTAGCCTAACCACTCAGGAGCCACCCCAGAATGCACAAAGTGTTAAATAATTGGGCTCCCTAGCCCCGAACTAACCATAGAACATTGAACCCTTAGTTACTGAAAATAACCTCACGGGGCCGTTCCCCTGTTTCTTTAACGCCTTCCCCCCTCCCGCCCGAGGAGCCCAGGAGGAACCCAGGACCGGGCAACCCGGACGCGATAAAGCGCCAATTCAAATTCAGATCGCCCAACAACAATCACCAAACAGCCCCAGGGGAGCCCTCCCCCCATAGGGAGTGTAACAATCCCGGGACACCCCACCCCCCCAACAGCCCCCCCCCGAACACAGTAACATATTGTGCCCCCCCATCCCGCCCCACGGCCCGCCGCATGCCGGCACCCCCCCCCGCCCCAACACAGGGCGGGTAAGACAGAGAGGGGGGCCAGCACCCGGGGGGCCACGGGGAGGGAGGAGGGCCACGGATATAACACAGCAAATCGTAAACAGTAAGCTATAAACAGTAGTAAGATATGGCAAATGGTAAAGGAAAAACGTTAAACAGTAGCCGAAGAACCTTCTCCAGGCAACCACCCGACCACCCCCCCCCCCCCAACCAGCACCCCGATCAGGGGACCGGCATCGTGGTAGTCACTGCATAGGTCCTTATCATAAGGGGCGTCGAGAGGGACAGTCACTTCCAGGAGGACAGGGGCGGTGTGCGTGGGGGGCCGCCGGGGGGGGGAACCGCCACCAGGTCAGGTCAGGCGTCAAAATGGCAACAAGGGAAAGGAGTGTGATGGGTGTGGTGTGGCAACAGAAGAAAAAAAAAAAAAGGGGAGGGAATGGACGGGGCTAACGGCCGCGAATCGGCCCCGGAGCATCACCCCTCCGGCCCCTGATCATCCGGGGTCTCCGAGGCGCCCGCTGAGGCATAGGGGGCAGGGGGTCAAGCGCCAGCCAGTCCGGGACCGGGAGGGGGTCCGACTCCAAAAAAATAAACAGACCCGGGAGGTCCGCCTTGCTTCCGAGGACGTAGGTGGAATTGTTCCTGCGGACCACGAGGTGGAATGGGTGGCCCCACTTGTAGGACGCGCCGACCTCCAGTATCCGGTCAAGAAGAGGTCGCAGCAAACGTCTCATCTGGAGGGTGCGACGTGACACGTCTGGTAGGATCGTGACTTGGGAGCCCCGGAATCCTATCTTCCCCCTCTCCCAGGCCATGCGCAGGATCTCCTCTTTAACTTGAAAGAAATGAATTCTACATAAGACGTCTCTGGGAGCCTGAGGGTCCCCGGCCGGGCGCCCCGCCACCCTGTGGATTCGGTCAATAATCAGCTCAGCGTCCGGTGGCTTTCCCATCAGGCCGTTGAACAGTTCTGTCGCCCAAGTACTCAGGTCCTCCGATCTAATGGATTCCGGTATGCCGCGGAGCTTCAGATTATTGCGTCTGTTTCTATTCTCCTGGTCGTCCGTCTGGAGTCTGACATCAACTAGCTGTTGCTGATGTACCGCTAGGTTTCTCTCAAGGGTTGCCAAGCGCGTGTCGTAATCCGGGCGGGACTCTTCCAGTGACGCCACTCTAGTATCCAGGGCAGAAGCTTTCTGTTGGAGGTCCTCTATTTCTCTGCGTAAGGCTCGTTCAATCCTTGTAGCGACAGCTTCCAAGTCAGCTTTAAGCTCAGCCTTTGTCGGGAGAGATTGCAGAAGATCCCTGAGACTAGGATCTAGTGGGGACTGTGGGAATAGCTGGCCAGTCGGGGCCCGCGCCGAGGGCATCCCAAATCGGGGGTCGCAGGATCCCAGTGCAGGGACAGGTCGTTGGGCACGCTCCGGGTCACCCACTCCGCCCCCACCCGTGCACAGAGGGGGATCACCGTCCGGTAGAGTGATGTCAGGGCCAGGCGACCAGCCCAGAGATGAGGTCTCTATGGAGGCACGCGTAGGGGTGCATAGATTCCCCACGTCCCCGGGAGTTTGGCGGACCTCTGCCCTGACTTCGAAGGGGCTCCGTGCAGGACCGTCTCCCCAGGCATGAGGGGCAGGCGGCGACCGGGGTGGGCTGTCTCCCCATGTAAGGGGTGCCTGTGGGGAGGAAGCTGGAAACAGCCACTCAGGAGCCGAGGGGTTAAGCTGAGGGGATGGTGGTGCACCCGTATGCCCCTTTAACTCTCTCTGCCCCAGCTCATCTAGGGCACCCCGAGGTGGAGCAGTGGTACATGGTAAGGAGGGCACAGAGGGCGCCGACATACATGAGGGGGCGGGGGGGGGCCTTCCATCTCCTGGTCCCAGAGGCTCCGTCCCCGCCGTGTCCACCGCACTAACCTTCCCCGCCAGAACGGGGCCAGCGGCAGGGGCGACATCCTCTCGCCGGGCACGCACAGGTCCGGTCTGGTGTGCTGTCCGCGGGGCGGCCTCCAGGTCGCAGCGAGGCCCCGCTCCGCACATCCCGGCCTCCGCATCGCAGCCGCCCGGTGACGTCATGGCGGGTCCCGACAGCACCGCAGCCGCCACTCCCGCCGGGCTTCCAGCGACCGGCACGCAGGTGGGCAGGGGGCTCACGTGTGGAAGGGGATCCGGCCGCTCCAGTGCCTCTCCTGCAGTCTTGCGGCGGGTCTCCGCGCGCCCCTCACCCGCGCTGGGACTTCTGGGCGCCATCTTGGATGGCTGGGTCTTCCGCCCCGTCGGATCCCGGGGGCCAAAAAAGCTATCGATCTCTCGTTTTGGGGGCTTTCTGGCGGGTCCCCCGGTCTTCTTTTTCCTCCCACTCCCCATAGCGTTCGATTAGAGGGGGTTTTGGGAGCCCAAGTCAGCTATACAGTAAGGGGTGACAGCAGAGCTAGGAGCCGCACGTCCTCACTCCTTCATGGCCAGGCCACCGGATATAGCCAGATTTTTAACTTCACCCGCGAAATCTATAAAATATGACCTGTTGGTGCACCACAAGGAGGAAGGTTATATACCCTGCATGCCCTGATCATATCCCGTCTGGATTACTGCAACATCCTTCTTTGTGGCTTACCAACTAACAGACTGGCACCCCTCCAATCTATCCTGAACTCTGCTGCTCGCCTCATCCATCTCTCCTCTCGCTCCTCCAGTTCTGCGCCTCTTTGCCAATCCCTACACTGGCTGCCAGTCCCACAGCGAATCCTGTTCAAAACTCTAACTCTCGCCTACAAAGCTCTCTCCAACCAGGCCTCTCCTAACATCTCATCTCTAATCCAACAATATCAACCTAGATGCAGCCTCCGCTCTGCTGCTGACCTTCTCCTGTCCTCCACTCTGGTCACCTCCTCTCACGCCCGCCTCCAGGACTTCTCACGTGCAACTTCAATCTTCTGGAATGCCCTCCCGCACCCAATCCGCCACTCCACAACCCTCAAAACCTTCAAAGGCGCCCTTAAAACTCACTTATTCAAACAAGCATATAATCTGGCCTAACCAATCTTCTAAAGGGCACATGCCACAAAGCTCAATACTGACTGTTTGTGATCCTTCCCCCTCGTCTTCACCCCTCTTCCTTTAGACTGTAAGCTCGCAAGCTCGCAAGTATCTTGTACTCAGAATATCCACTGTCAAATCTGTAAAACTGCATTTGAAATAGTATATGTACCGTATGTTTCTACCCTGTTTGTAATTACTACTTTGTAAAGCGCTACGGAAGATGATGGCGCTATATAAATAAACAATAATAATAATAATACCCCTGGTAAGGGCCCTCACTTGACATATATATTGTATACATATATTATTGTTTGTTGAGTTTTATTGAGATTTATTGAGATTTATTTTTGTTGAACTGTAGAGATGGGCGAACCCGAACCACAAAGTTCCCAAACCCGATCGCGGACTTCAGCAAGAAGAGTTTGGCATCTGGCACAAGCGTGGAAATTCTCCTGGAAATACTCTCAAGCTGCATCCACGTTTAGAGGCTGATTCCCTACTAACGCCATGTATTACCAGATGAGCATCTGTATAGCAGCGCTTAGATCGACCGACCACTAGTAGATGCTGTAAGCAGGTATTGGGCGCTGTAACAGGGTGTCTCGGTCATTCTAGTAACCTGGTCGGCATTGATGAATGTGATGTTTGTTGGGCGATCTAACAACAGTACAGCGCTGCAGGAGGTAGCGCCAGCTCAGTGCGTCCAGCACTCGGCTGGATATTTAACAAAACACTAGACACACAAAGCATTGGCGCTCTAAAGCTGGTCACTATGGCATAGAGCGGCAGAAGCTGTGCGATCAAAGTCTGTTTTTGAACACATATACATATACAGTAATAAAGCAAAACACATGGAGTGACATTGTTTTAACACGGGACACTTTAGTGGCAGACATGTAAATGCAATTCTGCATAAAAATATTAAAAGTCAAAAAAGTTTTTAAAAGTGTTTGTTTGCAGCCAGGAGAGGTCACACAATGGTTTGTACAAAAAAAAAAATTACATTGCCAAACACGCTATTTATACAAAACTAATAACGCCCCATTGAAATGTATGGGAGAGCGCTACTGACTGACAGGTACTACATGGCGCTTCAGAGCCTAGATTGCCGGCGCTATACACTGAGCCGCTTTCTTGTGGTTTTGCGTAGAGCGCCCGGCGTTCACCAGATGCTGCCTGCCGCTACTAAGCACTACCTGGCACTATCCTTTTTTAAATAACCTTCTAAGGCCCTTATTTATGAAGGAATAGCGACAGGTAGCGACTGGTGAGCGGCCAGTAATGACGGGCACCGCCACGAGAACGCCGGCTCCCCACCACAATCACACATTTATCAAGCCAATCCTGCTTAGCGAATGAGATAGCGCCATATAGCCACTCATTCATCATTATTGCAGCCTCAGCCCACAGCGCCAGCGTCCGACCTTGAACAGCGACAGGTATGACCTCTCGCTACCTGGCACTCTCCAATGCATTTCAATGGAACAATCTAAATAAATATTCATAATTAATTGTTATTAATTGTTTTTTTTTTTTTTTATGTGAAAAATTCTGTGACCACTTCTGCCATGTTAGATTTTAAGTTTTAGGTTTAAGGTAAAAAAAAAAAAAAATTGTATAGAATTGATATTACAGGTCTGATATTAATGTATTCATATTACAAAATTATTTAAAGAACTTGTTTTTTTTGGTTTCCAAAAATATGGTTGTTTGGGGGTTAAAAAACTACTTTTAACACATCGCCGCCAGTGCTCTGGGGTTTAAACAGGCATTTTACAGCGCAAGAATTTTTTGAGCGTGATTTGTTAATTAATATG
The DNA here is from genome assembly GCA_027917425.1 of Gastrophryne carolinensis. Lineage (NCBI taxonomy): Eukaryota > Metazoa > Chordata > Amphibia > Anura > Microhylidae > Gastrophryne > Gastrophryne carolinensis. Next base: position 365,183,930 of record CM051236.1, read on the forward strand.
GTGGGAGCCGGTCGCTAGGGCCAGTCGCTATCATGTGCTCCCATACAGCGCGGAACCTGTCAAATAGCGACTCCTCACCCAATATTCAACATTTACGGCAAACCGACTGAGTCGCTATCAACTACAGAACAACGGCCAAGCACAGCGACTACTAGCGGGCGCTCTGAAAATTCCGCTACAGTCGCTCAACTGTCGCTACCTGCCGCTATTAATGAATCGGCCTCTAGGTGTGAATGAAACCTTTGACTCTATTCACATCAAGGTGCATGTGTCCCATGAATTTTTTGTTTTATCAAACTGAATCGCAAATAATAAAAAGCATACTGTCTTATTACAGTCCACTACACTTTACTACTCCTGGTGTGAAGCAGCTTAAACCGGACCTTCACTATGATTTATTTTAAAGCCCAAACCCTTAAAAAACGATTCCCCAGCATCTAAAGTTAATATATTTTAAGTTTTTAGTCACTTACTTATTATTCTTTCCCCAACTGGGATGCAACTCTGTTCAGGACTTTTAGGATACGTGCGCCGCCATCTTGACTCAGAAGCATCACATTTACTGAGGAGAGGAGAGTGGGATAAATTACAGGGGGCGGGTTATAGCTGTGCTTTGCAAAGCTGGGGTCGGGAAAAGGTCAGCAATCCCAGAATGCAGCACAGCACAGTCAGAAGACTTCCTGTTTGCAGGCTGCCTGACATTCCATGAGCCACCATCTTGGATGTTTAAAGGCTCATAACATGCAGTAGATGCAGATAGGATGATTTTAAATGTGAGCAATCTGTATGTACAGGGTGTGGGAAACATATAAGACCGACTCTTATTCAGAGTGAAGGACCACTTTAATAAAGATCTCGAATGTCTCTCCATATTGCACAGTTAGAATTACACATAAGTGGGTGCAAAGTGAACCAGGTCCTAGGTACCTGTAATGGATCACTCAGCACTGTGGGATAATTGGTTATTGATCAATGAAACAAGCTACTGGGGATCTTACTCTATAGGAGACCATTGTTCTAACACATATGCAATCAACTGGCCCAGTTGGAAAAGAAAGGTAGCGGCCATTCTTGAGCTTCCTCTCCCAGCATCTCAGCCATGCTGCTGCCTGGATTCAACTGACATAACTGACAATGCTCAGTAACAGGAAGACCAGCAGCACTTCCTGTTTGCAGGTGGCCTGCAAATGCATGTTTTTAAAATTTAGTACAGCAAGAGTTAGACAAAGGCAAATTAATTTGTATGTGCAGCAATCTAAATTGCCCCGGGGAAGGACGCATATGAGCACTGTTTGTTGTGTTGGTCTGGTTAAAGTCATTTTTGACTGTTGGTTCGCTTTAACCACAGAAATCAGAAAATCTTTGTGTGATTAGCTTCAAGCCATGGACCCTTGCTAGCAATCAGTTCATAGCAGATCAATGAAATACATGTCCATATTGAGGGTTAAAAGGGGCTGTTTGGGCTAAAATAAAAAAATGATCACGGTTGTGCTATGCGAGGTAGTTGCTAGGCTAAACGGCACTCACTCAGGGAAATAATGTCCCACTGCCCCCAAAAAATAATGCCTCTCTCAGCCCCCTTACCCCCCAAAACATATAAGAATGCCCCCTAGCCCCCTTCCCACCTCTAGAAATATAACATAACATAATGCTCCCCTTAGCATCCCCCTTGGGCTAGCATACCTGCACAGTGCTCCACCCAGTGGCTGAAAGCCGTGTAGAACACATGACCACTGGCAGCCTATCTCAGGCTGGATCTTATCAAGGAAGCTACATGCAGGTAAGAAAAATGGAACTTGTGGGGAGTGTATGCTTTAAAACTTCCCATGTCCCGAGACTGGTTGCTCTGTCCCTCTTGCCCCTCATACCAAACATGTGTGCCAGTTGCAGTAAATGGAGTAGCCATGTGACTAACAGTGACAGTGATTGGCAGGCGCTCAAGGAATACTGAGGCAGGTGGATGCCATGGGAATTGATCTCATAAACAGATACGGATTGTCCCTTTGACTTTTCCACACTTTTATACTCAATCCAAGTTTCATTCTGTTTGATGAGATCAAAAAAATGCCAACTAAAATGTAACTAAACGTTTGAAGTGTTTCACCATATACTGGAGCTGCTTCAGAGATCAAAAGCTGGAGAAAGTTGAAATAATTCAGGAGCATAATGAAGCAGACGTGCAGTAAACAATCACCTTGAACCTAAAGTCATTGTTCAGGCACACTCAAAAGTATTCCTATTGTGTAGGGCTACACAGGGCATTGTTCTATTTTTTCCTTTTTGAAAACTAAGCTATATGGCCAATGCATTTATAAAATAAAGTGTCACCTTGTGTTGTGTTGTCCTCTGTGATGGGAGGAGCTGAGTTCATGTTAGGGCCAGCGCTACGGGCCCATCTCGCAGCACTTCCCTCACCTCCGTTGCTGCTCCCGCTGCCCTGGTGAGCGGTGCGTGTCCCTCTCCTTACCCGCTCCTGCCGGCGGGCCCGCGGCTTCCGGCGTGGTGGCTGGCCATGCGCCGGCTGCTCCCAGCCATCTTCCTCCTCCTCGTGCTGCTTCCTCGCATGGTTCGGTGTGCGCACACCCCCGTCCACTAGAGGGCACGCGTGCCGGATTCCTGAAACTTAAAGGGCCTGTACACCACTGATTGGTGCCTGGTCATCCAATCCTGCATCCACTTCCCCTATTTAAGGGGCACTTCCTTTTCCATCAGTGCTGGATCTTGGTCTTCCTTTGTATGCAGAAAGTCTGTTGTCTTCAGTATTGCTCACCCGTGTACCGACCTTTGCCTGTCCTCGACTCTGAACCTGTGCTGCCAGCCCTGACCTCTGCTTGAACTTTGACATTGCCTTTGCCTGCCTCCTTTGCACCATGCAGTACCTCGGCTGACTGTGTGGCTGAGCCACTGTTGGGGGGTAGCGACCTGGGGGTCCCTCGCCGCTGCAAGACCAACCTGCTTTGCGGCGGGCTCTGGTGAATACCGGTGGCCTCTTAGACTCCGCTCCCCTGACGCGGCACTCGCTATCAGTAACACGGTCACAGCGGATCCACACCTGTGCCTCCTCACCCGGTCCGTGACAGTTCAGTGATGCAAGCACACTGTGTGCTTTGCATTAGAGTGAACTGTGCTTAAAGTGGACTTCCAGTCAAAAAATCAAAGCTTAGTAAATTGCTCCCCTCCAGTTCCCCTATGGCAATCAGTGACAAAAAGCTTATTGAGAGGGATTAACACCATGCAGTTGTTTGAATTAGCAGCAGATTCTGCACTCTTAAACATGCATGGCAGCGGCCATCTTGCCCCGCACATGAGAGTCCTGCTTCTGAAAAAAAGAGTCCCTGAGTCAAAATTGCTTCATAGCTCTGTGTAATCATTTCTTATTTCTAGCCAGAAGTAGTAAGCCTTCAGCTATAATGACTCATCATGTTTTGGTAACAGCTGAAATCTTCTACAGTGTATCTACTGACTGATTGCTTTTGCAATGCTTTTCCGTTGCTTGAGAACACCAATTGGCTGCTCTCAAGGTCGCTGAGGTGAACCAGCCCGCTAGCCCCACCCCCAGCTTCCCTGTAGACTGGGGTGCGTCTTATCTACAGGGAAGCGAGTAATGTGGCTGCCAGTGAAGACAGCTTTTGGTAAAGGTTAGCTTACCGGCAAACCCCAAAGATTTCACACAGCAGGACATCCCAATTTTGGAAGCCTAGTGGCTTTTATAATCCAGTGCTGACTGGTGCAGCTTTTATGCTGCTTTAAAGGCAATCCATTTAGCTTACAGCATACAGCAGATAAAACCTTCTGATAATAGTTTTTCTAATGCTTTACAGATTCCAGAATACACCTGAATGCGTTTTTTCCTCATTTCAGATACACATATAGATATATATATATATAAAGAGAGGGATGGGGGAGAAAGAAGGAGACCTATATGCCAACGTCTATAATGCTGAACCTGTCCTTAGTCATTGAACCATTTAAAGAAACTCTTTGCTTGAAAGAAGCAGATGTCAGCTATTTTGAAAGCCTATGCCCAGCTCTTGTCAAAGTGCTAGACAAACAAGTCATGGGAAAACTCTTGTATAACTTTCAAATAAGACTTTCTAAGCCTCAAGCATTTGTTTTAGCCTATCTCTTTATCCCAAAGCAATGGCGGGTGAAGTACTCATATTCATCCCTTAAATGGTCTATGACTTTATGTTTATTAGATCTAACCACTCTTACAGGCCTGTCCAAGGAAACAGAAAAACGAATAAATATTTCTTCTAATAACTACTCTTCTCCCTTTCAACTGGTTCACTAAGCTCTGGCTGTCTAATACACACCGGATCAGGCGACTGGGCCCTGAAGCATCTGGGTGCCCCCACTCACACTGTGCAGTGCCTTGCACACCCCCCTCTGTATTAGTCAATAGAGCATGGCATACTTCAGTCACTATGACAAGGCATATGATTTGTTTGCCAATGGAAGACAAACACCCAATCTGATTTCTCGGGAAGGGGTGAGTATTAGACTGCAGTACTTTTTATATTTGCCTTTACAGGCAACTTTACATACAATGTATGAAAACAGGAAATATTTCACTAAAACGTAAGCATGATCATTATACTGTGGGAGATGTGTGGCTGATTCAGAGCACAGATGGATTAGTGCAGATAAAGGCATAATGATTATGGTTTCTGCTAGACAAATTTATCGGATTAGGGAAGAAGCTGCTAAAATGCAATTACAAACTAGCAAACAGGTATTTGAAGATGCTGGTGCCTCGGGAGTCCCCCAAACCCCAAGGTAAAAGAGCCTCAGGAGGCTTGCAGTTGTGCATAAACCTGCTATTTGGCCACCCCTAAACAGTTCTCACAATTAGGAAGGATTGCAGTGGGCTCAGGCATACATGAAGATGGATGGATGGTCCAGAGGGATAAAGTAAGGCGTAAGGTGTCAAACTCAAGGCCCGGGACCAGATGCGGCCCTCCAAGCCCTTTTATGTTGCCCTCTGACAGGTGCCAGATGGCAGCAGCTGGGTGGCACCCTTCTAGCGTTCCAGTCACACCTAGATCTCTGACACCGGCAGCACCTCTTCAGATCTTTGTGCTGCTCTGGTACGCGGCGTTCCACTGTGGAAAGTAGTATTGCCTCCAATCTGGCCCCTGGCACAGTCCCTTAAAAATCGCCTGCTGTATGACTTTTTAATGTTCTGGGAGAAAAGAGGGTAGAGCCTGCAGTTGAGTCGACCTGTGCAACCAGCTCTCACTAACCAACCCAACATCCGCTGAAGGAGTTATTGCCAGGTGGGGTGGGAAAAATGATGGGTAGGGCTGGCCTGGGCATATGTATCTGTCCTGGGTAAAATTACACTGTGCCTGCTCTGGGCAAAATAATTCTGCAGCTGTCCTGGGCAAAATATTTATGCGGCTGTCCTGGGAAAAAATATTATGTGACTGGCCTGGGCAAAATAATTCAGCATCTGCCTCTGTTCTGAGCAAAATAACTTTGTGTCTGTAACCGTAAATTTTAATGGTCGTGTTTGCATTTGGTTATGTGTTTATTATTAACCGGCCCTTTGAAGGTTACCAGAATACTTACATGGCCCCTGGTGAAAATGAATTTGACACACCCGGAGTAAGGGATGCTTGGTGGGTTGCCACCAGGTCCCAACAAAGCTGCCAAGTCAGGTCACGTGGGCCAGAACCATGGGAAGAGAGCTGGTAGGACCTTTAGGGTCCATGCAAGTGTGAAAACTACCTCCCATATATAGTTTCTGGCTGACCACTTGGTACAAGAAGAAGAACCTGCCTTCCACAAAATCATATCTATGCATAAGCGTGGTGGAAATTATATCTCTGAGTCATTGGCTGCTATGGGCATAAAATGAGAGAAACTTGTGGTGTAGCCACCATCCTCCCATGACCTCAACTCTGAAAACTTCTGAGTTGAGATATATAAGGATGGGTGGAACTAAAATAGGAGACGGTATTCTCACATCCTGTCTCTGTTGTGCATAATAGTTTGGAACAGTGCATTTTAATTTGAGGAACAAATACTGCTATCATTGGGAGATTTGTTCAATAAAATTTGATTTATACTCTGGTGGTTGATGACCTGAAAAATATATTGCCATTTGCTTCTACTATATGGGAGAAAATAGCCTTTACATATTAATTTGGAATGCAGTGTATTGCCCACTTTTGCCCACACCCCATTCCGCTGCCCTGTAGATCATAATGTAAGATTCTTGGTCAGATGATGCAGCTTCAGACTGAGGAAAACAGGTTGGTGGGAAATACAGGGCACACAAACACTCTCGGATAATGGGGCAAAATGTGTGATTAAGAACCAACAAAAACCCGCTCTGAAAGTGGATATAGTCCCAAATGAAAAGTGTCTACATCTAATCATTCAGCTGCCCTCACCTACAAATCCACAGGGCATAAGCAAATGCCTCTGTACTTTTGTCATTTTTAGAACATTGCATTGGGTTATGATAGCGCTGTCCTAAACTGTTTTCAGTTTATAAATTGAAGAAGAAATGGCCATGATATCAAGGTTTTCAGTTTCACCTTATGATTTATTTCATGAGGCAAGTGGATGTGGCCCTTGGAGCTGTGATGCTGCATAATATTCAACATAATAGGCAGGATCTGTAAAAGCCCGATATTATGCTTCAAACACCCTTGCTGTGCTCCTGTTGCTAGTGTTCTTATACATTGAATAGAATCATCAGTTTATACACACCAGCAGAATAACTTCTAATCCACAGTGTCCAAAGTCTGACGATCAATAGTGAATGTACTGGGTGCAGACTTTATTGTCTTGTTCCAAAGCTGTCATTGTGCCACCTAGTCACACAGGCAGCCCTGGGCGATTCACATGTGAATTAAGTGAGATTGAAAATGAAATGCTATTTAGGCGTGACTGTGATTAAAAGGTAGGTGTGGTTGTGATTGAAACGCTAATTAGGCATTGCTAAGACACTAGTATGGGAAAGGGGAGAAAGGCTGTGTTGGCTGTGGTGGCTTAGGCTGCATAATACTAGTGTGCTAGTGGGGAAGGGGGGGTTTAAAACCACCAGTCGAAGCCTATGATTGGTCATCTATTGCAAAGGAATTCAAGGGGCATGCCACTACTTTTTGCCTTGTTTCTACTTCCAGGAGCAGCTGTGTGCTGACAGAAAGAGAGAGGGCAGCCATTAGGAGGTGAGTTTCTGAATGATAATTTATGCACTGATCTTTTGTAAGAAAAATATTTTTATTGCACTTTTTGTGTGTTAAAATGAAAAAGCTCACTGAGATATAGGTTGTAATTCACACCTACAGGCACACGGCTGGTGCACTATGCTTTACTAGATTATTAGCATGAGCCTCAATGATTCAGTATCATGCATGCAAATGCAGCAAATGGGTTTTGGGGAGTTTTTCTAAATGTGCAAGTCTGGTTCAAGGATTCACTAAGGTAATTTAATCATCAAAGAGGATGACCATAATGATGCGGTTATAAAAACGTATGTAGTCTACAGCCAGGCATTTATCTTTGTTCATAAATATGAGCTCATCAACAATGTAATATTGATATGGCAAAAACACATTTTTTTTGCAAACTTTTGTAACCTTTTCACTTTTAACCTGATTCATTTGAGTGCTCGCTGAACCAGAACATTCCCCCACAAATCTGCTGAACTGGACCAGCAACACTAAATTAAACCTTTTGGCTTAGATTTCATCTTCTGTAATAACTTGTAGAGCTCTGCTTTTCTGTAGATGGTAATGATGTGTACATTTCCACATATCCATTAAATTTAAGAGCTTTGAAGAGAGCTTTATGGGTTCTTGTATTTATTAATTCTTATGTTTCTAATCTAAGACATATAGGAAAAGTAGCAGAGTTATCACATTCTCATGTGATATGTGATTTGTTTCCCATTTCTAATGAGCTCCTCAAGACAATAATGACCTGACCTGAATTTCATGGACATAAAAAATGAGATGAAGGACTTCACTAAACCATAATACAGTCTTGTACTTTATCTTTGTGCATGAAAAATGTTGTCTAAGTTATCTATCCCCGTCTGTCAGCACCTCTGTCTTTCTTACTAACCTAGCTTGGGATATAAACTACCACTTCCAGTCGTGCTGATTGTTTGAGTTTAGTTGTCTTGGTGCGCTTCCAAGCTGGCTTGAGACTACCGTCCTCAACATCTGGAATCTATAGCCAGGTACTTAACTTTTCTATAGCTGAGGTGTTCTCAATACAGCCTATTTTCACATTAAACTCAACCAACAGATAACTTTTACTATTCTTTAGCCAAAAACGTTTATCCAAAATAACTTTAGCTTTTCCCCCCTTTTTACAATAAATCTCATTCGAGCTCTGAGGAAATTTAGCAATTACCAGACTAGTAATTTAAATTCTTCATAGGAAAGCCACAGTCCAAGAAAACAGGAAGTGAAACAGTATCCATATCCATATTATAGGGCTTAAGCCATATTTTGAAACATGCTTTAAATATTCCAGTTCTAAGGTCACTAAAGCTCTGTATAATCACATCAATGGATTTGAGGAGTACAAGTCAACTTTTATGTATGAAATTGCCAGGAGTGAAACTATTTGCTTTGCGAAAAAGTACAGAAAGTTTTTTGTTTGTCTTAGGAACAAAATAATACTTTCAGTAGCTTAATTTGTGTCTTTTTCTATATTTTTAAACGTTTTAACATGCATTAAAAAGAGCCTGTCTGTAATTATTTTCATCTTCTGTGTTAAGGCCATTAAAGGATAGGGTTGGTTTGGCTGTGTTTTGTGGCCTTGTCACAGTCTTTAAGGTTTACTTTCAGGGGGAAGTGAAATACAGGCAGTACTGACAATAGACAGTTCCTAGAAACAATTGGACTAGAGCCGAGATGGGCTTAGTGTAAGAAGTTCTGAATCATAAATAATGAACAGGTCTTGGTCAGGGAACCTAGGTTTGTGGACAGAAGGTCAGGCCATAGTTGGTGCAGGCTATGACATAATATGAGGAACATTTAGGGGAAGCCAAAACAGTCAAAGGTTGGGGAGTCAGAGGCAAGGACACAGTAACTGTTACGCTCGGTGTAACTCCAGCCCTTTTGATAAGCCCACAACCCCCAATCTCTGCAGCCAGCTTCACCTGTAGGAGCCCCAGCTTGCCGGGACGCAGAATACGCCTACCCGGGATCGGTTGCCCCCAGGACTTAATGGCTCAAAGGTGAGCTTATATGTAGGAGGTCTGGCGAACCAATAGCTAGAGCGTTGGCAGAGGAAGTCCACAGACAGGCCAGAGGTCGACAGCGGGAAGACAGAGATCGTAGCGGCACCAGGGATCAGGTAACTCGTAGTCTGGATGCAGGCAGGGGTCGGCAACAGGGGTTCAGGATCGAGAGCGGTCGGTACAAACGAGGTCGGCAACAGGAGTTCAGATCGAGAGTGGTCGGTACAATCAAGGTCGGCAACAGGAGTTCAGATCGGCTACAATTCACAAGAAAGACTAGGTTCTAGGTGCTATCACAGGCAACTGGCTAATGAAGAGGAAACAGATTTATAGGGACAGGCATGAAGGGGTAGTGTAGTGATTGGTGCACATTGGATCACAACTAGGATTGGTCAGAACATAAGGGATTGATGCTCCTATCCCCCCCAGAGCTGTGCTAACCTGGGCTCATTGGCCCACAGAACAACCCCTGGGCTCATTGGCCCAACCGAAAGATAGGGAGGAGTCCCTTCCTCGCCTGAGCGAGGAGTGAAGCTACCTCCGGCGGCCGCGCTGAGAGCAGCGCCGCTGGAGGGCATAAGAGGAACGTGCTCGCACGCGCGCGAGCACAAGACGGAAGGAGGCGGGGGCGAGGAGAGAGAGGAGCAGTGCTGGCGGGCGCACCAGCCGCCGCCGCTGCTCGACGCGGGCGCCGAGCGGACACCGCAGCAACCGTCGACCGCCCAGACCCGGCGCTGGAACGGGGCCCAGGTAAGTGACAGTTCATGACAGTAACAACGGTGTGTGTGACTGCAACTGGGGCTGATTATTCATAGCAAAATGACTTGTACCATATGGGTGTCATGGTGGGCATGCATATGGGCAATGAGGGGCAAACATGGCCTAGTATTTAAAGACAGATCTTGTGACTGGGGTTGCAGTTCAATTTCCTAGTGAAACATGACTGTATTGCTCTTGAATAAAGCACCTAACTCCCCAACCACTCTCCCGGTGCAGTGCTTGCAGCAGCCCACTGGTCCAACCAAGCACATGTGCACTCACTATTCACTGGTGGGTTTATGTTTGTTTCTTACTGCACGTAAAGGTTAAATGTGGAGGACTTAAGAGTGTCTGGTTACCAATCTTGATACACTTTAATACATGGCTTATAGCGCTATATAAAAGTACCCTTATCACCTTTCCCTTACAGGCCATTTTCTAGTTTTTGCTAAGTCAGGTTATCATCAGTAACTATGCAGATGCAGTTGCAGTTGCCATTTCTGTTCTAATTTGGCTAACTTCACACCTGTCTAGACTCCTGAACTGCAACTGCAATAGGACCGACAACTGCATAGGCATAAATGGGGCACTAAAACTGAACTGGCTTGAATATAGCATGGGTCAGTAAGGTAGGATTGCTTAAAGCGACTAAAAACCCACTCAAAAAACAAACAAGCACATACTTATGCCCTTATTCATCAAGCGATAGCGCCAGGTAGTGTCTGACGAGCGCCAGGTAGCGGCAGCTAACGGCGACTACCGACTCAAGTACGCCCGCGGCGGTCACAATGACGCATTTATCAAGCAAAATGAGGCTAGCGCCGGCGAGAGCGACGGCTAGCGCGGCATTCATCATGAAGCCGCCTGGACCGAACAGCGCCGCTGCAAATTCCCTCACAGCGCCAGGTATGAGCTGTCGCTCCCTGGCGATGTCCAATGCATTTCAATGGAGCAAGCTATAATTAATCATAATTAATTGGTATTATTTTTTTAAATTTTTTTTTTAATGTCAAAAAATCGGAGAACACTTCTGCAATGTTAGGATTTATTTTTAAGTCAAAAAAAAAAAAAAAAAAAATATGTGCAGAATTGATCTAACAGGTCTGAGATTAATGTATTCATATAACAAAATGATTCTAAAAACATGTATAATGTTACATTAAAAAAATATGGTTGTTTAGGGGTTAAAAACTAGTTAATACAGATCGCTGCCAGCGCTCTGGGGTTTAAACAAGGAATGGACAGCGACAGCACATTCGGAGCGTGATTTTTTGATGAATATGAAGCTAGCCGTTCGCTCTGGCCATTCGTTGTCAGGCGCTCACATACAACGCTGGACCTGTGAAACAGCGACCCCCCAGCCCGTATTCAACATTACCGCACACCGACTGAGTCGCTGTCATCAAGCTAACGCCGGCCAAGCACAGCGAATACTGGCTGGCGCTGAAAAAATCACGCTACAGTCGCTCATCTGTCGCTACCTGGCGCTATTGATGAATCGGCCTCCCCCTCTCCCCCACAGCAGCACTCGTCCAATCTGCCATTCATAATCCTAACCGATAAATCCCTAAATCTAGTACCTGGATGCCAACACTCATTTTATTACTAACAGGTATTGGTTTGCTTTAGAGATGAACCCCAGTCAAAAATAACTGGACCTCCCCTTAAATTGGTATGCTCCTGTGTACATTTGCCCACTATACCACTGGGAACAAGGCCACTGACAGTTTGTTTCTAACAACCTAAAGTTATAACAGAATTAAAACAGTTTACAAGAACTTTGCATCTTGGCACCAAATACAGGCTTGCATTGTAGATAAGATTGCTTTGGGTCTCATGACTACCATCTGCACCTGTTCATTGCTATGCGTTTAGAGGCTGGACCTACTTTCTTGAAGAGATACATTGAGACGTGCATCATGGGGCATTGATGTGTCCTGGAGTGGAGTTCTCGACCAGCCATCTGTTGAACACTTACTGCCTATGAATATTTGTCCCTTATACTGGAATGGGTTGTGCACCACATCAGAATAACTCAGAATAAGATATCATTTTTTTCTTTACTGTATGCTTGCTTAATATTGTATTGTACATTAATTGTATCACATGAGCTCTTAATAATATCATAATGCTTTAGCTGTATCTTTTTTTTTTTCTTTCATAAAATCAATTTGCTTTCACCAAACCTTCTTGTAAACGTCTTGGTTTAGTTCACAAGCTTCTGGAACCCTTCTATTGCTACATACTCCCCTAAAACAAATTGGCGTCCTAAATCAGGATGTCACAAGGCAAGGGGTTAAATGGAGCTATAGTCATTGTTTACGTCAATTCTGCCTTAAAGTGGACCAACCGCCGCCTATGGAATCCCATGTATCAACTACCAATAGTGCTCTGGTAATCAAATAAGAATACTCAACAATTTTGGCTTCAAAAGAAAAAGTGGTGGAAAATTAAGGTAAAATTAAATCTTTTGACTCTTATCTTATCTTTATTCTAGCGCTATTTTCAATGAGATTGCATGGAGGGGGGCTTAAACAGCTATTTCAGATCAATGGTATCCTGTCAGAAACCAACGGCACACCTGGGGAAAATGACATTTAAAAGGCTGCAGAACCAAACTCCCCGCATTTGATATCCACACTAACTTTTGACAATTTTAGCTGTATAAATAGGTAGGTCTGCACAACTATGGGCAACATAGAAAGCACGTTTGTCTTTAAAGTGGACCATCACCCTCGGGTGATCGGCCCGGGAATCTATAAGATTCCCGGGCCGATCACCTCCCTCCCCACGGGGACATCCGAGATCGGGATGTCCCGCGGGGTGAAACCCCCCCAAAACCCCCAAACCCCCTTACCTTAGTTTCCTCTAGGCGTGCGCGCCCCCGCGCCGGCCGTCTGTGAAGGCGCGGGAGGCGGCGGCGGAGGAGCCACGGACAAGCGGCTGTCAAATCGCTTGTCCGTTGGCGCTGGGAGCGGGGAGAGGTGAGTTTTTAGGGTGATCGGGGGGGTTTCACACAGCGGGGCACCCCGATCGGGGGAGCCCCACCGAAGTGGACCAAGACCCAGGATAGTCAAAATCCTGGCTGTTGGTCCACTTTAAATAACAAGTTAGATCTGCCAGTCAGTGATTTCTAGGAGAAGAGATGCTCCCTGCAAATAACCTGTAGGAGGAGGGGTCAGCACATAAGGGAGGGGTAATTACACAATGACAAGTAAGGGATCATGCTAAATATTTGGTGAAGCCAGTGTGACTTCCAGTGGGGATTGCAACCTGCATCTCGGTAAGCTTTTTAGTGATAACAGACAAAAAAGGGCACATTTTTACAGTTTAGGTACATTCATTTTCCAGTGATGTAAGCATATATTTTAACATTTGGCAATAACAGCACCCTATGGGCTATGCTAAAGATTTCACCAATTTTTTCTGCATAGCCTATAGGGTGCTGTTGTTTCCAACAAACAAATACACTTAGCTCATTGGGATGATGTGCCTAACCTGTAAGAATGCCGCATTACGGGTACAGGTCATTTATGATTAGGGGTAGTGGGCAAATAAAAATGATTGGATTTTAAACATAAATGGTTGTTTCAATTATTTAAAAAAACATTATTTAATAATAATTTAATACTTTTTACAATTTTAAATAATTTAATAAATGGCTCTTGTTAGGAATATATTAAGTGGTGTGGATTCATTGCCTTTTTGTGCGATCAATCATAGGCTTATATGGGATGTTTTTGAATGTAGCCTTGATACATGTGATCCTGTTTAAGCTGCCTTTGTTTTATTTTGGAAGTCTGCTCGAATACTTTACAGTACATTTTTTAGCTTACAAGTCTTTGAGCCTTCCAGAAAGCCTTCAGAGAAAAATGCATATTTCACATAAAAAAAAAACATTTGTGTCCTGTTTGGATACCAAAAGTCCATGCTGATTAAAATCAGGGATTGTATTTGTTTCCATGTTACATTACGTCGGACGTTTATATATTGTATTGATTTCTTATAGAGGTAAAGGTTTTCTCCATTCATCTTTTGGGTTAATTACAGACAGGAAGATCATCTAAAGGTCTAAAGGATCATCTTGACAGATTTCCTTCATGCTTATAAATGATGATCAGAACACAATCTGTGGCCAGTGACTCATCAATAACGTCAGTACAGATCCTATAATAAGTACTTTATGACTGAAAATGAAAATCTATAATAATTTAGAATCATCATAATGTATGGCAGACCCTATGTAATGTGGTGTATGCTGTTGGCAACTCATGCGAAACATTACATGTTATTAAAGTTGAAGTCCAGTCTAAATGTAACCCTTGCCGGCCACCCTCCCGTGGTGCTAAGACGTGGTAGGGGGTACAATAAAAAAAACTCCTTACCTTGCCTGTGATGCAGGGCTGATTGCTGGCGATTGCTGGTGATAAATGTAGCCATCTTTGATCTGCTGCAAAGAGCGGCTTCCCCAGTCTGCTGTGCAGCCCCACCATGCTAGGTATGCTGACATCAGTGGATCCTGGGCGAGACAAGTAGTTTTTTTTTGTTGTAACCCCCCATCATGGCTCAGCCCCAGGAGAGGATGGCATGGCTGGGAAGGAGTTACACTTAGACTGGACATCCACTTTACCTAGATTCCTTATAGAGATGCATGTGGTCCATGTAACATCGGCTAGCCCTCCTCCATATTCACCTGGATAGATTTGAGATAATAATTGCTCCTCTGAATTCTAAAAACTTTCATATATACAGTGGAGGAGAAGCCCTGACCAATGCATAGCCCAGATGTCCCCCCACCTCAAAATGGCTGCCTATGCCTCCTGGCTGCAATGACCACCAGGGAAGCAAGGAAACGTATCCCCAGAGCCTTCCCACATAGTTACCAATAGACTATGAAACCCCATGGCAACTGTAGTTCACCTGATATACTTCCACCCCACTAGCTCTCAAATGCTTCCTTGTAGTCAGTGACACAGTTGCAGTCCCAGTATAACCACTGGGCAAAACTCAGTCCACCAGATAATAAAACCCACTCAAAAAGTTGTGCGTGTGGCACCCCCTTGTCATGTGCAAAAAAAAACAGAAAGATCCACCAAGGGGATTCAGGCAAGCCTGGCTGCTAAAATGTTAGGCCCCCGTCAATCTTTGCATATATGTCTCCTTTGATATTTTTGATATATATGATTATGTTTGTTGGGATTATAATAGATATAGCATTAACAGGTATCTAAATATTTATTTCACCAGATGTGGACCTTACTTAGTTAAAACAGAACTTCTGTCAAAAAATCGAAGCTTAGTAAATTGCTCCCCTAAAGCCCCCTTCTGGCTATCAGTGACTTAAGCTATTTGAGAGGGCCTAACCCATGCAGATGTTGTGGAATAGCATGTATATTTTGTTTTACACTTTGCTTTTAAAAAACTCACGTGTGCTGTAATGATTCATCATTGCTCTGTTTACAACAGAGATACATTGTTTCCACTGTCTGAATGCTCTGCTGCTTTGTGATTAAGATAGCATGAAAATACAAGTTCCCTCATACAGAATTCCCCCAGCAGCTGTTTATTCAGTATATGTTTGGGTAGCATGACAGACATGATGCTCTGGGTTTCAGAGACATATTATCTCTCCCAGTTCGCAAATCTCCCCCCTCATGCTTATGTGTATGCAGGACTGATGTGTGGCAAGCTTACTTTCGCTTATGTTCAGAGAGAAAAGTTTGCAGCTTTCACTTGTATAATAAAACGTATGATTTTTGAAGTTACGTTAAAATAAGGACAATAAAATCAGATTTCAACAATAGCAATCCTATATGCAATGTGTTTCAGAGTAGTTGCCCCCTTATTCATACTTATAAACAATAAATAGTATCAGCCCTAAATATACTATCAGAGGTGGTGTAATCTGGTGACAGACCCCCTCTCCCTCAGTGGATAGGGTCTGAGGCCAAAGAAATCACTGGCCAAATAAGAGGGGGCGAATATGGCGCCAAGTACAGGGGCAACCAAAAATCCCCTGCCAGTGAAACAGGCAGAGAGGCGGAAGAGGGGTGGAACCCAGGTCATGCACGTGGGCGCTCCCTCAGAGGTAGTGTCATACTATTCCCTCAGTGTGCTGAAGACATGGAACGGCACCCATGCCATCTGGCAAACCCCCTAAACAGTATCAGACAGCACTGTTAGCCTGTCCAAGATGGAACACAAGCATAATCCAGACAATCACCCCACATTCTGTATACTCAACTTAACCCACTGGACAGGGGGGCACACTCACCTGCAGCATCCACCGTTTTCTAAAAGACTTCCATACTACGTCAATAAAAAAATTAGTAAATTACTATGCCTATGTCAAGTTGGGTATTGAACTAGATCCAAACCCGGTCCCAAGTGAAGTCAATGAGGACCTGAGCTTTGGGTCCCATGCAGAGTGTACAACACTAGGAAGCAGCTGTACAACTTACCTGAGCCCGAGATCCGGTTGGTGTCTGGCATTCTTACCTGTCAAAATGTCCAAATGTCCGCTTTAAAAAAGATGGCCGCCCCTGAGAGAGTACACTGGCAGCTGACACTAGAATTGTTGCTAGATGCTGGCATTGTCCTCACTCATGGGGATGGCCATCTGGCTGTAGACATTTTGACAGGGAAGAACGCCAACCGGATTGCGGGGCTCAGATAAATTGTACAGCTGCTTCCTGCTGTTGCGCACTCTGCATTAGGTTAAGCTGGTTGATGGGCTGCTGAGCATATCTGCTCTCTTTTTGAAGGGGAACCCACCATGACTTTTGCTATAGGATCCTGTGATAGATATATATATATATATATATATATATATATATATATATATATAACTGTACATTTTGGTTTGGGGGCAACTAACTCAGGGCGTCTAACACAGAGAGCGGAGAGCTGTAAACAACAGGAGACACGCCATCTTAACCAACATTGTATTTCCCAAAATATATACTAATCTTAACTCATAACTTTCAACTTCTTCCAAGCCCCTGTTTTGGAAAAAGATCCTATATAATGTGGTATTATCTAACTTGCTTACAGAACATACCACACATGTAGAAGGAGACACAAAAGCTGAGTGGAAAAAAATAAATAAATAAATAAATAAAAAAAGAACATACCAAGAATTGTGCTGCTTTGCTAAGAAAGTTAAAGGAGCACTATCGCGAAAAATGGCCAAATGATAAAAATCCATATAAATATGCTGGATGGTGGAGGAGGGGTCACTTATACACCCAGCATCAAGAAATATCCAACCAGGCTTGTTTCTCTTTCTATTAACAAAAAAAGGACATCTGGGGTCACAGGCTCTGTCACCCCTTTTAGAATAAACTGTCCCACATGCAGAGAAAAACCACAAGCTTGGCGGGAGTTTTATTGGGTGTGGTATATAAGCGAGCCCTCCTCTCATTAGCCGATGTGTTTATATGTATTTTTAATATTAAACAATTTCATGATAGTGCTCCTTTAAGGGATGATCAGACAAAATAAGTAAACAAAAAGGCAAAATGGTAGCTGCTCAACCTGTTTTTTAAAAACAGCATGGGGGTAAATGTTAAACTGGACCATCACCCTGAATACGAGCCTATCTTGTATGTTTCCCCCACCCTGTATATACAGATTGCCCACATTAAAAACCATCCTACCTGTGACAGACTCTCTGCCCCTTTGGACTTTACACAGGTTCATTACTTTCCTTTTCTTAAGCATGTTACAGACTGCCATTGTGTTGATTGATTACGTCACAGACAATGGCATTGTTCTGATTGATTGTGTCACAGACTGCCATTGTTCTGATTGATTGTGTTACAGACGTCTATTGTGTTGCTGATTGCATCACCGGCAGAGTTGAGGGATTGTGTGCCCTGCTTCCATTGGTCCGTGTGTTTGTCATGCAGTCCTCCATCAGGTCCATGGGGGAGGTCCCCTTGCATGGAGGCTTGCATATAAGGCCCAGTGTGGCACTAATAAAGTTCACTTCACCTTCACCCTCAATACTGAGTTCTGTCTCTTATTGGGGGAAACGCTATATTACAATTCACTAGCCCTTGTAAGGGCTGTTCCTGTTTCCTCACAGACGACTCTGGGACTCCTGCAGCACCTCTCACCATTGGGAAAAGGACGTCTCTGGCGGGGAAGCCCTCCGGCGATAAGGGTGGTTGCTACACTACCTGCATTTATTGCTTTTTCTGGGATGGCGGGCCCATGGTGTCTCAGGCTGCCTCCAAACAGGAAGTGTCTTCTGGCTGTGCTGCTCTGCATTCTGGGATTGCTGTTTTTTTCCTGACCCCAGCTCTGCTCTGTCTGTGCAAAGCACAGCTTTATCCCACGCCCCTGTACTTTTGACCCCTCTCCTCAGTATGTGATGCTTCTGAGCCAAGATGGCGGCGCGCGTATCCTAAAGTGTTGAACAGAGTTGCAGACCAGTGGGAGAAAGAATAAAAAGTGATTAAAAATGTAAAATATATTACATTGTATTATTATAACCTGGCTGTTACAATGTAGATCCAACATGCAGCTCAACACTCAACACTCTTGCCAACAAAATAAAATGGTAAATCCTGTTTTATGCATGATGGGATAGCGTCAGTAGTGCCTTGTAAATGACAGGTAGCGACAGGTAGCGACAGGTGAACGCAGGACACGGCACGCAATTACACATTTATCAAACAGAATCTGTGGAGCGATTTGGATAACGCCATGTAGCGTCCGATTCATCATTATCCCAGCCTCAGCGAACAGCGCCGGCGCTCAGCCTTGCAGAGCACCAGGTATGACCTCTCGCTACCTGTCGCTCTCCCATACATTTCAATGGACGTTCTTTTATTTCCTTTTAAATATGGTTTTTGTTAATTTTTTAAAAATCTCAAATAATGTTGGGACCTCTTCTGGTATAGAAAAGCCATTTTTCCAAATATTTTTCATGTTTTATATATTTCTGCAGAAATGACATTACAGGTCTGGCATTAAAGTGTTCATGTTACAATGTTGTTACAATGTAATTCCATATGTTTTCGCTTTGTTACTGGTGGATACATGCTAAAAAAACAGACTTTAATCAAACAGCCTCCGGCGCTGTGGGCTTCAGAGAAGCATTTTTCAGCGCCGGAGTTGTGTGAGGATGTTTTTTTAATGAATATGTTGTGAGTCAGTCGCTATGAGCAGTCGCTAACATGTGCTCCCATACAGCGCTGTACTGGTCAAATAGCGACTCCTCACAATGTATTCATCATTGCTGCACAGTGAACTAGCGACCCACGGCTGAACATAGCGACTACTAGCGGGCGCTCTGAAATGCCTGCTACAGACGCTCATCTGTCGCTACCTGGCGTTAGTGATGAATCAGCCTGCCCTTCTGACTGCAAAACCACCTGCATTGTACTGGTGTGCCCACTTTAAATTCCTCTTGGCAAGTCCTGGTGGAGTGTGTGTGGAGAAGGGTGACTAGGAAGTATGCCGTCATACTCACCCCAGCTCCTGCATTTTGTCATGTGATGCCCATGTCTGAGATGAGAATGATTCAGGAGTCAGAGTGAATATATAACAGCATGCTTCCCAGCCACACTTTTTACAGGTCAGTATCAAACCTTCCTCAGTTAATTGGGTTTTTGCTTTTGAGAGATCCACTGCATAAAAATGAGTTCTGTTTTAGTTATATGCAAATGGCGGTAACACCTACATGTATCCTTGTGCTGGTGGTTATGTGTTAGTTGGTTGAGACACTCTCCATGTAATGTCTTCTTTTAATGTACTAACTGCTGTATATAAATGAAAGAAGCCTACCAAGTGGTAGCAAGGCTTCCTATATATTGTTTTTCATAAATATGTAGTAATATATTATTGTTGGCTCTGGCAGGGCTGTTGTAAGGCTATAGGGCTGATTTAGCTCAGTGAGAATTTTTTTCTCACGTGTACCATTTTGTAGCAGTGCGAAATACTAAGAGTCTGATTCATTAATAGTGGCAGGTAGCGACAGATGAGCGTCTGTAGCAGGCATTTTCAGAGCGCCCGCTAGTAGTCGCTTTGCTCGGCTGTGGGTCGCTACTTCATAGCGACTCAGTCGCTGTTCAGTAATGTTGAATACATTGTGAGGAGTCGCTATTTGACCAGTTACAGCGCTGTATGGGAGCGCATGTTAGTGACTGCTCATAGCGACCGACTCACACCATATTCAACAAAAAAACAGCCTTACTAATCTCTGACGCTGAAAAATTCTTCTCTGAAGCCCAGAGCGCTGGAGGCTGTGTGTTTAAAGTCTGTTTTCCAGCATCTATCCACTAGTAACAAAGCGAAAACATATGGAATTACATTGTAACCACATTGTACAGTCAAAACAACAAAGAGGACAATTGGCTAATGGTAGGCCTGGCAAATAGGCTAAACACACAGATTAAGCTGAGCAAACATCAATTTATTGCACCAATCTCAGCACACACATGGGACAAATTCTTTACACATAAAAACTAAAAAAAGTGCTTTAAAATCACGGGGGCCCTCCGTGCACCCACACACACAACCACGCACTCATACAGCCCACCCCGCTAGCAGCGCTGCTAATGAACTGCCTAAAGAAGAGCTAGACACACTGCTCACAGCTGATTCCACCAGCACAATTAGTTTTTTTAGTTTTTATGTGTAAAGAATTTGTCCCATGTGTGTGCTGAGATTGGTGCAATAAATTGATGTTTGCTCAGCTTAATCTGTGTGTTTAGCCTATTTGCCAGGCCTACCATTAGCCAATTGTCCTCTTTGTTGTTTTGACTGTGCATTTAGGTTAGTAGGACGCCGCTGAGTATGTGCGGTAGTGCATAGGCTGTATATTCCAACTCTCTCCTACCTTTTTAAGGGAATTTAAAAATAACCACATTGTAACATGAACACTTTAAAGTGGACCAACACCCAGGATTTTGACTATCCTGGGTTTTGGTCCACTTCGGCGGGGCACCCCGATTGGGGGTGCCCCGCTGTGTGAAACCCCCCAGAAACCCCAAAAAACTCACCTCTCAACGCTCCCACGTGAACGCCGCAGCCAATCCCCGCCAACGTCCAGGCGGGGGACAGGAACGTACAAGCCGCTTCCGCCGCCGCCGCCTCCCGCGCGTCACTCTTGGCGCACGCGGGAGGGGGCGGCGGCGGAAGTGGTGGCGGATCAAGTAAGGTCTTTTTGGGGTTTTTGGGGGGTTTCACCCCGCGGGACATCCCGATCTCAGATGTCCCGCGGGGTGGGAGGTGATCGGCCCGGGAATCTTATAGATTTCCGGGCCGATCACCCCTGGGTGTTGGTCCACTTTAATGGCAGACCTGTAATGTCATTTCTGAAGAAATTTAAAAAAAAATCATAAAAATGTGAAAAAACAGCTTTTTCCATGTCAGAAGAGGTCACAGAATTATTAGTGATTTTTGGGAAAAACAAAAACCCAGTTTAAAGAGAAGAAAAGGTTCGTCCATTGAAATGTATTGGAGAGCGACAGGTAGTGAGAGGTCATACCTGGCGCTGTGCAAGGCTGAACGCTGGCGCTGTTCGCTGAGGCTGTGAAAATGATGAATCAGACGCTACATGGCGCTATCCCAGTCACTAAACAGATTCTGCATGATAAATGTGGAATTGCGTGCCGTGTCTGGCGTTCACCAGTCGCTACCTCTCATTAACCAGTCACTACCTGACGCTATCCCTTCTTAAATAAGGGCCTAAGAATATATTTTTCACGGTGCTGAATCAGCTCTTATATACAATAGCTCCAAAGCAACAAGCTCTGTTTTTCTTTTTCTGTATGATACACAAAGACTAATGCCTAAACTAGGAGCACCAATTTGCCAGTATCCTTAGTCTGGGGGCAGTAAGATCTCTTTGAACATTTTTATGAGGAGAGAAAGAAATAGTAGATGAATAGCACAATCTTCTCCCAGACAGAATTCCACTCCAGCATCTGGAGGTAGTCACTCTTTAAAAGGCAGTAAAATGCCTCAGGCATGTCTATCAGCTATGAGATACCTGGCCTGCCAGGAAGGAAGGGATGAAGCTGAGACAGAAATGGCGTATAGCCTATCTTATAACTGTACACCCAACGGCGGAGATGTGTGAAGCACGGTATAAAAGATTTATTGGATCTCTGACCTCTCCCCAGTGTGGGGTACACTGATGATTCCGGTTACATTACACTGTGAAGTGAGTGCACTTGTTTTGCTTCGCTCGAATTTTTAAACTGCTGTAAAGCGCAAGAAAGTGGACCTAATCCCCTCATGAAATGGGATCCAAATTCATGTCGACTCGCAGAAACAAAACCTGACTTGGATTGGTATTATGGGGTGAAGCAGAACCCCAGATAAACACATGCACAGCTGAAACACAGTACTGTAAAGCTTCTCATTCATCAAGTCATGATATATATATATATATATATATATATATATATATATATATATATATGTTGTAATGAGATAAAGCATAAAAATATACAGCAAGTCCAGTTTTCTGGATTTCATTTTTAAATATAGTATAGAAACCTAACTTCTGCCATTGGTTTATGCTCAGGTTCATTAAAATAGACCTAAAGTCCATAGATGAAATTAAAATATTCTCCTCCCAATCCATGCCACCTGCACACCCTGATTTCAGCAATAAAAAATATCAACTCCAAAGCAGTAGCCTGTTCCTCTGCTCAGGGCTGGCTCCAGGTTTATGTGGGCCCTCGGGCAGCATGGTCTCAGTGGGCCCCTTTGTGGTGGAGAGTTGCGGGTCAGGGGTCTATAAATACCATGGCATAGAACAGGGTGCAAGTGCTAGACTCTGTGCCCCTCCGCCCTGCAGGCTACAAACCCGCACTTGCCAGCCCCTTGTGAACTGGTATAGCGGTCTCCTGGACCAGGCGACTGCGGAAGTGTTGGAGAGGGCGTATTTCGCCATCTCCTTACCATGGAAGAGCCTGGGGGGGATCGGAGGCCCCGTCGGGTGTCCTCTTCACCAGTGGAACCTCCGATCGCCCCCCTCGGGCTCTTCCGTCGTGAGGAGAGGGTGAAATATGAGGGATCATGGCCGCAGGTAAATAAAAGTTTTTTTTTTCTACAGTTTTGTGCCAGCTGCCAGTGGGCCCCCCTCGGGTGGGGGCCCTCGGCAGCTGACCAGGCTTTCCGGGTGCTGACGCCGGCCCTGCCTCTGCTGAACATTGCATGGTTGGTTTCTGGGTCTCTGAGTCTCAAGGTCTCTGAGTGATATTCATTGCCCAACTACTGAAGCAGCTGGACCACTGCAGTGATTTTACTTAAAATTTTGAACCCAACCAACACCCTTACAAAAAAGTGTTTCGTCCCGCGATGAAGTGGAGCTGGGTTTCCTGCCACTTTGCATTGTGGGTTTTGTCGGCTAACTCCAGGCGGCAGCACTGCTAGGAGGCTGGGAAAGGAAGAGGCCTTCCGAGTGCTCGAAAATGGAGGAAATCAATGAGGCGGTGTTTCAGCTTTGACTGGATGCAGGAGCAAATCTAAGTGCTGACAATATTTCAGCATCATACCTGCAGATGGGGAAAGTTAATGTGGGGAGTTCTTTTTTTAACTGTGCTGTGTTGGTCGGGTTAAAGCTTTGAAAATTGTATACAACAAAGAGGAAAAATGGGGTTATTGGGTACCCCTGATGATAAGCACCATAGCTCCGGTTTACCAGACCCCGGCGTAAAGGAAACTTTATACACTTAGATGTACTAAAAGCATTATATTTTATTTATACAAAAAAATTAAAAGGCATGACTCGTTACAGAGAAATGCACATCTAGACATAACATGATGCTCAGATTATATAACACCATTTACAGAATTCCATACCCTACAATGTACAACCGTATTAATACCATACACACAGTTCAATCCGTAGGCAGTGTATTCCAACACTCTTATTAAGATTCAGGGCGGACTAGTTTCGCCTGTACACCAGGCTTCTTCAGCGCCCGTCTATTCATTCTATTGTATTCTTTATTGTTATTTCTATTACATAGAAAAATAAATACAAAACAACAAAAAAGAAATAAATAAGATACGAATAAATATGACAGTGTATATCATTTAACTCAAATGTCAGTTTTTTTAGCATAAAATACCTGCTCTGTGATTACACATGACAAATGACATTAGTGACCCATTTAATATATTTTGCTTGTATTTAATTAATTAATCTACATGCATGTAATTATTTATTTATTTATTTACCTACGTAATTTATCTCATTTATGTAGTTCAATGATTTGCAACCTGACCACACGTGCTGCAGGCGCTCTTTGTTCCGGTGGCGCGTCACAGGCACCTCTACGGGGATACTCCACGTGTGAGGCCGAGTTGTTTTGGCCCCCATATGTGCCTGATTAGATGCCAGTACAAGGTATCTATTTACTTTTTTTTCACTAATATCAAACTGGTGTTTATTCTTTAATACTTTTGGTTTATTTATTTAGATTAATATAATTATTATAGTAGAATAAAATTACCATTACCATTATATTATACTGCTAGGCACCTCTAAAGGATTATGCCCCTATTTTTGGTACCACAGAGTGCCCCAATTTTTGTTCTTGGTCTTTCCAGGTGTACAAAAGGTCAGCCTTAAAATATACTATACTTTATTATTTTTAGATTCGCCATCGTGCTATGCTGTGCTGAACGTCCCAGCTATTGGGCAACCGTATCTTTAGGCTGATAATTTTCAATGGGCCTTCCAAGCCAGTATTTTCATGTGTAATCACAGAGCAGGTATTTTATGTTAAAAAAACTGACATTTGAGTTAAATGATATACACTGTCATATTTATTCGTATCTTATTTATTTCTTTTTTGTTGTTTTGTATTTATTTTTCTATGTAATAGAAATAACAATAAAGAATACAATAGAATGAATAGACAGGCGCTGAAGAAGCCTGGTGTACAGGCGAAACTAGTCCGCCCTGAATCTTAATAAGAGTGTTGGAATACACTGCCTACGGATTGAACTGTGTGTATGGTATTAATACGGTTGTACATTGTAGGGTATGCAATTCTGTAAATGGTGTTATATAATCTGAGCATCATGTTATGTCTAGATGTGCATTTCTCTGTAACGAGTCATGCCTTTTAATTTTTTGTATAAATAAAATATAATGCTTTTAGTACATCTAAGTGTATAAAGTTTCCTTTACGGAGCTATGGTGCTTATCATCAGGGGTACCAAATAGCTCCATTTTTCCTCTTTGTTGTATATTCTGTGCACTGAGCCCGGTACCACACCAGCTAATCTGTAGAGGCCACCTGGGATCATATTGTCTGGGTGACCCCTTTCTCCTTTTTTTTTTTTTTTTTTTTTTTTATGTAACTTTATTCTGAGTTTAGGTAGGGTCGTATATATCAGGTTCTTAGGAACCTAATTTTTTTGTAATTGAAAATTGTACCTTTGTCACCAGGAGTGTTCAGCTGAGGGAGAGTATGTCAATAATTTAGGGATAAAACTAGTCTTGTATTTACAGGTTAGCATTATAAATCTAGGGTTAAAGGTAAACTAACTCTGGTTAGGTTAACTAACAAAATTAGTGTAGGTCCATGGGGCCAGGGACGTAACTATAGAGAGTGCAGGGGATGCGACTGCACTGGGCCCAGGAGGTCAGGGGGGCATCATTGCTGCTCCTTCACCTTATTTATCATTCGTCTTGGCTGTTTCAATCTCTAGTTGTATAGCTGCATATAAGTCTTGACAGGGCCCTATTTAATGTTTGCACCAGGACTCCGCCACACACTGCAAGGTTCATAATGATCGTTGTTGCTCCCCAACACACAAATGAGTGTTGGTCCACTTTGAACATGAAACAACTGCACGCCCCTTGCACTTGAGCTGCACAATTTAGCTAATTTGTGATGTCCAGTTTTTAAATTTGATATAGCTTTGGTGTAATACCCTTTCCTTATTACACGTCTTTCTAATGAGCTCATGAAGGATGGGAATTGATACTGCTTTAACCAATTACATCATTACATGGCTCTCTTACTTTAAAATAGTATAAAGGCAGGAGACCATCAAAATGAAATTGGTTTCAAGCTTGGCTTGAGCAGCGACAGGATGTAACGATTATAAGCTAAGGCAGACTACAAAAATGGCACTCCATAACGGCATTGTGACAAGCTTGGGGGGGCATCCAGATTTCTGTAGCTCCCTCGCGCAATGACCCCCTGCAACCCCCCTGAAATCCTTTCCTTAACTTCAATCCTTGGCCGAAATGCAGTCTGCGATTGGTCATTGGCCGAGAATCAAGCAGATGTTCATTTGTATTCCCCAGTAATATCTGAAATGTGATTCACTAATCAGAAAACATTCTTGACACAATGGTGTTACATAAGGGCGTTTCATTTGTTAAATGAATGATGGGAGTTTCTATGACCCTGCTGTGCTGGAGACATATACGTGTGATACCACAAGGGCATGTGCAATATTTTGTGCAGAGCTATGAACCCCCTGCAGTCAGCCTTTGAGCACAAATACCTTCCGGCCTATTCATCAAACGAATTGATCAACAAATGCATTGTGGGCTGTCATGCAAGTGTTTTCATACCGCACTTTCTATACATATTTACTCAGCAAGGGATTGCACATAGCACAGAACTGGCTGATTGTATACATCCTGTGTACAAGTCATTTTCTACTTAAGCACTCAGTTCTTATACCCTCATGCTTTCATGGGACCTGCCAAGATAAACCTCCAGCATGGCCAAGATCAACACTGGCAACTCAAAATGTGCCTATAAATCAAGCTCTGTGCGCCACTGCCAGTGCTGCTATAGTTATACACATTATATTCAGTGCTGAGATGAAACGTTATTTTATCATATCATTTTAGAGTGATAGCAGCCAGCAGGGGGAGTGCTAAAGCTGAGACAACTGATTCTTCCGTGCTGTGAACAATGCTATTCGGTGGGCTTGATTCAGCAAACTTTCCTTAAACTTTCCCTTTTTGTCAGGTTTTTACATCCTGCCTTATTGATCCCCGCTTCTGGAATGTAAAATAAACATCTGTATTAGGATTGTGCTCCCAGACCTGTGATATATACTGTTTCCATGTTTCTTATTAAAAAAAATGAAAAAAAAAATTATTAAAAAAAATTATATTCCTCGGACACTGTCTTGGCAAAACAGGAGTGGCTTTCTTGCCCTATAGCAAAACTCTCACTATCGTTTCTGACTACAACTCCCACAACCCTTCCACTGTTGCGGGTGAACTCATTAGAAGTGTTGGCCAAATCACACAGCAGCAATCATCTCACCAATTGAGAATTTTGCCACTAACCCTTTTAGCTACTGAAACATAACACAACACTGTTTTCCTCCCAGCTGAAGGGGTTGAATTGGAAGGGGTTAATACTCTTGTCTCTGCCTCAGCCAATCAGATGATTAGCATGGCAGAGTCAGGAAGTGTCTGATCTGTACTCCTGTCTCTGCCTCAGCCAATCAGATGATTAGCATGGCAGAGTCAGGAAGTGTCTGATCTGTACTCCTGTCTCTGCCTCAGCCAATCAGATGATTAGCATGGCAGAGTCAGGAAGTGTCTGATCTGTACTCCTGTCTCTGCCTCAGCCAATCAGATGATTAGCATGGCAGAGTCAGGAAGTGTCTGATCTGTACTCCTGTCTCTGCCTCAGCCAATCAGATGATTAGCATGCCAGAGCCAGGAAGTGCCTGATCTGTACTCCTGTCTCTGTCTCAGCCAATCAGATGATTAGCATGCCAGAGTCAGGAAGTGTCTGATCTGTACTCCTGTCTCTGCCGCAGCCAATCAGATGATTAGCATGGCCGTGTCAGGAAGTGTCTGATCTGTACTCCTGTCTCTGCCTCAGCCAATCAGATGATTAGCATGCCAGAGTCAGGAAGTGTCTGATCTGTACTCCTGTCTCTGTCTCAGCCAATCAGATGATTAGCATGCCAGAGTCAGGAAGTGCCTGATCTGTACTCCTGTCTCTGCCTCAGCCAATCAGATGATTAGCATGGCAGAGTCAGGAAGTGTCTGATCTGTACTCCTGTCTCTGCCGCAGCCAATCAGATGATTAGCATGCCAGAGTCAGGAAGTGTCTGATCTGTACTCCTGTCTCTGCTGCAGCCAATCAGATAATTAGCATGCCAGAGTCAGGAAGTGTCTGATCTGTACTCCTGTCTCTGCCTCAGCCAATCAGATGATTAGCATGCCAGAGTCAGGAAGTGTCTGATCTGTACTCCTGTCTCTGCCTCAGCCAATCAGATGATTAGCATGCCAGAGCCAGGAAGTGCCTGATCTGTACTCCTGTCTATGCCTCAGCCAATCAGATGATTAGCATGCCAGAGTCAGGAAGTGTCTGATCTGTACTCCTGCCTCTGTCTCAGCCAATCAGATGATTAGCATGCCAGAGCCAGGAAGTGCCTGATCTGTACTCCTGTCTCTGCCTCAGCCAATCAGATGATTAGCATGCCAGAGTCAGGAAGTGTCTGATCTGTACTCCTGTCTCTGTCTCAGCCAATCAGATGATTAGCATGGCAGAGTCAGGAAGTGCCTGATCTGTACTCCTGTCTCTGCCGCAGCCAATCAGATGATTAGCATGCCAGAGTCAGGAAGTGTCTGATCTGTACTCCTGTCTCTGTCTCAGCCAATCAGATGATTAGCATGGCAGAGTCAGGAAGTGTCTGATCTGTACTCCTGTCTCTGCCTCAGCCAATCAGATGATTAGCATGCCAGAGTCAGGAAGTGTCTGATCTGTACTCCTGTCTCTGTCTCAGCCAATCAGATGATTAGCATGGCAGAGTCAGGAAGTGTCTGATCTGTACCTTTAACACACCACGTTGATGTCCATAGCTAAGGTAAACACATTGTTGCTAGGGAAAACCATTTTCTTTTATAACACAGAGTTGCAAACAAATTGGGAATGAAAAAAATAACTGATAAGCGTAGCACATTGATTACATCATTATGCCACCCAACAATGGAAACTTTTTAAAATGTCATTGAAAGTGGAGTAACCCTTTAATATTTATCCAGAAAATGTTATTTGAGACTGAGGCATGAGTTAAAATAAATTATGATTAAAGTGGACCAAAACCCACAGAGATCGGCTGAGGAATCTATAAGATTCCTGGGCCAATCGATTCCCTCCCCCGGGCATCCAAAATCGGGATGCCCCGCTGTGTGAAACCCCCCAGATCACCCAGAAACTCACCACCTTTCCCGATCCAATGGCGCATGTGGCCACATCCCAGCTATCCCTTTAGCAAAGCTGGCTGGCGCTGGCACGCTCCTTGTTAGCAGGTAGCGTGGGATGCGACCACCAGTGTGCTTGGAGCACGCTGATTGGAAAAGCGGCCATGCATGCATCGTAGGACCAGGAAGAGGTGAGTTTGTTCGGGTGTTCTGGGGAGTTGCACACAGCAGGACACCCCCGATCGGGGTACTCTGGGGGCAAGGACCAAAACCCAGGATAGTCAACATCCTGGGTTTTGGTCCACTTCAAATGACCCCACTGAACATTCACTGGCCTTGATTCAGTAAACTTTCTCCAGAAACTTTTTAAAAATAAGGCGTGATTAACTGACCCCACTAAAATTTAGAGCTAATGTTGCCCCAGGTTCAGCTGAGCTATATCTACATTATATAATCCCATAATCACCTCTGCCCTTCTGCAATCAGGAGTGCAAGCAGGCGCATCTTTAGCTGGACAGGAGTGTGCGCTCTCCTGGGGATGCAGCTCTCCTGATTGCAGAAGGGCAGAGCCGGAAGCCGAATGGCAAACTGCTCTGATTGGACAAGAGCCTGCACATAGGTCCAGGAAGAGTGAATTTTACAGAGCAATCTGGTGGGTTTGCACACAGTGGGACATCCTAAATTGGGATGCCATGGGCAAGGAACCCCATGACAGGTCTTCCCATGACATGATCGGAGGGACAGAAGTGTGGAAATGCCGAAAACCCAGCAAAGACGGGACAAGGGCAGTTACATGGCTGTATGGAAGATGCATGCTGCTGCAAAATGTTTATTTTCTTTCTCTTTACCACCATGCACGGACCACAGGTAGGGCTGAGTGGAGGGGGAGGTACGGGTGCGTGGCCTCGCACCTTAAAGTGGACCAACACCCAGGATTTTGACTATCCTGGGTTTTGGTCCACTTCCCCGGGGTACCCCGATAGGGGGTGCCCGGCTATGTGAAACCCCCCAGATTGCAAGATACAACTCACGTCACCCCGCTCCTACTGCGCATGTGCGGGCGCTCATCCAATCAGTGCGCTCGGAGCCGCTTAGGTATGCGTGTCAATGCTTACCTCAGCGGCTCCGAGCACGCTGGCGGACGCATATCGCGCTACCCTCTAACAGCGGGCCGACCCCGCTGGGTGTTGGTCCACTTTAAAGAGGACACTGCTCATACCCCTAGCACACCAATCCGAAACACATTCAAATCACACACACCTACCAAGGGGGTTATTTAAGAAACGTTAATGCCACGTAGTACCATGTAACGTCAGGTGAACGCCAGGCACAGAAAACCATATATATGAAAGTCAATCTGGTGAACGCCTCTAATAGCATCATGTAGCGTCACATGTATCACTAGCGGTGGCTTCAGCAGCGTCATGTAGCACCTGTCGCTCAGCAGTGTTATCCCATACATTTCAATGGTGTTTTTTTGCTTGTGTATAAATAGCGTTTTAATTAATTATTTTTCTCAATTTTAGGCTCAGATGATTGTGTGACCTCTCCTGCCCAGCAACCAAACACTTATATTGTTATATTTAGATTTTTTTTATACTGTTGTTACAGTGTTAAAACTGTCATTCCATATGTTTTTGCTCTGGTGCTGGTGTATATGTCTTATCATATAGCGTCCGGTGCTCGACGCTAGAGCACCTAGCTTTAGAGCGCCAGCGCTGGTTGTGTGTTTGATTTTCTGAATATGGACCAAGTGCCAGTCACACTTAACTGGGGCTACCTATTGTTTGCTGCAGCGTTGTCCTGTTGTTATATGTGGTGTTGCTCTGGGAGGCTTTTCCTTGATGTGCTACATATGCATTGACTGTTGGAGAGCGCTTCTACAGCGCCCTTCAGACATCATATTTCTCAATGCTGGACAGGATACTACGGTGTCACTTGTCCAGCCGCTACGCTAGGTTATAGCGCCAGACACCTGCTTGCAGCGTTCTCTAGCAGACGCTCTAAGCGCCGCTATATAAATGCTCAAATGGCAATACGTGGCCCTAGTCTTAAATCAGCCTCATAATGAATTCACTTTAATAAGTGAATTGTTAAGAATCACCAATGTACATTATGAGGATCATCACCCTCCAGGTTCTGCACCTAGCCACAATAACCCTAGTCCAGAGATACACCCTGCCAGAATCAGAGAGAAACCAGAAAGATGAAAACACCAGAACAAAATCTTGATGCTATCTTTGGAGTGTCTGGCTGTTTTATGCTCTCTTTAGAGACAGTCTCTTTTTTCACAGCATTACCCACCCACATAACTGCAAAAAAACCAGAACCATCATGCTCGTTGCCATAGTTTACAGACGGTCCTCCCACTCCTTGCCGAGCCATAACAAGAAACAAAACCATCAAATGTCATTATCACTATCATCATCATCAAACCCATTGAAATCTAACCAACAATGAGACACAACATGAGAGCTTTTGTAATCGTTCCATTTTATCTTTGTCATGCTCAGCAGCACAGCTCATATACATGAAAGTTATTCATATTTATCTTCCTTGAAGCAGATATGCAACTGGTTTGGCTAGACAAATATCACAATGCAGAAATAACAACGCAGCAGTCACTAAATCTACGATCATTTTAGATGACTACTTATGTCAGTGTGCAACTGTGATGTCAAAGAACATGGCTCTCAGAGATGTCAGATATACGTAATATGTTACCTTTTTTGCTCCATAATCATTTATTTATAGTCCATAAATGATGACCGCTTACTACTCTCGGCGCTGGTACCACATAGCTCAGGAAATATGTCATATGTTGTGAGCTAACTTGGTGGGTTTAAAAGGAGTGCAACAGACCAGCTGGTCTTCCCCTAGGGCATCCCAAAGTGGGCTGTCCCACTGTGTGAACCCACCCCCCCAGACCCAGCAAAACTCACCAACCCTCATGGATATATACAATGGGGAGTGAGAGTGGCTGCATCCCCAGCATCTCTAGGTTGTGGGGCGCACCTGCCGCCAGCCATTCAAGGCTGGGAGCCCGTCCACGCCAGGGGATGCGGATTGGAGAAGAGCCCCCACTTGTGACATAGGCCTGGGGAAAGGTGAGTTTTTATGGGTGACCTGGAAGGGTTTCACACAGCGGGGCATCCTAAATTGGGAACAAAACCCAGGAAAGTGAAAATCCCAGGTTTTATTCACTTTAGTTCAATAAATATGGCAGCATATGAGGCTCCTAAACATGTA
Source organism: Gastrophryne carolinensis (assembly GCA_027917425.1). Taxonomy (NCBI): domain Eukaryota; kingdom Metazoa; phylum Chordata; class Amphibia; order Anura; family Microhylidae; genus Gastrophryne; species Gastrophryne carolinensis. Next base: position 365,216,323 of record CM051236.1, read on the forward strand.
GATGGCCAGTAATCGTAGGCTAACTATAACTGTAGCAGAAGAGAAGGCATCAATTTTCACATCAGCATCGGACCTCCCCTTAGTCATGTTTTCTGCTTCATCAAACAGATGGATATTGCATGTCAGGTCAGAAACCCCATAAAACACACTGCCACCATTGCTGGAAGAACACACGTGATGGTGGTGAAAGCATTATGGCCTGTGGAGTGTTTTCTTGGCATTCTCTGTGCCCACTCCATGTCCACGTGAAAGGCACTGTCAGCTGGTTTGTATATGAATTTATCCATGCAGATCATGTACACCAATACATACAGATAGTCCTCCCTGGGGCTTCCCTGGGGATTCTACAGCAAGACAATGCGACAGGTCACACATTTAAAAATGTCCAACATTAGTTGGAAGAGCATGACCAAGACTTTCAAGCATTACCCTGGCCCTCAAACAAGACCACAAGGCCTTGTAAAGGAGTAAGTTTGTTGATTGTTGTTTTTAGGCGTCTGATATCGCCATTGACATTTTGGTTGAGGGCTGAGTAGGTCAGCCTGCCAGGACCCGCAAATGAAGCCCTATAAATAGACTGGCAAGAACAGCATGTAAACTGGAAGGGGAGTGGAAGGCTGCAACCCCAGAGGGGAAGCCTAGGCCGCGAGAAGCAGCCCCGGCTGTCAAGACCAGAGAGTTAATGGAAGGTGGTGCTGCCTGAGAAAGGTGACCGGCTCATTTGGTGAGGCCGAGGATTGAGGCAGAAAGTGACTTTACAGTTGGGTGGACTGCCACCAGCGGGCCCCTGGTCACATTCTATCCCCCTGATGTAGAGGCTGTACTGTGATGTGGCCCATGACTGGGCAGCACCCTAAAGTTACTCTACAAGTTTACTGTTGTGCCATTCCTGCCTGAAGAGGGGTGGTGTATTGTTTTGCTGTTAAAGAGAACCAAGTTATTGTGCCTTTACGTGGTCTGCTGTGAAAGTCTCTTAAATTGGCTTTCTGTTAAGGATTAACCCTTGGTGTGCACCCTTCCATGTCAACGCCTGCTGTGGTGGACACAGAAGGATATTCAGGCCACTACCGTGCAGTTATATGACGTTTCTTGTCCCCCAGTGAGGTGGGGTTAACAGCCTGTTCTAGGGAGCTCACAATCTAATTTTGCTACCAAAGGGCAGACTCAGAATCTGATTACATTGTATCTATTTAGTAAATATATTGTTGTGGTTTAACCATATTAGGAGCAAAGCTAACTAGATGGATTTTGTGCTAGATCAGGAGTTCCTACTACACACTATTTACACACTATTTATGTGGTAAGTTATTTGCATTTCATGCAATTTAAATGGCTGTTTTGTGCATTTTTAACCTACGGTTTGAGGGGTTTGCCAACCCTTGTGTACCACCCAGGTGGTGCTTGAGAAAATTGGAAAGTGGTAATTTAGATGAGTAGATGAATTCGGCTGGTAGTCTTCATGAATTTGCACGCAAAAGAATTATACATTTTCACAATAGTAAATGCATCCAGTACTTACGCATGGAAAAGAATTTCCATGCTCAGCAATATTCTGACTTTCTGTCAGACACAATGTGAACCTCACTCATGTTTACTTTTCCCGAACTTGTTTTTCATATCCATAATAATAATAATAAGTTCCTAACCTATTTTCATCAAGTACCACTTTTTATTTTCTGATTACCGTATTTTTCACCCTGTAAGACTTATTTTTACCCAAAAGTGGGGGGGAATGTTGGGGCATCTTATCAGGCGAGTGTGAAAAAAATGGAACAATGGAAACTCACCATTTCATCATACCCGCGTAGCTGGCCAGGCCGCCACAGCCAGTAGAGGCCAGAAGATGGAAGAGCGGCAGAAGGGCGGACGATCAGGGCAACCGATCCCTGCCTGCTGCCTCTGGCGCTTGTGTTGTCCCCGCCATCCTCGCTGCATCTTCCGCTGCGATCGCTCAAGCATCTCCACACCCTCCACCCACTGTATGGAGCTGGGTGTTCGCTCTGTGGGAATGGGGAGAGGGAATGTCACACTGCCTATGGGAATGGGATGGGGGAATGCCACACTGCCTACGGGAATGGGAAGGGGGAATGCCCCACTGCCTATGGGAATGGGAGGGGGGATGCCAACCTGCCTATGGGGAATAGGAAGGGGGAATGCCACACTGCCTATGGGAATGGGAGGGGGGAATGTCACACTGCCTATGGAAATGGGAGAGGGAATGCCACACTGCCTATGGGAATGGGAGAGGGAATACCACACTGCCTATGGGGGTGGGAGGATGGAATGTCACACTGTCTATTGGAATGGGAGGGTGGAATATCACACTGCCAATTGGAATGGGAGGGGGAATGTCACACTGTCTATGGGGATGGGAGGGGGAATATCACAATGCCTATGGGGGATGGGAGGGGTAATGTCACACTGCCTATGGGAATGGAAGGGGGAATATCACACTGCCTATGGGGGATGGGAGGGGGGAATGTCACACTGTCTATGGGAATGGGAGGGGGAATATCACACTGCCTATGGGAGGGGGGAATGTCACACTGTCTATGGGAATGGGAGGGGGGAATGTCACACTGCCTATGGGGGATGGGAGGGGGGTAGAGATGAGCGAACTTTTGAAAAATTCGATTCGACTGATTCGCCGAATTTTCCGACAAAAATCGTTTCGACCCGAATAAATTCGCGACGAATCGCTATTAAAAACGGCTATTTCTGAGCCTCCTACAGCCTCAATAGGGTTGTAAACCATTCAGCCTTGCTGTAACACGCACAGGATGCGTGCTGGGTTTGTTAAATAATACTTTGAAGAAATATCACATGCAGATCAGAGGCATCGCTAATAGAATCGCAGAGCGGCACAATTGCAGAGAGTTGAAGTGGCATCACTATGAGGGGCAGAAGGAGCCCAAATATACACTGGAGTTGGCCTCAGGAGCCCAAAAATTGGATGAATCACACCCTGGAGTTGGCAGAAGTTGGCAGCAGCAGCAGGAGCCCAAATATACACTGGAGTTGGCTTCAGGAGCCCAAAAATTGGATGAATCACACCCTGGAGTTGGCAGAAGTTGGCAGCAGCAGCAGCAGGAGCCCAAATATACACTGGAGTTGGCCTCAGGAGCCCAAAAATTGGATGAATCACACCCTGGAGTTGGCAGAAGTTGGCAGCAGCAGCAGCAGGAGCCCAAATATACACTGGAGTTGGCCTCAGGAGCCCAAAAATTGGATGAATCACACCCTGGAGTTGGCAGGAGTTGACAGTAGTAGCAGCAGGAGCCCAAATATACACTGGAGTTGGCCTCAGGAGCCCAAAAATTGGATGAATCACACCCTGGAGTTGGCAGAAGTTGGCAGCAGCAGCAGCAGGAGCCCAAATATACACTGGAGTTGGCCTCAGGAGCCCAAAAATTGGATGAATCACACCCTGGAGTTGGCAGAAGTTGGCAGCAGCAGCAGCAGGAGCCCAAATATACACTGGAGTTGGCTTCAGGAGCCCAAAAATTGGATGAATCACACCCTGGAGTTGGCAGGAGTTGACAGTAGTAGCAGCAGGAGCCCAAATATACACTGGAGTTGGCTTCAGGAGCCCAAAAATTGGATGAATCACACCCTGGAGTTGGCAGGAGTTGACAGCAGCAGCAGCAGGAGCCCAAATATACACTGGAGTTGGCTTCAGGAGCCCAAAAATTGGATGAATCACACCCTGGAGTTGGCAGGAGTTGACAGCAGCAGCAGCAGGAGCCCAAATATACACTGGAGTTGGCTTCAGGAGCCCAAAAATTGGATGAATCACACCCTGGAGTTGGCAGCAGCAGCAGCAGGAGCCCAAATATACACTGGAGTTGGCTTCAGGAGCCCAAAAATTGGATGAATCACACCCTGGAGTTGGCAGAAGTTGGCAGCAGCAGCAGGAGCCCAAACATTACTTTAAAGAGACCCTGGAGTTGGCTTCAGGAGCCCAAAAATTGGATGATTCACACCCTGGAGTTGGCAGCAGCAGCAGCAGGAGCCCAAATATACACTGGAGTTGGCTTCAGGAGCCCAAAAATTGGATGAATCACACCCTGGAGTTGGCAGGAGTTGACAGTAGCAGCAGCAGGAGCCCAAATATACACTGGAGTTGGCTTCAGGAGCCCAAAAATTGGATGAATCACACCCTGGAGTTGGCAGGAGTTGACAGTAGCAGCAGCAGGAGCCCAAATATACACTGGAGTTGGCTTCAGGAGCCCAAAAATTGGATGAATCACACCCTGGAGTTGGCAGGAGTTGACAGTAGCAGCAGCAGGAGCCCAAATATACACTGGAGTTGGCTTCAGGAGCCCAAAAATTGGATGAATCACACCCTGGAGTTGGCAGGAGTTGACAGCAGCAGCAGCAGGAGCCCAAATATACACTGGAGTTGGCTTCAGGAGCCCAAAAATTGGATGAATCACACCCTGGAGTTGGCAGAAGTTGGCAGCAGCAGCAGCAGGAGCCCAAATATACACTGGAGTTGGCTTCAGGAGCCCAAAAATTGGATGAATCACACCCTGGAGTTGGCAGCAGCAGCAGCAGGAGCCCAAATATACACTGGAGTTGGCTTCAGGAGCCCAAAAATTGGATGAATCACACCCTGGAGTTGGCAGAAGTTGGCAGCAGCAGCAGGAGCCCAAACATTACTTTAAAGAGACCCTGGAGTTGGCTTCAGGAGCCCAAAAATTGGATGATTCACACCCTGGAGTTGGCAGCAGCAGCAGCAGGAGCCCAAATATACACTGGGGTTGGCTTCAGGAGCCCAAAAATTGGATGAATCACACCCTGGAGTTGGCAGCAGCAGCAGCAGGAGCCCAAATATTACTATAAAGAGACACTGGGGTTGGCTTCAGGAGCCCAAAAATTTGATGAATCACACCCTGGAGTTGGCAGCAGCAGGAGCCCAAATATTACTTTAAAGAGACACTGGGGTTGGCTTCAGGAGCCCAAAAATTGGATGAATCACACCCTGTGGAGAGTCATGTGGAGAAAAAGTAGCTTAGTTAGTAATATCTACATAAAATTATGAATAAACAAATGCAAAAGTATTGCCAAAGTGAAGTTTTGTTTGAGGGTGTGTTTCCACCTTTTAATTAAATCAGAAACAAGAAGGTATCATTGCCTCTGACTAATTAGCCCTCAAAAATTCTTGGAATTTTTAATCTGGAATCATGTCTGATCCGTCTTATCCGAAGAATATTAATAAAAAGTAAGAGTAACGGAAAGGATTTTTTATCAATACTTACTTGTGGTCCGATGCGGAGGAATGTCTGTAACTGGAGAGCAGCGCCTTAAATCTGTTTTGCACGATCCATCTTTCTTTAGTGTAGGTCTGGCCCCGTCATCAATCTACTGGAATACATCAGGCATTGTTGGGAGGAAAGCTTGGATGATCCAAGCGCCATTCATTTCCACGCAGGGCAGTCTCTGGAAAAAAAAAGTCTGTATAAACCAGGGTCTTTTTCATATAAAAACAAATGGTTATTCTTGCTTGTAAACCATATGTTCCACAGATTTACCAGTCATTGTGTCAGCCAATGAAGCAACTTTGTCTCGAAGTGCTGCAAAAGCAGTCCACTGCATCACAAGTGGCATCTGACACCCCCAGTCAACTGTCTGTCTGTTATGCTTTGGGTTCAGCTCCACTATCCATTGATGAAGATCTGATAATCATAAAATTCAGCAGCTACTGCCCAGCCAAGAAGTGGAGGAGACACTCGCCTCTTCTTCCAGTAGCCGGCAATTAGTGATGAGGAGAGTGTCGTGGGAGGAGGTGTTGCAAGCCGAGGTAGTGGAAGAGGGTCCCTGGAGTCTGCGGCGGTGGCGGCGGCAGCAGCAGCAGATTATTGCGGACTGTTGTTCGGAAAAATCAGCTACTCAGCGATGTGGCAGTGTTTCATGCAGCATCCTGGGGAGAAAAAGTAGGTTAGTTAGTGTATATACATAAAATTATGAATAGACAAATGCAATAGTATTGCCAAAGTGAAGTTTTGTTTGAGGGTGTGTTTCCACCTTGTAATTAAATCAGAAACAACTAGCTATCATTTGCCTCTGAATAATTAGCCCTCAAAAATTCTTGGAATTTTTAATCTTGATGTCTGAGGGATTTCTCCTCTCAGACAGCGTCACCATAAGTCCAGCCTGCTGCATTACACTTGGAAGAACATCTTGTTTGCGCTGCGACAAGGAAGCCAAAGTCATGCGTCCTCACATGGCACACGTGTTCAGTCTAGTTTTTAAGTCTTGCCCCCATCTGAAAGAACAACAGGAAAGAAAGTTAGCATGCACTTCTGGCACTCCTACACCACGAAGCACAACCCTATTGAGCCTCAGCGTCACAACGGTGTACCCCACCATAGTCTGATTTGCGATGTTTCCACCCGTTGGAATTCCACCCTCCATATGCAGGATCCACTATAGCAGTGGTCCCCAACCCTGTCCTCAAGGCCCACCAACAGGCCAGGTTTTGCAGATCTCCACAAAGATGCACAGGTGGAGTAATTAGTGCAGCTGCAGAGCAATAGAGCTGGCTATTTGGAGATCCAAAAAACATGACTTGTTGGTGGGCCTTGAGGACAGGGTTGAGGACCACTGCACTATAGGAACAGAGAAAAGCCATCACGGATTTCTGGATGATCCAAACGGATAGGGGGACACCTGTGTAAATTCAATGTAAACCATTGGCAGCTCATACGTGACACCGACCGTTTGCTCAGGCCCTTTGAGGAAGCTACGTTATTAGTCAGTTGCCAGGACTATGAGATGAACGATGAGATTCCACTGCTTCATGTACTACAACACATGTTGGAAACCATGGCTGGTCAGGGCACTGGAGACATGGCACATACATTTCACAGCCACATGAAGCCTGTGGGGGCTGAAGTGGAGGAGGAGGAGGGGGTGGGGCAAAGCAAACCACAGTTTAGGTTTCACAAAATGACCATTTTATCTAGTCATCTGACAGAAGAGGAGGAGCAGGAGCAGCCACAGGAGCTAGAGGGTTGTGAGTAAGGTGAGACAGAGGACCCAGACACACCGTGGCAGTTTACAGTGGAGATGGAGACAGGTAGTCCCTCCGAGTCATTTGCACAAATGGCACGATGCATGCTCACATGCTTGCGTACTAGTGAGCGCAGAATTGTCTCCATTTGTCAGCGGGAAGACTTCTGGCTCTCCAACTTATTGGACCCTCGCTTCCGGCACAAAATGGGGGCATTTTTTACGCCCACTGAGAGGGAGGACAAACTGACCTACTACAGAGACATCCCACGTAGTCAGTTGGGCGATGTCTATCTGCGCCATGGCCCATACTCCCGCAGGTCTGACTCGGGGGGACCTCTGCGATCACCTTCCACTGCCATGGCTGCTGGGGGGGTGGAAGGAGCAGCAGCAGCAGCTCCATCAGCAGCAGCCTCAGTCTTCAGTCGCTAGTGAGTAGCTTTCTACACCCGCATAGTGAGTCTACTCATGAGCAGCAGGAAGACCTGGAGCTGGACCTCAAACAGCAGGTCATGTCATACCTTGACATGACCATGCCAACACACCTTCAAGATCCACTGGATTTGCTGGGAAGCCAAACTTGACTTGTGCCCGCAACTAGCAGAGTTTGCCCTGGAAAAGCTGTACTGGCCGGACAGTAGTTGATTTAGATGGCAACTGGGCTGCTCTATATAACGAAGCAAAATGGCAAATTTACCTCACTATATAAGCTATTGCCCCTCAGATTTACACAGGGGCTGCTCTATATTATGCTGCAAAATGGCAAATTAACCTCACAATATAAGCTATTGCAGCTCTATATAAATAAAAATAAATAAATAAAAAAAGGGCCTGTAGAAGCTTATTTAGTATAACAGATAGGGTGACATGTGCTGGTTTGGGATGCCCATATGGGCTAGTGTTTTGGCAGCAGTACAAAAACCAATGCAAAATGCAATAGCTTAATAAAGCTGATGCTGATCAACGCTTATTTAGTATAACAGATGGGGTGCAACATGCAGGTTTGGGATGCCCTGCGGCCTGGTGTATTTAAAGCAGACCAAAACCAATTCAAAATGCAATAACTTAATAAAGCTGAGGCTGTAGATGCTTATTTAGTATAAACAGGTAGGGTGCAAGGTGCAGCTTTGGGGTGCCCTGCGGCCTGGTTAAATGAAAGCAGTCAAAAAGGAAGTGCAAACTGAAGTAGCTTAATGAAGCTGATGCTGATCAACGCTTATGTTGTATACCAGATAGGGTGCAAGGTGCAGCTTTGGGGTGCCCTGCGGCCTGGTTTATTAAAATCAGTCAAAAACAAGTGCAAACTGAAGTAGCCTGATCAACGCTTATGTTGTATAACAGATAGGTTTAAAATAGCATGTGCCTTGGGATGCCCGTGTGGCCTGTTATATTTCAAGCTGAACAAAAAGTAACAATAATCCAAGTATGAGACATCATTTTGACCTTCTTCACAGCGCCATACTTTGAAAAAAAAAAATTAATTTCATGCCGATCAATCCAAAGGTCAATGCCCCTAACAAAAATAGTGTTCGGCATAAGTTTTCCTTCTGGAAGGACGTAACCTTTAGTTTACATGGTTGGGGTAGGTTATCTTACAAATTGGGATACCACAGGCAGCAGTGTCATTGAAAGAGACAGATTGTAATGCAGGCCATACGCAAGCAGAGAAACTCAGGCTGCAACAGGCCTATTTAGTTTACATGGTTGGGGTAGGTTATCTTACAAATTGGGATACCCCACTGTATATGAAACCGAATATAAATGCACACCCAAAAGTGGACACTCAGCCTCCAAGAGGCCTGCTTAGTTTAAATAAGAGAGCTGCTTAGTATGGTAGGTAGGTTATGTTATGTTACAGAATGGGATGCCCCAAGCAGACTTGAGATCAGTATATATGCACACAGCAGCAGTGTGTTAGCAGGCTCATACAGGCCAAATTTCTTTAAATAAATGTGCAGCTTACAGTAAATGCAGAGGCTAATGGTATGTTACAGAATGGGATGCCCCAAAGCAGACTTGAGATCAGTATATATGCACACAGCAGCAGTGTGTTAGCAGGCTCATACAGGCCAAATTTCTTTAAATAACTGTGCAGCTTACAGTTAATGCAGAGGCTAATGGTATGTTACAGAATGGGATGCCCCAAGCAGACTTGAGATCAGTATATATGCACACAGCAGCAGTGTGTTAGCAGGCTCATACAGGCCAAATTTCTTTAAATAACTGTGCAGCTTACAGTTAATGCAGAGGCTAATGGTATGTTACAGAATGGGATGCCCCAAAGCAGACTTGAGATCAGTATATATGCACACAGCAGCAGTGTGTTAGCAGGCTCATACAGGCCAAATTTCTTTAAATAACTGTGCAGCTTACAGTTAATGCAGAGGCTAATGGTATGTTACAGAATGGGATGCCCCAAGCAGACTTGAGATCAGTATATATGCACACAGCAGCAGTGTGTTAGCAGGCTCATACAGGCCAAATTTCTTTAAATAACTGTGCAGCTTACAGTTAATGCAGAGGCTAATGGTATGTTACAGAATGGGATGCCCCAAGCAGACTTGAGATCAGTATATATGCACACAGCAGCAGTGTGTTAGCAGGCTCATACAGGCCAAATTTCTTTAAATAACTGTGCAGCTTACAGTTAATGCAGAGGCTAATGGTATGTTACAGAATGGGATGCCCCAAAGCAGACTTGAGATCAGTATATATGCACACAGCAGCAGTGTGTTAGCAGGCTCATACAGGCCAAATTTCTTTAAATAACTGTGCAGCTTACAGTTAATGCAGAGGCTAATGGTATGTTACAGAATGGGATGCCCCAAGCTGACTTGAGATCAGTATATATGCACACAGCAGCAGTGTGTTAGCAGGCTCATACAGGCCAAATTTCTTTAAATAACTGTGCAGCTTACAGTTAATGCAGAGGCTAATGGTATGTTACAGAATGGGATGCCCCAAAGCAGACTTGAGATCAGTATATATGCACACAGCAGCAGTGTGTTAGCAGGCTCATACAGGCCAAATTTCTTTAAATAAATGTGCAGCTTACAGTTAATGCAGAGGCTAATGGTATGTTACAGAATGGGATGCCCCAAAGCAGACTTGAGATCAGTATATATGCACACAGCAGCAGTGTGTTAGCAGGCTCATACAGGCCAAATTTCTTTAAATAACTGTGCAGCTTACAGTTAATGCAGAGGCTAATGGTATGTTACAGAATGGGATGTCCCAAAAACCAGAGAGCACCTGGCAGGCAGCAGTAAGACTATGCACAGCAAAAGTGTCTTTATCATGCCTAATTTCAATTAGAATAGGTGCAAATGGTTAGGTTCTTAAATAGAGGCTGGTGTAGTCACAGAATGGGATGCCCTAAAAACCAGCAGTAAGTACACCTGGCAGGGACAAGTTGTGCTATGCCCAGCAAAAGTGTCTTTATCAGGCCTAATTTCAAATATGATAAGAGCAAATGCTTATATGGTCTTAAACAGAGGCTGCTTTAGTCACAGAATGGGATGCCCCGGGCAGGAATCGAGCTGGCAGGGTACAGTAGTGCTTTGGCCAGCAAAAGTGTCTTTATCAGGCCTAATTTCAAATATGATAAGAGCAAATGCTTATATGGTCTTAAACAGAGGCTGCTTTAGTCACAGAATGGGATGCCCCGGGCAGGAATCGAGCTGGCAGGGTACAGGAGTGCTTTGGCCAGCAAAAGTGTCTTTATCAGGCCTAATTTCAAATATGATAAGAGCAAATGCTTATATGGTCTTAAACAGAGGCTGCTGTAGTCACAGAATGGGATGCCCCAAATAGGAGTGCACCTGGCAGGGTCCAGTAGTGCTATGCCCAGCAAAAGTGTCTTTATCAGGCCTAATTTCAAATATGATAAGAACAAATGCTTATATGGTCTTAAACAGAGGCTGCTTTAGTCACAGAATGGGATGCCCCGGGCAGGAATCGAGCTGGCAGGGTCCAGTAGGCCTTTGGCCAGCAAAAGTGTCTTTATCAGGCCTGATTTCTATGAGAATAAGTGCAAATGTTTATTATGCTATTAAATAGAGGCTGCTTTAGTCACAGAATGGGATGCCAGTGCCACAAAAACCAGAGAGCATGCACAGCAAAAGTGTCTTTATCAGGCCTGATTTCTATGAGAATAAGTGCAAATGTTTATTATGCTATTAAATAGAGGCTGCTTTAGTCACAGAATGGGATGCCAGTGCCACAAAAACCAGAGAGCATGCACAGCAAAAGTGTCTTTATCAGGCCTGATTTCTATGAGAATAAGTGCAAATGTTTATTATGCTATTAAATAGAGGCTGCTTTAGTCACAGAATGGGATGCCAGTGCCACAAAAACCAGAGAGCATGCACAGCAAAAGTGTCTTTATCAGGCCTGATTTCTATGAGAATAAGTGCAAATGTTTATTATGCTATTAAATAGAGGCTGCTTTAGTCACAGAATGGGATGCCAGTGCCACAAAAACCAGAGAGCATGCACAGCAAAAGTGTCTTTATCAGGCCTGATTTCTATGAGAATAAGTGCAAATGTTTATTATGCTATTAAATAGAGGCTGCTTTAGTCACAGAATGGGATGCCAGTGCCACAAAAACCAGAGAGCATGCACAGCAAAAGTGTCTTTATCAGGCCTGATTTCTATGAGAATAAGTGCAAATGTTTATTATGCTATTAAATAGAGGCTGCTTTAGTCACAGAATGGGATGCCAGTGCCACAAAAACCAGAGAGCATGCACAGCAAAAGTGTCTTTATCAGGCCTGATTTCTATGAGAATAAGTGCAAATGTTTATTATGCTATTAAATAGAGGCTGCTTTAGTCACAGAATGGGATGCCAGTGCCACAAAAACCAGAGAGCATGCACAGCAAAAGTGTCTTTATCAGGCCTGATTTCTATGAGAATAAGTGCAAATGTTTATTATGCTATTAAATAGAGGCTGCTTTAGTCACAGAATGGGATGCCAGTGCCACAAAAACCAGAGAGCATGCACAGCAAAAGTGTCTTTATCAGGCCTGATTTCTATGAGAATAAGTGCAAATGTTTATTATGCTATTAAATAGAGGCTGCTTTAGTCACAGAATGGGATGCCAGTGCCACAAAAACCAGAGAGCATGCACAGCAAAAGTGTCTTTATCAGGCCTGATTTCTATGAGAATAAGTGCAAATGTTTATTATGCTATTAAATAGAGGCTGCTTTAGTCACAGAATGGGATGCCAGTGCCACAAAAACCAGAGAGCATGCACAGCAAAAGTGTCTTTATCAGGCCTGATTTCTATGAGAATAAGTGCAAATGTTTATTATGCTATTAAATAGAGGCTGCTTTAGTCACAGAATGGGATGCCAGTGCCACAAAAACCAGAGAGCATGCACAGCAAAAGTGTCTTTATCAGGCCTGATTTCTATGAGAATAAGTGCAAATGTTTATTATGCTATTAAATAGAGGCTGCTTTAGTCACAGAATGGGATGCCAGTGCCACAAAAACCAGAGAGCATGCACAGCAAAAGTGTCTTTATCAGGCCTGATTTCTATGAGAATAAGTGCAAATGTTTATTATGCTATTAAATAGAGGCTGCTTTAGTCACGGAATGGGATGCCAGTGCCACAAAAACCAGAGAGCATGCACAGCAAAAGTGTCTTTATCAGGCCTGATTTCTATGAGAATAAGTGCAAATGTTTATTATGCTATTAAATAGAGGCTGCTTTAGTCACAGAATGGGATGCCAGTGCCACAAAAACCAGAGAGCATGCACAGCAAAAGTGTCTTTATCAGGCCTGATTTCTATGAGAATAAGTGCAAATGTTTATTATGCTATTAAATAGAGGCTGCTTTAGTCACAGAATGGGATGCCAGTGCCACAAAAACCAGAGAGCATGCACAGCAAAAGTGTCTTTATCAGGCCTGATTTCTATGAGAATAAGTGCAAATGTTTATTATGCTATTAAATAGAGGCTGCTTTAGTCACAGAATGGGATGCCAGTGCCACAAAAACCAGAGAGCATGCACAGCAAAAGTGTCTTTATCAGGCCTGATTTCTATGAGAATAAGTGCAAATGTTTATTATGCTATTAAATAGAGGCTGCTTTAGTCACGGAATGGGATGCCAGTGCCACAAAAACCAGAGAGCATGCACAGCAAAAGTGTCTTTATCAGGCCTGATTTCTATGAGAATAAGTGCAAATGTTTATTATGCTATTAAATAGAGGCTGCTTTAGTCACAGAATGGGATGCCAGTGCCACAAAAACCAGAGAGCATGCACAGCAAAAGTGTCTTTATCAGGCCTGATTTCTATGAGAATAAGTGCAAATGTTTATTATGCTATTAAATAGAGGCTGCTTTAGTCACAGAATGGGATGCCAGTGCCACAAAAACCAGAGAGCATGCACAGCAAAAGTGTCTTTATCAGGCCTGATTTCTATGAGAATAAGTGCAAATGTTTATTATGCTATTAAATAGAGGCTGCTTTAGTCACAGAATGGGATGCCAGTGCCACAAAAACCAGAGAGCATGCACAGCAAAAGTGTCTTTATCAGGCCTGATTTCTATGAGAATAAGTGCAAATGGTTATTATGCTATTAAATAGAGGCTGCTTTAGTCACAGAATGGGATGCCAGTGCCACAAAAACCAGAGAGCATGCACAGCAAAAGTGTCTTTATCAGGCCTGATTTCTATGAGAATAAGTGCAAATGTTTATTATGCTATTAAATAGAGGCTGCTTTAGTCACAGAATGGGATGCCAGTGCCACAAAAACCAGAGAGCATGCACAGCAAAAGTGTCTTTATCAGGCCTGATTTCTATGAGAATAAGTGCAAATGGTTATTATGCTATTAAATAGAGGCTGCTTTAGTCACAGAATGGGATGCCAGTGCCACAAAAACCAGAGAGCATGCACAGCAAAAGTGTCTTTATCAGGCCTGATTTCTATGAGAATAAGTGCAAATGTTTATTATGCTATTAAATAGAGGCTGCTTTAGTCACAGAATGGGATGCCAGTGCCACAAAAACCAGAGAGCATGCACAGCAAAAGTGTCTTTATCAGGCCTGATTTCTATGAGAATAAGTGCAAATGTTTATTATGCTATTAAATAGAGGCTGCTTTAGTCACAGAATGGGATGCCAGTGCCACAAAAACCAGAGAGCATGCACAGCAAAAGTGTCTTTATCAGGCCTGATTTCTATGAGAATAAGTGCAAATGTTTATTATGCTATTAAATAGAGGCTGCTTTAGTCACAGAATGGGATGCCAGTGCCACAAAAACCAGAGAGCATGCACAGCAAAAGTGTCTTTATCAGGCCTGATTTCTATGAGAATAAGTGCAAATGTTTATTATGCTATTAAATAGAGGCTGCTTTAGTCACAGAATGGGATGCCTCACAGCAGACTTAAGATCAGTTCAGTATATATGCACAGTTAGTTACTATAAGCAGCCTGAAAACGCTAACAAAGGCTGGATGAAAAAAAAAAATTCTCCCTGTCAGCCAGCTCCGTTTTTCCTACCTTTCCCTGGCTTTCTGTCTGTCTCCTGTCTGTCTCCTGCCTGTCTCCTGCCTGTCTCCAGCCTGTCCCTGTCTGTCCCTGTCTCCAGCCTGTCTCCAGCCTGTCTAACTGCCTCAGCTACACAGCGTTCTGTCTGTCTGTCACGAATGCAATAGAGAAATGAGGAAAAGCAAGATGGCCGCCGTTAAATACCGCTGTGTGACGTCACCGGGCTTGCTGGCTGCTGATAGGCTGCATGTGACTGCCCCAGCTTGCACTGGCGCGGGATACATGTCCAGACATGTCCCGCCCGCCATCTTAGAATGCCTGTAATGTAAATGAATGGATGTTAAAGGAAAACTTCGAGTGATCGAATCGCGGGGAAATTCGGATTCGATCCGAATCGAATTTTTCCTGAAATTCGGATCGAATCCGGGTTCGTCCGGATCGATTCGCTCATCCCTAGAGGGGGGAATGTCACACTGCCTATGGGAATGGGAGGGGGAATATCACACTGCCTATGGGAATGGAAGGGGGAATATCACACTGCCTATGTGACAGGTGCTGAGCTGATCTGCAATTTTTTATGGAAGCAGTTTTCATCTGTTGCTATTGGCAACATACACCAATTGCAGATTAGGTGTACATTGCCAATAGCAACATATTGCATATAGTTGCTCAGAACTCTGCTGCTGGGCATGTGTAAGGTTGAGTGAGCTCCACCACCTCATCAGCCGCCATAGAAGTAGTGTTTTGTGTGTATAGGACTCACTTCTCTCTTCTTGGTTTACATTGCCAATAGCAACTGCTTGAAAACTGCTTCCAAAAAACCCACATTAGATAACATAGGAAAGTAAAAAAAAATGCTGTATCAACTTAGCACTTTGAACACATCCTTTGGCACAAAAAAATAGATGTTTAAAAATTCCATCGGAAGTGGACTTACCCTTTAAGTGAAGTATTGATGGCTGCAGATCATGTTGGGCTACAGGTCTGCAGCCTTGTCGAGTACAACCTGTTGGGAACCCCTGGTCTAGAGCACCTCTCATTTCTGATTTATTTAGATCAATCTTTGAAGAGGTGGCTAAAATGTGACATCATCATTGTGATCTCTGCCAGTAAAGTCTAAAAGCTGTTCTATAATTAAAATAAACAATATTCAATTCTGACTAATATAAAAGAAAATTAAAATTTCTCTGAGCCACAGAGACCTATGGTGACTCATCATGAATAGCACATTGTGCAGTTACTGTTTGGTAATAGCCTCGCTCTAATATAAGAATATTGTTATTCTTGGAAATGGACAACCTACCATGTGAGTGAACAAGAGCATCTCCAGAGATGTCCACCCATGATAATTGCTACTGTGTTAAAGGGTAAATCCACTGTCAACGGTATTCTTAAAAGTTTCCATTATTGCGTGCCAAAATGATGTTCTCAAGGTGCTGAGCATTTTTCTTTTCCTTTTATTTGTTTGAAATTCTGTGTTATAAAGAAAAACAGTTTTCTCAAGCATCACATGTTTATGTTAGCAACGTACACTAATTGTTTTTTTGGTGTAGGCAGCATAGACTTCCTGACTCTGGCTGGCTAATCATCTGATTGGCAGAGACACGCTCCACTCCCCTGAGCTGACAGGTGTAACTCCTCGTGCTCTAATTCATCCTTTTTAGCTGAGACGGATGACAATCTTGTGTTACAGTAGGGTTACTGGCAGTGTTCTCACCTTGGGAGGTCATTACTGCTGCTTGATTTTGCTAAAGCTGTTGATGAGCTCACCTGTTGCAAGGATGAGGAAAACCACTTCTACTTGAGCAACAAAGAGCCACAGGAATATGAAAAACTTGGAAGCAGAATGCTGATAAGCAAATCACAGGTCTGGGGCACAATCCTAGCACACATGTTTATTTTACATTCCAAAAGAGGAAACAATATGGCAGAACACCAAAAAACTGACCTAACCAGGTCTGGATTATGAGGGGGGCACAAGGGGTGTGTGCCCCTGGGCCTCCATCACTTGCCCTACAAAAGGGTCCTCCACCAACCTCTGGGTTATGATCTGATCCGGGCTTTGCTTTCTCATGGGCGGCAGGCCAGCAATGAAGCTATCGGCGGTGGTGTGGGCCCCCCTGCCCTCCTGGGCAATCCTTGGTTTGTTTTTGAAATTTGCGGGTGGTGGTGTGCAAGGGACAACTCCCTTCGTTGTCTTGTGAGAGCAGCATCATAGCTGCGGTGAAGAGGGGATGGAGAGGAGGTGGGGGGGGTGGAGCAGCATGGGTAGTGATCCGGAGTTTTACTTCTGCTCTGCTGCATAGATGACAGATATACGAGAGCTCGGCTGTTGTAGGAGAGAGAGAGACATTCGAAGTAGAATGTTTGTCAGTTTAGAGAGATATTGATTATCAGATGATACATTAAAAGTGTAATCTGACCGAACTATTCAGATAGCTCAGTTAGTAAAGAGATAGCCTCTAACTAAGAAACTTGAGAGTTCACGTCCCAACTTGGTTCAGTGATTCTATTTTTTAATTATATATATATATATTTATATTTTTTTTTCCCCAATTGTTTTTTTCTGTTTTATCCTCTTTTTGTTGCTTGTTGCTTTTTTACAGTTTTTCGTTAATGTTACCTGCCATTTTCTCTTTCTTATTCTTACAATTCCATTTTCCTTTTTTCCATGTATTCTTCTTTTCAGCTTTGTGTGTTTTAAGCAGAACACAACCCAGGATTTTCCCTATCCCGAGTTTTGTTTCTTGCCCCTGTGGCATCCTGATTTGGGATGACCCACTGTGTGAAATCCTCAGGTGTAAAAATGTATCTTTGCTGGCAAACGGCTCTGTTTGCACACAGAGCTTGACAATGGGAAGCCAGAGTGACTGCATCCTTGGACAGCCAATCTGTTGGAGATGCTGAGGATGCGCACGCAGCTATTTACATCGCCATGGGAGCCAGGAAAAAGGTGGGTTTTGTGGTGACCCAGGTGGCGTTTCACACAGTGGGACATCCTGATTTTGGGAAGCCCAGTGGCCAGCATGGGAGTCTTTTAGACTCCAGGGTCAGCCACTCAGGCTTTTGTTCCGCGTTAATACCTATATATGCCTGCAGAGTTGCTGTAAAGTGCATGACGATGAAAAAAAGCTACAGAAAGTTTACTGCAACTGTTGCTAGGAGACCAGTAGGCTTAATGCCGATGCTATTACCTCACTGAACACAACCCAGCAGATTCCCCCATTCAGCAAATGGACTGAGCCATTTTCATTTTAAATTATAATCAGGCATACATTTGTTTTCTTTGCTGTTGCCACATTATTTATACACACGTTAGAAGCTATTGTGTGGCTATTTTATTATTTATCTTTTTTACTGTAAATGTTCGTGATAGTGCTCCTTTAAGTGATTAGGCAAGTGCCAGACTACCACTGATCAGTTACTTGGCTGCACTATTACTTTAAAGGAAAAAAACATACACCACTGGGGGCCGCCACCAAATTTTGTGCCCTGGGGCCTCCACCATTCTTATGCCCTTATTTAACAAGGGATAGCGACAGGTAGCGACTGGTGAGCGGCCGGTAATGACGGGCCCCGCCACGAGAACGCCGGCTCCCCACAATCACACATTTATCAAGCCAATCCTGCTTAGCGACTGAGATAGCGCCAG
Organism: Gastrophryne carolinensis; assembly: GCA_027917425.1. Lineage (NCBI taxonomy): Eukaryota > Metazoa > Chordata > Amphibia > Anura > Microhylidae > Gastrophryne > Gastrophryne carolinensis. Next base: position 365,234,493 of record CM051236.1, read on the forward strand.
ATAGCCACTCATTCATCATTATTCCAGCCTCAGCCCACAGCGCCAGTGTCTGACCTTGAACAGCGACAGGTATGACCTCTCGCTACCTGGCGCTCTCCAATGCATTTCAATGGAACAATCTTTAAAGATTCATAATTAATTGTTATTAATGTTTTTTTTTTTTTTTTTTTTTTTAAATGTGAAAAATTTTGTGACCACTTCTGCCATTTTAAATAATTTTTTAAGGTAAAAAAAAAATGTGCAGAATTGATATTACAGGTCTGATATTAATGTATTCATATTACGAAATTATTTTAAAAACTTGTTTTTTTTTGTTTTCAAAAATATGGTTGTTTGGGGGTTAAAAAACTACTTTTAACCCATTGCCGCCAGCGCTCTGGGGTTTAAACAAGCATTTCACAGCGCGAGAATTTTTTGAGCGTGATTTGTTATTGAATTTGGTGGGAGCCGGTCGCTATGGCCAGTCGCTATCATGCGCTCCCATACAGCGCGGAACCTGAAAAATAACGACTCCTCACCCAATATTCAACATTACGGCAAACCGACTGAGTCGCTATCAACTACCGAACAACGGCCAAGCACAGCGACTACTAGCGGGCGCTCTGAAAATGCCGCTACAGTCGCTCAACTGTCGCTACCTGCCGCTGTTAATGAATCGGCCTCTTAATCTGGCCCTGCCCCTGTCCCTAACAATCAGCATGATGTGAGCAAAAAGCAGGTCAAACAAACCATTGCCTGGACTGCCCCTTTAATACAGCACAATAGGATACTAACTGTTGTTTCTACCCCCTTTCCATTAGGTAAGAAACTCATACAGGCATACTTTTATTCATGGGCGGTGACATTTTTTTTTCCTTTGTATATCACTGTTAATGCTGCCTTGTTTGTGATTATTATCTTGTGCAGCACCAAGTTGATGATGTTATATACATACATAATAATATGTTATTTGGAATGGGATTTGCCATTTCTTTTTCATTTTGCTTACTTCTATAGAATAACATACCTTTTCTCATTATGCCTTGCCACTGTGTGCACAGTAAAGGCCTTACACTGTGATCTGTCTCTAGATTTGGTTTGTTGTCTCCTGTCATAAACCATCAGCCAAAAACTGAGAAGACAAGACCTAATTTGGCCCAATTATGTAACCATGAAAAACCACGAAAAACCTCAAAAACACATTTACAAGTAACAGGAGATACCATCCGCTGCAAAAAATGTTGTGCCAGAGATAGTTAATGATAATGGTCTGAACATTTTCATGTAAAATAGTTTGTAAGATTTTATGGATCTGTAAGACTTACATTAGCGCCGTATCCTATTACATTAACGAGAACTGTAAAAAGGATATGGAGAATAATAAATGCTTTCTAAATCAGAAAAGTGCTTCTTACAGATGACATTTAGTTTGAATAAAATGAAGTGGATACTTAGAGTGTAGCAAGACTAATGAGGATTTAGATAACAGGCAATATACGTGACAAGTGTTTAAACGTACAACATATACCTTAAGACATCCTTATACACCACAAGCTGAGGCCTGTTATGGGCTTGCTAGCCATTGTTCCATCTTGGTATTCCTGATCACACCCCTCCCTATCTTGCAGTCCCCTCCTCTCTGCTCTCTAAATACTCTAGGCCAGGGGTCCCCAACAGGTGCTACTTGAGATCCTTTCAGGTGGTACTTGACAAGGCTTCAGAGTGACCTGTACCCCAACCTGATCTGCTGCCATCTCTACTACACTCATGCTTGATTTGTGCCATAAATAAAGAACTGCCCATTTGTGTGATTCATTCACATTAAATGGCTGTTTAAAGGTGGTGTTGATATAATCAGAAAATGGAAATTGGCACTTGGCACTCCCTGGTTGGGAGAGTTCTTGCTCCCAGCTTCACATAAAGGCCAAAGACAGCTAAACAACATTCACTTAAACTCATGCTAAAGGCAAGCCCGATTGTTGTCCCAATGTCTCGAGTGAAACACTGTACTGTCTCAAACTTCAATCCGTTTTCAAAAAAGTTATTTGTAAAAGTATTAGTGCATTGGAGATGCAGAACAAAATGAGGAGAACCCGTGGGTGTGGAAACAGCGATATGATGTAAGCACACTGTGTGCTTTACAAATATCATAGTAAAAAAATAAGTACATTGATGTGCCTCTAGTTATTGCTGCCAAATGGAGGTGAGAGATGCTGTAGGCTAAGAGTGTCTCCAGCCTGCCAGCACAGTATGACCAGAGGGGAGAGAGGAGGGCGGGATTTCATAGCTACAGAGAGAGGCAGCTAATCAGGTCATCTGGGGAGGGTGTGGGGGTGTTTCATTCTCGGTCGAAGGTTGATTGCAGGAGTGGAGACTGAAAGTTGAATGAGGAAGTGATTTTCTCACTAAGTAGGCAGACATAGCAGGAAGGAGAGTGCTGGGGGGACTCAATGTAAGGTAAGCTACTGATATTTATTTTTTAACTTTTGACTTCCAATCACTTTAAGAAGTGAGAATCCTTTAGGTTTTATTAACCCCTTGCATATAACTATAAAAAATACAGATATAATACATAATATTATATTATTATTTTATTATTATAACATAATAATGTAAATAATCAAAATAAAAGATTTAAATATAAAAAAAAGTATGTATTCATATATTCGCATGTCTAACAAAATAGAACATATTTTTTGAAAACCTTCCATGGCTGCAATACCGGCATCTAATGTGGATTAGTCAGCTCCATCATTTATCAGAGCTCTGCTCCGCTGATTTAACAAGCTCAGATATCTGGAAACAAAATCTGATTTCTTTGACATATGACAAATCTATGCCCCCTGCTGTGTGAACTATTACAAGAATAGGCTGATACTATGAAACAAGGCTGAATAAAGAGATAAATATATACTCAAGATAAATATATAGCATTAACAAATAATTATATATATATCTATATAAATGTATAACTATGCAATATAAATGTCACCAATTCTAGTCGTCAAGTCATCTATTTAATTAGATATTTTCACATTTTAAACCCATCTGGAATCCTTTCAGCTCGTAAGTGCAGTTTAATATCGTAATGTAATAATAGATGCCAAATTATTTCATCCCTTCCAGTCTCTGTCATTATCCCTCATATTCCCTGAGCCATTCACTATTACATTTCAGAATAAATGTGATTAATAATCGCAAAATAAAGATATATTATAGCTATATTACCATTTACTAAACAAAACTTAAATTACCCGCTTTAATACCTTTAATATACCCTGCTTCCCTTAAAATAAGACAGGGTCTTTGCTCCAAAAGATGGATTAGGGCTTATTTTCAGCGGATGTCTAATTTTCTCATAAACAACAATCTATGTTACATGCTGTTAGGTTTCTTGCTACTCTCTCGCTTTTCACTGCACTGCACGTGTAGCACTTGGCTCCCCCTGGTGAGCGGAAGCCGCCATAACACCCGCCCGCCGTTGGCCAGTGGGGTGTGGAAGAGCCCAATGTGCAACAGACCTTTGCCTAAAGCGGATGGAAACCCATATTTGGATCCACTGCTCAATGTGTGCCCACCCCCCCCTCCACCGAGCAGCCGGGCGCTGATGTTGCCTCAGCGGTGGCACAGTTTTCAAAGAAAGCCAGGTTTTTCCACTGACAAAGCCACGCCCCACGGTAATTGCCACTGTTATGAGCTGCGGTCAGCTGGCCGCATCCCCAGCATGCTGTTTTGGCGTTTTCACATCCAGCCATTCAGAAAGGCTGGGCCCGGGAACAAACTCTACACGGGCAGGCTGATTCATTACTAGTGCCAGGTATCGGCAGATGAGAGTCTGTACAGAGGCGCTAAGAGCGACCAATAGTATGCGCTGTGATCGGCTATTGGGCGCTGTAACAGAGTCGCTCTAGTAACCTGGCCCGCATTGATGAATGTGATGTATGTTGGGCGCTCTAACCACAGTACAGTGTTGCAGTGAGCGAGAGGTAGCGCCAGCTCAGTACGACCGACTCTCAGCGACTCACACTATATTCAACAAAAAAACAGACTCACAGAGCGTAGGCGCTCTGGATCTGGTAGCTATAGCATAGAGCGTCTGTTTTTGAACACATATCCGCCAGTAACAAAATGAAAACACATGGAATGAAATTGCTGTAACATTGTGACATTAATACTTTAACGGCAGACCTGTAATGACAATTCTGCATAAAAATATAAAAAATCCAAAAAGTTTTCAAAAATGACTTTTTCTAGGCCAGGAGAGGTGACACAATTATTTGAGAGAAAAAATGAAATAAAAAACACAAAAAACCCTGTTTAAACAGAAGAAAAGTGTCATTGAAATGTATGGGAGAGCGATAGGTAGCGACAGGTAATACCTGGCGCTCTGGAAGCTAGAGCACCGGCACTATAAGCTGCCTGTAATGATGAATCGGATGCTACATGGCACTTTAAGAGTCGCTCACCAGAATCGCCTTCATAAATGTGGCATTGCGTACAGCGCCCAGCATTCACCAGACGCTGCTTGCCGCTACGAGGCACTACCTGGCGCTATCCCATGATGAATAAACCCCAAATCTTTATGCTGCATGTGTTGCCAGCATTGCAGTATTTTGTAAATCTGTATGCAAACATTGTTTTTTCACCCCAGTAAACGCATACATTTTCTGTTGCAGAATTGATCGGGATGCCCACTAGGCATGATGTGTGCCCAGGGGTGTAGCTGGGGGGCAGGCCAGGGGGGCGCCAAAAGGGGAGCCTGAGCACAGGTGGGGGATGCCATTTTGAATCTTTGCTCCGGGTGCCAGAAAACCTAGCTATGCCTCTGTGTGTGCCGGACCCAAAGTATGAATAAAAGATAAACATATATATGTTAAATTACAGGCTTTATTTATTTTACACGATGTAAAGTGTAGTGGAATTCCTATGGGCCTCAGAGCAAACTGTGAACTGGAAGACAAAAAAAATGACCTAACAGGTTGCACTGCATGGCCAGCGTGGGCGCACACTGCTCAGGGGGGACCTCTAGAGGTGGGGAGGTGGCAATTAACCTAAGCAGAACACATGTGACAGCCTCTCCCATCTCCATCCTGCGCCCCCATCTCCGTCCAGCTCCCACATCTTTGTCCTGCTCCCCACTGCACCCATATCTCCCCCCCTTCTCCCCACTACACCCCATTTTCATCTTGCTCCTCCATTTTCCTCCATTCTCACTCTACTCCTCACTGCAGCCTCATCTTCTTCCTTCTCCCCACTGCATCGTCATCTCCATCCTACTCCCCCGTCCCCTGCTCCCCACTGCACCCCGTCTCAGTCCGCCCCCCCATTTTCATCCAACTCCCTGATACCCTGCTCCCCACTACACCCCCATCTCCATCTTGATCCCCACTGTGCCCCCATCTCTCTCCTTCTCCCCACTACACCTAGCTTTCATCTTGCTCCTCTATTTTCCTCCTTCTCACCCTGCTCCCCACTGCAACCTTATCTTCTTCCTTCTTCCCACTGCACCAACAAATCTATCTCGCTCCCCCATTCGTTGCTCCCCATTGCACCCTGTCTCAGTCCGTCGCCCACTAAACCCCCATCTTCTTCCTGCTCCCCCATACCCTGCTCCCCACTGCACCCCCATATCCATCTATCTCCCCCCCCAAACAACACATCTCCGTCCTGCTCCACCATCTCCACTCCTGCTCCCCACTGTATCCCAACTCTGTTCTGTCCCCCCAGCTCCCCACTGCATCCCCATCACTGTCATTCTCCCCCATCTCAACTCTTACCACACCCCTATCTCCGTCTTGCTCCTCCATCTCCTCACTGCTCCCCACTGCATGGCCATCTCTTTCCTTCTCCCCACTACATCCCCATCTCTGTCCTGTTGCCCCATCTCCACTCTGCCCCCCACTGCACCCCCCATCTCTGTCCTTCTCCCCACTGTAACCCAATCCCCACCATGCTCCCCACTGCATCCCCATCTCTGTCATTCTCCCCCATCTCAACTCTTACTATGCCCCTATCTCCGTCTTGCTCCTCCATCTCCTCACTGCTCCCCACTGCATAGCCATATCTTTCCTTCTCCCCACTACATCCCCATCTCTGTCCTGCTGCCCCATCTCCACTCTGCCCCCCACTGCACCCCCATCTCTGTCCTTCTCCCCACTGTAGCCCTATCCCCACCATGCTCCCCACTGCACCCTCATCTCTGTCCTTCTCCCCACTGTAACCCAATCCCCACCATGCTCCCCACTGCACCCCATCTCTGCCCTTCTCCCCACTATACCCTTACTCCCTTTGCACAGCTGGGGAAGGCAGTGCCAGCACCCTGCTGCAACACAGCAAGTGTAAAAAGGGTTTATACAGTGACCGTGCCACCCACCCTCCCACGGCTCAGCCTGCTTCCCTGTCCATGCCCCATTTTTTTTGCTGCCAGCAGCCTGAGCTCACACACCTTGCCACCCATCTGGCCTATACAGCATGGGGGAGCATTGGGCCCCTCACATGACCATCTGCTACCAGGCCCTGGGGGTGGCCACAACCCCTCTGATCCCTGTCATTACGTCACCATTACCGCACACCGAGTCGCTGTCAACAAGCAAACCCCGGCCAAGCACAGCGAATACTAGCTGGCGCTGTGAAAATCACGCTACTGGCGCTCATCTGTCGCTACCTGGCGCTATTAATGAATCGGCCTCCAAGTCTCACTCCACATCACGCCATAGTATCCCCACACCCTCTGACCCGTGCCGCCCTTCTGGTACACATTCAAGTCTGCTGGGTGCCTACAGAGTGAACAGAGGTCCATGCACACTCTGTGGGATTGCAGGCTAAGATAAGTATACAGGTAATCCAGTGAATTTCACACTGCGTGTCATCAGTATTCCCCTAAGAAATGATTCTAGATTCCTTAAGATTCTAGCATGGGCTTTGGTCCACTTTTCTTGTTTCAACATCATTTAGATTGATGACTGATATGTGTAAACGTGGCGGCATTAACCTGACTTATCTATCTGCCAGCAGCAGCACAGCAGCTTGTGGAAGCAGACATTCCCTTAATATGTTTAAATCCGCAGCATGCTTAATCTTACTGAGATGGAAAACGCATCTGTTACCAGCAAAACATCACACCAAATTTGTGACTGGACTGATTCCATTTAAAATAGGAGGCTAAGCACAAATCAAGCCCCCTACCCATTAGCTGACAGACACCTATCAGTGGCATTGTAGTAACATTAGGAGAAAATACAGAAATCCAAAGAACAAGCGATACAATTCAGTATATGGGGTAATATAATATCTTGCACTCTATCCTAGAAAAAGGAGCCATCATAAGGAGGAAGATTGTATAGACAGAAACTGAAAACAGAAGAGCTTAGAAGAGGAAAAAACAACAGGGAGGTAAAAGGATTTACTGGTATAGAGGTTACAGAACACTAAAAACATTTCTAATGATAAAACAGGATGCGTAGTGTTATTTTAATCACTTAAACTGGGAGTTGGGAAGTCTAGTGTGTAGCATGGGTAGCTAATTATAGTGAACCCTCATGCAGGCTCACCCTACAAAATTCTCTATGTTGTCACTAGAGATGAGCGAACTTCTTGAAAGTTCGATTCGGGCGATTCGCCGAATTTCCCCAAGAAAGAGTCGCTCATCTGAAAAAAAAAATGCCCGCATGGTGGGATCGGGCAGGCCAGCTACGCTGTCAGCCAGCCTGCCCGCTCCCACCATGCCGGCATTTGTTTAAAAAGCAAACACTTGCATGGTCGGAGCGTGGAGGCCGGCGCCGCTCTCAGTCGCCCTCTGATGACGCGTCCTCTGATGACAGCTGAGAGTGGCGCCGGCCTCCACGCTCCGACCATGCAGGTAAGTGTTTGCTTTTTAAACAATTCTTTTGGTTCGTGCCGATCGAATTTTCCCTGAAATAAAAAAATACCGGCATGGTGGGAGCGGGCAGGCCGGCTGCGCTGTCAGCGGCCTGCCCGCTCCCACCATGCCGGCATTTTTTTATTTCAGGGAAAATTCGATCGGCACGAACCAAAAAAATTCGGGTTCGTGCCGAATCAAATTTTCCCTGAAATTCGGAGCGAATTCCGGTTCGTCCGAACCGGTTCGCTCATCCCTAGTTGTCACCCAAAGGAAATCCTGCACTCCTTACCCCCCATTCTCCCAATGGCAAGACTTGCTAAATAAAGGCCCACTTTTGTGCTCTAGGTGCAGGCCTAAAGCAGGGGTGTAGCTGGGGGGGGGGGGGGGCAGGGGTGCCAAAGGGGGGGGCTAAGCACAGTTGGGGGCACCATTTTGAATCTTTGCCTCGGGCGGCAGAAAGCCTAGCTACTCCTCTGCATAAGGTTTCCTAGTAAGGAATATGTCCCTGATTGAGGGTCTTGGTGCGTGGGCACCCTAACCCAACCATCCCTGCCAATGGTAAGCTCAGCCAATTAGCATGCTCATTTTCACTCGGCTACCTTCGGCTCTGTCAGCAGCTAAGCCTAAAAATGTGGCCAGCTGAGCACAGCTGAAGGTAGCTGCCGCCCATAACTCCTGCTCAACTTCTAGATATGAACATTCAGAAAAGCCGACATGAGTGCGTGCAAAGCTAGTGTAAGGAACTTACCTGCGGGCCGTTCCCACGGCACTGCTCCGGGCGTCCGGCGGCCATGTGGGGCGGCTGCCTCCCTCCCGTCCGTCCGTGCTGGGGCTCCGGCTTCCGCCTCCTCTCCGGAGGTGGCGGCCGGGGCTTCTGGCGGCGGCGGCGCCGCTGCTTCGGGCGGCGCGTCCTCCCCCTCCTCCTCCTCGGGGGGGCGCGCCTGGCAGGGTCTTCCGTGCTCGGGCGCGCGCGCGAGCACATGTCAGTTATGTCCCCCGGCGGCGCTGCTCCCAGCGCATTCGCCAGGGGCAGGTTTGATTGGTCCTATCGGTCCAGGAGGGGGGTCCTGTGGGGATTAGGAACCCAGGGACTGGACAGCCTGGCTGGTCAGGGCGGTCCAGTCCCTGGGGGGCTCCTATCAGAAGCAGGTTCATATGTTGCACCAATCACCAGTGTTGCACCAATCACACACACCCCTTCCCCCCTGCCCATTGGCCAGTTCCCCTTTAAAAGTGTCTTTGTCCTGACCATCAGTGCCCGTTATAGCCATTATTAGCTTGGGTGTGCTATTGGATTTGTGTTTAGCGTGTTCTGATCCGGCTCCGTCTTTGACCATTCCTGCCCGCTGCCCGCACCGACCATTTGCCTGTCTGACCTCGTCTCTGCCTTACCCCTTTGATACCTCGCTTTGGTGACCACCCGGCTTTTGACCCCTGCCTGCCTCGACCATTCTCCGTCTCAACCCCTTGGATACCGTGCCCAGTGACCACCCGGCTTTGACCCCTGCTTGTCTCGACCATTCTTGCCTACCCTGCTCGACTCGACGTTTCAGACTCAGCCCGCTTGAACTTCCGATTTGGGATAACCCGCCGTTCACCTATCTTCACCATAAGCCAGCAATCTTCGCGCCAGTACGTCCTGGGGGCAACCGAGTCTGGCGAGGCATAACCCATGTCTCCCGCAAGCGGGGGCTTGTCTATAGGCACAAGAGGCAGTGGAGATTGGGGATTGCTTGGCTTATGAAATAAGGGTGTCCGGCAATCCCTGACAGCTAGAGGTGAACGAGGATGCGGCCACAGCTCTGAGACAAACCGAGGGCTCTGGGAGAAGGTGAGTGGAATCGGGGATCCAGGGGGATTCACACGATGGGGGGATCCAAATTCAGAATGCCCCAAGGAGTGGAACTCGGACAGTCTAAAAGACTACAGGGCCTCTGAAGTTCCTCTTTCAGGGCTGGGACTTAGCCAGCAAAGTGTAAGCAATTGACACTTGAGGGGGTGGGTTAGGGTGCCAAATTGCCAGGACCTGTAGGTTTGCTTTATCGGGGAGTCTGGGAAGACAAGCAGTAGGATTGCTCAGTTATCAAAATAGTTTGTCTGGAAAATGTGGTAGTTTGTGCTGAATTGAAAGAGCTTTTGAATCAAATCATCTGTTCAGAATAATCAAATGGTGCTACCAAACAAAGACTTTCCACTTAGAAGCTGGGGGGAATTCCTCTTCAAGACAGTACTGGAAGTGCTCTGTGCAGTTTGATAGTAGAGGTAGATTTAACCTTTTAAAACTTTTAGCACCGCTGTTAGAAGAGTCTCACCATAGTAACACATATGGTGTCAAAATCCTGCACACAACGTTTCAAATATTCACTGGTTGTTAATTCCCAGTAGAATAGGAAGTTAAAATCAAATGAATACGATATTGCACTCTGGAGTGTATATCTGCAGCTCCGGTAATCGGATTAGGCATGTGGAGCATCTTCTGCTGCTTTCATACTGGAGCTGTCAGCGTTTTTCCGCCCTGAGACAGCAGGGGCCACGTCACGGCTTTGTGTAAATCCTATTTACATAATCCAGCTGTATTCCCCAGTGTACGGCACTGCAAAGCATGGATTCCCCGGCACCTCTTCTCCCATCTGTGATATGCAAATATGCATCCATGGACCTGGGAATATGGGAAGCCATGAGTCTGCATCTGCTATTTCAACCAAAAGCCGGCTCTGACAACCCAAACCTTTATGCTGTACAGACATCACGCTAAATGATATTGTTCAAGTAGTAAAGATCTCTTATATATCAAACCGAATTTTGGCAATAGTTAATGGTGAAAATTGGTCCAGCTGTATTTTTCAATGATTCATTCAATTTATGTTGAAATAATGTGACCTTTCATGTATAAGTAAATATATATATATATATTAATATAAATAAATGTATATATATATATATATATATATATATATATATATATATATATATATATATATTATAATATATTGTGGTTTAAAGCAGAACAAAACCCAGGATTTTGATTTTACCGTATTTGGGATGTCCCATTGTGTGAAACCTCCCAGGCTGACCAGAAAAGTTCACCTTTGCCAGGTCCAGTGGCGCATCTCTCATCCGATCTCAGCTGTTTTCCATGTATATTAATGCTCGGCAAACAGCTCTGTGCTCAGCAATCGAGCAGCCCCATCCCCAGATAGCCCCCAGCAGCAAGAGAACATTTCAGCCAAGAGGTGATTTGAAAAAGGTGAGTTTTGTAGCGACCGGGATGTCCCAGAGGAAAGCCACTAGCGGGCTTCCGGAATTTTTTAGATTCCAGGGCCAGCTGGGTAGGGTTTTTTTCTGCACGTTGGGTATTGTTGGCTGGTAGGGTTTTGTTCTAACATTCAGACTGGAAGAAGAATCCCCCCCCAACTGTAATACAACAGATGTACAATATTTTTAGATAAAGGGGACCTGAATTTCTTATTTGCACAATCGCTCAGATACTGTACTTGATGGTATTCTCATGCAATATGAAGCTATATGGCTGCTTTCATTGTTTTCCAGAGATAGGAAAACACAACCCACATGTTTCCCCAAGCTAAATAGGAGACACCTTTTTCTATTCTATAGGACTTTTCTATAAGACTTTTCCGTCGCTAGTTTCCCTCTCCTAGAAGTGAGCAGGGAGGCGTCCATTCATAAAATCTGAAAGCTGCTGATTGTCTGAACAGCATGTGCTGTGGAAATGTAAGAAAGGTGAGTATTCGGCCAAGCCTGAGGGATACACACAGCGGGGTACATTAAATTGGGATGTCCCAGGCAGGAGGGAAAATCTTTTGCTCCTTCTAAAATGCTTTCAAACTGCACCAGAACAGAATAATTACAGCAACAGCTATTGATAAACCTTGGTAGTTTTTTTTTATCAATGGAAGTTTAGAAAAAGCCAGTCAACTGAAAGTAATAGATGTCAGCAGAAGGTGACAGGGCCACACAGCCTGACAGGCCTCTCAAATAACTATTTAACTTCTGAGCCAATCTACGTGTATTTGATATTATTTTTCAGTGGGCATCTTGGACCTTTGTTTTGTGCCATTAAAAGATGAATATAACATACAAAATATCCCTTTACTTATTTACCATATTTTTACTAACTGTTACAAAGGATTTCAAGACAAAACATGTCTAAAATCAGGTAAAGGAAGTAGCGCCCAGTATCTATAATTATGTAGAAAACATTTTGGATTGATTCAGCAAATATCTACAACGTTCTCTAAGGCAACATATCCTGTGCATGTCTAAAACATGTCTTACTGTTCGTATTGTGGAAATGGATGCAATGTACCTACTGGCTGGGCTCACTGCAAGACCTGAACTGAGTGGAGCACATCAAGAATATAGAAGCCTATTTTTCTATTGTTGGTTCTATGGCATCATTGCTGCCAGAAACGAGATTGTGTTAAAATCTTAGAAAGACCCGTAAAGTGCTGACTTTTTAAAATGTTGATCCTCCTGAGGTATACATCTTGGAGAAATTTGAACATTTCAGATTTTAGAATTTTTTTTTTTTAGCAAAGCTGGATGACATTAGAAGGTGAAAAATGAAAAATGTGTCAGGATAGAAAGGGGGTTTTAACAGTTACAGCAGAAACCGTGTTTATGCAAATGCTATAGTAGCTTTGTAAGTAGATTTTCATTTAGGAAGAATGTAAATCTGATCTGTAGAAAGCCAGCGCTGCTCTGGAGGCTCTACAAGCCTTTTTATAGTTTACTATTTTACTTTTTGAACTTTTTAGGAGAGGAAACTGACATTCACTTTCATTGTCCACCTAGAAGTGATTCAGCAACCAGATGTAAATTTTCAACTGGTGCTGAATCATCAAACAAGTCATTTTTCTAGGTGTTGTTCCTCTTGTCTAAGTGAGTAAAAAAAATGGATTTTTGTCCATTTTAACAGCCTCCCACCATGACGCAAAATAATTTGGTGGTAAGCAAGTCAGAAGAAATATAGAAGGGGAAATGTTTTTTTTTTTAAGTTTGTTAGTCAGATATTTTTTCTATAGTATTTCATTTTGACAGGTATTTAATGCTGCTTCATCACAATCATAATTTTTAAACTATTATTTAGTAAATTAAAGTTATACTAAAGTTGAGCACCCGATTGCTGTCCCATTGTCTTGGGCTTCACGTTGCACTGTCCCAAACTTCAATCCATTTTCAAAAAGACCCTGTAGTTGCTAAGTTATCTTTAAAAGTATTAGAGCATTGGAAATTAAAAAAAAAATCAAGAGAAACAGTGGGTGTGGCAACAGGGGTGTGATGTAAGCACACTAAGGAGGTGAGCCGAAGGCAGAGTTTCAGAGCTGCAGAGAGAGGCAGCCAATCAGGATGTCTGGGCAGGGAGTGAGGGGTGTTTCCATTCGCGGTCCACCGTTAAGTTGATTGATAGACCAGATCAACAGGGTGGGGACTGAAAGCTGAATGAGGAAGTGATTTTTCTCACTAAGGAGACAGACAGAGTAGGAAGCAGAGAGCTGAAACCACTAAATAAAAGGTAAGCTACTGATATTTATTTTTTAACCTTTGAGTTGCCAAACACTTTAATGTTACTAAATGTGTTTTTCTGGATTCATTGCATTTACTATTAATGAATAAATGTTTTCACTCATTATGTATTTAATTGCATTGCTTTCAATAAATTAGTCTGTGTCCCTGCATTTACATTATTTCATTATTGGCAAGTAACAGCTGTCTTATAAAAATAGTCATCTTAAGAACACACATGTTTCTGAAACTCTAGAATGATAAAATAAGCCCATTTTCAAGATGTCAGTGGTGTAAATAGCATGGGGATTGCAGATGGTTATCTCCCGACCTCTTCCTGTCACTTTGTACCCCCTGCTTACACCAGCCTTTCCTTCCTTCCTATAGTCATAAATTCTTGAAATTCATATTCCTCTTCTGTTCCTCAGACGCATAGAGCGCCTTCCTTTCCCAACTTAAATGACCTTTCTATCAGATGTTAGACTTGTTTTGCTATTGTATAGATACATATCTCTTTGAGGTTTGCAGTCTGTTTACTATTGCTTAAATAAATTAGGCACTGTAGGGATATTCAGAGAATGAGATGGAGCACAATGAAGAAGACGCTGCGGTGGTCAAAGTCTGTTCTTTGACAAAAGTCATGTTTAAAGCAACAATTCTGATTTAAAAAAAAATATACACTATTGGGTTGATTCAAAGAAACATGTAACAGCTTGGATTTGGGTCACGATCATCCTATTTTTCACGTCCGCTCGTGCGTTCGTATGAACTTGCGAGTGATTCAATAAGCAAATACGTTTCTATCCTAAAATATACGTCCGTTCGTATGGCAGTTCGGGAATCAGACCTATGTCAGTTTCCATCCTGAATTTTCCGTTTCATTTCTCAGGTTGCAACATTGGTTTTGCCCTTTTTCCTTTTTTGTCTGGACGTAAATCCTTCTGATCTTGCGGCTGCGCACTACAAACTTACCTCATTAAAGTGCATTCTAAATATTTGGTCTTTTATTTTTCTTTATTTCATTCATTTTGTAGTAACCAACCATTAATGAATGCATTTGCATAAGTAAATCTTACTTTGTTTAATTTTTAGTTAACTTGCATTTTTTACTTGTGGATTTAATTTTAATATTTATGCTTCAAATGGTAAAACTTTAAATTTTTAGTGTGGTTACCCACACCCTCTACATACAGATTGCTCACAAATATTAAAAAACACCCAGCAACTTCTGCATGTTATGAGCCTAGAAACAGCCAAGATGGCGGCTCAGGTATTATCGGGCAGCCTGCAAACAGAAAGGGCCTTGTGACTGTGTTGCTCTGGATTCTTTGATTTCTGACCTTTCCATGCCCCCAGCTCTGCTGTGTCTGTGCAAAATACAGCAGTAACCCACATCCTGCACTTTATCCCGCTCTCCTCTCCTCAGTAAGTGTGATGCATCTGACCAAAGATGTGCTAAAATAATTAAACAAAGCAAAGGTAAACAACTACACCAATAAATGCAATCTAAAAATATTATTCTAGTACCTCAATTTTAAAATAAATAACAAAGGACATAAGTTTCTTTAATTAACGCAAATATATCGCAAAATAAAGGTTTACATGCAAAGGACTAATTAAGGTCCACATTAAAATGCTTTTATAAGGCATACATGAATCAGGTATGCATTGCCATACAATTTATGGCCTCGGCCATGCTGATACATGCAGTTCATTGGAGCACAAGACGCGCAGACTCCTCCACATAGCCAAAAAACCTGTTCACGAACAGCAATCCGGCTGCTAAAAGGTGTCGGCTGTGGCTTTCTTTTAAAACGCGTTTAGAGGTTTCTCTGAATCACACCTAAACACATCCAATTAACCTAAGTTTTACGTTTTGATCGTAAGTTTTAGGATTTGATCCTAAGTTTTACGTTTTGATCCTAAAATTTAGGAACGAACTTCCGCTGATCGTAAGAGCATATACGCATTCGTACGTAGGCTCGTGCGAGTCGTAAATGGCCAAAAAAACAGGAAAAAATGACTAACACCCACCCAAACTTACGATTCTCGATACGAAATCAATTAACTTTTGCTCTTTGAATCGAGGGGTATGGGCCTAATTTACGACGGTCGTGGGTTTTTACTAGTTCCTTCTACCTTTAGTGCACCTTGTGTGCAGCAAATTAAGAACATAGCAGCTAACTGAGCTTTAAATCTAGAAAAATAGTGTTCTAATTGTATCTGCGAATGTAGGGAGAACTGATTATTTGCTGACATTTTGCTAGGTAGGAAGAGTCATATTTAAAAACTGGTGCAAGTTGGCGAACTGCCGTGGTTGATTCTGTTTTGAAAATTAAAGACATTTGGCTAAAAACACACTTTTACAGCTTATGATAGCATGGAATGGGTCTCAGAATAAATGTGGTGTCTCAGGTTATAGTAGGACGGCGATAACCAGTTTTTGGGCGAAGGGCGTGGTAGTGGGTGCTGTTAAGGGGTGTGGCTTATTTACAGGCTTTTGAGGAAAAAACATCCAAAGCATTCCTTGCTATTCATGTCTGTAAATAGATAAAAGGCTCAAAACACTGAACGAAAAACATGGATGGGTGCAAAAGACAAATCGCCAGTGTGGATCATGGCCCACTTGCATAATTCAAAGAACCCTTCCGAGATGCTGTCGGTTGTATGGAAGGAAGCGAGAATTCATGGAAAGAACTCTCATCTGAGAATTTACAACTCGCATGACAGTTTGGTGAATTGCCGTCAGCAAGTTGTAAAAGTTTTCACTGATAAAAACCATGCCGGCAGGATTTTTCTTAATAACATGGTAGCCAGCAATTGTTTTTTACTTTTTTTACTTTATTTTTTATTTTTTTTTAAGCCCGGGCACCAGGCATTAGGGCAGGTAACTCAGGGCTCAGAGACCACACAGGGCTGCTCTTGGCCATGCCGGTTACCAGCCCTTATGACCTTCAGTATGGGTTTGGGGCTCTGGCACCCCTCTAAGAACCCTGTGCCCTAACCAATGGACACCTGGGTCTTCTGCACCAGTGTCCCAAATAGGGGTGTGGGTAATTGGGCAGGATGCTGGCATCTCACAGGCTGATGCCGGCAAGTGACATGCTGGCCCCCTAACCCGATGAACTGGTATAGGGGTCCCTTGTTCCCCCTACCGGTTCACCCCAAGTTAGTGAAAATAAACACACCACACAAACATTTTTAATTTTCTAAATTTCACTACTTACCTGCCCCGTCTTCTTTCTTCTGGGGAATGAGGGTGGGGACGGGACTGAACCGCCTGTTATATTGAGAGGCAGAGCTTTTCTGGGATTTCCCCCATGTGGGGGAGATCCCAGAGAGGCTCTGCTTCTCTCTATAAAAGGCTGCTCCCTGTGGATCAGTATGGATTCCCCAGACAGGAGCGGGATGATAGGAAAGGAACCTGTGTTCCCCTTCTGTCCCTGGTGGCATAAAGCAGCGCTGGACACGGGGCAGAAAAAGTATAAGGTAATTAAAAATAATAAAAAAATGTTGAAAATGTGTGTGTGGTTTTTTTGTTCACTTTACCTTTGAACTAGTATGGGTGAGTTAGCAGATGGGGTCAAGTTCTATAGGGTTTATCAGCAAATGCAATTTGCTGGTAAAAGAAAGATGAACTGTCTGACAGTCCGCATGGGGCAAGCAGAAAGCTGGCTAAAGCAGGCCCTTAGCCTGGAGTGTTCCTTACTCAATTTCAATCATGTGTTTAGATTTTCTTTTTTATGTATTTCATGATATGTAAGTGATTAGGAGCTATGATACATTTATATGGGTACTCCAACTATCCAATACATATATATATATGTATATATGTATGTATAGCTATATATATATATATATATATATATATATATATATATATATATAGCTATTGTGAATATCTGTAGCGCATTCTTCCTCACCCCCCTTTTGGTTTTACATTATTTTTTATAAATCTTAGGATATGTTCAATACTGCTTTCATGTTTTTTGTGGTAAATAATATATTTAGCTGATAAGTTAATGATTTGCAGTGCTTTAGTATTTATTGTTGTTAAATTGTATTTTAATGCATTTTTGTGTGCATTTTCTATTTACCTGTATTTTCTTTTTTTAAATGTATACTAAAACATGATCGTAGTTAAAAGTTCATCTTAAATCACACCTTAAATGCATTACCTCAAAAGACAAATTGAAAACATGGTTTAAATGCTTATGTTTTTAAGCAAGATGTTTTTTTTTTTTGGTTTTTTAGAAAGAAGAATCTCACACTGGGATTTCTGCCAAAGTAGTAAAATAATGCCTTCATAGTTACCTTATGAATGAATGCCTATCAAGGCAGTTCATGGGATCAGCTAAGAGAGTAATACAGCCTGATAATTCTATCTTCATAAACCAGCAGCCTCGCATTATGGAGAATAAGTACAACATATGACTAGACAGCTGCTGATTCAGCAAACTGTCACACTGCACTGGGCATGGTGCATTGGGT
Source organism: Gastrophryne carolinensis (assembly GCA_027917425.1). Taxonomy (NCBI): domain Eukaryota; kingdom Metazoa; phylum Chordata; class Amphibia; order Anura; family Microhylidae; genus Gastrophryne; species Gastrophryne carolinensis. Next base: position 365,252,350 of record CM051236.1, read on the forward strand.
AAGCCATATCTTTCACTCTTTATTCCAGAAAGATAGCAATGCAAGGCTTGCCACTTGAGTTAAACGGTTGGCTACAAAAAGATTTATTGGCTGTATACATGTGATACAGCATACCCTTTAGAAGCAAATAATGCAATTCCTATAGTTGGAGCAGGCTCATTAAAGTATGGCTGCTGGCTAGCCATATGCTACCTGTGTGTCTGCTAGATGACTATTCACGCACCCCCAAATAGTTCTGTCTTTCCTAAATTGCCTGCAGTGTCCGATAAATCACTAAGCTGCTGGGATTTTCTTGTGTTATGTGATGACACAAGGGCTGATTCTCCTGCGATTCCACAAGTGTATAAGGATTCTTCTAGAATAACCTGAGAATTGTCTGAAATGCATCTAAGGGCTGTTGTCTGATTTCGCTTTGGAAAAGTCAGCCGATGACCTAGTGATAGAAAAAGAAGCAGTATCATTGATTATAATATAATAGTTAATTACCTCCCACAGTCTTGATCCTACAAAATCCTGGTATTCTTCATCTGTCAGAATGAAGGATGATAGCACATCCCTAGCCTGCAACAAGGTTTGCCTCTGCCTTACATCATGAGTGACTGGGCTGTGTCACTGATTGGTGGAAAGCACAATCCAACCAACCACACGCATGATTTTCAAGTGACTTAGAGGCCGATTCATTAATAGCGCCAGGTAGCGACAGATGAGCGCCAGTAGCGTGATTTTCTCAGCGCCAGCTAGTATTCGCTGTGCTTGGCCGGGGTTTGCTTGTTGACAGCGACTCAGTCGGTGTGCGGTAATGTTGAATACGGGCTGGGGGGTCGCTGTTTCACAGGTTCAGAGTTGTATGGGTGCGCCTGACAACGAATGGCCAGAGCGAACGGCTTGCTGCAGATTCATTAACAAAACACGCTCCGAATTTATTCGCGCTGTGAATTCCTTGTTTAAACCCCAGAGCGCTGGCGGCGATGGGTGTAAAATAGTTTTTAACCCCCAAACAACCTTATATTTTGATTGTAAAATTATACAAGTTTTTATAAACATTTTGTAATATGAATACATTAATATCAGACCTGTAATATCAATTCTGCACAAATTTTTTTTTTTTTTTTTTTACCTTAAAAAAAAATCCTAACATTGCAGAAGTGGTCACAGAAACATTAATAGGAATTAATTATGATTATTTAAAGATTGCTCCATTGAAATGCATTGGACATCGCCAGGGAGCGACAGGTCATACCTGTCGCTGTGATGGGATTAGCAGCGGCGCTGTTCGTTGCAGTCGGCTACATGATGAATCCCGCGCTAGCTGACGCTCTCGCCGGCGCTAGCCTCATTTAGCGTGATAAATGCGTCATTGTGACCGCCGCCGGGCGTACTTGAGTCGGTAGCCGTCGTTAGCTGGCGGTACCTGGCGCTCGTCAGACACTACCTGGCGCTAGCCCTTGATAAATAAGGGCCTTAGTATAATATGGTCAGTGACATAAGCAAGAATCATCCAAACCTGATTGCCTGACCCTAATTCTGGGCATTGGGTAAACAAAAGAGCCTGGTGCATGATAGCATACGGCTTGGGTGCTATGTAAGGGGTGCCAAATCTGGAAAGCCCTAGGAAAGCAGTCTTCCAATATTTAATTATATCAGCTTGACTGGGGGGGGGGGGGAGTGGTACTATACATGTACAGCATGGGCAGTGTTGTCCAGTATTGTCACTTTCATTTTAAGGCCATACAAGCAGGCCAGAAGCTTACCCCATATGTGCAGCAGTCACTATGACTTGTTATGTTTGTTGTTGCTAGTGCATGCTCTAACCCAGGGATTCACACTTTTTCATCCACTTGCCATTTGCTAAATACGCTATGTATGCTAAGTACCACCTGGGTGGTATGTACGGGTTGTCAGCATATATATATATCGTTCTCATTATCGTTTGTAGCTGTTTGAAAATCATGATTGGTTAATCTGGCCAGCTCAGGTTGGGATACAAACCGGTCTGCAACCTGGCAGAGTACCAGCTGATAGGATCTCAAGTACTATCAGTGGTACTCGTACCACTGGTTAGGAACCCCTCTTCCAGAGTATTACTGAGTAATCTACTGTGTAATTAATTAAGATTATTATTGAGCCACTGAATAATATAGCATATTACTAAAGAAGCTATCATATCACCTACAATACAACTGTGTAATGTAAAGTATTATTGCGTAATCTATCATCACTGAGTAATCTAGATCAGGGGGTTCCAACCTTATTTAATCATGTGTAACCTTCCATTCCACTTTTAAACAGCAATTTAAATGGAATTAATCACAAAAAATAGACAGTTTTTATGCAAATAAGGCACCGATGTAGTATAGGTAGCAGCAGATTAGGTTGTGGTACAGGTCAGTCTGGAGCCTTGTCAAGTACCACCTAAAAAGATCTCAAGTACCACCAGTGGTACTAGCACCACCTGTTGGGAACCCCTGCTCTAAACCACTGTTTCTCAACATGCGGTACACTTACCCCATGGGGTATTCATGTGTTGTTCAGGTATTGTTCAAAGGTGTACCAAAAAAGTCGCTCTGATAGGTCAGTAAAACATTATTTTATCAGGCTTCAAAAAGTGCTTCAAGACCAGTGACCTACTTATTTCAGGGGTATTTAGTTGCAACTGCTTGTTGCTAGGTGTCCTTGGCATGGAAAGTTTGAGAACCGCTGTTCTAGACCAATGGTTCTTAACCTTTTATGCCAAGTATCCCTTAGCATCAATCAGTGACAATCAAGTAGACCATTTTCTAATGTTAACAAAATAAGTAGGTAATATACATTGGAGTACTTTTTGAATCAAGAAATAATGTTTTACTGTTACTAAAATATTCCAGACTTGTCAGACCCCCCTGATGTTGCAGCTTGGAGTACTCTCTAGGGTATGTATACCGCAGATTGAGAAACAGTGCTCTAGACTAGTCTTCCTCAACCCTCCTACTCAAGGCCTGCCAACAGGTGGAGATGCAGATCTCCACATAGCTGTTTCTATAGCTCTGTTGCTGCACTGATTACTTCACCTTTGTGGAGGTCTGCAAAACCTGGTCTGTTGGTGGGCCTTGTGGAGAGGTTGGGAGTCCCATGCTCTCGACTACAAGTGAAAAAACCACATACACCCAGAGACGGGGGGGGGGGGGGGGTCCCACACACCCACCCAACCCTGACACAGAAGCACCACTAATCAATAATAGCTATGCAAAAAATGACCAAATTTATTATTACATATAACTACCTACATTGTATACACAATACCATATGACAATTTTAAAAACATATTAAAAAAGACAAACTAACATCGAGGAGGGGGCACAAAAAAGAGGGGGGGGGGGAGGGCCAATTTGACCCAATGACAATGCTGCTGTGAATTCCTATCTAATAACAAACACTGGCCTCAACTATACTGATGACCAATAAAACAAGTGTACATAATATTCAAAAAATTTATGAAATTGTGCAATTGGTGCTTCACTTTAAATAATTATGCTAGATAGTACCCTAATATATCTATCACCCTACCAATAAAATGGAAACACAAATGAACACTGTAAAACACACTGCCTAACTGAAACTAAGATGAGGACTCACCAGGTGGAAAATATGGCAACAAAGAAAAAGTATAACACAAAATATGAATCAAGCAGGCTCACATAGACAGACCCCCCATCCTCACCTGCCCACACTCCTCTCATACAAGTGAAAAAAGAAATCAGGAATCATAAGGAAAGAGGAGGAAGGTCATAAGCAAAGAAGGCCTCTTAGGTGAAGAAGAAAGCAGTGCCGTGAGGTCTTGTAGACAGTGAGACAACAGGAATCCAAGATAATGTGACAGGGTTTGACAATAAAGATTTAGGTAATTTACATAACATCTCATGTGGGGGGGGTGTAAAGCCAGAAGGCACAGTGCGAATCAAGGTCATCTTTAAAAATAGCACCTGTGACTGCATGCCTGCACTTATTTCAGGCCTGTCTATGAATCACTTTGGCCATATTTAGCATGCACAGATTATGAGAGTTTTTTTTCATGTTTACTGAATCAAGGCTTATATTTACAGTGTACCAAAGCATTTCTGATGCCTTGAGGAAACACAGTAAATATGGACCAAATCATCTCTGCATGTTTTTGCCCTTGTTGTTATCAAGATGGGAGGCTGAATAAACATATTATTTCATCCAAATGTGCCTCCAATTTTCTGCTTACATTGTGCATCTCAAATTAAATTGGCATTGGCACACACATAAATACTATACTCGTGAAGGCCCATTTTAGAAAACAAGCACCCTCGCAGCAGAACATGTAGCCAGGCTGCAGCATGTAGAAATCATAGCTTACAGTTGTTGCCTTTGCAGAACACATCTCACCTTTGCAATAAACACCATTTAGACAGAATGAAATTGTATACACATGGTTACCAGCCCACAATGTCAAGGACTGAGGAGTCATCAAGTTAAGCTGATGATGGATCTGTAGAGCGGTGAATTCTAGAAGGTGATCTCTTGATGTCTATTGGGCTTAGAGGTCAATAGTGATGCACAGTTTATATGCTGGCCAGGCTTTAGGTGTTGAGTTGCAGTGAATAGGTGTCTGTTGGTGTCAATTCACTTCAACAGTTTAACAATACAAAACTCCACAGTTTGAGGACAAGGACCTTGTCTTCAATAAATGTTCACAGAACGTGTGAAATCAGTGGCACTGGGAGACTAGGTGGAGATAAAACATCTGAAGCCAAAGCTCCCCTATTGAGTCCTTTGCTATGTACATAGCATGAGAGCTATCCACTTTGCAACCAATCCTGTCTAAAATAGATGTCAGTCCTTTTTATAGAATCTTGAAGAAAAATTTTAAGGCACTGAGAAAAAAATATTGCAATCATATTGATGTCTAAAACTGGTAAGGTGGCCCCTTTTTATCAACTGTAGTGTTATGTGATCTTTCTGTTGATATTATTCCTTGTTACTTTTGTTAGAAGTGCAGCATATTTTGGTGGAGTGTAGGAGTGCCTTAAGGAGGAACATTGGAGGCCCTGGAGCCACCCAAGTTCCACTCCTTGGGGCATCATGAATTGGGATGCCCCGCTTAGTATAACCCCCCAGAAGCCGCGTTTCACTCACCTTGTCCTGGAACCCTCGTCGCATCTTTGCACCGCGGCCGCATCCCGGCATACCGCTAGCCGTGCACACACCTGCACTCAGTTCCCTTCGGAACCACTCGGCTGCTTAGGCATCCAGGCAGCTTAGCCGTCAGTGGAGCCGAAGGGAGCCAAGTGAAGCAAGCGTGCTGATTGCTTGAATGTCCACCCAACCAATCAGCGCACTTGTTCTCGCACCAAGTGCGTCGTGGGATGCCTAGGGGCATACAAACAGAGGGGTGTCCCCACTGAGAGGAACAACAAGTGAAAATTTGGTGTGTTGTTCCTCTTTAAAGGGAACGTTCACAAAACTAGACTTTCTAGTTTACCATTTAATAGCCCAAAAAGGTTAAAATCAAGACACATGACACAAAAACATCCATAGTTGCCCATGTGACTGCCCTATTCCATAAAGAACAGATACAATAACTAATTAATTTACCACCACATACAAGGAGAAAAATGTATAACTGCATACATAAATGCCGCCTCTTATATAAATCAATTACTCATTAATCTACCACCACATACAAGTGAATACATGGGACAAAAATGTATAACTGCATACATAAATGCTGCCTTTTATATTAAGCAATAACTAATCAATATTATTGTTTGTGAAATATTTATATAAATACACAACATCTGCTGAAACTGAGATTTAGTCCCTTTTTTGTAATCCAGCACCAAAATTTATTTACACCTGACCATCTTTTTTCACTTAAAAAGAAGGTTCGAATCCCACCCTCTTGCGTCATACTGTTAGAACACACAATCCCATGTGTCTGCAGAAAAGGTAGCTGCCTGTCTCTTCTGTGTTCTGAACTTGGTACATATTTCATGGACAGCAATAAGGAAAAAAGCAACAAAAGAAAAGATACACATATGTCATGCTGGTGAGATAGTGAGAAAGAGACACAAACAGACATTCAGTTGCATGGAACTTCACACGATCTCACAGAATAAATGAAACATTCTCAGTCTATTCTTCACACAGACAAATGAAGCTGAAGACATGGCTGAAGAAGTCGCTCGACTAGCTTTTCCAGTCCCAAAAAGGCTACATTTTATCATCACTCATATAGTCACAATGCACTTTAAGGAGAGACCCATTTAAATCAAATCTAAATTTAGCCTTACATGGGTATCTGCCTAAAGTGACTTGTGACTATGTTTTTCACTCCCAAGTGTCACATCCCATACAGATATCTACTGTATGTCTGGCCTTGTGCTGATGAGGGGCTCCACCTTAAAATCATACCCACAAGGAGAGTGGATGGCTGTGAAATTATTCTTACTTATTCCAAATGATCACATGCTGCATTGCATTCCTGGAGCTTAAAAGATAGCCCAAAGAGATATATGTATGGTTCTTGTATGACATAAAATGGGCCCCAAGTCCAGGTTGCACAAGGGTCCCATAGCTTGTAGTTACAAAAGTATATATGAGCTAAGCAGCACTAAAGCAGCACACAATAGAAAAGCAAATAAATATTACAATGACCAAATCATATTGGAAAAATAAATAGGAATCTATAGAACAAGCTACTCCATGGACAGAAGAAAGTCGTTAACACTCAGCAGAGACGTTTTAGTCTGCTAAGAATTGACTTTGTAGCGGCAAATGTTTATTTAAACAACATTCTGAGAGTGGTGTGAAAATCCCTATTGAGGGGTTGAACATGCCATGCCCTTGCCGATACATGCCGGATGGGCGCTACAAATTTATATCGGTGTTAGCGTTTACTGTGAACTGTCACTTTGATCAAAAACAAGAGCGTTGCCTTCCTGTATGTCATGCATGGCAGGCCTGCGGGGAACAGTGGCACTTGCTTGCACGCTGCAACCCTGGTGGTCCGCCAGGATTATTTCAGGCTTGCCTTCCAGGGTCACACGCCAAGTTAATCAGCTTAATGCACACAAGGCAACAAAAAGTCCCCAATTCATCAGGAATGCAAGTGAATGACGAACTGGGACAACAATGGCAGAAGACATTGCAGCAGACAGGGGGCAGGAAAAAACCATAAAACACTATATATATATATATATATATATATATATATATATATATATATATATATATATACACACACACACTAATTATGCCTGACCAGCTTGACCTATCCAGGCAAAAAGTAAACAGTGCTCACCCCCTACATAAAAACCATTTCTGTTTTGACTGAAGCTAGAAAAGCAAATTTTAATTGAAGTGACAGCCTCTGTGGGATTAGCTGACAGGCATAGGGAGTGGCACCCTCTACATTTACAAACTGAGTGTATCTTCATTCATGTCCTCTTACTCTCTTAGACTGGAGAAAACAGAGCTTGCCCTTTTTCCGCCATCCAATTCTGCTCCTGTCTGCCCAATAACAATTTCGGTCAATGACCTGACTATCACAACATTCTGAAACCTGATGTCTTGGTGTTATACTGGACTTCTCTCTATCCTTCCAACGCCACATTCAGTCACTAGCCACCTCCTGCTGACTCCAACTCAAGAACATCTCCTGCATCCCTCCTTTCCTCACACCGGAAACCACAACATTTCTAGTGCATGCCCTGATCATCTCGCAACTAGACTACTGTAACACACTTTTCTGTGGTGTATCGGCTGACAGACTGACGCCCCTCTATCTATTCTCAACTCTGCTACCTGCTTTATTCACCTCTCCTCTCAATTTTCCAGTGCGTCACCTCTGTCAGTCCCTACACTGGCTGCCAATATCTGAAAGAATTCTGTTCAAAACCTTAACCCTAACCTACAGTGCCCCTCTACAGCCAAGCCCCTTTCTACATTTCAATTATAGTCTAAAGATACAAATCCTGACGCAGCCTCTGATCAGCCCTTCCTCCAACTTCAACCCTGATCTTCTCTTCCTACTCTGCTGTCCAGGCCTTCAAACGTGGCGCTCCGCTCCTCTGGAATGCTCTCCCTTATACAATTGGACACTCTTCAACCCTTAAAACCATCAAAAGCACCTTTAAAACCCATCTATTTAGACAAGCTTACAATCTGGCCTAACCAAGCCACTTTACAGTCTTGTAATCCTTCAGAGCACTTGCTACCATGCTTAGTACATACTTGTGATACAACTTCTTGTCTCCACCCTCATCCATTAGATTGTAAGCTTGCAAGGACAGGGCTCTCTCCTCACATATTCATATATTAATATGTTTTGTTGCATTTGACTCATAATACAGAATGTATTATGCATTTGTAGTTATATCTATGTTATATACAACTCATAATGTCCTGTGTATTATAAGTTTGTTACTTGTCCCACCCTCCTGCAATTCACACTGTACAGCTCTATAGAATACGATGGTGCTTTATTAATAAACAATAATAATAATAATAACTGTCACAGGGAGCCCCACAGACAGAGTAAGGTTGACCCAGACACACCAGCACAAGGGGTAGAAGCAAGACTTTATTAAATGGATAGGATATAATGCAAACTAGAGAGGTTCCTTATTGTCAGGAAGCATAACTATAATACACGACCTTAACTCAGACTGCCACCATATAAGACAAACAGGATCCCCAAGGTGCTTGCAGCACTTACAGGGCTAGGCAGGGAAGACCTCTTAGGAGGATAGGGGAGACCTGCTGGGCCGGACATGGAGAAACTGTAAAACTGCATTTGAAATAGTATATGTACCGTATGTTTTTAACCTGTCTGTAATTACTACTTTGTAAAGCGCTACGGAAGATGATGGCGCTATATAAATAAACAATAATAATAATAATAACTGGCAGCTTGCAGGAACACAGAGACAAACTTCTTAGAAGCAGGAGACAGGCTGGCAACCCACAGAAACATAAAGGTGGGTTCCCCAGTGACCGGGACAGAGGGACTGGCTGAAAACCCACTGGGACATGGAGGTGGGTTCTCCAGTGACTGAAAGAAGCAAGTCCAAAAACATTGCTTAACAATAGATCCAGACAATGGAAGTTAGACAATATACTGCTGACACTTGGCTTTGAATGTGACCCAAGGTGGGGGCTAAAAAGTCTGCTGCAGCTCTGCAACACATCCACTGCCGGCTGCTAAAACAGCAATGGTGCTAAGTAGCACAGTGCCACCAGCAGGCTGTTAGTGGAACAACCCAACAGTGACAGTAACTTAGTATGACAAACTGGGCAGCTTGAGGGGGGGAACCTAGGTCTTCATGCACAAAATAAGGTCATGGACGCTTTGGACAGACTTTCAACCACCCTTTGCTAAACCAAAAGATAGACTGAAGTCCACCTGCCCCCCCCCCCCTCACCTGGGTACCCACATTTGAGATGTCCATCTAGTTAACCTTGAAAAACTAAATCGGGTAGTCTGCTCCCACAAAACTGGCATTGCCCAAAGGACCAATGGCTGCCATTGAGGTTCACAGGAATGTGTGGTGTCAATCTATAGGGGTATCCCAAATAGGGGTGTCTGGGGCTGTGGGAGATAGAACACCTTAAAGTATTTTTCGGCATAAGGGCAAAAGTCTATTTTCATGAACTTTCCAAGTCAACCTCAGACCAGATTGTGCCAGGGGGTTGGAGATTCCCCTCTTACATTCCACCCGCTCCTGTGCCACACATATCTCACCTGCAGCGCTGGTACAAGAAGGCGGCACAGCTGGTGGCTGTGGCTTCAGTACAGAGCGCTCCCTTTGAGTCCAATAGGTGCCTCCATAGATGAGGAACCTCCTGCATGCCCCTACTACAGGTCACAAAGGAGCAGGCTCTCTGACTGATTTGATGCAGCAGAGATACATCATCAGCTCGGTGTGGTCTGCTTCCCCGGGCCCCGCAGCAGGGTTCCTGTAGCTCTGGTCCCAGTTACATTTACAGCTCAAACAAAAAAGCTTTAAAACTTTTGCCATTCTATTTAAAAAAACGTTTTAGCCAGAGTTTATGACATACAACGCATTTTATAAACTGTATTCAGCATTTTAAAAAGAGAAAACAAAATAATATGCCCCACATATGCTGTTATGTTTGACAGCTCTAGGTCCTAACAGGGTGGTGGCAGGGAACAGGCAGCTATCTCCTCCAGTAATTTAATTAAACTGTTGCATGCATAAAGAAGCTGGCAGGTGTTAGAATGGGTGTTGATTGTTTTTTTAATGGTTTCTTATACATTTTTACTGTTTTCCAAATTCCGGGAAATGTAGCTCGTCTATCTACTCTATTAAACCTTGTTTGAATAATTAAAGATTAAGGATCCCAAATCTTAGAAAAAAACATTATGAAGACTAGGATTTAACAAATGCTATTATTATGCTTAGTATTGTATAGATGAGAGGTGCTTGTTGCACCATCTAGCAATCATTGTGTGAACTGCGCTCAATGACAGCTCACTGTGTGGCTGGTGTGGGTGTTATATTGAATACATGTGCAGTTTAAACACAAAGACGGGGTGATCCCAATTTATGCCAAAGTTATATTCAAATGTTTCCATTGTTTTCATCCAAACAATTGTAACCTGTTTCGCTTAATTAAGTTTTGACCCCAACTTTCACTAAACATCCCTGAAACCTGTACTATAGAAAAAAAAAAATATAGGAACTGCAGCCAAACCTTTTTTTCTAGTTTTAGGCCGGTTTCACACTAGGGTGTTCTGATTATTTATGGAAATTGCTACCGCAAAAGAGATTGCACAACATTTTTAAAGCACTTGCCACTTAATGGGGTGGAATCACCATGGCAACTGCCTCAAAATGCTGCAGGCAAGTCTTTTTTTCAGGGGCGACTACAATTGCTCTGTAATCGCCAAATGCAGATATGATCACCCCACAATCGAAGCTAAATGCCCTTATGGGCAGAAGGGTTAGAACTTTTATTTAAACCATTTAAATATATTCTCAATATCTGTATGCAATGACAAATCATGGGTCCATCATCAGTAGACCAGACTTAAAATCGACTTTAGGTTCCTCTTAAACAATTGGTCCTGTGGCATCTCAATTTGGGATTCCTCTACAGTCAAAGGTCATCTGCAAACCAAGATCCCAATGGAGCTCTGAAAGACGGGGAAATAGCAGGAAATAGCTACACATTGCAGTGAAGCATGTGCCCTGAGGAGGTACAACTGCTGCAGCTTGGTGTATAGCTACTTTCTCTCTCGTATCAGGTGAGCTCTGCTAGGATAAGGTTAATAAGCAAAAATCCCCCTCCGGATTAGCACCTATCAGCAACTCACCTGATTGTTGGATCTGAGCCAGCACCGCAGCCTGCAATCTCGTGCCATAAACCCAGCGGACAGTTTAGGTGGATTCAGAGGATTTGTTGGGGGAGGAGGAGTAGGAATTTCTCTCACAGCAGAATGGCACCCAGAGCAGCTCAGGGGCATCCCTGTAGTGTTGCTGGAGGAAGGGAGGAGCAGGAGGAGGAGGGGGATACCCAACACCACACACCTGACACTGAGGACAGCTTCTCCTTGACTCAGGACAGCCTGGCTCACATGAACCACCACATGCTCCAGTGCCTGCACAACACCTGCAGAATTGCCCTACACCAGTGCCAATTAATGATTTGCAGTCCTCTATCCCCATTTACAGCCATTTTTGATCCCCTCAAATTAGGTTCCCCATTGAGTTCAATGGGGTTCGGGGGATCTGAACCAAACGTTAGAATAAAGTTTGGCCAAACTTGTTAAACCCAAACTTCTGCATTTTCGCTCATCCCTACTTGTTAGCTGTTGATCTGGGCTTTTTTTACAGTTGGCAAGCCAAAGACAAAAAAACTGTATGTTATCCAAGTAACTTTGTAATATATATATATATATATATATATATATATATATATATATATATATATATAAACACTATGAGTATAACCTGTCATGGACCTGCATTGGCACCAACAACGGACTTGCATTGGCACCAACAACGCCAAAATCTCCAGCTAGAGGGAGAGTTATGTTTTAAAATAAGTGAGACATGGAGACGGAATTCGTATTGGTCTGAACATTATTCCCTAGCAGCCAAGCCCCACCCCCATATCTCCTCATTGTAAGTTTAGACTGTCATTTCCATGGAGAATTCAAAGTGCTTAGATCAGTGCAGGCTTGGTTGTGTGAACTTCCTTTCTTTACTTCCTGAAGTCCTACTCCAGACATTTTTGTACTTGTCCTCTCCATATGGTATATGATAATGAAGACTTATGAGGCCAGCACATGCTGTAACTGTCATTATCATTGTTTATGTTCGATTCTAGCATGTTTCTAAGCTCTATGAAACAAGCAGAGTTGTATATTTCACCTCCCTGAAGGCCCAGCGCAGAGTTCCTCTCGCTAAGTCTAATGCATGGGGGGATGAACAGAGAAGTGTTATCTCCGAGCAACGAAAAGAAAACTTCCCTGCTGATGATAAGAACAGATGCATGACGTGACGTAAGGGTCCAATACAAATACAATAATGAATTCAGCCTCCATTTGAAATTAAAAAAGGCACCCAAGTGTGATACATTTGACTCACTTAAACCGGACCAACACCCATTTTACAAAACATGGGTGTTGGTCCGATTGCCGGGGTCCCCCCCTTGATTGAGTGCTGTAAACCTTGTGAACATTATCTTACAACTTACTCTCTCTGGGAAATTCAGCTCCGCGATAGGCCAGTGGCCGTCACATCTCCCATGGTCGGGCTTATGTTTTGCAGGCAGCCGGCCAAGTAGAAGCCGCCAGCCAACCGCGGGCTGCATTTCCCAGAGGGAGCAAGTTGTAAGGTAATGTTTGCAGGCTTTACAGCACTCAATTGGGGGGCATCAATTGGGGGGCCAAGCCCATAGTTTCTTCATTCTTGTTTCTGCTACAGTTACGTGCCAAGCATGTAGAAACTACAGGCATGGCATTTCCCCCATAACACGCTCACCTCCAGCCTGAATCTAGCACTAGGGGTCTCCTCTTCCCCTGGGGGGGGCATCTGATACCCCCACCAGGGTCTTTACTGGGGCAGAAAACACCCAGTTGAGGCCTCCATGCCCTGATCTACAAGCCCCCATATCTGGTGCCGGGGCTGGTTTTACTGGGAAAGGGGGGCCCACATAATTTTATTAAACATTTTTAAGCCTGTCCACCAAGGAGTGGGAACCTCACGCCCATTTTTTAAAACGTAACCCCTGATAAGGGGTGTTTTATTTGAAAATGTCATAAAGTGCTACCAGTACATATGAGGTACCATTGTAATTGTGAGAAATGGGGCTTTAATAGGCGATATGGTTTTCTTAAAAATATATATTTTTTTAAATAAAAAAAAATGCAATATCTGTTTAACAATACATTTTTTTTATTTTTATTTTTACACAAAAATTTGAAAGCACAGAAAAATTACAAACAAGACATTTCATGTTAAAGCTCAAGCTCTGTTGAAAATGTACCGTCAAACATAATGCAAAATGGTGAAAATGGCCTGTCAACAGAGGGTGGCAGTTAAAGTGGACCAACACCCAGGATTTTGACTATCCTGGGTTTTGGTCCACTTCGACGGGGCACCCCGATCGGGGGTGTCCCTCTCTCTGAAACCCCCCAGAAACCCCAAAAAACTCACCTCTCCCCGCTCCCACGTGACCGCGCCGTCTCCAATCCCCGCCGACGTCCAAGCGGGTGTCAGCGGCGTCCAGGACAGCGCGTCCGCCGCCGCCTCCCGCGCTTCACTTTCGGCGTGCGCGCGCCCGCGCATCAGGTAAGGAGTTTTCTGGGGGGTTTCACCCTGCGGGACATCCCGATCTCGGATCTCCCGCAGTGAGTGAGGTGATCGGCCCGGGAATCTTGCACTTTAGATTTAGCTTTTTTGCTTTTTTCTTGCATATTGATATTTTAGGAAAATTTGGTTGTTATTGTGCTTTTTTATACATTTCTTAGGTCAACCCTTTGCAACCAAAGAATTCATCTAGGGATTACTTCCAGAAAGATGCACACACTACAGCAAGCTTGGTACACCTAGAAAGCTTAAGGTGTTTTCAGGGAATATATGGTTTGTTGGGGTATTTCATATGTAAAGGGTTGTATTGGTTGAAAAAGCATGTTATGCGTACTTTGTCTGCAGAGCTGAAATTTGAAATGAAGTAAAATGACCATAACGCGCTTGCTTTACTTTCAGGGTGTTTGGCAACTCTTCCCTTCCCAGTACCTATACATGTTGGGTATTGTTCTGTTCAGGGACCTTGCTTTTTCAGATTAAACTTGTTTTTTCGCTTTTGTTTTTGTTTGCATTATTTTTTTTTTTAAGAAAATATGGCGTTGGTTCTCTTTTTTTATACTTTTTTAAGGAAACCCTGTGCAACCAAACAATTCATCGAAGAATTACTTCCAGAAAGTGGTGCCCATGTCAACATGCCTGGTATGCCAAGAGAGCTTGAGGTGTGTACTTTGAGAGAATACATAGTTTGTGTGGGGAATTTTAAATGTAAAGGGTTGTTTTTCTTAAAAACTGCAAGGTGTGCATAGTAGTTGTATTTTCTTTGAAAATCTCATTAAGAGCTCCTTTCAGTTTGGGGGCGTCTCCTGGACTTCAGGGTCTTCAGGGTGTCTACCAATACATATGTGATACTGTTGTAACCAAGAGGAATGGGGCTTTTACACGCAATATGTTTTTTATTGAAAAACTTTTTTATTACAAAAAAAAAGTAACAAAGCAAAAACATATGGAATTACATTGTTATAACATTGTACCATGAACACTTTAATACCAGACAAGTAAGGACAAATCTGCATGAAAATATTTTTACTCAAAAAAATTTCTTGCCCAGAATACAAGAATAAATGTCAGAAGGTTTGTGTTTTTTTTTAGGGAAAAAAAAATGGGATCAGGAAAGGGATTTAAGGATCGTCCATAGAAATGTATGGGAGTGCGCCAGGTAGCGAGAGGTAATACCTGGCGCCCTGCAAGGCTGAACGCTGGCGCTGTACGCTGAGGCTGGGAAAATGATGAATTGGACGCTACATGGCGTTGTTCTAGTCGCTCACCAGATTTGGCTTCATAATTTTGTAATTGCGTGCCGTCTCCGGAGTTCACCTGACGCTACTTGACGCTACCTACCGCTGTACAGGCACTACCTGGCGCTATACCTTCATGAATAAGGCCCTATGTGTGGTCAAGAATACAATGCCCCCCTTCCCCACCAAAAAAAGAAGCACAGTAAAGACAGACAAGCAAATAAAGAAACAGTCATTCACCCTGGACATACATACATTGGTCTGTATCACACATGTGACAAATGGGACATGTGACAAATGGTGGTCATATAGTAAAAAAAAACTTGGGCACTGGGCAACAGAAAAGAAGCCAGGATCTCAGCAGATTTATTTGGTAGGACACCAGGATGAATCATCTGCATGGCAGGCAAGCAAACAAGTATTACTTATTACACTTAGCTTATACAGTCACTTAACCTATATCTCCCCTAGAAAGCTATTCTTAGGCAGTCTGGTAACCTTATTGAAGCTCTAGAAATAATGATGTCATAATGTAAAAGACAGACCCCCTCCATCAATCATTTCTGCTTTATTCAACAAGTTACTGGAAAGTGTATCTTAACATCAGCAGACCAGGAGCAGGTCACAAAAATAAAATAAATGTTAACAACCTATCACTGATTTTCTAACTAGACCGGAGCGTTACCTGAAAAATAAACCTTGTTTTAGCTTTTTAGTGGAAAAATATTTAAACTGAACCTCCCTAGAAACAGCCTCACATGCAGAAAATATAATAATATATAAATAGCAGGCTTTTATTGTATTTTTTATTAACGGTGTGATGTGTGGGAGATAAAGAGCCTTTGGCTAAGTAGTCCCAGCAATGCAGAAATCAGAAACACATACTCGGGGCGGCGGATGGTGTTTAGAGCACTCCCTGGACGCCGTATTTTATATACACCACATGGATTGCTTCATTTCCTGGATAACAACTTTGTAGACATTTGGGACATTTTTAGTTTAGACACATGAATTAAAAAACATGCAAGATAAGCTCTGAGACAAATGATGTCATTGAAATAGATTTCACCTTCACTGTGAACATATAGGAGACAACTGCAGTTACCATATGACCATATAACCTAAAAAAATATCACTATCCAGGACAGCCTGGCAGATATTCCTCTCTCATAACCAGCTAGTCCTGAGGAAATCACTCCTGGGCTGGGCTACAGCAGAAGCAGATAAAATTGAAAATATTATTAAACCGTACCTTCAGCATCATTTTATGAAAAGCCCAAACCCTTAAAAAACTATTCCCCAGCATCTAAAAATAATAGATTTAACATTTTTAGTCACTTATATTTTATTCTTTCCCTCACTGGCCTGCAACTCTGTTCAGCACTCTAGGATACAGGCGCCGCCATCTTGGTTCAATAGCATCACATACTGAGGAGAGGAGAGGGTTCAAAAGTGCAGGGAGCAGGGATATAGCTGTGCTTTTCACAAACAGAGTAGAGCTGGGGTCAGGAAAAGGTCAGCAATCCCAGAATGCAGAGCAGCACAGTCAAAACACACTTCCTGTTTGCAGGCAGCCTGCTCCTCCATGGGCCGCCATCTTGGATGTTTAAAGACTCATAACATGCAGTAGATGCAGGTAGGATGATTTTTAATGTGAGCAATCTGTATGTACAGCGTGGGGGAAACATATAAGATAGACTCTAATTTAGGGTGAAGATCCGGTTTAACATTTTAGCCTCTGGGTTCAGTTCTTTGACCCATTCTTACATAGCCTGGTAAGTCAAATCAGTCTAGTTCTTTCTCTGTGTAGCACATCAATATCTAAGCACAGCCTTCAGGTAAGTAGATCTAATATTACTTACTGCATGTCACAATCATGAGGATCTTGAAGCAGAACAAAACTAAATGCAGCCAGCCTGTCATTCACCTTTCCCTGACCCAACACCGAATGTACGGGCTCTCGACCACAGCTGCATCCCCTGCATTCTCGGGCCATTCGGGTTGGCTGGACAGTAGTGCGCACACTGCTGGGGATGCGCCCGCTCTTGCTACCTATTGAAGTCAATGATATTCAATGGCGTACATATAGTGAAAGCAGGGGAAACAGCTGCTATCGGGCCCCGGGTATAAAGGTGCCCCAATGTAAGCTTTACTTTGCCTCCAACTGTGGCAGTTGTGGTTATTTTTTATGTTTGGGATATGTAACTTACTACGTGGGCCCCTATGGGTGCTGATCGGGCCCCAATGAAGATGTGCTGCTTCGCTGCTTCCGGCAGCTGAGAGCCGCGCTGGGAATCCTGTGAGTGAATGCCACCTCAGCACTGCTTGACAAGTAGCTGCGTGCCCGCAAGATGCCAGATACCAAGATCTGAGGAGGGAGCACAATTGGGAGCAGAGCGCCAGTGAGTAGTGCATTGTCAGGGCAGAAAGATACATCATAAAAATGGCCATTTAAGATACTATGCTAATTTTTATCTTTGATATGGACATCAGTGAGGTGTATGATCCTGTACGGTGTGTCTGCCTCTAGTCTGTGGAGCAGCGTCTCCTTTTACTTTCCCATCCTGGGTGCTCCCCCTCCTCCCGGTGCCTGATGTTGCTCTCTGCTGCTGAGGAATCCGGGCCGAGTGCTGCATGAGAAGAATGTTGGACCTAAAGGTAATAAAAACCCAGCCACACATGTTTTCTATCTTCTAGGGTTTTCCTAATGATTTGTCTCATGTAACCTAACCACTTATTCTAGGGGCATGTTATTAAGTCTTCTGTAGACATTTTTTATTTTCAGTAGGGGGTACTGGACCCAGAAGGTCAGGAAGCCCCATCATTATTGCCTCCTACACTTATATTTGTGCTCCAAGAGTGAGAGGCGGTCACCAAGGTCAGGGACCAGGGAATTAAAGTCAGAGAAAGAGCATGGGTTTTACCTGTGTTCATATTTTTGGATTATTGATTAAAGAAGCCTGGCTGGAGAGTGTTTTGTATGTTGGAGTTTTATTAACTAAATTCCCTGGGAAACTAGTAGCCCAGCCAGAGGAAAGACTGAGGTGAGCACAGAACAGAATTGGAGGGCTGCTAGTTTTGTTTTTCGGTAAACCACAAAGGAGGTTGTTTCAGTAGTCTAGTCAAGATATTATAAGGCCATTAACTTCTATTGCAGAGCTGTCTATAACATTTCTTGTTGGAATCTTCTCTTCCTATGCATTTCGCCCTTTCAGACTTTATCAGGGTTTCAAAAAAAATGTAATGGTTTCGCATACAAATTACCTCTGGGAACAATCGCCACTTTTTAACCCACTCGTTTAATCTTTATCTCTTCTAAAAGCAGTTTTTCGGGAGAAGTTTATACTACACATATATGGCCTGAAATGATTTGGCAGCAGGCTACAATAGGAAGGGGAGGATATGGGAGGCAGGAAGTGGAGTTGTGTTAGAAGCAGCAGTGCTCTGAGACTGGGTGGTTGTTACTGTAGGTTTATAATAAGGCAAGGTCAAGCTTGTGGCTCTCATCCCTTCCCCCCACCCTGAAAGTATAGCCACCTTATAGGGCTTAGAAGGCAAGTTTGCCCAGGTGACCTTCAGAACCACTGATGCCCCCAGCAGACAAAGAGCAATACCAAGTGTCCCTTTGACAAGTTTTATACTGGCCCACCAGCAGTCCGAAGATCTCCCTATGGGCAATAGGAACTGACCCAAGACCACCACCAGGCCACAGTAAAAGAGATCTAAAAAACACAGTGTTTCTGGTTTGTTATTTATTCATGATATATGGTGTTTAGGAATAGCCTAAACAACACCAACTGCCCTACAATCTAAAGGACTCTAAAGGCCGATGTGGTCCCCCCTAATAGGGCATCCCAAATTTGAATGCCCTGCCATGTGAAACCCTGGGAATGTCTAATACACTCCCACAGCTAAATGTAAGTGGGGTTGCAGCTGGCGACATGTGCTCCATTTAGCTTTTTTTGCTATTTTCTGAGCTCAAGACGGCAAAGAAAATCTGATTTGAACAGAAGATGCTAATTGGCTGAGCGCCGTGGGAATGAAAAAAATATACATTTTTGGACAATCTTGGGGGGGGGGGGGGGGGGAGATACAAACAGTAGAGGCAGTGGTGATACAACCCATATGCCCCCCAGCAGGAACAAAACCCTTGATAGGGAAAATCTTTGTTTTGTCTAATTGTGAACCAGAGCTCCTGGAGTGTGGGGGATCCGACATGGAGTCGCATGGCTGGGCCCCTGGGTCTACTTGTCACTGGAATGCTCTCAAGCATTTGAAGAAGGTATTAACTGAATTTTAGGCCATAGAATAATGTGGGTATTAGTATAACTATTAAAAAGGGTACGTTTAGCACAATAAAGTATTATTGCCCCTATTTAGTCACCAATTCAAGGACAGAAAATCAATTTTTTTTATCAGAACAATGTTGACTAGCACAAAATATGGGTATCCCTTGCCAGTGACACCCCTATAGCACAAGAGCCACCTATGGTTATTCTGTTAGATGAACCTCCTACAGGAAGTGCGGCCTACATTCCCAATTAGTTACTACACAGCAAAATAAATTAAAACTGGTTCTAATTGGTCCTAACCCTTTCCCTTGTTGTATAGGAAAATAGTAAAAAAAAATCATTTCTTTGGAATTGTGCTTTCATGTGTTCCTTATATTGGCTATGATTTTGAATACAAAGCTTTTTTCAATTTCTTATTATTGAAGAGAAGAGTTGTCTGCATTCCAAAGTGGCAATTAAGATCATTTTGAACAGATAAGACATCTTTTAAAGTAAAACAGTCAGATTGCTTTGATCGCTGGAAATGCAAATACGTTTCACCCAGAGTTTAAGAGGAGAAGATGAACGTTGGCACCTGCTAGGCTGAGATAACACTCGCGTTGTTATGACACTGGCTGTACTTGGGGAGTATAGAGTTGACACATCTAGCAGTTTAAAACATTGTCATTATGACCTAAACTACACAAATCCTATCCCGGGGGGAACAGGACATGCTCTAAAGGCTCATGATTAGCTGCAAAGTTATCAACAAGGTTGCCTGTGTGTACTGTCACAGGATATATTAATCTGTCTCCAAACTCGCTTAGTAGGAGTTCCGTAAAGCATGCTCACTACCATCAGAAAGGGGTATTTTTCTCAACTCAACTTTGACAGCTAAATTTTAGTTTGAAAGCTATTATGTTATTTTGGATGTTTTTTTATTTAAATAAAATTAGAAATACGAATTATTGTCAACAGTGTGTGAGTGACAAAACTGCTAAATGAAAGAATAGATTTAAATGAATTAGTTTACAATACTCCTGTACAGTTGAACTGGCTTTTAGCTGTATTGTCCTCCTTATAAGCCTAGATAAACAGGGTTATACCAATGTTTATAAAGTATTACGTTTGAAGGCTTCTCTTACTTAGCACACAATAATAAAAGAATCTCCTCTACTGACGGTGCAGATCAATGCTAATAGGGTAGATATTTTATTAAAGCTGGATGGAAATACAGGAGTCTATGGGTATTCACCACATTTGTTTAAATTCTCCATAAGCTGCAAGGTATTTCCAAATCTGCTGGGAATATTGTACACCTTACCTGTGGAACTGAAACTGAAACTGGGAGGGGGCAGGTTTCACACAGCCAAAACCCCGGATAGTAAAAATTCTGGGTTTTGGTCCACTTTAGAGGTCCTTGGATAAAGGGGGGTGGGAGCACCTCAATCACTATTATTTATACAAAATTATTACTATTATTCAGGGCCTGGGAACTAATTTACCGCCCAGTTTAACCCTCTCATCAACTAAATATCAAGCAACAAACATGTCTAGCTATGTGGAAAGACAGAGATTTGGTTGCATATATCTGCAGATACATGTGGAAGCATGTCCCAATGTTGGGGACTCAAAATTAAGAGTAGGGACCACACTAAACACAGAATGCCTTGTCGGGGCGGTGTGGCTTCCACATGTATCTGAAGATATATGCAACCAAATCTCTGTCTTTCCACATAGCTAGACATGTTTGTTGCTTGATATTTAGTTGATGAGAGGGTTAAACTGGGCGGTAAATTAGTTCTCAGGCCCTGAATAATAATAATAATAATTTTGTATAAATAATAGTGATTGAGCTGCTCCCACCCCCCTTTATTAATTTCGATGTCCTTGGTTTTCCAAATTCAATGTTAAAAAAGAAAACTTCCACTTTCCTATTTAAAATAATGGGTATCTCTTTACTTCAGGAATTACTGTGTATGGAGACACCTATTGTTTTTTTAATAGAAGCAGATTGTAAACAGGCCATATCCACCTGCCAGCCAGAACCTGGAAGCACAGCTCCTGGCTTCATAATCCAGGGCTGCAGGAGGCCGTCCGGCAGCGCAGGGGCAGCAGTAAGGTAAGCGGATCATCTATGTACCCATGGCATTCGAGTTTTGGGAAAACTTCAGAGGAGAATTAGGTGGTGGAGACTGAATAATGGTAACTCAACTACTAACATAGAACCATAGAAACATAGAAGGTTGACGGCAGAAGGAGACCATACGGTCCATCTAGTCTGCCCTTATGTGTATACTGTATGTACTCTTTATCTTAGGATAGATGTGTGCTTATCCCAGGCATGTTTAAATTCAGTGACTGTTGATTTTTCAACTACCTCTGCTGGAAGTTTGTTCCAAGCATCTACTACTCTTTCTGTAAAATAATATTTTCTAACATTGCTCCTGATCTTCCCTCCGACTAGCTTCAGGTTGTGCCCCCTTGTTCTATCATTAAGCTTCTTCTTAAAAACACTTCCCTCCTGAACCTTATTCAATCCTTTCACATATTTAAAGGTCTCAATCATGTCCCCCCTCTCCCTTCTTTCCTCCAGACTGTACAAATTAAGTTCTTTAAGTCTCTCCTGATAAGTTTTAAGTTTAAGTCCTTCCACCATTTTCGTTGCCCGCCTTTGGACACGTTCTATTTGAATAATGTCTTTTTGCAGGTAAGGTCTCCAGAACTGCACACAGTATTCTAGCTGTGGCCTTACCAGGGCTCTATACAGCGGCATCACAACCTCCCTCTTCCTACTGGTGATGCCTCGACCTATGCAGCCGAGCATCCTGCTTGCTTTTCCCACTGCCTGGCTACACTGTCCACTCATCTTGCAGCTATCAGTAATCAGTACCCCTAAATCTCTCTCCTCCGAGGTCCTGGCTAACACAGTGCTGCCCATATGGTACTCAGAGCAGGGATTCATTCTACCCAAGTGCATGATTTTACATTTAGAGACATTAAACTCTAGTTTCCACAGTTTTGACCATCTATCCAGTAAAGCTAAATCATTTTCCATGTTGCAAACACCTCCAGGAATATCCACCCTATTACTAACCTTTGTATCATCAGCAAACAGACAAACTTTTCCTACCAAGCCTTCTCCTATGTCACTTACAAATATATTAAAAAGAATGGGGCCCAGGACAGAGCCTTGCGGCACACCACTTGTAACTCGCCTATGTTCAGATTCCACACCATTTACAACAACGCTCTGATACCGATCCCTCAGCCAACTGGAAATCCACTGAACTTTACAGGGATTGAGTCATACTAGTTGATAAATTGCCAGCACAAAAATTTGTAAAGATCTCCACAACATGGCCACAAAAGCAATGAAAACACAGACTCCCTCCCACGCAATACAAAATACATTTGTCTAAATACTGTATAGTTCCAAATGAATTGGAATTGTGAAAGAAAACAGGCTGTGGAATACCAATTGGAACAAAACAATTTAAAACACGCAAGGCTAATTATCACATTCCAGGAGTCATCAAGGAAGACATAAGCTGTCACTATGCTATGGCTTTGTTTACTTTAGCACCTTATAACAAGAAAAGGATTCCAAGGCTTTTCATCACAATTCTGTCCTAGAATTATCAAGAGTGGTCCCCAAGGGGTCCTAGAATAGGGAGCTAAAGCAGGTGGTGAATGTGGTGACAAAGCACACTTTAAATGTGTCTTTTCACGGTGCATTCTTAACTAGAGCGTAAGATAGACTCCTCTAATATGCCACTTTGTTATAATAAACGATAGAAAATCTACAGGCACTAGTAATGCCAGTGTTTAACTTGCATTGATGCTTGTATTGCTCTTGCTTTTCACAGAAAATCTCATGCTTTATATCCCAGGAATATGTGAGACAGAGTGGTCTTCCAAGATAAAAAAAATTTTGCACATGGTACAGAAAGGGCATGAAATGTCCTCTAGACACAGGAACAGTTATCTGATCTTATTCTTTGAGGCAAGAGCTAAGACCTTAAAGCTATCAATACCTGGAGATCCCATAGTCAAAATGAATTCCTTGTGTACATTGTATTTGTATCTATGCTGGGCTTTACCAGTTTGGCTTAGGTTAGAACAACCTCGAATAGCAGGTACAGTGGGCACAGTTGTAGTCCCCAAACTAGTTTCTGCTCTGCTAGATCAGGGACTGAAGGAATCCTATATTTGCTACTCTGTGCACAGTTTTCCGAAACAATATGTATATTTTTGTATATCACATTTCTGCACTATAAGACTCACAAGACCATAAGACACCGAGGTTTTTTTAACCAGCTCCACATTCACACATACACTCCCCACTTTTGGGAGGAACTTTTGAGTCTTATGGAGCAGAAGGTATATAATTATAATCTATACATTTTAACACCACCTACATTACAGATTTGTAGGTTTGAAAATGTATTCACACACCAATATTTAATTCTAGCAAGCTTTATAACAATTGTTAGCACTCCATCTTATTGTAAGGTTGTCCATAAATGTCAGCCTACCCTATTTTTTTTTTATTTTTTACTTGGCAAATTGCAGAAATGGCAATATATGAGCAAGGTCTTTTGTTACAGGACATTGTTACGATAATTATAATTAAACAAACATTTAGCAATTTTCAGGGCCATATGTGAGCCTTGTGTGCCTATATGAATTGAAAAAAGTTTTCAGCTCAAGCAATGTAACATAAACCTTGAAAACCATGAATCACTTTACTTCTGGACCCATGTCATGCTCCCAGGCCCCACCACCTACTGTTTGTGTGGTGTATGTTATGTAGTATTTACTATGATCTCCCTTATAAGCCCTGTGTGTTTACTTGAGCCTCACTTTACCTGAACTAGGCTTGACCTCAGTACAGTCCTGCTTTATTAGCTTATGCTGTCACAATTTTAAATCAGTTAACCACAAGGTTTTACTACACATAGAGCATATAAATCATGGAATCGGGTGCTATTCTTAATTGGGGTCTCATCCCATGCCCCTTGTATAGAATCATAAGAGATATAGTAAAGAATGCACTCCACTCAAGAGAAATGAGTAGAGATAGCACAGAAACTGCCAATAGATCGACATTTCAGAACACGATTCCTTCCTCAGGATGGCAATCCCGAAACGTGGATCTATTGGCAGTTTCTGGGCGATCACTCTAACACCGGCACATTGGTGTTTCACAGCTTTCTGTATGTAAGATTGATATATGTATATATACAGTACAGTATTTCTGTATCCTTTCTTGTGATCAAACGCCCATACATAAATAGCAACCCCTATTTTTGTTGTGTAAATATTTGTATACCACACAGGACTTTTTTTTAAAACATTTTTCTTGAGTGGAGTGCATTCTTTACTATATCTTTCACTTTTAAATCAGGCCTCTAAGAAAAAGTTACAAAAGACTTTTCTCCACCCATTTTATGATGCCTGCTGTGCCTGCCCCTTCCGCACGCCTGAGACCAGGCAGCCACATACTTTGGGGGAAAACTGTTAGTTCACCAGGAGGGCATGCAGGTCTTGAGTGCTCCTCCGAGGCTCCCTGGCATTTACTGAATGGCTGCAATTCTGAGGGAACGCGAAGGGAGTAAGTTCAGGGCTGTTCCCGGTCTGAGAGACACAACAGGGCAAATCAAATCATGAAGCTCTCATGCCACAGGGATGGCGGAAGGAAAGTCTTTTGCTTCTCTACTCCTTCATTATAAGATCGCATATGATACAAGTGGCAGATATATTAGGAAACGTTCTTTTAGCCAGCTGCAGCAATTACTTTTATCTTTTATTTCAATCCTAGACTATTTCTAAAAGTACCAAAGATAATTACAATAATTCCCAAGCTAACCATTAACTACGCGGAGCAAGTGATAAATCTTGAACTCAGTCCATCTAAAAGACATTTATCACCATAAGTCAGACAAAGAGATTTGCGGAGCTTGTCAGGTGCTCTCCTCCTGATCTCTCAACACAGTGAACACATTTATAATCATGAAAGAATGACTTGTGAGCTGCTTGTCATCACCACGGGGAGATCTGCCAAATCTGTGGGTAAATCCAAATGAAACACAGTCACCCTCTCTTAGGGAACCTAACTCTTGCACAACATAGCGCATATGGTGCCAAGCTGAGTGCAACCTCTCCCCCAGCACTGATTGGGAAAACCAAAAGCGGTTCTGGAATGCAAAATGCTAATCAGGCATGTATGTCGGAGGGAAGGAATTGACTGTTTAAAATCAATACACAGATGATTAACTCTGATCTGGCAAGCCAATGATTACAAATCTACCAAGAATTCTAGCAGGGAGGATACTGTAGACCGCCATCTTTGATCGCCACATTAAAAACATTAAGGTTTTTTCATTTTATTCTGTTAATGTATTTGTTGAGGTGGAGTTCCATGGCATCAGATGCTAAACACTACATGCTAGTGACTCAGATAACATAAAAGGGCAACAAAACATACACACTGAAAAGATTATAATGATTAAAGAGGCTTTCCAATGAACAGACATAGTCCCCAACACACACACAGACACGCACTGTTTATCGTTGTAAGATAAATGGATCACAAGAATACAGCAAGCTTTTGATAGGAGGGTTGGAGATTTCAATAATTAACACAATTATTTGTGTAGCCAATGTGAATTGACTTGATAATTAAAGGGACTGTAAACCCAACAGCAATAGTAGGACAGCAAGCTGATGCCTGTCCCATGTGTCTCACCTCCATTTCCTGCAGTGCTGAATAAAAATTGTCACAGGGCTCTAAACTTTGCCTTCCTTTCATTTCTCCGAGGCCATGCAAACAAGTGATCCAACAACCACTCTGTCCCTGGATGCTCTTAGTGTGAGTGAGTGTCTCTGACCACAGCAGAGAATGCTCATCACTCATAATGCTGCACCATGACATGTCATTCCCAACTCAGACAGGAATTAAAGCAAAAAAGCAGCTTTACTTAGAATACACAAGGTAGTTACATATAATTGAAGATTTTGAGTTGCTTTGGAATGGATCATTGTTGATATCTATAGATTTAAGCTCACCAATAAAAGATGACTTGAGCTGGTTTGAACCAAGGCAGATCATCTGGCAGTTTCACTGGGGATCAGGCATGATTTGAATAATGTCCATTCTGTGGATTTTGACAGGGAGCACAACACAGACTGAACTTAAAAGCCTGGAGCAAGTGACTACTACCAACACAGCTGACAAAGGGGAGTCTCAATTGCTTCCATAAGAACTTTAATATAGAAAAAACAAGGTAGACTTTTGCTTTGCTATTTGAGACAGAGCAGGTTTAATTATGGCAAGCATTACAAACGGTGCATTAGTACGAGATTTGAATGCTCAAGAATTTGGGACTTAATTTTGCTAAGAGTTTTGGAGTTCACTTGGATTACCCAGCAAGAGGCCAATTTAAGGCCTGAATATAATGATCTGTAGGTCCACTATAAAGTAACTTCCAGTCTTAATTGGTCAAACACAAGGTGAAGCCAAATCTCCTCACTGGGATGTTTGGGGAAAGCAGTGGCCTTAAAAACAATCTAGGGGAAGGGTATGGTATAGTAATATCTTTTTCTTCTGTAAAATTCGCTGCTAATAAAGCTTTAAAAATGTTTTTTTTCCCTAAACCTACACTTTCTACAGTCTTCTCAGTTTCAAGAGAGGCTAGGTTGAACAAAGGTTGAGCAAATCATCACTGCATCAGCTGCTTTTCAGGACATCCATGGGTCTGGGCCCTAATCATGCTATATAAAAATATCAAATCATGCTATTAATAGCAAGACATATATATATATATATATATATATATTAATATGTAAATTACTAATGCAAAATTAATTGCTGGGGTTAGGTCCAACCCCCAAATTCTATAAGGACCTAGCGTTTCCACTACACCTCAGAAATAGATTAATTTAGAAAATAATTATATTTATTTCATGTTCTTAAAAATCAAATCATTACAAGTTCAGACATTGCATATAAAAATTTAGGACATTTGATCATACAATTAATGCAGCAACATACAAATTTTGTTGTGATGGGTTACTGATTATCTACAATATTATTGAGTAAATAGATTCAATATTCATTGCATCAGCGTTTTTTGTTCTTTAGGCTTACAATAAAGTCTATTTGTTGTCTCCAGGATCCAAGTTCTAAATTAATCTATTTCTGAGGTGTGGTGGGAACGCTAGGTCCTTATAGAATTTGGGGGTTGGACCTAACCCCAGCAATTAATTTTGCAGTAGTGATTTCCAATAGGACCTGCAATTCCAAACCCCCTCCATTTAAAGAGATATTAAAAAATATCTAAATATCCTTTCCTTGAGGAGAGTCGCTTGTTCACCAGGACAGACCACAATGCATGTGTTCTGCCCTGATATATAATGACTTATTAATATGCAAAACAAATCAACTTGTCTGCATGAACAATGTTTAACAAGATTTCACATGGTCTGTCAAGTGGTGTAAACACAATCATTTATCCATTCCAAAGATTGAATATTGATATTGGCCTTGAGCAAGTGAAGTTCTTTTCTTATTCTGCTCCAGTCCTGCTGATCGTTGCTAACTGGTGCTCAGAAGTCATAGGCAGCTCCCCTTTCTGGTCACATGGGGCATTTTGTAGGCAATAAAGATGATTGCATAACCAGACCAACCTAAAACTGCACCCGTTTCAAGCAAGGATGATTCTGATGATGATTAGTTTTGAATAGGGATTCTCAAAATTGAATACATATTTAATGTTTGCACTTTGTTTTGGTACAGCCACAAAAGATTCTTGGCAACATTTGGGTCGAACATCGCCATCCCTGCTTTTTTAAAGAAAAAAAAAAGAATAAAATAAGCCTTTAAGAACATGAATTTGGCTATAGATTGTAGAGATTACCTTTTTACCAACTAATATAGTGGAAGGATGATAGATAATTGATTTAATTCTAACACCTACAGTAGGTAGTGCTGGGCTAACCAGAACCGCAAAGTTTGGGTTTGTACTGAACTTTGCAAGTTCAGTATCTCAAGCCCGAACTTCAGCCAGAAGTTTGTGTTCGAGTTCAGCATTTGGCCAAACACAGAAAAGCTGGTTGATGAGTTAAAGGATGCAGCAGCAGGAAACGGCTGTACAACTTACCTGAGCCCCGCTATCCCGGTCCCATCGGCCACAGAGTTGCTTTCAACTGCTCCCATTAATGAGTGTCCTCACTCATCTTTCTGTGACCCCTGCCAGGGACTATTTGAACTGCACTGCTGATGGGACTGGGATCGTGGGACTCAGGTAAGTTGTACAGAAGCACATCCTGCTCCCTCTGTTCCCTTTTTGTTATGTATGTTGTCTGATTATTTGAAAATAAAAGCATTAACTCTACACTTTACATCAACCAGACTCCATTTTTATGTATATTAGTTTGGCAGAGACACATACACACACTTAAATCATCTTTTAGTTCCTATAACTGTGCTGAAAGCTAAATGACTGCATAAACAGAACAGATGTGTTGGCATAGCAATGTAAACATATTGTATTTTCATGCATCACAGCCAACAAAGGGGCGTTTTCATAAAACAATCTCAAGCCTCAAGAGGTTTCATATATCCTGTATATTTATGAGTTCATCCTGTGTATATGTAACCAGTTAGGGTGGCCAATAATTATTGTTGTCATATTCATTATAGGTTAGAATTCTTTACTTCTGTAATAATTGTTTAATAAATCCAATATTCCTTTAGTGTTGACATCAAATGTCTTTGTTATTTTGATTTGAGCAAGTAAAAGTCCTATGCTAGTTATAGACTAGGGGGGTCCACCCGGCCAAGAGCTGGGTCTGGTGGGTGCTGCCCCTTTGTGTTAAATTATTTTAAGCTTAATGTCTAGCTTTTAAAGCAGACCTCCAATAAAAAAAGTTGAGTAAATTGTTATAAACCCCCTCCTGTATTCAGTGACTCAAGTCGGTTGAGAACCTCATTCAGATAAATTTACAGGCACTGTGCTCCTGAACTGTGTGCGGGCTGCTGTGTTGCTACAAGAGCCCTGTTTCTGGGTTAGCACAAGGGCCCTGACTGGGCATGAATAGAGGTGAAATTAACTTTTATTTTAGAGGCAGAAACAAACAAAGCAAAATATCTTTGCTCTTCCTTGATGAAAATAACACTTTTGGAGTGGACATTGTAAAGACTGCCTGCTCCATCCTGTGTTCGGCAGACAGTATAGTGGAAGGAGAGTAGGAAAATTCTAGCATACAAAAGGTTGAGCATGCCTGGAGAGTGTTTGACACAACTGTATCAGCTCTATAGTGCGGTAGCGACTCAGATTCTCCGATTTGTGCTGGCAAGATGAGTCATTAGCGTTGGCAGATAACCAGTTCTGAATAGCAGAATGCAAGTGGGGCCAAGCAAGGTTGATCCCGATGATGAATAGTGTTGGGTTCCAGATTCTGATCAAAATTATAATCATACCGAATGTTGGCAGTCTGCTTTGGTACAGCACAACAGAATTTTGGCAACATTTTGGTCAAACTGTCATCTCTAGAAAAACCTTTCCCAAACTAATATATTAAAAAAAAATGATAGAAATCTGATACAATTCTAAAACCTAAGTATATATTTTATCATTATGTTTTAATATTAGAATTGCCTGGTCTGTTTCTTTAACCATACAAGGTCAGAATCGGGGGCTAGGCATATGGAATGTCTCATCATTATCAATAACCTTAACTAGATAACAACATTAACAAATAAAATACTAAAGTAAACCTTTATTTGTTTGATATAAGAACAAATCACTACTGGCAAGTTACTGTAGTGTTGGGGACCAAGAAGTGATAAGAGGAATAGCCATGCTGTGCAGTAGCTGTTCCGATGGACTGCAATATAAAATGAATGGCTGTACAAAATTGGGGTTAAAGCAATTCCTTTCACCCCGCATTAGCTATCTGTTAGAACAGACCCCCAAATTGCATATGTACTTGCTATACAAGCCATATATGAAGGCAGAGGATTAAAAAAGATGGCACACTATTTTTTAAATAACGTTTTTATTGGAAACAGAAGATTTTTTAGTTTAGTTAGTTTAGTTAGTTTTGAGTTTTAATTCTTTTATGTTGTGACATTACCTAATAAGAGAAAACACATTTGTATAGTCATGGTAGTATTCAAATTCAACAATTTATACTCCGGTCATTAAAGCTTCTGCAATGACTGTGTGTAGGATATCTGTAAAACTATCCCTGGTTTGAAAACAGGATTTTATCCTGTGATCTTTATCTGAGAATTGGAATTAATCCCTAATGGTGGAGGGGCAGGGAGTCCCTGCCTTCCCCAGGTCCCTCTGCAGTGGGTCCAGCACCATGTTGCAGCCTGCTTCCTGCCCGCTTGGCGGGTCTCCCCCGGGAAAGTATTGGGAGATTCTCATTATCTAGGAACTTCTGCTGGAAAGCTTACTCTTTTTCTTCTTCGACATAAGTTTTCAATCATGGATGGCTGTACCTAGGGCAAAGAATCCACTTAGTATAGCACAGTACTCTCTGGTTAGCGTCCTCACGCAGCCATAGCTGGACCACCCCCCCTTTATCGCTCAGTTTTGATGGTGACAGATAAAGTGTTCTAATTGCCAACATGCAGAGGTGTTCTGGTAAAAATGTGAACTAGAGAGAGGAAATATCTAAATCAGGGGTTCCCAACAGGTCGTGCTAGTACCACTGGTGGTACTCGAGATCCTCTCAGGTGGTACTTGACAAGGCTGTAGATACCTGTACCCAAACCTGACCTGCTGCCATCTAGACTTCACACAAGAGTTATTTTTTCCATAAAAAAATTGCCCAATTTTTGTTTGATTCATTCACTTTAAATATCTGTTTTGTGTGTTTTGATTATAGTTTAAGTTGACTGACAATGCTCATGCAGCACTAGTAGTGTAACTATATGGGGTGCGACCACACTGGGACCCAGGTGATCAAATGGACCCTATCATTGTTGCTCCTCCACCTTATATTTGTGCTCACTTGGCATCATTTAGATAAAAGAAGCACACTTTGTCTCTTTTTTTCAGCCTTTAGTTTTCTTGCTACATCCAACTGAGTTGAAAGACAAAAAAAAGTTTACTCTATGAGCCTTGAAAGATCCCTATTTACTGTTCGCACTGGGGTCCGTCACATTTAGGGGGTTATTCATCAAGAGATAGCGTCAGGAAGTGCCTCGTAGCGGCAGGCAGCGTCTGGTGAATATACGCAATACCACTATGAAAGCGTATCTGGTGAGCGACTCTAACAGTGCCATGTAGCGTACGATTCATCATTACAGGTGGCTCAGCGTAAAGGCGGCGCCCTAGCTTTCTAGAGCGCCAGGTATTACCTGTCGCTACTTGTCGCTCTCCCTTACATTTCAATGGACGTTCCTTTTCTTCTGTTTAAATAGGGGTTTTTTTTATTTATTTATTTTTCTCTCAAATAATTGTGTCACCTCTCCTGCCCTAGAAAAAGTCATTTTTTAAAAATTTGTAGATTTTTTTTTCTATGCAGAATTGTCATTACAGGTCTGGCACTAAAGTGTTAATGTCACAATGTTACAAAAATGTCATTCCATGTGCTTTGTTACTGATGGATGTGTGTTCAAAAACACATTTAATCACACTGCATCTGGCGCTCTGTGCTATAGCGACCAGATTTAGAGCGCCAACGCTGTGTGCGTGTAGTTTTTTTATAAGTATGGTGTGAGTTGGTCGCAATGAGCTGGCGCTACCTTTGCTCCCTGCAGCGCTGTACTGGTGTTACAGCGCCCAACATGCATCACGTTTAGGGATGAGCGAATCGGTTCTAACGAACCTGAATTCGCTCTGAATTTCAGGGAAAATTCGATTCAGCACGAACCCGAATTTGTAGTGGTTCGTGCTGACCGAATTTTCCCTGAAATAAAAAAAATAAAATGCCGGCATGGTGGGAGCGGGGAGACCGGCTGCGCTGTCAGCGGGAGGCGGAAGCCGGCTTCTGCCGCCCGCTGACAGCGCAGCCGGCCTCCCCGCTCCCACCAAGCCGTGAAATGGAAAAAAAAAATGCCGGCATGGTGGGAGCGGGGAGGCCGGCTTCCGCCGCCCGCTGACAGCGCAGTCGGCCTCCCCGCTCCCACCAGAGATGAGCGATTCGTTAAAGTTCGATTCGGACGAACCCGAATTTCTTTGAGAAATTCGGCGAATCGCCCGAATCGAATTTTTGAGAAGTTCGCTCATCTCTAATCACGTTCATCAAAGCCGGCGAGGTTACTACAGCAACTGAGGCGCTCTGTTAAAGCACCCGATACCCACTTACAGCGCCTACTAGCGGTTGCTCTAAGCGCCGCTATACAGCCGCTCATCTGCCAATACTTGGTGTTAGTAATGAATCAGCCTCCATTTTACGTCACTGCGCAGCACCCAGGTGGTACTCAATATAAATCAGAAAATAGAAAGTGGTACTTGATGAAAAAAGGTTGGGAACCCTTTATCTTAATGATAAATAATGTAATTTGAAGACAAAAAATGCACAGATGAATATGGTTTTTGTAACCATCCATCTTGGATGCCTTGCATTTAACTCAGTTTCACCTAGCTATTTGATCATGGTAAGCACATAATTCTAAAATAAATGTTCACTCACCTTATTGGCCCTCCTCCCCTAGGCCAAACATTTTCAGAAAGTAGATACAAATATTTATTCTATTTATTTTTTCACATTTTCCTAAAGAAAAATATTTGAGTGTTTGCAAGATCACCTAAGTCCAAGCAGGAGGGCCACATAGATGTAATCACACTGCACATATTAAAGATACAATATAGAATACAGAAATCATTTTATTTGCCAAGTGCAAGTGACATACAGGGAATTATTTATACCTGGCTAAATCGAGGAGGCAGATATACACACTGCACAGAGAATACGCCATTATGAATTGATATACAGGAATTTACTGTTAAATGCAGTTGTATGCCTAGTTCTAGCTCAGCTGTAGCCTACGACGTTACCAATGTGATGCTTATACGGCTTATACGATTGATGGCAACCTAGTTTTAATAAAAATAGCCAGAACGTAGTAGTGGTTTTTAAATTGTGAGTTTCTACAAGACTACATTTTAGATCTTTTTCCAAAATTAAATGTAAAAAATGGACTTAGTCCTCTTTATTTCTTAGTCAATTATCTTTTCCGCTTTGAACGTTCTCTTTGTCTTCCTTAGTTGCTCCTCCAAACAAAGCAATAAGGGAGAAACATAATACAGATCCAATAACTGTAGTGAAGAATGACTGCAGCAATTTCTTGGGCAGGCCAGTCATTTAAGGTTTCTCTTGTCTCGGGGAGAAAAGCGTCTGTTGGGCTTCCTACAGAAACATAGACATATTACTCTCCCATTGTAAATTGTAGTGATGGTGACCCCAGGGTACTTGGTTCCCTTGACTGTCTTTATTTCCTCCCTGTAAATGTGTTCGAGAGAAGTTACATTAGGGGCACACCTTAAAAGTAATCACCCACCAACAGACTTAATCACCAGGTTGTTCTTTGTGCACCACTGCTAATGTTCCAGATCAGAACAGTCACTGTGGGGTCATCTGCAAACTTTAGGGTCACATGCTGCTGCCACTTCTCCTCGGTGCCTGCACACAGAGAGCAAAGACCTGGCTCTGTACAGAAGGTGGCCATATGGCCGAATGGGAGGGGGAAATGCCACACTGCCTATGGGAATGTGAGGGGGGAATACCACACTGCCTATGGGAATGTGAGGGGGGAATACCACACTGCCTATGGGAATGTGAGGGGGGAATACCACACTGCCTATGGGAATGTGAGGGGGGAATACCACACTGCCTATGGGAATGGGAAGGGGTGAATGCCACACTGCCTATGGGAATGGGACGGGGAAATGCCACACTGCCTATGGGAATGGGACGGGGGAATGCCACACTGCCTATGGGAATGGGAAGGGGTGAATGCCACACTGCCTATGGGAATAGGGGGGGGGGTGAATGCCACACTGTCTATGGGAATGGGAGGGGGAATGCCACACTGCCTATGGGAATGGGAAGGGGTGAATGCCACACTGCCTATGGGAATGGGAGGGGGAATGCCACACTGCCTATGGGAATGGGAAGGGGGAATGCCACACTGCCTATGGGAATGGGAAGGGGTGAATGCCACACTGCCTATGGGAATGGGAGGGGGAATGCCACACTGCCTATCGGAATGGGAAGGGGGGAATGCCACACTGCCTATGGGAATGGGAGGGGGAATGCCACACTGCCTATGGGAATGGGAAGGGGGAATGCCACACTGCCTATGGGAATGGGAAGGGGTGAATGCCACACTGCCTATGGGAATGGGACGGGGGAATGCCACACTGCCTATGGGAATGGGGTGGGGGAATGCCACACTGCCTATGGGAATGGGATGGGGGAATGCCACACTGCCTATGGGAATGGGATGGGGGAATGCCACACTGCCTATGGGAATGGGAAGGGGTGAATGCCACACTGCCTATGGGAATGGGACGGGGGAATGCCACACTGCCTATGGGAATGGGGTGGGGGAATGCCACACTGCCTATGGGAATGGGATGGGGGAATGCCACACTGCCTATGGGAATGGGATGGGGGAATGCCACACTGCCTATGGGAATGAGATGGGGGAATGCCACACTGCCTATGGGAATGGGAGGGAGGAAAATCCCACTGTCTAGGGAAATGGGATGGGGGATGCCACACTGCCTATATGGGAATGGGAGGGAGGAATGCCACACTGCCTATATGGGAATGGGAGGGAGGAATGCCACACTGCCTATATGGGAATGGGAGGGAGGAATTCCACACTGCCTATGGGAATGGGAGGGAGGAATGCCACACTGCCTATATGGGAATGGGATGGGGGAATGCCACACTGCCTATGGGAATGGGAAGGGGTGAATGCCACACTGCCTATGGGAATGGGAAGGGGTGAATGCCACACTGCCTATGGGAATGGGACGGGGAAATGCCACACTGCCTATGGGAATGGGACGGGGGAATGCCACACTGCCTATGGGAATGGGAGGGGGAATGCCACACTGCCTATGGGAATGGGATGGGGGAATTCCACACTGCCTATGGGAATGGGATGGGGGAATTCCACACTGCCTATGGGAATGGGATGGGGGAATGCCACACTGCCTATGGGAATGGGACGGGGAAATGCCACACTGCCTATGGGAATGGGACGGGGGAATGCCACACTGCCTATGGGAATGGGAAGGGGTGAATGCCACACTGCCTATGGGAATGGGAGGGGGAATGCCACACTGCCTATGGGAATGGGAAGGGGGAATGCCACACTGCCTATGGGAATGGGAAGGGGTGAATGCCACACTGCCTATGGGAATGGGACGGGGGAATGCCACACTGCCTATGGGAATGGGGTGGGGGAATGCCACACTGCCTATGGGAATGGGAAGGGGTGAATGCCACACTGCCTATGGGAATGGGAGGGGGAATGCCACACTGCCTATGGGAATGGGAAGGGGGAATGCCACACTGCCTATGGGAATGGGAGGGGGAATGCCACACTGCCTATGGGAATGGGAAGGGGGAATGCCACACTGCCTATGGGAATGGGAAGGGGTGAATGCCACACTGCCTATGGGAATGGGAGGGGGAATGCCACACTGCCTATGGGAATGGGAAGGGGTGAATGCCACACTGCCTATGGGAATGGGAGGGGGAATGCCACACTGCCTATGGGAATGGGAAGGGGGAATGCCACACTGCCTATGGGAATGGGAAGGGGTGAATGCCACACTGCCTATGGGAATGGGAGGGGGAATGCCACACTGCCTATCGGAATGGGAAGGGGGGAATGCCACACTGCCTATGGGAATGGGAGGGGGAATGCCACACTGCCTATGGGAATGGGAAGGGGGAATGCCACACTGCCTATGGGAATGGGAAGGGGTGAATGCCACACTGCCTATGGGAATGGGACGGGGGAATGCCACACTGCCTATGGGAATGGGGTGGGGGAATGCCACACTGCCTATGGGAATGGGATGGGGGAATGCCACACTGCCTATGGGAATGGGATGGGGGAATGCCACACTGCCTATGGGAATGGGAAGGGGTGAATGCCACACTGCCTATGGGAATGGGACGGGGGAATGCCACACTGCCTATGGGAATGGGGTGGGGGAATGCCACACTGCCTATGGGAATGGGATGGGGGAATGCCACACTGCCTATGGGAAAGGGATGGGGGAATGCCACACTGCCTATGGGAATGAGATGGGGGAATGCCACACTGCCTATGGGAATGGGAGGGAGGAAAATCCCACTGTCTAGGGAAATGGGATGGGGGATGCCACACTGCCTATATGGGAATGGGAGGGAGGAATGCCACACTGCCTATATGGGAATGGGAGGGAGGAATGCCACACTGCCTATATGGGAATGGGAGGGAGGAATGCCACACTGCCTATATGGGAATGGGAGGGAGGAATGCCACACTGCCTATATGGGAATGGGATGGGGGAATGCCACACTGCCTATGGGAATGGGAAGGGGTGAATGCCACACTGCCTATGGGAATGGGAAGGGGTGAATGCCACACTGCCTATGGGAATGGGACGGGGAAATGCCACACTGCCTATGGGAATGGGACGGGGGAATGCCACACTGCCTATGGGAATGGGAGGGGGAATGCCACACTGCCTATGGGAATGGGATGGGGGAATTCCACACTGCCTATGGGAATGGGATGGGGGAATTCCACACTGCCTATGGGAATGGGATGGGGGAATGCCACACTGCCTATGGGAATGGGACGGGGAAATGCCACACTGCCTATGGGAATGGGACGGGGGAATGCCACACTGCCTATGGGAATGGGAAGGGGTGAATGCCACACTGCCTATGGGAATGGGAGGGGGAATGCCACACTGCCTATGGGAATGGGAAGGGGGAATGCCACACTGCCTATGGGAATGGGAAGGGGTGAATGCCACACTGCCTATGGGAATGGGACGGGGGAATGCCACACTGCCTATGGGAATGGGGTGGGGGAATGCCACACTGCCTATGGGAATGGGATGGGGGAATGCCACACTGCCTATGGGAATGGGATGGGGGAATGCCACACTGCCTATGGGAATGAGATGGGGGAATTCCACACTGCCTATGGGAATGGGAGGGAGGAATGCCACACTGCCTATATGGGAATGGGAGGGAGGAATGCCACACTGGCTATATGGGAATGGGATGGGGGAATGCCACACTGCCTATATGGGAATGGGATGGGGGAATGCCACACTGCCTATGGGAATGGGAGGGAGGAATGCCACACTGCCTATATGGGAATGGGAGGGAGGAATGCCACACTGCCTATATGGGAATGGGAGGGAGGAATGCCACACTGCCTATATGGGAATGGGAGGGAGGAATGCCACACTGCCTATATGGGAATGGGAGGGAGGAATGCCACACTGCCTATATTGGAATGGGATGGGGGAATGCCACACTGCCTATATGGGAATGGGATGGGGGAATGCCACACTGCCTATGGGAATGAGATGGGGGAATGCCACACTGCCTATGGGAATGGGAGGGAGGAATATCACACTGTCTAGGGAAATGGGATGGGGGATGCCACACTGCCTATATGGGAATGGGAGGGAGGAATGCCACACTGCCTATATGGGAATGGGAGGGAGGAATGCCACGCTGCCTATATGGGAATGGGAGGGGGGGAATGCCACACTGCCTATATGGGAATGGGAGAGAGGAATGTCACACTGCCTATGGGAATGGGATGGGGGAATGCCACACTGCCTATGGGAATGGGACGGGGAAATGCCACACTGCCTATGGGAATGGGACGGGGAAATGCCACACTGCCTATGGGAATGGGAGGAGGAATGCCACACTGCCTATGGGAATGTGAGGGAGGAATACCAAATTACCTATGGGAATGGGATGGGGGAATGTCACACTGCCTATGGGAATGGGAGGGAGGAATGTCACACTGCCTATATGGGAATGGGATGGGGGAATGCCACACTGCCTATATGGGAATGGGAGGGAGGAATGCCACACTGCCTATATGGGAATGGGATGGGGGAATGCCACACTGCCTATATGGGAATGGGATGGGGGAATGCCACACTGCCTATGGGAATGAGATTGGGGAATGCCACACTGCCTATGGGAATGAGATGGGGGAATGCCACACTGCCTATGGGAATGGGAGGGAGGAATATCACACTGTCTAGGGAAATGGGATGGGGGATGCCACACTGCCTATATGGGAATGGGAGGGAGGAATGCCACACTGCCTATATGGGAATGGGAGGGAGGAATGCCACACTGCCTATATGGGAATGGGAGGGAGGAATGTCACACTGCCTATGGGAATGGGATGGGGGAATGCCACACTGCCTATATGGGAATGGGATGGGGGAATGCCACACTGTCTATGGGAATGGGATGGGGGAATGCCACACTGCCTATGGGAAGGGGACGGGGAAATGCCACACTGCCTATGGGAATGGGACGGGGAAATGCCACACTGCCTATGGGAATGGGAGGAGGAATGCCACACTGCCTATAGGAATGTGAGGGAGGAATACCAAATTACCTATAGGAATGGGATGGCGGGAATGGCACACTGCCTATGGGAATGGGATGGGTGAATGCCACACTGCCTATAGGAATGTGAGGGAGGAATACCACACTGCCTATGGGGAATGGGTGGGAGAAAACCACTCTGCCTGTAATGGGGGATTCTACACCTTGCCTTTCTTTTTATTTGGTTCTTTGGGGGGGGGGGGGTTCAGCAACATTTGGTTCAGAATATTTATTTTCTTATTTTTCTCTTCCAAATCCTAGGTGCATCCTATGGGCAGTTGCTTCTTATATGGCGAAAAATACAGTCCATTAGCCACTGGTGTTCAAGCGGGACTCTCAAGTTGTGCGGCGCCATAGACATGGTAAGCTTTGTCTGCCAGTTTCCACTTCACAGTGCGCCTCCAGCTAGTCTGCATCCCAATTCAGGGTGGCCGGTTGCTGTGGGATGCAGCAGCCCCTGAAGTATTTAGACTATAGGTTTGCTTTATCATGGGAAATCTAAATGTCTAGAAAGTGTTGTTCAATTCAGAAGTAAATAAAGTTTTCATTGATTTGATCATTACAAAAAAACTCCCTAAGCTCGGGCAATTCAGGATAATGAAAATCCCCCATAAACTCTGGCATGTCTTTTCCTATCCTGTCTTGTATCAGGTGATGCAAATAAGCTTTATTTCAATGTTCTGTGTAACCATTAATTTACCATGCGTGATATCAGGCCTGCTGATATGTGTTTGTATATCGATTAAGTCATCCATTATCTGCTGCAGAAGCATTCATGGATCTTGTTTCATTTTCAGGCCTTTTATTTACCCGACAAGCAATGTAAATATGTCTGAATGAAGTGAATAATTTGCAGACAGGACTTGTTTCATTAGTAAACAGCAGCTGTACACATAATTATTATTATTATGTCATACTGCCGCCTTGATGGATACCTCAGTGTTTTAACAAATTCATTGTATTATAACCTTCCAGGCACCTTCCGGGAATTCTGGGAAATAGGGAACAGGAAACATTTGGTAAAAAAGAAATAAAGCATCATTCAATTATTAAAGATATCATCCGAAACATTTCCTTTTGATCATTCCTTAAAGGAGCACTATTGCAAAAAAAAATACTTGTGTTCCCTTGCATCAAAAAAAAATACAAACTTGTTTCTTTCTTTTAATGAAAGGAAAAGAGATCTAAGGTTGTTTTGAATGAACCATTCTGCTTTTACAGAGAAAATCTGCTAAATCCAACAGTCTGCCCCTGCATCAGCCTGCTGATACTGGTACTGTACAGTATAATAATAGTAGAGATGGCAAAATATCACCTATATTTAGCCAGAATTTGGTTGTGATCAAAACACCCCAATGTGAGTTACTTTGACCCCCCCAATCTGATCAGTAACATATTATACGCTTATCCTGCATTGCTAGGTATAGGGGACTGGATAGCTGTTCCCCTATAGATAGCTGAGTTTACAAATTAGTGAAGTACCTGGGAGTGAATAAGTTAAAAGTAATAGTGAGCAATTCTCCATCATAATCCTCGCATAACATTTTATTTTTAAACCTGACCTCACATTTTCTATGCAATTACCTTTTATTTTTATTTTTTATTATTTTTTAAAATAAGTAACTTAATATATTATCTGCATTCTTACAGTACTTTTTTTTTTTATCTATTAAGGGCCTTATTGATGAAGGGATAGCCCCAGGTAGTGCCTGTAAAGCGGCAGGTAGCGGCAGGTAAACGCCGGTCACGGCACGCAATTACACATTTATGAAGCCAAATCTGTAGAGCGACTGGAACAACGCCATGTAGCGTACGATTCATCATTATCCCAGGCTCAGCGTACAGCGCCGGCGTGCAGCCTTGCAGAACGCCACGTCTTACCTGTCGCTACCTGGCGCTCTCCCATACATTTCTATGGAAGATCCTTAAATCCCTTTCCTGATCCCAATTTTATTTATTTATTTTTTATCTCAAAACTTTCTGACATGTAACCCCAGAAAATGACATTTTTGAAAACTTTTTGGATTAATAATATTTTTATGCAGAATTGTCCTTACATGTCTGGTATTAAAGTGTTCATGTTACAATGAGATGTAATGTAATGTAATACAATGTAATTCCATAAGTTTTCCCTTTGTTACTAGTGGATACATGTTCAAAAACAGACTTCAATCACACAGCCTCTGGCACTATGGGCTACAACTACATGATTTTGAGCGCCGGCGATGTTTGAGGCTGTTTTTTGATGAATGTGGTGTGAGTCGGTCGCACTGAGCTGGTGCTGCCGTTCGCTCCCATACAGCGTAGTACTGCGACTCACACATCATATTCATCAATGCCGGCCAGCGACTGAGGCGCTCTGAAGCAATGATCCATGGCCGAACACAGCGACTACTAGAGGATGCTCTGAAATCCACTCT
This sequence comes from Gastrophryne carolinensis, assembly GCA_027917425.1. NCBI lineage: Eukaryota > Metazoa > Chordata > Amphibia > Anura > Microhylidae > Gastrophryne > Gastrophryne carolinensis. Next base: position 365,293,749 of record CM051236.1, read on the forward strand.
ACAGACGCTCATCTGTCGCTACCTGGCGTTAGTAATGAATCAGCCTGCCCGTCAATACATATGTTGCAAAAAAAAAACTTTTTTTATTTACAAATGCTGACAAATCCATATTACAGAAAACGTTTTGGAGATCCGTTTTGGAAAGTTTTAAAAATCCAACCCCCTACACCCACCTTGGAGGCCATAGCAACTGACTTCCGGCAGTCATGTGAGTCCGAGTCTGGCCACCATTTAAACCGAGGACTCAGGATGCCCATTCAGACACATGCAGGAGCCCAATACCCCCCCCCCCTTGCAGGGTGTGAGACAGCTTTAAGTAGGGTTTCCAGCCAGTCTATATGAAACAATGCCGGACTTTAGATTATATTATGGAACCTGTGGGTCTTTTTTTTCTTCCATTGATAATATGGATTTTCTAGTTGCGGCTTACCACACTAGTAGGAAAAACATTGCCTTTACCCCAACTAATTCTCCTCCTCTCCTAAATCTTATGGCTACTTTTTTTGGGAGAATATTGATGGCTTGGGGAAAACTGCACCAAACGGGGATTAGGGAGTGTTGTTCTTAAATTAAAATATATGCCTACACTGTTATTTTATTGCTATCTATAACACAAAGTGGGGGTACCCACAACCCCCCTATAAACCAGGATATAAACAGCACCACCCAATAGTCTTCAAAAATATGAAAATCCAATTTATTATTACATACAATTCACATGATTACACACAATAACAAACATTTAAAACACAAGTAAAAAATGAATAAATGACCACCAGGGGGCAATGTGCAGACAGTGCTATATATAAAGTGCTAAATGTGCTATGGCCATAACACGTTTAGCACTTTATATATAGCACTGTATGCACTTAAATATATTTATAGAATTAGGGTTGATTACATGAAGGATTTAGTGAGATTATAATTGGTGATATTTGGATGTTGATTGGCCTGAACACAGTGCCCCCTTTAAATGTTTGTTATTGTGTGTAATCATGTGTATTGTATGTAATAATAAATTGGATTTTCATATTTTTTGAAGACTATTGGGTGGTGCTGTTTATATCCTGGTTTATAGGGGGGTTGTGGGTACCCCCACTTTGTGTTATTGTGTGCATATAACCAGGGTAGCACGCCCCAGTTACGGGCTGGTGCGGTCAGTTGTTTGTATTATTGCTATCTATACATGTGACTCTAAATTTTGAATATTCCCTCTAGACCTTTGCAAGATAGTACCATGAGAGATTAATGTCTAAACGCACTGCGTCACTAAAGCTCTGCGTTTTGTTACATATATTTATATAGACAGCCTTAAGGAAAATTACATCAAAGCCAAAATCCTCCCTTTTAAGTTAGCAGGGCCCTCAAAAACATAAAGGACTAAGATATGCATATATATTATTATCCTAGCAAGTCAGTATATTGAGAGCCCATGCATCTAAAACATTTACAGACCCATCCATCAGTATCTTTTGTTATTTGTACCCTCATAGAAACCTACCTTGTGGCAACCTTTCATCGACACTGGAATTCTGAAAACATGCCTTAAAATATTTTCATACATATGTCAAACTGAAACACAGGCAACGCTTTAGCTGTCCATCTGAGTTGACTTTTTAAGTGCTGACAAGCAGAACCCAATGACGAGGACAGTAATCATTGTCATCACAGGGACCAAATGAGAATGAGATGAGTCCTGGGAGCTATTGATTTCATATCAGCTGTCAAAAGCATGCAGCTGTCAAAGAGTTATGTAATTCAATGTGAGGATCCACTTCTAAATCTGGTAATTCAAGATACATCTAGGTACATAGGAGACATGTGGATTGTGTTTTATCCAGCACATCTGCTGATCAAATCCTTTGATGTCATAGAAGTTTGCAACACTGTCCAGAATTACTCTCAACGGGTTTAAGCCTCAAGTACCAATGGACAAGTGCTGTGTGATCTTCCTGAACATCTACAGCCAGATGTACTTACTATACAGCCAGAAAGATAATAAGTACGGTGGCTCTCTGCTATCATTTATTCACACACTATTAAATACACTCATGCAATACATTAAAATGAAACACAAGAACTGCAACCAGTTTGAAAATGTATTGCATTATTATTTCAAAAATGCGTTCCTAACTGATAATAATACTTAAGCTCTGTTACTGTATATAGTTATGATTAACACAAAAGCACAAAGGAAAAGTTTTTATCGGCCAAAAATGATAGTTTATGACAATCTTTATGAAATTCATTTGACATAGTCCCCAGTGCCCAGGCCGGATAGCAAGCAGAATTTTTGTAAGCAGTGGATATGGCAATGGAGCCTATTTGTCCTGGGAAAAGGCACTTTTAGAGTTCTTTACCACTGACAAATTTGGTCCTTCATGAAGGAGGAAACAGCAGGTTTAGATTAGAATTTGTCTACGATCCTTTATGCCAATACGCTGTGTATACTTGTGCCAGAGAGAGGCATAAAGAATTACTTTGTTCCCTGAATATAAATCTTTTTATTCATTTAATTTATAAAGCTCCAAATCAGGGCATATTGTATGTTTTTGCTGGGGTTTCCAGTAGGTACTTTGGTTTCCTTTCACAACCCCATAAAAACATGCATTGCCATCTGGCTAAACTAGACCGAAAGTGTATCTGTAAAGTTCAGATTAGAGATGAGCGAACTTCTTGAAAGTTTGATTCGGGCGATTCGGCGAATTTCCCCAAGAAATTCGGGTTCGCCGAATCGAACTTTCACGAATCACTCATCTGAAAAAAAAAATGCCGGCAGGGTGGCAGCGGGCAGGCCGGCTACGCCTGTCAGCGCGTCCTCTGATGACAGCTGAGAGCAGCGCAGAGAGGGCGCCTGAGAGCGGCGCCGGCCTCCACGCTCCGACCATGCAGGTAAGTGTTTGCTTTTTAAACAAATGCCGGCATGGTGGAAGCGGACAGGCCGGCTGCGCTGTCAGCGGGCCGGCTTCCGCCGCCCACTGACAGCGTAGCCGGCCTGCCCGCTCCCCCCATGCCGGCATTTTTTTTTAATTTCAGGGAAAATTCGATCGCGCGAACCAAAAAAAATTCTGGTTCATCTCTAGTTCAGATAATTACTGTATAAAATGTAATAAGAACCTATATATACCTATCAGCTTCCCCCAACAGATTTTATCGTATCCCCCCCTCACTTCCAAAGTCTTTGAACAATATTTTTTCCAAACTGGCATGCTATCCTTCTCCTTGCTGCTCTCTAAACAGGGCCATTACCCATTTTGGACCATGGTCCCTTGCTGGGGGGGCATCCCAATTCATGACATTGCCACCAGGCCATGATATTTTACCTGTTCCTTATCCCCTTACCACATTTTGCTGGTGGAACGAGGAGCAGGTAGGAATATCTTGGGTTGGCGGTGGTGTATGCATGGGGGGACATTACCAATTGTGACCCCCCCCCCCACACACACACACACACCAGCTGGTTAGCAATCAACACTTATTTAGTAGAAAATCTCCTACTTTATATATTTACAGTCTCCTTGTGGCCCTATGATTGACCACCAGCAGCCAAGCAGGGATGAGGAACAGTTAAAATCTCTAGACTTTCTGTCTATATCTTTGGAGTAGGAAAGCACATCAGCTTGTTTTAGTTTCACAAATCTCCATTAACCTGGAACAAGGCCCTAAAAATATAGGGCCCATAAGAATTGTGCACCCGTGCTATCCAGATTGCTGTAATTAAAAAATGCTCACATATTTTATTTGCTGGAAATGTTTTGTTTTTTGGCAGCAATGGCATCCAATCCATCAAAGAAGGAGCTCTGCTCTGGCTGCTGTGAATCCTAGTATACAAAATGTTTCCAGGAAGCTGCACCGGCCACAAGCGAGGGCAAAGAGGGAAAAGCTGCTGAGCATGTTTTCACATACAACATTACTGCCTCATTCATGAGCACAGCACCTATCAATATGTGGCATACCCTGGTGCCATTTACAGCACTGACTGCGCAGTCATGCTTATTACTCTACAACCACTGGCCATTGAGGTTGACAGGCTGGATTTGGTGGGAGGGGGATTTGGACCGCTCCTGCCCACTCCACAGGCCATCCGGAAGGCTATTTAGGCACGATGTAGAGGGGGGTGGATTTTTAATAGGAAATTTAGAGAACTGCTCTTGGGTGCTGGTCTGCTTTAAGAAATATATATATATATATATATATATATATATATATATATATATCCCGATGTTCTGGACTGGGAAAAAAACACTTCCAGTCAATTTTTAACTCTGATGCTTGACATCCAAATGTTTTTAATCTCTCAAAGCTATCATTTAAACCAGACCTTCACCCTGAATAAGAGCATATGTTATATGTTTTCCCCACCCTGTACATCATGTAAATCATGTATGCTGCTTGAACATCGATGGGTATTTTGCATTTTACTTTTTGGGTGCTCCTGCTGCTCTTTATGACCAGACACCCACTCCATGCATGTGAACTGTGTTCTCCTCCACCTTCTGGGATGTGTCCTGAGCTCCATGAACTTGTCGCTTTTGTGCTCCCCCATAACAACTCCTCTTCACCAATGCTGCTTTCTTTTGAGTGCTGCTCTTACTTGTTAGATTGCCTCACGTGTCATTGCCTGGCTGCCACTAAGCATCCCCTAATGCAAACAGTGGCCATGCTCCAGGTCTGGGGGGGGGGGGGGTTAATATATATACATATATATATATATATATATATATATATATATATAGATAGACACCTTCAGAAGCCTAAGCAGAGAAAACTATGTGTACATGGGCATCCTTTAGCTAAATGGCTACATATATATATATATATATATATATATATATATATATATATATATTAACACTTTTGACTACCATCAGAAATTCCATTTAAACTGGACCTTCAGCGTGATTTAATGAAAAGCCCAAACTCTTAAAAACGGTTCCCCAGCATCTAAAATTAATATATTTTACGTTTTTAGTCACTAACTTACTATTCTTTCCCCCACTGGGCTGCAGCTCTGTTCAGGAATTTAGGATACGGGCGCCGCCATCTTGACTCAGAAGCATCACAGTTACTGAGGAGAGGAGAGTGGGATAAGGTACAGGGGGGCAGGTTATAGCTGTGCTTTGCTCAGACAGAGTAGAGCTGGGGTCAGGTAAAGGTCAGCAGTCCCAGAATGCAGAGCAGCACAGTCAGGAGGCACTTCCTGTTTGCAGGCTGCCTGATAAGATGGCGCCATCTTGGATGTTTAAAGGCTCATAACATGCAGTAGATGCAGGTAGGATGGTTTTTAATGTGGGCAATCTGTATGTACAGGGTGTGGGAAACTTATAAAATAGACTCTTATTCAGAGTGAGGGTCCGCTTTAAGAACATGCCACAAGTCCGTTGCTGTTACTTGCTTAGTTCCTGCGATTGATCTCAGATTTTCTTGATGATGTTAAGATCAAGGCTCTGTGGGTATATTGCCATCTGTTGTGCACTTCATTGTTTATCCTTTTACTACAGAGTGTTCTTTATGATTTTACCATATCTCATTGTCATGATGCAGAATATAGTTGGGACAGATTCAAGGCCTCCTTAAAGGCGTTACATGATGGATCAGAGTCAGATGGTATTACTTAGCAGAAACGGGTGCCAGCAGTAAGGACAAAATGACCAGCTCCATTTAATACATGCCGACTCCTGCAGGCTAAACTCCACCAAGCTTTATCTTTGATGATGTCCCATTACAAAGCTTGACGTAGCCATTCGGGGATCATTTACAGAGACAGAAGCAAGTTAGTGGCACCTTGGCAAGTTTTCCAAACGAGTATCACCAGAAATAGTATTTAAAAGAATAGCTGTGTTGAGAATGCCCATTTTGATCTAAATAAGATATAGTTGGACTACTAAGCACTGAAACAGCGAATACAGATGTTGCTTTCTTTCTGTACCTAATGCCAGAAACTAGATAGATTAAGGGGGGGGGGGCAGATACACTCGCTAATTTTCCACCCCCTAGCAACAAGGCTTATTAATTTCCCCAGTTATAAACTCACCAACCAACCTTTGTATAAGTCCTGTCCCCTATGATGTCTCACTTGATAGGATTATTATGAGTTATGACATTTAAATTTTTTTTTAATTATAGGCTATAGCCTGTTAGTAGGGCCCAAAACCCCCAGGGGACTCTAGGACCAGGTCACAGCTTGCCCTTGGGACATCCTGATTTGGGATGCTCTGATGTGCTCTGATGTGTGAAAACCCCTGGTTCACCTCAATCCAGTGATCCCAAAATGCATGTGTGGGCACCTGGGGCAACACTAGTGTGTCCTGTCACCACTAGTGTACACACGGGGAGGCCGATTCATTAATAGCGCCAGGTAGCGACAGATGAGCGACTGTAGCGGTATTTTCACAGCGCCCGCTAGTATTCGCTGTGCTTGGCCGTTGTTCGGTTGTTGACAGCGACTCAGTCGGTGTGCAGTAATGTTGAATACGGGGTTAGGAGTCGTAGTTTGACAGGTTCCGCGCTGTATGGGAGCGCATGATAGCGAATGGCCATAGCGAACGGCTCCCAGCATATTCATTAACAAATCACGCTCAAAAAATTCTCGCGCTGTGAAATGCTTGTTTAAACCCCAGAGCACTGGTGGCGATGTGTTAAAAGTAGTTTTTTAACCCCCAAACAACCATATTTTTTGAAAAAAAAAACAAGTTTTTATAAACATTTTGTAATATGAATACATTAGTATCAGACCTGTAATATCAATTCTGCACAATTTTTTTTTTTTCCCTTAAAAAAATAACTAACATTGCAGAAGTGGTCACAGAATTTTTGACATTTAAAAAAAAAAAAAAAAAAAAAAACAATAACAATTAATTATGAATATTTAAAGATTGTTCCATTGAAATGCATTGGAGAGCGCCAGGTAGCGAGAGGTCATACCTGTCACTGCTCAAGGTTGGACGCTGGCGCTGTGGGCTGAGGCTGGAATAATGATGAATGAGTCGCTATATGGCGCTATCTCAGTCACTAAGCAGGATCGGCTTGATAAATGTGTGATTGTGGTGGGGAGCCGGCACTCTCGTGGCGGTGCCCGTCATTACCGTTCGCTCACCAGTCGCTACCTGGCGCTATCCCTTGTTAAATAAGGCCCTTAATCATTCTCATCATTGTCCTAGTACCCAGCGCCACACCTGCTCCCTCTGGCCTGCATGCACATGTCGGCAGCCATTCAAGTCTGCCTGGTAAGTGAGCTCACCAAGGGTAGATGAAAACTATTGTTTCATCTGCTTAACTTAAATTAACAATCAGTAGTATGGATTCCTATGGCAGTGAAAGCTCTCCTGTTCCAGTGACACCCATATTTTTTGTTAGATAAACTTTGGTCACTGTAGGAAGGAAATGAGGCTAAATCCCCAATCATGCTGAGGGGGAAAAATCTGAATAGTTTCAAACTTTTTCCACTTCATGGCTGGAGTGAGTTAGGCACAATATGATGTTTTATGTTTGCTAATTAATATTGATAGTACGTCATTGTGTTGCCATTCTTATGTGGCTGTTTTGTGTAAATCAATGTGACTTTTGAATAACTTGCAATGATTGTAGTTATCTGCAAAACTGCAGAAGCAGGCATAATAGTCAATAATAATAAGCCAGCGCATTGTTACAAGAAGGATAACGCTGGCATTCTGGGCAGCATGGCGTGTCTGTAATTGTAATTCACTTCCACCACATTATTATTATTATTATATTTTATTTACAAAACACCATCATAGTCTGTGTGGCCGTAGAATGTAGACAATTCATATAAAATACTTATAATACAACAATGATGACAATGCATATAATGTACACAATATTATCAATCAGATGTAATAGAAATGAAACCAAGCACATGCATACAGAGATACATTAAAAGGGAGACCCGCGTAGATCAATGTTCTGTACACCTTGTATTTCATGCTGCACAGTCAAGGAAACCTGTCTTGATCCTGTTCCTTTTATTATGTTTTCTATGCTGATATGTGGCCGAAACGCAATGCCATCATCTCATGAGATTTTGTCATACTGTACACAGTTTTCTTAGTGTGGGTCTTTCTATGACATGACGCTGCTTCTTTGGTTACCAAATATAAAGAAGCTTGTTTTGATCCCAGTCCTTTTATTATGCTTTCAATGCTGATATGTGGCTGAACCGCAATGCCACCATCTCATGCAATCTTGTCACACTGTACACAGGTTTCTTAGTGTGGGTCTTTCTATGACATGACGCTGCTTCTTTGGTTATGAAATATAAGGAAGCTTGTCTTGATCCCAGTCCGTTTATTATGCTTTCAATGCTGATATGTGGCTGAACCGCAATGCCACCATCTCATGCAATCTTGTCACACTGTACACAGGTTTCTTAGTGTGGGTCTTTCTAAGACATGACGCTGCTTCTTTGGTTGCCAAATATAAGGAAGCTTGTCTTGATCCCAGTCCTTTTATTGTGCTTTCAATGCTGATATGTGGCTGAAACGCAATGCTACCATCTCATGCAATCTTGTCACACTGTACACAGGTTTCTTAGTGTGGGTCTTTCTATGACATGACGCTGCTTCTTTGGTTACCAAATATAAGGAAGCCTGTTTTGATCCCAGTCCTTTTATTATGCTTTCAATGCTGATATGTGGCTGAAACGCAATGCCACCATCTCATGCAATCTTGTCACACTGTACACAGGTTTCTTAGTGTGGGTCTTTCTATGACATGACATTGCTTCTTTGGTTACCAAATATAAGGAAGCCTGTTTTGATCCCAGTCCTTTTATTGTGCTTTCAATGCTGATATGTGGCTGAACCGCAATGCCACCATCTCATGCAATCTTGTCACACTGTACACAGGTTTCTTAGTGTGGGTCTTTCTATGACATGACGCTGCTTCTTTGGTTACCAAATGTAAGGAAGCTTGTCTTGATCCCAGTCCTTTTATTATGCTTTCAATGCTGATATGTGGCTGAAACGCAACGCCACCATCTCATGCAATCTTGTCACACTGTACACAGGTTTCTTAGTGTGGGTCTTTCTATGACATGACGCTGCTTCTTTGGTTACGAAATATAAGGAAGCTTGTCTTGATCCCAGTCCGTTTATTATGCTTTCAATGCTGATATGTGGCTGAACCGCAATGCCACCATCTCATGCAATCTTGTCACACTGTACACAGGTTTCTTAGTGTGGGTCTTTCTATGACATGACGCTGCTTCTTTGGTTACGAAATATAAGGAAGCTTGTCTTGATCCCAGTCCGTTTATTATGCTTTCAATGCTGATATGTGGCTGAACCGCAATGCCACCATCTCATGCAATCTTGTCACACTGTACACAGGTTTCTTAGTGTGGGTCTTTCTAAGACATGACGCTGCTTCTTTGGTTGCCAAATATAAGGAAGCTTGTCTTGCTCCCAGTCCTTTTATTGTGCTTTCAATGCTGATATGTGGCTGAACCGCAATGCTACCATCTCATGCAATCTTGTCACACTGTACACAGGTTTCTTAGTGTGGGTCTTTCTATGACATGACGCTGCTTCTTTGGTTACCAAATATAAGGAAGCCTGTTTTGATCCCAGTCCTTTTATTATGCTTTCAATGCTGATATGTGGCTGAAACGCAATGCCACCATCTCATGCAATCTTGTCACACTGTACACAGGTTTCTTAGTGTGGGTCTTTCTATGACATGACCCTGCTTCTTTGGTTACCAAATATAAGGAAGCCTGTTTTGATCCCAGTCCTTTTATTGTGCTTTCAATGCTGATATGTGGCTGAACCGCAATGCCACCATCTCATGCAATCTTGTCACACTGTACACAGGTTTCTTAGAGTGGGTCTTTCGATGACATGACCCTGCTTCTTTGGTTACCAAATATAAGGAAGCTTGTCTTAAACCCAGTCCTTTTATTATGCTTTCAATGCTGATATGTGGCTGAAACGCAATGCCACCATCTCATGCAATCTTGTCACACTGTACACAGGTTTCTTAGTGTGGGTCTTTCTATGACATGACCCTGCTTCTTTGGTTACCAAATATAAGAAAGCTTGTCCTGATCCCAGTCCTTTTATTATGCTTTCAATGCTGATATGTGGCTGAACCGCAATGCTACCATCTCATGTAATCTTGTCACACTGTACACAGGTTTCTTAGCGTGGGTCTAAGACATGACGCTGCTTCTTTGGTTACTAAATATAAGGAAGCCTGACCCTGCTATCCTTAATCCCATCATTTTGTACACAGGTTTCCAGACTTGGCCATTTCTAAGGCTTCAAATGAGGACATGCTGTAATGCACACTCAAGGAAACTTTTTGCCTTGATCCTGTCAGTGTGGTAACTGTCACTGTCACTGAAGGAAGTCTGTAAAACCAGATTGGGGAATGTTGGGGCAATTAGGTGCTTGGGCAATCCTCTCTCTTTTCAGAATCCAATCCTGTGTAGACCTGCTTTATGCATCTTCGACATCAGATAAAAAATATTACAGAAGCTGTATAAAAAGTGATCTGCACATTTGCAGGCTGCATCACAGAAAAAATAACCAAATAGCCAGCTAAAAAGCTTTAGTGTTTGTGTGTGTGTTGCCCAGTGTGTTGAAGTATCTCTATTATTAAGAAAGACCAAGAGCATAATTCACTGTTTGTAAAAAGTAGCATGATTTATATACCTAGCAAATTCAAGGCGCATTGGCAGAAAGTCCACATTCTTTGTTGGTTCAAATCCTTGTCACTGCCATAATGGTGTGCTTATTCACTACCTTTAGAAAATAAAGGAATACAGCTGGGGTGTAAACATTTACTTGAATGGAAGCCCGGTTGAAAGATAGAAGCTTGTTCTTAATGGAATGCTCCTAGCTCAGCCAAAACCTCACAGTATTGTCTCGTGTTCAGGGGTGAAGCCATTCAGCCCTTACTTCTCTATTTAATAAAAAGTAGATCTAAAATAAATAGGGTCACTGGGGTGTTTATTGTATATGTCATCAGTAGATGAGTTGTCCCTTTGTAAAAAATAATAATAAAAAAAAACATCTGCAGTTTTTTATAGGTAGCACAAATATAACTTATATTAAAAGAATTGTCCAGGCTGTGTGTAAAATCAAAATCAGCTGCAGCTGATTCACCCTGGCGCTGTGCTACATAAAGCTACTGAAGCTGAGATCCAGCCTGTTTTCTGTAGCCCCGCCCCTCCGATTTTTCTTAATGCATGACCACCTTTACTTTAGCACTGTGAGGTAGACCTGTCCCCTGCAGACACAGGCTATGGTGTGTCCCACACAGTCTGATGCAGGAGGGGTGGTCCTGCTGCATACATTTGACTGAAATTTCTCGCTTACTCACTAAATTTTCAGTTTTATAACAGGAGATGATACTTCAGCAACAGTAACTTTCCTGAAAAACAGACTAGCAGAAATCCGCTAACAGGGAGATAATACATGCATGGCACTGTAAAGCAAGAAAACAAAAACTATACTCACAGTTTGTCCCCCGCAGATCTTTTATTCAGCTTCAGTGTTTCAAAATCACTGAGCACCCCCCCCCCCCCCCCCCGTGCTGTGTCAGTATCCTTTCTCCGTCTCCTTCTGGACATAATGAAACCCCTCTACATGTCCATTCGATTTCATATCAATTGAGGCGGCATTCTGAAGCGAGGCACAATGTCACATTGCAATGAATGGTCTGGGGTGACAGAGAAGACTTCCAACCAATCCCCCTGCCCCCCACCCCTTCCTCTGCAAGTACAAGGTGGGGGAGGTAAGAAAATGACTTGGTCCCACAGCAATAGTGGAGGACTTGTAGCCCTTGGATTTATGGCAGCTACCACGAGGGAAGCTGCTGCTGCAATTGTGGGTGACTGCTAGTAATCCAACCACAGTGCACAGTGGTGATGCTGCTGCTACATTTATTGTCTGACTAAGCAGTCATGATATGTGCAGCAGCTTCACAATAGGGAAACAAAGCCCATGTATCTGACTGGTAGCTCTATATGTGAGGTGCAGAAACTTTCAGGAACTGTTAAGTAAGTTTCCATGCGTATATGGTATTTCTCTACTCAGAAGACTTTGTTTATTATAGAGTAAATCATCTGGGTTTACCATAACAATAAATAGGAAATAATTGATTCAAATTCATTTTTCTATTTAAATCTTAGAAAATCAAAAGATATTCATGTAAACCAGTTATTAAAGTGGACCAACACCCAGGATTTTGACTATCCTGGGTTTTGCTCCACTTCGGGGGGGCACCCCGATTGGGGGTGCCCCGCTGTGTGAAACCCCCCCAGAAAGCCCCAAAAACTCACCTCACCACGCTCCCACGTGACCACGCCGTCCAATCCCCGCAAACGGACAAGCGGGTGACAGCGACGGACAAGACAGCGCGTCCGCCGCCGCCTCCCGCACGTCACTCTTACAGGGCGCGCGCCTGCGCCGGCCATTCACAAACGGCCAGCGCGGGCGGGCACGCGCACGTCTAGAGGGGCCGCCGCCGCCGCCTCCCGCGGGGTTTCACACAGCGGGGCACCCCCAATCAGGGTGCCCCCCCCGAAGTGGACCAAAACCCAGGATAGTCAAAATCCTGGGTGTTGGTCCACTTTAATAACTGGTTTACATGAATATCTTTTGATTTTCTAAGTTTTAAATAGAAAAATGAATTTGAATGAATTATTTCCGAAGGTAAGGTTTTTTGGGGGGTTTTGGGGGGTTTCACCCCGTGGGACATCCCGATCTCGGATGTCCCACGGTGAGGGAGGTGATCTTATAGATTCCCGGGCCGATCACCCCTGGGTGTTGGTCCACTTTAAAGGAGCACTATTGTGAAACTGTGCAATATTAAAAATCCATATAAACATGTCGGCTAATGAGGGGTCACTTATACACCTGAACTGAATAAAACTCCCTCCAAGCTTATGGATTATTCTCTCATGGTAGAAATAAAATCCAGGGGTGACAGGTTTCGTCTATCAGGGGTGAGAGTCTGTCACCTCGAATGCCGGTTTCATTAAAAGAAAGAAATACAAGGCTGGCTGGATATTTCCTGATGCTGAGTGTATAAGTGACCCCTCCCCCGCCATCCAGCATATTTATATGGATTGTTATCATTGGGCCATTTTTCCCAATAGTGCCCCTTTAAATGAATCCCTGATTGCATGAAGAAAAATTGTGTACAATATTCTTAGAGCAGGAATCCCCACTTTGGTGGGTTTACATGATTTGATTATTTATGTTTGTGTTATGTCATGCTTATAATGATAAACATACCATGAACGTTTTTTTTAACTTTAAGTGACAGCCCTTGTGCTATCAGTGATCTCTTATAATTTACATCAGCATTTTGAATTATGTTTTGTTATGTTTTATGCTGCCATCTAGAGGCTATTCTTTATAGCTTCCATTTGTTTTTGTTTATTCTCCTTAGATTGAGGTTAACCTTAACTTTTTTTAATCAACTCATCCTTTCTGTTAACTCATATGATGTCTCTTAGATTAGTCCAAGCAGTTCCAGGCAATGCATATGTGCCAGTGCTGCAGTGAGGGATTTCTTTCAACCTTCACGTGATGTGGGATTGTGTGGTGGGATGTGGTGTACATATATGTATATGAGTAGGAAGGGGTTTGTAAGAAGTGATAGATAGTACAGTATGGTGGGGTATGTGCATGTGGGGAAGATATGTGAAAGTATGTTTCCCTGATAATGCTATGGAGATATAATAAGGGGGATAAAGATTATATGAAAGGGAGATAAGCCATCCTTGGAGGCAGATGACAGGGCAATGTCAAGTGCTAAGAAACATGACCCATGACAGCTTCAATTAGATGCACTGGTGTAAATGGAACTATTGTGAACAAGCAACATGGAAAATGAGAACCGCATTGATGTGAGAGGTGGACAACGGTTACCGGTGCAGCAGGGCAGATGCCACACTACATTGTAAGAGCTCACCACCAAAAAGAACCTGGGAGTTACCAGACTTATTTCTCAAACAGCAGTTTAGCCAACTCTACTGCTAATAGGACTCTGAGGCAGACAGATGGTCACCGCAGCTCTACTAACAATGTTGCATATGCAGAAAAGGCTTCAACTTTTACAGAAGTATTGGAATTTTCTTTTTTATTTTGAGGACTGTCATGTCCAGGTCATGTCCAGGTAAACTATATTGTTGGGCACACAGGCGATTTGGGAGTTTCCTTGTTTGGGAATTGGGACACAAGTTGGGGACAGGAGAGTGGAGTAGCAGGCTAGGAACATATATACAAAAGAAAGTAAAACCCGTCTACAGCCACTCGGGGTGTAGGAGGTCCTCTACTCGAACGTAACCCACCCACGTTTTCAGCAGTGCCCCAGATGGATGAGAGTACACTAGGTCCCTTGCAGTGGCCCTAGTACAGACAACAGGATACAGACAATGGAGGGCCATGGTCCCAGCAAGGAGTAAGAAGGGCATGAGCTCTAATAACTATGAAGGACGTGAGCCCCAAAATATGATGCAGGCTAGATATGAATCACAGAGTTTTGGAGGGTTGGAGGTTCACTCAGGTTAGCAGATGCAGTGATCCAACCAGGGTGCAGGGCTAGACACATACAACAGCAGGTGGCTCAATGAGTAGAAAAGTGGACTTGGAGCAATAATATATGGCCCTGTTGATGTCAGTCTTTCCAGAACAGCCATGTGTCAGGTGAGAAACATAAGAGAACAAACAACCTGCAATAATTGCTGAAAGAACACAGGCTGGTGGTGGAAGTGTTATGGTTTAAGGAATATTTCATGACATTGTCTGGGCCCACTTATATATGTAAAAGGCACTCTCAACTGATTTTAATATAAATTCATTACCACTTACATGGTGATTGTATTCCCCAGGGCAGAGAGGATCTTTGAGTGTAACAATGCAACATGTCACATAGCTAAAAATGTCCGACATTGGTTATAAGAGACTAAAGTACTAAACTGGCGATCTAATCTCTAGACTTGAACCCACCTGAGCAGGGCAGGTTCTAGGCATATTAGTGCTTAGTGTGGTAAGGAAAAAAATCTGCCCCCTCCTCACCTGTCCTATGGCGCTGCTGCTCTCGCATACCCATATATTTGCTGTAACTCAAGCAGTGCCCTCTCCCTATGACTGAGCCCAATATGAAGGATGAAGGGCCTGTCTTATGGCCTGACGGTGGCCGTAGCTTATCTGCAGAAAACAAGATAAGTGGGATAAAGTTGCCCCCCATGGCTTTGGCTCCCTTTCCTAGAAACAGCTGTGCACCTGAGCATCTCTGGGACAATCTGGGTCATCATATTTGCTCTATGGATCCTCCCTTATGCACCGTCCATCTGCTGTGGCGGGCACTGCAGTTAGTTTAGATCCAGATACCTGCGAGTCTCTATCAGCCCGTCTAGCTGCTGTTTGTTCTGCCGCTAAATCTGGATAGTATTTTTGTTGGTCATAAGGTTACTCAACTATGAATATGGGTTACTCAACTATGAACTATGAATATGAAATGTAAAAGAAACAGATCAAAACCCCAGGCTCTAGTGTTTAATCTCAAGGTGCCTTCACTGAGCTACCTAAAACTTATCCAATGCATCTTTTTTCTCTAGATTCTTCTTTTGCAGTTGAGAAAAGTGGGTCTGTACTGATTTCTTTGTCAACTATGCATTTGTCGCTCTCACAGAGTTGAAGCTGTATGGCCTCCCAGAGCTTTTTCCAAGTCTGTGGCAGAAAAGCCCTTATGGATTCAACAGATGAAGCAGGTATTAACATGATAGGCACAGTTCGTTGGTGCAAAGATTAAACCTATAGTATCATGTTGCATTGAAGTTTCCACCACCAGGTCGGCAGTACTGTGCAGGGCCATATTAGGTGTGGTGGAGGCCCCTGCAATTCCTGTTTCCCCACCAAGTAATTGTACTTAGAGGGGCATATTTCTATATGGTTTCCATATATCCTATAGAGCAGTGTTGCACATACTTTTGCCCCTTTTCCTATAATTAGTTTTTTTCCAGACATTTGAATATTTGAATTATAGTAAATGTTCGGTGAAAGTTGACAGGAGTATTAATTTCAGCATTTTGAAACTGCCAAATTAACACTGCATTTAATAAAAAATATCCAGTTAACTGAGCTTAAAGAGGGTGAGTTGAATAGGAATAATTAATTCCTGCTGCCTGTGCTAAGTAACAGCAGATGGTAGGCACAGATACTTTGGCCTGCTCAACTTAGGAACGCTTGATCTTTTTACTATTGGCCATGAAAGTATAACAACAAATATGACTTTTAATTAAAGGCAGTGTCTACTGTGTAGAGCAAAACACTCCCTACCACTGCTTCATAACAATTTAATTATGTTTTTTTATTATACAATACTATTATTTCTGCCTTTTCATCTCAACAACTTCAGCTAGAATATTGCACAAATATAGCACATAGTTTTGAACATAGCTGCACTTTATCCCTTTGGCTGCCAGCCTACCTGGAGTTTTTGTCACCCTTTGTTGCCA
Source organism: Gastrophryne carolinensis (assembly GCA_027917425.1). Classification (NCBI taxonomy): domain Eukaryota; kingdom Metazoa; phylum Chordata; class Amphibia; order Anura; family Microhylidae; genus Gastrophryne; species Gastrophryne carolinensis. The sequence continues at coordinate 365,310,241 of CM051236.1, forward strand.
GACCATTTTGCACTACTTTGCGCTCCCCATGTTCAAATGTGATTTTTGAAGGGATTTCCCAGGAAAATGATATATTGTTTTTTTCAGCAGAGTCTGAGCTTTAACATGAAATGTCTTGTTTGTAATTTTTTAGGTGTATTCCCAATACTTTTGCAATTTGCAGTGTTTTTTGTAATAAAAAATGTAAGTTTGTCAATAAAATCTTATTGCATGTGAAACCCCAATTAATCCCGGTCACAGCGTTACCACATATGTATTGGTAGACACCCTTTCCTGCCCAGGAGACTCCCCCAAACTGAAACAGCGCTTTAGGAGATTTTCAGATAAAATAAAACTATGCACCGTGCTAAGCGCACCTTGCTGTCTTTCCAGAAAAAGAACCCTTTAAATTTGAAATACCCCCCAAAAACTATATATTCCCTGGAAGTATACACCTCAGGCTTTCTAGGCGTACCAGGTTTGTTGACATGGGCACAATATTCTGGAAGTAATCCCTCAATCAATTCTTTGGTTGCACAGAGTTTCCCTAAAAAAGAATAAAAAAGAAGAATCAAAGCCACATTTTCCTAAAAAAAAACTATATGCAAACAGAAAAAAACAAGTAAAATCTGAAATAGCAACATCCCCCGAACAGAACAATACCCAACATGCATAGGTACTGTCAGGGGAAGAGTTGCCAAACACCCCAAAGTAAAGCATGCGCATAACGGTAATTTTACTTAAAAATTTCAGCTCTGCAGACAAAGTGCACACCTTGCGATTTTTCAACCAAAACAACCCTTTTAATTTAGAATATCCCCATAAACCATATATTCCCTGAAAGTACACATGTTAAGCTTTCTAAGAGTACTGAGCTTGTTGTAGTGGGCTCATCTTTCTGGAAGTAATCCATTGAAGAATTCTTAGGTTGCACAGGGTTTCCCTAAAAACAATTATAAAAAAAGCAGAATAAAGACCATGTTTTCCTAAAATATCAATATGCAAACAAGAAAAAACAAGCTAAATCTGAAAGCGCAAGGTCCCCCGAGCAGAACAATACCCAACATGCATAGGTACTATTAACCCTTTTAATTGTCAGCCTACTTGAAGTTTTGTCACCCTCTGTTGACAGGTCATTTTTCCCCATTTTGCAGCATGATTAACCGTGATTTTTGCTGGAATTTCCAGAAAAGACTAAATTTCCAGAAAAAACAAAACAATATATATTTTTTAGACAATTGTCTCCTTTATTTTAAATAAAACCTTTTTTTTTTAATGAAAACCATATTGCATGTGATAACCCTAACCCTTAAAAATAAAAAAATATACAAAAAATAAAATTCCCCCCGGGAGGGGGGACCCTATGTAATTTTTTGGGAATTCTAAGGGTTAGGGTTAGGGTTAACCCTAACCCTTAAAATTAAAAAAAAAATTCAAAAAAATGTTTTTAAGGGTGAGGGTCAGGGTTAGGCTAACCCTAACCCTTAAAAAAAAAAAAAAAAATGACGTAGGGTCCCAACTCCCGGGGGGGGGGACCCATTTTTTTGGGGAATTTTAAGGGTTAGGGTTATTAAAAAAAAAAATTGGTTCCCCCCCCCCCCCCCGGGAGGGGGGACCGTACGTCATTTTTTTTTTTTTAAGGGTTAGGGTTAGCCTAACCCTGACCCTAACCCTTAAAAACATTTTTTTGAATTTTTTTTTTAATTTTAAGGGTTAGGGTTAGGCTAACCCTAACCCTTAAAAATACAAAAAAATGACGTAGAGGGGAACCCATTTTTTTTTTTAATTTTAAGGGTTAGGGTTAAGCTAACCCTAACCCTAGCCCTTAAAAATAAAATAAAAATGACGTAAGGTCCCCCTCCCAGGGGGGGAACCCATTTTTTTTGTAATTTTAAGGGTTAGGGTTAAGCTAACCCTAACCCTTAAAATTAAAAAAAAAATGACGTAGGGTCCCCCTTACCCGTCATAACCAGCCCGGGACCAGCTATGGGGGCTTGTAGGAACAGAGTGGAGGGGCTTTTGTGGCCCCCCACCCTGCAGCCTACGAGCCCACATACCCTGTGTGGGCCCGGGCTCTTCTGCCCCCCCCCTGGGCTTTGGGGAGGCAGGTAATTGGGGGTGCGGGGGTTAATGGCAAGCCACCCGCTAGTTGCAGGTTACTTGCCAGCCCCCAGCCTTGTGAACTGGTATAAGGGGTCTCATGGACCCCTTACCAGTTCACAAAGGGTTAACAGTAAAAAAAAAAGACAGACACAACATTTTTATTTATTAAAAAAAAATTAAACTTTACTCACCTCACCCGATTGTCAGCTCCTGTGTTCATCAGCTGTCAGATGCCCTGGTGATCGCTGGCCAGAGGAGGGGGGGGGCAGGGAATCAGAGCATCCCCTGCCCCTCCACTGCTCTGCCCAGCGATCACGAGGGCATCTGACAGCTGAGCCGAGGAGAGGCAGCAAGACGACCGGGAGTGACGTCATAAACCCAAAGGGGCGGGGCTTAACAGCAGATGGCGCCGCCCGTCGGGAGAGGAGGGGGAGAGCCCTTTCAGGCTCTCCCCTGAAGCTGAAGAGGCTGGGGGGGGCGATCGGAGCCCCCCCCCCAGTGAAAAGGAGACCCGGAGGGAGGCTGGGTGACTGCAGGTAAGTAAATGTCATTTTTATTTTTATTTTTTTTTACAGTTAGCAGCTGCTGCTGCCAAACGGGGGGGGGGGGGCTATTCTGGGGGCTCTCCTGGAGCCATCCAACCCCCCACGGGGGATCAGATGGCACCAAATTAAAGAGGAGACCCGGCCGGATCCAACGAGGGGTCAGGTGAGTCTTTTTGATTTTTATTTTTTTTGCTAGCAGGGGGGAAAGTCAAGCACGTAAGTGGAGTGGAAGCGAGCACGTAGAAACTACGTGCTTGGCACTGAAAGGGTTATAGTACACAGCTGATGTTACTTTATTGGTATTTGTTTTTTTTTTAACATTTTATGTGAAATAAATGTAAAATACATTTTATATATCTGTATACCATTATTATGGGTGCAGCTGTTGCAGCTGAGTGAGACCAATTCGCATCATTCCAGCCAAGATAGAAGCATACTCCCGACGTCTGAGGGATCACAATGATAGGACCAGGCGAGTATTCTCCAGTAACAGATGCATGCAGAACTAAGTAGTATGTTGAGAATGAAATATTTGTTTGTTATGAACACTGAGGATGGTCCGAAGCAGCCTAAGTGTTGTTAATAGAAATATAGAGCCCTCCCACCCCCTCTTCTGTTTTTTCTTGTTTTGTAACAAATGTAACTTACTATAGTCCTAAAACTTTGCCTGCATCCCTCCATAGGATCCTACAGGTGGGAAGTCCTCCAGACACTGGGGTGAGCTGTTACATCGAAAACTGCAGACCTATATCTAGGAAATATGCCCCGTAAGTGTGCAGCAAAATAGCAGAAAACTCAATTGTTGGAAGAGGTAAGTGCTCCTGATAGAAACAGAAATATAAGTACAACATTTAACATTAGGATCAAAGATGGTAGCAGGTAGTACTGAAAAGTTTGCATAGGTTTCTGCATAAAAGAAATATGTGCTTCAATAATCTTGGGGTTTACAGCCAGGTACTAATCTCAGGTAATGTGGCAGTAATAATCATGTCCTAGGCTGGCAATATACAGAGTACTATAGTAAGTTAAAATGATTCTATACCCAGGGAGGGAGTTTATGTGTCTTCTATCCCCAGCCCAGTACGCCAAAACAGCCTATGTTTCTTTTTTTTACTAAAACCTTTGCCCAATATTCATAACAACACAAAGTTGACCAAATTGTTAACTGTCTGAGCCACCCCATCTCCTGATGCTCTCCTGATGCACAGCCTTTATGTGGAAGTTTAGTTGTAACTGAATTAATTAGCATGTGGCTGCAATTCGAAAAACTATACTGCTTCCCGTTACTGTTGTTATGAATATTAGGCTTTAGTTAAAGTGGACCGTCACCCTGGGGTGATCAGCCCGGGAATCTATAAGATTCCCGGACCGATCACCTCCCTCACCGCGGGACATCTGAGATCGGGATGTCCCGCGGTGAGGGACCCCCCGAAAACCCCCCAAAAACTCACCTCCTCGGCGGCGGCGGCGGCGGCGGCCGTTTGTGAATGGCCGGCGTGGGCGCGCGCGCTGTGAGAGGGACGTGTGGGAGGCGGCGGCGGACGCGCTGGCTTGTCCGTTGCTGTCAGCGCTTGTCCGTCGCTGTCACCCGGCCACGTGGGAGCGTTGTGAGGTGAGTATTGGGGTGTTTCTGGGGGGTTTTACACAGCGCACCCTAATCGGGGTGCCCCCCTGAAGTGGACCAAAGCCCAGGATAGTCAAAATCCTGGGTGTTGGTCCACTTTAAAAAAAAGAAACACGGGCAGTTTTGGGGCACTGGGCTGAGGATAGAAGATAACAACATAAACTTCCTATCTGGGTATAGGATCACTTTAATCCCACCATGAAAATATCTTGTACTGTCATGGTCCCATTTAATCCACAACTATTCAGTGATAAGCAATTTGCCTAGGTACCGAAAATCCGTATGTTCTATTATTCTTCAGCAGTAACTTTACTGCTATACAATAAACTGTATTACTAAGCCTAATTGTTTGCACAGTTATTTAAATGTAATTAAGCTGCCATGATAAGAAAGCACATATTGTCTTGTTCCCAACTACAGCAAGAAAAAAAAGTTATTGTTATGGATTGGTTCTTGCACGTCTGTGACAAGAGAAGGCTTTTATCTTGTTAGTCTGTCTAATTTGAGCACATCAATGCACAAGAAAGTGCAATAAACTGCTGTAAATGTTTTAAATTAAAGAAGATCTTCATTAAGAAGGTGCAAAATGTTTATTTGCAAATGTGAAAATCAATATAATTATTTAATTCTTGAGAGCCTCCTCACCAATGATTGAGAGTCTTTTCAAAATGTAATGAACTTTCTATGGTGAGCTAGTTGTGCTGTTCAAACTCAGGGAACATGTATTCATTAAAGAAGCTTGGCAAAAAAGTGGAGAAAAACTAAATTCTTAATATATTATCAAATAATGTATTTGGATTAAATAAGTCTGGACTAACAGCCAATAAAGAACACAAGGATGCAAACACTGCCTGAGCAGTTTTAAATTTAGTGGTTAAATATAGCACTAGTTTATTTTACTCTGTATTTAAAATTGCATGAGCATGAGCGCGGCCCCTTGATGAGTCATGGGCAGGTCCTATTGGGGAGAAATTTCTAGGTGGTTGTGGAGGAGTGGACAATCTTTGGAGACCTGCTACAATACACATACTCAACCTTCCTCTTCAAGGGCCACCAACAGGCCAGAATTTGTAGATCTTTAGATAGATTCATAAGTGGAGTAAGTAGTGCTCAGACAAAGCTATAGAGCCAACTATACAGAATCCACAAAACATGACTTGTTGGTGGATCTTGAGGAGAGAGTTGGGTACCTATGTGCTACTGCATTTACAGCACGCTGTAGAAAGTGGAGCAGAGGCACATAAGATAACATTTTTATTGCCATTGTCTGGACTGCCCCAGAAACACTATTTTTTATGATGTCAGTTCTGTGAGTTTTCTATGTCTAAAGGCAAAGTTAAGCTAAATAAGAGGCTGATTTATTAATAGCGACATGTAGCGACAGTTGAGCGACTGTAGCGGTATTTTCACAGCGCCCGCTAGTAGTCGCTGTGCTTGGCCGTTGTTCGGTTGTTGACAGCGACTCGGTGTGGCGTAATGTTGAATACAAGGTTACGAGTCGCTATTTGACAGGTTCCGCGATGTATGGGAGCGTATGATAGCGACTGGTCAGAGCGACCGGCTTCCACCATATTCATCAAAAAATCACGCTCAAAAAATTCTCGCGCTGTGAAATGCATGTTTAAACCCCAGAGCGCTGGAGGCGATGTGTTAAAAGTAGTTTTTTAACCCCCAAACCACCATATTTTTAGAAACCAAAAAAAAAATATTTTAAATAATTTAGTAATATGAATACATTAATATCAGACCTGTAATATCAATTCTGTACAATTTTTTTTTAATTTTTTTTCCCTTAAAAAAATTATCTAAAATGGCAGAAGTGGTCACAGAATTTTTCACATTTAAAAAAAAAAAAACATTAATAACAATTAATTATGAATATTTAAAGATTGTTCCATTGAAATGCATTGGAGAGTGCCAGGTAGCGAGAGGTCATACCTGTCGCTGTTCAAGGTCGGACGCTGGCGCTGTGGGCTGAGGCTGCAATAATGATGAATGAGTGACTATATGGCGCTATCTCAGTCGCTAAGCAGGATTGCCTTGATAAATGTGTGATTGTGGTGGGGAGCCGGCGTTCTCGTGGCGGGGCCTGTCATTACCGGTCGCTCACCAGTCGCTCCCTGTCGCTATTCCTTCATAAATAAGGGCCTAAGTATGCTGAAATGTTGCTCAACTCTCTGCAATAGAAGCCACTCTATTGGTAGGGAGAGCCCCAAATGTGGTTTGGGGGCTCTAATCTAGGAAGCATATTATGCCAAGATAGAAAGATGCTCCCTCCTGTGTATTGATATATGTTTTAGTCATTTCTAGCCTTTGTCCTTGTATAAAGAATCATGAATATGAGAACTGGCTATATGAGACTGATGAAATGTGTCAAATTTCACATCATGATTATTTATAACAATTCCTGTCTTGGTGTGAATGCACAAGATTTTTTTTTTTTTTTGTGGAATTAAACCATAGACCAGATGGAAAAGCTTTCTTTGATTTGATGAAGCTATATTTCAAGACCTAAGATAGATCCGTTCATAGTGTCTGTGCTGAAATGTTCTTCACTGATAGAACAAAGCAGGAGTTAGGCCAACTGGAACACCATTTGGAAAAAAAACGGATGTTTTATGAACAGGATTATCTTTTATAGGATGTAAAGGAAAGGCAGAAGACCATATGGAGGAACTGCTACTACTTTGATTAAACATACAATATGCATCACTTTAGGAAAAATAAAAACAGAGCCTGTAATTTAGCAATTTCCACATAAATTGGTGATAATTGCTTGAACAGTTTCTGACAACGATGTGTCCCATATAGCAATGATAACTGCTGTAAGTAACCTAGCAAGTCGTTCCAATGAAAACAAAGACGTATGTCTGCAATGTGAGCCGAGACATTCTTATTTCACGCAAAGCGCTTTCGTTGTCATTTCCAAGACTCTCCGACTAACTCTCTGGGTTCAAGGCCATGATTTTAAGGTTAGAACATGCTGCTTTCACTCTGGGGTGTCCATACCTTGGAGGATAAAGTAATGTTAAAAATGAGGAGGAAACTGTAAATGGATACTTATGATATTTCTGAAATAAAAGGCCTTTCCAAGCAAGAAAATTGCCAAGTGTTTGATTACTTTTGCAGCACGGTCTCTCGTCACAATAAAATATGTTCTTTTCAAGGTAAAAAGCAAACCATCAACACTGAGAAACAGGATGTGGACTTTTCATCTCATGTGTTATCAATAACAGAGATGCTACTTCCAGAACAAAATCAGAGGAGTCCGAGTATCTTTTACAATGTAACCACTTTTTAATAGTAATAGTATTGGAAGGGGTGTGGGTTCTTGAAATATGGGGCACCTTCAAACATCAAATCACTGTCCACATGGTTAGCACAGAAGAAAAGTATTATTGAAATATTGCAAACCTTTGCAATAAGGTGGAATAGAAACATAGAAACATAGAAACATAGAAGGCAGAAGGAGACCATACGGTCCATCTAGTCTGCCCTTATGTGTATACTGTATGTATTATCTTAGGATAGATGTGTGCTTATCCCAGGCATGTTTAAATTCAGTGACTGTTGATTTTTCAACTACCTCTGCTGGAAGTTTGTTCCAAGCATCTACTACTCTTTCTGTAAAATAATATTTTCTAACATTGCTCCTGATCTTCCCCCCGACTAGCTTCAGGTTGTGCCCCCTTGTTCTATCATTACATTGAAGTATGTAATGGACATTGAAGTATGAATAAAAGTATGAATAAAAGTTCTTCTCTTGAAAGGCATCCCTTACATATTTTTCTATTTTATGAAGGGTCATTTTTAAATTAACTGATTAAAAGCTTCAGTTTTGGGTATTGTAATTCCTAGGTAAGCCTTACCCTTACCCTTGAGTAAGCAGCAATTTACCTGTGCCTTTGAGATTCCTGCCCTGCTGACTCAAGCAGAGGGTTGAGCCAGCGTCAACCTGGAGCACCCTGGGTCCAAAAGGGGAAATATCAATCGGACCCACCCATTAACTATAACTCAATTAGACTTAAATAACTAAAAGAATAAAAAATCGGATGTAACAAATGTAACTTATTATATTCCTAAATCTTTGCCTGGATCCCACCAGAGGATCCTATAGGTGGGCAGTCCTCCAGACACTGGGGTGAGCTGTTACACTTTTATAGATATTGAAAACTGCTCAGCAGACCAATATCTGGTTTAGAGGAGCTGGTGAGAACCTTGGTCCATGGGATCCTTATTCATCCTGCCTACGGTACAATATTGGGTGTAGAAGTCTTATGCAATATAGTATAATTTTGTTGTTAGATGGTGGGGTAAACATATGTTTTTAGAAACAGAAATATAAGTGCAACATTTAATATTAGGATGGTAAGATGGTAGCAGGTAGCACTGCAAAGTTTGCATAGGATTCTGCATAAAAGAAATATGTGCTACAGCCAGGTGCTTATCTCAGGTAATGGGGCAGTAATAATTATGCCCTGGGCTGGCAATATACAGAGTATTGCAGTAAGTTTAATTGATCCTATACTCAGGTTTATGTGTTTTCTATCCCCAGCCCAGTACACCAAAACATTCTGTGTTTCATTTTTTTTACTAAAGCATTTGCCCAATATTCATAACAACACAAAGTCAGCCATATTGCTACCTGGCAAAGCCACCCCACCCCCTGATGCTTTCCAATTATGATACATTCAGTTACATTACATACAGCTTAGCATTGGGGAGCAGCCTTTATGTGACAGTTTAGTTGTAACTGAATGAATTAGCATATGGCTGCCATTCGGACATTATAATGCTTCCTGTTAGTGTTGTTATAAATATTATACAAAGGCTTTAGTAAAAAAAGAAACACTGGCTGTTTTGGGGCACTGGGCTGAGGATAGAAGGTGACGACATAAACTTCCTATCTGGGTATTGGATCACTTTAATACACCATGCAAATAACTTTTACTGTCATTGTCACATTGAATACACACAACTATTCAGTAATAAGCAAAAAACAATTGCAAAACATTACTCTTAATAATACATTAACTTCAGATGAGGTCACTCTGAAAGATTGGGTAGGCCTTAAGTGGACTGTTCGGGCACATAAAAAAGTAAAAGCATGCATCCAGTGGACATCACTGACTGACAGCTGGGAGAGGCTCATCAGCTGCAGAGTACAAAAGATGAGTATCCATCTTGGTTTTTTTTTTGTACATGGATGGTCAGTTTAACCCTTCTAACACCAGCTACATAAAACTTACATAGCTGCCTCTCCTGTCAGTAACTGCCAGCTATGTAAATTTTACATCCCTTGCTATCCCCCCTGCTAGCGGCCCAAAGAAAAGACGCTCACCTAACCTCAATCGATCCAGCCAGGTCTCCTCTTCAACCAGGGGGCCCCTGATCCCCCCAGGCTTTTCCATCTTTATGGGGAATAGCCCTCCCCATTTTAGTCACCACCAGCCCTTACAGTAAAAAAAACAAATTTCCTTACCTCCGTGCGCGATCCCTCCCGCCAGTTCTCCCCTTACTGGGAGGGGGGGGCTCTGATCTCCAGGATCTTCCACAGTGAGGAGAGGGCCCGAAAGAGGTCCCCTCCCCCACCAGGCCATCATTGTCACTACAGGCAGATGACATCACTCCCCTCCTGGTGCTGAGCTGTCAGATGCCGAGGGTGATCACTTGAGGGAAATTGGAGGAGCTGTGATCTCCTACTTCCTCAGCCCCCCTCCCGTGATCACCCCCGGCAGCTGTCTTTGGATCGCCATGGGATAAGTTCACCGGGGGACACAGGATTGGAGGTGAGTTAAAAAAAAAAAGATAAATAAAAGTCATTTTTTCTTATGTATGGTGTCTTTTTTTTACATTGAACCCTTTGTGAACTGGTAAGGATTCATGAGACCCCTATAGCAATTCACAAAGCTTTGGAACTGGCAAGTCACCTGCGGCTAGCGGGTGACTTGCCATTAACCCCCGGCCCCACATTACCTGCTTCCCCAAAGCCCAAGGGGGTGCAGAAGAGCCTGGGGGCCATTTAGGCTGTGTGGGCATGTAGCCTGCAGGGTGGGGGGGCACCAAGGCTAGCCCTTGTGCCTTGTTCTACAAGATCCCATAGCTGGTCCCTGGGCTGGTTATGCTGGATAGGGGGGAACCTTCTCACCATTTGTCTGTTTTTTAAAGGGCTTTAACGCTTAAAATTTCAGAAACATGGGGTTCCCCCTGGGAGGGAGGACCCTATGTTATTTTTTTTAATTATCCCTTTGTTACTTATCACCCAGCAGGTATTAAAGGCTTCCAGCAGCAACAGGAGAGCAGAAGCCAAAGTGATCAGCATGGGGGGACCTCACACCATTTTTGGGATATGTTTAACCCTTAAAATTCCCCAAAATATGGTTTTTTTTTTTTAACCCTTTATAGTTTAGATAGTAGTTGTATTTTATTTGTAAATGTTATAAGGTGGTCTTTTCAGTTTGGGGAATCTCCTGGGCAGGAGCAGGGGGCTACCGATACATATGAGGTACTGTACAAGTGAGAATACACTTGAAAAATGACAAACAATATATCATTTTCCTGGTAAAACCCTGGAAATCCCTTCAAAAATCACAGTTGAACAAGTGTAGAGCAAAGTAGTGAAAGTGGTCTGGCAAAAGAAGGATGACAAAAACTCCAGGTAGGCTGGCAGTTAACGGGTAAAACCAGATATACTATACTAGTTTTAAAGGTCTTTCTATGTCATACTATCAATTTAGCACTTAACATTGTAAAACATACCGATATATAGATTATGAATGCTACTGGCAATAATCTGCTTGCTTAGCAATCTTTTTATTCTAACCCTCATGTCATTTGTGTGGTCCTTGCCTTTCCTACTTTTCTTGGAACTTCAAGTAATGTATACAAATTCTATTAGTGTAAGCTCACAGACCACAAGAAAAGCAATGTTTAACAGTTTGTGTAAATACTGTGTATACATTGTAAAGGAAATCTATACACAATGTTGGTCAATGATGGCTGGTTTGGTAACATTTGTATGTGTAAAAGAAACATTAAACAGTTTAGCTGAAGACCATTACATGGAAATGTATAATGTACTAGTTAAACTACATCACACATGCAAAAAATTACTTAAGGTATTAAACCACAATTCACAAACAACATGTCTTGTTGAAAGTATTTGGTCCATGTCAGCTTTATTACATCAAAAGGTTTTGCGCTTCACAAAACCAAAAAAAGAAACAAACTCTTAACATGTTTTGTCATCTTTTAGCACACTGCATTCTTGTACTTTAACAATTTGTGATTATTTAAAGAATAATGCAGAGCTATTTATTGTTGTATTTACCAATAAGACTGAGCTTTCGAATAATTTTATCAGTCGTCCTCCTATAAAGTGATGCGGGGAAGCAGGAGCTAGACTACAGCCTTTCCGATTGCAGTGGCCTGCTTAACAATCACGCAAACCATGCAAATGCTTGGGGCCCCCACTTGCCCGGAGACCCCCAAAAGCAGGGTCAGATCAGTGGCAACTTTTTGAGGTTAGGAGAGTGGGTGCGGCCATTTAATGGGGTTTCATACAGTGGGCATGTTAGTTTGGGATGCCGCAGGGAGTAGAAATTGGATGGCAATTCCTGGACAATTCCCTATGCCATGCACAGACAATGTCAGGATGGCCCTCTGTTTCAACCCCCTGGGTTCACTTATGCTCCTATACAAGGTGCATTAATATTTTTTTTCTTTATACAAATCTTTTCTTTGATTGGCGGCCCCAGACACAGCTTTGCTTGGGGCCCCAGCCTTCCCTGGCTGATTGAGAAGGTAATTTTGAAAACCCATGTGTCTCTGCTGGTCTAGAGGCTTTCTTGGAGTCCCTGCTCTGTGCACGGTATGACCTGGACAAGTAACAGACAAGTTGGCTTAATGCAACAACTGCTTACTTGGTACATGTTAGAATTCACTCCCCTTTTCCTCACATAAAGCCTGTTGAATATCATCATTATAACATCTAATGCAAAACTGCACTAGTTATCTATTTCAATGAATATTAAAATGTCTATCTGGTCTTGGATCTAAATCAGTGAATAGTGCAGTAATTCCAGTTCAAATAGCCTGAAAAAGGTCACTAGCAGGTTGCGACATAGAGGCTGATTCATTACTAATGACAGGTATTGCCAGATGAGCGTCTGTATAGCGGCGCTTAGAGCGACCACTAGTAGACGCTGTAAGCAGGTATCGGGTGCTGTAACATAGCGTTGCGGTTTCTGTAGTAACCTGGCCGGCACTGATGAATATGATGTGTGTTGGGCACTCCTACAACAGCACAACGCTGCAGTAAGTGAGAGGTAGCACCAGCTCAGTGCGTCCGGCACTCGGCGCTCCACACCATATTTAACAAAAAACTACACAAACACAGCTTCAGCGCTCTAAAGCTGGGCACTGTAGCACAGAGCACCCGGCTCTGTGTGATTAAAGTCTGTTTTTCAACACATATAACCTTGTAACAAAGCGAAAACACATGGAATGACATTGTTTTAACACTGGGACAATAACACTTTAGTACCAGACCTGTACATAGAATTCTGCATAAAAATATAAAAAGTCAAAAAAATTTATAAAAGTGTTTGTTTGCAGCCAGGAGAGGTCACACAATGATTTGAGCAAAAAAAAAATGTAATTGCCAAACACACTATTTAAACACAACCAAATGAAAGCCCATTGAAATGTATGGGAGAGCGACACTGAACGAAAGGTAATATGTGGCGCTCTTGAACCTAGAGCGCCGGCACTATACGCTGAGCTGCCTCTAGCTATATATGTGACGCTACATGGCGCTGTTAGAGGCGCTCACCAGATTCACTTTCTCACCAGCGTTCACCAGACGCTGCCTGCCACTACTAAGCATACCCTGGCACTATCCTTTCTTAAATAACCCCCATAGATAGAAATACAAGAAATATGTTTAAAAAAATAATTGTGCTTTCCAATTTTTATGGAGTCACCTCTTTAATATAAATAATAGGTGATTCCAGGCTACATAATATTGTTGCTTGCTTGTCAGGGAATTTCATTTTGGTTGACTTGCCACAGTAGTTTAGTTTAAGGTTTATTGTTTGTATAGCTTACTTCATCACTTGTACCCATGGTTTGGAATCTAACCACAGCTTGATGAAAAAAGTTTGGCTCCAAAAAGTTGTCATTTGACTAAAATAGTCATGTCTGTCTATTGCAAATACTTATAATACTAAGAGGAACCTTTAATAGGGGCAAATGTTTCAGGAAAGAATTTCTGGGAAGAAGATCCAAAACTTGCTTTCCCTTTTTGTAATGAAAAAATGTTTGTATATGTCATATAACAAATTATTTACTATGTAAATGAATTGGGTTTTAAGAACTTGGCACAGTAGTTGTTAAGATGCATATTTGTGTATATGTTGTTATCAGTTGTACTTATAGTTAGGAATCTAACCACTCCTTGATATAAAAAAAGCAGTGTGGCTGTAAGCAGTTGCCATTTGATACTAAAAGATTATACCGTGTCTGTCAAGTTGATCAGCATGTGTCTGCCTTTTTCATCAAAGCTTGTTCAAAGTAGATTTTATAATATGAAGCCATGAATAGAAAAAGCTGGAATACTTCCCTATACTGACGTCGATTTCTAACTTATATTAAATGTCTCATGGTACATACAGTACATTGCTATACAATAGCACAATACATACCATTTAGACCACACAGTCTTTTATAACAGCTGAAAGAACACATGTATAGAAAAAATAAATTGCACATTTTATATGTAGTTCACAGCTGTTCCCATTTCACAACTACTTAAAACAACTGTTACACATTATTATTCGTTATTATTAGCGTCCAATGAGGCATTAGTAAGACTTTTTAAAAAGGTGTCTCGGAAAAGACAGAAGTTCTTTAAATGTTAATGTGGAAATGCAAGAGGTGCATCCACCATGTCCAGCTCGGTATACATTTTTTTTGTTGAAGTTAAAGGAGCACTATCGCGAAAAAATGGACCAATGATAAAAAACCATATAAATATGCAGGATGGCGGGAGGACAGGTCACTTATACACACGACATCAAGAAATATCCAGCCAGGCTTGTTTCTTTTATTTTAATGGAAGGAAAAGGACAGCCGGGGTGACAGGCTCTGTCACCCCTCATAGACTGGGAGGCCGATTCATTAATAGCGGCAGGTAGCGACAGTTGAGCGACTGTAGCGGCATTTTCAGAGCACCCGCTAGTAGTCGCTGTGCTTGGCCGTTGTTCGGTTTGCCGTAATGTTGAATATTGGGTGAGGAGTCGCTATTTGACAGGTTCCGCGCTGTGGGAGCGCATGATAGCGACTGGCCCTAGCGACTGGCTCCCACCATATTCATTAAAAAATCACGCTCAAAAAATTCTCGCGCTGTAAAATGCATGTTTAAACCCCAGAGCGCTGGCGGTGATGGGTTAAAAGTAGTTAGTTGGAAACCAAAAAAAACAAGTTTTTTAAATAATTTTGTAATATGAATACATAAATATCATACCTGTAATATGAATTCTGTACAATTTTTTTTTTATTTTGTTACCTTAAAAAAAAAATGGCAGAAGTAGTCACAGAATTTTTCACATTTAAAAAAAAAAATCATAACAATTAATTATTAATATTTAAAGATTGTTCCATTGAAATGCATTGGAGAGCGCAAGGTAGCGAGAGGTCATACCTGTTGCTGTTCAAGGTCGGACGCTGGCGCTGTGGGCTGAGGCTGGAATAATGATGAATGAGTGGCTATATGGCGCTATCTCAGTTGCTAAGCAGGATTGGCTTGATAAATGTGTGATTGTGGTGGGGAGCCGGCGTTCTCGTGGCGGGGCCCGTCATTACCGGCAGCTCACCAGTCGCTACCTGTCGCTATTCCTTCATAAATAAGGGCCTAAACCTGTTATCCCTGGATTTTGTTTCCACCATGTGAGAAGAGTTGTATTCAGTTTGGGTATATAAGTGACTTGTCCTCTCATTAACCAATGTGTTTATGTTGATTTTTAACATTACACAATTTCGCGATAGTGCTCCTTTAAGCTCTAATTTACATTGCATTGTTGTCACCTAATTATACTAAACACAGATTACTGTAGGCTACCTAATTTGTCATTATGCCATTTTTTTATAGATATCTTTCAGACCTAAGTTGCTAGTTGGCCATTAGCAGCTGAGATGGTCTTTAAATAATGTAATTCTGCTAATTAGAGCATTAATCATGAACGTCGGCATCAATTTTTGGCCTCAGCGTGCAATTTAAAAAAACAAAAAACAGTCGATGCAGCTGCCAGTTAGCGTCATATTTAACACTAGCGCTCAAAAGGTATCAGCGCCGGGCACTCTGGTTGAAGCATACCAGTTTATAGTGGTGCTGTAGGTCAAGATCCCATAGAGCACAATGGGCAGAAATGGACTGAAGCATTTTATGTTTATAATAGTTAATATTCCCAAAAGTACAAAATTACTGGTTCTCCTAAGCTAGCGCTAGAGCCACCAGAGAGATGCTAAAGGGCGCCCATCATAAATAAGGCCCATTAACTGACCACTGATGGGGGCCTTAAAGTGGGACAAGCTTACATTTGTGGGTGATGGATGGGAGT
Source organism: Gastrophryne carolinensis (assembly GCA_027917425.1). NCBI lineage: Eukaryota > Metazoa > Chordata > Amphibia > Anura > Microhylidae > Gastrophryne > Gastrophryne carolinensis. Next base: position 365,326,110 of record CM051236.1, read on the forward strand.
TTAGGGGTGTGGCTTATTTAGATACTTTTGAGTAACAAATATCCACAGCATCCTATGCAATTCTTGTGTGTATGTAGGTGTAGCTTCGCCCTTGTCACACATGATCCAGGGAGCTTTGGTCCATAAAAGATATTGGTGATTAAGCCAGTACTCTGCCAATCCATACATTCCACTACCACCATTCAGCCAGGCCGTTGTAAACTGCCTTGATTTAGTTATGAGTAGGTATCTCGGCATTCACATGAATATACCATCCATATAAATAATATCTCATCTAATGCAAAAAACCTTAGTATTTCAGCTTCAGTTTCACACAGGCATCCCAAGTGGGGGCTTTCTTCCATGATTATTCATTTCCTTGCACCTTGCAGTTTGTGAGCCTGCCCGCCCCCCGCCCCCCCCATTTTCACCCCCCACAAGCCATACAAATATACAAATATTCCAGGTTGCTCAGAGCAGTGCTGTCAACTCACCACAGCCTAAATTAAGCACAAGTCTATGGTCAGCACTTCCTATGCTTCATGTAGACTTATATAGCAAAGTGCTGCGGGTGCAGTCTGCCCAAGACTTTGAACTTTAAAGTGGTGCGATGTGCAGTCATTTCTGCTTTTTTGGTGTGAGTTAGTAACTAACAAAAACATGTCTTTACCTAATACACGTTTCATATACAATACTTCTATATTCTACCTGTTGTACATTCCAGTTTAGCCATGTGTTAAATGTTAGGTTATCCTTTTTTTTAATTAGTTGTGTTACTAATTCAATGTGACTTTTGAAGCACGCATACAGATACTGCCAGACTGTTCAGACAGAACATGTTTGCTTAACATTCTCCGCACTTTCAGAAATATAGTAATACCTGGAACTAAGTTTTTGTAGATTAAAACACAGCTAAACCTCAAAACTTGGAAAAACCCAGTTCAAAGTCATCACTGTAAAACATAAGGTCATCCTTTCAAAGTGTTTGGGACTCACAATAAAGGCAATATGGCTACAATAAATAAGCTTACATTTCATTTATCAAGAAGATATTGTCACCAACTCGGAGAAGGTCTAAGTTACCTTAAAGGCTATATTGCTACAAATATGTTTCTAATTTTCTTTTCCTATTTTGAAGGGTGGTGTGGCTTCATTGCCAGACAGATTTCGACTTCTAATTATCAGCGTCGCCTTTCATGTCCGAATTAGCTATTTTTTTTCAAAGGCAAGAGCAATTGTGTGGGTTTTGCCCACACTTAACATCAGTTTGATGATTTTTATATAATAAAAATGATCAATCACTAAATCAAAGAACCCACAACTCTTCTTTGTTAGCACGAGTAGCAGTTGTTTTAGCCAGAAATGAACATTTTTCACTGAAATGCCTCAGGAATGTGATGTGGCTTTTCCATCTTATTTTGATTATTGAGAACAAATGCTTTTTCTGGTAAATGTTTGGTAATATTTGTATATGTTTTTAGTGTGATTATATTTTCACACAATTGTCAGGAAAAAAGCAACAAGGTCTGTGTTCACTTATAATGAATATAATATGGAAAAAGTGAAAAGGCTGGGATAGAACTAGAATTTTATGACTAGATTTGTTCCGTGTTCACCCCATTCGGAATACCAGCAAGATTTGGGTCAAATTATCCGGCAAGCCTCTCGCCGATGCTGGCAGGTGGCATGCCGGCCATCACTACCCTGTGAACTGGTATAGGAGTCACCATTACCATGTCTTCCTTCATCTGTCCCCCTCCAGGCAGTGTCCTCTCTGCTGGTCTGCGGGGTCTGGACGCTGAAATTTTGATAGTTATATATATGATATATGACTAAGGTCGTTAAATTTCATCAGCCAGAAACGCGTCAGAACAGTCATATTATGTAAGTATGATCATTTTTATTGAACCTGTGTACTTTCAATGGACATAAAAAATGTTATGTTTTAGATATACCTGAGTGCTCGACAGTACATATTCATTGTTATAAACCTAATTGATTTGTTACGAACCAAACTTTTTAGGGCTCATTCTGACCAAGCTTTCCCTGAAATCCTAACTCTCTCGCTGTCCTCCGTCTGTCCTGTGCCGCTCTGTCTCGTGCTGGTCTCCGCAGCATCCATTGCCTGGCTGGGCTTCTGACGACTGGTCTTCCTGCTGTGATGTTACAGCGCACTCCCAGTTTAAATAGCCCACACTGCGGAAGGGAAACCTGCTGTCAGATGCCAGAGAAACCAGTGGAAACCAGGCAAATGTCCGGCATTCGATCTTTCCGGTTGTCAGTGACAGCGGTGGCAGATCGGTGCAGGACACAGTGGTAGGTTTCTATGGAAACCAGTGATAGATTAGAGGTATGGGGAGAATTTTTTTTTCTCAAGGAGGGGGGGAAATCTCACAAAATTTTAGGGGTTAAACTGCCTTTTTCCTAGTAGTAGAATATTATAATAATATTAATATTTTTAATATGTTATTGCAATATCTGCCTACCCTGGCCTAGCCTAGGAAGTTTAAATGCCTACTTGCTGCTAATTTGCCACACTATTCTACACTAGACTGTGGAGCGCCAAAAGCTTATTACCACACACTGACGGAGCGCAGCATGCGAAAAGATGAGAAGCAGCATGTCAAACTTGGTAACTCAAGTTCTAGGTATGAATAGGTAGGTAATACATTTAGGCTGTAAGTAAGTAAAAAAATATGCCTGGAGAACTACCAATAACAGTGTTGGTGGATTTGGGGGAATTGCTAAAGCAGTTTTATAGTAGTAGAGAAGTGTGTGGGCCGTTAAGATAGTACCTGCCCATACCCTTATCAGACAGTTGGCAGATGCACTGAATGTAGGGTAGGGGGTTGTGGTCTAGGTAACAATATGTATTACACAGCACATAAGCACTTTTTGTGCAGGAAAGAATGTAAATATTAGAGTTTCCCTGTAGCCCACAGTTGCCTTCTGGATGATCACATTGCTGTTTTTAACACTGCAATTTGCACTTACCCATTTAGGTTTTTATTTTCTTTATTTGTGACCCTGCTCTAAAGTCACTGAGCATAATAAACTATTTAAAACATTTCTGGAAGCTTCCCTAGCATCACAGCATATTAGGAATCTGGCCCTGCCTTTGGATAGGAACTGGACAGCGCTGAGCAGAATATTTACCACCGCCTCCCTTAATACAATATAACTGTACTGGAGTTCTCTGCTCTGTGTGAGGTGCTGGCTCCTTTGCACTCACTGGGTTTATTTTACGGCTCAAGAGCTTTTACTTTCCCCAATCTAACTAGGAATTGCCTTACATTTAAAATACAAAAAAGAAACATTTTAACATGAATATTCCACACTCTTTATATAGCTGCAAACCTACATTGAGTTATCATTAATAGCTTCTGATGCCAAGTGCAGACATCCACATAATACTGAAGTCAACAGTGAAAACGTTCAGATATTTTTTTTTATGCTGGAAGGGTCTCAGAAGAATTACCATCTAATTAGACTTTCTGAAAGAACAATCCAGCGACATGCTATAGCCTGCAGTGTATACCTAGGAGATGCTAAAATATACTGAAAAAATAGGGATATTTCAAGTGTCTGAGGGGGTCTGTGTACCAACTTTAGGATAAATGGTAAAGTAGTTCATACATTCCAAAAAGGACACATTTTATGAGAGCTTAACTATACCAGTATTTATTAAAGATTGGAGAGCTCAACGCATGTAAAAGTGCAGATAAATATAGTTTTTAAAATAAATTCCCAGCACCTGATTTTGTGATAGAAGTAGAAAATAAAATGACAGTACTGTAGAATGGTATAGAATACAGCGAAAAGCGACAGTTTTCCATGGAGAAATTGAAATGTTTTGCAAATGTGTAAATACCTGCTCCGTGATTGGATATTTATTAAAATGGGTGGAGCCTCTATTATGTATAGGGCTTGTTAAAAAACAATATACCTGATTGAAAACATGCTGCACGTTTTAACCACAAAAATCAGGAATTGGGAATTTTTTAAAATATTTGTTGCACTTTATTTTGGGGGTAATTCATCAAAAATGAGGATCGAATTTAATAAATATCTACATACTGAGAACCTAAAGGGCATCAGGTTCAGAAAGTTCAGCCAACAAAAGTTCAGGTCGGGGGAATGAACACAAACCCCATTAAAGCCAATAGGGACCCGAACTTGGGGCCCAAAAATGGCTGTAAAATAGGAGCAAAGTGGCTAGATGGCTGACGATTGGGGGTAACATCATGGTGATTGCCCTGCACAAAATGGGGTACAGATTGTAATCAAAATAATAACATAAAACAAAAAATAGAGTATATATATTTTTTTCAGATACACATCTTGTTTCTGCTTAAAAAATCTGTTCATTCTGGTGGTCCAAAACTAATTGTCCATTTCTTTGCACTTCCATGGACAGGTGGCTCATATACTGAGGGAAGCTAGAGACAAAGTAACCTCTGTGAATAAATTGGACACAGATCCGATGTTGTTCAAAATGCCCACTGACTTCAATTCAATTAGACACCAATCAGATGTATGAAATGTCCACTCACTTTAATTAAATTGGACACAGATCAGATAGTCCACAGTTGTATTAAATCAGATTAGATTGGCCACAGTTGTGTTAAATTAGATTTGGGAGTTCTGCAGGGTTATGTGCGGGGATGGGAGGGTCCAGCGTTCTGGTTTCCCCCCAAACTGTAATTTAGCAGTTGTACCAACACCCACACCTGCATGGGTGTTGGTCAACTTTTACCCTTTAAATGGCAATCACGTAGTAGGGGGGACCCCGCGTAATTTATTGGGGGAGTTTTAAGGGTTTTTAACCCCCTAAAATGCCCCAAAAAATAGGATACCCCCCAGGAGGGGGGATCCTATGTCATTTTTTAATTAACCCTATATGTCCCATCACTCAACAGGTAGCATCAGCAGGAGAGCTAGAAGCCAGAGTGTTTGGCATGGGACACAATGCTCGGGATGCATGGGAGGTAAGTATTAAAACATTTTTTTTTCTACCTGTGTGTGTGTGTGTTTTTTTTTAAAGTTAACGATTTGTGAACTAGTAAGAGATCCATGAGACGCCATACCAGTTCACAAGGCTCGGGGTCTGGCAAGTCACCTGCAGCTAGCGGGTGACTTGCCATTAACCCCCAATTAACTGCCTCTCCAAAGCCCGGGAGGGGCAAAAGAGCTTGGGGGCCGTGGAGCCTACAATTTAAAAAAAATAAAATTCACGAAGTGCAAAATGAAAAATGTCCTGTCAACAGAGGGTGACATCTCAAGTATTGTTCTGTTTGTGGTTGCTTTTTCAGATTTAACAAATTTTTTATTGTATGTTTTTTTGTTTTGTTTTTTTTACGAAAATGTGTATTTGATTCTGCTTTAAACTTTTTTTACTTCCAGAAAACTGTGCTCACATCAACAAGCCTGGTACGCTTAGAAAGCTTGAAGTGTGTACTTTCAGAGAATATAACTGCAAGGTGCGCATACCAGTTGTATGTTATCTGAAAATCTCCTAAAGCGCTGTTTCAGTTTGGGGGAGTCTTCTGGACAGAAAAGGGTGTCTACAAATACATATGTGGTACCGTTGTAACCAGGAGAAATAGGGATTTTACATGAATTGGGATTTTTTTGAAAAACGTATATATTTTTTACAAAAAAACACTACAAATTGTAAAAATTTTTTGTTTTTTGCATATATTTCACCCCAAAATATTGAGAATATGTATATTTAGACAATCTTATACTTTCTCATTTTTTTGGTTTTATTAAGGCCCAAATCCTTACTAGAAATCGTGCTGCTGGATTTAGGCTGAGAGCAGATCTTTTCAGAATTTTATTTATTGGGTTTAGTTTCAACACAAATGAATTTCAACAAAACATCTTAATATAACAAAAAGATTGTTATAGAAAATTCTATAAATGTATATTTAGAAAATAACATACGTTGCCCTTTTTCAGAGAGAATAAAAGAAAAAGATCTATAAATTTTAGTCTGAAAGAAGAAATCCATAATTAACTGTAGTAAAACATCTTTATATAGTGATAGAGGTCTTCTTCAACAAAACATGAGTAATAGAAAAAGCCCTATTTTGCTCCAGCAAGATCATTGCCAAAACCCGCTTTAGCCAACTGAAAAAAATAGCAAACCCCAGAAACAATACATAATATTTTTTCATAGTTTTTGTTGATGAGATGCATCTTTAAATATTTATGATTTACCCCCTAAAATCAAATAATGTCAAATAATTATCTAAGGATTACAGTAACAACTAAAAGAATTATACTCCTAGATAAATGAAAGGCACAAAAGAACTGTCTCCATGAATCAGAGAGTGAAACAGATGAAGCTGTATTGCAGGACTTAGTTTTGCTTAAAAAAACATTTTGGCTAAATCCTTAAATCTGGAAAACATGGATTCAGGTCATGTCAGTCGCTAAAGGCTAAATTCTGTTCCCTCTGGCCCCTCTCTAGTCTAGGGGGATTTTTCGTGTAGTAGCTCTCAAACATTTGTTTTATTCATTATCTTATAGTCTGCCAAATTATCCAGGATTAAAGGACTGTTTACCTAAATGTTATCTATACATTATTCTGAATGTGCTAAATCTGCAATTTTTTGGTAAAATTTAAAGAGGAACATCGGACCGAAAATAAAAAGGTGGCCGATTCCCCCCCATCGGCCCCTACTTACCTTTTGGATGTTGCCACTGCCTGATTCAGGGCCCAATCCTCATCCCCGCTGCTGGCTTAAGCATCTGTAAGTAACAGCATGCCTTTAGTTTCAAATTTCCACGCCACTCAGCGAAGTCTTGCAGGATTTCGGTCAGCTCTTTTGCATTCCATTCAAGGGCACTGTACAGGCACAAGATCGGGGGCCATGTGCAGTGCCTAATGGGATGCAAGATGGCGCCACCCATCGAAAAGTCGCCCGGAATCTGAGGGACCCAGAAAATGGATCCCCTGGGGAGGTGAGTAAGTAGTGCCTAAAGGTAAAACCGGAGGGGGGCAGCAGATAGCACTGGAGATCTACTAACCTCCACATATTGGGGCGCATATACTGTCACAGCTAGCCACTTAACCATGTCTCTCAAATCTGGTGCCCCATGTCCAAAATGGGGTGCTCCTAAGCCGCAGGGGTAAGCTTCCTTTTTTGACTAGCCTATTTGAATGGCTGGGACGGGAGCAGGTCCACAATGCCGGGGATGCAGGGGATGCGGCAGTGCGCGCTCCCCATTGAAAACCATGAGAGCCCCCTGACGAATGACTTAGTCACAGCAGGCAGTTCTCATTGGACGAGAGCCCAGGCATGCACCATTGGAGCCTGGAGAGATGAGTTTTCCTGGGTGAACTGGGGGTTTTTGGATGCCGGCACTGGAATCATTTAAATTCCAGACCGGCCCCTGCTGTTTTTTTTTTGCTTTAAATCTGTTTGGTGACAAAGGACAGGACATTATTTTCATAATGGGGGCCAAAGCAATTGGATCGTTGGGGGGGCTCACACTATCTAAAAAAAAAATAAAATTAAACCATTAATTCCCTTCTCCAATTGCTCTTTTCAGCAGCAGTTGCATTTGGATTGGAGGACCAGGGGTTTATATGAATTTTCTAAGTTGTGACGGGAGTGGAGTATTAATGTAATAAATTAAAAACCTCAAGATGTAAAAATATCTAAAAAATGAAGCACTCAAAACAACAGTTAGACTAGAGAAATAACACTGTTATCAAAAACATTCCTTATTTTTGGACCCCTGACATTGTTTCTATCTCACTGAAATGGAGCCAGCCCTGACAGATGTTAGATAAAAAATCAACTTTTGCTAACGTGCTATATTATAACATTTACACTTCAGAGATTTCAGAGTTTTTATTCCCTTTATTACCTGTCTGTCACGTGACCACTGACATGGGCCATTACAATGGAGGAGTGCAGATACTTGCCCACATAATTTACAGATTGGGGCAATTTCTTCGCATTTTTTGGGTGTTACAGGATTTAATAAAGAACCCCAAAGTTGTAGCCCCAATGCAGGGGTGGGATTGAGCAGGTTCTCCTTGGTTCTACAGAACCAGTTGTTAAAATTGTAGCTGGACTCCGAACTGAGAATTGCCACAAATTAGTTATATAATCCCTTAATATTGCTAAGACATATTTTAATAGTATTACACAGTTTGCTGTTTTATTAGGCAGTATGCAAACATTTATTATAAAAATATATATTGTGTGCAGCGTGTGACAACTTTATGCATAGGAACCAGGTAGTTAAACATTTGAATCCAACGTCTACCCCAATGGGTCAGAGATAACTGCTTCTAGATAAACAGCCCAGCTACAGTTTTGTCTTATTTTCCACCTTATTTAAATCGTCCTAAATTATGCACTAAATTTACTAAATGGTAATTATTTGCTTATTCACAAATAGTATAGTATATTATATTCTCCAATCTCCAAAACATAAAGAAGGATTCCATGTCACTTTACTGTAACGTGAAAAGAAATATTTGCTTGCACCTACAAGGGATCAGCTCAATATGAAGTGTACAGATTATCTCTAATGAGGAAGATTTGTAAATAGCCGGGGGGGGGGGGGGTTAATGTGTTTGAATGTCCATAGGCTTTTGCTATTTATCTAAAAAGCTCAAATAAAATATCAGCCACATTAGAAATACGCTACACCTCTCCTGCAGGATTTTCCTTTTGCAGGTGCAGATGATATTTTTTCACTTCCCATGTTACTGTGAGTAAAGCATTCAGAACAGAACCCTAGTTCACCTTACTGTGAATGAATCATTCAAAAGAGAACCACTGTACAAAGCGACACTTTATTGTGAGTGAAGCTCTAAAAAATAAACCGCTGGGATAATTCCAGAGTTTTTTAAAATCATTTAAATTACTCCAATACTAACAATCGAGTTTGTTGGACTTTATACCTATAAAGTATATAAATACCTATAAACAGTGTTTTTTATCATACCATGCTTATATATTATTTTCTGTAACATAAAACACGTAATAAGAATTGTAACATTCATAATAATGATTAACAATCTGAATTCAGAACCTTGGCAAACAAAAAGGTTTCAAGAAAGCTAAACTTATTCAGCACTGAAAAATGAAAAATGAACTGGCTGGAGATCTACATTTCATTTTGAGAATGTGTGATAATGTCAATAAATGGACTCTCATAGGTATCTATAGAGATGTGGCTCAATGATATTAAACAGTTTCTAAAGTTAGTTTTTAGCTATCAGCAGTTAGTTCTGGAATGTCAAGCTGGAATGTCAGATTACAGAGACGCAAGTACCTTGCATCCTGCATGGAAGATGCTACAGTCGCATATAAATAATACCCACAGAGAGTTCTCAGAGATCTTTGTTCTGTATCACCTCATCCAAAAGAAAATCTATCACAAGCAATTTATTTGAATAGCTTGTATATTATCTAAAATTGGTACCTTACCTTACTCTCCATTTTTCTGCCTCAGTTGTTTTCTGCCCACAGAAGATAAGAAATAATATTCAAGCCCAGGGGTCTCCCAATATCCTTTAGATGTCTTCGGGAAAGCTTGAGCCAGTTTTTCAAGAATATGCTGCGCTGATGTCAATTGGGCTCAGATTGCTGTACTCCATGCAGCCAAGTAACCACTCCCTTTCTATCAGGACGGAGGGTGTGCTAGCTTGTCTTTTTCATTCAGCCTAAATCTACTTAAGCTGCCTCTATTCTCGCAGGTTTCCATATATAGGTAAGCTTGGAATGTTCTCCAAGAGAAAACTTTAGCTGTGAATAGTTCAACAAGTGCCAACGGGTGCACAAGATGTTAACAGAGCAATGCCTCAGGGACATGACTTAACACAACTTTAGGGCAGAGTAAGTAAAATAAGACTTACGCTTTTCTTTACGAGAGCCTCTTGAGACCTGGCAGGCTATTAGCATGATAAAAGTTATTGCAGCAGGATGTGGTGTGATCTTGAAGGTGGCTGGCTGCAGAAAGTATCAAAAAAAGAAAAAAGAAAGTCAAAAAAATCTTTTATTGATCATTGTAAAACGTTAGACCCCTTTGTTCTGCACAAGAAAAACCAGACAGCCGTATACACCTTTTAATACTCTGATTAAACTTTATAAATGTTCATTGCTTTCAGGAGTTGGAGCTTTGGAATGCAAATTGCCGTACAAAGGCAAAATCAGTTGCTTAATCCAGTTCAAGTTTAGAGCCAGAGAAAACAGTTGTCATGAGCGAAGTTATCCAGTGAAAGGAGGAGTAATTTCTCTGGGAGAGAGGTTTATTTTTTTAAGCCCTATAATACGGAGCATAAAAAAACTATGAAAAAATACATTTACTAAGCCACTCTTTTGTTCTAAATGTAAAAAAAATGTCTGCTTTAAATGTCTGTAGCTTTACCAGTGGGGAACTGGCCGAAGGGAGCAGAGGGAAATTCCTGGCGGGCTGCACTACTTTGGTGCCATCTGGGCTGGCACCTCACCCAGATCCTGTGCCAGAATGCATTCAGTTCTCTAATAACACCCCCAACAGGTCCCTGTCTCCAAATTCAGGAACGGGACTGACTGTAAATGTGAGTTTATTTTTATTTTGTTTCTTTTTCCTCCAGTGTGCGGGGAGAGGGGATGCCCCACTGCCCATGGGATGGGGGAAAGCCTCACTGCCTGTGGGATGGGATGGATTGACTCACTGCCTATGGGATGGGGGAAAGCCTCACTGTCTATGGGATGGGGGGAATTCTCATTCCCTATGGGATGGGGATGCCTCACTAACTATGGGATGGAGGATGCCTCACTGCCTATGGGATGGGGGATGCCTCACTGTATATGGGATGGGGGGATACCTCACTGCCAATGGAATGGGGGAAAGCCTCTCTGCCTGTGGGATGGGAGGAATGACTCACTGCCTATAGGATGGGGGATGCCCCACTGCCTATGGGGTGGGGGAAAGCTTTACTGCCTATGGAATGGCGGAATGCCTCACAGCCTATGGGATGGGGATACCTCACTAAATATGGGATGGGGGATGCCTCACTGCCTATGGGATGGGGAATGCCTCACTGCCTATGGGATAGGGAATGCCTCACTGCCTATAGGATGGAGGAAAGCCTCACTGTCTATGGGATGGGGGGAACTCTCATTCCCTATGGGATGGGGATGCCTCACCAACTATGGGATGGAGGATGCCTCACTGCCTATGGGATGGAGGATGCCTCACTGTGTATGGGATGGGGGGATACCTCACTGCCAATGGAATGGGGGAAAGCCTCACTGCCTGTGGGATGGGGGAAAGCCTCACTGTCTATGGGATGGGGGAACTCTCATTCCCTATGGGATAGGGATGCCTCACTAACTATGGGATGGAGGATGCCTCACTACCTATGGGATGGGGGATGCCTCACTGTATATGGGATGGGGGGATACCTCACTGTCTATGGGATGGGGGAACTCTCATTCCCTATGGGATGGGGATGCCTCACTAACTATGGGATGGGGGGAACTCTCATTCCCTATGGGATGGGGATGCCTTACTAACTATGGGATGGAGGATGCCTCACTGCCTATGGGATGGGGGATGCCTCACTGTATATGGGATGGGGGGGATACCTCACTGCCAATGGAATGGGGGAATGCCTCACTGCCTATGGGATATGGGGAATGCCTCACTGCCTATAGGATGGGGGAAAGCATCACTGCCTATAGGTTGGGGGGAAGCCTCACTGCCTATGGGATGGAAGAAAGCCTCACTGCCTATGGGATAGGGGGAATGCCTCACTGCCTATAGGATGGGGGAAAGCATCACTGCCTATAGGCTGGGGGGAAGCCTCACTGCCTATGGGATGGGGAATGCCTCACTGCCTATGAGATGGAAGAAAGCCTCACTGCCTATGGGATAGGGGAAAGCCTCACTGCCTATGGGATGGGGGAAAGCCTCACTGCCTATGGGATGGGGGAAAGCCTCACTGCCTATGGGATGGGGATGCCTCACTGCCTATGGGATGGGGGAAAGCCTCACTGCCTATGGGATGGGGATGCCTTACTGCCTATGGTATAGAGAGAATGCCTCACTGCCTATAGGATGGGGGAATGCCTCACTGCCTATGGGATAGGTAGAATGCCTCACTGCCTATGGGATGGGGGAATGCCTCACTGCATGTGTGGATTGGGATAGAGGAATGCCACTATGTCTATAATGGGGCAATGGGGAGATGCTACTCTGTAATGGGGGGATTCTGCACCTTGCCTATTATTTGGTTCTTGAGGGGGGCGGTGTTTTGCCACACATTGGTTGCTGGCTCATGGTTCAGAATATTTTCATTCTTATCTTGATTCTCCAAATTCCAGGTGCGCATTATGGGCAGACATACATTTGCTGACATTAGAAAAAAATGCTAGATTATCTCAGCACCTGGACTTACTCTTTAAGGATTGGTAAAGGCATAAAAGAAAATTATAGATAAAAAAATACAGCGCTACCAAATTTATGTAAAGTGTTAAATTCAATCCAGTGCTAAATTAGAAAAAAAGCTACACTTGCAATACCTATATCTCACTAATAGGCCGACAATACAAACAATACATAAAAAGCACAGAGCTATAAGTGAATTCCAGTGTAAGTCCTCTTTAAGGTTCCTCCAAACAATCTTCAAATCAATAAAGTGACTTCTCAATCTTTTCGTGTGCTATCCCACCACCAAAAATATGCTTACCAGAAATGATCTGATCAAACGCCAACAAAAAGGTCATAAGGGTCACTCTCCAAACGTTTCCACAGCGATAGGTATGATCCCACCGTTAAATGTATATATGTGACCAACAAATATCCTCCATATTATGGTCATGCAAAGGAAAAACATAGATCCATAGCGCAATATTGCAAACACTAGTAACTCCTTTAATTCAGCCAATAAAATACTCACAATAAAAACTTTTTAAATGCTCGCATCACACAATGTGGAAAATAGCCAACTCACGCTGCTCAATTCCAAAAGTAGAATACCGCCGCTCCCAACGAGTTTCGTCGCGAATTTCTCTAGGTGACCCGGCGCCAGCGTTTAAATATCCGAAAGTTGGGCGGGGGGATTGCATCATCCTACTCCTCCGCCAATCAAAGGACGAGCATGTATAACACCGCTTGGCCAATCATACAGCTAGCGTGCTTTACCCCGCTCAGCCAATCCAAGGGTGGGCGCATCTAACGCCGCATCCATTATTTGCCACTGTTGTGTGTAATGATGTAATTGCCACACCTATGCAACAACTGATCCTCTGCCATCTTACAAGAGAAGGACAGCAAGACGATTCAAAAAGTGAAAATATCCATTTCTAGTTCTACACCCTAAGAGGGGAGTATAGGCAGGGGCTTTGGCCAAATGTATTTCACAAGTTTGGTGGGTTTTGGTCCACTTTAATACTTACACATCAGACTTTCAAAGATTAAAGAATTTACTGTGCTCATTATACTAACTTGTGCTTTAAAGACTTATACCTACCCAGCCATTGCTTTTATATACAATACTTACCCTATCCTGTCACATCACTGTTAAAGGAATGCAAGCCTTCGGGGTATCTCACTTTACCCTCTAGGGAATTTTAAAAGCCTAAATAAACAAACATCCATTGTCCAGTAAATATAATAAGCCCTGTACCCAAATAAATATCCATGCTCATGACACTCACAATGACATCAGATAAAATCCCTCCGATGTCAATGTGAGTGACTGAGGGGCCTTCCCAACCACCTCACTCATTGACTATAAATAGCCCTGATGTCTTCAGTTGTGGGACACCCTGCAGCAGAGGGGCTCCCTGTGGCAGGGTCAGCTGGCCAGGCAGAGGATCTGTGTCCTCTGCCCTGAAGCAGCATGGGATACCTGCTATGGACAATGAGTATTGGCCAGCACTGAATAGCAAGGCAGCAGGTGAGTTTTTCTTTTTTAGAGAAAGATTTGATCGACACGAATCCTGAAAAATTCAGATTTGTGGGCAAATTAATTTTTGAAGCAAGTTCCAATTCACCCGAATCAGTTTACGCACCACCAGTGATAGCAGCAAAAACTGCGTGGGGCACAATTATGTGAAAACTGAGCATGTTGCCATTTTTTTAACAATGAAAGTGGACTTCTAGTCAAAAATCACTAAAGATTTGTTTACTTGGCCACCCATGAATGATTCGGGTTTCCAATGTTAAATACTGTTGCAGGGTCCATCGATCGTCCCCCTCTCCACTGTTGTCTAGTAGATTTGCCAAGCGGATGTGCATGTATTGTGCATGGTAGCACTCAATATACCCTTAATGTCCACCCAGCAAAGTCCATTGGCCTCTAGTTGTCCTGTGAGATGTGCAAGCAGTGTAGGAGCATGGACCTGGTGGGGTATTTTCCGTTATGAGGTATTTCAGGCTTGCTATGTATTCTTTTAACTTTTAACTGATGGGGATGAGTAAGTAAGCAGACCTTTATCGTTTGTTTTTTTTAGGATCTTTATTTATAGGCTATATATATGGCAGTGGGCGAGCAGAAAAACTGCTTAGTGACTACATATGCATACTGTCTAGTCTATTTTTAAACTCTCACATGGAACCTTTATTGTGTATTTGACAGTATTATGTATTGGCTTGGGCAGCTCTTACTTTTTCTGCCTTCCAGACTAAACATTTAACTAGAACATCACCAGACCACACATATAATTTTAAAGAAGCTTTTTTAAAGAATTATATAATAAATGACTTCTGCCAATAGCTAACACATGTATAACAAAAATTACACTTTTGCCAGTGTATGGGGAACTCATGGTGCTTTCTGTTATCCAATATTTAAGCCAAGACAAGATTTTTGTATTGTGAGACCATGTTTGGCAATAGCACAGAGCGGGAGGAGAATATTATAAATGCACACATATGTATTTTATAGTTATGTGTTGTTGTTTTTGGTAGTCATGAGCAGACCTACAGATAAAGAAACCCACCTATTGGGTTAAAGGGCAGTAGGTACATATATACCAATGAGTTACCTATTTCGCTGTCCAACTGATATAAAAATTGTCTGCATTCCTTTTCAGAGTGCAGGTAACCAACTGAGAATTTATTATATTATCATGTATGACATTTTGCAAGGTGTTTAAAGGAAAGCCCTGAGTTTTTTGATGGACTTAGCTACTCTTTATATCTAGTCTGTTACCAAACTTTATACCTTGGAACACTTCTGGTCACCCTAGAAAAAAAGGTTCCCGACAAGGGAACTTCAGGGGTGGTATAGAGCCTAGGAGCTGGTAAATACTATAAAGAGAGAATAAACTCTAAAGATCATACTCACTACTCCAGAATTATGAAAAAATCTATTGAAATGTATTGTGACACAGACCAATAACAACAAACTAAGTCAACTTTAACAAATAAAACAATCCAGCAACTATCAGGCATTGTTGATCAGGCAGACTTAAAAACAATTAATCATGGCTCATAACTTGGGCCATGGACAGACATATGTAATGTGCAGAGGGTCCTAAAGCTTAGACCCAGTGAGTATCTCTGTCTGATTTATGGGCTTCCTAAGCACCATCAAGCAGATGGGCATCCTAAGTCAGCATGCAAGGGAACTTCAGGGGTGGTATAGAGCCTAGGAGCTGGTAAATACTATAAAGAGAGAATAAACTCTAAAGATCATACTCACTACTCCAGAATTATGAAAAAATCTATTGAAATGTATTGTGACACAGACCAATAACAACAAACTAAGTCAACTTTAACAAATAAAACAATCCAGCAACTATCAGGCATTGTTGATCAGGCAGACTACGTAAAAACAATTAATCATGGCTCATAACTTGGGCCATGGACAGACATATGTAATGTGCAGAGGGTCCTAAAGCTTAGACCCAGTGAGTATCTCTGTCTGATTTATGGGCTTCCTAAGCACCATCAAGCAGATGGGCATCCTAAGTCAGCATGCAAAGAGGGCGGAGGGTGGTTGTACAGCGGCCACTGTGGGAATCAACCTAGACCAACACATATTTTTTTTACCTAATGGCTGGCTGATTAAAAGCCACAAGACTGCCAGCATCCATTTGCAATACTCTAGGGCACTCTAGTTTTGCTAGGGCACATGTGGCCCTCAGAGCTATCTTATGTGGCCCCTGACCTGCTGTGGTAAAAGTAGGAGGGGTAAATAGAACTGACATGACCTTATCTTCTCTGAACTCCTGATGCTGACCTAGAATTTCCTGAGCTTGTCCCTGCCTGCTCCCTTCGGTACCTAGATCCTTCTTTGGTCTGACCTTGCCTTCAGTTATTCTTCTGCATTGATGCCTGTTCGACTGAATTCCTGTGTAGGACCCTTGCTTTTTCTGACCTCACATGAATTCCAGTTGATGCTCACCCACTTGTAGGTCCAGCCCTCAGTCAATAATGTTTGTGCTTGTAAGACCTGGGGTCAACCATGTCCGATGAGGTGTGCTTGCATCCCGGCAAACGGGGGCTTGTCTATAGGTGAAGACAGTGATTGGGTGTAAACTACTAACCTGGACCTGCTAACTGGTGAGCCTTATACCATGATTTCAATTGACCCTTGTCTTTTGTTTGTAGAGGACGAAAGAGGTGAGTGGTCTCCAGTAGCTCCCACCCTGAAAGATGTCACTGAATACATATTACTTAGGTAGGGAGTACCCATTGCAGAAATAAAGCACCTTGTTGCCACCCTTGCTTTGGAATGAATGAATCTGTGCTAAGGAGTGCTAGAAACAACTTCACGACAATACTGGTTCTTGTTCCAGGATAAGGATCTTTGGTATATAAATCCTTGAGAGATTTGATTACATCCTTATGGCTGTTTGGGCGCTGAGCAGAGAGACGGAGTCTGGCATCAAAACTGGTTTTAACTGCCAATTTATCAACAGTTAACCTCTAAGTCTCTCCACCAATGTTTTATAACAGATAAAGTTTTATTATTTGTCTCATGTACATGTATAATGAGCTTTTGAGGGCAAAGATGCAAGCTATTCTACATCGTATTACTTTGCCTGCATTCAAGTTTTTTGTGGTATATATACACCAAGTAAATGATCAAATTTAAAATAAAGAAACTATACTCACGCTTTCTCCACCATAGTAGCCTCCTTTTAGTCAGGTGCTTTAAATCATAACTTATTTAGAAAATGGATCCCACAATGCACATGCACACACTGATTTCTCGGGAGTCCATGTAAGTCCAGATAAGACTCTATCCCTATCACCATTACAGCGATTGTAGCACACCACTACATTCAGTGTAACCTGGGGGTTGTGCTATGCATTGCTTTGGTGTGCTTCCTCTTTAATAGCTTTATTATTAAATGCAATGTTCCATAGACATAAATTGTAGATTTTAGATATGAGTACTTGCTAAACACAAGTATCACTTCGGATTTTCACTCTACCAGGGGCAGCCTCTCAGGATGCCCCACTGTGTTTTTCTCAATGGATCACCAGTAACAATTCACTTTCCCGTGATCCCATGGTGCATGCATGAGTCACTGGCCAAACAGCACTTCCGCTTTTGTCAGAGCTTGCTTAGCCAACTTGATGTCAGATCTGACGTCAGTTAGGCTAGGGTTTGTGAAAAGAGCAGGTGGCACTGGCCACACCCCCTATCCTCCACATACCCACATCTACATATGCAATTTTCACACAGTGTAACATCCCAAATCGGGAGGCACTAGGGATTAGGACATTGGCCTCCCCGAAGTAAAAAAAAAATGTTTTTCAATTCATTTTAATGCAAAGGAACAGAAATGGTGCATATTCCAGCTCCACTACACGGTTGGATCATAGTGAAGCATTAATGAGGGTCATGCTAATTATTAGGTGAAGCCAACTTAACTATGTTGTGCTTTTGGGTGGGATTTGAAACCTGAGCGTGTTTACTTTATCACTCAAGAATGGGCAAAAAACTGCATCTGTGATCGCGTATTTCTACAAGTGATGTATATCATTTTCAAGGAAGAGACTTTTATTTTATCTGGAAATTGCAGCACCTCCTGCAGAGGAGTAGCTCGGCTTTATGGCACCCAGGGAAAAGATTCTAAATGGTGCCCCCACCTGTGATCATACCCCACTTTGGCCTCTTGACCTGCTGCACCGGGGGCATGTGCCCCCCCCCCTGCTTCCCCCTAGCTATGGCCCTGCCTCTTGGGCTATGCAGAAAATGCAGATTTTAATGCAAAATTTAAAAAATCTCACTCACACTCCAAAGTACATTTAAGATTACATTTGCTTCACCAAATAATCATCATTACCCTCGGTGAGTTGGTGAGGAATGATGATGAGGTGGAGTGACGTTGCAGTGCTTATGAGGGGAAGTGGGTCCACAATGTTCAGAGGATAAAAGCTTTTCACGAATAGCTTCGAAAAATCTTTACCGGGTTATAGACAGAGATAAAATATCTCCTGTAACATAGATAAAATATCTCCGGGTAAGTTTGACATAACTGCTTCATTATACTCTAAAATAGTTTCACAACATCTACACTAAAATAAAGATGACAATCTAAGTTAGAATGCACCAAAAATTTCCAAGATGATTATTTAGCATTTTCCATCCAACTGAAAAAAACTGAAACACTAAGATTTCACACATCTAGTTCCAGATAGCATTAAAGAGACTGTAAACTCAACAGCAATAATAAGGCAGCAAGCAACTCATACCTGTCCCATGTTCCTCCTCTCCATTTCATGCAGGGCAGAAGCCATACCAGGCCTCCAAAATTTGCCCCACCAGCCACTCTGTCCCTTGGTGCTCTCAGCACAAGTGAGCATGGCAGGACACAGTGGTCCTGCAGCTGGCTCTGACCACAGCAGAGCATTATCAAAACTCTTAAAGCTGCACCATGGTACGTACCTTCTACTCTAAATTGAAGTGAAAAAGCAGCTTCTCTTTGAATTTATAAAGCATTTACATATAATTAGAGATTTTGAGATGCTTTGAAATGGCAAATTTTACGCTGTTCTGATGGGGCATGAAATAAAAATAACTTGTGTGTGTCTGTAAAGGGACTTTGGCAATTTTTCATAAGCCTTATTACAGTGTCTGGGGAGCTGTTGAGGGGTTAGATGCCTTGCTCAAGAGTACTTCCTTTAATTCTTCCTCCACATTTAACCCGCATAGCTGGTGCCTGGGATGGTTTTGCTTGGCTAGGGGGGACCCCACACATTAAAAAAAATGTAAGGGTTTAACCGTAGAGTCCCCCCTATCTAAGCCAAACCAGCCCAGACATCAGCTATGCGGGCTGGTACACCAGGGCACGGAGGCCAAGCAACCCTGAAGGCTAACAGCCTGTATAGCCCGTATGGACCACAGGCTTTTCTGCAACCCCTTGGGCTTTGGGGATGCAGATGATGAAGTGGAGGTTATGGCAAGTCACCCCTTTTATTTCCTTCAACCTACTTACCGCCGTTCCATCGATGATGCCCTATGCCACCCGCTGCTGCTTCTGCCAGCTGGAGAGATTGTCGAATGACTGGCATGGAGTAGAACGGCCCAGCTCTTGCCGAATTCTCCGGCTTCTGACATCTTGCTCCCTGCTGCAGGGAGGAGCATTTTACACCAGGAAAGTGAGCTGATGTCACCCCACTCACCAGGATAAATAGCCCCTCCCTATAGTGGGGAGCCCACTGTGGATTCTGTGGAGAGTGGTGCAGGGCGTGCGACAGCAGGTGAGTTTTTACATTTTATTTGAGGATTTCAGAGAAACTACTCGGTTGGCATGAATCACCAGAAATTCAGATTTGTGCCAAATCGCATTTTCCCTGAAATTTGGAGCGAACTCCAGTTCTATCAAACCAGTTAGTTTATCTCTACTCTTTGTATTGCAAAATTTGTTTTTCTGTTTTTAGCATCTGTTTTCAGAAATCAATGCTCACAACTGAGCTTATGTAAGAAAGGCCTTGTTAATTTTTTTGAGTAATGTGTTTTTCTTTTGATTTCATTAGATTTGTGTTAACATTCACTTAAAATGCAATACATGCATTTTATAATGCCACTTTATATATTAATTTTGCCAACTATACTCTGCATTTGATTTAATCAGAATTACTCATTATTTAATGCTGGACAGTTAAGCCTTGATTTTTCTAAGCATAACAGTCCAGAAACCAAATATATATATATATTATATATATATATATATATATATATATATATATATATATATATTGAATTACACAATCCTTCTTGTGGTTTCACCTATCTAAGTTTATTTGGTAAGCCAAGGCTGACCTCTATCAAATATGTAGTAAGCTGAAGTACAGCAAATTGGTCTGTTGGCATAGCTTGGTTTCTAGCTCTGGTGGACACTTGGCATTCTAAGAATCTATAAAATGGTTATTTTTACTGCAAGGCGCCACAGAAAATGTAGTTGTTGGGCCTGCATTTTCTTTACTTTTATGCATAGTAAAAAAAAGCTTTTCTCACATTGCAGAATGATTTTTCACACAAATACATTGCGTCATTGGTGAATCAGTGAGGACCATTTTCTAGACACTTCTTGGAACCTTTTTATTCATATGGTAACAATCTTATGTAAATGATCAGATGATGAATTTCTGAATATCTGTCTTTAATTTACATAGATTGTTTTGTTCTTTTTTGAATGATAAATTCGCACATAAACTGAAACAAACAGCTGTATTTATGGGAATAAATGTCTATACCTCAGCAAGCTGGCAGACATTGTCCAGCACTGAACGTTTTGCCTCTGTTCTGTTCTATTGCAGTTCAACTGGCATTGCATTTTTTAAATATTCTGGTTCAACAGGTACCAGAATCCAAATACCACTTAAGTCTATGGGGTTTAGGGTGCAGGTTGTGCTTTTTAGTTTCTGGAAAAAGTATGCAAAAACCTCCGAAATGCATGAGAGGACCACCAAACATCTGAAGAATTTTGTGTCCATTTACGAAGTCACGGTTCCTTTAGAGCAGTGATGGCGAACCATTTAGAGGCTGAGTGCCCAAACTCTATCCCAAACTGACTTACGTATCGCAAAGTGCCAACATGGCAATTTACCTAAATAACAAGGTATTTGTATAGAAAAAACAACTTATACAAATTATATCAACATAATTTGTCTTAATATACTTGTCTTAATATAAAAACATAAAAAACGCCAGGGATGCAGCGGATGCGGCAGGGCACGCTCCCCAATGACAACAATGAGAGCTGTTTGCTGAATCATGCCACAGCAGATGATTATCATTAGAGGATGCATTCTCAATAGCTCATGCATTCGCCGTTGGAATGAGCTAGAGGTGAGGGAATAGCAGCATTCTGGGGGGGTTTCCTAAAGCGGGGCATCCCAATTCTTTTAGATTCCAGGGTAGCCACTGGTGGATTTTGTTTTAATATACACATCATGCAGCGCTGACTGGACAAGAGCCCACACATGCATCATGTGACTGGGGTAAGTTATGTTTTAAGGTGAACCAATCATCAGGATTTTGACTACCCTGGTGATTGGCCCCTGCCCCCAGGGGCATCCTGATTATGGATTCCCTGCTTTGTGTAACCCCCAAGATTGTGCATGTGCTTGTCCTATTAGTGCTTTATGGTGTGCATACTAATGCATAAAGCCATTGTTTTGGACTGTGTGTTGTCATAAGGAAAGCCGGCGGCCAAATCCCTGGCTCTCCTGCAGAGTGTGTGCTCCGGGACGCCCGGCCTATGTGAATAGCTGGATCTGGGAGAGTGCACAAGTGCAGAAATGCTGGGGATGCGTCCGCGGCCCGTAGAAAGGGATTGGAGGAAAGGTAAGGAGTCTGCGGGCCATAACAGGGGGTTCAGATAGTGGAGCATCCCTAATCATAGGTACCTAGTCAGGCAACCTTGGAGTCTGCTATCTGAAAGGCTGGGTACAGGAGCACACCCCAGCCCACAGATGCCAGGGGTGTAGCCAGCGTTGTTTACCTCACTGTGGGAGCTTCCACCAAAGCTGAGTTGTGCTGGTGGCCCCAGGTGTATGTCCAGCGATAAATCCAAACAGCGACACTGCTATCTGGCCCAGGGTGGTGCTGGACTGTCCAACCCCCCCCCAACACACATACGTGGTGCCTCCATGTCCTAATCCCCAAAATTAGTTCTGCCTCTGATGGACTCAGCTGCTGATGGATGCTGACCTAGACCTAGGTATTTAACATAACAAATTTGGCTCACATTACTGCTCCTTTACACTGCGGGGAGCAGCACATCTAAATTCTGAGCTCTTGCTCCGCCCACCCTGTCACTGATCAGTGTGGGAATAAGTCACCAGCACTGGTAAGGTAAGCTTCAATTGATATTTTAAATACCGTAATTTAGTTTAACACCTAGGCAGAGAAATCAGAGGCAGTGTCCAGCAGAAGCTGGACTTCCGCTTCATAGAGAAAGGCCAGATAAAACTGACTGGAGTGATAAGTAAGTAACTGCTTGGTCTAGGACAAGCTGGGGGAGATCCCAGTTAGGATGCCCCTGTGCTTAGAGGACAAGTAGATATCCAGATAGTTGAGACTGGAAGTCCCATTTAAGGCATAGGCAATAAAGAATAAACATTCACACTCACCTTTCTTATCTGCAAAACTTCTGAGCTACTCCGATTACCAAGATTACCAAGATCAACTCCCACAGCATGCAGGTCTACAATTTGCTTCAGCATTGTATGGCCACTCCACTCCATTAATTTCAATTGAGAAGGCATGATAAGGCCTGGCACACCCCACCATTGCAGTGACCTTAGTGGGAACAGCCAGTCCCTACTTAACGGGCGCAGTCATATGTCACAAAGATCGCTTGTGAGCAGGGATGCAGAGATCCTCGGATCCTGGGGCCATTTAGTTCTATTGAACTAGAGTGCGACTTGGAGGCACCCGGCCAAAAGTACCTAGGAAACATGAATGCTAAATAAGGCTCTAATTACTAAAGACTGGAGATCAGCCTTCTATTCTTCTATTGCCATTCAATGTGTTTGTAGCAGTACATGTACAAAATAATTATGTTTTCATTTGTATTTGTCCACCTTTACAAATCATTTAGTTGATAATTTAAGAAACCTCAGACAAAGTATTTGTAATCCTAGTGTTCTTTGCTTATGGCACGATATGGGGTTTCCACTCTGAAAAGCAACAGTTAGAGGTATTCAAATGGCTTTCGTCTGTTGTACTAATATGAAATCCTTGTCAGGAGAAGTTTTTCTTTTAAAGTTTTTTTTCCAAAAGAAAAGTACACTAAAATCCTTTATTTATGGTCATGTAATAAAGCAATGATTAACAACTCTGTCAACTGAACCTAAAACGTATTCTCAGAAAAAGCAGTTGCCAAAATCATAAGTTTAGCAAAATGTTTTGAAAATTAGGTAAAAAGTCAGCTATCATAAATAAGAATCAAATGCATTATGCTATTTCCACTATAAAGCATTTTCTGCTCATGTCTTTGTATGGTTATTTATAAGTGTGGAAAACCTCTTTCCTTAAGTAGACAGCGTTTTACATTTTATTAAAGAGCATTTGTGGAATAAAAAGAGGTATACTCACCTTTACTCCCACACAGTACATTCATCTGCATCTGGCTGTTAAATACTGACCCAGTAACAAAATCTTGTGATTTGATTCAACAGAGAAAGCGTGACAATGTCTGGCACTCCCCCTCAGTACAACTGCCCCATTCGCTGTGAGGTCATCAGGTAATAGCTTTCCAGCCACAACACCGCACTTGCGGATGCATAAGAATAAAACCACCCATGATTCTCATGGCTAGGACAATGGATAACTATGTCTTTTTTACTTTGTGCCCACAGATTCCCTGTATATATCCAACTGGTTGGGGGATATATTAGCTTTAATACCATATAGAGCAGGAGTGAACAACCTTTTTTGGTTTAAGAGCTGCATTATCTTATCGTTCCACTTCAAGGGGCCACAATAAAATGAAAGCAGCAAAAAAAACTGAAAGCTGTAACCTTAAAATTGATCAAGGGTCAAGCACGAAAGGCTAAGGAGAGCAGAAATGGTAAATGTTGAGGCAAGCGGAGGCAAGGCAGGAAGATATGAGCAGAGGGGTGTAGCAGTAGGCAGAAGCGATATGGTTAGAGGTAAGGTGAGGACATGTGAGGTGAGAAGAAGTGAGCAGAGTGAGATGAGGTGAGGTGAGCTTAGATGAGGTAGTAATAAGTGGGCAGGGATGAGGTGGGAAGGGGTGAGAAGAGTAGAAGTGTGATGGGCAGAATTGAGGTAGGCATAGTTGAAATGAGTAGGAATAGAACTGAGGTGAGCAGAGGTGACGTGGGCAGAGGTGTGATAGACAGAGTTGAGGTGGGAGAAGTAGAGCAGTGCAGTGATATACAAAGTTAAGATGACAAGGGGGGGGGGTGAGCAGAAGAGGAGATAGGTGAGGTTGGACAGCTAGCAATAGAATAAAGAGCACAAAGTGTCCTAGTCAAAAGGGTAGGTCTCATAGATCACAGATTGCCCTATTGGTTTCAAATCCTTTGCCACCTACAACACCTTGCCTGGATTTGGGCTACGCCCTGTTTTTTTATGGTCTATGACTACAACTCTACAGAGAAGTTCAGATCTACCTCACTCCCTGCTTCAGTAATTAGCTTTGCACTGCCTCTAGTAGCCAACTGCATGTACTGCAAGCAATGCGAGTTCAGCTTTTCAACTATAACCTAAGATTTAGAATTAGTGGTATTGGGGGCCTCAACTGAACATCCCTGATTTAGAGGGTAGTTATTACCTAATTTGTGGAAAATTGTTCTCGTTGTAAAATCTCTGCTCATCACCCAGAGCACTTCTCAACATCAATACTCGTTGCAAGGGAATACAAATATATTTTTCGCACTGGATTGTTTGTTGAGGTGAGTAATTTGTACAAATTTTAATACTAGAAAACAGTGAGAAGAGATTTCTAAACAGTTCCCTAAGTCCCAGCAGGCTAACATTTCAGTGAATCCCATTAATCTTTGTACATGACAGGGCTGGCAGATAGACAAGAAATAGGTGAGGAGAATCAATCTCCAACAAAAAATAGAGGACTTCCAGGGTGCAAATTCCAGGCATCACCTCGATTTGTTCAGGGATAGCGAAAATGTTATTACAATGACCTCCTGAGATGCTGCTCAAGATGGCCTGATTTTTAACATTGCAAAATCATTTTAACATTAATAATTTCATATTTTTTATTAGATACAATTTTTATCTAATGAAAAAATGTTTGGCCGAATCTTTATTTTTTAGTCACTTTTGCTTGTTTAAATGAGTTCTGCCTAACCAGCATTCATTTAAGTAGGGAAAGTGACAGCGGGGCAATTTTTTATTTTATTTTGTACTTTTTACTGGTATTTTTGAAAAAACACATGCCCCCCCCCCCCTCCCCAAGCCAAGCAGCCTGGACCGCAAGCATAAGGGCTTATTTAATTTTACCAGCATGTCACCCGCCGAGTTTGGCAGGTGCCATGCTGGCTTTTGACCCTGACGAACTGGCATAGGGGTTCTCTGCACCGTTTACCTGTTTTCCCCACATTAAAAAAAAAAAAACACACATAAATATCTATATTAGCCTTAATCTCACTACTCACCCATCCCCGTCTTGCTTCTTCCTTCCCCTGCTGGGCACCGACTTCTTCGTGTCTGGAGGGTCTTCTTGTCCCCCACAGCAGGTCTCCTCTGGTCTTCGGGACCTGCGTCTACAACTGGGAACCCCTTGTTCAAGCCCCTGCACACTTTATAAATCTTATCTGTCACCTTGCTCACCTGATGGTTTGCAGTGGCTTGATCGAGGAGGGGACCCTAGCAATCGATATGCCCCCAGAGCAGACCAACACCCTTTTTTTGACTATGGGAGATAGTCTAGGACAGTGTTTTTCAACCAGTGGCTCAAGCAGCAACAAGCTGTGAGGTGCCTTTGTTTTTTTGTTTTTTTGATCTGTATATAGTTTCAGGCATCATTCTTGAGTTCAGGTCAGTACAGCCAGTACTTCAGTTAGAAGTGCTAACCAGTACAATGATTTATCTCATAGCAAATATTAAAACAATAAACTGCCTGAGATTTTGAAGATGCCGGTTTTCAGCAAAAAGGATGACTGGTAAGGCAATAATATGTTTATAAAGGGTGGAGAAAGAATAATCAACTTTCTGGACTTAACTGAAACATAAGCCCTAAACTGAACCATAACATAAAAATGTGGCAAGAAAATATCATATTCACAAATAACATTTCACCGCAATATGAAAACACTATGCATGTCACAAGCCAACTCCCAGCACACCCATCCAAACTTTGGCTCTAAAAAGAAGGACTTCAAAGCTGCTGGCATTGCTTCTGGCATTTAGCATAGAGCTAATAAAGTACATTCCAATAATTTACCAGAACTTGGGCCAGATAAACCAAAATATATACTACAAACAATTATAGTTTTTATATAAATTACCCTTTTCTTTATTAACTCATCTCTTTTGCTCTAGGTCGTTAATCATGCACATTTCAATGTACCTCAATCTGTTGGCAATACTAACAGCACTGAATATAATTTATTTGGAAGGCCGTGGGTCACAAAAAATGTCTAATCGGAAAAAAGACATTGCTGGTCAAGAATGGTCTGTTTCCAAACCATTAAATTAGAAGGGGACTTATTTTGCTGGATGTCAGAACTTCTGTTTGGAAATGTGCTATATCCGAGGTTCTTCCAGGCACAATTTCTGCTCACTTGAGGACAATTTTGGCTGGAATGAAAATTACATCTGTTTCCCATATTTATTATAAAGCACTTAATTATTGCCTGTTGACATTGGGGATAATTAGTGTCATCTAAATAGATCTGGATAGTCAGTGTTACCAGGTAGCAGTCACAACAAGTTTACTTGACTTAAAGTCTTCCTGTATATAAAAATGGCACCCAGCCATATGGAAGCTGGACGTGTGGATTGTTTTTTTTTGTTTTATAAAACACATTTCTGTGTTCCCCAAACACGGTTGCTTATATCAGTTAAGCAGGAGGAGAGAGGAGAGCCAGAAACTTCTTTTGGACCTTTGCATTGCAAACAATATTAACAATATTTGACATATTGGGTGCTGCCTGAAGGCACACAATGACCTTACAAAGGGGTAGTATCAAATCATGACCCTCTAGGGGAGGGTGAGCAGTGCGATCACCCTGACCTCCAAGGCCATTTGGGGTGTTTCTATCCCGGGCCACCCTGTGTTCTGCAGATAATTAATAAGACAGGCCCTCATCCCCCCATATTGGGCTCAGGAGACAGGGGGCATTGCCTGCTGCTATGGTAAAGGCAGAGCATGGCACTTGTTTGTATGGGACAGCAGCAGCACCACAGAATGGGTGAGAATGGGCAGAATTCTTTTCTTCCTGCACTGTGTTATTTTGGCTAAAAAATGCCCTGTAACAAATACTGAGTGATTTAAAGAAAAATACCTTTTCTCATGATTTTTTCTCTCTCTGAAATTCAGCAACATTTTTAGCTGTACACATTTTTTAAAATTTAGAAAATCATGAGAAAAGTGTTCTCTAAAAAAAAGTATTAAAAAAAGTATAAAAAATATGGTGCTGACCCTAAGAAATTATCTACTACAGGGGTTGCCATTCAGTAGTACTAGTATCACTGATGGTTTTTGAGAGCCTAGCAGGTGGTACCCAACTAAACTGCAGACTGACCTGACCCCAACCTGATCTGCTGCCATCTATACTTAACCCAAGCTTGATTTTGCTTTATAAGTACAAAACTGCTCCGAAGGGTGGTAGAATCAAAGTAATCAGGAGGTAAAATATGAAACCATCTTACTGCCCCTAAACATTCGAACAGGAAGAGTTCAAAATCTAAAGCAAATACACACTAAGGCCTTTATTCACTAAGAGTTAAAAACAATTCTCATGGTAGTAAAAAATTCAATTCATGAGAAAAAAGCTTGAGAATGTTACTATTACTGAAGCACCAGATAAAATACTATTAAAGTGGAAAAAAGAGTAAAACGTTCTATACAAGATTCAATAGGGATATGAGAATGTTAAGTATAAAATAAAGTAACTAAAACATTTGATTAAGCTTGAGTGGTTCAGGTTGCTGCATGGTGGGACCCAACAAGACCTCTATTAGGTATGCAGATGACTGAAGGGAAAAATCCATTCCTAGACCTTGAGGTCTAGCATACGGGCACCTTAAAACGTCACCCAGATGGGAGAAAATTGAACATTGCAATACCTGGGTGGGTGGTATTTAAGATAATCTTCTCTGAGTGATTTTTTACCCTCTTCTCATATAAATCCAGTAAAAGAGGGCAAGATATACTTTGCAGTCCTGATCATTCTCTGCAGTCAGAATATGTACTTTGCACCAGTGAACCAGCAGGAGATAGAGAATCATAACACAAACCTCATGACTGCGTTGAAGTACACAATAACTGCAGTTTCTTTAGACAGACCTGATATTTTGACCCAAGCAGAAAATCCTCTGCTGGTTCTGCAGTAAAATCATCAGTAGGGACGAGCGGACCCGTCAAAGTTCACTTGCTGCTAAAGTTTTGTCCCCAGACTTGACCTGAACTTGACCTGAACTGACCTGAACTGAACTCCATTGAGGTTAATAGGGACCTGAACTTGGGGGCCTAAAATGACTGTAAAATTGGAGTAGCAAGGGTTAGAGGGCTGCAAATCGAGGGGAATACCTGGGTAGGGAAAGTACTCAAAACAATAACAGAAAACAAAAAAATTAAAGTGGACCAACACCCAGGATTTTGACTATCCTGGGTGTTGGTCCACTTAGGTGGGGCACCCCGATCGGGGGTGCCCCGCTGTGTGAAACCCCCCGATCGCCGCAAAAACTCACCTCTCCCCGCTCCCACGTGACCTCGTCCGGCCAATGACAGCGCTCAGAGCCGCTCTGGTATGCGCGTCCAAAGCCGCTTGGACGCGCATACCAGAGCGCTGTCATTGGCTGCGTCTCTCGCTTCCCTCTAACAGGGAGCGCGCCTGCGCCGGCCATTCACAAAACGGCCGGCGCGGGAGCGCGCCCTGCTAGAGGGAAGCGAGAGATGCGGCCGCGTCTCGCGCATGCGCCGTTGGATCGCCGGTAAGGTAAGGATTGTGGGCCTCCTGGGGGGTTCCTGAGGGAGGGATCTGATCGGTCCGGGAATCTTATAGATTCCCGGGCCGATCCCCCCTGGGTGTTGGTCCACTTTAAAGAAATACATACATAAATAGATCAAACAATACATACATAAATGAAAACATAATTAATACCTTCAATAAATAAATATAAACATAAATATACCTCTAAGTCCCAGCTGCCACTACATTGACCCAGTGGGCAGTTAGAGAGATGTAACATGCTCATGCTTACTTGTCCATATGTCAATGGTGATTGTGGACACTGGAACTAATGCCATTGCCCAGTGTACATCTTATTTTTTCCCACAACCTGTGTGTGCAGGACGGAGAAAGCCTGGCGAGGAAAGCTGTGGTGGCTGGGAATGGCGTATTGTGTAACTGCAGCCAAAATCAGATCTTTAAAACTGTCCATCTTCACCAGGCGGAATGGGAGCATTTCAAAGGCCAGCAATTTGGAAATGCTCGCATTCAGGGCCAGATCTCATGGTTGAGAAGGGTCAAACTTCTGCTTTCTCTCCAAAGTTTGCAGGATGGAAATCTGAATGCTGTCTTGGGATGGTGTGGACAGGCTTGGTTATGGTGGTGCTGGTGCTGGAGGTGGTGGTGACCAGAACCGGATTTCCAAGTGGGCTGGCACAACAAATCTAAATGGTTTGCGTTGGTCACGTGATTAACTGCCATTTGATTCCATACACCATGAATGAGAAAGTGATGACTTGAGTATAGTGCCACTTTAAATGCTAAAAAGCACATAGATGAAAGGATGGTTTGGGACATGTCTGAAATTCCAACGTAAACAATTAGTGTAATGTGCTCAATTAGTATAATGAACCTCAAAACATATTTTTTTGCAAAAAAGGTTTATGTTTTCTGCTATAAGGCTTGCAATGCTTTGAAGCAATAGAAAGACATTTATTTCGACTAATATTTTACTATTCATATACTGGCTTGCGACTATGTTTTGGTACTCACCAAGTCTCACCCCCCATACAGCAGGAGGCATCTGCCGTAGTGCTGATGAGAGCCTAAAGCTCGAAACACGTGTCCACTAGTTGGATGTGTCTGGCTGTATAAAATTTAAAGCTAATCCTTGGCATTGCACCCTTAGCGGTTCTAAGGGCCTTGGATGGCACAGAGACATAAATAGATGATTTGCATAGCTCTGCCTACTGCAAGGGTAGATGGGTAATGCTATCTGTCCTTGGACTGGGTACTGTGCAAATACTTTCCGTTCTAGGAAAGCCACTCTTTTCCTTTACCTAAGTAGAGGGTTTTTTGGTCTCTTTAGCCCCCCTATATTAAGCCTAACATGGGTCTCTCCACGTACTGGCTTGCGACTATGACTAATATTTTTAAATTTAGACAGATCGTAAGATTTGTTGTCAAGGCCAGTGTGCACCGCCTAATCCAGCTATAAATTGATGGTGCTGCTTGCCATTTCTTTATTGTCTGTTGTAATGTAGTGAGTGCATGTAGATAAATAGCCGCATGTTGTGGAGTTGACCCCCCCCCGGCATGCACATCACTAGACATAAAGGGTTGGAGCCCTGGGCAGCCTCAGGTAACTTCAGCTCTCAGTTTATTTATTGTTAGGTGTTGCAAAATTGAGGGAGCTCTCATTGTTAGAGTAGGACTGCATTTGCAAATGTATGCAACAAAAACCGAGCAAATCCAAGAATTTTTTTAAGTTGTTTGTTTTAGGCCACTGTAACTGCAGGTTTCTAACAATGCAGAAAGCAGCAAATAAGGGACAGGGACATGGATGTGGTGCTTCTGCTGCTACTGCAGCTGGTGCTGCCAGGAGAGGATGTCTTTTATCCTTGCCTGCTACACCTTCCTCTACTGCAAGCAGGTGCCAGGGTTTGGAGCTCATTTTTGTAGGCCCCAATTCTGCTGACAGTGGTGTGGCCAGAACAAGTTGAGGCAGTCGTAGATTATAAGACACGGAGTGCTACCAGTTCCATGGAATAGTTTTCCACCCACTCTCCTTCTGCGAACAGTGCTGAGCTTTCCACCTCACCACCCTTAATATCAGAAAGGTCCCAGCCACAATTAGTGGAGTCACTAATGAGGACATAGCCAGCGGACCATCACAGGACACCGTTGATGATGAATTAAACCCTAGTGCTGACTGCTGCAGTTTTCTGCAATATTGGGGCTGAGAAGGAGGCTATCAGGGAGGAGTGGGTGGAAGCAGTGGCGTAGCGACCCGGGGGCGGGGGGGGCGGACCGCCCCTGGTGACACCAGACCTAGAGGGTGACACCTCTCGGCCGGTCACCCCTCGGTATAGAGACACTTACCTGCAGGTCCGGAGCGTGGAGGCCGGCGCCGCTCTCAGCTGTCATCTGAGGGCGCGTCATCAGAGGGCGCCTCTGATGACGCGCCCTCAGATGACAGCTGAGAGCGGCGCCGGCCTCCACGCTCCGGACCTGCAGGTAAGTGTTTGCTTTTTTTAAAAATGCCGGCATGGTGGGAGCGGGCCGGCCGGTTCCGCTGACAGCAGAGCGGGCCGGCCGGTTCCGCTGTCAGCGCGGAACCGGCCGGCCCGCTCCCACCATGCCGGCAAAAATGCTTTTTTTTTTTGTTTGTTTTCTTTGGGGGGGGGTTGACACCATTGGGGGGGGGGGGTTGACACCATTGGGGGGGGGGGGGGTGACACCATTGGGGGGGGGGGGTGACACCATTTCCTACCGCCCCGGGTGACACCAGCCCTAGCAACGCCACTGGGTGGAAGAGGTTGCATGGACTGAAGGCCATCCCAGCTGACTGAGGGCTCAGTGGCAGCACAAGGCTGAGGAAGAGGAGCAAGTTGGCAATGCAGCAGGGGCACTGGCAGCTCAAATGGAAGGGGGTGAGCACGGCCACAATGTGGAATAACTTATTCAGTTGTCCACCACATCCACCACCATTGAATATGGACTGCAGTACAAGGAGACAGACTTTGATTTGCATGGTGGATGACCATCATTTTAACAGTCTTAGTGGAGTAGATCATAAGGTACTGTATAAAATGCACTTTTCTCTCCGAAAATGTATGAAGGGGAATATTAGTGTGTCTTATCGGGTAAATGCTAAAAAAAAAATTACATTTCTGAAGATCCCATGCTGACATAAACACATAAAGACACACATACACACACACACACACACACACACACACACACAGAAACATACATTACCGGCATCCGCTGCCACCGCAGCCTCTGCTGCCTGCCACCTCGACACAATCAAGTTCCCGGGGCACCGTTTCCATCAACCGGGTGGGCGTGGCCTGTGACCAAGTCCGGCACCCTGGAAACTTGTTTGTGTATAGAGTGGTGGGTAGCAGAAGCGGTGGCAACGAGGGCAGTGGAGGCAGCGGGCGGCAGCAGACCCTGGCAATGTGTGTGTGTGTGTGTGTGTGTGTGTGTGTGTGTGTGTGTATGTGTGTCTGTTTTTATGTCGTCGGGAGACACTTCTGCGGTGTTAGAACTCCAGAAATGTACTTTTTTTTGGGTTTTTTGGGCATGCTGCATACTGCCTGTAACTGGAATGTCACACACTCTGCCTGTATTTAGGATGTCCCACACTGCGTGTAACTAGGATGCCTCACACACTGCCTGTAATTGGGATGCCTCACACACTGCCTGTAATTGGGATGCCACACACATTGCCTGTAATTGGAATGCCACCCTCACTGACCGTAGTTGGGATGCCTTACACTGTCTGTAATGTGGGGTACTGAATACTGCCTGAAATGTGGGATGCCCCTCACTGCCTTTTATGTGGGGTGCTGCTCACTGCCTGTAATGTGGGATAATGCTAACTGCCTGTTCTGTAGGGTCTGGTATGGGGTGATTGGGGGGGATTCTGCACATTGTCTGTAATTGGGTGATTGGGGGGAGTATTTTAGCTCATCATTTGGTTCAGAATATTTTTTTCTTGTTTTCCTCCCCCAATCCTGTGTGCGTTTTATGGGTCAAAAAAAAATGGCATTTGCCAGGCAGCGGTTGGTGAATGGTTTCATAAATTTGTCTTTTGCCCCTCGTTTTTCCTGGAGGTACATTTATATCGTTGGCACTTGTACTTGTCAGTTTACATTTGTGGAAAAAATTGGTTAGTTATTTATAATATTAAACTTGGGGCCTGATTTACTCATTTTTGCTAGTCCTTTTAGTCTTTATCTAGTGCACCGCAACTTGTGAACACAGCTGCAAACAGAGCTATAATTGTAGCGGCGAATGTATCGTTAACTTACAGTATTTGTGGCCATTATGCTCGGTGGCATTTCAAGAGGGTGGAAGACTGGCAATGAAAGACATTTTGCTGAAAACACATTTTCACAGGGTCTCAGATGAATGATGTCTTGGGAATGTGAAAATAATTTCATTAGGTATTTTTCATATATTAGTTAACTAGCTGATGTTCAAGCTCAAAATATCTGATATCAATGCTTCCAAGAAAATGTTGTAAGAACAATCATTGATTCCATTGGTGATCGCTGGAAGAATCGGGAGTACTTCGCAGTCCAACCGCGCAGAACTGGAGGTAAGTAAAGCAAACATGGGTGTACATGGGTGGACAAGGCTCATTTTGTTCTGCAGCTACAGTAAATGCAGGTAAAGACCAAGGAGTGGCTGCAAGCATGGGCAAAAGTTTGTAAAATCAGGCCCTTGACCTCTAGACATCTACTTATTCATTGCATATATGATTTATTGCATGGCTTAAATTTAAGTTAGTTGATTAATTCTTCTACTTTGCCTTGGTGGGGTTAGAGTGCAAATATTTAAATTATCCTGTGTGATGTGCAAGTGTTTTTCCCTGCTTTTAATAAAATTATTTGATCTTAATATAGCGGTGCCATCATATTTTGGTGTGCCTGGGTGATATTACTTTTCCGCAATGCCCTTCTTTTTTATTTTCTTTCATCCAATTATTTTATTCTCATACTTTATTGTTCTACTTCTTTCTTTGATCTTCTCGATTTAGTTTTCAGTACATTCCACCACTGAAATGCAGGCTCGCCTTCAGTATTGTTTTTTTCTATTACCGAATATAGTGCCCTCATAATAAGAGTAGAAGCAAACCTAAAATGTCTCTCTGCATTTGGAATGAAAGGAAAACCAAAAAATAAAAATAAACTGATGCACTGAAAATGCCCCCATCTGCCCTTTGTTGACTCGAGTCAGAATCAAGTAAGAAAACTCACTCCTTTTTTAGGAGAGAAAACTGCCTTTCACTTTTATTGTTTACCTTAGGGGCGATTCGGCAACAAGTAAATTTTCAACTTTTCAATCGAATCTTATATCTTAATAATGTATTAAGGTATAATGTAATTAGAGATGAGCGAACTTCTTGAAAGTTCGATTCGGGCGATTCGCCGAATTTCCCCAAGAAATTCGGGTTCGCCCGAATCGAACTTTCACGAATCGCTCAACCGCTGACAGCGTAGCCGGCCTGCCCCCATGCCGGCATTTTTTTTTTTTTATTTCAGGGAAAATTCGATCGGCACGAACCAAAAAAAATTCGGGTTCGTGCCGAATCGAATTTTCCCTGAAATTCGGAGCGAATTCCGATTCGTCCGAACCGGTTCGCTCATCCCTAAATGTAATGTAACAATGTAATTCAGTTTCCTTAACTATTGTTTTTTTTATTAGCTCTCCATATATAGGTGTCTTATATTTATATGTACTATTTGATTCTGCCTCAAAATGTTTTTTCCATATTTTCCCTTATGCCGCCCTCTCCCCAATTCAACCATTGAGGATCATACTATAGAAGAATGCTGTGAGGATAAGGCCGGCTTTTGGCCAGGTGGGAGAGCACTAGCTGATTATTAGAAAAAAACGTAAGAAATAAAGTTCAGTTTCTTACTAGGAGTGGAAAGTTTGAATGTTTCTTAATTCTGCATACTGTTGTTCTTTAACAAAGCAACAAAACCTTGTTACTTACCTCATTTCAGACACATTTTATAATAACCCTGGCCGCTTGGTCAGTCTACTACTGTAGTGGTTCTCAAACTTCCTACACTTTTAAAGCAAGAAGGGATAAGTTTTTAATTTTAAAATCATATTCCGTCCGTCACCCCCTATTGGTCTGCCCCCTGAGCACAGCTGTGTACCCCCTGGGGTACATGTACCACAGGTAATGAAACAGTGTTCTACTCTACCTGTGATGTCCAGAAGCAGCTCAAATGGAGCTTCTCTGCTCAAAAAGGAGGGAGAGTGGGCCAAGCAAATAACTCCAACACTACAGTCCTATAAGTTGGCGATTTTCAGAGATATAGCCTGAGTTCAGGTCGCCAATCCTCTATGTTATTGTTAAACATATTGATTGAATACTTAATAAGGTGCCTAGTGCTAGCCCAAGGATTTAGGAAAATGGAGCCCTAATAAAAAAATAAAAAGCCAGGCCCCAAAACAAAGTCATTGCCATAGCTGCAGAAATTACCGAATATGCATCGTAGCCCCCTGTTCCTGCCTAGGAGACCCCCGAATTGAAAAGAGCACTTTATAGCATTTACAAATAAAATACAACTACTATCCACGCTATTAAGGAGTTAAATTACAACAATTGCCATAGGATCCCACCTCCCAGAGGGGGATCCCATTTTAAAGGGAAGTGTTGAAAACCCTAAATAATCCACCCAAAATTGGTGTGGGGTTCCCCCAACTCAGCATAGCCAGCCCAGGGGCCAGATTTGGGGGCTTGTAGAACAGGCATAGGTGCCAGCTTTGGAGGGGAAGCAGGTAAAGGGAGGCTGGGGCTTAATGGCAAGTCACCCGCTAGCCACAGGTGACTTGCCAGCCGCTGAGCCCTGGATCCCTTACCAGTTCACAAATGGTAAAATGTAAAAAAAAAACACATAAGAGAAAAATATTTTATTGTATTTTTTAATACTTACCTGCTGGGCGACAGGAGATAAGGGTTAATATAAAAAAATGACATAGGGTCTCACCTCCTGGAGAGGGGGAGCCCATTTTTTGGGTATTTTTAAGGGTTAAAACCCCTTAAAATATTTTAAAAAAACAGGCTACACGCCCGCACAGCCTAAGTTGCCCCAGGCTCTTCTGCCCACTCCTGGACATTGGGGAGCTGGGGTTTACTGGCAAGTCACCCGCTAGCTGCAGGTGACTTGTCAGCCCCCAAGCCTTGTGAACTGGCACAGGGGTCTCATGGATCCCTTACCAGTTTAGAAAGGGTTACATTTAAAAAAAGACACCACGCACAGAAACAATGTCAGTTATGTATTTTTTCTTTACTTACCTCCGATCCTTTGATGTCCCCCGGTGATCCGATGACAGATGCAGGGCTCCCCAGCCCCTTCAACCCTCTCCCTGGCGATAACCCGGTACTACTGCGTGTCTTCAGGCGGGATGACATCACAGGTGATGCCATCCATGCCCCCCCCCACACAAAAGGTGGGGCTAGCAGCAATCATCAATTCATCTAATAGCTGAATCGCAGCACGCAGCACCCCAGGCCCAAACAGGAGTCAGAATGAGGAAAGTTCAGGCCTGGAGAGGCACGGGATGCAATCCATCGGTTGATATGCTGATTGACATACTAGAACTGATCAGCTGTGGGGGACAGCTTTGTTTGTGTGTTCAATCACTTTACATCACATCTCCAGGTAACTAAAGATGTGTCAGAGTCTAGTTTTTGACTGCTTTAACCCTTTAGTTGCCAAGCCCGTAACACCTACGTGCTGGCTTGGCTGGGCGTTAAGTGCCAAGCACGTAGGTGTTACGGGCTGCACTGTAACTCACCTCCTGACGATCGACAGATGAAAACGGCCTGGATCCCGCCTCCACAGTGTAGAAGAGTCATGGGGGGGTCACCTGGAGGTGACCCTGACCTCACCCCAGTCACCAGATCATCGGTGGACCAATCCGAAGAGGGGCGCACGGCTGTTGTCATCAGCCGGCGCCACCTCTTTAAAAAGAACTTGCGGACTTGCGGTCTCCTCTTTGTTCGCCGGCTCGAGGTAGGTGTATGTGTGTGTGTGTGTGTGTGGGGGTGTGGGGGAGTGTGTGGGGTCAGTGATTTTTTG
Organism: Gastrophryne carolinensis; assembly: GCA_027917425.1. NCBI lineage: Eukaryota > Metazoa > Chordata > Amphibia > Anura > Microhylidae > Gastrophryne > Gastrophryne carolinensis. The sequence goes on from CM051236.1 coordinate 365,363,234, forward strand.
TTGGGGGGGGGGTTGGGGGGGGTGGCTGTACCCTGATCGGCAGGGGCGGACTGACAGGCCGGTCCAATCGGCCATTGTCCGCCCTCGCACACCCAAGCCAGCTGATCGGGGGGGCAGGGGGTTCGGGGGTCACGGTCGCCGATCCGCCAGCATCCCCAACCCCCGATCCGATCCCCCGATCCGATCCCCCGATCCGATCCCCCCCCCGATCAGCTGGCTGTCAAAGTTCCTCGGGGGCCTGACTGGACTCATTTGCGCACCTATCCCCACCCTGCCACCCATCCATCCATCCATCCGCACCTATCTCCAGCCTGCGCCTGCCACCCATCCATCCATCCGCACCTATCTCCAGCCTGCCCTGCCACCCATCCATCCATCCATCCATCCGCACCTATCTCCAGCCTGCCCCTGCCACCCATCCATCCATCCATCCGCACCTATCTCCAGCCTGCCCCTGCCACCCATCCATCCATCCGCACCTATTTCCAGCCTGCCCCTGCCACCCATCCATCCATCCGCACCTATCTCCAGCCTGCCCCTGCCACCCATCCATCCATCCATCCATCCATCCATCCATCCGCACCTATCTCTAGCCTGCCCCTGCCACCCATCCATCCATCCGCACCTATCTCCAGCCTGCCCCTGCCACCCATCCATCCATCCGCACCTATCTCCAGCCTGCCCCTGCCACCCATCCATCCATCCATCCATCCGCACCTATCTCCAGCCTGCCCCTGCCACCCATCCATCCATCCGCACCTATCTCCAGCCTGCCCCTGCCACCCAGCTATCCATCCATCCATCCATCCGCACCTATCTCCAGCCTGCCCCTGCCACCCATCCATCCATCCATCCATCCGCACCTATCTCCAGCCTGCCCCTGCCACCCATCCATCCATCCATCCATCCGCACCTATCTCCAGCCTGCCCCTGCCACCCATCCATCCATCCGCACCTATCTCCAGCCTGCCCCTGCCACCCATCCATCCATCCATCCGCACCTATCTCTAGCCTGCCCCTGCCACCCATCCATCCATCCATCCATCCATCCGCACCTATCTCCAGCCTGCCCCTGCCACCCATCCATCCATCCACACCTATCTCCAGCCTGCCCCTGCCACCCATCCATCCATCCATCCATCCATCCATCCGCACCTATCTCCAGCCTGCCCCTGCCACCCATCCATCCATCTGCACCTATCTCCAGCCTGCCCCTGCCACCCATCTATCCATCCATCCATCCGCACCTATCTCCAGCCTGCCCCTGCCACCCATCCATCCATCCATCCGCACCTATCTCCAGCCTGCCCCTGCCACCCATCCATCCATCCATCCATCCATCCATCCATCCGCACCTATCTACAGCCTGCCCCTGCCACCCATCCATCCATCCGCACCTATCTCCAGCCTGCCCCTGCCACCCATCCATCCATCCATCCATCCGCACCTATCTCTAGCCTGCCCCTGCCACCCATCCATCCATCCATCCATCCATCCATCCGCACCTATCTCCAGCCTGCCCCTGCCACCCATCCATCCATCCGCACCTATCTCCAGCCTGCCCCTGCCACCCATCCATCCGCACCTATCTCCAGCCTGCCCCTGCCACCCATCCATCCATCCGCACCTATCTCCAGCCTGCCCCTGCCACCCATCTATCCATCCATCCATCCGCACCTATCTCCAGCCTGCCCCTGCCACCCATCCATCCATCCATCCATCCATCCATCCGCACCTATCTCTAGCCTGCCCCTGCCACCCATCCATCCATCCATCCATCCGCACCTATCTCCAGCCTGCCCCTGCCACCCATCCATCCATCCGCACCTATCTCCAGCCTGCCCCTGCCACCCATCCATCCATCCATCCATCCGCACCTATCTCCAGCCGGCCTCTGCCACCCATCCATCCATCCATCCGCACCTATCTCCAGCCTGCCCCTGCCACCCATCCATCCATCCATCCATCCGCACCTATCTCCAGCCGGCCCCTGCCACCCATCCATCCATCCATCCATCCGCACCTATCTCCAGCCTGCCCCTGCCACCCATCCATCCATCCATCCGCACCTATCTCCAGCCTGCCCCTGCCACCCATCCATCCATCCCTCCATCCGCACCTATCTCCAGCCTGCCCCTGCCACCCATCCCTCCATCCGCACCTATCTCCAGCCTGCCCCTGCCACCCATCCCTCCATCTTCACCTATCTCTAGCCTGCCCCTGCCACCCATCCATCCATCCGCACCTATCTCCAGCCTGCCCCTGCCACCCATCCCTCCATCTGCACCTATCCCCAGCCTGCCCCTGTCACCCCTCCATCCACAGTCATCCCCAGCCTGCCCCTGTCATCCCTCCATCCACACTCATCCCCAGCCTGTGCCCCTGTCACCCCTCCATCCACACTCATGCCTCCATACACACTCATGCCTCCATCCACACTCATGCCTCCATCCACACTCATCCCCAGAACAGGGACGGGGCAGAGGTGGGACAAGGGGTGGGGTCTCGCTGAGGGCCCTTGGTTTTTTTGGTCCTGGGCGCCGGTGCCCGGTGGCGGCACATTTCGGGTGATGGTGGCGGGTGCGGCCGGGGCCGGGCTGGCTCTGGCTTGTTATGCGGCTTATGGCGGCGGCCGCCTGCAGCACCGGGGACGGGACCGGCTGATGGTGGAGAAGAACTGGGGGCCCCGGGGCTTCCTGATGCCAGTCACAGCCGCCAACGAGACGGTAAGAGAAAGGGGTGGGGTGCACCCCATTATACACCCCAATATCCTAATGGAGGCAGGGTCAGGGGGAGGTCACTGTGAAACCCCCCCCGAATGCCCAGATCAAATCACCTCACCCCGCTTCTACTGCGCAGGTGCAGCCGCTCATCCAATCCAGTGCGCTAGTAGAGTGAATCCCCAGTAAAACTTACCTTACCACCGCTCTAGCTATAGCATAGTGCGGCTATTGCCCATGCATGTGTCGTTAGATTGGGGGATCAGGTAGTTATTATCAGGCATTCAGTTCACCCACACTCCCTAATCTTAACTTTTTCCCTTAGGTGATTCGCTGAGATTTGAAGATCGCTACTGCTTTTTGTTTGGACCGTGCTCTTTTGGGACCTTGGCCCCTTCCTCCTTTTTGGACCTTGGCCCCTTCCTCCTTTTTGGACCTTGGCCCCTTCCTCCTTTTTGGATCTTGGCCCCTTCCTCCTTTTGGGACCTTGGCCCCTTCCTCCTTTTGGGACCTTAGCCCCTTTCTCCTTTTGGGAGCCTAGCTGGGATCCCGTGACCTGCTGCTCCTGACTCCACCACTTCTCATCGGGTTGTAACTATACACTTTTATTTCTATTTTTGTCTGTTTTTTTTGCTTTGTTTTATTGTATTGTATTTTTTTGTTTCATTTTTTGTCTGTTTTTTTGCTTTGTTTTATTGTATTGTATTTTTTTGTAATTTGTCTTTAGTTTTAGCCTTTAGTTTTAGCCTTTTTTTTAGATTTTTTTTTGCATTGGGGTATGGCTGGTAAGCGGTACACTGCACAGGAAGCTGCGGCTTACCTGATGTCGTCTGACTCGGAAGAGTTTAGTGAGTCAGGGTCTGAGTTCTTCCCATCAGATAGCGAGTCAGACAGTGTATACTCTACTGAGGAAACACAGCCGCGCAGTGCTACCAGTAGTAGCCACCGTAGAAGGGATAGTACCGCACAAAGTGAGGCCACGCTTCAGGCGAGTGTAGTGCAGGATGAGGCATCGAGTGCTGCAGCTGGTGAAGGAGCGTCTGCGTGGAGGCCTCCTAATAATATTTCCCCCGAAATTCCCCCTTTTGATTCGGTCAATGTAGACACCACAAATTTTGGTGTCATTGACTTTTTCAAATTGTTCCTCACAGAAGCCATCCTAATGGATATGGTCTTCTATACCAATCTGTATGCCGAGCAGGTGTTAGCGCAAAACCCCCAGCAGAGGCACGCCCGAGCTCAGGCATGGCATCCCACAAATTTGAGTGAGATAAAGAAATTTTGGGGGCTCACTCTAGCAATGGGTATCCTAAAAAAATTTAGTATTTCCTCCTACTGGGATACCCAAACCATATTGGCAACTCCATTATTTCCGGCCGTAATGTCCAGAAACCGCTACCAAATTTTACTGCGGTTTCTGCATTTTAACGACAATTCCACTGCTATTCCCCGTGGTGAGCCCGGTCACGACAGGCTGCATAAATTACGGCCCCTGCTCAACAGCCTGTCAGATCGCTTCGCAGTAGTGTACACCCCCGGCCAAAAATTATCAATTGACGAGTCACTACTGCTTTTCAAAGGGCGCATTGTTTTTCGGCAATATATCCCTAGCAAGCGTGCCCGCTACGGGATTAAATTTTACCAATTATGCGATAGTGTGACCGGCTACATCAAATATTTTCGAATCTATGAAGGAAAGGACACCTATCTGGACCCCCCTGGTTGTCCCCTTGATTTGTCAATAAGTGGAAAGATCGTTTGGGACCTTATGACTCCATTGTTGGGTAGAGGTTACCACTTATATGTGGACAACTTCTATACCAGCATCCCCTTATTTCGCGCCCTTTATTCGTTGGATACCCCGGCCTGCGGCACCATCAACCCTAAACGCAAAGAATTGCCCAGGCCACTACTTGAAAAAAAATTAAAAAGGGGGGAGTCTTATGCTCTAAGAAGCGATGAGGTCCTGGCCATGAAATACATGGGCAAAAAAAATGTATTCCTTCTGACAACACTCCACGATGAGTCAGTTGTGAATGTAAGGCAACGTGGTCCCCGAGCCCCTTCCCAAAAGCCACGTTGCATAACCGATTATAATAAATTCATGGGTGGCGTTGATAAAACGGACCAAATATTAACTTATTACAACGCCACCCGAAAAACTCGAGCCTGGTACACTAAAGTTGCTATCCATTTGGTCCAAATGGCAACCTACAACAGCTTTGTTGCCTTCAAGGCAGCAGTGCCAGGCTCCAATTTATCGTACATAAAATACCAGCAGCAGTTACTCCCTGCTTTGTTGTTTGGGGATACTGCGGAAGAACCAGATCTGCCTAGCAATGACAACCAGGCCAGATTAGTAGGGAAGCACTTTATAAAGTTGCTTCCTGAAATTGGTAAAAAGCGGTCTCCCCAGAGAGCTTGTAGGGTTTGTAGGAAGCGTGGCATTAGAAGAGATGTGCGGTATTGTTGCCCGACCTGTCCCAGCCAACCCGGGTTATGCCTCGAAGATTGTTTTGAGGTATACCATACTCAACTAAATTATTGAGCAATGCATTTTTTTTTTTTTGGTAGGTAGGCCCCTTTTAGGATTAGGTTTCTTAGGTATTTTGTGTTGCCATTATATTTTATTTTCTTTTAGTTTCTTTTCGCTGTTGCTAATCCGAAGGGAAATGGTGGAGCAGGAGCAGCTGGTTACTTGTGGCAAGTGATAATAAAATGTGACCAATTTCAGGTTCTTGATTCCTAATATTGGTCATTGATCACTGCACTGATCTTATAATCTGATGACACAGCTACAGTATCCTATAATCTGATGACACAGCTACAGTATCCTATAATCTGATGGCACAGCTACAGTATCCTATAATCTGATGGCACAGCTACAGTATCCTACTTGCACTTCTTAGAACAGGTAAGAAATTGTTTTGTTTTTCCATAGCGCATGTGTTAGTTTTGGGTGATTGGTAACTGTACCCTTCAAAGTACCTATGCATGTGGGGTATTGTTTTGTTCAGCAGCCATTGTGCTTTCAGATTTGCTGCGTTAGTTCTTGCTTGCTTATTGTTTTTATAGGAAAAAATGTTTTTCAATCTGCTTTTTGCTTATTTTTTTAGCGAAATCCTTTGGAACCAGAGATTCTGCCAATCAATAGATTCTGAAGGAAGTCACAGACGTCAACAAGCCCAGTAGGCTTAGAAACCTTGAGGTATGTACTTTCCAAAAATATATAGTTTGTGGGGGGTATTTCAAATGTAAAGGGTTGTAAATTTGGAGAAACTGCAAGGTGCGCACTTTGTGTGCGCCGCTGATTTTTTCAAGTAAAATTACCCTCAAACGCATGCTTGACTTTGGGGTGTTTGGCAACTCTACACTTCAAAGTACCTATGCATGTGGGGTATTGTTTTGTTCAGCAGCCATTGTGCTTTCAGATTTACTGCGTTAGTTCTTGCTTGCTTATTGTTTTTATAGGAAAAAATGTTTTTCAATCTGCTTTTTGCTTATTTTTTTAGCGAAATCCTTTGGAACCAGAGATTCTGCCAATCAATAGAGGCGGAACGAAGTAACCGACGTCAACAAGCCCAGTAGGCTTAGAAACCTTGAGGTATGTACTTTCCAAAAATATATAGTTTGTGGGGGGTATTTCAAATGTAAAGGGTTGTAAATTTGGAGAAACTGCAAGGTGCGCACTTTGTGTGTGCCGCTGATTTTTTCAAGTAAAATTACCCTCAAACGCATGCTTGACTTTGGGGTTTTTGGCAACTCTACACTTCAAAGTACCTATGCATGTGGGGTATTGTTTTGTTCAGCAGCCATTGTGCTTTCAGATTTACTGCGTTAGTTCTTGCTTGCTTATTGTTTTTATAGGAAAAAATGTTTTTCAATCTGCTTTTTGCTTATTTTTTTAGCGAAATCCTTTGGAACCAGAGATTCTGCCAATCAATAGTGTTCAAACCAATGGACCCACGCCAACAAGCCTAGTATGCTTAGAAACCTTGAATTGTGCACTTTCCAAAAATATATAGTTTGTGGGGGGTATTTCAAATGTAAAGGGTTGTATTTTTTGAAAAACTGCGAGGAGCGCAAAGTATTTGTATTTTATCTGAAAATCTCCTCTAGCGCTCTTTGCAGTTTCTGGGGTCTCCTGGGCAGGAAAGGGTGTCTACTAATACATGTGTGGTACCGTTGTAACCGGGAGAAATGGGGCTTTTACTCTCAATATGTTTTTATTGAAAAACCTTTATTTTCGATTAAAAAAAAACACTGCAAAATGTAAAAACGTGTGTATTTTTTATTTTCTTTCACATATTTTGCCCAAAATAATTATGATAAAACTACAAAATTGATAAACAAGAGATATGATGTTAAAGCCCAGATTCTGCTGAAAAAAACAATATGTAATTTTTATGGGAAGTTTCAGAAAATCCCTTCAAAAATTACAGTTGAACATGGGGAGCGCCAAATTGTGAAAAATGCTCTGGCAACAGAGCGTGACAAAATCTCCAGGTGGGCTGGCACTTAAAGGGTTAATGAAACCCATTTTGATGTTAGTGTTCTTTTTATTCCTGTTTTCTACATCTTGAATGATACTATTGAAATTCGTCAGATGTATGTTTTCTCTCCAGCTAGACATGTTAATGTAAACTTTACAAACTCATAGGTGGTCAGATAATCCCATGAAGCTAAAACATCTGTTATTTTCGGTAAGATTACCATCCTAATCCACATTGCTACATGCCTGCTATTCTTATGCTAATAACTAGAGATGAGAGAACTTCCTAAAAATTCCATTCAGGTGATTCGCCAAATTTCTTCAAGAAATGAGTGTTTTCCAAATCAAACCTTTCGAAAATTGCTCATCTTTAGTGGAATGTGCGATGTATCGCATAGACACATACCTATATGCCAGCTTCCTGGTCGCACTGGCCGTACTTGCAAGCCAACTTGCTCCCGCAGCCAGCCACTGGGCCAGAACGACGGGGAAGCTGGCATGTCACACAGCAGGTGGGAGCGGGGGAAGGCCAGCCGCACTTGAGCTGAGCAAGTTGGCTTCCATTGCCCTCACTGGATCCAAGCGTGGCGATGGAATGAGGATGGTGGTGAGTTCCCAAGCCAACATGTTGCAGTAGCCAGTGATCATTTGTAAGCACTGTTCATCTACATTTTAATATATACACAAAAAAATTGGAAGACCCACACTTTCCCAATCCACCCACTATAATATATGGCACCACTGCTAAATATATTATCACAAATAAATGTTTATTTACAAAAATATACAAGAGTACAATCTGACTAAAGACTCATTAAAAAGACACAAAAGACATATACAAAGTCAATAAGTAAGGAAAAACGGGGGAAGGAGGGGGGTGGGAAAGAAGGGGGGCTGGGAGATGATACAATATTAATTCATGGTCATGATAATAATATTAATTACAAAAATTTAATAATTATGCTACCTGGCTGTTAAAGGTGAAAGTGCTACAGTGCATATAAATTAATCAATTATAAAAAAAACAAAATCAATACTTCAATATATTTACAAACTATATTGAAAGTGCAAGTGCTGCCATAAGATACCCTCCTACTACATAAGAAATACCATATATATATACTAATCAACCAGTGAGGACCAGCCGGGTAGAACATAAAAAATGCACATCAAATATCAAAGAAAGATCTTACATAACATACGACTGTGACTGTCACGTCCTGAGGAAGTGACGCCTGTGACTTCACGCAACGCGTAGACGTTTGGGGGGGCGGGCTGGCGGTCGTATGTTATGTAAGGTCTTTCTTTGATATTTGATGTGCATTTTTTATGTTCTACCCGGCTGGTCCTCACTGGTTGATTAGTATATATATATGGTATTTCTTATGTAGTAGGAGGGTATCTTATGGCAGCACTTGCACTTTCAATATAGTTTGTAAATATATTGAAATATTGATTTTGTTTTTTTTATAATTGATTAATTTATATGCACTGTAGCACTTTCACCTTTAACAGCCAGGTAGCATAATTATTACATTTTTGTAATTAATATTATTATCTTGACCATGGATTAATATTGTATCATCTCCCAGCCCCCCCTTCTTTCCCACCCCCTCCTTCCCCCGTTTTTCCTTCCTTATTGACTTTGTATATGTCTTTTGTGTCTTTTTAATGAGTCTTTAGTCAGATTGTACTCTTGTATATTTTTGTAAATAAACATTTATTTGTGATAATATATTTAGCAGTGGTGCCATATAGGGATGAGCGAATCGATCCGGACGAACCCGGATTCGATCCGAATTTCAGGAAAAATTCGATTCGGATCGAATCCGAATTTCCCCGCGATTCGATCACTCGAAGTTTTCCTTTAACATCCATTCATTTACATTACAGGCATTCTAAGATGGCGGGCGGGACATGTCTGGACATGTATCCCGCGCCAGTGCAAGCTGGGGCAGTCACATGCAGCCTATCAGCAGCCAGCAAGCCCGGTGACGTCACACAGCGGTATTTAACGGCGGCCATCTTGCTTTTCCTCATTTCTCTATTGCATTCGTGACAGACAGACAGAACGCTGTGTAGCTGAGGCAGTTAGACAGGCTGGAGACAGGCTGGAGACAGGGACAGACAGGGACAGGCTGGAGACAGGCAGGAGACAGGCAGGAGACAGACAGGAGACAGACAGAAAGCCAGGGAAAGGTAGGAAAAACGGAGCTGGCTGACAGGGAGATTTTTTTTTTTTCATCCAGCCTTTGTTAGCGTTTTCAGGCTGCTTATAGTAACTAACTGTGCATATATACTGAACTGATCTTAAGTCTGCTGTGAGGCATCCCATTCTGTGACTAAAGCAGCCTCTATTTAATAGCATAATAAACATTTGCACTTATTCTCATAGAAATCAGGCCTGATAAAGACACTTTTGCTGTGCATGCTCTCTGGTTTTTGTGGCACTGGCATCCCATTCTGTGACTAAAGCAGCCTCTATTTAATAGCATAATAAACATTTGCACTTATTCTCATAGAAATCAGGCCTGATAAAGACACTTTTGCTGTGCATGCTCTCTGGTTTTTGTGGCACTGGCATCCCATTCTGTGACTAAAGCAGCCTCTATTTAATAGCATAATAAACATTTGCACTTATTCTCATAGAAATCAGGCCTGATAAAGACACTTTTGCTGTGCATGCTCTCTGGTTTTTGTGGCACTGGCATCCCATTCTGTGACTAAAGCAGCCTCTATTTAATAGCATAATAAACATTTGCACTTATTCTCATAGAAATCAGGCCTGATAAAGACACTTTTGCTGTGCATGCTCTCTGGTTTTTGTGGCACTGGCATCCCATTCTGTGACTAAAGCAGCCTCTATTTAATAGCATAATAAACATTTGCACTTATTCTCATAGAAATCAGGCCTGATAAAGACACTTTTGCTGTGCATGCTCTCTGGTTTTTGTGGCACTGGCATCCCATTCTGTGACTAAAGCAGCCTCTATTTAATAGCATAATAAACATTTGCACTTATTCTCATAGAAATCAGGCCTGATAAAGACACTTTTGCTGTGCATGCTCTCTGGTTTTTGTGGCACTGGCATCCCATTCTGTGACTAAAGCAGCCTCTATTTAATAGCATAATAAACATTTGCACTTATTCTCATAGAAATCAGGCCTGATAAAGACACTTTTGCTGTGCATGCTCTCTGGTTTTTGTGGCACTGGCATCCCATTCTGTGACTAAAGCAGCCTCTATTTAATAGCATAATAAACATTTGCACTTATTCTCATAGAAATCAGGCCTGATAAAGACACTTTTGCTGTGCATGCTCTCTGGTTTTTGTGGCACTGGCATCCCATTCTGTGACTAAAGCAGCCTCTATTTAATAGCATAATAAACATTTGCACTTATTCTCATAGAAATCAGGCCTGATAAAGACACTTTTGCTGTGCATGCTCTCTGGTTTTTGTGGCACTGGCATCCCATTCTGTGACTAAAGCAGCCTCTATTTAATAGCATAATAAACATTTGCACTTATTCTCATAGAAATCAGGCCTGATAAAGACACTTTTGCTGTGCATGCTCTCTGGTTTTTGTGGCACTGGCATCCCATTCTGTGACTAAAGCAGCCTCTATTTAATAGCATAATAAACATTTGCACTTATTCTCATAGAAATCAGGCCTGATAAAGACACTTTTGCTGTGCATGCTCTCTGGTTTTTGTGGCACTGGCATCCCATTCTGTGACTAAAGCAGCCTCTATTTAATAGCATAATAAACATTTGCACTTATTCTCATAGAAATCAGGCCTGATAAAGACACTTTTGCTGTGCATGCTCTCTGGTTTTTGTGGCACTGGCATCCCATTCTGTGACTAAAGCAGCCTCTATTTAATAGCATAATAAACATTTGCACTTATTCTCATAGAAATCAGGCCTGATAAAGACACTTTTGCTGTGCATGCTCTCTGGTTTTTGTGGCACTGGCATCCCATTCTGTGACTAAAGCAGCCTCTATTTAATAGCATAATAAACATTTGCACTTATTCTCATAGAAATCAGGCCTGATAAAGACACTTTTGCTGTGCATGCTCTCTGGTTTTTGTGGCACTGGCATCCCATTCTGTGACTAAAGCAGCCTCTATTTAATAGCATAATAAACATTTGCACTTATTCTCATAGAAATCAGGCCTGATAAAGACACTTTTGCTGTGCATGCTCTCTGGTTTTTGTGGCACTGGCATCCCATTCTGTGACTAAAGCAGCCTCTATTTAATAGCATAATAAACATTTGCACTTATTCTCATAGAAATCAGGCCTGATAAAGACACTTTTGCTGTGCATGCTCTCTGGTTTTTGTGGCACTGGCATCCCATTCTGTGACTAAAGCAGCCTCTATTTAATAGCATAATAAACATTTGCACTTATTCTCATAGAAATCAGGCCTGATAAAGACACTTTTGCTGTGCATGCTCTCTGGTTTTTGTGGCACTGGCATCCCATTCTGTGACTAAAGCAGCCTCTATTTAATAGCATAATAAACATTTGCACTTATTCTCATAGAAATCAGGCCTGATAAAGACACTTTTGCTGTGCATGCTCTCTGGTTTTTGTGGCACTGGCATCCCATTCTGTGACTAAAGCAGCCTCTATTTAATAGCATAATAAACATTTGCACTTATTCTCATAGAAATCAGGCCTGATAAAGACACTTTTGCTGTGCATGCTCTCTGGTTTTTGTGGCACTGGCATCCCATTCTGTGACTAAAGCAGCCTCTATCTAATAGCATAATAAACATTTGCACTTATTCTCATAGAAATCAGGCCTGATAAAGACACTTTTGCTGTGCATGCTCTCTGGTTTTTGTGGCACTGGCATCCCATTCTGTGACTAAAGCAGCCTCTATTTAATAGCATAATAAACATTTGCACTTATTCTCATAGAAATCAGGCCTGATAAAGACACTTTTGCTGTGCATGCTCTCTGGTTTTTGTGGCACTGGCATCCCATTCTGTGACTAAAGCAGCCTCTATTTAATAGCATAATAAACATTTGCACTTATTCTCATAGAAATCAGGCCTGATAAAGACACTTTTGCTGTGCATGCTCTCTGGTTTTTGTGGCACTGGCATCCCATTCTGTGACTAAAGCAGCCTCTATTTAATAGCATAATAAACATTTGCACTTATTCTCATAGAAATCAGGCCTGATAAAGACACTTTTGCTGGCCAAAGCCCTACTGGACCCTGCCAGGTCGATTCCTGCCCGGGGCATCCCATTCTGTGACTACAGCAGCCTCTGTTTAAGACCATATAAGCATTTGCTCTTATCATATTTGAAATTAGCCTGATAAAGACACTTTTGCTGGCCAAAGCCCTACTGGACCCTGCCAGGTCCATTCCTGCCCAGGGCATCCCATTCTGTGACTAAAGCAGCCTCTGTTTAAGACCATATAAGCATTTGCTCTTATTATATTTATATTATAAGACACTTTTGCTGGGCATAGGCTTACTGCTGCCTGCCAGGTGCACTTCTGTTGAGGCATCCCATTCTGTAACATAGCATACCCCTCTTTATTTACACTAAGCAGCTCTCTTATTTACACTAAGCAGGCCTGTTGGAGGCTGAGTGTTACTGCTCACTTTTGGTGTGCATTATATTGATATAGACCCACTGCTGCCTGGGGGTTCTTAAAATATCACCTACTACCACGCCAGTTAGACTATGTCGGGCAGACAAGTGCCTGGAAGTGAAAAGAGGAGTGGCAGAGGCCAAGATTCCGCAGGCAGAGCTCGCATCAGACTGGGGGCCAGTAGCAGCAGGAGTCACGCTGAGAGACCTAATCTGCCAGTATCTGCTAGCGGTCGGGTCTCCACCAGTAACGCATCTGCCGTGGTAGATTGGCTGACGCGCTCATCAACAACATCATCACAACTTACATCTGAGACCCCCAGTCTAGGGTCGGTAGGTTCCTCTGACACAACCCTGAGTTGGCATGCCCCGAGAGCAGTCCCTGTCCTCCCATTGCCTCTGTCCTACGCCGTTCCCTCCCCCAGCGACGTATCCTATGCTTTGGGTTCAGCTCCACTCTTTAGTGAGGAGGACGATCAGATACAGGAGGACAGTCAGCAGCTACTGCCCAGCCAAGAAATGGAGGTGGCTTCTTTAGCTAGGCAGACAAATAGTGATGTGGACAGTGTCGTGGGTGCTGCGAGCGTTCCAGCTCCTGCGCCAGACACTGTTGACGAATCCACGAACATCAGTGACGTACAGCCACAACCCGGTGATGATGATGATGATGACGATGAAGCCGATCGCACTTGGGAGCCGGGTGATGAAGGGGCTTCATCGTCATCATCAGGAGAAGAGGGGCGCAGGTTGCCCCGGAGTCAGCAGCTGAGGCAGCAAGGTGGTAGCAGTCAGCATGGGGGCACAATTCCAAAGGCTGGAGCCGGCCGGGGCCGGGGCCGGGGTAGAGCACCTGCTGTGCGGCAGTCTACCTTATCGGGAGGTAGTGGAGCAGGGGTTCCTGGAGTTGGCAACAGCAGCAGTGAATCAGTGAGGCCAGGGGGTGGGAAAAGTAGCTACTCGGCAGTGTGGCAGTTTTTCCTGAGGCATCCGCAGGAGGGTAACATGGCCACATGCAAGATATGTAGGCAAAAGGTGAAGCGTGGCCAGGGTCCAAATGTTGGCACCACGGCCCTGCGTCAACATATGATGCGTCACCATAAAACGACCTGGGAGAACCGAGGCTCCCAAGGGGTGGTCCAGTCTGCTTCCTCACCAAGTGAGCTCCCAATTTCTGCCAGCCAAGGCTCCAGCACCTCAGCCGAAGGCAGCTGTGCGTCACACCCATCCTCTGTCGCTCCTGCTCCTCCTCCTCCTCCTCCAAGTCATGCATCCCGCCAGCAATCCATCAGCGAAGCCATGTCCAAGAGACAGCAGTATGCGCCCACTCATCCTACGGCGCAGAAGCTGAATGTGCTCCTGTCCAAGTTGCTGGTGCTGCAGTCGCTCCCTTTTCAGGTGGTGGAATCTGCACCTTTCAGAGAACTGATGGCTTGTGCCGAGCCGAGGTGGAGAGTCCCAAGCCGTCATTTCTTTGCCAAGAAGGCAGTACCAGCGCTGCACACTTTTGTTGAACAGAAGGTGGGCCAGTCCTTGAGCCTGTCGGTGTGTAGCAAAATACATGGCAGCGCCGACATCTGGAGCTGTAACTACGGTCAGGGGCAGTACATGTCGTTTACGGCCCACTGGGTGAATGTGGTCCCTTTGCAGCAGCAACTTGGACAGGTCACGCCGCTTCGGCCTCCGCGCTCTCTGCCCATTGGGCCTGTGACACCGTGCGACTCGGCCTCCTCATCCTCCGCCATCTCCTCACCCTCCACTGTAGGCTCAAGTCTCAGTGCCCCTCCAGTCTACCATGTGTGCAGGGCACGGAGGTGTCACGCAGTGCTTCACATGGTTTGTCTTGGCGAACGGAGTCACACAGGGGAGGAACTGCTTAAATGTATTCATCAGGAAATCCAAACATGGCTTACTCCGAGAAAACTTAAAATGGGAATCATGGTTACCGACAATGGGAAGAACATTTTGTCTGCGCTGCGCCAAGGAAGCCTGACCCATGCCCCCTGCATGGCTCACGTCTTCAATCTGGTTGTCAAGCGGTTTCTGAAGTGTTCCCCCCATCTGCAGGACATCCTAACAACTTCACGGAAACTTTGCATGCACTTCAGCCACTCCTACACCGCCAAACACACCCTTCTTGAGCTACAGCGTCAGAATGGTATCCCCCAACATAGTCTGATTTGCGATGTTTCCACCCGTTGGAATTCCACCCTTCACATGTTGGACCGATTATATGAACAGAGAAAAGCCATCACGGATTTCCTGATGATCCAAGCAGATAGGGGGACTCCCCTGTGTAACTTCAATGTCAACCAGTGGCAGCTCATACGTGACACCTGCCGTTTGCTCAGGCCCTTTGAGGAAGCCACTTTATTTGTCAGTCGGCAGGATTACGGGATGAACGACGTGATTCCACTGCTTCATGTACTACAGCACATGTTGGAAACCATGGCTGGTCAGGGCACTGGAGACATGGCGTTTACATCTTACGGCCACATGAACCCCGTTGGAGCTGAACTGGAGGAGGAGGAGGAGGAAGAGGAGGAGGAGGAGTTGCCCAGCGAAACACAGTTTAGGCTTGGCGAAATGGCTGGTTTATCTAGTCAGCGGACAGGAGAGGAGGAGCAGGAGCAGCCAGAGGAGCTAGAGGTTTTTGAGGAAGGAGAGACAGAGGACCCGGGCACACCGTGGCAGTATGCAGTGGAGATGGAGACAGGTAGTCCATCCGAGTCACTTGCGCAAATGGCACGAAGCATGCTCACATGCTTGCGTAGTGACCCCAGAATTGTTTCCATCTGTCGGCGGGATGACTTCTGGCTGTCCACCTTATTGGACCCTCGCTTCCGGCACAAAATGGGGGCATTTTTTAAACCCACCGAGAGGGAGGACAAACTCAACTACTACAAAGACATTCTACGTAGGCAGTTGGCCGATGCCTATCTGCGCCATGGTCCATACTCTCGCAGGTCTGACTCGAGGGGACCTCTGCGCTCACCTTCCACTGCCATGGCCGCTGGGGGGGTTGGCAGCAGCAGCAGCAGAAGCTCCATCAGCAGCAGCAGCCTCAGTCTTCAGTCGCTAATGAGTAGCTTTCTACACCCGCATAGTGAGGCTACTCATGAGCAGCAGGAAGACCTGGAGCAGGACCTGAACCAGCAGGTCATGTCATACTTTGACATGACCATGCCAACACACCTTGAGGATCCGCTGGACTTCTGGGCAGCCAAACTTGATTTGTGGCCGCAACTAGCAGAGTTTGCCCTGGAAAAGCTGTCCTGCCCGGCAAGTAGCGTGCCATCTGAGCGGGTGTTTAGTGCGGCGGGGGCCATAGTTACGGCGAGGAGAACTCGTCTGTCAACTAAAAATGTGGAGAGACTCACCTTTGTCAAAATGAATCAGGGATGGATCAGCCAGGATTTCCACCCACCAATGCCTGATGCATGCGACTAGATTCAGCATGGTGCCACGTTTTACACTTTACAAATGGTGCAAAACATATTTATGTCTTTAGGCCATTTTTTGGGCTCCTGCTGCTGCTACTGCCAACTTCTGCCAACTCCAGGGTGTGATTCATCCAATTTTTGGGCTCCTGAAGCCAACTCCAGTGTATATTTGGGCTCCTGCTGCTGCTACTGCCAACTTCTGCCAACTCCAGGGTGTGATTCATCCAATTTTTGGGCTCCTGAAGCCAACTCCAGTGTATATTTGGGCTCCTGCTGCTACTACTGTCAACTCCTGCCAACTCCAGGGTGTGATTCATCCAATTTTTGGGCTCCTGAGGCCAACTCCAGTGTATATTTGGGCTCCTGCTGCTGCTACTGTCAACTCCTGCCAACTCCAGGGTGTGATTCATCCAATTTTTGGGCTCCTGAGGCCAACTCCAGTGTATATTTGGGCTCCTGCTGCTGCTACTGTCAACTCCTGCCAACTCCAGGGTGTGATTCATCCAATTTTTGGGCTCCTGAAGCCAACTCCAGTGTATATTTGGGCTCCTGCTGCTGCTGCTGCTGCCAACTTCTGCCAACTCCAGGGTGTGATTCATCCAATTTTTGGGCTCCTGAAGCCAACTCCAGTGTATATTTGGGCTCCTGCTGCTGCTACTGTCAACTCCTGCCAACTCCAGGGTGTGATTCATCCAATTTTTGGGCTCCTGAAGCCAACTCCAGTGTATATTTGGGCTCCTGCTGCTGCTACTGCCAACTTCTGCCAACTCCAGGGTGTGATTCATCCAATTTTTGGGCTCCTGAAGCCAACTCCAGTGTATATTTGGGCTCCTGCTGCTACTACTGCCAACTTCTGCCAACTCCAGGGTGTGATTCATCCAATTTTTGGGCTCCTGAAGCCAACTCCAGTGTATATTTGGGCTCCTGCTGCTGCTACTGTCAACTCCTGCCAACTCCAGGGTGTGATTCATCCAATTTTTGGGCTCCTGAAGCCAACTCCAGTGTATATTTGGGCTCCTGCTGCTGCTACTGCCAACTTCTGCCAACTCCAGGGTGTGATTCATCCAATTTTTGGGCTCCTGAAGCCAACTCCAGTGTATATTTGGGCTCCTGCTGCTGCTGCTGCTGCCAACTTCTGCCAACTCCAGGGTGTGATTCATCCAATTTTTGGGCTCCTGAAGCCAACTCCAGTGTATATTTGGGCTCCTGCTGCTGCTGCTGCTGCCAACTTCTGCCAACTCCAGGGTGTGATTCATCCAATTTTTGGGCTCCTGAAGCCAACTCCAGTGTATATTTGGGCTCCTGCTGCTGCTACTGTCAACTCCTGCCAACTCCAGGGTGTGATTCATCCAATTTTTGGGCTCCTGAGGCCAACTCCAGTGTATATTTGGGCTCCTGCTGCTGCTACTGTCAACTCCTGCCAACTCCAGGGTGTGATTCATCCAATTTTTGGGCTCCTGAAGCCAACTCCAGTGTATATTTGGGCTCCTGCTGCTGCTGCTGCTGCCAACTTCTGCCAACTCCAGGGTGTGATTCATCCAATTTTTGGGCTCCTGAAGCCAACTCCAGTGTATATTTGGGCTCCTGCTGCTGCTACTGTCAACTCCTGCCAACTCCAGGGTGTGATTCATCCAATTTTTGGGCTCCTGAGGCCAACTCCAGTGTATATTTGGGCTCCTGCTGCTGCTACTGTCAACTCCTGCCAACTCCAGGGTGTGATTCATCCAATTTTTGGGCTCCTGAAGCCAACTCCAGTGTATATTTGGGCTCCTGCTGCTGCTGCTGCTGCCAACTTCTGCCAACTCCAGGGTGTGATTCATCCAATTTTTGGGCTCCTGAAGCCAACTCCAGTGTATATTTGGGCTCCTGCTGCTGCTACTGTCAACTCCTGCCAACTCCAGGGTGTGATTCATCCAATTTTTGGGCTCCTGAAGCCAACTCCAGTGTATATTTGGGCTCCTGCTGCTGCTACTGCCAACTTCTGCCAACTCCAGGGTGTGATTCATCCAATTTTTGGGCTCCTGAAGCCAACTCCAGTGTATATTTGGGCTCCTGCTGCTACTACTGCCAACTTCTGCCAACTCCAGGGTGTGATTCATCCAATTTTTGGGCTCCTGAGGCCAACTCCAGTGTATATTTGGGCTCCTGCTGCTGCTACTGCCAACTTCTGCCAACTCCAGGGTGTGATTCATCCAATTTTTGGGCTCCTGAAGCCAACTCCAGTGTATATTTGGGCTCCTGCTGCTACTACTGCCAACTTCTGCCAACTCCAGGGTGTGATTCATCCAATTTTTGGGCTCCTGAGGCCAACTCCAGTGTATATTTGGGCTCCTGCTGCTGCTGCTGCCAACTTCTGCCAACTCCAGGGTGTGATTCATCCAATTTTTGGGCTCCTGAAGCCAACTCCAGTGTATATTTGGGCTCCTGCTGCTACTACTGTCAACTCCTGCCAACTCCAGGGTGTGATTCATCCAATTTTTGGGCTCCTGAGGCCAACTCCAGTGTATATTTGGGCTCCTGCTGCTGCTGCTGCCAACTTCTGCCAACTCCAGGGTGTGATTCATCCAATTTTTGGGCTCCTGAGGCCAACTCCAGTGTATATTTGGGCTCCTGCTCCTGCTGCTGCCAACTTCTGCCAACTCCAGGGTGTGATTCATCCAATTTTTGGGCTCCTGAAGCCAACTCCAGTGTATATTTGGGCTCCTGCTGCTGCTGCTGCTGCCAACTTCTGCCAACTCCAGGGTGTGATTCATCCAATTTTTGGGCTCCTGAAGCCAACTCCAGTGTATATTTGGGCTCCTGCTGCTACTACTGCCAACTTCTGCCAACTCCAGGGTGTGATTCATCCAATTTTTGGGCTCCTGAGGCCAACTCCAGTGTATATTTGGGCTCCTGCTGCTGCTGCTGCCAACTTCTGCCAACTCCAGGGTGTGATTCATCCAATTTTTGGGCTCCTGAAGCCAACTCCAGTGTATATTTGGGCTCCTGCTGCTACTACTGTCAACTCCTGCCAACTCCAGGGTGTGATTCATCCAATTTTTGGGCTCCTGAGGCCAACTCCAGTGTATATTTGGGCTCCTGCTGCTGCTGCTGCCAACTTCTGCCAACTCCAGGGTGTGATTCATCCAATTTTTGGGCTCCTGAGGCCAACTCCAGTGTATATTTGGGCTCCTGCTGCTGCTGCTGCCAACTTCTGCCAACTCCAGGGTGTGATTCATCCAATTTTTGGGCTCCTGAGGCCAACTCCAGTGTATATTTGGGCTCCTGCTCCTGCTGCTGCCAACTTCTGCCAACTCCAGGGTGTGATTCATCCAATTTTTGGGCTCCTGAAGCCAACTCCAGTGTATATTTGGGCTCCTGCTGCTGCTGCCAACTTCTGCCAACTCCAGGGTGTGATTCATCCAATTTTTGGGCTCCTGAGGCCAACTCCAGTGTATATTTGGGCTCCTTCTGCCCCTCATAGTGATGCCACTTCAACTCTCTGCAATTGTGCCGCTCTGCGATTCTATTAGCGATGCCTCTGATCTGCATGTGATATTTCTTCAAAGTATTATTTAACAAACCCAGCACGCATCCTGTGCGTGTTACAGCAAGGCTGAATGGTTTACAACCCTATTGAGGCTGTAGGAGGCTCAGAAATAGCCGTTTTTAATAGCGATTCGTCGCGAATTTATTCGGGTCGAAACGATTTTTGTCGGAAAATTCGGCGAATCAGTCGAATCGAATTTTTCAAAAGTTCGCTCATCTCTAGTGCCATATATTATAGTGGGTGGATTGGGAAGGTGTGGGTCTTCCAATTTTTTTGTGTATATATTACTGTTTCACCCCTTTTTGGGCACACTGCATAACAAATAATTTATTACTATATAGTCCAGTGCGATCTCACATGTTTGTTTGTAGTATCACCTACATTTTAATGATTTCAGGTGAATGGAGGCTGGGCCCACACACCAAGCGACTTGATCTCGGGGATGATTAAGTTTTATCACAGTGGGGTGGGATGGAATAGCTGCAGGGACGTAAGCTGAGTATAGGTTTTTTAAATCTTTAAGATCCTTTGAAGTTTACTGGACTATGTTGACCACCGGTAATCCAACAGAAATGTAATTTTTGTTACAGCGAGAATGATGTCAAGTTGTCAATGGCACAGCAACTCATATAAAGTGCTGGTGACCACCAGCATTGAAATCAAATTGTTTCTACTCATGTTTTTTATCTTCCATGACCAGACGGACGTTCAACCAGCTTCCCAAAATACATATATGACATGCCACCAAAAAATGTGTCAAGCTTTTCAATCTGCTAGTCCAAGCCTGCCAAGCATTTCAATTGCAGCATGTCGTTGTTTTAGTTTGCATGTTTCTGCTAGTGTAAAATAAAAAGCATCAATTGGCTAAAAAAGAGAACATTGGCTAAAGCGCCCCATCATTTCTGGTTAAGCCCTTGACTGGAATGCTTAGCTTCCTGAAGCTTAGATACTACCGCATACGTCTTTCATATAGTTCCATACAGTACAGGCTGTTTTTTTTATCACTGATATAAATTTAAATACACAAACCAAAACATCTGCTGGGGTAATTTCCCATTCATCATGGCATTATCTATTCAGCTTTGAGATATCAGAGCAAGGCAGATTCAAAAGTAAGTAGCAAACATATCAGGTTTCTTAGAATTACGGAATGTAAAATGCATGTTATAAATTTAAAAAATTACTAAAAATGTTATATAAATAACACCTCTTTGGCTTTCACCAATTGTTATTTTATTCGCAACAGTTTGTTCTAGCAAGTCTAGTAAAAAGTAGACGTTTTTGGCTATTATAGTTACAAGGACTGTAGGCAAAATGAAAATTATGCCCCTTCTAACTCTGCCCTATAGCTCAATTATAAAATGTTTATTTTCTTAACTAGTGGCCATGGAACCGATCTTGCGACCAGAATGCCATTCATTTTGGCATGCAACTAGGTAGATTCACTTTTTTTTAAATTATAGACGTGTTCCCAAGTAAAGTACAATGGAGTAATAAAAAAAAGCAGACCCAAACTTTTGGTATAGGCTACTGTACGTGGTACCCTGCTTTTGGATATGGTGTGCAAATAGGTAAAATAATATTATTTTCTTTCTCAGTGATTTTTATTAGGAGATATGGCAAATAGCATTACAGAAATATACCCTTAAACTATTGAGATACAACTGGAGTATCCAAATTATAAACAGTAATGCACATGGCTTCATTAGATGCAAGGAAAATATATAACAATAATGCAAAACGGTTACAGAAGTCCTTCATTGGACCATTTTATTGATGCACATGTCATTAAGTGAAAATAACCAATTTATGACAGTAAGGGTTATAATTGAAAAGTTCTTTGGCTATACATCATTAAAGTAGATTATTATGGGGGTTATTTAAGAAAGGATAGCGCCAGGTAGTGCCTCGTAGCGGCAGGCAGCGCCTGGTGAACGCTGGGCGATGTATGCAAAACCACACTTATGAAAGCGAATCTGGTGAGCGACTCTAACAGTGCCATGGAGCTTCCCATGTATTATTACAGGCGGCTCAGCATATAGCACCGGTGCTCTAGCTCCCCATATATTTCAATGGCCGTTCATTTGCTTGTGTTTAAACAGAGTGCTTGACAATTTCTTTTTGTTGCTCAAATCATTGTGTGACCTCTCCTGGCTGCAAACAAACACTTTTAGAAACTTTTTTTGTGCAGAATTGTCATTGCAGGTCTGGCACTAAAGTGTTAATGTCTCAGTGTTAAAACAATGTCATTCCATGTGTTTTAGCTTTGTTACTGATGTATATGTGTTCAAAAACAGACTTTAATCCCACAGCGTCTGGCGCTCTATGCTATAGCGACCAGATTTGTGTGTCGACGCTCTTTGTGTGTTCTTTTTTGATAAGTATGATATAGAGCGCCGAGAGTCGGTTGCACTGAGCTGGTGCCACCTATCGCTCGCTGCAGCGCTATACTGGTGTTAGAGCGCCCAACATACATCACATTCATCAATGCCGGCCAGGTTAATACAGCAACTGAGGTGCTCTGTTACCCACTTACAGCATCTACTAGTGGTCGCTCTAAGTGCCGCTATACAGACACTCATCTGCCGATACCTGCCATTAGTAATGAATCAGCCTCCACATCAAGTATAGTGCCTTGATCACAAATAAGAAAGTGAATTAGACATACAGTATTAAGACATGTGGCCAACAGGTCAACTGCATGCAGTGGAGTGCCCAGGAAATGTATCTGGGGGGTTGATAGGGGACATGGCACAGATAAGGGTATACATTCCTCAGCTGTGTGTGACTACTGCAGGATGGATATTAAATTGATAGATATTTTACCTAACATTCTGGGTGCTCATGCTGCTGCTAAACTTTTTGTGGCCAGGCAACCATTCTATGCACCTCCAAAACCCTGAAAGCCCACTCTTTCTGCACCTGAGGTGCATAAGCCTGCGGCTCCTGTGCCCCCGCTCCCAAGGCCTCTTCCTTGTGTTTGCTTTTGTATGAGTGTTGCTTTCACATAGTCATTACATGACTGTTCATTGCCACTAAGCATTCCTCTAATGCTTAGGGGAAAGCGTCCATGCTGCACTCGAGAGTTCTGCAAAAGGCAACCACAGCAGAGCTGTGCTCCACCAGGTCTGGGGTGTGTATGTGATGTGGGGGGCTGTTCATTGTGTATCCTTTTAGGAATTTATTTTCTACATCATAGTTAGAAAAGTACAAGACTAATGAAAGGAAAGAGGATGGCCTTGGTTAAAGAAACCTAACAAGGCCAAAGTACTGTAGATTGCACTTTTATTTACGATACTACAGATTTAGGTTTGTTACTAAATGTGCCAATAATTGAATCACACAACCCATCTGAGCACTCAGGCATGGGCATCTATATTGTACCTGAAAATACAGAACCATTAAAAACTAAAAAGTAATCTTATTAGTTGAAACAGCCAAATCTGTCTCAATAATACGCTGTAGTATTATATTTCCCATTTCAAAAGAATGTTTTGAGCCCTGATCCTAGCAATTATTCCTATCAAAGTCTATACGGTCTAATACCAAGAACAAATTCTTAGATCTTTTAGCAATTGAAATAATTATGTTGATGCTTTATCTACAAGGCCATGCATCTATATTATAGAATATATTTATTTTATCAGTAATAGGAAAATCTTGAATTTATTAGGCTGCAACCTGAAGTTTCATGTTTAATTGACTTGCACATAGTTTATCACTGACAGAAAGTTTGTAGAGCACCCGTCTTAGATTAGAACAACTTGATTAAATGCTTAAGGGTAATTGCTCAGTCATTTAAATTATTTTTTTCACATAGGTTGTTGCTTGATTTATTTATGTGGTAATTCTTCCTCCTATTTATCAATCCCACTAATATAAACCTGTCATTTCAGTTGGGTAGTGCTTGAGACGAACTATGCAGAACTGTATATTTAACTTATTATGAACAAAAAGCACAACTTATGTATCAAGATCTAAGACTTCAAGGCAGTCATTATTAAGGATTGTATGTGGTTTGCTAAACTTCATATGGAAGTAATATCAAATGGGCTCTCTGGTCAAAGCAAACTTTGTGGTCCATGATTTGTGGATAACAGCAGCTTGTATTTAAGCTTGTATTTTTATTTACTGACATTGTGTTTACAAAGAGGGAGGAAAAATGAAATCCCCCCCAAAAAACATAAAATCATCTGTCGCAGACCAAAATCTGAAAATTGGACTTTTTTTTACTGGTGCTACAGACAACTTTTTAAATACACCGAAGGAGCGTTAATGCTTTACAGTATCAGGAGAAAAACACAATTGAAAGGTATGTGCAATATTAATGTTTCCTGAACCTTCCTAGTGAGCGTTCTATCTTCCCTGACACCCTACTGTGCACTAGAATGACACTCATACTTAAAAAGGCATTTAGGGGTCATCATGCTAAAAGATGACTCACAGATGTTGGTTTGTATTCATGATCCCTCAACAAATCATTTTTAACGCTATGCTAGGCTGTGCCAGGTAAGAACTAGGTCCACAGCAAGGAGGTTCTATCCCCCCCCCATTGGGTAGAGATCTGCTAGGCAAAACAATTGCTATAGGCAGGGATGGATACATTTCTGAGACTAAAGCCTTAAAATTGCGGGGGGATATAATGTAGCAGGAGTGAGCATGGCCCCCAGCAATCATGATGCTGAGGTTATAGCATTGCAGGGGCAGAACCTGGCTGGAGGGGTACAGTGGGGCTGGGTACAGGGGAAGGGAGAGGTTGAGGATTTCCAGCCAGCCCTAAAGCAGTGTAGTCCTTTTAAAATTCTCCTGGTTCTCCCTGTGGCCGGTTGGTCCATGCAGATGTCCAAATACTGTCCAGAGTAGAAAGCGACAAATAAAGGGAACTGAAAAGACCTGGGTTAAACCTGAGTAGGGATGACTGGAATTTCAGGTTCAACCAGTTCTGCTGAACTTTCCGCCAAAGTTCAGTTTGGGTCCATAGACAGTACATAATCTGCATTGAAATCAATGGGGAACGGAACTTAGGGGCCCAAAAGTGGCCGTAAAATGGGGGTAGCAAGGGCTAGAGGGCTTCAAATCATGGAGAACACAGGGCGAAAGGTGTAAGGAAAGTACACAAAATAATCCCACAAAATGGAAATACATGAATAAATACACACATAAATAAATGAAAAAAAAACAAATTAATATATTAATTAAATCGGGGGTAACACCAGGGAGATTGGCCTGCACAAAATTTGGTAGTGACATTACTAATATTATGTATGCTTTATTAAGATAAATAATAGGAAACCTTCCATAACCCTATAACAGGCTGTATGCCAGAATCCTCCAATCTCCCCATAGCAGACTGTGGGACAGAGCCCCCCCATCACCCCATAGCAGATTGTGTGACAGAGGCCCCCTATCTTCCATAGCAGACTGTGCTGCAGAACAACCCCCATCATCCCATAGCAGACTGTGCTGCAGAACAACCCCCATCATCCCATAGCAGACTGTGCTGCCGAACAACCCCCATCATCCCATAGCAGACTGTGTTGCAGAACAACCCCCATCATCCCATAGCAGACTGTTTCAGAACAACTCTCCCATCATCCCATACCAGACTGTGACAGAGCCCCCCATCATCTTCCATAGCAGACTGTAACAGAGCCCCTCATCATCTTCCATAGCAGACTGTAACAGAGCCCCCCATTGTCTTCCATAGCAGACTGTGACAGAGCTCCCCATCGTCTTCCATAGCAGACTGTGACAGAGCCCCCCATCGTCTTCCATAGAAGACTGTGACAGAGCCCCCCATCGTCTTCCATAGCAGACTGTGACAGAGCCCCCCCATCGTCTTCCATAGCAGACTGTGAAAGAGCCCCCCCATCGTCTTCCATAGCA
Organism: Gastrophryne carolinensis; assembly: GCA_027917425.1. Lineage (NCBI taxonomy): Eukaryota > Metazoa > Chordata > Amphibia > Anura > Microhylidae > Gastrophryne > Gastrophryne carolinensis. Next base: position 365,388,924 of record CM051236.1, read on the forward strand.
GACTGTGACAGAGCCCCCAATCATCTTCCATAGCAGACTGTGATAGTGCCCTGATCGTCTTCCATAGCAGACTGTGACAGAGCCCCCCATCGTCTTCCATAGCAGACTGTGACAGAGCCCCCCATCGTCTTTCATAGCAGACTGTGATAGAGCCCCCCATCGTCTTTCATAGCAGACTGTGACAGAGCCCCGATCGTCTTCCATAGCAGACTGTGACAGAGATCCCCATCGTCTTCCATAGCAGACTGTGACAGAGCCGCCATCATTTTCCATAGCAGACTGTGCTGCCGAACAACCCCCATCATCCCATAGCAGACTGTGCTGCCGAACAACCCCCATCATCCCATAGCAGACTGTGTTGCAGAACAACCCCCATCATCCCATAGCAGACTGTTTCAGAACAACTCTCCCATCATCCCATACCAGACTGTGACAGAGCCCCCCATCATCTTCCATAGCAGACTGTAACAGAGCCCCTCATCATCTTCCATAGCAGACTGTAACAGAGCCCCCCATCGTCTTCCATAGCAGACTGTGACAGAGCTCCCCATCGTCTTCCATAGCAGACTGTGACAGAGCCCCCCATCGTCTTCCATAGCAGACTGTGACAGAGCCCCCCATCGTCTTCCATAGCAGACTGTGACAGAGCCCCGATCGTCTTCCATAGCAGACTGTGACAGAGATCCCCATCGTCTTCCATAGCAGACTGTGACAGAGCCGCCATCATTTTCCATAGCAGACTGTGCTGCCGAACAACCCCCATCATCCCATAGCAGACTGTGCTGCCGAACAACCCCCATCATCCCATAGCAGACTGTGTTGCAGAACAACCCCCATCATCCCATAGCAGACTGTTTCAGAACAACTCTCCCATCATCCCATACCAGACTGTGACAGAGCCCCCCATCATCTTCCATAGCAGACTGTAACAGAGCCCCTCATCATCTTCCATAGCAGACTGTAACAGAGCCCCCCATCGTCTTCCATAGCAGACTGTGACAGAGCTCCCCATCGTCTTCCATAGCAGACTGTGACAGAGCCCCCCATCGTCTTCCATAGCAGACTGTGACAGAGCCCCCCATCGTCTTCCATAGCAGACTGTGACAGAGCCCCCCCATCGTCTTCCATAGCAGACTGTGACAGAGCCCCCCATCGTCTTCCATAGCAGACTTTGACAGAGCCCCCAATCATCTTCCATAGCAGACTGTGATAGTGCCCTGATCGTCTTCCATAGCAGACTGTGACAGAGCCCCCCATCGTCTTCCATAGCAGACTGTGACAGAGCCCCCCATCGTCTTTCATAGCAGACTTTGATAGAGCCCCCCATCGTCTTTCATAGCAGACTGTGACAGAGCCCCGATCGTCTTCCATAGCAGACTGTGACAGAGATCCCCATCGTCTTCCATAGCAGACTGTGACAGAGCCGCCATCATTTTCCATAGCAGATTGTGACAGATCCCCCCCATCGTCTTCCATAGCAGACTGTGAAAGAGCCCCCGTCGTCTTCCATAGCAGACTGTGACAGAGCCCCCATCATCTTCCATAGCAGACTGTGACAGAGCCCCCTCATCGTCTTCCATAGCAGACTGTGACAGAGCCCCCTCATCGTCTTCCATAGCAGACTGTGACAGAGCCCCCATCGTCTTCCATAGCAGACTGTGACAGAGTCCCCATCGTCTTCCATAGCAGACTGTGACAGAGCCGCCATCATTTTCCATAGCAGACTGTGACAGAGCCCCTATCATCTTCCATAGCAGACTGTGACAGAGCCCCTATCATCTTCCATAGCAGACTGTGACAGAGCCCCTATGATCTTCCATAGCAGACTGTGACAGAGCCCCTATCATCTTCCATAGCAGACTGTGACAGAGCCCCCATCATCTTCCATAGCAGACTGTGACAGAGCCCCCTCATCGTCTTCCATAGCAGACTGTGACAGAGCCCCCATCGTCTTCCATAGCAGACTGTGACAGAGTCCCCATCGTCTTCCATAGCAGACTGTGACAGAGCCGCCATCATTTTCCATAGCAGACTGTGACAGAGCCCCTATCATCTTCCATAGCAGACTGTGACAGAGCCCCTATCATCTTCCATAGCAGACTGTGACAGAGCCCCTATGATCTTCCATAGCAGACTGTGACAGAGCCCCTATCATCTTCCATAGCAGACTGTGACAGAGCCCCTATCATCTTCCATAGCAGACTGTGACAGAGCCCCTATGATCTTCCATAGCAGACTGTGACAGAGCCCCTATCATCTTCCATAGCAGACTGTGACAGAGTCCCCCATCATCTTAGAAACAGAAACATAGAAGGTTGACGGCAGAAGGAGACCATACGGTCCATCTAGTCTGCCCTTATGTATATACTGTATGTACTCTTTATCTTAGGATAGATGTGTGCTTATCCCAGGCATGTTTAAATTTAGTGACTGTTGATTTTTCAACTACCTCTGCTGGAAGTTTGTTCCAAGCATCTACTACTCTTTCTGTAAAATAATATTTTCTAACATTGCTCCTGATCGTCCCTCCGACTAGCTTCAGGTTGTGCCCCCTTGTTCTATCATTAAGTTTCTTCTTAAAAACACTTCCCTCTTGAACCTTATTCAATCCTTTCACATATTTAAAGGTCTCAATCATGTCCCCCCTCTTCCTTCTTTCCTCCAGACTGTACAAATTAAGTTCTTTAAGTCTCTCCTGATAAGTTTTAAGTTTAAGTCCTTCCACCATTTTTGTTGCCCGGCTTTGGACCCGTTCTATTTTAATAATGTCTTTTTGCAGGTAAGGTCTCCAGAACTGCACACAGTATTCTAGCTTTGGCCTCACCAGGGCTCTCTACAGTGACATCACAACCTCCCTCTTCCTACTGGTGATGCCTCGAGCTATGCAGCCGATCATCCTGCTTGCTTTTCCCACTGCCTGGCTACAGTGTCCACTCATCTTGCAGCTATCAGTAATCAGTATCCCTAAATCTCTCTCCTCCGAGGTCCTGGCTAACACAGTGCTGCCCATACGGTACTCAGAGCAGGGATTCCTTCTACCCAAGTGCATGATCTTCCATAGCAGACTGTGACAGAGCCGCCATCGTCTTCCATAGCAGACTGTGGCAGAGCCCCCATCATCTTCCATAGCAGACTGTAACAGAGCCCCCCATCGTCATCCATAGCAGACTGTGACAGAGCCCCCATCGTCTTCCATAGCAGACTGTGACAGAGCCCCCTTCGTCTTCCATAGCAGACTGTGACAGAGCCGCCATCATTTTCCATAGCAGACTGTGACAGAGCCCCCATCATCTTCCATAACAGACTGTAACAGAGCCCCCCATCATCTTCCATAGGAGACTGTAACAGAGCCCCCCATCGTCATCCATAGCAGACTGTGAAAGAGCCCCCATCGTCTTCCATAGCAGACTGTGACAGAGCCGCCATCATTTTCCATAGCAGACTGTGACAGAGCCCCTATCATCTTCCACAGCAGACTGTGACAGAGCTCCCCATCATCTTCTTCTTCGTCTTCCATAGCAGACTGTGACAGAGCCCCGATCGTCTTCCATAGCAGACTGTGACAGAGCCCCGATCGTCTTCCATAGCAGACTGTGACAGAGCCCCCATCGTCTTCCATAGCAGACTGTGACAGAGCCCCCATCGTCTTCCATAGCAGACTGTGACAGAGCCCCCATCATTTTCCTTAGCAGATTGTGACAGAGCCCCCATCATCTTCCATAGCAGACTGTGACAGAGCTCCCCCATCGTCTTCCATAGCAGACTGTGACAGAGCCCCCATCGTCTTCCATAGCAGACTGTGACAGAGCCCCCATCGTCTTCCATAGCAGACTGTGACAGAGCCCCCATCGTCTTCCATAGCAGACTGTGACAGAGCCCCCCCATCGTCTTCCATAGCGGACTGTGACAGAGCCCCCCCATCGTCTTCCATAGCAGACTGTGACAGAGCCCCCATCGTCTTCCATAGCAGACTGTGACAGAGCCCCCATTATCTTCCATAGCAGACTGTGACAGAGCCCCCATCATCTTCCATAGCAGACTTTGACAGAGACCCCCATCGTCTTCCATAGCAGACTGTGACAGAGTCCCCCATCATCTTCCATAGCAGACTGTGACAGAGCCGCCATCATTTTCCATAGCAGACTGTGACAGAGCCCCCATCATCTTCCATAGCAGGCAGCACTGTAAGCACCTGCCTGCTTGCTGGCCAAGCTGGAATCTGTCCTCCCAGCTTGCGGCCATCCCCTGTCGTGGCCTGGTGCCGCCTATTCCTTCTCCTGATTAGTTGCTCAGCAACCCATCAATCAGCTGACATGTTCGGGCCGAACGCCGAACCCCAACACGGACCTTTGACTGAAGTTTGGGGTCGGGAATGGTTTGGGGTCACCCATGCCAAATCCTGAGCAAATGCTGAGTAAGGTTTGAAAGTAACATCTGGCACAATGGAAAAAGGCTGCAAAGGATGGTCATATAAAAAAAAATCTAGTTACGTTAAGGACTACAAACACTTTATTTCTAGTTCTACACCCGAAGTATAGGCAGGGGCTTTGGCTAAATTTATTTCACAAATTCAGTGGGTTTTGATCCACTTTAAACAATAAAACAAACTAATGAAGAGCCACTCCTACTTCACTTCAGCAATATTAAAATACGGTGACATTATTGAAGAGTCACTTCTACTTCACTTCACCACAATGCAATAAAGAAGGAATAGCAACATATTTTCCATCCACTGAATAATACAAATGAGCACTTATGTAATTACCAATCCCCAGGGGGGTATTCATACTACTCAGACTCGCCCCATTTTGATCCAGGGGTGTAACTTGAGGGGGTGTGACCGAACGGTGCCCAGAAGGTCAGGAGAGGCTGATCATTGTTCCTTCTCCTCCAGCTTGTCATATCATATTTGTGCTCAATTGGTAGAATTGTCTCTGCTGTGTCAGTCTAGTTGTCTAGCTGCATTCAAAGTACAACTGTCAAAGTTCCTCCTTAGCTTTCACCTGTTTCTCTCTGCTACAGTTCTCTGTAGTATGCAGCTTGACCACCAGGTGGCGCTGTCCTGCAGCGCTCCTGGACATCAGCCAGCACCTGTGCTAATTACCTGCTGGCCTTCATATGCTGATGCTGCCATGCAGTCAGTGCTCAGCATTTTACTCTGTCTTTTGGAACCTGAACTCTGTACCCAGAGCCTTGGAACCTGGTTCCTGAAACCTGAACTCTGAATCCTGAACCCAGGACTTCCATGTCAGACATTGCTTTCCCTCCTGTTTGCTGTTTTCCCTTTTTGGACTTACCTTGGACTGGACTTCATGCATGTATGTTTTTCCTCACTGCACATTGTGTTAATGTTTGCTTGGTTCTCACAATAAACACAGTTTGCTGCATAATCCTAGTCTCTCTGCCTTGCAATACTCAAATTACTGGTCACTTTTTATTAGTGGATTTCTCCTTTGAGAGATCCGTGACAACTACACAACATAGTACTTGAAAAATGAGGTGGACATGCTGATAATTCTTTTTTTTGTTTATGGAAACTCCTCATGTTAGTTTAGTAAATCTATATTATGTAATAACATAAAACAACATTGTATGTATTAGTGTAATGTAGTGTAATAGTGTAAATAAGGATACCCTATATTATTTGTTCTAAATGGGGGGATATGTAGGTACAATAAGCCATTGTTTTAGGCTCTGTTCACACCTCTCCATTGCATTAAGAGCAGGTGTTTTATAAGGGGGCTGGCGCTGCTGAACACATGTAGTACCTGTCGTTCAGTAGCGCTCTCCCATACATTTCAATGGTGTTTTATTTGGTTGTGTATAAATAGCGTTTTTCTAAAGTAATGATCTAAATGTTTGATTCAAATGATTGTGTGTCCTCTCCTGCCCAGGAACCAAACACTTATATTGTGTTTTTTTTAATGCAGAATTGTATGTGCAGGTCTGCCATTGCAGTGTCATTTCATATGTTTTCGTTTTGGTGCTGGTGTATATGTGTTTAGAAACAGACTTTTATCACATAGCTTCTGACGCTAGAGCACCGACGCTGGTTGTGTGTAGTTTTTTCTTAAATATGGGTTTCAGCGCCGAGTAACTGGCGCTACCTAACGTTCGCTGCAGTGTTGTCCTGTTGTTAGATGTAGCATCGTCTTGGGCGATTCGACCTCGGGACTCTACCTGGCGTTCTTGATTGGCTCTGCAGTGAATCAGGGAGAGCGCTTCTATAGCACCCTGCAGACACCACATTCATCAATGCTGGAAAGGATACTACAGCGTCACTTGCCAAGCCGCTACAGTAGGTTATAACGCTGACACCCACTTGCAGCGACCACTTGCGGACGCTCTAAGCGCCGCTACATAGACGCTCACATGGCAATACGTGGCGCTAATCTTAAATTAGCCTCCCCGTATGCCAGAGGGGCCTTGTGTCAAAACAAACACTGCACTTTTAGGCCTGGCTCACACCTCTGTGCCTTCTCTGCGACACTAGCTACAACACAGAGGAAACATTGCACATTATTCTAGATGGGATAGTTCTCATATCTGCGCTGCATTGCACAACGCATTAAAAATGTGTTACAGACACCCTTTTCAGCACAACATTATAGCAGCGCAGATCAATAGAAGTCTATGGCAATGCAAGCGCAACACATGTATAACGCAGTGTACCTGTATTGCCTTTGCTTTGGCATACACGTTTCACTTTTCCATTTATTTATTATGCAAAAAAATGATTTTCTTGTAAAAAAAACTTAACACAAACGGATTTCTAACACATCAAAAGCGCAGTGTTTTGATTCAATGCCCCTCTGGCATATTTACAAAACACTCTTACTCTGAATAAGAGCATATCTTATAGGTTTCCCACACCCTGCACATACAGATTGCTCACATTAAAAATCATCCTACCTGCATCTACTGCATGTTATGAGCCTTTAAACATCCAAGATGGCGGCTCATGGAGCATCAGGCAGCCTGCAAACAGGAAGTTCCTTATGACTGTGTTGCTCTGCATTCTGGGACTGCTGACCTTTTCCTGACCCCAGCTCTGCTCTGTCTGAGCAAAGCACAGCTATAACCCATCTCCTGTATTTTATCCCACTCTCCTCTCCTCAGTAAGTGTGATGCTTCTGAGTCAAGATGGCGGCACCCGTATCCTAAAGTCCTTAACAGAGTTGCAGCCCAGTGGGGGGAAAGAATTATAAGTAAGTGACTAAAAACTTAAAATATATTAATTTTAGATGCTGGGGAATCGTTTTTTAAGGGTTTGGGCTTTTCAATAAATCATGGTGAAGGTCCGGTTTAACACAATGGATAGGTGTGAACAGAGCCTCAATGCATTGGAAACGCGTTTCCATTGCGTCTTTAAAAATACAATTTTTTGGCACTATAAACAAATGGTAAAATCTCTAACACTTACAGAAAGCAGTATGTCTGAATGGCAGCCATATGCTAAGTAAAGCAGAACAAAACCCTGAGTGGACATCCCTGGGAATCTAAAAGTTTCCAGGGCGGGCTGCTGGCCTTTCCCACTTTGAGATGCCCTGCTGTGTGAACCCCCCCCCCCAATCACTCATAATGACTCACCTCTTCCCCATAGGTGGGCTGTCGTCCAATCAGAGCCATTTACCATGACTATGTAATTCGACAAACAATTCTGATTGTTTTCAGATAGGCTGGGGTGGGAGCACATGCACAGCCCAAAGACACGGGGGATGCGTCCGCTTGTGCTCCCCATTGAAGCCAATCAGAGCCATTTGTCGAATGACATAGTCATGGCAAACACCTCTGATTGGATGAGAGCCCACACATGCACAGGAAGATTATACGGAAACAAAGGAATTTTTATGATATAAAAGAAAATTATTTCTCTGGCTGTATGGAAACTAATTAACAAGGAAATAACCATTGATACATTGAGAAGCGCTTTTGCCAACTTCTATCTGGTACGTGTGTGGTGTGTCAGGTGGTGGATACACTTGTAATCAATTCGTTTGGAAACCCACGTGGTGATTTGGATTGAAAGCATTTGAACTGTCCCGTGGAGAATTGCACATATTTGTGCGCTTGTTTACATATTATTGAGAGTGTTGGTGACATACTCGGCCTTTCTTCCTGCGTTGAGGACATTGTTTGTAATACTTGTATTGGTGTTTATGAAATTTAAATTTTAAAGAGTAACTCTCAGCGCGGTTCTCTAATATTTTTTCTTCATGCACAGGAAGAGGTGAGTTTTTAAGGGGGGACAGGATGCCCCTGGGATACAGAACAAAACCTGGGATAGTCAAAATCCTGACTTTCTGTCACAGGGCAGTTAGATTGAAGTTCTCCCCAGTGCTAAGCATTGTGCTAATCATCGCTGGAAAGCACAAGGCGGTCGTGTTATTGTAAGTCATAATTTCTGCTATTTTTGGGTGGTTGTTTCTTGGCTCTCTCTGGCTTGTCCTTCTGTCACTACGGATTATAGGTGGATAGGTTTTAGCTTAGACAGCTTTAGGTTTAGTCTTAATGATTTTTTGGGATATTATAATATGGATTTAATGTATATATTTTTGAATTTAATTTTGCACTATAGCACTTTGATATGTACGAGCCGATTTGCACAACTAAAGTTTTATAATATGATGTTTGGAGATTGAACCCTCAGCCCGCTGTCCCTCCTTTGTTTAAGATTCTGCCCTTCCCTTGTACTAATGTCTGTTAGTGTTTTTTAATGAGTCTTCAGTGTTTGTAATTATGTTTATACTTTGAGTAATAAAATAATATTTTATTATACTGTTGCAGTGGTGCCACATTATATAGGTGGGTGTTGGAAGGTGTGGGACCTTCAGGTCTTTCATAATTAGAGTTAATACCACTTTGGGCACACTGCAAATTGGTTAGAAACAATAAGTTCGGTGCAGTCTCATTTTCTTCTGTTAGCACGGAAAGCACAAGGGGGCAGGGCTGCTCGGCCAGGGAGCAATATGGCCGACTGCATCATGTTTGTGTTGTTATGAAAATGTGGCAATTTTGGAAAAATTGGATCGCATATGAAAAACGTAAGTAACTTCGAGTGATTCAACAAAGCTGACTAAGGGCTTTATTCATCAAGGGATAGTGACAGGTAGTGCCTTGTAAGCGTCAGGTAGCGTCAGGTAGCTCCAGTGAACGCCGGCCGTGGCAATCAATACCAGATTTATGAAGGCGATTCTGGTGAGCGCCTCTTACAGTCACGTAGCGACCGATTCATCATCACAGACGGTTCAGCAGTTCCCGGCGGCGCTCTGGCTTTCAATGGACGTTACCTTTCTTCTCTTTAAACAGGGTTTTATTTTTTTTTATTTATCAAATCATTGTGTGACCTCTCCTGGTCTATTAAATGTCATTTTTGATTTTTTTTTAATATTGTTATGCAGAATTGTCATTAAAGGTCAGCCATTATAGTGTTAATGCCACAATGATATAATATGTAATTACATATATTTTCGCTTTGTTGCTAGTGGATATGTGTTCAAAACCAGACTTTAATCACACAGCTTCTGGCGCTCTGGGCTACAGCAACCCTATTTTGAGTGCCGGCGCTGTGTGAGGTTGTTGATGATGTTGATTTGAGTTGCTCACACTGACCAGTTGCTACCATTCGCTCCCATATAGCTCTGTACTGGTGTTATAGCGACTCACATCAAATTCATAAATGCCAGCAATGTTACTACAGCGACTGAGGCGCCCTGTAATAGCGACCCGCGGCCGATCAGAGCCACCACTAGCGGTCGCTCTTAGCGCCGCTGTACAGATGCTCATCTGCTGTTACCTAGCCCTAGTAATGAATCAGCCTGTAATTCAATTTGTCCAGTTGAAAATGCGGGTGAAAATTTACGTTTCCATACGAAAATATTAGATTATTAAGAATATTAGAATATTAGAAAAGCTAAAATTTTACTGGAATTTCCCAGCTGAAAGTCATAAATCTCGGAAAGCATCTCTGGTGCTGAGGGGCCTTTACCTCAAAGGGTGCATTAGTTCTCTACATTTCACACAGCTTCAGAATGATCAGGTGACGCCCCCATGTAATATATCATTGTGAATTTGTGACAATTGTTCTTTAATGCACTTGTGTAACTAGTCTTTTTGTTATGAAGGATCACATTCATCCATGTAATGCTAGATATGTATTTAGTAATAGACCAAGGCAACTGGACTTGCTGTTTTCTTTTGCTTCACATGCTTTGTTATTCATCCCACTATTAGGAAAGGCAGTTGGATGACTTGTGAAAGGTGTTAAAGTAAAAGAAAACGCTATTGCAGTTGCATAGATTTATTCTGACACATATGCAGGAGTTAACTATATTTATTTATTTTGTAAATGTTTCATATAAGATTAAAAAAGAATCATGGCCCTCTCTCCAGTTTACCAGACTTGTGCACCAGGCATAGTAAGCTCGGGTCAAAAAGCCCCTGGCCCTAGCAACTTTCCAGCCCCTGAGCCTTTGGCCAATAATTAGCACTTTTACTGGGATGTCAGCTTTAATATTTTATTTAAACAGTAATTAAAAAAATAGAATATTAACTAATAAAGATGTGTATTGAGTAATAGATCAAGGCAACCAGACGTGCTCTTTTGCTCCACATGTTTTGTTATTCATCCACTGGATGTATGTGTGGATTCAACATTGTCTATTGGGAAATGTAGCTGGATGACTTGTGAAAAGTATCAAAGTAAAAAAAAAACAGCTATTGCATAGATTTATTCCGGCAGACCTACTGGAGGTAACTTTGTATTTGTTGATTTATTTTTACTGTTTTAATAAGAATGAAAACAAATCATGGCCCCTCCCTCCAGATTATCAGACTCGTGCACCAGTCTGGTCCTGGCAACTTACTAGCCCCTTTAGTCTTTGGCCCAGGGTTGGCGCTCTGCTGCCTGGGGTGTGGACAATTTTAAATTAAAACACTCATAAAAAATATAAAGTTAATTCCACATGTCTTTTACACTGATAAAAAAGAAACATGCTGGCAGTTGCTAACTTGGCTTTTTTGGGTAAACAAAAACATAAGGGAATGTGCTGAGAATTTTTTACACCTGCTCAGGGCAGCTTTAAATAATTTGTTCAAAAGAGTAGTAAAAACTAGAGTCAAAGCATTGCTGAATTATGTTGTAACAAATTTTTACAATAGTAAATTTCAGTTGTTTTTTTCACTCTAGATAGTTTTTTTCACTGAGATAGGAAAAGTGAAAAAAATAATTTAGAAAATGAAGTATGTTTTTTTCTTTGTTGTTGAATCACAAGAATGTGAAAAATCTAAAACTGTACTATTTTTTTTCCTCAAAAAACAGACTACCGTATTTTTCGCCCTATAAGAAGCACCTGCCCATAAGACGCACCTAGGATTTGGGGGAAGAAAATAAGAAAAAAAATATTTAAAACCAAAACGCACCATTACAGACAGTGTGGCATTCCCCTTTCCCATTCCCATAGGCCGTGTGGGATGCCCCCATTCCATAGACAGGGTAGCATGCCCCCATCCCATTCCCCGTATACCCAGTGTGGCATCCCCCCCTCCCATTCCCCATATACCCATTGGCTGTGTGGCATCCCCCTCTCCCCCCATTAGTATAGGCTGTGTGGCATCCCCCTCCCCCCATTAGTATAGGCTGTGTGGCCCCTCTCCCCCCATTAGAATAGGCTGTGTGGCCCCTCTCCCCTCATTCCCACCCCCTCCCCCCATTAGTATAGGCAGGCGCCATGTATATAAAAAAAATAAGTTAAACTCACCTGTCCGCTGACACCGCTGCGCTGTCGGCTCCGTGAATGGGGTGGCCGTGGTCTGCGCCGCAGCGTCGGTGCAGGCCACGCCCACCCCATTCACGAGCTGGCTCTGTCCCGGCCCCGCCGCTGCGATCGCTGTCTTTTCAGGCAGCGATGACAGCGGCGGAGCCAGAGAGAGAGAGCCCCTGCTGCTCCTCCATCTACTGTTCCTGGGCACATGCAAGCACGAAGGTCCGGGCAGCGGGTGGGCGTGGCCTGCACCGGTGCAGGCCACGCCCACCCACTGCCCGGACCTTCGTGCTTGCGTGTGCTCTGAGCCCGGAAGAGGCAGCAGATGGAGGAGCGGCGGGGGCTCTGTCTCTGGCCCGAAAAGACAGCTATCGCAGCGGCGGGACCGGGACAGAGCCCCCGCTGCTCCTCTGGCCTCTCGCAGTGTGGCAGACAACGCGGGAGCGCCGGGAACGGGTGAGTTTTTTTTTTTATTTTTATTTAATTTTTTTTCTTTTCTTTACATTCGCCCGATAAGGTGCACGGACATTTTTCCCCCACTTTTGGGGAAAAATACGTGCGTCTTATAGGGCGAAAAATACGGTAATTCCTTTTTAGAATCTTTTTTGAATCGAGCCCCAAGTCTTTATAGATGTAAATAATTTTGTTTCTAATCAGATATATAGATCTCGGCCTGTCAGAAGCATCATTTATGAAGACAACCTGAAAGTGGGCACTGGAATCAACCCGACTTTAACTTTCCTCTGCATGGCCATTCAGAATGACTGTATTATCTTCTGTTAAAGCGAACCAACACCTGTGCCGGCAGGGGTGTTGTTACCACTACTATAAGACAGTCTGGGGGGGGCATCCAGAATGTCGGAACAGATTCATATTGTCATGGTAAGTGATTACCTTGCACAGTCATACCAGCAAGTGTAGGAAGCGCCTGAGGCTTTGGGAACTGTAGATGCTCATTCACTAAAGGGAACCACTGAAGAGTCAGAGGGACTATGTGTGCAGCTTATGGCTTTAGCAATGCTGTTGAGGAAGGTTTGGATGTCATGTTTTCTTCGGAAATTTGAAAAGTAAATCTAAAGTATTGGTTGCCTTCTTAACTGGCTAAACGATTTTTTTATGGTTCAGAGAAACTCACACCATTCAACAAACTTTGTTAGCCATATAAGCTGGCCTGTCACATGCCAAAGAAGCCTAGGTAATTTGGGCCTGAAATAAAGAACTTTGAAGAGAAGCAACTATATTATTAAACAGCATTGTGAAAGATATAAGGCCTAAAATGCCTCCCCTAAGGTGATGCTGAAACAGATCGATATGACTTTAAATCATATGAGATCATTATGAGAAGCAGACCATACAAATATAGCAACAGAACATATGGGATATTGCAGTTTTTCTATAGACTATGCAGCTTATATGCTTGCCAGCCCTGTCGTACCTCCACATTTTACAACAAAAACTAACCACATCCTCATGAATCAACATTATTAAAGCATACTTTGAGCTTTCGGTAATGCTCTTCCCAATCTTCTTGAATATCCTCACAAATACTATCCCCCGGGTGCGATGCATAATAAAGCGTCAATTTGCAGTGGAATAAAATGCAAAAGAGCAATATGTCATTGCACTAAAAGTGGAAACTTTAGAACCTTAGTGGGAATAAATAGAACAGTGGAGTCTAAATAGAAAAGGTTTCGCGCAAAACTTTGAAATATGTGGGTAATAAAAAAAAAATGATATACACCAATGGATATATGTATATGAACTCCTTTTCTACATTTTCAACATTGTTTACAGTTTACATTTTACTTTGGCCAGTTTTATAATGCTTCTCTTGCTACCTTTGTTTTTATTTTTTGAGCGTATATCCGCACCAAGTTCCAGTGAGAACTTTCTTATTACATCTATAATAATACAGAAGTACTCACCTGCCCATTGCTTTTAGGCTGGTGCAGTTGTTGCTTGGCATGTTCCTCGACACAATAACTTTGGCTTTGCATTTACCTCAAAGCAATGACAGATGCCATCAGGCCTGGCCTAACTTGTGGTTAGAGCTCAGCGCTGATATTGTTGTTCCAAATCACAGGAAGAGCAGTGCTCCTGTTTGCTGTTCCACATGCTGTTTTTTGCTTTAAAATAGTGACCCTTGATACAGGCCACAACCGCCAGCCCACATCCTTTGTTATGGACCACAACCCTGTCTTGACTGCTACCAGCCCACGCCCCGTGCCACAGATGACAATCGCATCTTACCACATTTTCTCTGTTGCCAGCCCACAACCTTGCCACGGGCTTTGTCTAAATTGGTTTGGCTTCATGCCTTGGATCATGACCCTATTTAGCAGCCTCATCTCTTTCATTTATTGGAGGTGAGCTCTATATCAAGATCATCTATGGAAAAATGTCCAGGAATTCTGCTACCAGGCCATTTAACTGTTACATCAAGAGACCCCATCATTTTCCTGTATTTTTGCTGGTTTGGTGCCCATATTCATCATATGCACAGACACTCAACCCACTGTGACCACCTGTACCTTCAAATTCCAGGCCAGAGGCTCCAGGAAGGGGATGATGCACACCAATTTAATGTGACTGGATTAATTCTTTTCAGGCCTAGATCAGTATAATGCCCTCCCAGGGGAACATGAAAAATCCTAGTCAGGAATCACATTCATCCCTACAATTACAAGGACTTTATTCATCAAAAACAATAATAATGCCCCAAGGTGGTAGTCTTTGGTCACTGACCTTGAAAACTAGCCAGGTGACCCCTGCCACTGATAACTGCAGGTGATTGGCAGCCTTTAGGGACAGCCAATGGACAGGCGACTCTGGTGACTCTGTCTGCTGTCTGGGAAAGTGGTTTGGGAAAGTGTCACCCAGGGCTAACATTTTAGTGTCATTCACTTTAAGCTCCAGGATTGGGCATCTCCCAAAAGTGCTCTAAATGGGAATGGGTTTCTGTGACAGCCTGGTGGCAGCTCCCCGGATGCCGCTGCTCTGGGGCTCGCTATTATAATGGTCCATCCCTCGGTGGGTGGTTTTGGATGTGGGGGTCCCTTCTTCTGCAGGTCCAACAGACAACACCGGGCTATATGTCTTTAAATAGAAAGAAAACTTTTTCCAATGGGTTTCATTCAGACACCTCAGCATTAAGCATGGTCCAGCGAAAATTCCCCTTCAGGGCTACCTCCTCCTGGAGCATGACCCCCAGTGATGTGCCCATATAATTCTGTGTGCAGCCCAGTGGTCCAAAGGGGTGCTCACTGTCGCTGGGATAATTGGCAGCCAGGTCCAACATGTGCTGACAGGCAGGCCAGCCAATTCCTAAGTGCAACAATCAAAACTAATTCGCATTCATAATTAAGGCCCAAAAAACATTTCATTTGCAGATGTCTGGAAGTTTATTGAAAAAGAGACCAATATATTGTGTAGACCACTAGCGTTCTGTGCAGCGACTGCTAGTGCCAATGTAGTCCACAGCAACAGATAGGACCAAAATGCTGATACTCCGGAACTAGAGCCACAAAATAGATGCCGAATGGCGCACATCATAAATAAGGCCCCAAATAACATTTCATTTGCAGATGTCTGTTTATTGAAAAAGAGATCAATATATTGTGTAGAAAACATGTTGCTGTGAAGCCAGATCGGTCATTTTATTTATTTTTTTCAAAAATTGTACATCGTGACTAAACATGGACACATGGCTTTTCAGTAAATAAGGGGTCAATGGAGTGAAAAATAATCTGCATATCTAGGGTAGAGCGTAAAAGTATGACAGAAAATTCACTTCCATGAGGGTTTACTGATCAGTTTGAGTAAAGAGGGAAAATTCGGGCAGGGAATAGTGTGAGTAATTTAATAAAGCACAGTAGTTGTAAATATTTTCCCAACAGGAGGAAATAGAGGCTAGGTCTATTATAACAATTCAGGGTGTGTATAATGTAATTGTCAGGCCGGAGAGTTCTCCAATATGAACTCTCCTCCAGGAGAGCAGATTGTTTGGCCAGAGCAAAGACACAGAAACAAAGGAAATGCTCTAACAAGGGTTTTATTAATAATGGCAAAGGAAACAAAGATCTTCAATCTTCAATCCAGATACAAAAACAAAGGGACAAACAAGGCTAACTAACAAGATAACTAATAAGGAAAGCAACAAAAACCCTAAGGTGCTGGTGCACTCACACAAGGGCCCAGGACAGGGGCCAGCAATCTCCAAAAGCTGATAGGAGGCCTGCTGCAAAGATTGCAAATGACCAAGCAGCCTCTGGGAAGCCAGGGAGAGGCCTGCTTGCCACTAGACTCCACGGAGGTACAGGTTCAGGTTTAGGGTTAGGTTCAGGTATAGAGTGCCAGCATGAACAGCCACAGATGGGTGACCAAAGCCAACCAACAAACAGAATAAACAAAACAAAATCATGCTGCACCAGGTGGAGGGTGGATCCACTTAAATAGCCCTCACACCAGGTGCAGCAGAAGATGGGTAGAGAGAGCAGCCAGGGCTCTGCTGACATCCGCTGGTGGCTGACGGAACTGCAGACAGGGTGATAAATAATGCCCGCCACCAGTCGGGCATCAGCCGAACCCAGGAATTCTATGGAAAACATGTAACATTTATTGTTGTCAACCTAACCAATTCTTGTCTGGTCCTCTCCAATCTCCTCGTTTATTATGCACATCTCACGAGTATACTATTTACTTTTGCGCTGCAAATCAGTTTTATTGCACTAATCTTATAAAACTTTGAACATGTAAGCAAGAACATGTAACTTACAACTATGACAGTTAAACTAGTTTCTCTATAAATTTTGCTATGAGCTTTGGTATAAAGGCATCATATAAATCAGATTACTATTTATACTACAGGTTTCCTTTTGGCTGCCAAAGCTACTTTTAATGAATCATGTGAAATTATAAAGAAAAATATTTTCCTGTGCCCAAATAATTTGGGTCAAATCCATCATTGTGCAAATCACATCCATGTACATTCAGTTCTGCAGTGTTTAACTTCCAGTAGATGAAAAATGAGGCAGGAACATTTGCCTGCCTTGGACAAGGGCCTGATTAGAGCAATTTATATTTTTTTCTTTTATATTAGAAACAGATACAAATATGTTGGCTCCTTTTTTTTAAAACCACAGACAGTTTTTTTTCATTCGAAGCCTAATCTGTCCTAATTATAAACACAACACTGAGCACTAGATGAATTTCTGAAAATTGCTTGAGTGTCAATGAAGAGAAGTATATCAGTCTGTCTGTCAAAGCGACAATGTTATTTTTTCCTAGATTTCAGCTAGCATCAAAACTACTGTTTTCGCTATACAGTTGTCTGCAATAAACTGTTAAAAGGGTAAAAGAGTGCCACTAATGATTGATGATCTTAATAGTGCCAAAATCATTTCATCTTTAAAGGCAACAACATTTTGTTCTTGAACTTAAAGTATGGTTGAATAGTTGCCAACATTGGTAGCAGTAATTTTCCTATTTATGATTTAAACCTGCAACTTGAAGAACATACAAAAAGAAAACCAATGAGTGGGGTTTAATGCCCAATTTTGAATAATACAAGAATTTTAAAGGAGCTGCCTATTCCAGATCAGGTAGGTGATAGGAGTCATTTCCCAAACTCCAGTACCATTTTCTGTCCAATGTGTAAATGTCTAATTGTAATGTTGCTATAGTGGGAAAAATAAGTATTTTATACACTGCTGATTTTGCAAGTTTCCCACCTACAAAGAATGGAGAAGTCTATCATTTTGATTGTACACTTCAACTGTACAACTGAGACAGAATCTCTTAAAATTAAAGAAATAAGTATTTGATACACTACAAAAACAGAACTTAATATTTGGTTGCAATTACAGAGGTCAGACATTTCCTGTAGTTCTTGACCAAATTTACACACACTGCAGCAGCCATTTTGTCCCACTCCTCTTTCAAGTTTTGGGGCTGTCACTGGGCAACACAGATTTTCAGCTCCCTCCAAATATTTTCTATTGCCTTCAGGTCTAGAAACTGGCTAGGCTACTTCAGGACCTTGAAATGCTTCTTTCGGAGCCATTCCTTAATTGCCCTGGCTGTGTGTTTCGGGTCATTATCATGCTGGAAAACCTAGCCACAACCCATCTTCATCCTCTTACTGAGAGAAGGATGTTGTTGGCTAAAATACAATACATGGCCCCATCCATCATTCCTTCAATACGGTTCAGTCGTCCTGTTCCATTGCAGAAAAGCACCCCCAAAGTATGATGTTCCCCCCCATGCCTCATGGTTGGGACTGTGTTCATGGGGTTGTACTGATCCTTCTTCTTCCCCTAAATGCGGCGAGTGTGGTCTAAGCTGACCACACGGCCTTATCCCATGCCTTCTCTGGATCATCCAGATGGTCACTGGTGAACTTCAAAGGGGCTCTGCAGGATTTTAATCCATGATGGTGTGGTGTGTTACTATCTGTAATCTTTGAGACTGTGGTCCCAGCTCTCTTTAGGTCATTGACCAGGTCCTTCTGTGTAGTTCTGGGCTGATTCCTGATGTTTTTAAGAATCATCCTTACCCCACGAGGCAAGATCTTACATGGAGCCCAAGGCCGAGAAAAATTGACAGTCATTTTGTCTTGCTTCTATTTTCTGATAATTGTGCCAAGAGTTGTTGCATTCTCACCAATCTGTTTGCTTATTGTCCTGTAGCCCATGCCAGCAATTTGCAGGTCTACAATTTTGGCACTGGTGTCTGTAGACAGCTCTTTTATCTTGATCATGGTGGAGAGGTTGGAGTGTGAATTACTGAGCATGTGGTCAGGTAACAAGTTCAAACAGGTGCAATTATTACAGGCAATGCCTATACAGAGTAGAAGGCCTTCTTAAAGATAAACAGGTCTGTGAGAATTCTTGCTGGTTGGTAGGTGATCAAATACTTATCTCATGCAAAAAAATGCAAATTAATTATTTAAAAATCATAGATTCTGTCTCTCACAGTTGAAGTGTACCTATGATACCTGGCATTGGTCGATTCAGCTGTGGAGGTGGCATATCGGCTATTGAGCACTGCCATTGCATCTGGTTCGGACCCCCCACATTGGCATACTGCACTTATGTGATACCTGCTGTCTGAATGTATCCAGTATTTGGATTCTTGAAGCCCCAGTGTGCCTGCTTAATTCTGCTCATCTCATAATGCAGTTTACACCCATTAAGTAATGGGGCCTTTTCATTGACTTATTTCACCATTTGACTTTTTTTGCCGGCCAGTGTGCATGAGTGGAGGAGTGTTGCTTGGATGGGTGTCTGGAGGGGCCCCATATTTCTTACTCTGGACAACATTGTCTATTTAATTTGTGGGTTTTGACATTGTTGGTATTGTAGCTGTAAAAAGGGGTTTGGCAAGTTGCACTTTAACAAAGATTTGTGTTGCTGCTACAGTATGTGTTTAATAAATGGCTTTGAGTGCTTATGACCTTTATTAACCACTTGTCATGCTTGTAAATGCTGGGGGGGTTATGCGCGGTGGGGGCTCCAGCAATCGGGATGTACTCTAACACCCATTTTCACAAAAATAGGTATTGGACCACTTTAACACTGACCTGGATCCCATTAAAGTCATGATTGCCCCATCATACAGATTATTTTCCCCTTTCTAATCCCACCTGTCGAAATAAGGCCAAGCACTAGAATACCGTGCCATTCACAGCTACAGGATTTATAAGAAGGGGCTAGTGCATGTAGCTCGATGGCAGTTCTGGAGGTGTAGGCAGGAAAAGGCTACACCCTCTGTCTTCCCAGTGTTGTGAAATTTGCAGCAGCTTCTCAGTTCCTTGCTCTCCAAAACAACAAATGCAGTTGGCACAGCATGCTGGGTCTTGTAGTTCCACGTTAGCTGAGAACATAGTGATTTTGGAAAAAGAATAGCTCCAAAAAAAGATACGAATGAGCCTCAGATTATTGTAGGATAGGTCCACTAATAGCTGCTTTTAAGAACATTTAAATTTAAATTCTTTATCTATGGGATAAATTGAGTTCATATTGTATGTTGATCACAGTAAAAACATGCTATGTAAAAATTGAGCTTGTTTGAGTATTTGCCCCTGGAAGACAGCTTAAGGACCAGTCACCATGATTTAATCATCTATAAAGTAAAATAAATTCAAATAGGGAGTATTCTTATATTTCAGACTTTGCATCCATGTTTGCATAGCAGGCTGCATTTCCAAACATACAATAAAGAAACCCCATGCTTTGCTTGTAATTGTATTATTTTTGGTAGATGTTCACTTGGCTCAGTTGAGCCTAAATATATTAAGTTTGGCTTTCCACCTGTCTGCTCTCAGTTGGGGACAGCATGTTGCATTTCTTAACTTCCTAAAGGCAAAGTGTATATGTTAGGAATTAACATAGATTAATGCATAGTAAACAGCCAAACGAAACATTGGCATGAAATCATCTAACAAAATTAAACTTTACAGTAGAATAAACTTTACAAAATGGTTTGTTTGATAGAATATGTGAATAACACTAAATCCAATAGAGTCTGACAGGAAATTAATATCTGATAGGATTTGTTAATCATGAATAATTAAAGCATACCTCCAGAAAATTATGTTTAGATATTTGCTCTCCAAAATCCCCCATTAGTGGTGCATGCTGTTTGACAGGGCTTAACCCCATACAGATGTTGAATATCTGCGCTTATGGGAGTTACCATCTTGGATTAGAGCCCTGCTTACATATTTTAGGTAGTTTGGGATTTTTTATGAGCAGCCCACAACAAACAACAAACAGAGATTTGCCCCAGAATAGGGATCAGCATGTCTGTCATGTTACACTCACACACTGGATCAACAGCTGCTGGATGGAGATGAATGTACCTATGTATCAATGTAGGGAAAGGCCTTGGCTGCAGAAGAGAATTGCTACAGTTGTTTACAATGTTGATACAATGTTTTAAGAGTTTTCTAAACAGTGACGAGTGCTATTGGCGACACCTGTACCTGCAAGTTAGAAGCCCCTATGCCCTTTGCTATGGGCTTGGGGCTCTTTCAGGGGTGCTTTACTGGAATCTCCCCAACATCACTTATGATGTCACAAAAGGGGAGAGGCTTAGAGGGGTAGCACAGAGAAAATCCCATCTAGGCCACGCCCTTCTGTGATGCCAACAATGACATCAGGGAGTTTCCATAGAGGCCACACCTCCAAGTATAAAAGTCAGCTTTCCCCACCCTCACTTCAATCCCTTGGGTAGTGAGGAAGATAGAAGGGGGAACATATGGCGGTGCAGCCATCAGCTTCCGACGGCCGGTTCCACCACATCTACTGGCTGGAGTGGGCCCCGAAGAAGGACAAGGAGACAACGCGGGACACAAAAGACTCGCCAGAGGAGGAAGACGGCACCGGCGGGGACCAGAAGATGGAAGACGGGGACTGGTGAGCATTAGTTAAATTAAGAAAACTAAAAAGATTTTTGTTTGGACTCATCTTTCAGTTTCACTTGGGGTGAACTGGTAATGGGTCCAGGGGACCTCTATAACAATTCACCATAGTCAGGAGTTGGCATGGCACCTGCATGGCTTGGCGGCTGTCATGCCAGTAAAATGACACATTAGGGGTGTGGAGGAGCCCATTGGTGTGAGCCCATACCAAAGGGCATAAGGACTTCTAACTTCCAGGGACAGTGCAGCCTCTGAGCCCTGGGTTACAAGCCCTTATGCTTAGTGCCTGGGCTGGTAGCCTTTGTTGGGGGGGGCCCCATTTTAAAAAAGGAACAGGATAAACAGCCAAGAATAAATTTAAAGAGACCCCACTGTCACTGACCCTGCTTAAATGAATGCCCCTATTTTATTTTTAACGGTCTTAACTCCGGTTTTCCCCAGGGGAGGGGGACCCCACAAAATGTTTTATTGAACCTTGTATAGTGTGGTTAGTAGTTGTATTTTATTTGTAAATGTTATAAAGTGCTCTTTTCAGTTTGGGGCATTTCGGTTGGGGCTGTAATTGGAAGAAAATGAATTTCTTGAATAAAATACATTTTATATTTAAAATAAATGAGACAAATTAAAAATATATATATATTTTTTAATCATAGGGCACAATGGTGTAAAATGACCTGTCAACAAAGGATTACAACATCTAAAATAGGCTGGCAGTTAAAAGTAACTATGCATGTTGAGTATTGATATGTTTGAGGACCTTGCACTTTCAGATTAAGCTTGTTTTTTCTTGCTTGCATACTAATATTTTAGGAAAATGTGTTTTCTATTCTGCTTTTTTATTCATTTTTTAGGGAAACCCTGTGCAACCAAAATATTCTTTGAGGGATTACTTCCAGAAAGATGAGCCCACTACAACAAGTAAAATTACCCTTTCACACATGCTTTACTTTGGGGTGTTTGGCAACCCTACCCTTGAAAGGAGCTAGGCATGTTGGGTATTGTTCTGTTTGGGGGACCTTGCTTTTTCAGATGTTTGACTTGTTTTATCTTGTTTGCATATTGTATTTTTAGGAAAATGTGGTTTTGATTTTGCTTTTTTATTCTTTTATTTTAGGGAAACCCTGTGCAACCAAATCATTCATCGAGTGATTACTTCCAGAAAACTGTGCCCACGTCAACAAGCCTCGTATGCCTAGAAATCTTGAGGTGTGTACTTTCAGAATATAGTTTGTGTGGGGGTATTTCAAATATAAAGGGTTGTTTTTCTTGAAAAACTGCAGGGTGTGCATAGCAGTTGAATTTTATCTGAAAATCTCCTAAAGCACTGTTTCAGTTTGGGGGAGTATCCTGGGAAGTAAGGGAGTCTACCAATACATGCGGTACCATTGTAACTGGGAGAAATGGGGCACTTATATGGTTTTACTGAAAAACTTACATTTTAAATTACAAAAAAAACTACAATTTGTAAAAAAATTGATTTTTAAAACGTTTTACCCAAAAACATTGAGAATACGCTAAAAAAAAAGAAAAACAAGACATTTTATGTTAAAGCCCGGGAAATCTTTGGAAATCCCTTCAGACATCACAGTTGAACATGTATAGAGCAAAATATTAAAAAATACAATTAAAAACTAAAAAGCCTGACTATTCTACATTGGATAAAAATTGTATCTAACCAAAAATGACAAAAGAATTACCAAAAAATATAAAAATCTGCAAGCAGTTTCAATGTTACGTGGGTTATCTTTAAAAGTGGCATTTAGTAAAACATTTAAAACTGAAAAAAAACAATTAAAAGCTAAAAAGTATGGCTATTCTCCATTATATAAAAATTGTATCTAACCAAAATGCCAAAAAGTCACCAAAAAAAAATAAACCCGCAGGCAGTTTCAATGTTAAATGGAATTCCTTTAACCCTTTAAGTACCAAGCACGTAACACCTACGTGCTGGCTTGTCAAGGACCCAAGTGCCAAGCACGTACTTGTTACGTGCTTGACTTTCCCCCCCTGCTAGTTAGAAAAAAAAAAAATACTCACTTGACCCCTCGTTGGATACGGCCGGGTCTCCTCTTTAATTTGGTGCCATCCGATCCCCCGTGGGGGCTCGGATGGCTCCAGAAGATCCCCTGGAATAGCTCCCCCCGCTTCGGCAACAGCAGCTGCTAACTGTAATAAAAAAAAAAAAAAATGAAAAATTACATTTACTTACCTGCAGTCGCGCTGCCTCCCGACGGGTCTCCTCTTCACTGGGGGGGCCTTCGATCGCCCCCCCCCCCCAGGGTGCTTAGTCTTCAGGAGAGGGCTCAAAATGCCCTCTTCCCCTGGCTTCCGATGGGCGCCCCTTGGGGGCGGGGCTTATGAAGTCACTCCCGGGTGTCGTCACGGCTCTCCTTGGCTCAGCTGCCCTCCCCTCCTCTGGCCAGTGATCACCAGGGCATCTGACAGAGGATCGACACAGGAGCTGACAATCGGGTGAGGTGAGTAAAGAAAAAAAACATTTTTTTTTTTTTTTTTTTAACAAATGACATTTTGTGTGGTCTGTTTTTTTTTTTTATGTTAACCCTTTGTGAACTGGTAAGGGGTCCATGAGACCCCTATATCAGTTCACACGGCTGGGGGCTGGCAAGTCACCTGCAACTAGCGGGTGACCTGCCATTAACCCCTGCACCCCCAATTACCCGGGGGGGGGCAGAAGAGCCCGGGCCCACACAGGCTATGTGGGCTTGTAGGCTGCAGGGTGGGGGGCCACAAAAGCTGGCCCCTCCACTCTGTTCCTACAAGCCCCCATAGCTGGTCCCGGGCTGGTTATGACGGGTAGGGGGGACCATACGTCATTTTTGGGGGGATTTTTAAGGGTTAGGGTTAGCCTAACCCTAACCCTTAAAATTCCCCCCCAAAATGGGGCCCCTGTTTTTTTTTAAATTAACCCCTTATGCTCTGCTGCCCAGCAGCTATAAAAGGCTTCCAGCAGCAGCAGGAGAGCAGAAGCCAGTGATCAGCGTGAGACACAGTGCTCCAGGATGGATGGGAGGTAAGTATAAAAAAAAAAACAAATAAAATATTTTTTCTCCATGTGTCTGTGTGTTTTTTTTTACTTTTAACCCCCTGTGAACTGGTAAGGGGTCCATGAGACCCCTATACCAGTTCCCAAGGCTGGGGGCTGGCAAGTCACCTGCGGCTAGCGGATGATTTGCCATTAACCCCGGCACCCCCAATTACCTGCCTCCCCAAAGCCCAGGGGGGGGGCAGAAGAGCCCGGCCCACGGAGCTTGTAGCCGGCAGGGCGGGGGGCCACCAAAACTGGCCCCTTCGCCCTGTTCCTGCAAACTCCCATAGCTGGTTCCGGGCTGGTTATGATGGGTAAGGGGGGTTTTTAAGGGTTTTTAACCCTTAAAATTCCCAACAAAATTAACCTCTTTTCAGTTTGGGGGGTCTCCTGGGCAAGAATGGGGGGGCTACCGATACATATGTGGTACCGTTGTAATCAGGAGAAATGGGGCTTTCACATGCAATATGGTTTTCATTAATAAAACAAAAGTTTTATTTAAAAAAAAGGGGAGAATTGTCTAAAAAAAATTATTTTATTTATTTTTTTGTTTTTTTATGCAAAAATATTTAAAAAAACAGTAGGAACATTACAAACAAGACATTTCATGTTAAAGCCTAAACTCTGCTGCTATATATATATATATATATATATATATATATTCCTGAAAATTCCAGCAAAAATCAACAGAGGGTGACAAAACTTCAAGTAGGCTGGCAATTAAAAGGGTTAATAGTACTTATGCATGTTGGGTATCGCGCTTTCAGATTTAGCTTGTTTTTTCTTGTTTGCATGTTTATATTTTAGGAAAACATGTTATTGATTCATTTTTTTAGGGAAACCCTGTGCAATCTAAGAATTCTTTGAGGGATTACTTCCAGAAAGGTGAGCCTACTACAACAAGCTGGGTACTCTTAGAAAGCTTAACATGTGTACTTTCAGGGAAAATATGGTTTATCAGGGATATTCCAAATGTAAAGGGTTGTTTTGGTTGAAAAATTGTAAGGTGCGCACTTTGTCTGCAGGGCTGAAATTTTCAAGTAAAATTACTGTTATGCGCACGCTTTACTTTGTGGTGTTTGACAACTCTTCCCTTGACAGTACCTATGCTTGTTGGGTATCGTTCTGTTCGGGGCATGTTTCTTTTTGAGATTTTACTTGTTTTTTCTTGTTTGCATATAGTTTTTTTTTAGGAAAATGTGGCTTGATTCTTCATTTTTATTCTTTATTAGGGAAACTTTGTGCAACCAAAGAATACATTGAGGGATTACTTCCAGAAAACTAAGCCCACATAAACAAGCTCGGTACGCCTAGAAAGCTTGAGGCGTGTACTTCCAGAGAATATATAGTTTGTTGGGGGGTATTTCAAATGTAAAGGGTTGTTTTTCTGGAAAAACTGCAAGGTGCGCGTATTCTATCTGAAAATCTCCTAAAGCTCTGTTTCAGTTTGGGGGAGTCTCCTGGGCTGGAAAGGGTGTCTACCAATACATATGTGGTACCGATGTGACCTTGAGAAATTGGGATTTCACAAGCAATAACATTTTATTGAAAGACGTACATTTTTTATTACAAAAAACACTACAAATTGCAAAAAATAGATTTTTTTTTTGCACATATTTCACCAAAAAGTATTGAGAAAACACAAAAAAAGGCCAAACAAGACATTTCATGTTGAAGCCCAGACTTCATATAATTTTCCTGGGAAATCCCTGGAAATTCTTTAAAAAATCACAGTTGAACATGTGTAGTGCAAAATAGTGAAACATGGTCTGGCAACAGAGGATGACAAAAGCTGCAGGTAGGCTGGCACTTAAAGGGTTAAAAGCGGCATTTAGTAAAACACTTAAAACTGAAAAATACAATTCAAAAATTAAATCGGGCAATGCTTTGTTAGATTGTATCTAATTTTGTGTTTGGGCCAAATGTCGAATCTTGTGGCTGAACTCCATGTTCCCGAATTCTCAAAATTCAGTATGAACCAGAACTTTGCGATTCGGGCTTGCTCAACACTAATGATGAGTCATTACAGTATGGCTTTTTACTTCTGGCTAGAAATAAGGCATTATTTGAACAGGATTTAGGGTCATTTTGACTGTGGGACTGGGTTTTTCAGAAGCAGGGCTGCCATAATTATGGCAAGATGGCCGCTCCCATGCAGTTCAGGAGCATCAAACCTGCCCACTATTCCACAACCATAGCATGGAGTTCAGGTCAGGTCAGGTCAGCTGTTATGCACTATGGACGTCACGTCACTATATTCGTCCATCCCGCATGACAGGGCCACCCAAGCTTTAGATTTCTTTTTATCTAAATTTTCTGAATACAATGAGGATCTTTGCCGGTTCATTGTTATGACTATTGAATATCTATTAAGTCACAACTTTTTTTCATTTGACGATACATTCTTTCTACAGCTAAGGGGAGCATCAATGGGGGCCCCGTTTTCTCCATCACTTGCTAATTTATACATGGGGTGGTGGGAATATGAGTTTATCTATGGACAGACCAATCCTTGGCGATCAAACATCGTCAGTTATTTTCGGTATATTGATGACCTATTGTTGATTTGGAATGGTTCAGTGGCAGATTTTGATGCCTTTTGTCAATACTGCAACAATAATACTCTAAACTTAGAATTCACTTCGCATTGTGATACTGATGCAATTGATTTTTTGGATCTTCATCTTTCTGTTGACCCTACATCTCACCTAATACAAACTTCCACATTTCGAAAGCCTACGGCTGGTAATAGTATTTTGTTGGCATCTAGTTGCCATCCATTTCATACTATTAAGGCGATACCAGTAGGTGAAATGGTACGGTCCCGGAGAAACTGCACCAAGCTTGACTCTTTTTTAACTGAGGCACAACAGATAACACACAGACTTCATGACCGGGGGTATCCGACCTGGACATTACAAAGAGCCAAAAAAATTGCCCTTGCTAAAAATAGGGATATTCTCATAAAGGGTAAGGATAAAAATATACTATCCCCCAAAACTCCTTCTTTGACATTTAGTACTCCGTACAGTTTAGAATTTAAATCAATAGCTGATATCATCAGAAAGAATATTCCAATTTTGAGAGCTGATCCCCTCCTTGCTGCGGATATAGAGGCAGGGGTGCGGGTGGTAAGCCGCAAATCACAGAGTTTGTGCAATTTATTGTCACCCAGCCTTTTCTTAACAGCGACACCCACTAGGGAGACCTGGTTATCCACCACAGGTTTCTTTCCTTGCGGCGGTCCGAGGTGTGGTACTTGTAAATATGCACTAAAGAGTAATTCTTTCACCTCAAATACCACTGGTAGATCCTACAATATTAAGACTTTTCTCAACTGCAATGCCACACACGTAATATATTTGGTCACTTGTGGGCATTGCAGATTACAATATGTGGGTTGCACTAAGCGGAAGCTTAAAGTCCGCATTAGCGAACATGTGAGTGGTATTGGCCGCCTTGAGATAGCCAAGAACTCCAATGTGTCCCGACACCATGACCAATGCCATCACCCTCAACCCCCTCATTTTCAAGTTCAGGCCATTGAGAAGGTTCTCCCTGGGCCTAGAGGGGGGGACCTTTATAAGAAATTATTGTGTCGTGAAGCCTTCTGGATTTTTACTCTTGGAACGAGATTTCCAGCAGGGCTTAACCACAAATGGGACGTTTCCTTCATTTTAGGTCATTAACTTATGTTTATTATCCATTATACTCTATAATTAATTGAATTTAGTTTATCTTTATTTTTATCTATTGATTTTGGTATTGTTACCTTCACTATTGTTTTTGTTTATACAGCTTGTTCAGCGTCTTCCTAAGTCTATTTTATAGACAGTACCAAAATCATCAGAAATACTGAGGTATGGGTAGCAAGTGACTGGAAAGACTTAGTGCCTATATATTTCCCTTGGCACAATTCTTTTGTTTTCTTATATATGGGATCATTTGACCTCTATCTGTATTACCACCTTTATTATTATTTTCTTTGCACCTGTGGAGTGCATAATATTCCTTCTGAACGCAGGTTTAATTTCGTCGCTGTTGAGTTTACTTTTATGAAACTCTATGCATTCTCTTATATATAATCTTTTCATATTTAATTACAGTGCATAATCAATATGCTTATTATTCTGTAGAAACACATGTTTATTAATTATACTTTGTGGCCAATGTTTGGTCTACTAAGATAAATGAATGTATTATCTTTATTTATCTCTGCTGTATTTATATACAATGTATCATCCTTATTTATCCCTGCTGTTTTTACAGTGAGCGCATTATATATTTCCCCCTTTTTCTAATTGTCTATGTTTAATATTAATGTAGTTTGAATTATCTATTTGGATGTCATTTGAATGGATTCAAGATATTAGTAGTATATATCTTGGTTTCAGATGCCTGGCTGCCTCCGCTTGCCTTTCGGTAGTCACCGCTGGCGTCCCTGGTTACACCTATACTGCTCCGTGCCTTCATCCACCCGATTGGCTACCGCGCCTGTCCATCATGGCGCGTCTGCCTCGGGGGGTTGCGCACGCGCATAGCTGCCGGCTGTCTTCACCGGCGGCTCGGGCTGCGGATTGACTTCGTTGTTCTCCGCTGCTTGCCGCCGCTGTGTGGGTGCCTGTGGGGGCATCGGTTCCTCCCGCCCCCCCCCTATTTGGCGCCCCACTTTTCTTGCATCTATCAGCGGCCGGTGAGTGACGTCATGATGACCCGGAAGTGGCCAGCGGAGACACCTGGACTGAAGGTAATCATTTACATTATCTCTTTAGTATAAATAGAGCATTGTCCATGGCGTTTATTTCTATGACTAAGGGCACCTAGCCCGAAACGCGTTAGACAGACTAGGATTGCCAGCTATGTTTTTATCGCTGCTTTACACATGTTTTGGATCGTTTTATTGGATGAAATAAAAGTGAAATTTTAGGAGTGCGGACCCACTCTTTCTTTTCTACATAGCATGGAGTTAAGCTCTCTCAAATGGCATACATCACTGATTGTCGGGGGGGGGCTTTAGGGGAGCAAAACTAAACTTTGACTTTTTGACTGGAGGTCTGCTGAAGAAGAGTCTCTGTTAATACTTAATAAATGCATGTAGCCTAGCTGAGATAAAATCATTTGGTACTTGTGCCTAGGACATTTAAAAAATAGTCCTCTACTAGTTTAAGTCTACAAGGCCATTCTGAGATTAAAGCATATCCAGCTCATGAGGTGCCAAACGTCCATATAATATATTGCATCCCCGAAACAGCATCAAATCTATAATGAAGGGCATAAAGGCTGGTTATACCCGTAGGGCCATGGGCTGGCCCTGGATTATGAGCCCAATCCTTTTTTTTTAAGTTAAGTCAAATGTAAAATAGTAAAATGAACACGTCCTCATTTCATTGAAAAAAATTACTCCGTCAAATGTGGCATGGCTTTTTTCAATAAAATATTTAAAGACTAGCATACAGTGATTCAGTAAACTGTCATGTGAGTTGTAAATTGGCACATGAAGAGAAAAGTCATTCATGCCTTTCTCCATGGTTCTTCCAGCCTAAGAGATACGGTCAGGGCGCACTGTACCACTACAGAACCTTATGGGTCACGCAAATTAATTAGCCATAAAGTGTGACAATGGCTTATAGTATTTCAAGAGAAATGAGGTGGTCTATTAAACAATAAACATTTACCAAACAAATGAATACAGGCCATATGTTAACAATTTAAATGGCATGCTAAATAAAAATAAGCATATTATGTGTTTAAGTAATTGCACAGAATGCATGCAAGCAGTCTGAAGCAAGAGCTGTAATAGAAACGGGGAGCTGAAGTGGTTTAAATAATTAGTTTAAACGTAATGGCCACAATGTTAAGTTAATATATTATAAAATTCAGCTGGGGTCTGACACTAAAAGCTCTTTTTAGAATTCATTATTCATTTTTACAGCAGGAGATGTGAATGAGTCCAAGCAGGTATTTAAATATCTAGAATTGTGGTCGGGGATGCAATAAATCAAACAATTGCGATGACGGAAATGATATGATTTCGCAAGTGAAACTAATTCTAATGGAGGTTACATTCCATTCTTTTTCTCAGTGCAGTTATTAGCACAGTTCTGTGAAATCCATTGTCCAAATGTAACTGTTTCACTTCCTTGATGAGCAAGCAACATGTTAATGGATAATGGACAAAACAGAGCAGCCATATAACATAACCATTAATAAAATGCAATAAGAATATTATATTCTTCAATCCCTATCATGTTGTCGTCTGTTTATCAGAGTTTGATCTGTGTGTCATACAACAGGAATGCCTGTTAGTATATTCTGTGGCTGCAGAGATGATAAGCTTGATAAGCATAGAGAGAACAGCTGGGAATAGAGAACTGGAAAGAACTTTCTGAGATGCAACTGAGATGCAACAGTGTTACAATCCAAGAAAAAAAAAGCTTTGAAATATTTAAGTCCTGTACTTCTGTTTTTGTTCCTTAACTTAGTCTGTAACAGGGTGCCAGGTCTCCATTGAAGCAATATCATATTCAGCCACCACAGGCTCCAGTTTAATCTAGCTTCAAATCTGAGTAAAGAACAAAATGCCTCACTTTGACTAGCAGATACTTGGCAAAATGTCTCTCTTTAGCTAATCTCTGTTTCCTCACCTCTCTATCCACTCCAAGCCCCATTCACCTGTGCGACTATATTTCTAATTAATTTGGAAACAATGAGAAATAGCTCAATAGCAGGTGTAGTATTTTTCACATCTCCCAATAGGAGAAGCTTAAAGTTATATTAAAGGAAAGCCCGATTGTTGTCCCATTGTCTCAGGCTACACATTGCACTGTTCCAAACTTTTCAAAAAGATCCTGTAGATCCTAAGTTATTTATTCATAGAAAAAAATAAAACAAAACAGTGGGTGTGGCAACAGCGATGTGATGTAACCACACTGATGAACGTTAGAAGAGAGCGGCGGGCAGGGTTCCAAAACTGCAGACTGAGGCAGCCGATCAAGACGTCTGGGCAGGGGGTGGGGGGTGTTTTCGTTCTTAGTCCACTGAAGGCTGATTGATGGACCAGGTCAGTGGGGTGAGGACTGAAAGCTGAATGAGGAAGCAATTTTCCTAACTGGCTAGATTTGCCAGACTAGTCAGTTTACTGAGTTTAGGAGCTTTTACGAGTTTTGGTTGTATTTTCATGAGAGGTTGTATTATAAGGGGAATTTTCATTAAGTGTTCACTGCCTAAGTGTTATAGAGCTAAAATAAGAAGTTAAAAGCCAACGTTTCTGAAACTGTAACCACTAAAATTGTTCTTTCACTACTGTTCTTGTAGCTGGGATAATGGCTAGCAATATTGGAAGTCTACTTCAGTGCAAAATTTGTCATATGTATACAATTCAGGAGCAGTAGTTCCAGGGTGAATACTGGTATGCTAAATGTGAGCCTTTTGCAACCTTGGAAGCTCAAGTTAGGGATCTGGAAAGGCCAAATGCAACACTGGGGGAGATTGACAATATGGAAAAGGGCATTTTGCTCACTGAGAAGGCATTACATGGGGTAGAAACAGAGGGTGGAGTACTGGGTCAGGAGGAGCAGATAAGTAGCTGGGTAAATGTAAATAGAGAATTTTTAAATGGCCAGCACTGCACGCTTCCTGTTAAAGGGTAGCGGGGGATGTGGTCGGCAGCTTGTTCGGAACCACTAGCCTTAGACGAACTCTTGGATGTAGGGGACAGAGCACATCCAACCACACTGATTTGATGAGAAGCTGCTCATGCGCCGTAGGACTGAGGAAGAACGTGTGAGATCAGATGACCTGGGGGTGTCACACAGCGGGGCATCCCCAATCGGGCTGCCCGGGAGGGCAAAAACCAAAACCTAGGATAGTCAAAATCCTAGGTCTTGGTCCTCTTTAAGGAATTAGGCACCAAGTTGAAGAGAAGGACCTCCAAGGTTGTGTTCTCTGCAATACTGCGTTTG